>OY856413.1:639669733-641009733 GCA_963693085.1 Alisma plantago-aquatica | reverse complement strand
AGTATATATATATATATATACTCATAGGGATGCCCCTCGTGAAACAAATACAGCAGCCAAAAGGGGAAAATCCCCTTCCTCTCCAGAAAAGCGGAAAACTGGATATATTTCGATCCATTTTTGTCTCCCAAAAATAATGGGATAGGTCCCACGAGCAGCTGTGGTTTATTGAGAAAGAGGAAGGTTGGTCATACCCAAGAACTTTTGACCTCAAACATGGTGTGGTTGAACCATCTCTCATTCTTAAGTATTTCAACCGAATCTGTTCCTTGACAACATTCTTTCTTTCTCATGTCATCTAGGTAAGGTGATCTACCATAACCCATTTTGCATATTAACCTTCCTTGGTCTAGGGGAGACTCACCTCATCCACATTGATGACCTCCTATTCCCTCTCGGGAACTCTTTATACTTTATATCCATGCACTGGGTTACTAGTGTTCGTCCTTCACCTCCTGACTTGCATGGCCACCTGCTACATGCAAATTTTGTTTCAGCATTCAGAATGCTACCGTCACTTACTATCTTTGTAGTATCAAGGTATATCATGACCTCATTTATTGTTATGATTCCTCAAGCTTGATACCTCGGAAACCCTAAACCATTTTCAAAAGGGTTTTATTACCTTCCTATCCAAAGAAGTGTATCTGAGGTTCTATCAAGGACTAAACTGGCTACCCAAACATCCATTAACTTGTTCAACATATCTTATTACATCTGAGTGTTAGCCAAAACACATCTTCTTTCCAAACTTAGGGTTAGTCAAGCAACCTCAACTTCTTCTAGCTTCCAGCTAAACTAGGCAGCTATATCTCAACCTGAGCATTCATTACCACTTCTTATCCTTAGGTGTTAAGTAACACACACCTCCCTTTATTATACTTATCATCTCATCTCAAACTCTAAGTTCATCCTCAGGGTGATCAACCTTGGTTAACTTGTAAATTCCTCATAGCTCTTGATAAAACATCCTCATAAGATGACTACCCTATTCCTCTTAGTGTTTGTAAACCATCCATGTATCATCCACTTCACAAGGGTATGTTATCACCTCTATCCTTATACCTTGAAGCAACGCTCCAACTTACATCATATTTATCCTTTGTGTAAGGCATGCGTATTGTCCTATCTCTCACCCCCATAACAAGAAGAAATAAGCATTTGGTAGACGTCCAAATACATAGTTCTTCCCATTCCAAGGGTAGAGATGGTACAACCCACCTTGCCAGTACACCTTCAAATCTAAGTTGAAACGTGCAACTCATGTCTCCACATCACAAACATCATGATATCAAAAATTACTTTCATGGAAAACTGGTCTCTAACCTACTGGGGTTTACACACAATCCTTGGTCGTCTCTTCTGGGTCTATAGGGTGCCGGCACTTTTGGGCTCATCCCTCTTCCCTCATGCATCAGAGAGTGCCCTACTCATCTGCCCTTTGGGTCCCATGAGTTCATGAAGGTGTTCAATCTCCTAACCCATGGTCCTCAGACAATGATAGTTGTTACCTCCCGACCATATGGTCATGTGCAACCTGGGAATTAGGCAAGTCCTTCTTCCATCGGTCCTATCCCTACCTGACCCTAGGATAGACTCAGGATTCTATTATAGTACATGTTCAAGTTAGAACCTTACCCAATCCTTCATCATCTCTTCCTGCACTCATGATTGACTTTCATCCCTTCATAGGGGTCATGGCAACCTGCCTACCTTGGTCAGGCCCCATATCGGTTACCTCCATGGTAACACATCCACATGAACTATAGAGATGGTTATGTATGGGTCTACATGTTCATCCTCATGCCATGTACTTTTCACTTAGCTTCACACGATCCTCTGAAACCTCTCTAGGTTACCTCAAAACCAACAAAACTGGTGTACACCCTACCAACGGGTCCCTCTCCCAGTATGGGAGGAAACTACACCTGTATAACAAAGGTCACAAGCGTCCTTATGTTTAGGGTCTACTTTCACATGAGCATGCTTAACTCAACAGCTGCTAAGGCACACCTATTGAACAATGATAGGTCATACTTATTCTCATTCTCAACATTAGACCAACTTAGTTGTGAGGGGTTCATCCAACACACCCTTACCTTAAGGGCTTTCCTTTCCTCTACGTATTAAGAGTACCCTGCTCGAAACTATAGAGTCTCAAATTCACCATGAGCATTGGATACATTGATTCCCCTCTTAGGCCTAGGAACCCTATGTTCACCTTTGGGTATCCAACTGTATGTTCAATCTCTTAACCACGAATCAAGCACGTCTAAGATATGTCATGTACTTCCATGATCCTTCTACTCGAGCAACACTTCGGAGTTGAGTCCTCTTCCAGGACAACCAACTAGGTATAAAGCCTCACAACTGGTTACTTAAACCTCCTCAGGGTTTAAGGCACTCTTTATCCCATCCAGCAGCTAGTCACTTATACCATGGGTACCAGAAGGTTCCTCTAAAGGCAACCAAGATATCATCGGCCTTCAAGGATCAAACATAAGGCAACCACTATCATCCACTTAGGTCGCATCATCCCCAACTACCCACTGTTCCTAAGCTTCCAATCCTCTTGCTTGAGTCATTCTTTCTCTCTCTAAAGCTAACTCCACATCCAGCCATACTACTAGAGGTCCTTTCTCCATGAAGGATCAAGCTTCACTAGCATACCTCCACATGGGTGAAACCTATGCTTCAAACTTATGTTTGCTCAAGATCATTCATAACCCTTTATGCTTATTTCATAAGCCATCCATCATGATCTCTTAACCAGGGTTTCATCAAGCTATACCCCACTTGTCTAAGCCCATAGGGTAACTATAGGTTCTCCTTTATCCTCATCCATGAAGGAGCTATCCTTCGCTCTAGCACGCACGACCCTCTCCAGGGTTGGGTCGCCTAAGGTACTAGGTCATTTACCCTCGTATGGCATCCCAAAGGCATGTCCAACCAGACACTCGGTCTAACTCATCATGTCACCTCTATCTCTAACCTTCACTTAGGGTTAGGGTTAACATCATCCTCAAAGGATGTGCTAGGTATCTACTTTTGATGGAGGTCTATCCCTCCAAGACTAACCCTCTCTACTCGTCCTCCTACCAAGGAGGTCTATCCTCAGGTCTCTTTTGAGGGCAATGACAACTTACGTCATACGACCTAAGCATGTATCTATTCCTTTACGCTTACTCTATTAAGCTTATGTCCATGACGTCTTATTTACATGCTTTTTAATAATTTGGTGGAGGATTCCTTAATCCTTATCAACCTTACCCATATCTCAAGTGGGTGAGGAGAAGAGAGGAAACCCTAATCCTTAAGGTCCTTAACAGAATTGGAGTTGAGAAGGGATCAACAAGATGAGAGAGTCCTAAAGGTATCTTATTTCGAGTCACATCCTAAGACATCGGCCAGGCAGTCACACAATCCGGGAGTCCTCGTATTCCGACTAGCGGTGTGGAGGAAAATATTGCCAGCCCCCGGATGTGATCCTTTTCTAGACACCTCAGTCTTTCGAACAATCCTCTAATAACTCCCTCAGTTCTATGGAATTTGTAGAATTTAATAATTATTAAAGATTAAGTGAGGAACCTTCGCTCTGATACCAATTGTAATGACCCCGCCTCCCGGTAACCCCCAATTAAGGGAGACCTGAAGGTCAGAGTCGTTATTCTATTAACAGGATCAAAGGTTCATCAAATAATCAGTAATAATTAATAAAGTTTACCAACTAACTAAAAACTGGTATAAACTAAAACTTTTCTTTCCTTGGAAAAACTGGGATTTCTAAACTTCTATCCATGAAGATGTTAATCTAACTAATCCTCCTGTGCACGTTATTTCTCATTTAATTCCACATATGTCACTTTATTGTTTGTTCTTTTCATTTGTACCTAAAACGCCGACAAACAAAATGTCGATCAGCAAGAAGCTGGTATGTGGGGAAAACAATAATTGTGCAACTATGTTAACAATGTAATCAACAAAATATCATTTAACATCCAAGATTACGTTTTAAGCAATACTACTCAATCCTTGCCTAACCCCTTTCTCTGTAACGTCCCTGCAGTGGACATGGATACCACCTCTCTCATATGGTAGATCCTTACCCCATGGCCCTACCACACAGGTAGCCAATACCTAGGGTTATGGAGTCGCATGGTCCTACCCAAAGGTAGATCGATCCCTGACTCATGATGACTTGATGGACCTACCCCATTGGTATCCATTTACTAAGTCATTTAATGACCTGATGGACCTACCCCATTGGTAGCCATTTACTAGGTCAATCTATAAAGCTACAGAGGGGACTAGGATCTGAGCTAGTAGGCACATATCTTTAGGTGATAGTCATATTCACATTATAATTTGCAAGAATTAAATGCATCCAACAATTTAATTCAAGTCATAGATAAAACCTCGAAAATCCTCGAGAATCTAAGTCGTGATATTCATAGGCGTAACCACATACCTTGTTAAGCAGATTGAATGTAGAAATAACTCAATAAATCAAGAAACCAAGCAAGTATGCACAGGTTGATCCTGAAAAGACATCCAATATATTCTATCATGGATCATGGTTTACAAATCTAATAGGTCTAATCGTGCCCTAGGGTTACTAGCCCTTTTTAAGGTTTCGACCATAATTAGGGTTTCACCACTTTTACTTTATTTTTATCAAAATATTCATCAAACCCTAATGATCTCAGCTTGTTTCCCATTAAGAGCTTAATATCAGATTTGGATCACAAAAACCCTAATTTTCGGATTACTATATCTTTTCTTCCCTTTTTCCCAACTTTAGGGTTTCTAAGGGTACTAATTACATTATTAGGTTTAAAACCCTAATTCTTGTAATTACCTTTTCAAAACAGGTTAATATACATCTATATCACCAAAACAGTTAATAGTTCTCGAATTTATTCACTTACAAGATTAGATCTATTCTTTATCAACAATTAGGGTTTCTATCCAAAAATTATTACTTTTTCCCTCAAAATAAAACACTTTCACAAAGGTGTACTGATGTAGGCTTCCAAACCATTTTTAGTGCATTCCTCGTATTTTTCTGATCAACTTTCATGTATAAAGTTTTCTCATTAGAGCTTCCTAGAAGATTCTATGAATTTTGCAAAGAAAAGTCATTTTCCCATATTTTCGATAATTCGAGAAAATCAGTGGCCACCCAATCCATAGTCTCATGGACCACTAAGATCCAACGGTCTAGGATCCGTGCGCTGAACTTAGGATTAAAGTCACAAATGACTATTTTGTCATTACCTTTCTTCGTAGACGTCCGTGGTAGACAAGTCTTTCCTCCTTTCATCTCCTACCTTCGGTGCTCTCCTGTTCTCGAACCAGGCCATGGGCGGGTCAACTACGCCATTGACTCCCAGCTTTAGGCCTCTTGGGAGTGGGGCATCGACACGATCCCCTCCGTTGGGTCTCCCCGAACATGTAGGCATCATTGTCTTTTCCAGAGAGAGCTGGGAGGTGGAGATAGGGGTCAACTTTATTGGCGCCGAACCAGCGACTCCGGCGGCCTAAACATCATGACTAGATGGAGGGATTAGCTAGATTGGAGTCACGGGGACTCCTAACGGTATCGTGAGAGGGTTCCTGGCCCTCAAAACTGCAGGCCTGAGTATATATATATATACTCATAGGGATGCCCCTCGTGAAACAAATATAGCAGCCAAAAGGGGAAAATCCCCTTCCTCTCCAGAAAAGCGGAAAACTAGATATATTTCAGTCCATTTTTGTCTCCCAAAAACAATGGGATAGGTCCCATGAGCAGCTGTGGTTTATTGAGAAAGAGGAAGGTTGGTCGAGATCTGAGTTACTGTTCTCCTGGTTTCCTCTTTTGATCGAAGGAAGAAGATGAGATAGGATCTGTCGATTCCCAATCAAACGGTCCTCAGTCTGCGGGAAAATAAATAGGAGCCAAGGCATTGTTTCCAGTCATAATATTATCCTCTACACTTTAGGAATAAATTGAAAAATTCAAATCTCCCAATCCACTTATCCTTTGAATCCCAAATTTTAAGGGAAAATCCATAAGGACTTAAACTACTTATATTACAAGTTTGAAACCGAAATTCAAAAGGAATACCTCTTTTTTTTCATTTTCAAGTTAATGAATTAAAAGCACATATTTTCTCTCTCCTTCTTTCCTATTTTCTTTATTATGATTCCTTTTACCAATAGAAATTATTTGGACCCAAAATTTTATCCAATATGGATCCATTATCCCTATCATCACATATTTCTTGCAATTTCATCATTATCTCATATTCCCTTCTTAACAAAGCAATATTTAATTTTCTCTTTCTACTTATCCATTGGGACTCATTGCACACCAAGAAATCCTAGGATTTAGAAATTCCATTTTAAAGGATACTTATTATCCTTCTAGATGCATCTATATGCATTATTTCTCATTATCATGTTTATTTCTTATTAAAATATCTCTTTTTTGAGGATTTCTCTTTATCTCTCTTTTATTTCCTTATTTGGAGTTCCTTTTAATATTAGGAACCTTTTGGATACGAAAATCCACCAAGATAACTCAATTATACCTTTTTCCACATGTTTTCCACATTTTACATTATTCTCAATTCTTTTCTAAATAAAGAAATACTTGATTGATCTTTTATTTTATTTTTGCATTATCTTTGCAACTTTGGACTCCTTGGAACCCATGTGGCACGAAATCCACCTTTGGATTAAGTTCTTTACCTTTTAGAGGTTTCCACATCTTTCTTATCTCAAGTTCTCAATAATTCATTAATTAATTGAATTTCCTTGTTATTGGGCCCAATAGCCAACAAAGCCCACAAAGGAATCACCAAGGCTATTGTAACAAAATTCATGCATTCAATCATTATTTGTTCATTTATCTTTAATATGAGAAATTACATTTCTCAGCAAATGAACCCAAAATTGGGGTTGTAACATATATGTTAACATAAATATTTTCAAGGTATTGGTCTATCTCATTCTTTAGCCTTGGGTGACAGGTTAGTCACCTGCAAGGACAGTATTCCTACATATGTAACAAACCAATAGGGAGTTAGAAATCTATATGTATTATTTTTCATTCATTTATCCTTGTATTGGGTTAGGGTTTCCACCAAACCAATATCAGTTTGTGCATATCATTTTCCCATCATCTTCAAGCTCTATCCCTTCATCTATTATTACTCTAGTTCATGGACAACATCCTCATATATCCATTGGAACTCATAGTACCATCATTCAAACAAGAAAAACCTAAGTAGAAAAGGAATCACAAATTATTGCATTATAGAAGGTGAATAATAATAAAGTTGAGTTCAAGTTATATAACCCTCCTCAAGATCAAAACAAGAGCTTCAAGATCCAAAGCTCCATGTTCCCAAGGTTGAAGATGACTAACAAAATCCCAAGACTCGATAACAACACTTCTATATGAAAGAAAATATAATAGTAAGGAACTTGGTGAAGAAGGAAGGGAAGGAAAGAATCATGATCTGAGAAGCATAGTCTTTCTAAGGTTGAAGATGATCATGGCTTTACCTTGGGAAAGTTTCTTGTCCTTCCCCTTGCTCCTTGAGCTCCTAGGGTCGTCCACCAAGCAAGAGATTATAAAGGAGTTGAAAGGTTTACTAGGAGGTGAAAATAGGGGTATATATAGTTGAGGTTCAAGAGAGAGAGCATGTGTAAGGTGGCATCACCATATGTACATGGGTGACACATGTCCACGCATGGTGGCTTCATGCATCCATAATTATCTTTCCATGAAAAACTCGTGAGGATAGTCCATAGATAAGATATCAGCCATTGTGTATCTTTCTTGACAAGATATCACAACCCAAAATCACTTTATGTGCAAACCAATACAACTTTTGCAAGAAACATGTAAACCGATATGTTTTACCTACTTGAACTGTTTATCCCATCATGAACACTTGCAAAGGTTACCAAACATATATGGGACCTCCTCTATGCTTCGAAGCCAATAGGCACTCCCATATACACTTCATAAATCGACACAACCCCATCTAAAGTTCAAGATACTCAACATTTCTTTGGTTCTTTCACCACAAAGAGTGTTATAATTCAACCAAGACTTAAACAAGGAGCCCCCTTCTTTCTCTCTCCTCTAGATGATGCTAATAGAGAGAAGAAACACTCTAGAGGTGATAATTTACACATAAACCCCTTATTTGGGTAAATTGCAATCTTTACCAAAGTTATCATATAAGGCACAATCAATTTGCAATTAAGTTCAAAATTGAGAAATAAACTCTCCTAAAGTCTTAATTGCTTTTCAAAATATTAAGACAATGTTCAAACAACTTAGGTAAAGCTTCTAGGGTTATCCCAAAACCCAGATCATGGGTGTTACACTTCTAAAACCAACTTCCTCAAATCATCAACATTTTGAACCACTACTCTCTTGTGATAACATATCGTCTCATCTTCTGACTCGTTGAAACCAACATGCTTCTCACTACCATACTCTACTCGGATATGTTGTATCATAGTAACATCATGATGTGCATCTGATCTACTGCCATATTCACATTTGATGACGAAGATGACTTCCTACTCAAAGCATCTACCAACACATTCGCCTTCCCTAGATGGTAGTCTATGGTGCAATCATAATACCTGATCAAATCCATCCAGTGTCTCTGTCTCATGTTCAACTCCTTCTTAGAGAAGATGTACTATGGGTTCTTCTGGTTGGTCTAACATTTCTCACCATAAAGGTAGTGACTCTATATCTTCAAGGCATGGACAACCTCGACGGGCTCTAGATCATGTGTCTGATATCTCTTCTCATGTTTCTTAAGCTGTCATGAAGTGAAAGAAATCATGTTCTTGTCTTGCACTAGCATGCAACCCAAAATCATTCTTCAAAGCATCACATAAAACTATATATCCTTTCCCTTGCTTAGGCATAACCAACAGTGGTGCACTAGTCATTAACTTCTCATTTAAAAGCTACAAAGAACATTGACACTTGTCTTCCCAAACAAACGGCACACCTTTCCTCGTTAACTTCATTAGGGGTAACACCAATGCACTGAAGTTCTCGATAAACCTCCTATAATAACCTGCTAAACTAAGGAAACTACAAACCCCTGTCAATGTCTTTGGCTGCTCCTACTCTAACACAGATTGAACCTTCTCATCATCCACATGCACACCTTCGGTAGATATGATGTTCCCAAGGAAAGAAACCTCCTTTCACCAAAACTAACACTTGCTAAACTCAGCATATAGCTTGTGTTGTCTCAACAAGGTCAACACCTTCCGAAAATGTTTCTCATGTTGTTTGTTGTCTATAGGGTATATCATGATTTCATCAATGAATACCACCACAAACTAGTCAAGATAATGTCTTAACAACCTATTTATTAAGTCCATGAATAATGTTAGTGTATTAGTTTGCCCAAACAGCATAACCAGAAACTCATAATGACTATACGGAGTTTTAAAAGCTAACTTGGGTATGTAATCAACCTTTATATGCAACTGATGGTCTCCCGATCTCAGATCTATCTTCAAGAAAATTGTGACACCTCACAACTGGTCAAATAGATCATCTATCCCTAATAACAGATACTTGTTCTTAATCGTCACATTGTTCAACAATCGGTAATCAATGCGCAGCCTAATGGATCCATATTTCTTCTTCACAAACAACACTGGAGCACCCCAAGCAGATGTGCTCAGTCTAATAAAGCCCTTCTCAAAAAATTCCTAAAACCTTTTCTTCAATCTTTGCATCTCGACTGGTGTCATCTTGTACAATGTTTGTACTATCGACTGTGTATCGGGTATTAGATTGATATCAAAATTAATCTCTATGGGAGGTGGAACACCTGAGAACTCATCGTGAAACACATCCTCAAACTCACAAATAACTAGCACTTCTTGGATACTAGGATTCCTCACCTTGGTATCCACTGCATGCGCCAAAAAGACACCACAACCTTGCCTCATCAGCCTTCCTCTATCATAGCTGACACCAAACGCATCAGATGAATCATCCTTTCTCCTTGTAAGATCCACAAAACATCACCATCACAAAACGTCACAACCTTGGAACTAAAATCCAAGATCACCTGATACTTCTCCAAGGTGTCCATTCCAAGGATCACATCAAATCCATGCATATCAAGTGGTACAAGATCCACTAAAATGTTGCATCCTTTGAAAGAAAGAATGTAGGAAGGAACAACTCCTACAACTCAGTGGAACCAACCAAAGGGGTTTCTAAGGTAGGACTATCACATCTACGACTAACAAGCATAGAACAACTAGTTGTAACTTCCCTAGTGATAGAAGAGTGCATCACACCTGGTTCAACCAAAATCGATATAATGTAGGAAGAAGATAAATCAAAATGAAATAACTCCATTTGACCTATCATGACCCTCGGGTCGACTACTCCTTCCAACTGACTCATGGCATAGAAATGAGACATTTCCAATTGTCACCCCCTGTCCTTTACTGACTTTCCCAGACGAACCAACTTGTGATGCCTGATCACACCCCCATCCTCTACCACTGTTGAACTGTAGCGGATGCAACCTTAGTTGAATCTGTCTCAGCTATTGCATCACCTCTTCATCCTTCACAGGACATGCCCACCATCAATGTCCTACTTTCCCACACTTGTGGCAAGTCCTGGACTCATATTTTGGCCTAGACGACCCCGTCACTGACAGTCACTCCACATTGTTAGCTCCTACTGATGGAAAGGTACAACCTCTACCTTTGCTTCACAACCACTGATACTATACCACCAACCTCTTTTTTGATTGAGGTGTTGAAAACCTATGATTATTGAAGCCTCTAGAAGATTATCCTTGATATTGTGTCAGTCTCTTCTTGGCATTCACCTCTAACTTCTCCATAATGGTCTCTCTACTCTCCTGACCGACTCCACAAATGTGGCAAATTGTTCCTTGTTCTCTGAAGTTGACACTAGTGTTATCAACTCAGAGCTCAAACCCTATTCAAAACATCTGATCCTTTCCTTATTTACTCACCCATATGTGGATAAAATCTCAAAAGTTCCATGAACTTTTCCTCATACTCATTGACCGTCATAGATCCCTACTAGATCTTCTCAAACTATGAGATCTTCTCATCCACACATTTCTCCAAGAAGTATCGACTCACAAACTCCCGCCAAAAATCTTCCCAATTGATCACAACACTGGGCATTTTCTCCTCCTCAATGGCCCACCAATGTCCAACACTCTCTTTCAATAGGTACACTGCATGCTTCACCTTATCCTCTTTCTGTAAATTGAGGATCTTAAAGGCCTTCTCTTGCACAGTCAACCACATGTCAACATCTACCAGATCCTTCGTACTGACATACTCCAACTCTCACCTAAACCTCTCAAAGGTCTTCTGATGCGACGATTTTGAGTCGCAATTATAGACCTATTTCATATGTGTTTTATGCTTTTATTAGTCATTTTTATGGTTAATGTGGCATAATTCATTCACTTTGGTCTTTGCTATTATTCTATGTCAAATCCCCCTTAATTCATTGTTTTGAGCATTAATTGTCAAAATATTATTATTTGTGTGAACTTATGTGATCTTGTGTTTGAATTTCAGGACATATGAGTATTTGCTTCTGTCGATACCATCGACAGAAGTCGATACCATCAACATGATCACAGGTTGCCAGCCGAAAGAAGCAGCAAAGCGTCGATACTATCGACATGGATGTCGATGGTATCGAGATACCAACAGGTTGCCGGCGAGAAAGCGGTCGATAGTATCGACACCAAGTCGATACCATCGACGCACGGAGGCTACATCGACGCAAAACAACAAAACCGACGGCTAAAGGAAGTCAATACCATCGACCCGCGTCGATGGTATCGAGATGATATCGGGCGCGACAAAGGAAGGGTTTGCAGTGGGTCGATACCATCGACTCACGTCGATGGTATCGACACCATAGGATATGAGTTGGCTTCCTAATGATCTCAATTGGACGGCTACGGTTAATGAGCGACCTAATAATCGAGATATACCTAATGACAGCCACCCAGACGAAAGAGGGGAGGTGATTAGCCATTGCACGAGTACCGAGGAGGAGTAGAAAGGAGAACGGAGGCTAGAAGCTCATACTCGTTGATCCGGAGGCCAAAGGAGATGGATTCCACCACCGAGAGGCGGTAGAGCACGCTTTCTACACCGAGGATCAACCGGTTCTTCTCTGTTCAGGGTTTTTCCCTTTCATTCCACGTTTTTCACATGTTTTCCCCTATTTCTACCATGTACTTGTGTGAGATGAACATGCGGGGCTAATCCCCTTCGTCTTTAGGACCGGGTGTAGCCCGGGGATTCATTGTATGACGATTTTACAATAGTAATTCATATCTTATCTCTTAAATCCGTGGTATAGTTTCGTTTTCTCAATATATTGTTATGCTTGATCACCATAATAATAACCTAATGCCCTTAATCACTTTGAAAGAAGGATTAATGGCTGAAAAGAGATGAAATCTACATTAATCGATAAATTCCTTGAACAAGGTGGTGTAAAATTAATGGTGGATACTAAGAGATCGTTCATAATGCACCTAGTCTAGGGTATAGGTTACTACGACGGTGGAACCGACCTAGACCTAGGTAGTGAATTGCACCACGACAGTGGGCAATTCTGTTTTTAGGCCACTATCCGGATAGAGAGATAAAAAATTGAGTAGCTATATAGAATTTAATACAATGAAAACCCGCGGTGAAACCGCAATCCTAAAGATACCCTTTTGAATTGATTAAACCAACATTTAATCGATTGCTTGTTTTATTTTCTTTTTATTCTTCTTTTAATTTTAACAACAACTCTCAACTTGTTAATCGGCTTAGTTGATCGCGAGTAGTTAGTAGGAGTCCCCGATGATTGCACGTATCCCTAAGTTCGACTCGGGCCTCACAAAGGCCTGTACTACTCGACGCGTTCACTTGCGTTTCTGCGCACGGTAAAATTGTGTCAAGTTTTTGGCGCCGTTGCCGGGGATACCGCATTTTGTTGGCACTTCGAGTGCTGTGAGCGGCCACTCTAGGCCACTTTTTTTATTTTTATTTTATCATTCCAAAAAAAAATTCATAGTCTATTTTCTAAATATTTTCAATCGTCAAGCACCCTACTAAATTTAATCTTTCTATTTTCAGGTACTGTGCATGGTGCAGACGCGTAGTATTGACTACGCAGGTCGCGCACCAGAGGTTCCGCTACTGATGGGACCTGAAGACGAGGATGGGTACAATCAAGATCATCTAGAGGATATATATTATGAACCCAAGGAACAAGACAAGATGGAGGCCGAGCCACATACTATATGGGAGAAGATAAAGGCTTCTTTTGCATCCACTTCAAAAGGGCCTATAAAGAAGCAAGCAATCAACATACCTACATATAAGATTGATCTGGCTTTGATAAATATGGTAAAGTCCAATGCTTTTCATGGGCTCAAGAATGAGGACCCCGTCGCGCACATAAGTCAGTTTGTTGAGAACTGTGATATGGTTAAAATCGACAGGTTTCCACAGAATGCACTGTATCTTAAGCTTTTCCCGAGTTCATTGGCGGGAGCCGTGCGAGAATGGCTACACAATTTAGATGATGAGTTTGTGGAGTCCTGGGACCATATGGTGGAGGATTTCTTTGAGAGGTTCTTTCCTCCTGAGAAGACTAACGACATGATCCGGAAGATTCATAACTTTACCCAACAGGCCGGTGAGACATATTCTGAGACCTGGGAGAGATTTCAGGTCATGCTGAGGAGGTGCCCACATCACGGGCTGGATAAAGAGACGCAGGTGAAGATCTTCTATTTTGCTCTCTCCGAGAACGATAGGAGTAATCTGGATTCAGCTGGGTCAGTATTCTTTCTGAACAATACGGACACCAGATGCTGGGAGATACTAAATAATATGGCTAGAAAGCAGTCATGGGGTGAGAGAGAGAGAGAGGCCCGGTAGAGCAAGTTCGCGTAGCAGGTGAGTCCAAGGCAATGAAAGAGCTGAATGAGAAGATGGATCTTCTTGCAAAGAAGCTACTGGAAAAGGAGGATAATGAGTCTGAGGATGAGGCTCAAGTCAAATACATGAGACAGCAGCAAGGGTATAGGAACAATGATTATTCATGGAGAAAAGACAAAAATTTCTCGTGGAAGGATCCAAACAACTTTCTACAGGATCCGGATGCCAAACCCCAGCCAGTAGCAGAAGATAAGAGCACGGAGCTGCTCAATAAGGTTATAAAGCAAAATCAAGAGCTAATGAACACGTTTGGCCAGCAAATCAAGCAGCAAGGAGAGTACATGAATCAATTCGGGCAAACATTGCAGAGTCATGGGGCTCAAATGAGGACCATTGAGACATCTATGGCACAGATGGCAGCAGAGATCGCCAGTTTGAAGAAACTGGCACATCCAGGTTTTCCGGGGAATACAAATGTTCGAGGGGGAAACCAATAGGCAAAAGTTGTTTTGCTTAGAAGCGGCAAGAAATTGTTGAATCCAAGGGTCGAGGAGACAAGCACCCCACAGGTTGAGATAGAAGGTGAAGCCAATGAGGAGCTGCCACCACCAGTCACAGGACAGGTTGATGACACAGCCGTGGATGATACTGAAGAATAGGTTACAGAGGAGGAACCTCAGAAAAAGACACCTTATGTGCCACCTCACCAAAGGGCACAAGCCGTTCCGGTCCCGTATCCAAATAGTGCAAAGGCAAGGAAGGCAGATGCGCATTTTAAGAAATTCTTAGACAGTTTCAGGAAGCTTTCAGTCAATATCCCTTTACTGGAAGCCATTGAGCAAATTCCTTCATACGGGAAGTTTCTAAAGGACATTATCACGAAGAAGAGGAAAATACCAGATACAGAGGTTGTCGTGCTTAAGGAACAAGTGAGTGCCTTCATCATGGGCACTTTGCTGCCAAAGAGACAAGATCCAGGCTGCTTTAACATCTCTTGTTATATTGGAAAAGTCAAATTTGGTGAAGCATTATGTGACTCAGGGGCAAGCATCAACTTGATGCCCCTTTCTACATTCAAAAAGCTAGGATTGAAGGAGTCACGGCCAAGCAACATGACTATTCAATTGGCAGATAACTCTGTGGTAAAGCCTTATGGAATCTGTGAAGATGTGTTAGTAAAGGTGGATAGGTTTGTCTTTCCGGCAGATTTTGTAGTCATGGAGATGCAGGATGAACATGGCAACGAGCTGTTACTTTGACGTCCTTTCCAAGCTACAACCGACATGATCTTAGAGATGGGAAGAGGTCGTTTGACCTTGGGTATAGTCGATGACCGCTTTGAGATGGCCATGCCTTCTAGTACTGTGTCTTCTAAAGCAAAGGAACAATGCAATATGGTAAAACATCTGGATAGTAATATTTCACTCTGTCTTGGGAAGCCATTTTTGGACATGGCTCATGTGATGAGCAAGGTGGACAATGGAACTTTGGCTGTGGATATCATGGAGCAGACCAAAGTAGTTTCTCTGTGCAAAGCTGTAGGATTCTTGAATGATGAGGAGGAGGACATTCCGCCTTCCATGGAAGATGATGTTATTGCTATTTCTGTTTTTGATGCATACCCAGAATTGCCATTGGAGGCCTATTTGGTAAATATTACACATGATTGGATAAGGAGAAAATCTCTCAAGGAGTGCGCTAAGATTCTCCAGATGCTTCCATGCTTCTATGTGAGGCATTATGAAGATCTAGGTGAACTTCCCCCGCCACTTCAATCATCTTTGATAAGTCCGCCGGATCTAGAATTAAAGCCGCTGCCACCGCATCTCAAATATGTCTTTCTAGCTGAGGAAGACAAGCTACATGTGATCATTTCTGCTTATTTAAGTGTGGTTGAGGAGGAACAATTGTTGATAGCGCTGAAGAACCACCGGGGAGCTTTTGGGTGGTCCGTTGCAGATATCAAGGGGATTTCCCCTACATTGTGTCAGCATAAGATTCGGCTCGAGGAGGGAGCCAAGCCCGTGATTCAACCTCAAAGAATTCTCAATTCGAGCATGATGGAGGTTGTGAAGAAGGAGGTTATTAAGCTTCTTGCTGCAGGTATCATTTACGCAATATCAGACTCGACATGGGTGAGTCCCACACAGGTAGTCCCTAAGAAGGGGGGAATTACTGTCACCCAAAATATTTTAAATGAACCTGTCACCACCCGATTGGTAACCGGGTGGCGAGTGTGTATTAATTACCTCCATCTGAATGCCGCCACGCTAAAGGATCACTTTCCTTTACCATTCATTGATCAAATCCTAGAGGGTCTTGCCGGCCGATCGCATTTCTGTTTTCTAGATGGGTACTCGGGGTACAACCAGATCTCGATTGATCCTTTGGATCAAGAGAAATCTACTTTCACTTGTCCCTATGGTACTTTCGCGTACCGCCGAATGCCTTTTGGTTTATGCAATGCACCTGCAACGTTTCAATGTTGTATGCTCGCCATATTTTCTGACATGGTAGAGCGATGTCTCGAGGTTTTTATGGATGACTTTTCGGTGTATGGTGCATCGTTTGATGAATGTCTCTATAATTTGGACAAAGTTTTACAGCATTGTGAGGACACACATTTGGTCCTCAACTGGGAGAAATGTCACATGATGGTGACTGAGGGGATAGTGCTAGGACACAAGGTGTCTAGCAATGGTTTAGAGGTAGATCCGGTCAAAATTGAAGTCATTTCCAAGTTGCCCCCACCAAATTCTGTTAAAGGGGTAAGAAGTTTCTTGGGACATGCCGGGTTCTATCGTCGATTTATAAAAGATTTTTCTAAAATTGCAAAACCTCTATTCGAGCTTTTAGAGAAGGACGCTGTTTTTTATTTTAATGACAAGTGTCTACATGCGTTCGACGTGTTGAAGGAAAAACTGATTTCTACACCGGTTGTTCAAACGCCGGATTGGACGAAACCGTTCGAACTAATGTGTGATGCTTCAGACTTTGCGGTAGGAGTTGTGTTGGGGCAGCGGGTGGACAATAAACCCACCGTGATTTTTTACGCTTCAAAGACTTTGAATGACGCCTAATTAAATTATACAACTACTGAGAAAGAATTACTCACCGTTGTGTTTGCTTTTGAAAAATTCCGGCAGTATTTAGTTGGATCTAAAGTAGTTGTATGGACTGACCATGCCGCAATTAAATACTTAATGGAGAAAAAAGACACAAAGCCTAGACTCATTAGGTGGATTTTGCTCTTACAAGAATTTGACATCGAAATCAAGGATAAATCTAGGATTGAAAATGTTGTTGCTCATCATTTGTCTAGGTTAGAAAGGGTGGATGAAAACGATTTACATATACCCATAACCGAGATGTTTCCAGATGAACAGATTTTGAAAATTAACTCTAAGGATCCTTGGTTCGCTGAGATTGTAAACTATTTGGCTTGCGGGATCATCCCGGAGGATTGGTCATATCAGGAGAAGAAAAGATTTTTCCATTCTTTGCGATATTATTTTTGGGATGACCCGATTCTTCTTAAGCAATGCAGGGACGGTATCTTACACAGGTGTGTGCCTGAAGTGGAGTACGAGAGCATTTTACGTCATTGCCACGCATCACCTACGGGAGGACACCACGCCAGCTCTCGTACGGCAGCTAAAGTTCTGGAGAGTGGCCTTTATTGGCCAACTTTGTTCCGAGATGCCTACGAGTTTGTAAGGCAATGTGATTCCTGCCAACGAGCCGGTAATATCTCAAAGAGACAGGAAATGCCCTGAATGTGTTTCAGGAAGTGGAGGTATTTGATTTGTGCGGTATAGATTTCATGGGACCCTTTGTGTCCTCAAATTCCAATTTATATATCTTGTTAGCAGTTGATTATGTGTCGAAGTGGGTGGAAGCAATACCCACAAGGACTAATGATTCCACTGTAGTGTGCAGATTCGTGAAAGAAAATATTTTCTGTAGGTTTGGGGTGCCCCGAATGATAATCAGTGATGGGGGTACGCATTTTAGGAATAAAAAATTTTCTACATTATTGAAGAAATATGGGGTTAAGCACAACATAGGTACCCCATATCATCCGCAAACTCAAGGCCAGGTGGAGGTCTCCAACTATGAAATTAAGAAGATTTTAGAGCGTACGGTGGCGTCCACGAGGAAGAACTGGAGTGCCCTACTGTCGGATGCTCTGTGGGCATACAGGACGGCCTACAAAACACTTATAGGCACCACGCCTTTTAGGTTGGCGTATGGCCGGGCTTGCCACCTACCGGTATAGTTAGAGAACAAGGTGCATTGGGCGCTAAGAAGGCTAAACCTAAGTTACAATGAAGCGGGAAGGAAGAGATTGCTGGAATTGAACAAGTTAGATGAGCTACGGATGACGGCATATGAGAACGCACAGATATACAAGGAGCGCACCAAGCTGATCCACGACCGCCACATACAGTTGCGCACGTTCAAGAAGGGAGATAGTGTTTTGATGTTCAATTCATGACTCAAATTGCATCCCGGGAAGCTCAAATCCTGGTGGAGTGGACCGTTCGTGGTAGAGGAGGTCAAACCACACAGCGCGATCTTAGTGCGTGATGGTGATACCACGTTCTTGGTAAATGGACAAAGGTTGAAGCTCTATTTTGGTGAGAACTTCAAGAGGAAGGTGAATGAGGTCAAACTCATTTCCGTTCCGGAGACATGAGGTGCCGAAAGCCGTCTAGCCTAAGACGTTAAACAAGGGTGCTTGTTGGGAGGCAACCCAACCATTGGTACTGTAGTTTAGTTCATTTACATTCGTAGTTTAATTTGTTTTTACTTAATTTTTAATGTAAAAAAAAAGATACCGTGATCGGTTTGTTCTTTGTGCAGGCTGAGGCAGAGTCGATACCATCGACACACTGGTCGATGGTATCGACCATGGAAGAGGTTGACGACTGCAGATTTCACACTGCGTCGATACCATCGACGGCCTCGTCGATGGTATCGACAGACCTACAGGCAGATCGAAAAATAAAGGTCGATGGTATCGACATGCCAGTAGATACCATCGAGATCTCTGAAGATTTACAGAAGAAATCGACTCAGTGAAGTCGATACCATTGACGGGTGGGTCGATGGTATCGACACCTTCAAGTGAAAAAGGCGGCAGCCGGTCTCACGAGGATTTACCCTAATAAGAAAAGTCGATACTATCGACTCGCGTCGATGGTATCGACCATCCACATGACCGATCCGCGCAAAAGAATCAATGGCGATCGCGGCATCCATGTCATCAATCCGGGTGAAGCATCGATACCATCGACCCATGTCGATGGTATTGACACGTCAGCGATCCGAGTTTCAAGATCCAGCCATCGACAACCGTCGATACTCGCGATGGGGGCGGATAGCGTCGACTAGTGTCGATACCATCGACTCAAGTCGATGGTATCGATGGGTCAACAGTGGCGCCAGCCAAGTCTATTTAAGGATATTCATTACGTCAGTTGACGTCACACCTTCAGAGCGATCTCCTCCCTTTGCGCCGAGCACTCCCCCGAGCCGTCCAAGCCCGAAGAAGAGAAGCAACGAGCGAAGGTCTTCATCGAGCGGAGATTCAACTCTCCAATCTTCACCGAGCTCTCTTTCTGATCCCCATTTCTTGTCGCCAATATGGTGCATGTGGCCGGAGCTTCATCCTCACGTGCAAATCTGATGGACATTCCAGAGTTCGTGCCACCACCGCCATCGTCGATTGCACGTCCTCGACTTGTCCATCCTTCCTCGGAGGTCCGGAAGATCTACGAGGAGATCATGTGGTGGAAGATAGAGCCTACCCGATATGTGGACTGGGAGATGATCCGAGATCTCGGATTTGAGGCCAACTTGGCCTATGTTCTGCAGGGGAAAGCCCGACACACCAGTTGAAGGCCTGACGAGTTGCAATACCATGCTGATGGTCAATCGTTCTTCAATGACTGGCCAACGTACAAAGAGTTGGTGGCAGAGTTTATGGCGTCGTTGGACGTCTGCGTCGTTCCCAACGACATAGTAGCTACCGATCGTGAGTGGATCAAGGGTCGGGTGTCTTTCCGGCTGTACAACCATGACTAAACCCTCACGCTCAAGCAGTTCAATAGGATTTTCAACTGGAACCATTCGCAGTATGACTACCGGCGGCTGGACAACCGCACCGACTATGACGCAATCTTCGCCGAGCTAGTGACGGTGCCGCAAGGAAAGTCGGTGAGCTACCACAATGCAGTGGTAGCCAATTTCGAGCACCCTTTCGTCCGAGTCTTGCACCGGATGCTGAGTTCCACAGTTTTTTCTTAGGGTGATCTGGCCCTCAGCAAATTTCAGGGGTCAGACCTATTCTTTCTGTATAAACTCCTGAAGAAACAAGAATGCAACTGGGGTGCTTTCTTTCTGCAATGAGTATTGGACGTGAAGAGGAGTACAAGGAAAGCGGCGATTCACTTCGGCGGGCTCATCACCAAGCTGGATTCATACCTCGGCTTGAATTTCCAGACCCTCACTCCTCTCTCTACAAGAAGCAAGGTGAACTTGCAGCATCTACACATGTCCAATCTGTTACTTCTCCGAGATGGTGTGGCGTTTGCACACTGCCACGTAAATCAAGCATATCAAGAATGTTCTCTTCCTGATCCCGTTTTCAACATCGATGGTGCGCAGCATTTCTGGTGGCCAATCATAGCCATCGCCGACTCCAATGAAGAAGGTGACGACGATGGAAATGATGACGAGGCTGAGGAGGAAGAGGAGGCATTTACACCTCTTCGAGCACGAGTGGTACCACGGAAGCGTCCTCGGATGCATCCGGGTGTATCTTCATCATCTCATCCTACTCCACCACCACCACCGCCCTCGCAGCCAACTGAGGATGTCTATTCCATGCAGGGCATGTACACTATGTTGCATGATATACAACAGTCGCAACAGTAGCACATGGCGATGTATACCGGTATTCAAGACACTACGAACCGGATACTGGACAACCAAAGGGCGATGTTCGAGAATGAGCGTCTTCTCCTTGACAACCAACAACAGATACATGATCGGCTGTATCAGATGGAGACGCAGCAGGAGCCCTTCTACGACCACTATTGGAGCCAAAATTATTTTGGAGGTTATCCACAACCTCCACCCAGGGCCCAGTTGGATCCAAGCTTCCAGGGGGAGTATCCTTCGTGGGACCCTACGGCTCTGCAGTACCCGCCTCCACCACCACAGGAGTGATCCGGTATCACTGTTCCAATCTTTAAGTTTGTTTTTGATTATGAGGCCATAGTTGAAATAAAGCTTAGGGGGGTAGTTGGAACAACTTTATCTTTTACTGTTTTTAGTTTTTTTTAACTTTATTGCTTTTGTTCTTGTTATTTGTTTCTTGCATTTTTAGTTTTTGTAGGATCCACATGCTATCTAGTGTAATCGTGGATGTCGTAAAGTTTGTGTCATCTCATTAATTGTGCATGGGAAAATCAAGGGAAATTTAAAATTTTTGTGTGTTTGGAAAGCTTGTCTTGTTTAACCTTGGGCACATATCCTACAAAAATGATTGGTTTTTCCAACTTTAAAACAAAATTTCACAACTGTACTCCTAATGATTCATGAAAGTGGACGGAAATGGTTGTTTGAGCCTAAACTGACCAAATGGTAATGTGACTTTAATTGGATGTAAGAGAGAGAAATCTCTTAACTACTACACAGGTCAGTAAGGAGGGACACATAATATCTTTCTAAGGTTCAGTCACCTAGTCTTGTGATCTTTCCACCTCTTCGCTTTTCACAATCCACCGTAAGAATTGGAAGTATGCTACAGTTTTAACCTCTTTGACTGCATTGCACGTAGATAGGGCTTGCATTAATTCTTTTTCCATATGTTTTGCATACAAAGAAAGAAAAAATGAGAATATTGATACATGCACATTACCCTTAGGTGCATGCCATGTAGTTGCATTCATAATTTTTCATGCATAATGTACATCATGTGTCTCAATTTTTCTCCAATGGTGAATGAAATTGTTCCATACCTTCTAAATAGTGCAAATTTCTGAGTATGAAGAAATTAAGCCCAATAAAATATTCATTATCAATTATGGATATAAGGGTTTGAAAAAAAAAGAGAAAAATCTGAAAAATCGGCATAATGAAAGAAAAAAAGAAGAAAAGAGTTATGTAGAAGCAACAAGAATAAGAAGGAGAAATGAACATAATATCACCTGCATTTCGAGATAGTTGAGTACATGATGTATCTTAAGTAGATGTCCATTTCATTTTGAGATGGATGGTTAGTACATGCATCATTCCACCCAATTTTAGGCATTAGGGCATTTTTCATGTGCATTTGCATCATTTAGGACATTTTTGTTTTGTGCATGTTGAAACTGTGTAATACTTCCACTTTCTTCCATGAACCACCCATCTTCATCCACCCGTTGCTCAGATTGGTAGGCCACCGTGAATTTCTCCTCACTAAAGTATATCAGGAGAACTGCTTCCATGTAGATGGTAGTTAGGGCGAGCAACGTAGTATAGGAGATCACAAGATGCACCAAGTCTGAACCGGTGAGTTTTATTATGTTAACTGCCTTATGTGATAGTGTTCATCAGTTTTGAGGTCAATTTCTTTTATGGATGATTACTGTCGCCTTCAGGGTAATTACCGTTCCGTGGTTAGAGAGGGTCGGTGTGTGAATGTTCGGTGGGAGTCATATGGGATGTTGGTTGTGGTGTGTTGTTCTTCAGTTGACATTAGCAATTATATTCTAAGGATTAGTTTCTCGAGGGTGAGCAACGTTCAAGCTTAGGAGAGTTTGATGCGACGATTTTGAGTCGCAATTATAGACATGTTTCATATGTGTTTTATGCTTTTATTAGTCATTTTTATGGTTAATGTGGCATAATTCATTCACTTTGGTCTTTGCTATTATTCTATGTCAAATCCCCTTTAATTCATTGTTTTGAGCATTAATTGTCAAAATATTATTATTTGTGTGAACTTATGTGATCTTGTGTTTGAATTTCAGGACAAATGAGTATTTGCTTCCATCGATACCATCGACAGAAGTCGATACCATCGACATGATCACAGGTTTCCAGCCGAAAGGAGCAGCAAAGCGTCGCTACTATTGACATGGATGTCGATGGTATCGAGATACCAACAGGTTGCTGGCGAGAAAGCGGTCGATAGTATCGACACCAAGTCGATACCATCGACGCATGGAGGCTACAGCGATGCAAAACTAGAAAACTGACGCCTAAAGGAAGTCGATACCATCGACCCGCGTCAATGGTATCGAGATGATATTGGGCGCGACAAAGGAAGGGTTTGCAGCCGGCCACTACTACAGTGGGTCGATACCATGGACTCGCGTCGATGGTATCGACACCGTAGGATATGAGTCGGCTTCCTAATGATCTCAATTGGACGGCTACGGTTAATGAGCGACCTAATGACCGAGATATACCTAATGACGGTCGCCCAGACGAAAGAGGGGAGGTGATTATCCATTGCACGAGTATCGAGGAGGAGTAGAAAGGAGAACGGAGGCTAGAAGCTCATACTCGTTGATCCGGAGGCCAAAGGAGATGGATTCCACCACCGAGAGGCGGTAGAGCACGCTTTCTACACCGAGGATCAAACGGTTCTTCTCCGTTCAGGGGTTTTCCCTTTCATTCCATGTTTTTCACATGTTTTCCCCTATTTCTACCATGTACTTGTGTGAGATGAACATGCGGGGCTAATCCCCTTCGTCTTTAGGACCGGGAGTAGCCCGGGGATTCATTGTATGACGATTTTACAATAGTAATTCATATCTTATCTCTTAAATCTGTGGTATAGTTTCGTTTTCTCAATATATTGTTATGCTTGATCACCATAATAATAACCTAATGCCCTTAATCACTTTGAAAGAAGGATTAATGGCTGAAAAGAGATGAAATCTACATTAATCGATAAATTCCTTGAACAAGGTGGTGTAAAATTAATGGTGGATACTGAGAGATCGTTCATAATGCACCTAGTCTAGGGTATAGGTTACTACGACGGTGGAACCAACCTAGACTTAGGTAGTGAATTGCGCCACGAAAGTGGGCAATTCTGTTTTCAGGCCACTACCCGGATAGAGAGATAAAAAATTGAGTAGCTATATAGAATTTAATACAATGAAAACCCGCGGTGAAACCGCAATCCTAAAGATACCCTTTTGAATTGATTAAACCAACATTTAATTGATTGCTTGTTTTG
Source organism: Alisma plantago-aquatica (assembly GCA_963693085.1). Lineage (NCBI taxonomy): Eukaryota > Viridiplantae > Streptophyta > Magnoliopsida > Alismatales > Alismataceae > Alisma > Alisma plantago-aquatica. The sequence goes on along the minus strand of OY856413.1, from coordinate 640,985,480 downwards.
TTTTCTTTTTATTCTTCTTTTAATTTTAACAACAACTCTCAACTTGTTAATTGGCTTAGCTGATCGCGAGTAGTTAGTAGGAGTCCCCGACGATTGCACGTATCCCTGAGTTCAACTCGGGCCTCACAAAGGCCTGTACTACTCGACGTGTTCACTTGCATTTCTGCGCACGGTAAAATTGTGTCATCTTCCCAGAACATTAGGATTCCACATTGGGAACAACTTCCCTAGCTTGCGGTACAGGCATTCTATTCACCATATGTGTCACCATGGCCATAAATTGTCCAAAATTGGACTGAAAAGCATAATTGTCCACAATTATTGGGTCAATCTACATGTTCTTTGTCTTCTCCAAACATATATTTTCTTCTCTTCTTCTTCTTATACTACATAAGTAGAAGTTACCATTAAATAAGTTAGATGACATGAGAATAGACATGAACCCTAGTCATATATACATGTAGACTCAATGAATCTAAAGCTTTGATAACAACTTTTTCATGTGATAAATTGGTGCCACATGAAGCAAGATTACTCCAAACAAAGCATGTAACTAACACTAAACTTCTGAATTACCATAAAATAGGGTAAATTAAAACTGATTTCATATAACCACAAATGAGGAAACATATATCATCTAAGTCCATATGAAGCCACTTGTATTACATATCATGCCACAAGATGATACATATTATTGTTCGCTTGGCCAACTTGCCACAACCTATTACATATGATAACAAGTTCACATATACAAGCCATATATGTAAAACCATAGCCTACTACAAAAAACTTGTGTCAATATACAAATTCTACAAAACACGCCCAAGGACGTGAGAGTCTAGGGACCAAACATAGGAATCTACTACAAAACACTAGAACGATATCCAACCTTTAACAATTACTGCTCAGCCTCAACCGCACAATCTCTACCTCATCTTGCATGACCACCTAAAAGATGTGAAAACCCATAGAGTGAGACAAACATCCCAATGAGAGATATAACTCTACGCCAAAAACTGTTATTAACACATATAAGCTAAAGCAGGAAGATAATATTATTAACAGGTTGAGTAGATTCAAGTGAATGTTATGAGCAAAGCAATTAACAATGTATAAACAATTTAGCCATCTACAACTGAGAAGTAAAACATATTATACATTTAGAAGGAATACGAAGAACATGTATAAGAGTTGAATTATCCTACCATATTATAATCAACTAATCAATTTAAGAGACATGGCAAAGGGTCATCCAATGTGAGTCGTGTTTAACCCTAAGTAAATATGTTATAAGGTTGTGTGGCATCTTTAGTTATTCCCTAAGGAGATGAATTATACCACTCATGCTCCAACTGACCGTTGCTAAGTTAAAATTATTTCCATATAAGATCTAGGAGGATTCAGACTCCTATGATCTCCCACACCCTCGATCAGTCTGAGTCCTCTGTAGTGACATATAGAGACCAACTGCAAAACAGCCTAGTTCTCTATGGTATATAGGCATGACGCTAGTGAAAACCTAAGTTACAACTGAAGCCACACTCCTACCAAGGTATGACCACAGCCATTCTAAAAACTATATCATATATATACTGAAGCACATCACTGAGATATGGCCTCAACCATTCTTCTTCCAAGGTATGACCACAGCCAATCCTGAGAGACACATATACATAACAATATAAGACTCCGAGGTTCCACTGAGTGAGAACCCATTTCACCATCCAGTAAGTACTGACGCTGAAGAAGGATCTATGGAATAGGGTAACTTCATGACAAGGGTTTCACTTGATTTGTTAAGCCAATTTAGTATCTTTTAGCATCAATCAAGTTACAACATACAAACCCTAAGTAAACTCTACAAAGATAAGGGTATGATGCAACATCAGAAGATCTAAAAGGTATGAGATACAAACTTTTCACATCATCACTTGATACCACTTCCATACAAGGCCATCAACATTATCACATCACGAGGGAATAACAACCCCTCATCGCATCACAAGAGGATATCACCTCACATTAGTCACTGAGCCTTTTCTCGGTCACAAGTCCCAATCACATAATTCTTGCACATCATTATTATCTCATCATACTTCATAAAGGCTTATAATTATCACCATATGTCATATCAAGCACACCATAGAATTCACTACATATTTTACTCATTCCACCTGCAAGGTTAGGGTTACACAAGTAGGAGAGAAAAAACATCAACTCATGTTGTTCACTTGCAATCAAGATAAATGTTACATCATCTTTCTTGATTAGGGTTAGGGTTTCTCATATAGTTCTTCACATAACACACTATAATACCACATTCCCACATTCTTGGAATAGATCCAATCATGCAGCACAAACCCAACATCTGTTGACCATACAAGACTAAAACCAACTGTAGCGATCAACCCTCATTACCCATGTATCGGCCACTAGGATAAACATATGTAGAGGCCATCCAAACTAGACCATATGTAGCGAAGACATAGGTTAACGCATATGTAGGGACCAAACAACTGAATCATGTGTTGTGACCAAAATGAGTACAATGTAGAGACCACTCCCTCATGAGGTGTATCGGCCAAACCACCAAGGCATATGTTGAAACTGCAAGAAGACTCATGTAGCGACCCTTTTGTCAATTAAAGAGTGATCTAATCAAGAATACTTTAAAAACTTGAACCCTAGATCATGATAATATCATCTAGCATCTTAGGATCATGTTTTAGAGATGAAATAGTAACATGCAAGCAAAGATATCGTGCAATAATAGTAGAGGGGAAAGTTATATAGCCCGCCTTCAGAAGAAGATCAAGCTCCAAATCCAAAGCTCCAAAAGGGAGAAGGAACTCCAAACTAGGATCAACACCATGGCCACAAGGTCACCTCATGAAAAGAAGAACACCAAGGTCAAATGAAAACTCAAGATGAAGGAAGGATGAACACTAGCGACCTGATTGATTACTGTAATCAATTGAGATTCCAGGGGGAAATGAGACCATAACACTATGGATTTTTTGGTGGGCCTCCCCAATACAAAGAAAGATCATGACACAATATGGGTTTTGATGGACTGCCTAACCAAGTCAGCACACTTGTTCGCTCCAAAGACCACTACCATGGTAACAGACCTAGCTAACCTATATGTGAGGGAAATAGTTCACATTCATAGTGTTTTGAGTTCAATTATCTTTGATCATGACCCTAGATTCACTTCAAAATTATGGAAGCAAGTTCTTGAGGAACTCAGTACGAGGTTGAAATTCAGTACAACTTATCATATCCAGACTGATGGACAGTTAGACAGAACAATTCAATCACCAGAAGACCTTTTGAGAGCATGTGTGCTTGGTTGGGGTGGATCATGAAAGCAGTACTTTCCCTTAGATGAGTGTGCCTATAATGTTAGCTATCTAAGCCAATATCAGGATGCCTCCATACAAAGCTCTTTACGAGAGGTCCTATCAATCACTGCTTCATTGGGATGATGTTAGTGAGAGTACCTTGCTTAGGTTAGAGGAACTATATTGGTATGCTGATACAGTTGCCTTGATCGAGCAGGGTCTGAACAGAGCCCAAGATCTGTAGAAGTCATATGTTGATGCAATGCAAATAGATTTGTACTTCACTGTAGATGACTATGTGTTTCTAAAAATCTGACCACTTTAAGTTATATCTAAGAATATAGGAAAATTGAGTCGTCGATACGTAAAAATTATAGAACAAATTGATGAATCTTCCTATCATATAACCTTACCCCCACAATGTAGTATGATGCATTATGTGTTCCATGTGTCCCATCTAAATCTCTATGCAAAGGATCTGAGCCACGTGCTGATCATTGAGCCTATTGAACTCCAAGGGAGGCTGACATCCCTGAGTCACCTATGAGGGTACTGATACCAAGGTGAGATATATCGGGAACAAAAGATAGATATGGTAAAGGTTCTTTGGATGCACCATGGAGAGGATGAGGCCACGTGGGAGGTAAAGACGAACATGGAAAAGTCCCATTCTGGTTTCTTTGTATGGTTAGTCAAATTTTGAGGAAAAAAATTCTATAAGAGGGGAAGGATGTTATAACTTGGTTTTTCACATGTATTCATATAATTATTTGAATAAAAAAGGCAAATTGGACATTTGGTTGTTTATTTTAAAAGCATGGTTTTCCCTTGCAAATTTCTCTTTTTTATGAATTTCGTGGTGTCTACTAATTTTTTTGATCCACTAATGGATACAAGGGAAAAAGAAGAGAAGAAAATAAAATATTAAGAAAAAGGCAAAATATAATGTATGTACTTATGAGAATTATGTAGAATACTCTAGAAAAAATAGTTTTTAGAAATAAATGAAGAATATTGACTTTGTTAATTATTGGAAAACTTAAATATAAGATATTATATAATTTCAAAAAATAAAATAAAGAATTGGTGTGTTACATAATTAAAAGAATAATTAACTAGCCATTCTTGGCAACTCTCTCTCTCTCTCTCTCTCTCTCTCTCTCTCTCTCTCTCTCTCTATATATATATATATATATATATATATATATATATATATATATATATATATATATATATATATATATATATATATATATATATATATATATATATATATATATATATATATATATATATATATATATATATATGGGGATTTACTCATTGCCCACGCGGGTATCTTGTCTCAACTACCCATGCCTAGAAACAGTGGCATCCTTTGTAATTTCTTCGTCGAATATGCGCTCATTGAGAATAGCCCGGCGTCGTTGTCTAGAGCGTTGGAAGTACCGACCGATCTCCAGGAAGGCACCCGAACTTGCAGACGCCGCCTCAACTCCTCTTCTGCCGGCACTCCAAGTTTGCCGACGATGCCTTTGTCCCGTTCCCTAAGCAGCTACCCGTCGTGCAACCTCATCCAGGAGGTCATCATACTTCCAAATGCCCCCAAGGCGAACGACACGAACAGGGGCACAGAGCAGAGGATGAACATGATGAGGAGGACGAGCACTTCACGCTCCTGTGAATTGTTGTGCAAGGGAAGTTTCGATTCCCATTCTGCCGTGGAAGGAATAGGGCAGCACGCCTCATGCTTTGCCTTGCCTTGCACACTCGCAGGGAGGACAACACAAAAAAGGCTTCGGAAGCTTTCTTGTGTCAGGAGAATTTTTTCTTGTCATCTGGTTTTTCTCATGCTTTTGAGTTGTTTGCACTACGTCAATGATGCGGGGTTTGGAGCCCCAATGTCTGGAGCGGTGACTTTAACAATCAACAGCAAACCGGCCACTGCCGGATGTTCTGTTGCGTCAGTAGAAAGACAAGATCAAGGGAACTACGTCGGCACTAGCAACAACACTGGAAAATCAACAACGGGCATGTTCCACAGTCACGGCGGGAAGGTCGTTTGTGTCAGGCCTGATCACGACGCTCATGATCAGTTCCCCAGACTATTGGCAATGGATGAGTCAATAATTCACTCCTCTGTTATCATATCCAGGCAATCTTGCTGCGAATGCACAAACTCGTGTCGGAGAAAGGGATAATCTCTACGATTTTTCTAACCTGTACAAACTCGCCAGATAGTTACTTTTCGTGTCATGATGTTACTTTTTGAGTCAAATAGTTACTTTTCATACCATATAGTTATTTTTTGTGTCCTTGTGTTATTTTTAGTATTGGATAGTTACTTTTTGTGTCCTTATATTATTTTCTGTATTGGATAGTTACTTTTTATACCAAATAGTAACTTTTTGTGTTCTTGTGTTACTTTCAGTGTTGGGTAGTTACTTTTCATATAGTGACCCATGTCTGTGGTTGGCAATTGTCCCTAAACAAGATGGTCAATATGAATGAACTTAATAATGCCCCATATAGAAATCTTCTAATGACCATGTTACTTGAACCTGGCTCTACGAATAACCCTTTGGGCATATATCCATTTATGCCTTTGTAGTGAACAGACAGGAGGATCTGGCTTGTTGGTCAATAAAATACCTATCATGATTCACATCAAGGACAAACTTGATGCCCACCATACGGATCCTCTTCACCTCTTGTGAGAATCTAAGAGAAAAATCGTATAGCATGAGAGTTAATTCTTCGAACATCCTGTAGGAAGGCTACCATTACACGGTGAAATCAGCTAAGAATGGCCATCGTTCAACTGAATTGACCATCAATATATCATCTGCATCAGGGGATAATATAACAATACTCATGGATGTCGTGCCCCTGACAATAATAGAAGCCACGTGAGCGTTGACATCAACAATTTAATAATAGGACAAACAAAGTAACTAAATGGCATACAAATTAATCATTTGACATTAAAATATCATCATGATATAAAAAAGTAAATATCTGGACACTGAAAGTAACTATCTGGACACTGAAAGTAACTGTACGGTAAGAAAAGTAACTATATGACATTAAAAGTAACATCGAGACATAGAAAGTAACTATCGGACACTGAAAGTAACACCAGGACACAAAAAGTAACTGTACGGTAAGAAAAGTAACTATATGACATTAAAAGTAACATCGAGACACATAAAGTAACTATTGGACACTGAAAGTAACATCAGGACACAAAAAGTAACTATATAGAAATGTTTGGTCATATTGCAAAGTAACACAAAAAACTAACTATATGGAAAGAAAAGTAACTATATGACATTAAAAGTAACATCGAGACACAGAATGTAACTATGAGACACTGAAAGTAACTATTTGGACACTGAAAGTAACTGTACGGTAAGAAAAGTAACTATATGACATTAAAAGTAACATCGAGACACAAAAAGTAACTATCAAACACTTAAAGTAACATCAGGACACAAAAAGTTACTTTGCTGTCGTGCAAGTATGACCGAACATTAGTGTTCGGGGGTTACTTTTCTTGTTATATAGTTACTTTATCTCTCCTGGTGTTACTTTTAGTGTGCGATAGTTACTTTTTTTTTGTTTTGATGTTACCTTTTTAATATCGGATAGCTAGTTTTTGTGTCTTCTTTGTCATATAGTTACTTTTGTATGTCTCATATATACTTTCAGAGACATACTATTACTTTTTCTACAACATAGTTACTTTATATACCACATAGTTACTTTCTTTACTATATAGTTACTTTGTATACCACATAGTTACTTAATACATAATGTTCTAAGTTCAAATTTTTTTTAATGAAAAACAACATGTGCACCACGCATGGCTGTCCTTGACGGCTTGGCATCACCACGTGGATTGATTGATCTCCTGAAGCTCTGAATGATCCTCCTCCTCATCATCATCTCATCATTGTTGTTGTGGCATACCACCACCGTTGGTCTTACTCATGTGATAGGCCTTGACCCTGTCGCTCGTTTCTTCAGGACTAGCTCTTCCGCACATCCTCTGGAACAATGATCTAACGACTCCAACGACCCATCCGACAACGAACCCGACACCCCCACACAACAGCCCTTCTCCTACTTCAGTGAACAAACGGTCGTCGTCGTCCCTCTCAGATGGTTCGATCCGACGAACCACCACCGTTTTGGCCCAGGGGCAGGTAGGGTCGTCCGATGGAGGAACCCTCCCCAAAAAGCGCTCGGGTCGTGCTCGGCGTCTTCTCCCCTGTTGTGGCTGCAATCTTGCTCCACGTCGTTGTAGCTTTCATGCTCTCTGGCGCCGCCGCTCGTAAGCTAACTTAAAATTGTCGTCGTTTACAAGTGTGAAAACCATGATACGTAATTGTTGCCGTTGCTGACAACGCGTTGTATGTTTTAATACAGAGCCCCAAGCGGTGATCGGAGTGAACTACAGTGAGGCGGCTTCGAACATGCCTGCATCGTCAGCTACAGCTGCCTTGCTCCACACCACATCCATCACCTCCCTAAGGCTCTACACGCCCAACCCGGCCCTCATCCAGTCCCTCGGCGGGTCCGGCATCTCTGTCGTCATCGGCACCACGAACGCCGACCTCCCGGCCCTAGCCACCGACCCGTCCACGGCAGCAGCATGGGTCGCCGCCAACGTCGCTCCATTCCACCCAGCCACGCCCATCTCCACAATCTCCATCGGCAACGAGGTCCTCCTTGTCCCTGACGCCGCCGGAGGCGCCGACCTCGCTGCACAGCTCGTCCCTGCCATGCGGAACGTACGGGCAGCACTGGAAGTGAGAGGGATGGAAGGCGCTGTGAAGGTCTCAACCGTGCACGCCATGGCGGTCCTTGACCGGTCTGACCCGCCGTCCTCCAGCGCGTCTTCAATGGTCAGGGCCGATGTCATGAGGGGCGTCCTGGAGTTTCTGAGAGAGACTGGTGGACCGTTCATGATCAACCCTTACCCGTACTTCGCCTACCGTTCTGATCCAAGGCCGGAGATGCTCGGCTTCTACTTGTTCCGTGGGAACAACCTCGGTTTTTAATCGGGTTGAGCGGGATCTGCGAATTTTTCCAGTAGGGTAGATACAAAAGTTACCTGCGCGGGTATTAAAAACCAACCCTATATATTTATATATATATATATATATATATATATATATATATATATATATATATATATATATATGGGGTTACACTCATGAAATGAACTACCCAATCCCTCCTTAACAGATGTGCATCCTCCCACACAGATTCAATAGAAAATCCCTCTTCCCTAGACATAAAAATGCTCCTTCCTTGCCATTGTGGTGCCACAGCAGAAGATTCGGGGTAGAGATACCATGGAACCATGTTTGCAGCAACAGCGCAACTCGGACAAGAAACCCTAGTAGTATCAGCGGTAGGCCTTAGAGCCTACTTGAAGCAATGGTTCGCAGAGCCTAGGAAGCTTTAACAGAATGCACCCCTTCTGCATCCTTCTCCCCTTCTCATATACATGGAAAAAGCATGGACCAGCTAAAGTCGTTCCTTCTTCAACTACCTCAGTCTGGTCCTATGTCCACCAACACTAGTAGAGGAGGGTCTGAAGGTGGACCAGACGATTGAAGTCGACCCTATGGCTATTCAGAAAATGGGTGGTGATGTTAATTGTAGATTTTGTGAGTTGTGGCTACAAACTGATAGATTGCACCTCATGAACGAGAATGAAGGTAAAGGGAGATCGGATGTGGTGAATGGGTAGAGGATGCAAGGATATTAGGGGTTCCTAATGAGAGGAAGATCTGTGAAAGGAAAACACTTTCTGATCGATGAGTCGGGGTGACTTGCATGTGCTCGTTATTGCAAAGACAAAGAGAGACCCGATCCGGGTAACCAGGTAGAGGACACATGCCATGATCTATGAACCAAGGGAGAAAGATAATAAAACAAAGGTAAATGTAATGATCGTCGCCAAAATGACAAACAAATCGTTACTGATTAAGTAGAATAAACATAAGCAATGGATTAACAAAAATCATGAAAATTTAAAACCATTTTTGCAAGGAGATCCTTGTCCAGAAAACTTTTACTGAAAGATCCAAAACTCATACATATCATGATTTACATTGTACAACATTGTTTCATCTTATCTCGAGGACAACATATAATAGTTGCTCTATCAAAACACATACTGGAGCAACATAAAATTTTGAGGCATTCAAGCCAAAATCTCATATTATTCATGAAACAAGTACGAACCAACTCCAAAGACCTGAGAGTACAGAGACGACACATAATACTCCTATCTACAAGACATGATGGATAGTACACTCAACCTGAGAAGTCAATGTTGTCCCTATTGCTGTTGTTCTTTATTTGCAGTACGATCTCAATCCCCCTCATGCACGTCCACCTAAAAAAAATGTGGACCCCATGGGGTGAGACAATTGTCCCAGTGAGAGATATAACTCTCCGCAAACAATGTTATTATCACAGTTAAATAGTATTAAACTGAGCAGAGGATAAGCACTTTAGAACATTCTTATATTTTAAAGCATTGAAACTATCTATGATAGATCAGTAAATCATCTATTCTCTTGATAAGGAATAGGAAGAACATTTATATCATTTACCCATCACACTATATCAACCTCTCAATCTTATCTTGTGATACTCATTATCATGGTATGACATCCATGAATCATTCTCATTTCTATCTGTTGGCCTCATCCAATCTACTAATCAGATATTGAATTGTACCAGTCATATGAATATACATCATCATAATTTGTCCAGGTATTAGCTTTGTCAATCATGTGCAACTATTCTAGGTATTGGACTATGTCAATCCTTTGATAACAACCAGGTGTTGAGTTATTACCAACCATGTGATAACAGACAGGCATTGGGTTATTACCAATCTTGTGATTGATAGCTAGGTATTGGACTCTACCAATCCTATAATTAACAGCTAGGTATTGTGTTATTACCAATCCTGTGATTAACAACCAAGTATTGAACTCTATCAATCATGTGATTAACAACCAGGTATTGGGTTATTACCAATCATGTGAGTGTTGCATCCAGGCATCGGGTTTTCCCAATCCTGTAGTTTTATTCCAAGTATTGGTCTATGCCAATCCTGTGAGTGTTGTATCCAGGCATCAGGTTTTCCCAATCTTGTAGTTTTTTTCTAGGTATTGGTCTATGCCAATCCTGTGAGTGTTGCATCCAGGCATCGGGTTTTCCCAATCCTGTAGTTTTATTCTAGGTATTGGTCTATGCCAATCCTGTGAGTGTTGCATCTAGGCATCAGGTTTTCCCAATCCTGTAGTTTTATTCCAGGTATTGGTTCTATGCCAATCCTGTGAGTGTTGTATCCAGGCATCAGGTTTTCCGAATCCTATAGTTTTATTCCAGGTATTGGTCTATGCCAATCATGTGAGTGTTGTATCTAGGCATCAGATTTTCCCAATCCTGTAGTTTTATTCCTGGTATTGGTCTATGCCAATCCTGTGACATTATTCTAGGTATTAGATTATGCCAATCCTGTGCATCTATTCCAGGCATTGGACTTTTCCAATCCTGTGCATTTATTCCAGGCATTGGACTGTGCCAATCATGTGCAACTCATCATTGAATACCACATCACCTTTACTAGGCATAATACCTTGGCCAAGCCATCATACTTTTCACATCCTTTATATAATACAAGTATTCCTCTTATCTCCTTTGAGAACATTTGAAACACTATAGCCCTTATTTGTCTATAAGCATAAACCATGTATGATCAAGATTTCATTATTATTATTGTATCCATTTATTATTATTATTATGTTACTAAGTTTCTATTTCCTAGTTTATTTTGAACATTATCATTTCTTACATGAGACTTTTATAAACATCTTGTTACCTCTCACTAGGCAACAACTATTCTCATGGCTCACAAGTCCCATTAAACATCTTGTTACCTCTCACTAGGAAACAACTAATCACATGGCTCACAAGGCCCATTAAATATCTTGTCACCTCTCACTAGCCAACAACTAACCATATGGCTCACAAGGCCATTAAACATCTTGTCACCTCTCACTAGGAAACAACTAACCACATGGCTCACAAGGCCATTAAAAATCTTGTCACCTCTCATTAGGCAACAACTAACCATATGGCTCACAAGGCCATTAAATATCTTGTCACCTCTCACTAGGAAACAACTATTAGGGTTGAGGTTTCCCTTTGTAGCCGAATAGGGTTTCAAGTTCATATTATCAATCCAAACCGTAATTCATTGCTCCACACATCTAGGAGCATACGTTAATATCATAAGTATTCAATCATACTTATTTATTCTCATCATTTATCATTAAATGATTATCAACACAAAGTATGATTTTCTCTCTTATCCTTACTAGGATATTGATTATTTCATACTTTATTAAGTTGGCTCAACCTTTCCTTCAAGGTATATTAGCCAACTTAATAAATATTCATTAAACTCCATACTTCTTAAAGTATGAATTGATATAAAAGACTTCATGTGTTACTTCATCAAGTATATTGCATTTAAGATGCTTTCCTTCATTTGAGTTTTGAAGTGCTTCCACCATATCGGGTATGAGGTGTGTGCTTGCTGCCCATATCACCATAGAGGTGCATGTGTGCTTACCATATCGAGTTTGAAGTGTATGTATGCTTACCATCTCGAGTTTTAGGTGTATGTGTGCTTACCATATCACCCTTGAGGTGTATGTATGCTTCCATATCGGGTTTGAGGTGTATGTGTGCTTCCATATCACTTTTGAGGTGTGTGTGTGCCTCACACCATATCGGGCAGAGAGGAGTGTGCTTTACCCAAAATCATTTTTGAGGTGTTTTCTTGACCTCATATCATGCAAGAGGTGTATACTACACCACCATATCATGCAAGAAGGTATAAAATCATATCCATATCATTTTAGTGAAGTGGATGAATCATCATATCGGGTTAGAGGTGCTTTCTTGTGTGCTTGCACCCGATATCACTTTTATAAGGTGATAACATCATCTTCAAGCTCTATACCTTTGTTCTAACTGATATAGTTCAAGGAAATAGGTCTAAGTAACTACTAGAACTCATAATGTCATCAACTATTCCAGAAAAGTTCAGAATTAAAAGTAATTCATTAAGTATAGCAATTTAGGTGATGAATATTAACATGGTTGAGTTCAAGTTATATAACCCACCTTAAGAACAACTTCAAAGCTCCAAGCTCCAAATCTCCACGTTCCTAAGGTTGAAGATGAACTTCAAAACTCCTCTATATGCAAAGAATCACCATAGATAAGAAATTAGTGAAGAAGAAAAGAAAGGAAGATCATAACCCTACAATCATGCTTCATTCCAAGGTTGAAGATGATCATGGTCTCACCTTTGGGTTACGTATGAGCTCCTTCTTGCTCCTTAGCACCCTTTCACGATATACTACTACTCTTGCACGATATGCCACCACCCATGCATGATATGCCACTCACTTGCACGATACGCCACTCACTTATGATCAAAACTATTCACTATGGGCGATATCACCCTTCTTGGCCAATACCACTTTACTTGGCCGATATGATCTTGATATAGACGATATCCAAGGACCTATGCATGATACCACTTCACTCCTGCATGATAAAAGGACCCTATGCACGATACCGTATGGAAGGAGGGTGGTAACATTTGAAAAATTCCACTAAGGGGTGAAACTAGGGCTATATATACTTGTTGTTCATGAAGGAGTGTAAAAATGAGGTGTCATCAATTTGAGCTAGTAGGTGCACATGTCCATGCATGGTTGACACGTGTACATGCATGCATTAACATTTATCTTGACATGCAAAACTCTTGAGGATAATCTAGGGATCAATTTTCATCCATTACTTATCCCTTTGAATAAAATATATCAATAAAATCACCACTTTATTCACAACCCGATACAACTTTTATAAGGAAGTTGTAAACCGATACACTTCACCTCCTTGAGGTGATTTGCACGTTATGGGATTTTCCAAGAGTCCAAAAAACTATATGGGACTCCTCCTATGGCTCCTTGGCTGATAGGCACTCATATATAAGCTTTTCAAATTGATACAACTCAAGGTAGGGTTTCATATTCAACCCATTTCTTGGTCATTTCATCACCAAGAGTACCATCACTCATAATTGATTCAAAAATGGTGACTCATTATTTATATATCCTCTAAATGATAATAGGAGGGAGTAGGGACACTCTAGAGGTGGTAATTTGCATATAAACCCTACATTTTGGGTAAATTACAATTTGTACCAAAATTGGTACACAAGTAATCAACATTATTAAAACAAGTTCAAACTTGGATTTTAGGCTTTCCACAAGCCACCACATTGAATAATTTTTTCTATAATGATGATAAAACACTTAGGGAACATTAAATATGTGAAACATTGCAATATAACCCCTCATCTTGAGTAAATTGCATTTTGGTCCAAAACATGAGATCATTGCTCAAACTATTCAAACAAGACCAAATTTGAAACATACGTTTGTTACCTGATAGAAGAGGATTATATTCAAGTTCTAAGAAACTTACTTAGCCAAAACAAATAGGGTTACCTCATAACCCAGGTCATGATGTGGTCCATCTAAATTTGATTTGAATAAATTATAGCAAACTAATGGTAACTCGGATGGCAACATATTCTATATGAAATTTTTCTCAAAAAAATCAAACAATTCAATAAAAATATAATCAAGATCTAAATCTTCCTCTAGTTCAAAAAGTACTTAAAGTTACTATCATTAAGGAGATAAATGTATAAGAACCCAAATTTCTAGGTTTTGATGACCTTAATGTGTTCAATGGACCTTTGGTCTTTTTGAATAAAAATGATAACTTGTATCTAGTTTTATATTAATAACTCATTAAGTGATGAATTAGTGTTTCCTTGAGATTAAAAGTGAAATTAATGATAATATAAGGATTTGTCGACGTAAGAGTCATGAAAAGTAATAATTAGGGTTTAGGAAGCAAAAACCCTAATGAAACCCTAACTTGAGACCCAAGTCAGTCTTAATGATGAATTTGGATAGAGTAATTATACATGGGTGTTATGCTTTAACTTTCAAGTTAATTTCTTTGTTTCTTGTTTGGTTATTCCTAATTTCTCTTGCTTGGACATCAAGTACACCTGATCAAGGTATGTGGTTACTCTTATGACTAACCACATTAGTTTCCCGACATTTTTTGAATTTCTTAAAATTACATGCTTGCATGTTACTTATTTCCTGCAAAATGTAAAGTCACTATGGCTATCATAATATATGTTTGTAACTTTCTTGAACCCCACATAACAACTTTAGAAATTTGAGAATGGAAGGAGATGAAAGAGTCATTATGATGATTAAATCTAGGCCCGAGATTGGGAAGGTGACATGGTTTATACTACACTAACAAATCGACCTAGGGCTGAAATCCCTAAGTTTTTATAAAAACCTTATGCAATAGTACCACCCACAAGCGGATGGGTCTTATCACAATATAGTTAAGGATCGAATCCCAAGGGACAACTTTTTAAACAATATTTCTAGTTGAATCTGGATTGACTAAGACTAACATTTAGAACAAAAGTTGATTTGGGTTTTAGTTAAACTAATAACAAGGAAAGTAAAAGAGTGGGATTTAAATTGAGTTTAGATTAAAGATGGGAATCACTGGGAAGGAATCCGGTTTCACCACCACTATACATGAAAACACATCCAAGCAAGATACAACTATCCAAATGGATTATCAAACCATCCATTACGAAATATAGTTTCTGTAAGCATCTATGTAGGCTCGATGTCTCGTTACCCACAGATCACACACTTAATACTCCAGAAATATCCCTTCAGAATTTCTCAGTCGGGCATCAACCATGTTAATCAATATTCAAATGCTAAGTATTGAAGTTCTCGCAACAAAGGAATATAATAGATCATGCAAGGTAGGTAATCAATCCACAAAGCATGCATTAAATGATTAACAATGAAATGGAAAGTTATATACGAGCCATGGAGTGTTATAAGATGAACATGTAAGCATGGGTAGAGGGGCTAGTCCCCGCACCCCAAAGAAATGGACTACTCACTCCTCATGATAGAAATAAAAAGAATAAGAGAGAGGGCATATTATGCCATGGTCATGGTGAAGAAGATGATCGCAGCTCAGTGAAGAAATGTTCTTCTAAACGATGTCAGGGAAAATCTAGACAAGGAGGGGAATAACACCAAGACGGATGAGGATAGTCTTCTCTCTCCTTCTTCCTTCTCTTCTCATGCTCTTTCTCACAGGAGATGGAGAGGTAGATGGATGATGGATGAAGGTGGTACAAATCTCAAATCCCACCACTTTCATGGCTAGGAGATAGATCTTGATGGAGGGAGATGGAGGAGTAGCAAGGACACCACAGAGGTAGTCTTTGGCGGCAGAGATCATCTTCCTTGGTTGGGCATAGAGCGGCAGCCTGTCGGCGTGGATGGAGCAGAGCCGATTCCTCAAATGAAGGAGGGAGTTGTCTATTTATAGGTACAGATCTGGGGAGAACAAATGTAACTGTCGCGGTCGAGGTATTTGATACAGTCTAGGCATTTTGTCTCAGTTGAGGTTGTGTGTTGCGGTTTGGGTCATGTGCCGCAGTCGAGGTCATGTGCTTCTTGTTCGTAGTCACAGTCACGATCGTGGTGGGGTTGCAGTTGCGAACGCAATCATGGGTTGCGATTGCGGTCGAGGTGACATGCCATGGTCGAGCTAGTTTGGTTCTCAGTCAAGGTGGCGTTATGCGGCTGAGGTGGTGTTCCATAGTCTTGGTCGTATGCCATAGTCGAGGTCGTGTGACAAACCCCCCATGTGGGGGGGTATTTCTATGGGTCAATGGGCCTACATTGATGAATCTTCTGGTTGATGAGGATGCTTTTTGATGAAGGAACTGGCCATCAAAAAAGGGTACAAATTATTAAAAGTTTCTTGGGCCACAGTCTCCTACACTGGTGCACATAGTGCGATGCTTAATCCTACAATGGAGACGAATGGATTTGATCAAAACTCTAAATAATCATCTGAAACTGAGAAAATTGTATATGAGCAGATTAAGGGGGATATGAGAGTTTTCAGTGCAAAATAGGGCCAAAATTGGGGACTAAAACTAAGATGAATATACATTCATTAGAAGGTTAGACTAGGAACCAGATTGGGAAGGTCATATGAGGAAATGCCCTAAATTGGAAAGACCAACATGGCACCTAGCTCCACACTAAGAGGTGACCAACATAGCACCTAGCTCCAGATTGAGAGGTGGCTGAAAGTCCACTGTAGGGACAAAACCCTTAGAGAGGGTATCCAAGAGGTTGAGTAAAAACACATTGAGGAGTTATGAAGAAAACCATTATTTTGGTTATGTAACAATAATTTTGTGATTATTTTGTTACACTTAGATCCAATCTTTTGGTTCCCCCACATACTAGTATAACTTGTTATACTTACCGAGTGTTACGTTTGTCGACATTTTAGGACAATCTACTATTAATTCTGCAAGTATAATGGAAAGTAGACACTCATGAGGAAGGCCCAAATGACGTTCAGTGAAATTTATTAAAAAAAATTTGGTTATTTGCTAAACCTTCGGTCCTATAATAAAGGTAATGACCCTTTCCCTCTCGGTCTGCTTGAATAGGGGATGACAAGGGGAGGGGATCGTTACATAGCCACTTAGATTTCACACTTAAGGATATAATAATAGATGGATATGTAGGAAGAGGGGTATTTAATAAAGGTTCCACTAGTTGATATTAGAAGCCTTTCACAAAATAGCCACATATAGAACACTCTTCTATGCTTATGTGGTTTCAAGCATAAATGACCATAGTATGAAATCAAAATGTGATAGAAGCATCAAGTTAACAATTCCAAATGAAATTGTAGTGTTTACATTCATAATTCCCCCAACATGGTATCAAAATAACTTTTATTCCCCAAGATAATCAACCAATGGGGCATTGCAACTCATGATAATGAAAAATACAAAAATAGAGAAGGAAAAGATAGAAGAAGGCATGTAGCTTGTTTTAGAGGATGAATCATTCTTCTCTAGAAACAGAAAATATGTCCTCCTCATTCCTTCAAGGTCCATATGCATTGTAAGTTCAAATGAAGTGGATTAAACCCTAAAAAATAGGGTTTTGGGGGTGAAAGATGATGAAATGGAAGTGGAATGGGCTAGATAGGTGGCAGCCATCAATGCAAGGAGGTGGTAAAGTTTGTCTCTTGACTGCCACTAATATATATATAGGTGGCTAGGGTGTCTAGGGTAAAATGAGGGGTGGTTTAGAATATATACTATAGGAAGAAGTAGGGTTCTAGGATAGAATTATCATTCGGGGTGCAAAATGGACATGTTAACCCTGGGGGATGCATGGATTGTCTAGGTGGAAAGGTTTCTTAAAGGTGGAAAGGATGTTCAAAGATGGAAGGGCCATTCTTTTTGTTGTAAGTTTGTTAAGTGGAACAACCATTTTTTGGTGTAGCGTGGCACAACCGTTCTGGTCCAAACGAGCATTCTGGTGAGGGATGCATTATTTATGGAAATGGTTGGAGTGGAAATGGAATTTGTGAAGATGGAAATTCTAGCATACCATTTCATGAACATAATGGATGTTCCAGGGCCTGGGTGAGGTGAACTTGGCTATTGTTGAAATTTTCTAAATATGAAGATAGACTCTGGAATTTGGATTAGAATTGAGGGACTTTTGGCACTTGTATCTTTTCTTTTATGCTCCTGTTGTAACTCAATCAATTTGGGGGTATTGTTGAACTTGGATGGATTCTTCCTTGAATTGTGGAGTTCTTTGCTTCATTCACTCTTTTGAAACTTGGAGTAAGATGGTTTAGATTCAATGTCTCCTTGGGCTACTCCAAGTATGTAGGAGTCATAGAGGTCATATCTCCACCTACACCCATCAATTAGCTTCCAACATACCTGAACAACACGTAAGAAATGCCCATAACTACATTAGATAAACATATAAATTATTGGAAAAACATGCATAATGAAATGTACATATGTGAATAAGTGGAAATATGACACAAGATGGAGACCGAAATTTGGGCTTTATATGGCGCATATACTTCAAATAACGAATGATCATTTTTTGATAGGGGATCTAATTACATATTAATAGGCACAATTGATTGAAACGTATGCACCATTCACACATGAAATAGGTGTCATGTTTATAGATGAAATGGGAACTAGTATAGGTAAATTAGGAGTACATACGATCATTTCTAATATTGGGAACTAATTCTAGAATAACATGAGCCATTTACTATAATTTAGGTGCCATTCACATGAAATAAACAAGATAAAGTAGAGATGTCTACAATAAGATATTATATTAAACAATAACCGATAATATAATATGGCATTATAATACATTCCATAAAACATTGAGCATAAGGTTTCTTTTCCCTTGCAATAATTGTAGTGCATATGTTCCTGTAATCCTATGGATATCCTCACTTTTAGCTTAATCTCTTACATTATCTTTGCCTTCCATTAGTTTCCTAATCCAATGTAGAAAATATATATCGTAGTCATTGATATCTAGTGGGCTTTGTTGACATGATTTGTAGTATAACACCTTCCAGTCATGAGATTTGTTCTCTCAGTTAGTTTTGAATTATTATTTCACAAAGTTACCCTAAAATTAGAGTTAAAGACTTTAATATTTCTTCATAATTTATCAACTTATATTGTATGGACTTATACTGTAGAGAGCCTTTATATTGAATTTTCTAGTAGTCAAGTTTAAATATCCTTTTTTTCTTCTTATGCTTGTAGAATCTGACACTTTTAGTGACTTATAAGCTTGGAATTTATGAAAATGTATAGCATATTCTAGTCAGTGTTTGAGTGCAGAACATTCATTATATTTTTTATTCTCTTTAGATCACTAAAGAGATCATTCAAATAGATTTCTATTTCCTTTTTTTGGGTCTAGATTGCTTGGTATTTTTGATGTTAACCATAATAGGAGTTGAACAATCTTTTGTTACAATGTGTTTGTCTCTATAAAGCTAGCTAGTTTCAATGCACTAATTATAGTAAAAATGTAGTTGTTAGTAATGTATGTGGGTGTAAAAAAGGGATGAGATAATAAATATTTCTTACCATTTCTAGGAGAAAAACCCTGATATTTAAGGGCAGGTGATAATTCATCCACCTACAATCCAATTTCATTGGAACTCCACAAAACACTCCTCATGGATATTTTCACAAATAAATTGGAAAATGTTTTGGTCTGCATTATTGAAAGGCTATCTTGTCAAAAGTTGAATTTCATAGGAGTATGTATCTTCACATAAACAAACATAATTATTTTTTAGGAAATAGCCAAATTTATCTATCAGAACTAGGATTGAACTAGGCACTAAACACCTATTCTAGGCATCATTTCTATAAAATTAGGCATCAAAATAGGAAACATGAGTGGAATCATCTAACATAAATATAGACTGATAAACAAGGCATGTGAAACTTCATTTAGTGTCACATACATCGACAATAGGTGAATATGTAATGTGGACAACAATTTTATTTTTTAAACCCTATACAGATTTATATGAAAAACCATCTACATTGTCTAAACCATCCTCTGGTGGTGTGTTGTGTTTCTCTATGTTTTGCAAGAGGTCTATCTCCAAATTTATGGGAGACCTTGGTGTTTACATGTCTGCCTCTTACTGATATGTCCATCATTATCCATTATGACATACATTATTTTTCGATACTAATGCAATTTCAACAACTTTCCCTCATTTCCAGCTACAATCTCTGGACTTTTCATTGTACTTTATCTTTTTTGTCGATATTCAATAGGGTGACTTCTAATATAGGAGTGATTTTTGGGAGTTCATATTCTTCAGTAGGGGTGGTTTCTTGAACATCAGAGATTTTTTGGTTTGGTTCTTCTTTACGTTGGTGCTTCCTTGGAGGTGAGTCTTCATTCTAGAATAGACCTTGCATTTTCTTCATTCATTATGTTTCTACCAATGTTCTAAAAATGGGTTGTCAGGGTGGATCAAAATACTTTGTATGTTCATTTAGTGCCATGTTCTCCTCATGTAGATTGCAACAATAGTCCTTGTGGTCATCTAGATCCATCGACATTCTGAGCAACAATTGTTATATTGTTTGCACTCTCCTCAGTGATTAGTTTTTTTTTTTATAACAGTGTCGATCCTGTTCTTTACTCAACATAGTCAGAAATTACATAGTTCAGATAAGACTGAGGGATGTCCCCTGCCTCATCAGTGTACATGAAGTTTCCGGCTTTCACAAGCTTGGCTACCTCATGTGCTACCATATTACAAGATCGGCAAATGTGCATAAAGGAAATAGAAATAAATTCAGCAGTAAGGGTTCTAATGTCCTCAACAATCAAACCAAGATCGTCCCTCCTTGTCGTCGTTGTAGTCATTGCTACAATAACTGTGATCGAATCAGACTCAATCTCCACCTCCATCCACCCTTGCTGACGTGCAAGTTGGACGCCATCCAAGATAGCTACCGCTAGGGATGAGCATCGGGCCGGGTCACCCCGGGTTTATCTAGGCCCAGATCCATATCCATATTATTATGCGGGCCACGGGTCAGGTTTTGGCCCGAAATATTTTAAGAAAGACGATCTCGTACCCAGCCCGTATAAAAAATCTGGGTTTTGGGCCGGGCTCGGGCCAGCCTGTCTAACAATAGGTTTCATCAAAATGACGTGTTTGATTTACAATCAATGTTGAATTTGTATATAAGTAGAAAGATATTTGTTGTAGACATATTTATTAAATTTTAGAATGTCGTTGTGTTAGGAATGGTGGTGCTTTGCATGAAGGTTGAACATAATATGAATGAGCATACAAATTAATAATCTACAATGTTGTTGCTAGTTGTTGATTCGTATCGATCATCTATTAGACTTGTTATTATAACCAACTATTAGTATAGGGGGAGTTGGCTGATTATATCAATCATTAGACGACGGATCCTATTATGGAAAAAGGAAGTTTTAAAATGATATACATATTTGTGTATTTATATTATATGATATAGATTATTTATGTGGGCCGGGTACTGGGTTTCGGGTTTGGGTTTATGGTGGCCCGAGCCCGGCCCAGATAAGAAAATGGGCCTAAAATGTCGGCCCAGCCCGCCCATTTAGAATATCAGGGTCGGGTCTGGGTCGAGTTTGACAGGCTGGGTCGGGTCGGACCGGTCCGATGCTCAACCCTAGCTATCGCCTCACAGATGTCCACACTCCACTCTCCCCATATATGGCACCCATGAATAGCTGTTGCCCATCCCAGGTGGTCTTGTCCCACGACACCCATGCCCGTTCTCGTGCCGGTCTTCACTGCTGTGTCAGTGTTAATCTTCACTATCCCCATCCCCGACCTCTTCCATCGCTTAACAACACTGGTACTCTGCGGCTGTTGTTGTCCCTGTGGTGTTGCCCGTGCACTCCACGCGTCAAGGATGTATGCCTGTGCTGCCCTAGTAAAAAAAGATAGACATCTCCCATCATTCTGTAACACTTTATGATTTCTATACATCCACAGCCCCCACATGTTGGCGACTGCATATGTAAACTCCTTCTATTCTAACTCGTCATGTAGCTCCAAAAGTGTCTGCCTAGGAGATTGGATATGAGTCGATGCATTGATAATAGCCTCAAGTGTCGAGCTCCACATTTTCTTGGCTTCTACACAACAAAAGAGCATATGCTGGACCATCTCCTTTTCCTCATGGAACAAAGGACACATGCCATCCATGTGGCAGTGTCTGTCAAGAAATCTACCCATAGTATCCATGCCACCTGTAGTAACCTGCCATAAGAAATGTGCAACTTTTGGCGGCCAAGAAAGGTCCCACACAACCTTCCAGATCTTCTCAGTAGTCACCTGTCTGACTTCAATGAAGTCCCTCTTTCCTAGTAGCCCCAACCAATATGTCGATCTGGTAGAAAAATTCCCTCTTTTATCCGACCACCAATATAAAATATCCTCTAGAAGTATGGTACTAATAGGAGTGCTCGCAATCAGCTCACACACCTCTACAGGAAAAAACTGATGAACCTTCTCCATGTTCCATGCTAATGTGTGTGGATCT
This sequence comes from Alisma plantago-aquatica, assembly GCA_963693085.1. Lineage (NCBI taxonomy): Eukaryota > Viridiplantae > Streptophyta > Magnoliopsida > Alismatales > Alismataceae > Alisma > Alisma plantago-aquatica. Next base: position 640,962,929 of record OY856413.1, on the reverse strand, counting down.
ATCAAGTCACTGACCATAGAAGTCTGCCATATAGACGTGTCCTGCACTATCATTATCTCTCCATGATAGTTGTGTATCCAGCTGTCCTCCCAAATTCTAATGCTCTCTCTATTCCCCACTCTCCATTTCGTCCCTTCAAGAACCACTGTTTTTGCCGCCCAGAGACTTCTCCAAGTATAGCTAGGATTGTACCCCCTAGGTGCTTTTAAAATAGAAGTGGAAGGAAAATACCACGCCTTGAGTACCCTGTATGCCAGTGAAGATTTTTTGGTCAATAGCATCCACACCTGTTTTGCCAACAACGCTTGGTTAAAAACATGCATGTTTCTAAACGCAAGTCCACCTTCTCTTTTTGGCTTGCACAAAGATGACCAACATTGCCATAATATTTTCCGCTCACTGTCTTTAGCTCCCCATCAAAATCTTGCAATATAGCTTTGAATCTCATCCAGTATCCCTGTCAGTATCTGAAACACACTCATGATATAGGAAGGAATTTCCTGCACAATAGACTTAATCAACACTTCCTTACATGGCTTAGATAGCAACTTTTCTTTCCAGCCTTGTAATTTTTTCCAGATCCTGTCTTTTCTGAAATGGAACACCTACTTCTTTGACCTCCCAATGACCATGGGCAGCCCCAAATATTTTGCATGTCTATCAACTTTTTGAACACCCAGCTAATTTTTAATGGCCTCCCTTATGTCTTGTGGTACTCCCACTACTACAGAAATAGCATTCAATGTCACTTTTCTGGGCGTCGGTTATTAAGGAAAACAGACGCCTTATATGTTAGGCATCGGTTGTTTAAGCAAACCGACGTCTATATTCAAAGACCAGCCAGACACGGGTACCGCTTTGTATTCAGCGTCGGTTGTTTATAACAAACTGACGCTGAAAGTCGGCCGCGAAATCCAAATTTTGATCAAACAAAAATAGTGTCATTTTCAACGTCGGTCATGTAGGTATAAACCGACGCCTATGTGCGATGAAAATTTGCGCAAAAAGTGTCACTTGCAGCGTCGGTTATCCTTTTATAACCGACGCTGAAGGTGGTTCCCGCCAAACAATTTCATGAAAATATCGTCCAATTGGACGTCGGTTGTTGCAAACAACTGACGCTAAAGATTTTAGGCGTCGGTTGTTAAAACAACCGACGCTATTTGGGAACTTATACTCCGCGATCGCCCGACTCTTCCCCTTTCTTCTGTTTCATTGCGAGCAATTACCCTATTTCTCTGCTGCCGGCGATTTCTCTCCGGCGATTTCTTCTCCAGTGCCATTTCTCCGGCTATTTCTTCTCCGGCGCCCCCTTCTCCGGCGCCCCCTTCTCCACCACCACTCCTCCTTCTCCGCGCCCCCTTCTCCGCCGCCCCTACTGCCCGCCCCTGCTGCCTGCCCCTGCTGCTCCAAGCGCCTGAGGCCGCCGCCACGCCTGACTCTTCGGCGCCGCCTGGTGCTTTTCCACCGTCGTCGCGCCGCCGCAACCACCGCCAGAGCCACCGGAGCTGCTAGCTGCTCCTCCACCGCCGTCGCTGCTAGCTACTTCTCCAGCCAGAGCCACCGGAGCCTCTGCCTTCTTCCCTCTGACAAGGTTGGTCTTCCCGCTGCTAGCTGCTCTGCTTTTTTATGCATCGATCAAATTGTTGTGATAAAAATGCATGTAATGTATTTGATTAGAGTTAATCTAATCTGGATGTTCATAATAATGGTATGTTAAATATGATGATTAGGGATAAATATAATGTCTAGTACACAAATATTAGATGATATTCAAGAAAACCCTAGTTTGATGAGGATGTTGTTAATCATGTTAATTATGATTCTTCTATATATTCTGATGTCATTATATAATAGGGTTATTAAACCAATGGTTATAACATAGTATGATCTTAATCTGATCTGGATGTTCATAATAATGTAGTATGTTAAATATGATGATTAGGGATACATATAATGTCTAGTAAAGATTCATAGACCTTTTGTTTGAAACTATTGATTTCTTGATTTATTATTTAATAATGCTCTATTGATTAGGATTAACCATGTTGCCTGTACTTTATAGACATTTATTATATATAAGAATGACAACACATGTATTTGTTGGCCTAGAAACCCGTCCAAGATTGGCTCATTAGGAGTAAATCTTGGATAGTCCCCGGTTTGGGACTGTTCTTGAACACCTAATCTCACTTAGGATGTAAGTGTATAATGTGTATTGGGTTTTCGAGAAAATTTCAGTAGCATTTCCCCGTTTGTTCTCTAAGTACATATGTACTTAGAGAACAACGGGGAAATGCTGCCGAAATTTTCTTGAAAACCCAATACACATTATACACTTACTAGTGAGATTAGGTGTTCAAGGATGGGATAGGTGGTACACATTTATTATATATAAGAATGACATCAAATGTGTTTGTTGGCCTAGAAACCCGTCCAAGATTTACTCATTAGGAGTAAATCTTAGATAGTCCCCGGTTTGGGACTGTTCTTGAACACCTAATCTCACTTAGGATGTAAGTGTATAATGTGTATTGGGTTTTCGAGAAAATTTCGGTAGCATTTCCCCGTTTGTTCTCTAAGTACATATGTACTTAGAGAACAACGGGGAAATGCTGCCGAAATTTTCTTGAAAACCCAATACACATTATACACTTACTAGTGAGATTAGGTGTTCAAGGATGGGATAGGTGGTACACATTTATTATATATAAGAATGACATCAAATGTGTTTGTTGGCCTAGAAACCCGTCCAAGATTTACTCATTAGGAGTAAATCTTAGATAGTCCCCGGTTTGGGACTGTTCTTGAACACCTAATCTCACTTAGGATGTAAGTGTATAATGTGTATTGGGTTTTCGAGAAAATTTCGGCAGCATTTCCCCGTTTGTTCTCTAAGTACATATGTACTTAGAGAACAGCGGGGAAATGCTGCCGAAATTTTCTTGAAAACCCAATACACATTATACACTTACTAGTGAGATTAGGTGTTCAAGGATGGGATAGGTGGTACACATTTATTATATATAAGAATGACATCACATGTGTTTGTTGGCCTAGAATGTGAACAATCATTGTTTTTTATATTACTTGTACATTGAAGGATTGCTAATTGATAAAAGATCACAATTTTAGAGACATGTATGTTTATACAAATGCTAAATGTTTTCCTTATTCTAGTTGATACAAATGCTAAATGTTTTCCTTTTTAATGAAATTTTCAGATGGCTCACCATGATGAGAATGATGTCCATGATGAGCATGAAGTCCATGATGAGCATGTTGTCCATGACGAGCATGACGAGGATACCAACGTAAGTTCTAAAAACATATCTCGTATTTCTATAAAATTCATTATCTTCTAGTTATGTCATATATCCTGTATTTCTATATTGGCTTAATTCGGTGTGTTTATTTTTGTCAAATTTTAGGTTGATGATGCACAGCTACCCACTGAAGCAATTGAGCAACTTGATGCGCAGCAACAAAAACTTAACAAGAAAAGGGGTATCACTCTGTTGAAAAAGTTACTTGCGCTGAGTGGCAGTGGATCCAAATTGGTTGTGGAGTTTGATAATGGAGGGAATGCAATTGGAGTGAACCGCAATAATTTTATAAACTATCTTGGGGTTGTCACTCGAAGCCATTGTGGTGTTAAATATGATAATTGGCATAAAGTTCCTCAGGCGAAGAAAGACTTGATATGGAAAGATTTATGTGTGAGTTATTATTATTTGCAATTCTATTTTGTAGATTACAAATTCTATTATTTGCAATTATATTTTTGGTACTAGTTAATAACATTTCTATTTTACAGAATCTGTTTGCATTGGATGAGATGTTGCATCGTAAAAGTGTGATGCAACGCGCTGGAAAGATGCTTAGGAATTACAGGACAAATCTGAACAGAGAATACATAAGACAGGGTGATAAGAAGAAGAAGTCAGCCCTTGAACAATGGAACTTCTTGGACAAAGAAGATTGGGACAATTTTGTTGCTTCAAGAAAATATGAAGAATTCAAGGTATTAGGCGTCACTCCCATTTTAATTAATATACATTGTATTCACCTATTCAAGATTAACATTTAGTGCTACTAACCTAATTATAAATGTGCATACTAACTAGGCCCTCAGTGACGCACAAAAAGCAAGGCGTGCACTGAATGTACATGACCATACTATGGGTCCAAAAGGCTATGCAAGCGTTCGCCAAAGACTACAGGCGGAGTCTGCGGCTACTCAGGAGTCTGCGACTACTCAGGAGTCTGCGGCCACACCCTTCCCTCGCCATGATATCTGGATAGCTGGAAGGAAAAACAAGAAGGGTGAAATAAAGAAGCCCGAAACTGCTGAGGCGGCTGCAAAAATGGTAAAATACAACTCTTAGAGCAATCATTTGAATATTGATTATTTGTGGTGTTAACTTACCAATTTTTGTTTATGGTGATTAGCGGGAGCTGCACGAGCAGAGAAAACAAGGCACGTTCATCCCTCAGGGCACAAGGGATGAATTGACAGTTGCTCTGGGTAACCCAGAGCATCCTGGACGTGTTAGAGGTGCCGGCGCTGGTGTGGGCATCAAAGCATTCTTTGGGCCATCCCAGCGCAAACCCAGAGCGGGACTTTCTCAAGAAGAGGTAACATATATATTCTATTTTTATAATGTTACTGCAAAAGGAAATTCATTAATAAAAAGCTAATATTTGTTTTATCCATGTATAGGAGAATAAGAGAGTCGAGGATATAGTTGCTAAGAAGCTCAACGATGTGGTTGCTGAGAAGGTCAAGGAAGAATTGCTGCGGTGGCAGACATCTCAGGCTTCCAATCAGCCTATGCCGACCCACTCTTCTCCTGGTGCACAGACTGCAAGTAATCCTGGAGACCCATCGCCTAACACGTCTGCTGTAAGTATTGTTTATGACATTGTAGCTAGTCTTTTCAAGATGATATGTTTTCAAGATGATATGTATATATGTATAACATTCTTTACGTAAATTTGTAGGCATTGAAGCCATGCCGCTTAAGAATGGAAAACTATGTTGTTGTAGAGGCGCAAGCTTACCAGTCCCTTCCTGGGGCAACGTTTCATGGGACTCCAATGCCGCAGGGCTACATTCGTGTGAGCCCGATACATGTATTACCCGATTGGAGGGAAGTTGCGTTGCCATATGCCCACCCAGATATTGATACACTTGGTGAGGCAGAAAGCGGGGTCATATTGTGGCCCAAAGCAGATGTCCTCTACACGACTGAAATTGTAAGAAAAATTTACATTGATTTAGATTGTTAATGTGTATATATGATGTCAACTGATCTGAAATTATATATACAGGTTAAAAAGAAGACACCAGGAGCACCTAGGCCTCCACCTCCAATTCCCGCATTACCAACTTGGGTTCCAGCTGACCTACAATACCCGTTAGGTCCTGCTTGTAGGGGAATGGCATGTTGGCTACGGGCACATAATATACTTTGCCCTATAATTGTTTCTTTAGATGCAGATTATGCAGGTCAATCATACGACAGCTCTTTATTTATACAAGATATTATTGAGTTGTTTATGTATGATTGGTTGAATACATCAATGATAGAGACATGGATAAGGTGAGATCTTGTTTATACATCCATATACCTTGTGTAAGATCCGGTGATCTAGTTTCTTATATATTGATGCATACGTCTATATGTTTTGCAGCTACTTAATTGAAGATCATTGCAAACAATTTGCATATGATCATGTGGGATTTTTGATTCCATCATTGATTAGTATGGTAGCTAAAGACCCTGATAGTGTTCAACAATACTGTATAGATGCTTTTACAATTTTTGGTCATCAAATGAAGACGATAATAATAGCTCCATTCAATGTCAAGTAAGTTTGCTTTATTTATAATTTGGACTTAAGAAAATTCCATTATTATTTTGCATTTTGAGTTATTAATTGTTAACTTTTTACCTCTAGTGGTAGACATTGGGAGTTACTAGTTATTGTCCCCGGGACGTTCACTGTTTATTATCTAGATCCCGCAGGAAGTACATTAAACACTAAAATTGGACACGTAACCAGAATGGCATTATTCTGGTGAGAAATATTTCATTTTTTATATATGTTAACATCTTTTATTACATTACTATTTACTTATGCAACTTAGTGTGTTATATTAACATGTAGGGGTTTAGATGCATTCAAAAATGCTGGAGGAAAGGTCCCAAGGAAAAAGAACCAACCATTGTCTTGGGAGAACGTAAAAGTAAGTTCCCGACTCCCCGACTCCAATGTATATATTATTGATGTGAATTGTGCTTAGTTGTATTAATTTGTATGTTTCAATTTATAGTGCGCTACACAAGACAATGGCTGGGCATGCGCATACTATGTGATGCGATTTATGCAGATGATTATCAAACATGCCGCATTGGACATCGATACCATACACGAGGTATTATATATAGTCTCATTAGTTAGTATGAAATATATCAATCTTATTTTTATATTATTACTTATATATATACATCATTCTCTTTGCAGGTGTTTAAAACTGACCACACTATAGGCAAACGCTTAAAAAATGTACATGCTCCATATACGAGGGAATCATTAAATGAAGTAAGAGAAGAATGGGCAATAGCTGTACAAACAGTGGCAACTGTAAGATATAATTGGGATGTTGATAGTGATGATGAATGATACTTTGTAAATGAATGTTTCTGAATGTTAAAACATGTATTTGAATGATTCTATATGTGTGAACGTGACAATTGAATTGATGTCTGAATGTATCTACTTGTGTGAATCTTTTTATGTTAATTTTGCAGGTTTGTGGCCTGTTTGTAGGCTGATATCAATGGATGTCGTAAACCTGCAGTTCAGAAAACTGAACTGCAGGTTCTCATCCTGCTGACCAGCCACAGCAGGCCTGCAAACAGATTTATAAAAAAAAAAATAGAAATAGGCGTCGGTTATTTACCGATAACCGTCAGCACAGACTTACAGCGTCGGTTCTTTGTTGAACACCGACGCCAAAAGTGTTCGCGCTACAGGAAATGGGAGTCATCTAGGACACTTTTTTGCGTCGGTGTTGTAGTATATAACCGACGCAAAAAGCGTCCTAGATGACGTCGTTTTCTGTGGCGCGAACCCTTTTGGCGTCGGTGTTTTATAATCAACCGACGCCTTTATGTTAAATAGGCATCGGTTTTTTAACCGACGCTGAAGTGTCCAACCTTTTAGCGGCGCCCACATAGGCGTCGTTCAGAAACCGACGCCAAAGGGGGTTAAACAACCGACACTAAAAGGCACTTCTGTAGTAGTGTCCCTTTCTAAAAGCAACCTCGGTCTTTAGAAGATTATTTTTTTGACCCAACGCCTGCTCATACTGGCTAATTATATTAGCTATGTTCAGGCATTCATGACGAGACGCTCTAGTAAATAGAATGTTGTCATCTGCAAAGAAAAGATGTGAAATGCACATGCCATGCCTACTCGCCTTGATCCCATGGATCAAGTTTGCATTAGCAACATGTAAAAGGGAAGTAGAGAATGCTTCATGTAAGGCCCTAAACTTACTTAATGAATTTAATGAGCTTAATTATCATAATTGAATGTTTAAAACCCTAATTTAACCTTGATTAGTGATAAGTATCTTATTAAACATCATGGAAAATCAAGAAAAGCTAAGATGTGAATCAATAGTTGAGATTGAATCACCAGAGGTAATTAATGATAATTGTAGTGTTAATCATTAAGTTAAATAAGTGCCCAAGAAGCAATTAGTATTTTGATTAGATTATACAAGCTAATTGGCATGTTTTAATGCCTTGGGGCTATAGAGTATCTCACACTTGAAAAGTTGCAAAAGAAACCGTGTTATTAGGACCTTCGAGTCAATACTTATGACATTTTTATGTTTCTTGGACTTGGTTGCAAATTTTCCAATTTTTGATTTATAACCCTTATTCTCCTTTCTCGCTTATCCATTCTTCTTCTTCACACGATCGATGGAACAGCAACCGCTTGAAAGCGGTGCAGTGCAAGCTGCTGATCGCAGCAGTAGGGGTGAGGAGTGGGGGGCGATTTTGGTCATTTGGCTTCGGATTTAGCAATGCCACCACTCTTCCTCCTTCCTCTTCTTCTTCCTCTTCTATTTCCCTCCTTCCTCGTGCCTCAGTCGTGCCCTAGCGGAACCCTTACCTTGCCCCAACCTGCTGCTCATCTACAGCTATGTGCGCGACCAACAGGCAAAGGAAACTGAGGGGGCAGCTCCATGGCACCCCGAGACAACTGAGCAACCACCAAGGAACGACGCCTAGCTGTGCCTCCATCTGCCCCAACGTGCAAAACTGCCGGCAGACCACCATAGGGGCAACAACGGCCTGATCAAGCAAGAAAGGGGGAGGGCAGAGTGGTTCTTGGGTCCTAGGGCTTCGAGCAAGCTAGGTCATTTCCCCCACCTCGCTCAACTGCAGCGCCCAACCACCTAGCTAGGGGTGGCGCCCCCAACTAGAGAAGCAACTGCTATTGTTCAGAGTAGCGACGATGGCCCTTAGGCGTGAGCAATAGCAACCAACGATGATGTAAGCTCCGTTCATGAGGTCCTTGCATAAATCCATAGTTACAACAACGAATGATGCCCAAACCAAGGGGGCGTGGGTGTGCTACATTTGAATCTTGGCCATTCTAAAGTTGAACATGACTTGCGTATGCCCAGAAATCGGTCTCTAGACGCATTTCTGGACGAATCTGGACATCCCGAAACACTGTGAGTAGGGTTTCACTCATGTCTCATGATTTAACTCTGGTGTTTGGAAATTTTTGGTTAATTGTGCATTTTTCGCTGATAACAGCAGTTATCAGGCGTTGGGTAGTATTTGGCGTCGCCTGACTTTTTATTTCATAAATCGCTTCTTTACGCCTTTATATGATCTAATTTAGCATCTGATCAGTTTGGATTGGACCAGTGAATTTGTATGGTTAATCGAAACCTAAATTGCTTAGGTTGAATGTTGAAATCAGTAGCACACGACCAATAACACGATGGTTTGGGTGTTAACCCGGGCAGTACAACATTTAGAAATTTATCAGATGCACAATTTCAAGGAAATGATGAAGAAAGGTGCTAGATGGATGAATTCATGGCTTAATCTTGGATTTTCTACCCTACCTGCTCGAGATTTCTTCTGTGCGGGGTTTCATCTTCGCATTAGAGGCAAGTTTTATAACTTGCTCCATGTTTATTGCTTACCATAAACTTTCTAGATAATGTTCTTACTTGAAAATGATGATTCATGCACTAAAAAGCTATGCTTGACTTAGATTTCAATTTTTATAACGTTCCATGTTCTGATTTCAGTTATATATGAACATGTGATCATGTGTGTGTTAGCACTAAGGTATAATATGACTTGGATTAGATTGTTTTGACAACCTATGCTCACCCCCTTAGGTCAGATTTTTGACCAATTAGAAGTTTAATGACCAACCATTAAATACCCTACTGATATTATCAATCAATGTTGATATTAGCTTGATATTTTATGTTGATTAAGGAATATAGTGTTGATCTAACAACCTATAGTGATTTAATGATCACTAATGATGGTGGATCATGTCTCTACAATTTATGGTGAGTTAATCATATAGTTTTAGCATCAATTAATCCTTAGACCAATGGTTTCTTAGGTCTTGATGCAATGGTCGAACATATACTGTAATTGATGGTTTTAATATATGAACTTAACCCAATGGTCAAGATAAAACGTTTATTCCTCTAATAAAGTGGAATTATGGATAATGTAATATGTTGGTCCTAATAATGGGATTTAGATGATTTCCTTTATATGATCAACTTAAGGATTTTACTTGTCGGCAATGGATGGCTTGTTCTAAATGAACAATTGATTGTGGGTTTTAGCCTACTCTCAATGGAACTTTTTGTGTTGTTAATCAAGGGATGTCTAGGGTTAGATGGTGACTCTTTCTAGAGCAAAAATCAAGGACTTCATAGGTGGTTTATCCAAGGTGTTTACTTATGTAAACAACCAATAGTCTTACCTTTTAAGCATCCAATGGTTATGGGTGACATTGTGGTATAGTGATATGGGTTGAATGATGATGAATCAAATGGAGGGTTACCCTTAATAAGTTAGTCTTACCTATTCACTCATATGAGTAGAAGGGATGATAATCAGGTTGTGTTGATATGTAACCCTAATTAGGTATAGATTGTTATACCTATCTTTAATGCCACTAAATGATGGTAATTGGGTATGAATAGTCCTTGAATGACTAATACAACGAGGGACTACTCTATTGTTGTTGAAACCCTAGTATGTTATAACATGATGGTTACATCTTGATTTATGTGTGGGTTCATACTTGAGAATAGTATGGAATGTGATGGTGATGCTTCACCTTATGCATTCATGATCCAATGGGGATGTTGTGAGTTAGGGTTTGTGTATGAGTGTTGATAAGTAACATTGATATAATTTGTCATGTTGAACCTAACTCTAATGCGATTAGATAAAGATGAGTATTCATGTTTAACATTCTTATATGATGGAATGATGGTAGAATAACCTCCTTACTATGATCATAACCTTGATATGTTAATTGGTGGTTATTATAGCCACATGGTTGATACTTTCTTATGCTAAACATGTGCATAATGAATATGATGAGAGTTAATAATATCTAGATTCCTTGTATGTTGATGTAATAAAGGAATGTTCTTAATGTTAATATAACCCTGCTATGATTGTTTATGAATACCACCTAGATCATAAATGCAATATTATGCTGATCTGGTGTATTACATGTAAGTAATGTTGTGGAGCCTTGTTATAAGGCATGCAAAGATAATGATGATCATGTAGGGAATAGTATGATGGTCTTAATGACCCTTTGGGCATGGTTGATCCCTGAATGAGGTGTGATCCTCTTCTGTTCATAAGGGTTGATACCCTATGATATTGTGAAAAGGATTTATATCTTGTGATAATATGATGACTAGTGTAGTCTTGGGAATGGCAAGTGAATAGGACCATGTGATGATGAGATGAGAAATTATGTTTTATACATTTATATCTTTTCAAGTTTTGATATTTATATGCTTGCAAGAAGTGAATTAGGGTTTGTATGTCCACTTGTTTGATGCATCCTTAATTCACTCAATTGGCATAACTAATCAAGTGCAACTCTAATCATATAGTGCCATGTGCCGTAGAACCATCTTCAGTGTCAGAACTTGTTGGATGGTGAAACGAGTATTCCTAAGGGAAACTCGGAGCACATACTATTGAGTATGCAGGGGTGGCAGGTTGAGGATATATCCTTGTCATCCACAATGCAGATTGTGGAGGTTGGCTATGGTCATGCCTCATACATCTAATGTGATTGAGAACGGCTGTGGGCGTGTCTCTGTGGTTATAACATGATGTGATTGGAGGAAAACTGCGGTTTTACCTCAGTGATTGGGTTTGAATACCCTAGTTTCTAGTATCGTGACCTGTACCAAGGTCGGACTAGTGGTTTTTAGCTTGACTATATGTCGTTGTGGTGGCATCTTTGACTGATATGTCACTTCCTTTTTACTCGTACTGACCGAGGGGAAGAGATCTTAGGATACCGGCACTCCTAGATCTTGTATGGAACTGAATATCCCTTCGCAGGGGTCGGTTGGACTTTGAATGGTACGATTCAAATTCCCCAAGGAACAATAAAAGATGTAATATAGCCGTATAGCATATTCTTTTAGGGTTATATACGACGTTTCACATTGGATGATAACCCTTGTTTGTTCTCTTTACATAAAGATGATGCTTAGTGCAATTAAGAGATAATAATTATTCTTATGTTGTGGATCATAAGATTGTAAATGTGTACATACAATAGTCATGCTTATGTTGATAACTATACTGCTACGACTGATTATAATCATGATGTTAGATATCTCATGTTGTTAGTTATGTTTAGCATGCTAGCCATGCCTTTGTAACTAGAGATGCATATACTGCTAATCATGCTTATCTAGATAGTTGTGCTTATTTTGTTATCTCTTCTTATAATGTTGATGTGTTCAATGAATAATACATGCTCATTTTGTTAGCTATGCTATGTTACTAGACTTGCTCATGATCCTAGAACTACATATGCTACTGAATTGCTTATATTGTCAACACGATAAAGGATGATAGTCTGGTTAATAATGATAGTTATTATCTGCTCCTTTATGTATGTTATTAGTCATCAGTACTATTGATCCTATTTGTTATATCTGATTAAATTTCTTAACTATTTAATTACATAAAAATGTTGTAATCAATAAATGTTGTTGATGGTTATAACTCTTGCTGGGACTGGGTCTCACCCCTGTGGTTCGCCACACTTTTTTTATGTAATCAGAAGTGACGAAAACAAATATGTGGCAGCAAAGAGGAGCTATAGTAATGAATATTTGAGAAAGTTGATTAGATTTCTGGTGTGTTCTAGAGTCGTCCATGTACTCTCAGGTCCGGGCGAGATAAAGTTTGTATATAATGTTTCAAATGAATCAGACTTTTGTTAGTATATTAATGCTTGTTTGTGTGGCATAGCATGGATACAAGAAAGATGTCGGGATCCTTCAAACGTTTCTGAGCAGGTGTTGATGTTGAAATCAGTTTTAATTTACCCATATTTTTGGGTATGTGATTAATTAGTGATTGATTGTGTTTTATGTTTTGAGTATTCTCGTTTAGCGTGACAGGTCCTCATAGGTTGGTATCAGAGCTTTAGGTTCACTGAGTCTACAGGGACACTAGGACTTAAGACTAGGATGATGTCTAAGTTAGGAACGTGACACAAAAATATGGTGCATACTGCCTAATCTCAGTATTTGGGTGCCCTGGCCAGGTATTCAATTATTGAAGAAAGGTAAGTATGGAACTCTTAGATTGTTATCTTTTGGATTACTCTGATCAAGTAGTCATTTTGAGACAATATAAAGAGCATAATGAATAAGAAATCATGGTGTGAATATCTCAATCCTACCTTAAAGAAGATGAGAATTGCACATAATCTATCAAAACTTGAATGTTTGGTAACTATAAGAGAAAGACACAACACCATGAAATCTAAATCTGAATAAAATAAGGAAAAGAGAGTTCTTGAAGATGTGATTCAAGAATATAATAAAATAAAAGACAAATAAGTCTATGCTTATAAAGTGAATCACGGTATGAAATCCACATAAGATGGAAAGAACTCCTATAAAAAGTACGAAATGAGAAGACGAATGGGAACAATGGAAAAGAAATAAGGTGAAACCTGAGTTAATTTCAGGCCAACCTATGTGTGTAAGAAAGTGTTAATGAAAAATCAACATGGCATGTGAAAGAAAATTAAGGTAGATGATCCCTACTTAATGAAGCAAATGTGGAATATGAATATTTACCAGTTGATAAGTTGTTTAAAAATATAATAAAATAAGAGAACATACCCAAGTGGGATAAATAGTTATCAAGGAAGAAGTAATGAGATATGTTAATCATGATGATTCATATGCTAATGGCAAGGAACCTGAAATGAAAAAGGTAAAATGATACATAAGAAGTTGTAACTTGCATAATGAAACTACAATTGGTTACCTTTCTTGTTAGTAACCCTAAACAATACTGCTATGATGTGGGAAGTATGTTTCCCTTTGTGTCTTTACTTTCCAGGGCACAACCTTCATGTGGATCATTGCCACTTGGTATGTGTGGATTCATTCAAAACATGAGGATGAATATCTTACTATAGGATAAGGTTGTTTGGACTATGATTCCACGATCAAAAAGTTTGTGATGATTTTGCTTTTGAGCCTTCCAATAATTAGGAAGACTCCTCTTATATGTTTTGAAATTTGTTATGTTGGTAAAAGTAGACGATATAAGGATGTGAGTTCCTTATAGCGCATGAGGTGGATACCAAGGTAATGAATCCTCTTATCCAAGATGTATCAATAATATGAGAAATATGTGAAGGTTGGAAATGTTTATTAAATGAACATTCCAAACGTTTCTCTCCTTTAGAGAGAGAAAGAGAGTTGATGATAACCCTCTAAATGTTGTTAAAAAAATGATTCTATAACATTGTGTATGATTCAGTGATAGTTGGATAAGACCACTATCAAGGATAGATGGTTTCTTGGACAATAGATATGCAATACCGTGTTCCTTTAAGATAAACCTATGATCAAATATCAATTCATAAGATTTAGATTGGATGATATAATTCACATGACCATGATGAGTTTAGAGTTATATCCTACAGACTAACTAATGTACAAATAGAATTTATGAATAGGAGGAACAAAGTGTTCTAGTCATGTCATACATGTTATATCAAGATTTGAATGATGACATGTCAAAGTATTTCAAATATGGTCAAAAATATGATCAATATTTATTCAAAATCCTTAGGGTTGTTGAAGCAGCAATAACTATGAGACAAGTTGAACAAGAGTGAGATGTGGTTCAATAAATTTCTTTATGGGATCATGATATGTCTTCTTATGTGGGCGTTTTTCTTTGTGATAACCCAAGATGAGATATGTATGAATGATGTGACATCACCATGATATGCAAGTAACCATGTGAAGGTAATAGGATGAGGTGCAAAGGAAGTACCCATCCTTGTTTACCTTAGATTTCGGGGACGAAATCTCTGTTAGGGGTTTATAGTTGTAAGGTCCTAAACTTACTTAATGAATTTAATGAGCTTGATTATCATAATTGAATTTTTAAAACCCTAATCTAACCTTGATTCGTGATAAGTATCTTGTTAAACATCATGGAAAATCAAGAAAAGCTAAGATGTGAATCAATAGTTGAGATTGAATCACCAGAGGTAATTAATGATAATTGCAGTGTTAATCATTAAGTTAAATAAGTGCCCAAGAAGCGATTAGTATTTTGATTAGCTTAGACAAACTAATTGGCATGTTTTTATGCCTTGGGGTTGTAGAGTATCTCATAGTGGAAAAGTTACAAAAGAAACCGTGTTATTTGGACCTTCGAGTCAATAGTTATGACATTTTTATGTTTCTTGGACTTGGTTGCAAATTTTCCAATTTTTGATTTATAACCCTTATTCTCCTTTCTCGCTTATCCAGTCTTCTTCTTCACGCGATCGATGGAACAACAACTGCTTGAAAGCGATGCAAGGCAAGTTGCGGATCGCAACAGCATGGGTGAGGAGTGGGGGGCAATTTTGGTCGTTTGGCTTCGGATTTAGCAACGCCACCACTCTTCCTCCTTCCTCTTCTTCTTCCTCTTCTATTTCCCTCCTTCCTCGTGCCTCATTGGTGCCCTAGCAGCGCCCTTACCTTGCCCCAATCAGCTGCTCATCTGCGGCTATGTGCGCGACCAGCAGGCAAAGGAAACTGAGGGGGAAGCTCCATGGCACCCCGAGCCAACTGAGAAACCACCAAGGAACAGAGCCCAGCTGTGCCTCCATCTACCCCAACGTGCAAAACTACTGGCAGACCACCATAGGGGCAACAACGACCTGATCAAGCAAGAAAGGGGGAGGGCAGAGTGGTTCTTGGGTGCTAGGGCTTCGAGCAAGCTAGGTCGTTTCCCCCATCTCGCTCAACTGTAGCGCCCAACCACCTAGCTAGGGGTGGCGCCCCCAACTAGAGCAGTTGCTACTGCTGTTCAGAGTAGCGATGATGGCCCTTAGGCGTGAGCAATAGCAACAAACGATGATGTAAGCTCCATTCATGAGGTCCTTGCTCAAATCCATAGTTACAACAACGAATGATACCCAAACCAAGGAGGTGTGGGTGTGCTACATTTGAATCCTGGCCATTCTAAAATTGAAGAAGACTTGCGTATGCCCGGAAATCGGTCTCTAGATGCATTTCTGGACGAATCTGGACATCCCAAAACTCTGTGAGTAGGGTTTCACTGACGTATCATGGTTTAACTATGGTGTTTGGAAATTTTTGGTTAATTGTGTGTTTTTCGCTGAAAACAACAGTTATTAGGCATTGGGCAGTATTTGGTGTTGCCCGACTTTTTATTTCATAAATCGCTTCTTTATGCCTTTATATGATCTAGTTTAGCATCTGATCAGTGTCGATTGTACTAGTGAATTTGTATGGTTAATCGAAACTTAAATTGCTCAGGTTGAATGTTGAAATCAGTAGCACATGACCAATAACGCGATGGTTTGGGTGTAAAGCCGGGCAGTATAACTTTTCGAAATTTATCAGATGCATGATTTCAAGGAAATGATGAAGAAAGGTGCTAGATGGATGAATTCATGGCTTACTCTTGGATTTTGTACCCTACCTGCACGAGATTTCTTCTGTGCGGGGTTTCATCTTCGCATTAGAGGCAAGTTTAATAACTTGCTCCATGTTTATTGCTTACCATAAACTTTCTAGATCATGTTCTTACTTGTAAATGATGATTCATGCACTAAAAAGCTATGCTTGACTTAGATTTTGATTTTTATAATGTTCCATGTTCTGATTTCAGTTATATATGAACATGTGATCATGTGTGTGTTAGCACTAAGGTATAATATGACTTGGATTAGATTGTTTTGACAACCTATGTTCACCCCCTTAGGTCAGATTTTGGACCAATTAGAAGTTTAATGATCAACCATTAAATACCCTATTGATGTTATCAATCAATGTTGACATTAGCTTGATATTTGATGTTGATTAAGGAATATAGTGTTGATCTAACGACCTATAGTGATTTAATGATCACTAATTATGGTGGATCATGTCTCTACAATTTATGGTGAGTTAATCATATAGTTTTAGCATCAATTAATCCTTAGACCAATGGTTTCTTAGGTCTTGATGCAATGGTCGAACATATACTGTAATTGATGGTTTTAATATATGAACATGACCCAATGGTCAAGATAAAATGTTTATTCCTCCAATAAAGTGGAATTATGGATAATGTAATATGTTGGTCCTAATAATGGGATTTAGATGATTTTCTTTATATGATCAACTTAAGGATTTTACTTGTTGGCAATGGATGGCTTGTTCTAAATGAACAATTGATTGTGGGTTTTAGCCTACTCTCAATGGCACTTTTTGTGTTGTTAATAAAGGGATATCTGGGGTTAGATGGTGACTCTTTCTAGAGCACAAATCAAGGACTTCATAGGTGGTTTATCCAAGGTGTTTACTTATGTAAACAACCAATAGTCTTACCTTTTAAGCATCCAATGGTTCTGGGTGACATTGTGGTATAGTGATATGGGTTGAATGATGATGAATCAAATGGAGGGTTACCCTTAATAAGTTAGTCTTACCTATTCACTCATATGAATAGAAGGGATGATAATCATATTGTGTTGATATGTAACCCTAATTAGGTATAGCTTGTTATACCTAGCTTTAATATCACTAATTGATGGTAATTGGGTATGAATAGTCCTCGAATGACTAATACAACCATGGAGTACTCTATTGTTGTTGAAACCCTAGTATGCTATAACCTGATGGTTACACCTCGATTTATGTGTGGGTTCATACTTGAGAATAGTATGGAATGTGATGGTGATGCTTCACCTTATGCATTCATGATCCAAGGGGGATGTCGTGAGTTAGGGTTTGTGTATGAGTGTTGATTAGTAACATTGATATAATTTATCATGTTGAACCTAACTCTAATGAAATTAGATAAAGATGAGTATTCATGTATAACATTCTTATATGATGGAATGATGGTAGAATAACCTCCTTACTATGATCATAACCTTGATATGTTAATTGGTGGTTATTATAGCCACATGGTTGATACTTTCTTATGCTAAACATGTATATAATGAATATGATGAGAGTTAATAATATCTAGATTCCTTGTGTGTTGATGTAATAAAGGAATGTTCTTAATGTTAATATAACCCTGCTATGATTGTTTATTAATACGACCTAGCTCATAAATGCAATATTATGCTGATTTGGTGTATTACATGTAAGTAATGTTGTTGAGCCATGTTATAAGGCATGCAAAGATAATGATGATCTTACAGGGAATAGTATGATGGTCTTAATGACCCTTTGGGCATGGTTGAGCCATGAATGAGGTGTGATCCTCTTATGTTGATAAGGGTTGATACCATGTGATATTGTGAAAAGGATTTATATCTTGTGTTAATATGATGACTAGTGTAGTCGTGGGAATGGCATGTGAGTAGTACGATGTGATGATGAGATGAGAAATTATGTTTCATACATTTTATATCTTTTCAAGTTTTGATATATATATGCTTGCTAGAAGTGAATTAGGGTTTGTATGTCCACTTGTTTGATGCAGCCTTAATTCACTCAATTGGCATAACTAATCAAGTGCAACTCTATGTTGGTATATATATGCCCATAGAGCCATCCTAAGAGATTGCATGGAGTCGGATATTAATTAATCAATTAATGTGATTATTTGGTTAATTAATGAATTTCAGAATATTCTAATTAACCCACGAGCGTTTTAATTAACGCACCGTTTCTGTTTACCGATGGGTTTAGGAAACCCTATTTCCCTCTGTATCCTATTTAAAGGAGGATTGACGGCCGATATCTATATAAGATATCGAGAGACGCTTTTAGTTTATGCTCATGCATGTAAACCCTAGCCGTCACCATCCTTAGGAGAGAAAGGAGAGCAACGTGTCGCTAGCACGCCGCCGTAGAGACATACTCCTTCCTGCCAGCTTGCGAAGCGCGACGTGGAGTTCCGTCCATCTGCGTGGACGAAGTAGATACATAGATGCCTTGACGCATGCGTTCGGAGGATGTCGAGGACCACCTATACGCGCTACGAGCGGCGGACATCACTGCCGCAAAGGAGCGCCGCCAGATCAACCTACGACAGTGAACGGGAGAGAAGTTCCACCTGTGTAGACAAGCAGCGTTGCACCGTCGTGCAGTGGGACATCGCCGGACTTGCTCCGTGATAAGGTATATCCCATTAACACTCCTTCCAAATACGTTGTTGACGACGAGATCCTGTTTCAGGTTGCGTGGATTTTATTGCTTCCACCACGCATGTTTTCTCCACAAAACCCAACAGTGGTATCAGAGCAGCGTCGATCTACAGCGTATTTGAATTTGTTTCGATGTGATCGAATCGCTGTATACTATTTTTATGTTGCATACGATGCGGATTAAACCTGCTAATGTGCAAATCTAAACCTAATTCCACATACGCTGCAGGCTTCTATTTTTTACATTTTGGACGGGGTTGACTATGGAAAATATTGATTTTCCTAAGTGCACGGAAGTAAAATTCCACACAGGGGTGCTGCCCCTGTGTACCCCGCATAGTTTGTGTGGGAGTCAAAACATTATTTAATGGGGAATGTCCTGCATTTAAAGTACTGCAATTTTAATATGTATATACGTATATGTAGATATACCTATGATAACATACATGTCGCCTTTAAAATCTGTTTTATGTGGTGAATGCATGCACGATTATGGCCTAGTATCCCCTTTTGTGAATGTTGTGAATGAATGTGGATGTCAATCTTGTAGATATGTTTGTTTGTGAATTCTATGGATGTATAATGGTTACATATGGATCCTTTATATAAAGTATTCGGCTTGCATGGCGAGCCTCATCTCTTATTGCAAAGTGTAATTAATTCTTTCCTTTTATATTTGTACTCACATGATGTAATAGAGATAGGATTAGTTTTAGTTTTTGTAAACTTGTTGTAAGGAGGACACTTGAAGATCCAACTCCAAGGAGTGTCCATGGAGAAGCACCATGAAGATCTAATTCCAAGAAGAAACCTAAAGATCCAACTCCAAGGAGCGTCCATGGAGAATCAACAAGAAGATCCAATTCCAAGAAGCAACTTGAAGTTCCAACCTCACGAAGCATCCATGAAGTTGTTCATTGTAATGTTGATCATTATAGGCTTGCAGGTTGATTCACAGGTATTGCATGAGATGCATAAGACCATAAGTGAACCGTAATCCTTTGTTGCTCCAAAGGATTATAATAGTATGGCCATGACCGATGTATGTGTGTTTGTGATTGCATGTCTATCATTTTTGGTTGTGGATATAGTAGTATATGATATGTACTATAAGTATGTAGTGTTTGGATATGTATATGTATTAATAAAACCCCTCAATTAATAATATTAAGTTTTAGTTTCCTTCCATAAAGCAACACACATGAAAAACTTGATCGACTATGTGTGGGCACGCCTCCGTGTGGTACATTGTCTATCTCGTGGAAGTGTGATTATGGGTGTGTGGGTCTACCTCTGTAGGGTGCACACTCATCGTGTTGGCTTATGGGTTAGACTTAACTGGGGAACCTTGATAGGATCAAGTACCTAGAGGCACATAGATGCATCATGGCAAGGAGTTGTGCATGATCATCTATCCAAGAGTTGCATATGATGCAATTGGCAAAAGTTGCCTACCTTAGTATTTGGTCTTTGACGTCGGCGTTGGCTGGGCATTGATCCAATTATTTTGGATCTTGGCTCACTAGAAGGTTGTGCATTGTAATCTTCCGAGTTGATAGTGAGGGCTATCAATTTGAATAAAATAGTGGGAGCATAATTAATTAAATGCCTAATTAATCTCGTTTATCAAATCTTTACAAGTCAAAATGTTTTGGACTAAATGCAAATTTTTCTTTTGTAGCAATCAAATGGCAAACAACACTCACACATTCTCATTGCGATTGGTCCTTGAGAAGGACAAACTCACCGGAACCAACTTTCAAAACTAGTTTAGGACGCTGAGAATTGTTCTCACACATGAGCGTAAGCTCTATGTCCTTGAAACACCAGAGCCAGAGGAGCCCGTCGTAAATGCGCCCATGGCTGAAAAGGATGCTTACAAGAAGCAGCTTGATGATGTCGTGGATGTCAAGTGCCTGATGTTGTGCTCAATGAACTATGAGTTGCAAGAGAAGCATGAGAACATGAATGTCATGGAGATGGTAACACATCTCAAGAACATGTATCAGCATCAAGCAAGATAGGAGAGATATGATGTCTCAAAGGCTTTGTTCAAAAGTAAGATGAAAGAGGGAGACTCAGTTGGCACCCATATACTCACCTTGATTGGGTACGTGGAAAGCCTATCCAAGCTGGGATTTCCTCTAGGTCAAGAGTTGTCCACTGATGTGATTCTACAATCGTTTCCAGAATCATATAATCATTTTTTCATGAACTACAACATGAACAATTTTGACAAGACATTGTCAGAATTGTTGGGCATGTTGAGGACAGCTAAAGCACAGATGAAGAAAGATAAGCCCAAGTCTGTGATGGTGATCAGCAAGGCAAAGGGAAAGTCAAAAGGCAAAGGCAAGGCTAAGAAAAGTTCTAAAGTCGGGCAGAAGCCAAAGTCATCCGCGCTCAAAGCTAAAGGTGGGATCTCCAAAGAAGGCAGTTGTCACCATTGTCACCAGCCTAGACATTGGAAAAGAAACTGTCCTCTCTACCTGGAGGAACTGAGGAAGAAGAAGCAGGGGATAGAGATCTCCACTTCAGGTATATATGTTATTGAGATAAACTTAAATACTTCTTCATCATGGGTACTGCATACTGGATGTAGATCTCACATATGTTCTAATATGCATGATCTGATAAGAAGTAAGCCTTTACAAAAGGGCCAAGTCGAGCTGCGGGTCGCTAATGGAGCAAGAGTTGCTGCCACCGCAGTTGGAGTTATTAGTTTATCTTTGCCTACAGGCTTTGTAATAGAATTAGAGAATTGCTATTATGTACCTGCCATTAATAGAAATATTATTTCTATATCTTGTATGGACAAGAGTGGATTTGAATTTCACATTAAGAATGGAATTATTTCTATTTCTAAAGATGAGATCTTTTATGGCAATGCCCCTATGTCTTATGGCATCTACTTGTTAGAACTTGAGACTAGCGTATACAACGTAAATACTAAAAGGTTAAAACTTGACAACTCAAACAAAACATTCTTATGGCATTGTCATCTTGGGCACATAAACAAGAAGCGCATATCTAGACTCCATAAGGATGGTTATCTAGACTCTTTTGATTTTGAATCATTAGAGACATGTGAGGCATGTTTATTAGGGAAGATGACCAAGACTCCTTTCACTGGACATAGTGAGAGAGCCAGTGATCTGCTAGGGCTCATACATACTTATGCATGTGGACCTTTTAGATCAAATGCTAGAGGAGGCTATCAATACTTCATTACCTTAACTTATGACCTCAGTAGGTATGGCTATGTATATCTTATGAAACAGAAGTAATAAAGTCTTGAAATGTTCAAGACTTTCATGAATGAAGTAGAGAAGCAACTTGGTAAGAATATTAAAGCACTCTGTTTAGATCGAGGTGGCGAATACTTAAGCCAAGAGTTTGAGGACCTTCTGAGAGACCATGGTATTGTATCACAATGGACTCCACCTGGTACACCACAACATAATGGTGTGTCATAAATAAGGAATCGTACATTATTAGACATGGTATGATCAATGATGAGTTCAGCCAAACTTCCAATATAGTTCTGGGGTTATGCTCTTGAAACTACAACATTTACACTTAACTGTGCACCTTCCAAATCAGTTCAAAAGACACCATATGAGATATGGAATGGGAATCGTCCCAATTTGTCTATGTTAAAGATTTGGGGATGTGAATCTTATGTTAGGAAACAATTTCCTAAAAAGCTTGGACCCAAATCGGAAAAATGATATTTTGTTGGATACCCCAAGGAAACTCGGGGATACTACTTCTACACACCAACTGACAACAAAGTGTTTGTTGCTAGGACTGTTGTATTTCTTGAAAAGGAATTTCTTTCCAATGGAATTAGTGGGAGGAATGTAGAGCTCGAAGAAGTTCGAGACCAACAAGAACGTAGAGAACCTGAGGAGGTACATAAGTAACATGAAGACTCACAAGTTGTTGTGGAATTTCAAGTTCCAAATGTAACACATGAACCTCGTAGGTCTAGTAGGACACGACTTGAGCCTGAGAGATTTGGATTTCTTGTGAGTCAAGACAGTGACGAATTGGGCATAGCAGATGAGACAACTTCCTATCTAGAAGCTACTAAGGGACCAGAATCTGAGAAATGGCTTGAAGCCATGAGATCTGAGATGGAATCAATGTACACCAGCAAGGTATGGACCTTGGTGGATCCACCCGAAGGGGTAAGACCCATAGGGTGCAAGTGGGTCTTTAAGAAGAAGACTGACATGGATGGAAATGTTCAAACCTATAAAGGTAGATTGGTTGCGAAAGGATTCCATCAAATTCAAGGTGTTGATTATGACGAGACCTTCTCACCAGTTGCCATGGTTAAATCCATCAGGATCATGCTTGCCATTGCAGCTTATCATGACTATGAGATTTGGCAGATGGATGTTAAAACATCATTCCTTAATGAGAATTTACTCGAGGATGTGTACATGACACAACCTGAGGGTTTTATCAATCCAAAGGAAGCCAATAAAGTTTGTAAGCTACAAAGGTCAATCTATGGATTGAAGCAAGCATCTCAAAGCTGGAATCTATGTTTTGATGAAGTAGTCAAAAAGTTTGGCTTTAGTCAAAATGAAGATGAACCTTGTGTTTACAAAAGGGTTAGTGGGAGCACAGTCGTATTTCTCATGTTGTATGTGGATGACATACTATTAATGGGAAATGGCATCCCTATTCTTCAGATAGTGAAAGGTTGGCTAGGGAAGACCTTCTCTATGAAGAATTTAGGCGAAGCATCCTATATACTAGGGATCAAGATATATAGAGAAAGATCTAGAAGGCTTCTAGGCCTAAGCCAGAGCACATACATTGACAAGGTGCTAAAGAGGTTTAGCATGGAGGGTTCTAAGAGAGGTAACTTGCCCATGTCCCATGGGGTTACAATCTCTAAAACCCAATGTCCTAGTTCATGTGATGAACGGGCACGCATGAGTAAGATTTCATATGCATCAGCAATTGGATCTATCATGTACGCAATGTTATGTACTCGTCCTGATGTGTCGTATGCTTTGAGCATGACGAGCCGGTATCAGTCAGATCCAGGTGAATCTCACTGGACAGCCGTAAAGAACATCCTAAAGTACTTGAGAAGGACTAAGGATCAATTCTTAGTATACGGCGGTGAGGAAGAGCTCATGGTAAAGGGTTACACCGATGCTAGCTTCCAAACTGACAAAGATGACTACAGATCGCAATCTGGATTTGTGTTTTGCCTGAATAATGGAGCTGTGAGCTGGAAGAGTTCCAAGCAAGAGACGGTTGCAGATTCTACAACAGTGGCCGAATATATTGCCGCATCTAATGCTGCGACGGAAGCTGTGTGGATCAAGAAGTTCATTTCTGAACTTCGAGTGGTTCCAAACGCTGGTGATGCAATTGAGTTGTTTTGCGACAATAATGGAGCAATTGCACAGGCTAAAGAACCAAGATCGGACCAACGTTCCAAACATATTCTACAGTAGTTCCATCTCATACGAGAGATCGTACAATGAGGAGATGTGAAGATTTGCAGAGTGCCTATAGAAAGCAATGTGGCTGACCTGCTCACAAAAGCACTTTCACAGTAAAAACATGAATGTTCGATCACTTTGATTGAGATTCATGGGTGATTGGGTATAAGTCCAAGTGGGAATTTGTTGGTATGTATGCCCATAGAGACAATCATTCAATGATTGTAATGGGATACTATGTAAACAATTTGTAATACTACATTGATCATATCAATAAAGGCAAGTTTCCAATCTATATGTTTGTGTTTTATATTGTGAGATGACCATAAAACTTATAGATGTCTATAGAATAATATACTCAATGACATATGTCTTTGGGTTGATGACCTGAATAGTGAGATCATATGTATGCTAAGAGTATGTATTCTTGTTTTGTCCCTAATCGGTTGTTATTGTGGAAATATCCATAGACATCAATAACACATAAGATTAGAATGTATGTTGGTTGATGGAAGAATCTCATTATCCATGATATGGAGATATCAAACCAAATACATAGATACTTGTTAGAGAACAGTGTATCGGATAGACCCACCTTGAGAGTGAAATATGGATACCATGATTGGTAGTTAAAGTCACATCTCAAAATGATGGTGGTGATTGTGGTTCTTAGACCTGTAGTCACTACACTTGTCACATGTCGTTCGGTGTACTTTGACATCATCCACCGTGGTCGTGAATAAGGATTTCCATAAAGATGGTGCTTGGGTGCACTGTGACACATGGGATGACTGTGAGTGATGTAGATGGAATTTTTCCTTCCTACGAGAGTTTGATATTCCGGCCACTTGATAAGTGAGACTGAGAAATGCATGGCCATGCTGATGTGAGTCAATATGTGATATTGAGCTTACATATATCTCAGACAGTCTTCTCTAGTTCAAGGAACATGGATTGAACATTGAAGAGGATAACAATTCCATGACTCGAGTTCAATCTGGATATTAGCGACAAAAGAACTATACAATCACTGTAACACCAGTCATGAATGATAGGTCAAGTTGTTCTCCAACATCTCCAATTACTTGGGTGGCAATGAAGTCTTGCTACATACCAATCATTTCTTGTGAAATCATAATATGATTATGGATATCACTGCCAACGTAATTTGGAGCCTACCGGGTCACACGCATAAGATGTGTTGGAATAGGAGTATAATTGTGGATTTGATTGGAATTGCTCTGAATCACATTGATTACTAAAATGTTTATGTAATGGATTAGAATAATATTGGAGTGACTCGCTCTAAGTGAAAGTGGGAGTCTTTTGGTATATATATATGCCCATAGAGCCATCCTAAGCAATTGCATGGAGTCAGATATTAATTAATCAATTAATGCGATTATTTTTGTTAATTAATGAATTCCAGAATATTCTAATTAATCCACGAGCATTTTAATTAACACATCGTTTCTGTTTACCGATGGGTTTAGGAAACCCTATTTCCCTTCGTATCCTATTGAAAGGAGGATTGACGGCCGATATCTATATAAGATATCGGGAGACGCTTTTAGTTTACGCTCACACACGTAAACTCTAGCTGTCACCGTCCTTAGAAGAGAAAGGAGAGCAACGTGCTGCTAGCATGCCACCGCTGAGACATACTCCTTTCTGCCGGCTTGGGAAGCGTGACGTGGAGTTCCATCCATCTGTGTGGATGAACTAGAGACGTAAACGGCTTGATGCCTGCGTTCGGAGGACGTCAACGACCACCTGTACGCGCTACGAGCAGCGGACATCACTACCGCAAAGGAGCACCGCCGAATCAACCTGTGACATCGAATGAGAGAGAAGTTCCATCCGTGTAGACAAGCAGCGTTGCACCGTCGTGCAATGGGACATCTCCGGACTGGCTCCGCGATAAGGTATATCCCATTAACACTCCTTCCAAATATGTTGTTGTCGACGAGATCCTGTTTCGGGTTGCGTGGATTTTATTGCTTCTGCCACGTATGTTTTCTCCACAAAACCCAACACTCTAATCATGTAGTGCCCTGTGCCGTAGAACCATCTTTAGTGTCAGAACTTGCCAGATGGCGAAACGAGTATTCCTAAGGGAAACTCAGAGCGCATACTATTGAGTATGCGGGGGTGGCAGGTTAAGGATATATCCTTGTCATCCACAATGCATATTGTGGAGGTTGGCTATGGTCATGCCTCATACATCTGATGTGATTGAGAACGGCTGTGGTCGTGTCTCTGTGGTTATAACATGATGTGATTAGAGGACAACTGTGGTTGTACCTAAGTGATTGGGTTTGAATACCCTAGTTTCTAGTGTCGTGACCTGTACCAAGGTCGGACTAGTCATTTTCAGCTTGACTATATGTCACTGTGGTGGCAGCTTTGGCTGATATGTCACTGCCTTTTTACTCGTACTGACCGAGGGGAAGATATCTTAGGATACCGGCACTCCTAGATCTTGTACGGAACTGAATAGCCCTTCGCAGGGGTCGGTTGGACTTTGACTGGTACGATTCAAATTCCCCAGGGCATAATAAAAGATGTACTATAGCCGTATAGCATATTTGTTTAGGGTTATATACGTTATTTCACATTGGATGATAACACTTGTTTGTTCTCTTTACATAAAGATGATGCTTAGTGCAATTAAGAGATAATAATTATTCTTATGTTGTGGATCATAAGATTGTAAATGTGTACATATAATAGTCATTCTTATGTTGATAACTATACTGCTACGACTGATTATAATCATGATGCTAGATATCTCATGTTGTTAGTTATGTTTAGCATGCTAGCCATGCCTTTGTAACTAGAGATGCATATACTGCTAATCATGCTTATCTAGATAGTTGTGCTTATGTTGTTAGCTCTTCTTATAATGTTGATATGTTCAACGAATTAGACAGGCTCATGTTGTTAGCTATGTTATGTTACTAGACTTGCTCATGATGCTAGAACTGCATATGCTACTGAATTCCTTATATTGTCAACAAGATAAAGGATGATAGTCTGGTTAATAATGATAGTTATTATCTGCTCCTTTATGTATTTTGTTAATCATCAGTACTATTGATCTTATTTGTTATATCTGATTAAATTTCTTAACTGTTTAATTACATAAAAATGTTGTAATAAATAAATGTTGTTGATGGTTATAACTCTTGTTGGGACTGGGTCTCACCCCTGTGGTTCACCACACTTTTTTATTTAGGTAATCAGAAGTGACGAAAAAAAATATGTGGCAGCAAAGAGGAGCTATAGTAATGAATATTTTAGAAAGTTGATTAGATGTCTGGTGTGTTCTAGAGTTGTCCATGTACTCTCAGGTCCGGGCGAGATAAAGTTTGTATATAATGTTTCAAATGAATCCGACTTGTGTTAGCATATTAATGCTTGTTTGTGTGGCATAGCATGGATACAAGAAAGATGTCGGGATCCTTCAAACGTTTCTGAGCATGTGTTGATGTTGAAATCAGTTTTAATTTACCCATATTTTTGGGTATGTGATTAATTAGTGATTGATTGTGTTTTATGTTTTGAGTAATCTCGTTTAGCGTGATGGGTCCTCACAGGTTGGTATCAGATCTTTAGGTTCACTGAGTCTACAGGGACACTAGGACTTAAGACTAGGATGATGTCTAAGTTAGGAACGTGACAAACAAATATGGTGCATACTGCCTAATCTCAGTATTTGGGTTCCCTGGCCAGGTATTCAATTATTGAAGAAAGGTAAGTATGGAACTCTTAGATTGTTATCTTTTGGATTACTCTGATCAAGTAGTCATTTTGAGACAATCTAAAGAGAATAATGAATAAGAAATCATGGCGTGAATATCTCAATCCTACCTTAAAGAAGATGAGAATTGCACATAATCTATCAAAACTTGAATGTTTGGTAACTATAAGAGAAAGACACAACACCATGAAATCTAAATCTGAATAAAATAAGGAAAAGATGAGTTCTTGAAGATGTGATTCAAGAATATAATAAAATAAAAGACAGATAAGTCTATGCTTATAAAGTGAATCACAGTATGAAATCCACATAAGATGGAAAGAACACCTATAACAAGTACGAATAGAGAAGATGAATGGGAACAATGGAAAAGAAATAAGGTGAAACCTGAGTTAATTTCAGGCCAACCTATGTGTGTAAGAAAGTGTTAATGAAAAATAAACATGGCATGTGAAAGAAATTAAGGGATATGATCCCTATTTAATGAAGCAAACGTGGAATATGAATAATTACCAGTTGATAAGTGGTTGAAAACATAATAAAATAAGAGAACATACCCAAGTGGGATAAATAGTTATCAAGGAAGAAGTAATGAGATATGTTAATCATGATGATTCATATGCTAATGGCAAGGAACCTGAAATGAAAAAGGTAAAATGATACATAAGAAGTTGTAACTTGCATAATGAAAATAGAATTGGTTACCTTTTTTGTTAGTGACCCCAAACAATACTGCTATGATGTGGGAAATATGTTTCCTTTGTGTCTTTACTTTCCAGGGCACAACTTTCATGTGGATCATTTCCACTTGGTATGTGTGGATTCATTCAAAACATGAGCATGGATATCTTACTATAGGATAAGGTTCTTTTGAGCCTTCCAATAATTAGGAAGACTCCTCTTATATTTTTTGAAATTTGTTATGTTGGTAAAAGTAGACGATATAAGGATGTGAGTTCCTTATAGCGCATGAGGTGGATACCAAGGTAATGAATCCTCATATCCAAGATGTATCAATAATATGAGAAATATGTGAAGGTTGGAAATGTTTATTAAATGAACATTCCAAGCGTTTATCTCCTTTAGAGAGAGAAAGAGAGTTGATGATAACCCTCTAAATGTTGTTGCAAAAAAAATGATTCTATCATGTTGTGTATGATTCAGTGATAGTTGGATAAGACCACTATCAAGGATAGATGGTTTCTTGGACAACGGATATGTGATACTGTGCTCCTTTAAGATAAACCTATGATCAAATATCAATGCATAAGATTTAGATTGGATGACATAATTCACATGACCATGATGAGTTTAGAGTTATATCCTATAGACTAACTAATGTACAAATAGAATTTATGAATAGGAGAAACAGAGTGTTCTAGTTATGTCATACATGTTATATCAAGCTTTGAATGATGACATGTCAAAGTATTTCAAATATGGTCAAAAATATGATCAATATTTATTCAAAAACTGTACGGTTGCTGAAGCAACAATAACCATGAGACAAGTTGAACAAGAGTGAGATGTGGTTCAATAAATTTCTTTATGGGATCATGATATGTCTTTTTATGTGGGCATTTTTTTTTTGCTAACCCAAGATGAGATATGTATGAATGATGTGAAATCACCATGATATGCAAGTAACCATGTGAAGGTAATAGGATGAGGTGCAAAGGAAGTACCCATCCATGTTTACCTTGGATTTCGGGGATGAAATCCCTGTTAGGGGTTTATAGTTGTAAGGCCCTAAACTTACTTAATGAATTTAATGAGCTTAATTATCATAATTGAATGTTTAAAACCCTAATCTAACCTTGATTAGTGATAAGTATCTTGTTAAACATCATGGAAAATCAAGAAAAGCTAAGATGTGAATCACTAGTTGATATTGAATCATCGGAGGTAATTAATGATAATTGCAGTGTTAATCATTAAGTTAAATAAGTGCCCAAGAAGAGATTAGTATTTTTATTAGCTTAGACAAGCTAATTGGCATGTTTTTATGCCTTGGGGTTGTAGAGTATGTCACACTTGAAAAGTTGCAAAAGAAAATGTGTTATTTGGACCTTCGAGTCAATAGTTATGACATTTTTATGTTTCTTGGACTTGGTTGCAAATTTTCACTAATACAGAAACAACGTTCAGTGTCGCTTTTCTGGGCATCGGTTATTTAGGAAAACCGACGCCTATAATATTAGACGTCGGTTATTTATGCAAACTGATGTCTATATTCGAAGACCAGCCAGACACAGGTACCGCTTTGTATTCAGTGTCGGCTGGTTATAACAGACTGACGCCTAAAATCGCCCGCGAAATCCAATTTTCGAGCGAAAACATTTTAGGTTACCTACATCGTCAGTCTTTTAACAATTCACTGACGCCTATTTAAAATGAAAATGTACACGAAAAGTCCCACTTTCAGTGTCGGTTATCCTTCGATAACCGACGCTAATAATGGTTCCCGCCAAATAATTTAGGGTAAAGGTTGTCTTGTTGGGCGTCGGTGTTTTACTATCAACCGACGCTAAATCATAATAGGCATTGGTTGTATAGATAACCGACGCCGTTGACCAACTTAATAATCCTGATCACCCGGCTCTTCCCCCTTTCTTCCTGTTTCATCGTGATATTGTTGTGCTGCTGCCGCCGCTCTCCTGAAATCGCTCGACGACTCCGCTACTGCTCACCGCCGCTACTGCTGGTGCTTCTCCGCTCTCCGCTGCCACTGCTGCTGGTGCACCTCTACTCGTCGCTTCCGCTGTCGCTGTTGCTCTGCTCATTCCCGGTGCCGCTGCTGTTGGTTCACCGCCCACCGCTCTGCTCTCTCTTCTTCTGTCACCACTGCTGCCTCCGCGCTTTCCACACTAGCTCCAGGTAGTGCTACCTCTTTGCTTCCTTCTCCCTAGCTATTTACCAACATCCAAGCACGACCTTGGCTGTGTTGGCCTACCATGATCGTGTTGTCCAACACGGCCGTGGTAGGCCAACACAGCCACGGTCGTACTTGTTGTTGGTAAGGATATGAACAAATTTTTATGTAATGCTTTATGTAAATCCTAGGATATGAACACATTTTTTGCTTGCATTAATTTGTGCTTCTAATCCTAATGTTTGACTTAATTCAGTAAATTTTGATGCATGTTGAAATAAGATTTAAACTTGTCAATTCTAGCATCCTAATTTGATTTGATTAAACCTAACATTGATGAAACACTAACATCAATTGTGATGAAACCCTAACATTAATTGTGATGAAACCCTAACATGTACATATCTATTATTGTGTTTGTTGGCCTAGAAACCCGTCCAAGATTTACTCATTAGGAGTAAATCATGGATAGTCCCCGGTTTGGGACTGTTCCTTAACACCTAATCTCACTTAGGATGTAAGTGTATAATGTGTATTGGGTTTTCGAGAAAATTTTGGTAGCATTTCCCCGTTTGTTCTCTAAGTACATATGTACTTAGAGAACAGCGGTGAAATGCTACCGAAATTTTCTTGAAAACCCAATACACATTATACACTTACTAGTGAGATTAGGTGTTCAAGGATGGGATAGGTGGTACACATTTATTATATATAAGAATGACATCACATGTGTTTGTTGGCCTAGAAACCCATCCAAGATTTACTCATTAGGAGTAAATCTTGGATAGTCCCCGGTTTGGGACTATTCTTGAACACCTAATCTCACTTAGGATGTAAGTGTATAATGTGTATTGGGTTTTCCAGAAAATTTCAGTAGCATTTCCCCATTTGTTCTCTAAGTACATATGTACTTAGAGAACAGCGGGGAAATGCTGCCAAAATTTTCTCAAAAACCCAATACACATTATACACTTACTAGTGAGATTAGGTGTTCAAGGATGGGATAGGTCGTACACATTTATTATATATTAGAATGACATCACATGTATTTGTTGGCCTAGAAAGTTAACAATCATTGTTCTTTATATTACTTGTACATTGGTATAAATTAGAATGAACAATCACTAAAATATTGAAGCCAATGACAACTTATATGTGCGCGGAGATCACAATGAAGGATTGTTAATTGATAAAAGATCACAATTTTAGAGACATGTATGTTTATATTTTTTTACAAATGCTAGTTAATACAAATGCTAAATGTTTGCCTTTTTCTGGTTAATACAAATGCCAAATGTTTGCCTTTTTCTAGTTAATACAAATGCTAAATGTTTGCCTTTTTCTGGTTAATACAAATGCTAAATGTTTGCCTTTTTCTAGTTAATACAAATGCTAAATGTTTGCCTTTTTAATGACATTTTCAGATGGCTGACCATGATGAGCATGATGTCCATGATGAGCACGAAGTCCATGATGAGCATGATGTCCATGACGAGCATGGCGAGGATACCAATGTAAGTTCTAAAAACATATCATGTATTTCTATAAAATTCATTATCTTCTAGTTATGTCATATATCCCATATTTCTATATTGTGCTAATTTAGTGGGTTTATTTTTGTCAAATTTTAGGTTGATGATGCACATGTACCCACTGAAGCACTGGAGCAACTTGATGCGCAGCACCAAACACTTAACAAGAAAAGGGGCATCACTCTGTTGAAGAAGTTAATAGCGCTGAGTGGTAGTGGATCCAAATTGGTTGTGGAGTTTGATAATGGAGGAAATGCAATTGGAGTGAACCGCAATAATTTTGTAAACTGTCTTGGGTGTGTCACTCGAAGCCATTGTGGTGTTAAGTATGATAATTGGCATAAAGTTCCTCAGGGGAAGAAAGACTTGATATAGAAGGATTTATGCGTGAGTTATTATTATTTGCAATTCTATTTTGTAGATTACAAATTATATTATTTGCAATTCTATTTTTGGATACTAGTTAATAATAATTATATTTTACAGAATCTGTTTGCATTGGATGAGAAGCTGCATCATAAAAGTGTGATGCAACATGCTGGAAAGATGCTTAGGAACTATAGGACAAATCTGAACAGAGAATACATAAAAGATGGTGATAAGAAGAAGAAGTCAGCCCTTGAGCAGTGGAACTTCTTGGACAAAGAAGATTGGGACAATTTTGTTGCTTCAAGAAAATCTGAAGAATTCAAGGTATTAGGCGTCACTCCCAATTTAATTAATATATGTTGTATTCACCTATGCAAGATTAACATTTAGTGCTACTAACCAAATCATTAATGTGCATACTAACTAGGCCCTTAGTGACACGCAAAAGCAAGGCGTGCACTGAATGTGCATGACCACACTATGGGTCCAAAGGGCTATGCAAGCGTTCGCCAAAGACTACAGGCGGAGTCTACGGCTACTCAGGAGTCTGCTCCTACTCAGGAGTCTGCCACACCCATGCCTCGCCATGATATTTGGATAGCTGGGAGGCAAAACAAGAAGGGTGAAATAAAGAAGCCTGTAACTATTGAGGCGACTGTGAAAATGGTAAAATACAAATCTTAGAGAAATCGTTTGAATATTGATTATTTGTGGTGTTAACTTACCAATTTTTGTTGATGGTGATTAGCGGGAGCTGCACGAGCAGAGGAAACAAGGCACGTTCATCCCTCAGGGCACAAGGGATGAATTGACAGTTGCTCTGGGTAACCCAGAGCATCGTGGACGTGTTAGGGGTGCAGGCACTGGTGTGGGCATCAAAGCATTCTTTGGGCCATCCCAACGCAAACCCAGAGCGGGACTTTTACAAGAAGAGGTAACCTATTCTTTTTTTAGAATGTTACTGCAAAAGGGAATTCAATAATAAGAAACTAATGTTTCTTTTATCCATGTATAGGAGAATAAGAGAGTCGAGGATATAGTTGCTAAGAAGTTCAATGATATAGTTGTTGAGAAGGTCAAGGAAGAAATAGTGCGGTGGCAGGCATCTCAGGCTTCCAATCAGCCTATGGCGACCCACTCTTCTCCTGATGCACAAACTGTGAGTAATCCTAGAGACCCATCACCTAGTACGTCTACTGTAAGTATTTTTTATGACATTGTTTCTAGTCTTTTCAAGATGATATGTTCGAAAGGTGATATGTATATATGTATAACATTCTTTACGTAAATTTGTAGGCATTGAAGCCATGCCGCTTAAGAATGCAAGACTATGTTGTTGCAGAGGCACAAGCTTACCAGTCCCTTCCTGGGGCAACGTTTCATGGGACTCCAATGCCGTAGGGCTACGTTCGTGTGAGCCTGATATGTGTATTACCCGATGGGAGGGAAGCTGCATTGCCATATGCCCACCCAGATATTGATACACTTGGTGAGGCAGAAGGTGGGGTGATATTGTGGCCCAAAGCAGATGTCATCTACACTACTGAAATTGTAAGATAAATTTACATTACTTTAGATTGTTAATGTGTATATATGACGTCAACTGATCTGAAATTATATATACAGGTTAAAAAGAAGACACCCGGAGCACCTAGGCCTCCACCTCCACTTCCTGCATTACCAAGTTGGGTTCCAACTGACCTAAAATACCTGTTAGGTCCTGCTTGTAGGGGAATGGCATGTTGGCTACGGGCACATAATATACATTGCCCTATAATTGTTTCTTTAGAAGCAGATTATGCAGGTCAATCATATGATAGCTCTTTATTTATACAAGATATTATTGAGCTGTTTATGTATGATTGGCTGAATACATCAATGATAGAGACATGGATACGGTGAGATCTTGTTTATACATCCATATACCTTGTGTAAGATCTGGTGATCTGGTTTCTTATATATTAATTCATACGTAATACATATTTTGCAGCTACTTAGTCGAAGATCAATGCAAACAATTTGCATTTGATCAGGTGGGATTTTTTATTCCATCATTGATTAGTATGGTAGCTAAAGACCCTGATAGTGTTCAACAATACTGTATAGATGCTTTTACAGTTTTCGGTCAGCGAAAGAAGACGATAATAATAGCTCCATTCAATGTCAAGTAAGTTTACTTTATTTATAATTTGGACTTAAGAAAATTCCATTTGTATTGTGCATTTTGAGTTATTAATTTTTAACTTTTTTACCTCTAGCGGTAGACATTGGGAGTTACTAGTTATTGTCCCTAGGACGTTCACTGTTTATTATCTAGATCCTGCGGGAAGTACATTGAACACTAAAATTGGACACATATTGAGAATGCCATTATTCTGGTGAGAAATATTTCATTTTTATATCCGTTAACATCTGTTATTACATTACTATTTAATTATGCAATTTACTGTGTTACATTAACATGTAGGGGTTTAGATGCATTCAAAAATGCTGGAGGAAATGTCCCAAGTAGAAAGAACCAACCAATAATTTGGGAGAACATAGAAGTAAGTTCCCGACTCCAATGTATATATTATTTATGTGAACTGTGCTTAGTTGTATTTTTTAATATTTTGTATGTTTCAATTTATAGTGCGCTACACAAGACAATGGCTGGGCATGCGCATACTATGTGATGCGATTTATGCAGATGATTATCTGACATGCCGCATTGGATATTAATACCATACATGAGGTATTATATATAGTCTCATTAGTTAGTATGAAATATATCAATCTTATTTTTATATTATTACTTATATATATACATCATTCTCTTTGTAGGTGTTTAAAACTGACCACACTATAGGTAAACGCTTAAAAAATGTACATGATCCATATGCGATGGAAGCATTAAATGAAATAAGAGAAGAATGGGCAAAAGCCATACAAGCAGTGGTGATTGTAAGATATAATTGGGATGCTGATAGCGATGCTGAATGATATTTTGTAAATGAATAATTCTAAATTGTATACATGTCTGAATGTTTCTACATGTATTTGAATGTTTCTACATGTGTGAATGTGAGAATTGAATTGATGTCTGAATGTATCTACTTGTGTGAAAAAATATTTGTTGATTTTGCAGGTTTGTAGGCTGATATCAATGGATGTCGTAAACCTACAGTTCAGAAAACTGAACTGCAGGTTCTCATCCTGCTAACCAGCCACAGCAGGCCTACAAACTAATAAGAAAAAAAAATTAAAGTATAGGCGTCGGTTATTTATAGAACACTGTCATCAAAGGCCTACAGCGTCGGTTATTTGATAAAAACTGACGCCTAATAGGACAAACAACCCGACCGTGCAGAAAAGCACGGCCGTGGTGGAAAAGGCATCGCTTATTAGTATAAAACCGATGCCTATAGTACTAAACACAGTCACGCAGCGAAGCACGGCCGTGCTTTGCCGTGTCGTCTGGGTGTATGTCATCGGTTGTTAAGTTGTTAACCGACGCAGAAAGTGTCCTAGGTGGTGCTCTTTTTGTGGTGCAAACCTTATAGACGTCAGACAACTATATATAACTGACACCTATATGTCATATAGGCGTCAGTTAGAAAACCGATGCTGAAGAGTTTGACCTTTAGCGGCGCCCACATCGGCGTCGCTTGAAAATCGTCGCCAAAGGGGGTTAAACAACCGACGCCAAAGGTTGTTTCTATAGTAGTGTTTCCAATTTTTGATTTATAACCCTTATTCTCCTTTCTCGTTTATCCATTCTTCTTCTTCACGCGATCGATGGAATAGCAACCGCTTGAAAGCGATGAAGAGCAAGCTGCTGATCGCAGTAGTAGGGGTGAGGAGTGGGGGCTGATTTTCATCGTTTGGTTTCGGATTTAGCAATGCCACCACTCTTCCTCCTTCCTCTTCTTCTTCCTCTTCTATTTCCCTCCTTCCTCATGCCTCAATGGTGCCCTAGAGGAGCCCTTACCTTGCCCCGACCTGCTGCTCATCTGCGGCTATGTGCGCGACCAACAGGTAAAGGAAACTAAGGGGGTAGCTCCATGGCACCCCGAGCCAACTGAGCAACCACCAAGGAACGGCGCCCAGCTGTGCCTCCATCTGCCCCAATGTGCAAAACTATCGGCAGACCACCATAGGGGCAGCAGCAGCTTGATCAAGCAAGAAAGGGGGAGGGCGGAGTGGTTCTTGGGTCCTAGGGCTTCGAGCAAGCTAGGTCATTTCCCCCACCTCGCTCAACTGCGGCGCCCAACCACCTAGCTAGGGGTGGCACCCCCAACTAGAGTAGTTGTTGCTACTTTTCAGAGTAGCAATGATGGCCCTTAGGCATGAGAAATAGCAACCAACGATGATGTAAGCTCCGTTCATGAGGTCCTTGCTCAAATCCATAGTTACAGCAACGAATGATGCCCAAACCAAGGAGGTGTGGGTGTGCTACATTTGAATCCTGGCCATTCTAAAGTTGAAGATGACTTTCGTATGCCCAGAAATCGGTCTCTAGACGCATTTCCAGACGAATCTGGACATCCTGAAACACTGTGAGTAGGGTTTCACTCACATATCATGATTTAACTCTGGTGTTTGGAAATTTTTGGTTAATTATGCAATTTTTGTTGATAAGAACAGTTATCAGACATTGGGCAGTATTTGGCATCGCCTGACTTTTTATTTCATAAATCACTGCTTTACACCTTTATATGATCTAGTTTAGCATATGATCAGTGTGGATTGGACCAGTGAATTTGTATGGTTAATCGAAACCTAAATTGCTCAGGTGTTGAATGTTGAAATCAGTAGCACATGACCAGTAACGCGATGGTTTGGGTGTAAACCCGGGCAGTACATCTTTTAGAAATTTATGAAATGCACGTTTTCAAGGAAATGATGAAGAAAGGTGCTAGATGGACGAATCATGGCTTACTCTTGGAGTTTCTACCCTACCTGCTCTAGTTTTCTTCTGTACGGGGTTTCATCTTCGCATTAGAAGCAAGTTTTATAACTTGCTCCACGTTTATTGCTTACCATAAACTTTCTAGATCATGTTCTTGCTTGAAAATGATGATTCATGCACTAAAAATCTATGCTTGACTTATATTTCGATTTTTATAATGTTCCATGTTCTGATTTCATTTATATATGAACATGTGATCATGTGTGTGTTAGCACTAAGGTATAATATGACTTGGATTAGATTGTTTTGACAACCTATGTTCACCCCCTTAGGTCAGATTTTGGACGAATTAGAAGTTTAATGATCAACCATTAAATACCCTACTGATGTTATCAATCAATGTTGACATTAGCTTGATATTTGATGTTGATTAAGGAATATAGTGTTGATGTAACAACCTATAGTGATTTAATGATCACTAATGATGGTGGATCAAGTCTCTACAATTTATGGTGAGTTAATCATATAGTTTTAGCATCAATTAATCCTTAGACCAATGGTTTCTTAGGTCTTGATGCAATGGTCGAACATATACTGTAATTGATGGTTTTAATATATGAACTTGACCCAATGGTCAAGATAAAATGTTTATTCCTCCAATAAAGTGGAATTATGGATAATGTAATATGTTGGTCCTAATAATGGGATTTAGATGATTTCCTTTATATGATCAACTTCAGGATTTTACTTGTTGGCAATGGATGGCTTGTTCTAAATGAACAATTGATTGTGGGTTTTAGCCTACTCTCAATGGAACATTTTGTGTTGTTAATCAAGGGATGTCTAGGGTTATATGGTGACTCTTTATAGAGCACAAATCAAGGACTTCATAGGTGGTTTATCCAAGGTGTTTACTTATGTAAACAACCAATAGTCTTACCTTTTAAGCATCCAATGGTTCTGGGTGACATTTTGGTATGATGATATGGGTTGAATGATGATGAATCAAATGGAGGGTTACCCTTAATAAGTTAGTCTTACATATTCACTCATATGAATAGAAGGGATGATAATCATATTGTGTTGATATGTAACCCTAATTAGGTATAGCTAGTTATACCTAGCTTTAATATAACTAAATGATGGTAATTGGGTATGAATAGTCCTTGAATGACTAATACAACCATGGTGTACTCTATTATTATTGAAACCCTAGTATGCTATAACCTGATGGGTACACCTCGATTTATGTGTGGGTTCATACTTGAGAATAGTATGGAATGTGATGGTGATGCTTCACCTTATGCATTCATGATCCAATGGGGATGCCGTGAGTTAGGGTTTGTGTATGAGTGTTGATTAGTAACATTGATATAATTTATCATGTTGAATCTAACTCTAATGCAATTAGATAAAGATGAGTATTCATGTTTAACATTCTTATATGATGGAATGATGGTAGAATAACCTCCTAACTATAATCATAACCTTGATATGTTAATTGGTGGTTATTATAGCCACATGGTTGATACTTTCTTATGCTAAACAAGTGCATAATGAATATGATGAGAGTTAATAATATCTAGATTCCTTGTATGTTGATGTAATAAAGGAATGTTCTTAATGTTAATATAACCCTGCTATGATTGTTTATGAATACCAGCTAGCTCATAAATGCAATATTATGCTGATCTGGTGTATTACATGTAAGTAATGTTGTTGAGCCTTATTATAAGGCATGCAAAGATAATTATGATCTTATAGGGAATAGTATGATGGTCTTAATGACCCTTTGGGCATGGTTGAGCCATGAATGAGGTGTGATCCTCTTATGTTGATAAGGGTTGATAGCCTGTGATATTGTGAAAAGGATTTATATCTTGTGATAATATGATGACTAGTGTAGTCTTGGGAATGGCAAGTGAATAGTACCATGTGATTATGAGATGAGAAATTATGTTTTATACATTTTATATATTTTCAATTTTTGATATTTATATGCTTGCTAGAAGTGAATTAGGGTTTGTATGTCCACTTGTTTGATGCAGCCTTAATTCACTCAATTGGCATAACTAATCAAGTGCAACTCTAATCATGTAGTGCCCTGTGCCGTAGAACCATCTTCAGTGTCAGAACTTGCTGGATGGTGAAACGAGTATTCCTAAGGGAAACTCGGAGTGCATACTATTGAGTATGCGGGGGTGGTAGGTTGAGGATATATCCTTGTCATCCACAATGCAGATTGTGGAGGTTGGCTATGGTCATGCCTCATACATCTGATGTGATTGAGAACGAATGCGATCGTGTCTCTGTGGTTATAACATGATGTGATTAGAGGACTACTGCGGTTGTACCTTAGTGATTGAGTTTGAATACCTTGGTTTCTAGTGTCGTGACCTGTACCAAGGTTGGACTAGTGGTTTTTAGCTTGACTATATGTCACTGTGGTGGCCGCTTTGACTGATATGTCACTGCCTTTTTACTCGTACTGACCGAGGGGAAAAGATCTTAGGATACTGGCACTCCTAGATCTTGTACGGAACTGAATAGCCCTTCGCAGGGGTCAGTTGGACTTTGAATGGTACGATTCAAATTCCCAATGGCATAATAAAAGATGTAATACTTCCGTATAACATATTTGTTTAGGGTTATATACGACGTTTCACATTGGATGATAACCCTTGTTTGTTCTCTTTACATAAATATGATGCTTAGTGCAATTAAGATATAATAATTATTCTTATGTTGTGGATCATAAGATTATAAATGTGTACATACAATAGACATGCTTATGTTGATAACTATACTGCTACTTCTGATTATAATCGTGATGCGAGATATCTCACGTTGTTAGTTATGTTTAGCATGCTAGCCATGCCTTTGTAACTAGAGATGCATATACTGCTAATCATGCTTATCTAGATAGTTGTGCTTATGTTGTTAGCTCTTCTTATAATGTTGATATGTTCAACGAATTAGATATGCTCATGTTGTTAGCTATGCTATGTTACCAGACTTTCTCATGATGCTAGAACTGCATATGCTACTGAATTGATTATATTGTCAACAAGATAAAGGATGATAGTCTGGTTAATAATGATAGTTATTATCTGCTCCTTTATGTATTTTGTTAATCATCAATACTATTGATCTTATTTGTTATATCTGATTAAATTTCTTAACTGTTTAATTACATAAAAATGTTGTAATCAATAAATGTTGTTGATGGTTATAACTCTTGCTGGGACTGGGTCTCACCCCTGTGGTTCGCCACACTTTTTTTTAGGTAATCGGAAGTGACAAAAACAAATATGTGGCAGCAAAGAGGAGCTATAGTAATGAATATTTGTGAAAGTTGATTAGATGTCTGGTGTGTTCTAGAGTCGTCCCTATACTCTTAGGTCCAGGCAAGCTAAAGTTTGTATATAATGTTTCAAATGAATCAGACGTTTGTTAGCATATTAATGCTTGTTTGTGTGGAATATCTTGGATACAAGAAAGATGTCGGGATTCTTCAAACGTTTCTGAGCGGGTGTTGATGTTGAAATCGGTTTTAATTTACCCATATTTTTGGGTATGTGATTAATTAGTGATTGATTGTGTTTTATGTTTTGAGTAATATCATTTAGCGTGACGGGTCCTCACACTTCAGTACAAAGAATAAATAAGTAGGGAGAAAGAATGTCACCCTATCGCAGTCTGCAAAGAGGCTTGAGGCTTTGGGTCCGGTCACCATTAATGGCAAAGGAATGTTCCACAAACGATATACACTCCCAAATTTTTTGCCGCCATCTACTCCCAAACACCATCTTTTGTTTTACAAAATCCAGAAAATTCCACTCCACCCTATCATAAGCTTTGGACATGTCCAGTTTCAACGCCAGGAATCCCTTTCTATTTTTCCCTTCACTCTTCATCTGGTGGAAAAGTTCATATGCAACAACAGCATTATCAGTAATCATCCTCACATGAATAAAGGCACTTTGGTTCTCAGAAGTGATCCTATCCATGAACGGTTTAAATCTATTGGCCATAACTTTTAATGTAATTTTGTAGATGACATTACACAAGCTAATCGGCCTGAAGTCAGACATCTGTACATGTTTCTCCAACTTGGGTATCATCACCACTAGCGTGGAATTCACAGTGCTAATATCCACATTTCCCTTCCACCACCCTTTAATATAGCTCGCAATATCCTTTCCAACAATATCCCAAATTTTTTGAAAGAACATGGGCTTCATCCCATCTGGGCCAGGTGCCTTATTGGTGTGCATTTGTTTAAGGGTAGCAAAAATTTTTGCATCAGTAATATCACTTTCCAGCACACCATTCATATTATCATCCACCACAACAGTCACACCATTAGTTGCCTCCTAAACTCCACTGGATTGCTACTAGAAAACAACTATTGGAAATAATCAATCACTATATGCTTGATCTCCCCCTCCTCGGTGTGCCACACCCCTTGTTCATCTTTCATCCCATCAATATGATTTCGTCTTTGCCTTTGGGAAGCCTTATGGTGAAAATATGTTGTGTTGCGGTCCCCCTCATGAAGCGTAGCAATCCTTGCCCGACCACACCAATAGGAATCTTTTGATCTATGCCAATGTTCTAACTCTTTAGATAACTCCAAGCACCTGTCAAGAACAACCGCATCTGGAGGTTTCTTTTGTTCCTCACCAAGAAGCTTTTCCACTTCTGTGATTATGTCCTTCATCTTTCCAAATCTCTGTGTTGCCCACTTTTTCAATCTTTCACCGCAGTTTCCCACCTTCATTTTTAGCTCACTTCCCTCATCCATTTAAGTCCATGCTTCCCTAACAATTTCCTCACAGTCGTTTTCATCCAACCACATGGGCTCAAAATAGAAATTCTTCTTCAGCTTGTGTCATCTTCCCTCTCTCCCTCCCACTATAATGACAATGGGAGCGTGGTCAGAGCTGTAGATAGGGAGATGTATCACCTTCCTGTACCCGAACAACTAACACCAGTCATGTGAAGCTAAGCCTCTGTCTAGAAGTTCTTTAATGAGGGTCTCTACTATGCGCCCTCTTTTCCATGTAAACGGACTTCCTAAAAAACCCAGAGCAAGCAGACTACATGTATCCACAACATCCCTAAAGTCCTATATCCACTTGTCAGGTTTTGGATTGCCACCCCACTTCTC
Source organism: Alisma plantago-aquatica (assembly GCA_963693085.1). NCBI lineage: Eukaryota > Viridiplantae > Streptophyta > Magnoliopsida > Alismatales > Alismataceae > Alisma > Alisma plantago-aquatica. The sequence goes on along the minus strand of OY856413.1, from coordinate 640,919,871 downwards.
TTCATTTGAAAGAAATTTATTGAAATCACCAAAGAAAATCATCGGCAGGTCTGATGCACTTTTTAGTCTCCTCATTAGGTCCCAGGTATGATATTTTTGACTTTGCTCATCCCATCCATAAATAGCTCTAGCTCACCACATCACGCCATTATTATCCGCCTCCACTACACAATCCACATGGTGCTATGAAAAACTCTGGATACTCATCTTGACATCCGTCCACCATAGCCCCAATCCTCCCGACCTGCCCTCACTCACCAAACAAAAACCATCCAAAAACCCACAGTCTTTCTTAATTTGTTCCAATTTATTTCCATCCACCTTGGTTTCCGAAATGAAAACCAAACTTGGGCGCTCTCTCCAACACCACTTCTGGAGAGCCTACTTCCTGTCAAGGTTGCCCAACCCCCGACAGTTCCAACTCAAGATTTTCATTGTCCTTCACGGGTTTGGATATCCCCAAAACCCACTACTTGAAGCTCGACACCTCCATTAGAACCTCCAACTCCTACATGTGTGCCCTGGTGCTTTTTTACTGGGAAAACTAGCCCCAAATCAGAATCAATGTCCATACCACCTTCATCCATATCTCATCCTCTTTTCCCTTTAAGAAGAAATTCCCCCTCTTCTACTCCAGCCTCTGGCTCATTTTCATCTATGCGAACCTGTCTTCTGACCATTTTTGGCATGCATTTAAACTTGCGGTCTTTCTGTCGCGCTGAACTTATAGGGTCACTTGTATCTTCCTTTTTTTTTCTGCCCCCGAGTCTGCACCCATGGTCTTCCCCACCCCTTTGCAAAAACCATGCCATTATGCCCTGAAAACTGCTTGGATACACCTGCAAGCTCCTGTTGGCCCCCTTTATGATTCACATCTTGAGATTGCTAGGCATATACTTTATCAATAGTAGGTTGCTGCTCCTTTCTCGTATTCCCTATGTTCTTCATTACTTTGTGAATTACATTGCTTCCCTACTTCCATTGACCTCTCGGCCTGATGATAATGAACCTTGCATTCACAGTGCCTTGTCATCTCCTCCATTCGTGTCTCAACAGAAACCCGACCCTCCCGACCTACAGAGGTGTTCTCCCGCCTCTTTTCCCTACATCCCTCCCTGACAACCAGATCCACAATGACCTGGCTCCCCATCTTCTCCCCTCCGTTCCACTCCGCAGTAGCCTTACCCCCAACCACATCATCCCCCGTCGTCACCCCTTCGACCTCCTGAACCCCACAACTCCGGACGGAAGCAAGTGCCACTTTCCTTCCACTTCTGTCCCTCTCGTCGTCCCCGCCCCCCTCGACCACGGGGCTTTTCTCCCCGCATCGTGTTTCTCCTGAGATGCTCTTCCTCCCTCGTCATCTTCCTCTTGCAACCCTATCCTCCTAGATGCCTCATCCCTATGACCCCCTCTTTCTTCCATATCTTCCAACCACAACCCTCCTCCACCGTCAAACTCCCCACGCTTTCCTTCTACCCCCCGATGTCCTGGCTTTGTGTAGAACAAGACCTTCTTTTTCGTGGTTCCAGCGCCATACACTTCTTCCGTGGAAGAAACCCTGGGCTTCTTTGGTGAAGCCTTCAACCATGTGTCCCAGCCTCATTGCTTCTCCTCCGACTCCTCTACGTGGTCGCAGTCTCTATCGACATGGCCCATCCGCCCACACAAGAACCACAGATTTGGCAACCGTTCATACTTCACTTCCAGATTGAGCACTCTCCCCTTATTATCATGCATCTTCAACATACGTTTCAATGGACGATCGACTTCCAGCGATATGTAGACTCTTGACGAAGAGTCCCAGCCAAGGTCATCCAGGTCGACCTGCTCCACGCACCCCAACCTGGCCGCAATTGTCCTCACAGTTCCCTCTGATCTATACCCCAATAGGATGCCATATATTCTGACCCAAAAAAGTGCTTCGGTGAAAGTAATCTGGCCCAAAAGATCGCCATCTTCCACCTCTTTTACAAGCAGCAACTGATTTTTGAAGTTCCATGGACCTCCCTCGACCACCTTTGCCTTATCCTTCCAATGCACAAACTGAATCATGAACACATTTGCATCCAACTGCATGAAGATAACTTGTTCGGAATCGACCACGCCTGACTTAGCATTCTCTTCATGGCCCAGAAATTGTAGGGTCGATTCATGTGCAACCTTACCACCAAGGCCAGCTCGACATGTTTGCTCAGATCGCCCTTCTCCGCCTCTGTGATGACGATGATCTCATCATCATCCTCTTCCTGTAACCCTAGTCGAGCACATCTGTGTACCAAATCTTATGCCATCTTGTGACCAAGACCTGAATCCCTAGCCTTCCTTGAACCTGCAAGAGAGAGAATCCAATCGGGATAGAGGGTAACCACTCGGGTGAGGAAAACTCCCACCGTCGACCACCTAGTTGCCAGAGCGCTAGGGTTACGTCGGGAGAGAGAAAGGTTATTTCATTTTACCTCAGTGATTAATTTATGTTTAGGCATTACTTCTTTATTGAATCCTATCAGTTAAAAATCATATGCATCTCAAGGATCCGATCTTCTTTATAACACTTTGCAGTCCAAAATCTTATAGTCATGCCTAGATGCATTTTAGCAATGTTCATTTCACTCACTTTTTTTCAGGCAATGTCTTCATGGGCAACTTATGTAGTTAGATGTAGGATGAAAGTTTGGTCTTATAAAACCATTTTTTCATGAACAATGGTTCAAGAGGGTATCCCGACCTCTATAAATTTAACTTCATTAAAAACCATGCCTCCAAAAATTGATACATAAAGGTTATTATACTAAATATTTGTTTATTTCTAATGTATCCACCTACAAATTTGAATTTTTTTACCATTAAATCACGCACATACTTTCATGTATCCACCTTCATCTGTGTGTGATTTCAATCCAACCAAACCTTGAGCTATTTTTTAATGAACTGTAACAACACAGGTGTAGTTTCGATGTTTGCCAAATTGTCAACATAAAATTATATGATTTGCATCATAGGTTTTGAGTTTGTTGGACACTATAAATGGATGAACAATACTAGAATAAAAAAATTTCCTTGATTCCTTCAAACCTCATCTACAATAGGGAATTGCATGGAATCAAATGATAATCATTGGAATCTTACGTTTGACACCACCAAAATAATTCAAACAAATGTAAGTTTTCGGTTGTATAGTAGAACGAGTTGTCCTCCCATGTATAATAGGTATTTAGCATGATGTTATATTATCAACAAGTACGTTGCTAATGATTGCATGGGCAAAAGGTGCAAATAGAATAATTTGATATTATTATCTAAGAGTGAACTATTATTGGGTGTATATCTATTGCTATATATTTCCAGAGAGCCAGTCATTTGATGATTATATGGGGATATTGTATACTTGATTTTATTAGTAATAAAAACTATTCCATTTATTATTTTTCTTCAATTATGAGATTATGATGTAACATAATATATGTATAAAATAATAATTAATCAATGACATATCATTTGGGTTGAAGACCTAAACATATGATAAGAGTACATACACTCTTGTGCATGTCCCAAGTCGGGTATATTGTTGAAGCAAAATAAACAACAATAATACTTAATGCTAGATTGTGTGTTGACTTATGACAGAGTCTCACTAATCATGATATGTGATATTGAGTCAAACATATAGGTACTTGTTTGAGAATAATGTACCAGACAGACCCGCCTTGAGCGTGATACATGGATGACAGTCGAAATCATCTCTAAAAACGATAGTGGTAATTGTGGTTCTTAGACCTTAGATCACTACAATGATCACATGTCATTCAATGGACTTTAACACCATCCAACAAGACCCTAAATAAGGGTTTCCATATAGGCGGTCCTTGGGTACATTGTGACACATGGGATTGTTGTGAGTTAATATAGATGTGATTTGTTCCTCCTACTACAGTGATATCCTGACCACTTGATAAATGAGACACAAATAATACAAGACCATGATCATGTGAGTCAATAAATGATGTTGATCTCATGTGCATCTCAACATTCTACTCTAGTTCAAGGAACATAGATTGAATGTTAAGTGGATAACAATCCCATTACTCGTGTTCAATCTGAATATCGGAGACAAAGGAACTGTACGGTCATAGTAACATTGATCACAAGTTTAGGTTGAATATATTGTCCATATCATCCAATGATTTTGGTTGAAATGATGTGTTGATAGATACCACTCATTAATATGAAGTCATAATGTGGTTACGGACATCATTGCCAACGCAATATGGATCATGGGGGGTCATACACATAGGATGCACATGGAAGAGGAATTTAATCTTGGACAAGATTTGATTTGGTTACTAAAGTGTTAAGGTACTCAAAGTGAATAATACTAGTACGTCAGTCGACCAAATGTAGTGTCTAGTCAACCGAATGGATTATGTGGACTCTGGCCGATGTAACTAGCCAGTCAATCGATTGAACTATTCAATCGATGAACTGATTGAAGTTGTCAATCAATGTTCAAAGTATCAAGTTGATTGACTGGAGTGTCCAATTGATCGACTGGGTCAAATTGACAAGTTTGAATGAGTCAAACAATTAATATTAGCTGATACATCACACATTAATCATTGAAATAAAACTAGTATTATTGCACAACTGACCACAAGACAATTGAACATTTGGGTTGTCAAATCCATGGATTGGTCTGCACAACTATTGTCCATCCATGAGAAATATATGACCCTTCATCTCCCCAGGGTTTGTCAATCCTTGGACTAGTCACTCATATATAAAGGTGATGGCCAAGGATCTCAATAGACATGTGATGGACTTGACTTCTCATAGTTATGTTAACAAGAGAGCTCAATCCATCTTACCTGTGAAAGGGACACATAGTAAGGGAGAAGGAAGTCAATGCTACCACATTGAAAAACAAAGGGCCACTCCTTCAAGTCACCTTGGGAAATGAGACTTGTGATTCCCAGAGGTCTGTCGGACTAGTAGAGGTGTTGAAGTATTTTCTACTATGATAGGGGGACATTGTCAATAGTCATCCTTGGGTGCTACACAAGGAGGATGCCATCAATTGTCATATGTGTGCTTATTAAAGAAGGAAACCCATCTCTGTACGAGGATAATGACTAGAATTTCTCCAAGACAAGGTACATCGTACACCCTCTTTCCTAATACATCATGGTTGATGTGATATGCTAGTTAGGAAATATGGACCTTTTTTTCTTCAGTTGCCTACTCTGTCACTATATTTTCCTACAATGGTATCAGAGCTATGTCATTTACAGTGTATCAAGATTTAATCGATATGATTCGATTTTATTTTATAATTTATTTCATTACATACAATGTGAATATTTAAATAGTTGATGTGCATATTTGATTGAATACTACATAGTCTTCTAGGTAATGTCTCATAGATCTCCACATGTATGATATGATATACATACAACTCATGCATGTCACACTAAAATGAGTTTTTATGGTGGCTATATGCATCGTTATGGCCAATACCCCTTGGATACTTGTGTGTTGAATGGTTTATTTCCTGCTTTATAAATGTTGCATACTGAGCCTTCCTCTCTCTTCCTCACATATAATTTAATTCTTAACCCCCTATACTCCCCTGGAATATAACTTGAGATGTTCACTTTTCACTATGTAATAGATAGAAAGAATTATCATTAGTTTCTTTTTGGTAAGAGAAGGCGTTCTGACCAGACGAGTCGACCGGAGGATTAGAGGAACTAGTTGACCAGAGGTGCCATTCGATTTTTTAAATAAATACGCCAATGTTTGTGGCCTTTTTCAATTTTGGATACAAAACACTCCATATAGAGTAGTTTTTTTTACCAAAGTGTGCTATTTTGAAAAATATTTTATGAATTGTACTATATTGATAAATATTTTTATAAAAGTGTGATATGTGTTTCCGAATTTCCAGAAAGATGTATCAAATTTGCCTCACATTCTCCCAATCCGTCTGTCATTTCTTTGGAGAAGCACCAGGAGATAGTGAGGGAAATTTGTTGCAGCTAGCGAGAGAAATGGTTTAGGGCCAAGTTGGGAGGCGGTTTTGTGTACGTGCGGGAGGGTAATTGTCTTAAAAATGTAAACATTCTATTTATTTCTTCCCAAATTGCTTAACCCAAGTGGCAAATAATAGGTGCCTATCCTTGAACATTACATAAGTGGTCCTTAGTGAGGAATTAGGAAACTGGGAGGATTCCTGAATGGTGAAGATATCGGCGTTTTGTGTTCTAATAATTGTTTTTTTTGGCAAAGTGGTGGTGATTATTCGGGGAGCGATGGACAACCATGTGTAGTGGGTCAATCGCAACCAATCGTGTTGTCAAACACATGGTAGCTCACCGCTCTAATTTTACATTGTGTTTTCTATTCAGAGCGGTCGACAAACTCTACCGGCCGCTCATTTCTTACTGTGATAAATTGTTGCAATGAGTCATCTGTGATGGGTCACCGGCGATGAATGCAATCGCGTTGTCAAACACTGCAAATGTAGTAAGTTGTGAGAGATCTCCCGTGATATATTCTACAGGGAGCCAAATGGAAACCGCACACGTATCAAACTATGTGCTTTTATATTTTTTATGTCATACTAAACCCAACTCTTTCCCTCGTTCGATTTCGAAAGTTAATTGATAAGTAACCCTACGCACCCCTTCCCCTACCCGGGAATCCACCCGTTCGTCAGGAGGGGGAGCATTATTGACGTGGAAGTAAAAGTTTATTTAAATGGTAAATGAGACAAAAAAAGAACAAGAAAATTATTTTTATTCAATAATATATAATACAAAGTGATTTTTTGTCAAAATAAAATGTATTAGATTCTTTATGATAACAATGTTAACATATTTTGAAAAAATAATAATATCACAGAAATACTAAATTCAAAATTTAAGTATAGTATCCATATTTTTAAGGTAAAATATTTATATTTTGGCTATAGTCCACCAGCAAGTAAACACATATATTATACCCTGAAAACAATACTAATGTACATCACAAAGTGAGTATTGTTCATATTAGTTTAATATAAATATTTTGAGGTACAATACTCATATATTGAAGTATATTACTCCCATCTTAGAGGTACATTACCAATGGTTAGTTGTTGTTTTGGGATATATATCTTGTGTTTTACTATACAATACCTATATTTTCGGGTACATTACTCTTATTTTGGCTACATCAATCCCTGGTACAATACCCAATATTTGGAGTATGATAGTATTTCGGGGTACATTACTCCACGGAAGTATGGTATCATTATTATTTGTTGATGTACTATATCTCAAAATACGAATATATACTCCAAAACATGAGTATTGTACCAAACACGGTACTATTAATTTTTATATTATTTTTTCTCAAAAATATGTCAATGTATGTTCTTTTAATGAAATTTAATTCTTTTTATTTTGGAAAAAAAATCATACAAAATTGAAAGTTGAGTAGAATAATTTTATACTTTCTTCCTTTCGTTTTCTAATACTCTCATATTATTTTTTCTCCAAAATAAGTCAACAGTCATGCTATTTGAAAGCACTATTTAATGAATTTAACATTTTTTATTTTATTAAAAAATCTTTATATTTTAGAAGTTATGAGAAAAATATAATTTTCCCTAATCTAATTTCTTCTTCATAGATAAATATACAGCATCACCTAATCCCAAAATATGGTGGACGGGCGGGTGTGCTGTATAAGTTGTCAAGAATTTTTCAAAGTTAATTTAGCTACCTGAAATCGTATTGCCATGTTGGTAAATGCCGCAGCGATAGATTAGGAAGAATTCTAGACATAACCGGCCACACACCCGGCCATCTACCCGGACCTCGGAAATAACTGTTGCGCCTCACTACCATTTAAAGCCATATCTGTAGCCACCTTATTCTTCATGTCTCTACATGCAAAGCATGCAAGAGATGATTATCGCTCCACAAAAAATGAATCTACCTTGCAAAAGATGATTATGTCTACATGCTAAAGCCATATCCTCTAATGATTCCCTCCATTTTATTTCAAATCTCGTATATAGCTGCAAAAAATGAATCATCCCCCTCCCTATTCATTTCCGCCCAGAACTGAGTAAGTACTGTACGTATCATTTGTTCATGTTGAACCAGTTCTACCCAACACTGAGTAAGTACTGTACGTACTATTTGTTCATGTTGAACTAGTTCCGCCCCTTTGATGCAAATACAGTACATACGAATTAAGTTTGTTACTGATATGAGAATAATAATTGGGTATTGTACTTTTGTAAAAGTGATTAATGGTTTGTTGGTAGGTACTGTACTGTACTTACTGAAATGATTTGGGAGTGAGTATTGTACTTGGCGTAAATGAATAGGGAGAGAGAGTGAGTATTGTACTTGACGGAAATGATTTGATAGGTACCGTACTGTCATTTTGACAAAGTTAAATCAAGAGTAAGAGAATGAGTATTGTACTTGGTGGAAATGAACAGGGAGGGAGATGTTTGAGGAGATTTGCTACTATATACGAGATTCAAAAATATTGTTATGAGCAAACTTGTGTTGGGCAAGTACTGTACTTGTGCTTCAACTCTCTGACCATCACATCCTTTACATGATGTACTGTACTACACATCATGAGTACATACTCATAAACAGTGTTGGGCAAGTACTGTACTTGTTTTAGACATACTCATAAATAGTGTTGGGCAAGTACTATACTTATGCTTCAACTCTATAACCATCACAACCTTTACATGATGTACTGTACGATCGAAGTAGAATGATTGATGAGAACTGGGGAACATACGTACTGTACTAACGTGCAAATGTTGGTGGGTTGAAATAGAGTCGGAAGGAGGAGTTGTAAGAGAGAAAATAAATTAGTAAAAATGAGGGTTAAAGAAAGGAGTGGAGAGAGTTAATTGCTGGACAATAAAAGCCGGCTGGATGGAGTTAATTGGCGTGTATTAAAAGCCAATTAAGTGTGTTAATTGGAGTTAATTGACGTGTATTAAAAGCCTGCTGCATGGAGTTAATTGGCATGGAGTTAGTTGGCGTGTATTAATTTGCATGAGTAGTAATACAAAAATGCTGCTGGAGGGCAGCCAGGTGGGACTGCCGGGTGTGGGTAGCGTTACTCTAGATTAGGCAGCGGTCCCAGTTTATTGCGGGCAGTGCTCAATGAATCCAATGTGCCCAAATCAGCAAGAGCTGACACCCGCCCCTACCCCCGGGTTCCCACCCGGTTCTTGAATGTTGCGCCCCACTACTTGCAATAACAGTCAGTAGCAATTAAAGCAATAAAAGATGAGGGAAGTAGAAGAGAGAGAAAATGTTTTTGTCGATAACTTTCAATCTGGAACATATTTTTCAACGAAATAAATTGTATTAGAATCCTTGTAGAAAATACTTTCCAACAAAACTAGTGTTGACATATTTTGAAATAATGATATTACGCGAGAAATATAGTACCATATATTAGGATACCATACACATGTTCTGGGTACAGACGTAAAGTACTCATGAGTACTGTACTTTTGAATGAAGGAGGATCGACAATACTAAAGAGTAATGTACTTATGGATCCATAAGTAATGTATCCACTTGTTAATACTCAAGTATAAGTACAGTACCTATCAAATTACAAAACCAAGCATAATCATATAACTGATGTAGAAGTATAAGTACAGTACCTTCGGAATCACATAGCAACATTAGTCATTTGGACAATTTCTTTTACAAAATGCAGACATAAGCTGCGTACCTACTTGTTAATGACCTCAAAAGTACAATGCACATCAGATCAAAAATCACTTATAAAATACAACCATAAGTATTGTACCCACATGTTAATTTCAACTCAATTACTGACGCATAAGTACAATACCTAACAAATTATAAATCAAACATAATTGTATAACTGGTCTAGAAGCATAAGTACAGTACGTACGAATTGCCATAGCAACATTTGTCATCTGGATAATTTTTTTTACAAAATGCAGACATAAGTTGAGTACTCATTTGTTAATGATCTCAAAAGTACAATGCACATCAGATCAAGAATCAGCTATAAAATGCAACCACAAGTATTGTACCCACTTGTTAATTTCAACTCATTTACTCAAACATAAGTATAGTATCTAATAAATTACAAAATCAAGCATAATTGTATAACTAGTCTAGAAGAATAAGCACAGTACCTACAAAATCTCATAGCAACATTGGTCATGTAGACAAATATTTATTTCAAAATGCAGACATAAGTTGAACACCTATTTGTTAATGATCTCAAAAGTACAATGCACATCAACTCAAAAGATCAGCTATAAGATGCATCCATAAGTACAGTACTCACGAGTATTGTTGATCCTACTTCATTCAAAAGTACAGTACGCACGAGTAGTGTATGTATGTACCCAGAACATGTATATGGTATCCTAGTATTTGATACTATGTTTCTCATGTAATATCATTATTTCAAAATATGTTAACACTAGTCTTGTTGGAAAATATTTTCTATAAGGATTCTAATGCAATTTATTTTATCGAAAAATACGCTCCGGATTTAAAGTTATGGACAAAATCATTTTCACTCTCTTCTACTTCCCTCGTCCTTTATTGGTTTAATTACTTCTTATATCTTTTTACAAGTAGTGGGGCGCAGAGCCCGCTTGGATGGCCGGTTATGTGTAGAATTTTCCAATCAGCAACCACGCCTTCTTTCAACTTTCCCTATTTGGCTTGACCACTTGATGGACAGCGGTTGGTCCATCCTACAAATCTCACTAAACGAATTGTCGTTACGCGGGTACCCTATTAATTATGGCGGGCAATGATTAACAAGTCGCACTGCCTTGAAGGACACGTTTGTTATTAGTTCAAACAGAAAAAGGAAACTTGATCTACCAATAGTTGGTTCTCCTAACATAGATATGCATAGTCACAAATCCAAAACAAGATCGGGAGAGACATAGCTGGTGGCGGGCAGGGTAGGGCACATACAACGGCTAGCTTCATCGTCAACTGCATTATCCAACTTGCCCATAGCTTTGAGGAACCTAATGCAGTGTGTCGTAAATGCGGCAGCTAGCCATTCGGCAGTGGCCCTAGCAATGAATCCACCGAACTGCCAAAATTAGCAACCACGACTTCTTTCCCTATTCGGCTTTGAGTTACGCTACCCATCTCTCGTTATAGACCCGGCAGCCTACCCGGTTTTTTGATAACCTGCAAAAATCTGCAATCAGCCATATTTAATTAATATGAATCTTCTGCGTACCTCGGAAGCCGAAAAGACGTCCAGGACTCCCAAACTTCTCATTCAAAGTCCATGCAACAGTATGTCTCTAAATGCAAAGTCCATGCAAATCCATACAAAGTGTATTAATTCATTTTTTATCTTGTAATTATTCTCTCTCGTTCTAATCCACCCACCTGCATTCCCGTATTAGTACAGTACCTACGGAATCCAATAATAACATTGATCTGGAAGCATAAGTACAGTACTTACGAAATCCAATAGTAATATTTGTCATCTGGACATAAGTACAGTACCTAAGGAATCCATGCAAAATAAGTATAGTACTCACTTGTTAAATCCAACTCAGTTTTTTCAAACATAAGTATAGTACTTACCAAATTATAAAACCAAGCATAAGTACAGTACTTAACAAATTACAAAATCAAGCATAATTGTATAACTGATCTGGAAGCATAAGTACAGTACCTACGGAATCCATGCAAAATAAGTATAGTACTCACTTGTTAATTCCAACTCAGTTTTTTCATCTGCCATCTGAAATTGTATAGAAAATGAATAATATGTAAAAAAGAATTGTATACAATTGCATAAAAATGAATGATCTGTAAACAAAAAATGAATTATATGTAACTATGTTACGTACAGTACTTATAAAATTATATAAAAGAGTGTGTTGTAGAAATTGTGTATTGTACGTATCGTTCCGCAAATTACTAGAACACTCGACAAATCTGAATTGAATCTATTTATGGTTGTGACTCAATTATGTTACATACAGTACTTGGTCGATTGCATAGAAGGGGGGTTGTAGAAATTGTGTACTGTGCGTATAATTATACAATATGCTGGAACACTCAACACATCAGAATTGAATCCCTTTACGTACAGTACTTATACAGCTGTATAAAAAAGTGCGTTGTAGAAATTGTGTACTGTACTTAAATGAATGAATGGTCTGTAACTATGTTACATACAGTACTTGGCCGATTGTATAAAAGAGGGGGGTTGTAGAAATTGTGTATTGTACGTATAATTATACAAGATGTTGGAACACTCGACATATCTGAATTGAATCTCTTTACGTACAGTACTTATACAGCTGCATAAAAGAGTGCGTTGTAGAAATTGTGTACTGTACGTATCGTTATGCAAATTACTAGAACACTAGACAAATCTGAATTGAATCCATTTATGGTTAAGTGAATGAATCCTGATTATGATACGTACAATACTTATACAAATGCATAAAAAGAAATTTTCGAAACAAAAATAAATGAATGGTATGTAACTATTTTACGTACGGTACTTATACAATTGCCTAAAAAAGACAAATATGGAAATTGTGTATTGTACATATAATTATACAAAATGCTGGAACACTAGACACATCTGATTTATAGTACATGCATCTTAGATATTGTGCATGCAGCAGGAGGAGTTAGTGGACTGGCGCAGCAGGAGGAGTTAGTGGACTGGCCCAGCATGCATCCTTTTTGCATGTAAAACATGCAAAATCGCTGCTGGAGATAATGTGCATGCAACAGCAGGAGTTAGTGGACTGGCGCAGTAGTGGAGGAAAACGGCAGTTGAGGTTTCCCGAGGACCGGGTATGTGGCCGGGTATAGAGTGTGCTATGCGTAAAATTTTTCTTCGGCTTGACCACTTGATGGACAACGGTTGGCCCATCCTCAATAACACCCGTTGCGCGGAAACTTATGAAGTATCTCCGCCAATAACCAATGTGTCCCATTGCCTCCAAGCACACATTAGTTATTGGAAAACTATGTATACCACCTACCGTGTACTTTTTTCTTTAGTTATTATTAGAGGGAGTAATCTCATTCATCCCACGTTTCCCACCCCCCTCGTGAGAACAAATTAATAGAAATACACTGATATTGTACCGTTTCAAACGACCCAAAAACTCTAACTCAAACTGCATCCCAAAAAAGAAAAAACCCTTGCCAAAAGAAAACTCAGGGGATGTATCACAACTATGTCTGGGAGTAATCTCATTCATCCCACGATTCCCACCTCCCAAGTGCGAGCAAATTAACAGAAATACACTGATATTGTACCCGTTTCGAACTACCCTAAAGCTCTAACTCAAGCTGCATCCCAAAAAAGAAAAAACCCTTGTCAAAAGAAAACTCAGGGGAAGTATCACAACTATGTCCGTGAGTAATCTCATTCATCCCACGATTCCCACCTCCCTTGTGCGAGCAAATTAACAGAAATACACTGATATTATACCTGTTTCAAACGACCCAAAAACTCTAACTCAAATTGCATCCCAACAAAGAAAAAACCCTTACCAAAAGTAAACTCAGGAGAAGTATCGCAACTATGTCTAGGAGTAATCTCATTCATCCCACGATTCCTACCTCCCTCGTGCGAGCAAATTAACAGAAATACACTGATATTGTACCCGTTTCAAACGACCCAAAAACTCTAACTCAAACTGCATCCCAAAAAAGAAAAAACCCTTGCCAAAAGAAAACTCAGGGGAAGTATCGCAACTATGTCAATGTGTTAACGTTATATGACTCCCTTGGTAGATTAAAACAAAGCAGGTGTGACTGGTGGTGGCTTTAGGCTCCTGCTACAAAATATATAAGAGTCGTCAAGATCCGCACCATAAGAAGCCAGGGATGTTACCTACCGTGTACTTGTTTGCCCACCGTAATCTGCTATTTGTGCTATCACGACAAGTACAATTTTCTACACATCTCGTGTAAAATCTAATGGATAAAGAAGGACACAAACTTATGTATGTGGACTATAGTTTTGATATTCTAAAAGAGAGAAAATAAAGCGAGCAAGAAAGATGAATATGTAACAAATTTATTTTTACCAGACAGCGAGAAGAAATACAGAAAAAATACTAATCAGGTTCTATATTAAATTTAGTATTGTTGTATTTAAAACTTAACATTGTACGAAAAAAGTTTCTTCTTTTATGTGAAATAGGAAGGATGGTTTAATGAGTTTATACCTGGTCCTACAGCAAGTCCAGCGACAACAACTCGTTGTTGTGCAACTATCTCCTAGTTGCTCTTGAACGATGTCTGTGGAGCTCTTGGTCTTCATCACGAACGGTAGACTTGACAACTTCTGTGGTGACTTATACGGTCTCGCCATGGACTGCGGATTGAAGATCATGAAGGATTTTGATCAAACCTTTCCACTAAGATGTAAAGTGAGCCTAAGCATGCACTACTAGTAGAGTCAGTTTCTGGACCGGCTCTTGTGGTCTTGCCACGGACTGTAGTCAGACATTGCTCTCCTAGCAACAACCCAATGACTCTGGCCTCTAGTGTAGTCCCCACGGACCAAGTAGAACTCATGATGTTCTTGTAGAATGGACAGGAAGAAGTTGTCTCTCTTGTTGGCATACTAGTCACCAACTTGGTCTTCCACAACAATGATCTTTAGTTGTTCTCTCTCATCGCTATCCCTCCCTAGTCAGGTAGGACTTACTTGGGCTCTCTTGATTACCACAACCAGAGAGGGCAACAATTGTCAGAGCAACTGATTCTCAATTATCTGTGTTGTGCTCTAGGAAGCCCCCAGTACCTCTCTATTTATAGGTGGGTTAGGGTCTAGGTTCCTAGTCTATTTTGGATATGTGCGAGAGTGGAAGGGACTGGAAGATCTTGAATTTTTACAACATGTGAGACACAAAATGGTCATCTGATTGTCCATACGTTCGTCTGGCACTATGAGACAGTCGTCTAGCAGTTTCTTGATTGCATCTGAATTTGACAAAATTGTTTCTAATTAATACATACATGAATTTCTGATTCCAATCAAATTGAACAATTGAAACAAGTAATCTTTCTCACAAATTCGGGAAAGTTACTAGAACCTTCCACTGACCCAACCGAGCCGATCGGTTCACCAAGTGAACTGGCCGTCTTGCTCAGCCGAGCCGATTGACTCACCCACTGAGCCGAGCTGATCGGTTCACCTGGTGAGCCGATCAGTTGGGTCTAATTTGTATAGAACTCTAGCCAATTCAATTCCAGTCAGCCTGACTGTCCAAACGCCTGTCTCAACCCACCCTGTGAGACAATCGTTTGACAGTACAGTCAGTCGATCTATTGCTTGAATTGAATACCTAAACACTTTAGTAATAAATTCAATCATCATTCAAGATTAAACTCCTCTTATAGATGAGTTTCTATGTCTATGAACCTATAGGCCCCATATCACGTTGGCAGTGAGTGTCCATGACTAACTTATGTTATCACAAGCAGAGAGTGGTGCCTAGTCGGACATCAGTTCTACCCAAGTTAATGGAATGTTGGAGAACAACTTCAACCTACAATCTGTGTAAGGTGGTGTAGTGATTGTATAATTCCTTTGTCACTAATATCCGGAGTGAACTCGAGACAAGGATATCGTCATCCTCTCAACATTCAACTGATGTTCCTTAAACCAAGAGCAGACTATCTGAGATAATGTGACCTCAATATCATATATTAATTGGCTTGTGCATGTGCATGCTCATGTGTTTCTTAGTCTCGCTTATCAAGTGGCTAGGATATCAAACTCCAGTAGGAGGGATAAATCTCGTCTCTATCACTCTCAGTCTATCCCCATGTGTCAAAGCTACCCAATCATTACCTTTATGGCAACCTGTATTTCAGTATTACATTTGATGATTCAAGGTATACCCAACTACATGTGATGAGTTCAATGATTTTAGGTCTAAGAACCACAATGATGAGTTCAATGATTTTAGGTCTCATTATCTCACTATTAGAGATGACTATGACCCCCAATGATGGTTTCCATGTGTCTCTCTCAAGGTAGATCTGTCTGATATGATGTTCTCTAACATGTATCTATGTGCGTGGTTTGATATTGCCATATCATGACTAATGAGATTCAGTCACCAAGCAACCCACACTCTAGTCTTATGTGTTATCGATGTCTATCTACCTTCCACAGTAACAACTGACTAGGGACACAACAAGAATGTACATACTCTTAACATTCATATGATCTTATTCTCCATGTCACGTACGTGAAGACATACATTATTGAGTGTTGTCATTCAATAGACATTCATATTTTCCTCATAACCTTATAACTGAATCAAACAAAATGAATTGGAAGCTTGCCTTTATGATTATTAATCAAATCCTTTATTGTATATTCCATGTCAACCATCACATGATTTTCTCTATGGGCATACCTTACTAATAGACTCCCACTAACACTTAGAGCCAATCACCCTTGAATATCATTCTTAGTGATCTAAACATGACCATCATGTTTCTACTATGTAAGTGCTAATCTAGTGGGTTAGAAAAATTTTCTATTAGTCAATATATTGCATGTTTATTATCTCTTTGTTGTGAGATGAAATCATCATAATATGGTGTCTGATATTCCTTGCCTAACAAGTACCTCCATTGTTGTCACACTATCAATATTGAGTCATTAATGGTTGGAACATGTATAAGTTCATCATATGAACTTCTAGATCGATATAGTATTACTCTGTGTTCATAACACAAGTATATTCAGCCTCTAATGTAGAATAGAATTAATGGCTTATAGTTCGGAACTCTTCCAACTCATAACTCTTTTCCTCTTTGAAATTTAAACATATTTTATTGCAATCAATTTGTCATTATGGAAGCTTGCATCGATGTAACCTTTTACATCCAACTCTTCCTTTATTGCTACTAATAATATATCCTTAAGTACTTCTCCAGTATTAATGGATATCATTAATGACTTTCCAATAACCCTTATTGGAATTTAATATCATCTTTTCATGTCCGATACATACAAGATTATATCAGATAAGCACACTTATAGCATTCATGATAGATTCATTGCTACAACCTATGTAATCTTAATCATGTTATTTCCATTCTTCACAAGAATTGGAACATATGGCTCATGAGAGACCAATTTAGATTCTCTCTCATTGAATCCTTTCAGTGTTGAACTCTTTCAACATCTTGCTATTATATGTACTCAAACTTATGTTGTGAAACATTTAAGAACTATCTCTATAGGTCTTCATCATTATCTCATAAGATGTTTTTGTTGGTATGTATGCCCAGAGAGTCCAATCATGTGATGATTGTAATGACATATCTTTAATTGATTTGATTAATAAATAAATGCAAGCTTCTAATTTATTATATTTAATTCAATTATGAGACAATGATGTAACATTATAAATGTCTAGAGAATAATATTACTCAATGACATATGTCTTCAAATACGTTACTCAGAAGAATGAGATCATATGGATGTTAAAAGTACATACATATATTCTCATTATGTCCCTGATTAGTTGTTATTGTGGAAGGTTGATAGACAACAATAACACATAAGATCAGAGTGTGAGTTGGTTGATGACAGTGTCTCACTAGTCGTTATATGGCAATATCAAACGCAGCACACAAATATATGTTAGAGAATAGTGTCTCAGACAGACCCACAATGAGACTGACACATGGAAACCATTACCATGATAGTCATAGTCAGCTCTCATAAGTGATGATGGTGTTTGTGATTCTAAGACCAGAAACCATTGCACTCATCACATCTCGTTCGGTATGCTTTGACATCATCAAACATAGTCCTGAAACATGGTTTGTTATAATGGTGATGATTGGTTGACCGTGACACATGGGGACTGACTATGAGTGAAAGAAATGGGATTTGTCCCTCCTAAGGAAATATGATATCCAACACCTCTTGATTAGAGAAACTGAGAAAAATATGGGCATGCGCATGCGAGTTAATATATGATATTGAGCTTACATATATCTCAAACAGTTTGCTTTGGCTCAAGAAACAAGATCGAATGTTGAAGAGGGTGATTACTCCATGCCTCGAGTTCAATCTGGATATCAATGACAAAGGAACTATACATGCACTGTAATACATAACACAGATTGATGTGAGACTAGGCACCATTCATTGCCTGTAATGTCATTAATTGTTATGGACATTCCCTGCCAATGTAATATGGGACCTATAGGGTCACACACATAGGTCTCAAACTAGAAGAGTAGTTTAATCTTAAATGATGATTGAATTAATTGCTAAAGTATTTAGGTAATTGATTCACATAAGAAATTAGCTGGCTATACTGCCAGACGATTGACTCATAGGGTGAGACAGTTGTCTGGAGTGCCAACGGTTGTCTCAAGGGTTGAGATGGTGAGACGAATGTTTGGAAGAGCAATGATGATTTGAGTTGATATTGGGTATGGAGGTCAGCTCAACTCACCAAACGACCGTGTGGGTGAGCGAGACTACCGTGTTGCATGGGAGAGACTGCCTAGTTTGACCAAAGGAAGGTTTTAGATACTTTCATGTATTTGTTTCGATTGCACATTACTTGTTATGCAAGGAACTAATGTTTAGCATTAATATGAAATGAATTTCCAAATTCATATGCGATTGGGAAAATGTGAAAAGAACATGTCATAGTGCGAGATGCCCCTTTTGCATGCTAGACACCCATCTGGGTCACCTGACGGCTGTTTGGGTGGTCCCATGTTGCGAAAGTTGAAGATCTTTCAGTCCCTTCCACTCCTGCATAGATTGAGAACCATGACCCGAACCCTACCTATAAATAGAGGGGAACTAGGGGCTTCCCATAACACAACACAAAAAATTCAGAATCGGTTGCTTTGACAATTGTTGTCCTCTCTAGTTGTGGTAACCAAGAGAGTCCAAGCAAGTCCAACCCGACTATGGAGGGATAGTGAGGGAGAGAACAACTGAGAATCATTGTTGTGGGAGAGAAAGTTGGTGACTAGTATGCCAACGGAATGGATGACTCCTTCTTGTCTGTTCTAACAAGATGAAAAGAGTTCTAGGCGGTTCACATGAACTTCTCTAGAGGCGGGAGGTTGTTGTCTACATCTAGGAGAACAATGTCAACCAGTAGTCCATTATGAGGGGATCTACTACAGACGATAATGTTTGAGGATGCAATCTGTGGTGCTGACCAGGAGGCACAACAGTCAGACGAGTCCCAGTGCAACTAGGAGACAATTTCACATCTATGATGATAACGAGTTGTTGTGGGACTTGCTCCAGGACCAGGTATACCCTCTAAACCATCCTTCCTATCTTATAGTAAATAGTGTGATCTGCTGATTATGGGGAATATGGTAGATAAAATTTTTGTTTCTACTACCTACTTTGTACCCATACTTCCCCACAGTGGTATGATAGCCAATGTTAATTTACTATATTATGGGATAATCCATATGATCATATTTGGGTTATGTTGTTCCATTATTGCATGCGATGTGAATAATATCAGTCTAATAAAATACCATGGTGATTCCAAACTAATATATATATATATATATATATATATATATACTCCCTCTGATTTCTTTCGAAGTAAAATCCATTTCAAGGAATACAACATTTTTGGCAACAAACACTTTGCTGTCAGATGGATTATACAAGTAGTATCCCATGGTTGCTTTGGGATATCCAACAGAATAATATTTTTTCGATCTAGAGAAAGGCTTTTTAGGAAATATTTTTATGACATAAGCTTCGCACCCCCAAATCCTCAGAAAAGACATTTTGGGACGCTTCCTAGTCCATATATATATGGTGTCTTTTGAACCGATTTAGATGGTACTCAGTTTAGTGTAAACGTTGTAATTCTAGATCATACCCCCAAAAGGTAGTCAGAAGCTCAGCTAAACTCATCATTGATCACACCATATCCAGTAATGTGTGATTCCTTCTTTCTGGCACACCATTATGCAGAGGTGTTCTAGGTAGAGTCCATTGGGATACAATCCCATGGGCTCTAAGAAGGTTCTCAAACTCTTGGATCAAGTATTCTCCACCTCTATCAGAATGATGTGACTTAATACTTTTACCAAGTTGAATTTTTACTTCATTCATAAACTCCTTGAATTTTTCTTGAGTTTCTGACTTATGTTTCATCAAATAAACAATGCCATACCTACTGAAGTCATCAATGAAGGTAATGAGGTATTAATACCCACCTTTAACAGTAGTTGTAAAAGGTCCACACATATCAGTATATATGAGTCATAATATATCACTAGCCCTTTCATTGTTTCCAGTGAACGAGGTCTTAGCCATCTCGCCCAACAAACAAGATTCACATGTCTCTCTTGATTCAAAATCAAAAGAGTCCAGATAACCATCTTTATGGAGTCTAGATATGTGATATGCGTTGTTTGCACACCAATTCACTAAGATTATTATCCTAGAGTTTAATCCTTTTTTACTTTCTAGTTAATGCTAGTATAAAAGGGCTGATCCCACACGATAATGTTTTTAAGATTCATTTTCTTTTAATCCTGATTGTTTTGAAATTATTTCTTTTTATTGGTGTTTTTGAAAGATTGACAGAATGTAAACTTTGATTTTGAGGGTGGTTTATTAAACTAATACAAGAACTAAAGTGCAACAAGAATAAAAGATTACACTAACAAGAAATGGAAAATATTAACCTAGCTAGAAAAATAAAGGAAGAAGATGGTTAGCATATAATAAAAGATTATCTAAGAAAGAGAATAATATTGCAAGAATTTAAAAAGAAGGTGATTAAACCAAATGTTAAAAGAAATGCTTGAAATCAGATGGGGAAAACATCGAGGCTTAGGGGTTTTCACCACCTTCGCCAAAGTGTAGAACAAATAAAAAATATATGATAATTAAAAGACAAAAAGTAGGTGTGTGAATTATTCGTTAATAAAACACAAAAATCAAACTCCACCTGAACCCATTGGTCCTGACGTTCACGCTTCATAGTTCATCATCCCAGTGGGGATTTTTCCATTGTCACATCCAAATCCCCATGAAACTGGTTTAGTTGTTCTAAATCCCATGTTCAACAGTCGCATCTTCCAGAATTAACTTGTTATAAAAATGAGAGATCACTTTGTCTAAATCGGTGGTTTTCTAAACCAAAAGTCATTCGTATAGATAAAAATTGTAAAGATTAAATCTGAATCTACAAAATGGTCAAGGGGCTATTTCCCTTGCCTTAATAATAAGACTACTCACTACTCATGTAGAGGATGGGAGAAATAATGATAAAAAGAAGGTAAGCCATAGACTACAAATCCAGAGTCTCATAAGTGCCCAAGGTGGTGATGATTAAATCGCTTAGTGTCTTTATCTCCCACTCTAAGAAGAAAATGTGAGAAGAAAGAATGAGAGGATGAACGAGAATAGAATAATCCAGATGCTAAAGAAAGGAACTAACATCATTTCTTTGAATGTAAAATTAAACTAGAATGAAAAATAACATAGTTTCACTACTGAACAAGTACAAATTTTGGGATCCCTTTCTTAGTGCCCCCCTCCTTTTATAGGGGAAGGAGGGGTGGAAGCCATGAAAGGGCAAAGAAAATAGAGAAGTAGTGGGTGTTGATGTACACTATTAATGTGCTATGAAATGGAAACGAGATAGTTTTGGCAACACATCCCACTATCACACAGACAGTGAGGTGTTACGTGAAAACATGTAGAATTTACGATAACCACAAATTACCAAAACACGGGTTAATTAAGACCAATTGCGGAAAACAGATAACTGTGAAATTATTACATATAGGTCCTCATCCTGCAGGAAAACATTTTATATAAACATATACGAGCCAGATATGTGTCCACATCTTAGAGCAACAATTGTCTTGCCATCACATAAGTTCATCACCTGTTATATATACATAACGGCCCACATCCGGCCAGCAGCAGGATATACAAACCATCAACAGCTATATATCGTGAAACAACATCAAAACACCTCCAAGGACCTGAGAGTACAGGGATGACTCTAGACTCTACTACACAACTCCAAAACATCAGCATATCCAACTCTTGCCTTCTACAGCTCATCTTGCTGCTCGACCGCAACTCCGCGACCACCACCACGTCTAGCTCGACCACCTGAAAAGCAGCGGAGTGAGACAATCGAACATTGTCCCAGTGAGAAACATAACTCCCCGCCGAACTATAAAACCAGAAGGATAAAGCAACAGTAGTAGAGAAACAGTAAAACGTAGAATAATAACAGTCTATATAGCAAGGCGATTCATTCCATCAAGCTTACCAGGATGTACGGAAGGCATATCACCAATTACCTCTTTATGGAACATGATTGACAAGATAAGGTTCATAAGATCTTATCACATAACATGAGGAACATATAAGTAACTGTATGTATAACAAGATTAACTACACAAGCAAGGCCTCAACCAATGTTCCGTGTTTTGTCTTAAGCAATAAATACTATTTGGCTGGATTACATATTATTATGCCCTGAGGAAGTGAGCCATACCGCTCAAATCCAACCTTCGGTTGCTAAACCCAAATCCGGTGCCATACAAGGTCAATGGAAGAGCCGGATTCCACGACCTTCCCCCTCATAGTCAGTGTACGAGAACAACTCAAGCATGACCGCAATCTCGTGCTTATGTGGCCTCAGCCACAGGGTCAGCTCCATAAGCTACCCATCCTCTAGCCTGCCTCGGTACAGGTCTCAGCGCTAGTACAACTGAGCCACGGGCCTATTCACCGTGCTCTGATCCATGAACATATTCATGCTCCCATATCACATATCCTAAGACATGGGCCTGTTCACCATGCTCTACACATATCCCGAGTCTGCAACCGGAGCTGCACTCGAATCCTCACTATTTTAGGCTAGGAGACACCTTGCATATTCAACAATATGCGCTCCGGGTTAACCTGTAAGAGAACCCATTTCACCATCACCAGCTCCTGACGATGATGGATCTATGGCCAGGGCAACTACATAATATATTCCACTGTGATTAATTAGTATCTTTTATATGGATTGCACGATTCAACCAAGTTATATAACATGCAAACTATAATAGGAAATAAACAACAACATTATGCTTTTATTGTAGTCACATCATCCTGATCCATCACCAGGATCCAACATCACATGTTATCACTCAGCCTCTTGGCAATCATCCAGATCCATCTCAAGGATCATCACATACCATGGGATCTCAATCCCTCATCATATACTGCCACTGCCTTTCAAGGCTTACATCATCATCATGGGATAGCAATCCCCAGTACTTTAGTCATGTACATTATATAGATTATCTCAACATTAAGAGTAACAATCACAACAGAGTTACTCCACATATACATATACCTCATAGCCCTTTTAATTGGCTAAGCATCACCTGCATGGTTAGTAATAACAGTCATAGGCTTTAATAAAATGACCATGCTATGAATATAAGGTGACATCAATGAATAGATATACTTTCTTAATCATGCATCAACTTATGATCAATAGCATAAGGTACATTATTAAGCAATCCACATTACATGCTCATTATTATCCTTAGCATTATACAGATAATCAAGGTGATCACATTCGTGTGTATAGCCAGTTAAGTTTAGATGAACAAGCTTTACCATAGTGAATACTATTAAGCATGCAAAGAGTCACCATCGTTTAACAAGAATATAGTTCATCATAACGACTTTCCATGATAGGAAGAACCCTCACTAAAGTATCCACTCCTCTTACTAGAGGTGGTATCGGGCAGGATACCCACCCTATCTCCCAACACATATCGGTCAACATGTGTCGGCCAAGCATACTAGGTGACGTGCAACGCTGCGTTGTGCAGCACTGATATATCATGCAGTAAGGCCTTATGAGGCATACCGTGCAACAACCAAGGATAGCAAGTGACACTCTGTCGGGCAGGGAACTCCCTCTAATGTGATGCCCGTCACAGAACCAAACCATAACGCTCCATCAGTCAAGGTATAACAGCACAAAGAAAACACTTAACCAAGGTATATCGAGCAGGTCATCTCAGCATGGTGTGACGCCTGACAAACAAGGTAGGAACCAGGTGTGTGACGCCCGACACAACACCCTAACTAGATAACCAGCTACAAACCTCCCCCAACAACATTGTCAAACCATCATAGAAACTAAGGTATCATACAGTTTACTCACCAAGGTGGGATGCACGACACACACCAAGCAGGGACCAAGGTAACGCCCATCACAGCCACAACAGGTCTCGTCCAAAGCTCAAGGACAAGAGGGATATTGGGCAACACCTCCCCCAGATCATAACGGCCATGATGCAACTTATACAAGGTCATCATCTACCTCAAGCACAAAGGCATGGAAACCCTAATGGATCAAGAGGACGGCTCACCTCTCAACTTAAACGAGAGAGGGGTCTTGCACATCTCTTGCCACCAAACGGACAACACAAGGACAACCCTAGCAAAGATCACCACTAGCACAAAGCTCACCCTTCAAGTCCATGGTGAGAGGAGGGTGTTGCTCAAGTTGCTAAAACACAAGCTCACCTCTCAACTTAAACGAGAGAGGAGTGTTGCTCATGATACTAGAACTCAAGCTCACTCCTCAAGACCTAGGAGAGAAGAGAGTGTTGCTCACCAAGAACCCTAGAACATAGGATCGGCCAACAAGAAGGAACTTAAGCAAGGAACAAACTAGCAAAGAATATAACCGACAAGATCATAGAAACATATAAGAACATAGAAAAGGAGGTAATGTAGTTAGGGTTAGGAGTTATGCAACCCACCTTAGGCAAGCTCCAAGCCCCTAGATCCAAGCACTACCAATCAAGGAAGAAGGAGACTCCAAGGATATCGGCCACCAAGCTAGCACCTTGAAGGGGTGTCATCCACCATGCTTGCAAAAGAGGAGGGTATCGTGCACCAAGGTGGAGAAGGAACCAAGAGGCTAAAGGATCCCTAGTAAGAGGAAAAGAACGCATATATATATGGGGTTGGAGGAGAAAACAAGGCAAATCCAAGCAAGGTGTCGCCTACCTAGGGACACTTGTCCTAGAGCACGAGCCACCACTCTAGCAAGCCCTAAACACATATCCAAGGTCATTGCTACATGCAAGCATCAAGCACCAAGTGTCCACTAGTGGTGACACAAACGAGGTCAAGGCTTGGTCAAAGGCTCTTGGGCGACACACCATCTCCATGGGTGATACACCCATGGGCGACACAACCACCTCCTGGCCGATACAAGGGCTCAACAAGGCAAAGGCAAGGCTCAACAAAGCCCAACAAGGTCAACCAAGCCCAATGGGACTCAAGCAAGAAGCCCGAACCATCCTCTCTACACTTAGAGGAAGCAAGGAGAGAGAGGGACACCTCACAAGGTGGCAAACTTGCCCACAAAACCCTAGACTTGGTTTAATTGCAAGTAGCCCCTCCAACTCTCAACAAAGCACAACCAAACCCTAATCACCACTTAAAGGTGATTAACAAGCAACTAAGCATCAGGGTTAAGCAAAGAAAATAGGGTAAACCCTAAACGGAGGTCAGGGTCCTTACAAACTAACCCTCTACAAAGGGATTTCGTCCCCAAAATCCGAAGAGAAAAGGGAGGGATACTTCCTCCTCATCTCTTCCTCAAGCTCCCACGTGGCTTCCTCAACGCCACGATGATGCCAAAGAACCTTCACTAGAACCAGGTCCTTTCTCTTTAGCTTCTTAACCCTTCTGTAAAGGATCGCCACAAGACCTTCCTCGTAGGTCACGTCTTCATCAAGCTCAACTTCAACTGGATGTATCACTGTTCCTGAATCTGAATGACTTTTCTTCAGCATACTGATGTGAAACACTGGGTGTAACCTGTGCAACTCTGGAGGCAACTCTAACTCGTAAGCTACCTTGCCAACACGTGCTACAACTGGGTAAGGCCCCATATACCTGGGTGCTAGCTTACCCTTCTGACCAAACCTTAGCACACCTTTCCAGGGAGAGACTTTAAGATACACTTTGTCTCCTACCTGGAACTCTAAAGGTCGTTGGCGGTTGTCTGCGTATGACTTTTGCATGTCTTGTGCTGCTTTCAACTGTTGTTGTATCTCTTTGATCTTTTCAGTCATCTGCTATACTAACTCAGGACCCAAAAGCTGATACTCACCGGACTCGTACGAACACAAAGGAGATCTGCACTTCCTTCCATACAAAGCCTCATAAGGAGCCATGTCAATGCTCCACTGATAACTGTTGTTGTAGGCAAACTCTATCAAGCTGAGATGTACATCCCAATTGCCTAGAAACTGCAAAACACAAGCTCGAAGGAGATCCTCCAAAGTCTGAATAGTCCTCTCAGACTATCCATCTATCTGCGGGTGGAAAGCAGTACTGAACCTCAACTGCGTTCCCAACGCTTTGTGCAACTGTTCCCAGAAATGACTCGTGAACTGAGGACCTCTATCAGAAACTATCATAGCTAGCACACCGTGCAAACGTACTATCTCATACACATATACTCGAGCAAGCTTCTCAGCTGTATATGTCGTCTTCACTGGTAGGAAATGGGCATACTTCGTCAATCTGTCCACTATTACCCAAATGGAATCACGATTCCTAGTTTTCCTGGGCAGACAAACTACGAAATCCATGGTTATATGATCCCATTTCCACTGTGGTATCGGCAAGGGTTGTAACATACCTTCCAGCTTCTGATGTTCAGCCTTCACTTGCTGACATACCACACATCTCGCCACAAACTCAGCTACATCTTTCTTCAAGCTAGGCCACCAATACAAGTCCTTCAGATTATGATACATCTTGGTGACACCTGGATGCATAGCATACATCGATGTGTGTGCTTCTTCGAGCACTAACTTCCTCAGATCATTAGCATTTGGAACCACCATCCTATTACGATAGCAAACTAGCCCATCCTCGGACTCATGAAACCCATCATGGTTTTCACTGCCGAACTCTGATATGAGAAACTATACCGCATCATCTGTTTTCTGTGCATCTTTGATCTGCTGAATCAGTGTAGGCTTGACTTGCATCCATGCTAAAAGTACAGCTAACGAGGAAACTTCCATCTGTATATATTCATCTGCTGCAAGGAAACAAACATATCCCGTCTATGGCATACCAGAGAACTCAACTGTGCCTTCTTTGGAGAAAGAGAAGAAAACTTCCGGCTAAGCGCATCAGCTACCACATTCACCTTACTAGGATGACACTTGATAGTGCAGTCGTAATCATTGATTAATTCCATCCATCAACGCTGTCACATGTTCAACTCTTGTTGCGAAAAGATGTACTTCAGATTCTTGTGATCCGTAAAGATCTGACACACTTCCCCGTAAAGATAGTGTCTCCAAATCTTTAGCGCATGAACCACTACCGCCGATTCCAAATCATGAGTCGGGTAGTTCTCCTCATGTTTCTTAAGCTGTCATGAAGCAAAAGAAACCACATGATCTTCCTGCATCAGCACAAAACCTAAACCTTTCTTGGAAGCATCACAGAAAACAACATAGCCTTTTCCAGTCTCTGGCAGCACTAACAGTGGGGCACTGGTCAGCTTCTCCTTCAGCCTCTGGAAAGCTTGCTGGCAACGATCATTCCAGACAAAAGGTACATCCTTTCTAGTCAACTTCGTCATTGGCAACGCAATCACACTGAAGTCCTTGATAAACCTCTGGTAGTAACCTGCTAAACCCAAGAAACTACGAACTTCTGTCGACGTCTTCAGTTGTTCCCAATCCACAACGGATTCCACCTTCTTCGTGTCCACTTTGACTCCTTATGTGGATATCACATGACCCAAGAAAGTCACTTCTTCCAACCAGAACTCACACTTACTGAACTTGTCATACGACTGATGTTGGCGAAGAAGAGTCAACGCTCGTTGAAGATGTTGCTCATGCTCTTGCCTGTCCTGACTGTAGATCAAGATGTCATCTATAAAGACTACAACAAACTGATCTAAGAATGGACGGAACACTATGTTCATCAAGTCCATGAAAGAAGTAGGCGCATTGGTTAACCCAAACGGCATAACCACAAACTCGAAATGACCATACCTCGTCCTGAAAGCAGACTTTGGTATGTCATCCACCTTAATCCTCAACTGATGATATCCAGACCGTAGATCGATCTTTGAAAACACTGTAGCACCACGAAACTGATCGAATAGATCATCTATCCTTGGCAACAGGTACTTGTTCTTGATCGTAACCTTGTTCAACTGTCGGTAGTCTATACATAACCGCATCGATCCATCCTTCTTCTTGACGAACAACACTGGAGCACCCCAAGGTGACGTACTCAGTCAGATGAAACCTTTCTCCAACAACTCTTGCAACTGCCTTTTAAGCTCAGCCATTTCCACTGGAGCCATCCTATACGGTGTCTGTGCAACTAGTTGTGTTCCTGGAACCAGATTGATCTCAAAATCAATCTCTCGAGGTGGAGGAACACTGGGGAACTCATCAAGAAACACGTCGGCAAACTCTCAGACAAATGGACACCTCCTTGAGACTAGGACCCTTCACCTTGGTAACCACAATGGTATCCATAACATGACCTAAGAATGCCTCACACCCTTGTCGTAACAACTTATCTGCCACCATAGCTGATACCAGACATGTTGGAAGAATCTTCCTATCTCCCTGGAAGATCCACTTCTCTCCCACATCATCAAACACAGCCTGCTTGGAACCACAGTCCAAAACAACCTTATACTTCTCTAAGGTATCCATACCAAGGATAACATCGAAACCATGCATATCAAGTGGTATAAGATCCACTTGGATGTTGTGTCTTGAAAAAGATAAGACACAAGATGGACACTCTTCTAGAAGCATCGAAGAACCATCAAGAGGGGTTTCTAACAACAAGCTATCCTTCTTACAACTAACAGGTAAATGACAGTTTTCAAGCATACTATAGGCGATAAAAGAGTGTGTAGCACCCAGGTCAACCAGAACAGATATAAAGCAAGAAGAAGACATATCAGAATGAAATAACTCCATCTAACATGTCACCACTCGTGGGTTGACTATCGCCTCCGGCTGACTCACAACATAGAATCAAGTCGTTGCTTGATGTCCCCGTCCTCTGCTTCCTTGAGCAGACGATCCAGCTTGAGACGCTTGACCGCGTCCTCGACCTTTACTTCCACTAGGCTGCTATCTATCTGATCCTTATTGATTCTGTCTTGACTGCTGCGTCACTTCAACATCTCTGTTCGGGCAATGCGACTTGAGATGCCCGGTTTGACCACAAAGATAGCATGCCCTATCATCGAACCGTGGCCTAAATGGACCTGTCACTGCAACTGAAGTTGTACTATGTGCCTTATACGGCGAAGAAACATATCCTCTTCCCTTACTCGGAGACCACTGTGAAGGTACAATGGAACCTCTCATCACAAAATGTGCTGAAAACCTCGGCTTCCTTAAGCCACCAAACCTTTGTCCCTGAAACTGGGCAGGCTTTTTCTTAGACATGGATTCTCTTCTCTCCCTTACTGATCGTTCAATCCTCCAGACAGATTCCATAAACATAGCAAACCGCTCTCGATTCTCCAACGCAGACATAGGTGTTGTCATCTCAGAACTCAAACCTTTCTCGAAACGTCAGATCCGCTCCTCATCTGTTGCTGCCATGTGGGGGAAAAACCTCAAAAGATCCATGAACTTGGCTTTGTACTCAGTGATATTCATCGTTCCTTGTCGTAAACGCTCAAACTGACTGATCTTCTCATCCAGATACATCTTCGGAAAGTATCTGCTGACGAACAAGCACTGAAAAACTTCCCAACAGATCACCTCACCAGACCACTTCTCCTCCTCGATGGTCCACCAGTGACCAACACTACCCTTCAAAAGGTATACATCGTGCTTTACTTTGTCCGCTTCGGGGATGTCGAGGATCCGGAAAGCCTTCTCAAGACTTTTCAGCCACAGATCTGCATCTGCTGGATCATCTGTTCCAGCATAATCCGAAGCTCTGACTCGGCGAAGCCGCTCGAAGGTCTTCCCAATATCCGATGTTTCACCATGGGGAGCCTGTGCCCTCGGAGGAGGCACTGGAAATCTTTCAACCATGAGATTCATCGTAGTCATCATCTGCCCCATAAGCTGTTGATAGGCAGGGTGTTCAAGAATGGCTGGGTCAGGTTGGGGGACCTTAGACACCCGATCTTCATGTGCCTGTCCTTCAGCTCCATCAACAGATGCAGCATCGTTGTTCTCAGCAGCGTGGTCTTCATGGTTTCCAGACATCTTGACTTCTCTTCTACTGAGGGAAGAAGATGATCATAATAAAATCTGGACAACTCACAAGAACAGACTCAACCTAGTCCTAAATCCCTATAGACTCAGCGAACCTAAAGCTCTGATACCAAAACTTTTGGCAACACATCCCACTATCACACAGACAGTGAGGTGTTACGCGAAAACGAGCGGAATTCACCATAACCACAAATTACCAAAATACGGTTTAATTAAGACCGATTGCGGAAAATGGATAACTGTGAAATTATTACATATATGTCCTCATCCTGTAGGAAAACATGTTATATAAACATATACGAGCCCAGATATGTGTCCACATCTTAGAGCAACAGTTGTCTTGCCATCATACAAGTTCATCACCTGTTATATATACATAACGGCCCACATCCGGCCAGCAGCAGGATATACAAACCATCAACAGCTATATATCATAAAACAACATCAAAACACCTCCAAGGACCTGAGAGTACAGGGATGACTCTAGACTCTACTACACAACTCCAAAACAGCAGCATATCCAACTCTTGCCTTCTACTACTCATCTTGTTGCTCGACCGCAACTCCGCGACCATTACCACGTCTAGCTCAACCACCTGAAAACCAGCGGAGTGAGACAATCGAACATTGTCCTAGCGAGAAACATAACTCCCCGCCGAACTATAAAACCATAAGGATAAAGAACCAGCAGTAGAGAAACAGTAAAACGTAGAATAATAACAGTCTATATAGCAAGGCTATTCATTCCATCAAGCTTACCAGGCTGTATGGAAGGCATATCACCAATTACCTCTTTATGGAACATGATTGGAAAGATAAGGTTCATAAGATCTTATCACATTACATGAGGAACGTATAAGTAACTGTATGTATAACAAAATTAACTACACAAGTAAGGCCTCAACCAATGTTCCGTGTTTTGTCTTAAGCAATAAATACTATTCGGCTGGATTGCGTATTATTATGCCCTGAGGAAGTGATCTGTACCGCTCAAATCCATCCTTTGGTTGCGAAACCCAAAGCCAGTGCCATACAAGGTCAATGGAAGAGCCGGACTCCATGACCTTCCCCCTCGTAGTCAATGTATGAGAACAACACAAGCATGATCGCAGTCTCGTGCTTAAGTGGCCTCAGCCACAGGGTTACCTCCATAGGCTACCCATCCTCTAGCCCGCCTCGGTACAGGTCTCGATACTAGTACAACTGAGCCACAGGCCTGTTCACCGTGCTCTGATCCATGAACGTATTCATGCTCCCATGTCACATCTCCTAAGCCATGGGCCTGATCACCATGCTCTACACATATCCTGAGTCTGCAACCGGAGCTGCACTCGAATCCTCACTATTTTAGTCTAGGAGAAACCTCGCATATTCAACAATATGCGCTCCGGGTTAACCTGTAAGAGAACCCATTTCACCATCACCAACTCCTGACAATGATGGATCTATGGCCAGGGCAACTACATGATATATTCCACTGTGATTAATTAGTATCTTTTATATGGATTCCAAGATTCAACCAAGTTATGTAACATGCAAACTATAACATGAAATAAACAACAACATTATCCTTTTATTGTAGTCACATCATCCTGATCCATCACCAGGATCCAACATCACATGTTATCACTCAGCCTCTTGCCAATCATCCATATCCATCTCAAGGATCGTCACATACCATGGGATCTCAATCCCTCATCATATACTGCCACTGCCTTTCAAGGCTTACATCATCATCATGGGATAGCAATCCCCAGTACTTTAGTCATGTACATTATATAGATTATCTCAACATTAAGAGTAACAATCCCAGCAGAGTTACTCCACATATACATATACCTCATAGCCCTTTTAATTGGCTAAGCATCACCTGCATGGTTAGTAATAACAGTCATAGGCTTTAATAAAATGACCATGCTATCAATATAAGGTGACATCAATGATTAGATATACTTTCTTAATCATGCATCAACTTATGATCATATGCATAAGGTACATTATTAAGCAATCCACATTACATGCTCATTAATATCCTTAGCATTATATAGATAATCAAGGTGATCACATTCGTGTGTATAGCCATGTTAAGTTTAGATGAACAAGCTTTACCATAGTGAATACTATTAAGCATGCAAAGAGTCACCATCATTTAACAAGAATATAGTTCATCATAATGGCTTTCCATGATAGGCAGAACCCTCACTAAAGCATCCACTCCTCTTACTAGAGGTGGTATCGGGCAGGATACCCACCCTATCGCCCAACACATATCGGTCAACATGTATCGGCCAAGCATACTAGGTGACGTGCAATGTTGCATTGTGCAACATTGATATATCGTGCAGCAAGGCCCTATGAGGCATACCGTGCAACGGCCAAGGATACCAAGTGACGCTCTGTCGGGCAGGGAACTCCCTCTAATGTGACGCCCATCACAGAACCAAACCACAACACTACATCGGTCAAGGTATAATAGCACAAAGCAAACACTTAACCAGGGTATATCGAGTAGGTCATCTCAGCATGGTGTGATGCCCAACACACAAGGTAGGAACCAGGCGTGTGACGCCTGACACAACACCCTAACTAGATAACCAGCTACAAACCTCCCCCCACAACGTTGTCAAACCATCACAAGGTCGTCATCTACCTCAAGCACAAAGGCATGGAAACCCTAATGGATCAAGAGGACGGCTCACCTCTCAACTTAAACGAGAGAGGGGTCTTGCACATATCTTGCCACCAAATGACCAACACAAGGACAACCCTAGCAAATATCACCACTAGCACGAAGCTCACCCTTCAAGTCCATGGTGAGAGGAGGGTGTTGCTCAAGCTGCTAAAATACAAGCTCACCTCTCAACTTAAATGAGAGAGGAGTGTTGCTCATGATACTAGAACTCAAGCTCACTCCTCAAGACCTAGGAGAGAAGAGAGTGTTGCTCACCAAGAACCCTATAACATAGGATCGGCCAACAAGAAGGAACTTAAGCAAGGAACCAACTAGCAAAGATTATAACTGACAAGATAATAGCAACATATACGAACATAGAAAAGGAGGTAATGTAGTTAGGGTTAGGAGTTATGCAACCCGCCTTAGGCAAGCTCCAATCCGCTAGCTCCAAGCACCACCAAGCAAGGAAGAAGGAGACTCCAATGATATCAGCCACCAAGCTAGCTCCTCCAAGGGGTGTCATCCACCAAGCTTGCAAAAGAGGAGGGTATCGTGCACCAAGGTGGAGAAGGAACCAAGAGGCTAAAGGATCCCTAGTAAGAGGAAAAGAACGCATATATAGATGGGGTTGGAGGAGAAAACAAGGCAAAGCCAAGCAAGGTGTCACCCACCTAGGGACACTTGTCCTAGAGCACGAGCCACCACTCTAGCAGGCCCTAAACACATGTCCAAGGTCATCGCTACATGCAAGCATCAAGCACCAAGTGTCCACTAGTGGTGACACAAACGAGGTCAAGGCTTGGTCAAAGGCTCTTGGGCGACACACCATCTCCCTGGGTGATACACCTCTGGGTGACACAACCACCTCCATGGGCGATACACCCCTGGGCGACACAACCACCTCCTGGATGATACAAGGGCTCAACAAGGCAAAGGCAAGGCTCAACAAAGCCCAACAAGGTCAACCAAGTCGAAAGGGACTCAAGCAACGAGCCCAAACTATCCTCTCTACACTTAGAGGAAGTAAGGAGAGAGAGGGACACATCACAAGGTGGCAAACTTGCCCACAAAACCCTAGCTTTGGTTTAATTGCAAGTAGCCCCTCCAACTCTCAACAAAGCACAACCAAACCCTAATCACCACTTAAAGGTGATTAACAAGCAACTAAGCATCAGGGTTAAGCAAAGCAAACAAGATAAAACCTAAACGGAGGTCAGGGTCCTTACAATAGTCATGTGATGATGGATGGAAATGGGCCTAGAATGTTCAGATCGAAACCCTAAAAATGATTGTGCGGCTCCCGTTTGGATGAGATCATGGTCTTGAAGTGACACCCTAGATGGTCTCTCGGATCTGTGAGACACCCATCTTGCTAGTGACATGGTGTGACTTTGCAGTAGTGGTTGAACCCTAAATGAGAAAATGTTAGTTCCCTTACTTTCATTTCTTGGTCTCGAAGCAAAACCCTAAATCAGTCATTTGGGTAGACTGAGGCAACAACCTCGTGCCTCCGTGCACGAATCTGAAGGGTTTGAACCATAATCAAGTGGTGGCTCTTGCTTTTCAATACAAGGCCAAGTCAAGTCAACCTAGTCATCTAGCTTGCTCGGATGCTCATCTGGCTCCATGCGATGACTGTCTCACTAAAGCGAGACGACCGTTTGGCATGCTGAGTTAGTTGATTGATACATGGCCAAGGTGGTCGTTTGGTTATGAAATGAGGGTTTTTAGGGAGTGAGCCGACCATCTAGTCTTAGTGAGACGGCTGTCTCACTGGCTCAGTGAGTCAGAATAACTTTGGAGAAAAATTCCTACAAAATTTGAGAAAATGGATAAGTATTTGCAAAAGTACATAAGGAAATGGGTATACTGCAATCTAGTTCATGAATTACTGAAAAAGAGAAAATCTCATGAAAATGACTTCAAAAAATATGCAAAAATATGGATGAATATGCATTCAACAAAATACTCCAGACTTCAATTTTTGCTCATCTCGAGCAAATTCAAATACAAATAAATTCCAGTTTATACTCCCAAAAGGTCATCCTCACCTTCATAACATCACTATAGTCCTCACCTCTAATTTTTTGTGAAATGACCCAATCTCCTAGAACCACATAGCATAAAGTTTGATATTACCTATCAAAACAAAAATCAAATCTTGCTTTTAAAACTAGAATTTGTAGAAAATTAGGCTTCCTCTCATTGTCGCTTTGACA
Source organism: Alisma plantago-aquatica (assembly GCA_963693085.1). Lineage (NCBI taxonomy): Eukaryota > Viridiplantae > Streptophyta > Magnoliopsida > Alismatales > Alismataceae > Alisma > Alisma plantago-aquatica. The sequence goes on along the minus strand of OY856413.1, from coordinate 640,884,607 downwards.
CTCTCAATTTCATATTTTTTGGTAAATTATTTGCATAAGAACAGGAAGAAGGAGGGGGTGTGAACAAAGAAGGAAGCAATAATTTTTTTTGATCCCTACTCTATTTGATTCAGGATTCTGGTTTTCACGGAGTTGTGTCTACATTGGTCACAATTTTTTTCTTGTGCACTATGGCATATTTTTGATGGTATGCCCTTTTGTGGGGTATGAAATTTTATTTTGGGAAGCATGCCACCCCAGACTAGATTTTTGTTCATGGTGATTCTTTGCTTCTCTTTTTTAGAAGAAAAGTAGAGGGAAGGAAAAGATGTTCATGTTCTTTAATTTCAACATTTTTTTCATATCTTTTTTTTTAGAGTGTCATTGCTCAACTTAGAATATTCCTATAGTTTACATCGTACAAGTTTTATAACAAGATAATCCATTTATTTAAAAATTGGGAAATATTATGCTTAGTTCTGATCAATTCCTTATTACTTACTATTCTAAGGAGTGATGTTATTAGGTATCCTAGGCGACATAATAGTTTCATACATGGCAGTTTTGTAATAAATTTTGTAAAATGTTTTACTCGATTTATGGGGTACAATGATAGATGTCTACTCAATGGGACAACTATATAATGGCTCTTACAACTAAATAAAATAGAAATGATGGTCGACTAGATAAGGGCCATAAACTAAAGCATATATATGCAAAAATATAAATAAGAAAGATAAATCAAATAAGGAAAAAGATAGGGGTGGAATAGAATCGTACCACCCACCCTCACTCCAGGCATAGAATTTTGCTCATCCTGAGCAAAACCTAAATCAGAGATGGAGGGAAGAGAATCACTGAGGCAGTGGAAAATGTGAAGATGATGGAGGGTTGTAGTAGTAGTTTCCCCTATAAGGGGAGTTGGGGTCAGGGTAGGCTTGATGGGCCCCATACTCCTCATACTGAGGTCTTCTGGCTTTGTAGTGGTCCTAATGCACATGCTTGGACTCGTGCGAGCGCTACATCAAATACATGTGGTTGAGTTGATGACCTTCACACTGTTGCTCGCACTAGATCTCCTACAATTGGTCTCAGACCTCATAGAAGACATAAGGCTCCTTGAGGGCTATCCTCATTGCCTTAGCCTCTCCCAGTGCAACATCGTGAAGGTAGCAGTGGTGGTCTAGTCTCATCACCATTTTCCTCCTAGGAGAAGCTCCTCCTATGGGCCGTGGGCTTGCAAACATCATCTGTATGGGGATCCTCTAGAAGAAATTGTAAAACATGCGCTGGTAGATCTGTCAAGTCTAAAACTAGGTTGGAAGCTAGAAACCTACTATGGTGTGGAAGCTCAAGGACCACCTAAGAGTCTTTGAAAAGTAAATAGTAGACTCCATTGGTACCCAACTATATGAACTTGCACTCCTTGAAGTAGGCCAGGTCGATAATGTGGTGCTTCAGGGTTGGTGGTTGGAACGGGATAAGAGTGTGCCCAAAAAGAGCACAATATACATGACTAAATGGCCAATACAGTAAGAGGAAGAAGTGGTAAAGGTGGCTTAGTAGTAAAGATGGTCAATCATAGAACAACCCCAGTTGTAGGGCACATTATTCGGAAGACACCATAGCATATATAGCTCAGAAAGATTAACGACGCCTTGAGTACCTTCCTTGTCGAAGAATGTGTGGGCCAGGATGTGTTGAAGGTAACAAACCACCACGTTGTGGATGCTAGAGGCCTTCATGCTGTAATGTAACTTGGGTGGAAACCGTATGATGTCTACCCAAAATTTCTCCCCATTATATCTATCAAGATGAACGTCGTGTCGGTGCTCCATGCATTGGGTGAGCTAGTAATTGTCAGTTCCATCAAGTATCATGGAGGTCAGCTTCCTGGTAGAGATCTCAATATCTTCACCAAAGACTTGGGTTTTGCAACTAGATTTGCCCCAAGAACTGTGGTACCAGTGGGAATTATTGATGAACTATAATGTTAGATCCTTGTATATTGGAGTGACATGATATAGAAAGATAAGAATATGATTCTTCCTCAGAATGTTGTCTACTGCTTCTTGAATGCCAAGCACATCAAAGGTGATGTCGCATGCCCAACAAGGAAGAGAGATACCAATCACAATGGTCTCCTTGAACCTTTTGTAGTGCTCAGCGTTGACAAATTGGGCATTATTCTCTAGAGTAGGAGCTATGTGGGGTGGTTGAGGCACGATAGAGTCTGATTCGCTATGGGATGTTGATCATCCTTGCTCAGACACCATGATGGATTTGAGCTTGTCAATACCACATCACATTTTTTAGGACACTTCTGGAGAAGACTCTCCAGTTGGCTCCGCAATGTGAATCCCCAGCCTCATAGTGGAATGGCAAGGTGGCTCACGCGATACTATCTATTTAGTAGGTTTCTTTCCTTTACACAAGCGATTGAGGAAGATGCGTCTTGATCCTCTCTCAAACATATTGATTTGCTACTGGAGTGGTAGCAAAGTGGGCACTTCGTGCTTCCTAGACGGTCGGTTGGTGTAGAAAAAATGGACACCTGACGAGACTGGGCAGGTCGTCTGAGTATGATGAGGCAGTCATCTGAGGTTAGTAAAACAACTACCTGATGTAGATGAACCAATCATCTGGTGGGGGAAGGCCACCTATCTGACAAAGTAGGTGGTGGTGTGATGAGTCGATTGATCGACAGTGATGTAGGCTAGTGAGAAGGTTGTCTCGGAGATGAGATGAGCATCTAGCTATAGAACGACCGTCGAGGTCAGGGTAGACGACCATCTACAAGGCAGTGGGCATCATCGCTAAATCGGTTGGCTGAAGAAGTGGGGTGAGAATAGGAAGAACATGCAGATTGTCTCAACCTTCAAATGGTAGTGGGGGTGGCAGGTGACTGCCAGGTCTGAGATGATCACCCGAAGATGTAAGAGGGTGGCAGTGAGATGACCATTGTTGCAAGGGAATGGTCATCTTATGTAGTAGTGATGTAGATGAAGATAGGGAGAGCTCAGGGAGGAGAAGGGGATGCTTGGGTGAGTTGCTCACTGCCGAGTGGTGTACTTTATAGGCATATTAGAGAAGCAAAATGGTCATTTTGTCTAAGCTACATGATCGTCTGGAAGTTCAAGCATAGATGCCAATGTTTGGCCATTCAGGATGGTTTGAAATTTGAACCTACTTTTATTGTGCCCCTTAATGACCAAGACAACTTTCTCATGCATATCATACGACTGTCTGGAGTGTAAATGACATCCAACAACATTCAAATTTCAAATGACCAAGACTTTGGATAAGATTCTTTGACAGACGTGATGATCATCTTGCTTATCCCAAACGGCTGTCTGCCCTGGTGGGGGTAGTTGGCTATCATCAACGGACAATAGGTTGGGTTACCGACCCCTCATTTTTTGTAGTAAGAAAGAGGGGACTAATCTGAAATAATCAAGGGTTAACTAAAACAAATATATAAGAAAATTGTTGCCAGGTAACTTGGGTGAAAGCACTGTAATGTCCACCCAGAATTTCTCCCCATTGTAGCTATCAGGATGAACATCGTGTTGGCACTCCATGCATTGGGTGAGATATTAATTGTCAGCTCCATCAAGTATCATGGAGGTCAGCTTCCTGACGGAGATCTCAAAATCTTTACCAATGTCTCCGGCTTTGCAACTAGATTTGCCCCATGAACAGTGGTACTGATGGTAAGTATTGATGAACTCCAATGTTAAATCCTTGTATATTGGCATGACATGATATGGAAAGATAAGAATATAATTCTTCCTCAGGAGGTTGTCTACCACCTCTTGAATGCCAAGCACATCAAGGGTGATGTCGCAGGCCCAACTAGGAAGAAAGACGCCAATTACGGTGGTCTCCTTAAACCTTTTGTAGTGCAAGGTGTTGACAAACTATGCATAATTCTCCGGAGTAGAAGCTATGCGGGGTGGTTGAGGCATGGTAGAGTCTGAGTCACTGTGGGATGTCAATCATCCTTGCTCAGATTCCATGATGGAATTGAGCTTGTTAATATCACATCTCATTTTTTAGGCCACTTTTGGAGAATACTCTCCAGTTTGCTCCTCAATGTGAATCCCTAGCCTTGTAGTGGAACAATGAGGTGGCTCATGAGATACTGTTTGTTTGGTAGGGTTCTTGCCCTTACGTAAGCAATTGAGAAAGATGTGTCGTGATCCTCCCTCAAACATGTTGATTTTCTATTGGAGTGGTCACAAAGTGGGCATCTGGTGCTTCTTAGATGATCGCTTGGTGTAGACAAAATGGATGCCTGACAAGACTGAGGAGGTCATTTGAGTATGATGAGGTGGTCGTTTTAGGTCAGTGAAGCAACTGCCTAATGTAGAGGAACCGATCACTTGGTGGGAGGAAGGTTCCCCATCTGACAAAGAAGGTGGTGGCGCAGTGAGTTGGTTGATGGGCAATGATGTAGGGTAGCGGGAAGGTTGTCTCAGAGATGAGATGAATGTCTATCTACGGAATAACCATTGAGGTCAGGGTACATGGTCGTCTACAAGGTAGTGGGCGTTGTCGCTAAATCGGATGGCTGAAGAAGCTGGGTGAGAATAGGAAGAACATGGAGACTGTCTCGACCTTCAGATGGTAGTGGGGGTGGTAGTTGACCGGTTGGTCTGTGATGATTGCCCGATGATACAAGAGGGCGGCGACAAGATGACTATTGTCGCAAGGGAGGCTACCGTCTGATGGTGGCAGTGATGTGGCTGAAGATAGCGAGAGCTCAGGGAGTAGAATGGGATGCTTGGGTGAGTCACTCACTATTTAGTGGCATACTTTATAGGCACACTAGAGAAGCAAAATGGTCATTTCATCTAATCTAGACGATCGTGTGGCGGTTCAAGGGTCAAGGCTAATGTTTCACCATTCGGGAGGGTTTGAAATTTGAACCCGCTTTGATTGTGCTCCTTGATGGTGAGACGACTGTCTCATGTATATATCAGATCGCTGTCTGGTGTGGAAATGGATTCCAACAACTTTCAAATTTCAAACGACCACAACTTTGGATAAGATGCTTTCACGGACGTGACGATCATCTTACTTACCCCAAACTGCCGTCTACCCTGGTGGAATATTTGGCTATCATAAATGGAAAATAGGTTGGGTTACCAACCCCTCATTTTTTTGTAGAAAGAAAGAGGGGACTAATCAGAAAGAATCAATGTTTAACTAAAAAATATATATAAGAAAATTGGGCTAAATTAAATGATTGGGTTTCCTCTCAATAAGTGCCTAGTTTTATGTTGAAGGCCCGGCAAAGCTGGATCATGGAGCCATTTGTAGCCCAGGACGGGAGGTGGGGATTCGGGTAGGTTAAGATCTTCAAGTAAGGAGAGTTGATGTGCCTCATAAGATAGAAAATCCTCAATGGTGATGTATCATTTAATCCTATGTCCATTAACCTTGAACTCCCCTAAAATATTATCTCAAATAAGAAAGGTGCCATGAGGGTGGGCATGCTTGACAAGGTAGGGCCCATACCATCTAGATTTCAATTTTCTAGGAAAAATTCTCAACCTATAATTGTACATTAAATCTTAATCACCCTGCCTAATGTCTTTTCGCCTAATATGACCGTCATGCCATAGTTTGGTTTTGTCTTTGTAAATTCTAGCATTTTCATAGGATGTCATCTGAAGCTCATCCAAATCATGCATTTGCAAAAAGTATTTTTCACCTACAACAGTTAAGTGAAAATGAAGAGTTTTGATGGCCCAATTGGCCTTATGCTCTAATTCTATGGGTAGACAACATGATTTCCCATAAGTCAACTTTAATGGGGTGGCACCTATGGGGGTTTTGTAGGTAGTCATGTATGTCCACAAGGCATCATTAAATTTTAAATCCCTATCATTCTTAGTGCAATTTACCATTTTCTCTAGGATGGACTTGATTTTCCTATTTGACACCTCAACTTGACCACTAGTCTGAGGGTGGTAATTGGTGGCAACCTTATGATGATCTCCATACTATTTCAACAAGTACTCAAAACTCTTCTCTAGAAAATGGGAATCTCCATCAGAAACTACGATGCGAGGTACCCCAAATCAAGGAAAAATGATATCTTTGAAGAGTTTCTTCACAGGTTTGGAATCACAAGTTTTGGAGGGAATGGCTTCGACCCATTTGGAAACGTAGTCAACATCCACCAAGATATATATGTACCTATAAGAGGAAGGAAACATGCCCATATAATCTACCCCCACACATCGAATATTTCAATCTCTTGCCATGAAGTCATGGGCATTTGGTCTCTCTTAGATATGTTGTTTGTTCTTTGACATTCGTCACATGTAAGAACAAATTGATATGAGTCTTTGGAATGAGTAGGCCAACAAAACCCAGATTGTAAGCCTTGCTAGCAGTTTTTTGAGGGCTCATGTGCCCTCCAGTGGGGCCGGAATGGCACTACTCAAGTATGTCTTTAGCCTCTTCCTCATTGACACACCTGTGGTAAATTCTATCAAAACACAATCTAAAAAGTTATGAGTCCTCCCAATAATATTGTTTAACATCATGTAAGAATTTAGCCTTAGAATGTCCATTGCATTCAGGGTGCAACACACCTGCGGCTAGGAAATTTAGATAATCAACAAATTGAGGATATTGGGATTCCATTTTTAACAATTTATCATCAAGAAGGGAGTCATTTATGGGGATGTCATCATCATAAAAAAATCAAGGAAAATGAGATGGTCGACAACTACATTCTCGCAACCCTTTTTATCTAGGATTTCTAGGTCAAATTCTTGAAGTAAAAGAACCCAACGAAGAAGGTGGGGTTTGGCATCCTTTTTAGTCGTTAAATATCTAATGGCATGACTTTGGACCCTACCAAATATGAGCAGAATTTGTCAAAGTCGTATACTATGGCTAGTATTTCCTTTTCAATCATGGTGTAGTTCTGCTGGGCATCATCAAGAGTTTTGGATGCATAGTAGATTACATGGTGCTCTTTATCAACACATTGTCCTAGAATGACACCAACGGCGTAATCACTCGCATCACACATCAACTCAAAAGGTAAGGACCATTCAGGGGCCTTAATAATGGGAGTAGTAGTGAGGGCATCCTTAAAACAAAGAAAATTGGCCATGCAAGCTTTATCAAACACAAAAGGGGTGTCTTTTCATAGGAAATTAATCAAGGGTTTGATGATCTTAGAAAAATCACAGATGAAATGCTTATAAAAAACCCATGTGCCTAAGGAAGGAACGAACATCCTTGATGGAAGAAGGGGGTGGAAGTTTTGAGATGACCTCAATATTGTCTCTATCCACATCAATGCCACTTTTTCTCACCCTATGGCCTAAAACAATCCCTTAAATCACCATAATGTGACACTTTTCCTAATTGAGGATCAAGTGTGCTTCCTCACATTTCCAAAACAAGAGATAAATGATGGAGGCAAGAATCAAAATTATCTCCATAGATGAAGAAATTGCCCATAAACACTTCCATGATGGTCTCGGTTAATCCAACGAACATAGCAGACATGCAACACTAAAACGTGGCTGGGGCATTGCACAACCTGAATGGCATTCTCCTGAATGCATTAGTGTCAAATGCGCAAATAAAGGTCATTTTCTCTTGGTCGTATGAATGAATGCGGATTTGATAGAAACCTGAATAGACATCAAGATAATAGAAATATTGTTGATGGGTGAGGCACTCTAGTACTTGGTCTAGAAAGGGAAGGGGGAAATGATCTTTCCTAGTGGCCTTATTTAGTTTTCTATAGTCAATACACATCCTTTACCATGTGACAATGCGGGTGGGAATATGATCACCATTGTTGTTTTTTACGACTGCGGTACCCCCTTTCTTGAGAATGACCTGAACATGACTAACCCATGGAGAGTCAGAGATGGGGTAGATGATTCCTATAATCAAAATCTTGAAAACTTCTAGATGCACAACCTCCTTCATGTTAGGATTCGGTTTCCTTTGAGGGTCTCTAGAAGCTTTGTACTCCTCTACCATAGGAATTTTATGCATGCAAATGGCCTGATCTAAGGATGTCAAATCAACCTTTTTGTATCCTAAGGTAGATTTTCTCTTCCTAAGATCAATCATTAGATTGGTTCCTTGTTCATCGGTGGAATCACATTTAATCATAAGAGGTAATGTTTTTTCTCTTCAAGGAAGACATAGTTAAGACATTTTGGGAGGGGTTTCATGTAGGATGCCTTGGGAGGTTCAAGTTTTGCATCTACAATAGAGACCATTTTTAGATTTTCAAACTCTTCTTCGTGGATCTAAGAAAAGGTGTTGAGATGGTGTCTAAATTGTTCCAATTGCTCATCTTCAAATCCAAAATCAGTAGGGATCACAAGGGCATTTGGAGGGGATCCTCGACTAATTCCCAATATTGTCTTAATTGTTGCATCTTCTCAATACAATCAAGAAGATAGACCTCTTCTTGGAGGCTTGGTCCAGACATGATTTCAAAAACCTAAAACTTCAGGATTTGTTTTCCTAGGTGCAAGAAAATGGTTCTGGCTTCAACATCAATTAAGGCACGAGCAAAATAGGGTGGCCAAAGACGATGGGTTATCTTAGATATTCCTTTATGTCCATGATGACAAAGTCACATGGCACATAGGCATCTTTCCCAACCCTTACAAGTATATCTTCAATGATACCCATTGGTTTCATCATAAATGAGCTAGCCAATTGGATGGTCAATGTGAGAACCTGTTACTAAATGAGATCACTCAAAATATAAAACACAATAGATCACTAGGTAATCACTGTTGGGTTTTAAGGGAGGCAGAGAAGCAGCGGAAACAAAAATTTTCTTCCCAAAACCCAGAACAAAAGGAATCACGTTAACGTCTATACAATAGGAAAGATGGTTTGTGGATGCATACATTGTCCCGAGGCTTGCCCGACGACAGTACCTCACACCTTGCACGGTCTTCACTTCTGGTCTTGGACAATGTCTGTGCAGCTCCTGGTCGCACTGGGACTGACGACTCCTGGTCTCACTGGGACTGTCGAGATTGACAGTTGTCCTCTGAGTGGCAGAGGTCTCCCGCCTCTGCAGTCGTCCACACAGACTGCCTAGAACTCCGATCTCCTTGTCCCACAAGGAATCGAAAGGAGTCACACCCTCCTGTCGGTGTACTAGTCACCAACACACTCTCCTGCCACCAGTCACTTTCTACAGTTGTCTTTCCCTTGTTGTGCCTCCCTTATCGGGTAGCACTTGCTCGGGCTTTCTCGGTTACCAAAACCAGAGAGAACGACAACTTCACAGAGCAACTGGTTGCACTAAGTTGTACTTTGAGAAGCCCCCAATACCCCTATATATAGGAAGGTCATGGGACATGGTTCTCTATCCCGGGAAATGTGAGACTAAAGAAGGAGTAGAAGGGTTCGAGATTTTCCACAAAATCAACCAACTGCGTAACCTGAACCGATCATTTCACAACTGAAACAGTCAGTTGGGGATCAGAGCTGGTCGGTTGACACCTCAACCAATCAGTTGGGACCCATGAAATGGTTAGTTCACTTCTGAACTGGTAGGTTCGTGGTCTTGATTAGTTCCCAATTGACTTTTATTCTTTTGTTTTGAATTGGTATCAAATACCAATCCTTGTTCCAATCAAATTGGGCAAGTGAAACGAAAGGAAATTTCTCACCAATCTTACTTTCCCAACTTGCTCGGTTGGACTTGAACTGATCATTTCAACACTTGAACGAATTATTTCACCCTGTCCATGAGTTGATCGACTCACCAGTTGAGTCGATCGGTTCACCAAGCTCAGCCGATCGGTTCATCACATTAGCCGATCGGTTGGGAGTGCAGATTGTGCAGAATCAGTCAATCATAGTTTCAATGAATCTGATACACTAATCAATCAGTCAAACACCTTGAACACTATGATACTGAGCTATCAATTGATTGAGTGTTTAATTGAACTACTAAACTCCTTTAGTAATCAATCTAAACATGTTTGTGGACAAACTCCTATTCCAGGTTAAATCCTATGTGTCTGACCTTGCAGGTCCATTTCACGTTGGTAGTGAAAGTCCATAACATTTATGACTTCACAAGAAAAGAGCGGTGCCGAGTCACACATCAGTGCTACCCAAGTGAAATAGAAAGTTGGAGAACAACTTTCAATCCTACAATCATTGAATGGTGTTACAGTGAATGTATAATTCCTTTGTCGCAGATATCCTGAATGAAATCGAGGCATGGAACAGTCATCCTGTCAACATTCATTCATTTCCTTGATCTCAGAGCAGACTGGGTGAGATGTGTGTGACATTAATATCACATATTGATTCACACGTGCATGCACATGCCTTTCTCAATCCTACTCATCAAGTGGCCAAGGACATCAAACTCCCTTAGGAGGGACAAATCCCATATCTATCACTCACCCCTCAAAAGCCCCATGTGTCAAAGCCACCCAATCATCACCTTTATAACAACCCATGTTTTAGGACTGTGTTTGATGATGTCAAAGTGTACCCAACGACATGTGTTGAGTGTAGTGATTTCAAGTCTAGGAATCACACTCACCACCATCACTGTGAGAGCTGACTGTGACTACTAAGTCATGGTTCCATGTGTCACTCTCACGGTGGGTTTGTCTGGTACCTTGTTCTCTAACAAGTACCTATGTGCTTGGTTGGATATCACTATATCATGACTAATGAGATTCTGTCATCAACCAACACACAATCTAGTCTTCAGTGTTATTGATATCTATGGTTATTTCCACAATAACAACCGACTAGGGACTAAACAAGAATATATACTCTTAACATTCATGTGATCTCATCGTTTAGGTCCTTAACCTAAAAGCATATGTCATTGAGTAAAATCATTCTTTAGACATCTATCATGTTACACTATCATCTCAGAAACAGTTTAACCATATAGATCAGAAATTGCCTTTATTATTATTCAAATCTTTTACAAAGTATCCCATTACAATCATCATATGACTTGCTCTATGGGCATACATACCAACAGACTCCCACTTGCACTTAGAGCCAGTCACCAAGGAACCTTAATCCTTGTGACCTAGCATGACCGTAATGCTTCTGCTGAGAAAGGGCCTTAGTCAGTGGATCAGCTATGTTGTCTTCAGTTGGTACTTTGCAAATCTTTACATCTCCTCGTTATATGATCTCTCGTATGAGATGGAAGCGCCGTAGTATGTGCTTGGACCGCTGATGTGATCTGGGTTCCTTAGCTTGTGCAATAGCTCCATTATTGACACAATAAAGCTCAATAGAATCACATCTACTGGGAACTACACCAAGTTCAGAAATGAACTTCTTGATCCACACAACCTCCTTTGCTACATGTGAAGTAGCAATATATTCGACCTCTATAGTAGAATCAGCAACTGTTTCTTGCTTGGAACTCTTCCAGCTCACAACTCCATTATTAAGGCAAAATACAAATCCTGATTGTGATTTGTAATCATCTTTATCAGTTTGGAAGTTTGCATCGGTGTAACCCTTTACAACTAACTCTTCCTCGCCGTTGTAAACAAGAAATTGATCCTTAGTCCTTTGCAAGTACTTGAGGATGTTCTTTACGGCTGTCTAGTGAGCATCCCTGAGATCTGACTGGTACCTTCTCATCATGCTGAGAGTATACGAGACATCTGGGCGTGTGCACAACATAGAGTACATGATGGATCTGATGGCTGATGCATATGGGATCCCATTCATATGCTCCCTCTCTTCACAAGATTGGGGACATTGAGCTCTAGAGACGGTGACTCCATGTAGCATGGGGATGTTGCCTCTCTTTGAGTTCTCCATGCTGAACCGCTTCAGTACTTTGTCAATGTACGTGCTCTGACTTAGTCCAAGAAGCCTTCTAGATCTATCTCTATAGATCTAAATTCCTAGAATGTAGGATGCTTCTCCTAAGTCCTTCATTGAGAAAGTATTCCCAAGCCAAGTCTTTACCTTCTCTAAGGCTAAGACATCATTCCCCATCAAAAGTATGTCATCCACATACAATATGAGGAATGTGGTCGAGCTCCCACTAACCTTCTTATACACACAAGGTTAATCTTCATTTTGAGTAAAGCCAAACACTTTGACTTCCTCATCAAATCAAAGATTCCAACTCCGAGATGCTTGCTTCAATCCATAGATTGACCTTTGTAGCTTACAAACTTTATTGGCATTCTTTGGATCTACAAAACCTTCAGGCTGTGTCATGTACACAGCCTCATTTATATTCCCGTTAAGGAATGCGGGTTTAACATCCATCTGCCAAATGTCATAGTCATAATAAGCTATAATAGCAAGCATGATCCTGATGGACTTAATCATGGCAACTGGAGAAAAGGTTTCATCATAGTCAACACCTTGAACTTGTTGAAATCTCTTCGCAACCAATCTGCCTTTATAAGTTTTCACATTGTCATCCATGTCGGTCTTTTTCTTGAAGACTCACTTGCACCCTATGGGTTTTACCCCTTTGGGTGGTTCCACCAAAGTCCATACTTTGTTGGAGTACATGGATTCCATCTCGGATCTCATGGCTTCAAGCCATTTCTCAAAATCTGGTCCCTCCATAGCCTCTACGTTGGTAGTTGGATCATCATCTATGATCAACTCACCATCTTCCTGAGTCACAAGGTATCCAAACCTCTCAGGTTCAAGGCGGGTCCTACTAGATCTATGAGGTCCTTGTGTTACTTGAGGAGACTGAGATTCCACAATGCCTTGTGAATCTCCATTTTCCTCTTGTACATCTATCAATTCTATGTTTTCTTGTTGGGATTGAACTTCTTCAAGCTCTATTTTCCTCCCACTACTTCCTTTAGAAATAAATTCCTTATCTAGGAACACAACTGTCCTGGAAACAAACACTTTGTTATTAGTAGGGTGGTATAGATAATATCCCCTCGTTTGCTTGGGATATCCAACAAAATAACATTTATTAGACTTGGGTCCAAGCTTATCAGGAAACATTTTCCTAACATAAGCCTCACAACCCCAAATCTTTAGGAAAGACAAATCGGGATGCTTCCCAGTCCATATCTCATATGGTGTCTTTTGAACCGATTTAGATGGTACTTAGTTAAGTGTAAACGTGGCGGTTTCAAGAGCATGACTCCAGAAAGAAATCGGAAGATCAACAAAACTCATCATCGATCGCACCATATCTAACAATGTGTGATTCCTTCTTTCAGACACACCATTATGTTGTGGTGTTCCAGGCAGAGTCCATTGTGATACTATACCACGGGCTTGCAAAAGGTCCTCAAACTCTCGGCTTAAGTATTCTCCACCTCGATCGTATCAAAGTGCTTTAATACTTTTACCAAGTTGGTTATGTACTTCATTCAATAAATCCTTGAACCTTTCAAGGGTTTCTGACTTATGCTTCATCAGGTACACATAGCCATACCTAGAGAAATCATCAGTGAAGGTAATGAAGTACTGATACCCATTTATGGCATTAGTTCTAAAAGGCCCACATACATCAGTATGTATGAGTCCTAATAGATCACTAGCTCTCTCACCTTTACCTGAAAAGGGAGTCTTGGTCATCTTGCCCAACAAACAAGATTCACATGTCTCTATTAATTCATAATCAAAAGAGTCTAGATAACCATCTTTATGGAGTCTAGAAATGTGCTTCTCATTTATGTGCCCTAGACGACAATGCCAAAGATATGTTTCATTTGAGTTGTTGAGTTTTTTCCTTTTGGTGTTTACGTTGTATACAGTTGTCTCTAGATCTATCAAGTATAGACCATAAGACATTGGGGCATTGCAATAAAAGATCCCATCTTTAGAAATGGAACAATTTCCATTCTTAATAAGAAATTCAAATCCATCCTTGTACAAACAAGAGATAGAAATGATATTCCTACTTATGGCAGGTACATAATAGCAGTTCTTCAACTCTATTATTAGCCCACTTGGTAGAGTTAAATCATAGGTTCCTACGGCACTGGCGGAAACTCTTGCCCCATTGGCAACACGTAGTTCAACCTCACCTTTCCCCAAATGCCTACTTCTCTTAAGATCCTTCATATTTGAACAAATGTGAGATCTACATCCGGTATCAAGTACCCATGACGAAGAAGTAGTAAATTTAATCTCTATCACGTATACACTAGAAGTATAGATCTCTATCTCTGACTTCTTCTTCCATCGTTCCTTCCATCCTCTCCATGTAGAAGAAATTGGTTTGGCAAGAGAACCCTTCTCTCCCTTACCTATCGTTCCATTGATCTCTATCAATGAACTTTCTTTCTTCTTCACCAACGCTTTAAGCGTATATAGAGTGGATTAAAAGGCTCCTGATATATCTGGATTGTGCAGAACACTTCTCACAGTCCTCAACCAGCTATGGAATTTATTCTCAATTAATTTGCCCATTTTAAAAGATGATTCCTTTGCCATTCTACAAGAGAAAATTGCATTTTGTCAAAACTCCTTTTGATTTGATATGAATAAAATTTGACGATAGTTAATTAGGCCTTTAATTAATTACCGCTCCCACTATTTTGACTCAAATTGACAACCCTCACCATCAATTCAGAACATTGTAGCGCACAATCTTCTAGTGGGTCAAGATCCTGAAATCCTCTGAGCCATGGACCAGCTTGGGCTATCACCCACAACTCAGATCTTCCAGGTAGGCAACTCTTGCCAATTGCATCATATGCAACTCTTGAAAGATGTCATATGAAACTCCTTGCCATGATCATATCCATGCCTCAAGGTGCTAGATCCTATCTAGGTCACCTTGTTAAGTCCGACCCAAAGCCAACACGATGAACATGCACCCTACTTGGGCAAACCCACACATTCATCCTTCACGCTTCCACGAGATAGACGGTGCACCACGCTTGGGCGTGTCCACACTTGGTCGATCAAGATTTTCACGTGTCTCACATTTGGAAGGCATCTAAAACTTTAATATTTAATGAGGGATTTGGTTTTTATATACATATACATATTCAATCACCACAATATATAGTATGTATCATATACATGCTATATCCCACAGAAAATATGCAAAATGATAAAAGCAATGATTATGGCCATCCTATTATGATTCCTCAAGCCAAGAGGAATCACGGTCATCTAGGTCTACATCACATGCAACCTGTATAAGATGAAATATGTGCCTGCCTTTCTGGGTTTGATCAGCTCATCTCCATGACTGATTGGCTCACCATCAAGTTGGTTGTTCGGGTGGCACCAGCCGATCGACTGGTGCCTCCAGCCGATCAATTCACCGGTCGTCGTGCATCAACTCAGATCACCATCTGCTCGTCTTGCTCCTCGAACCGGTCGTCTGGAATGTCAACCGATCGGTTCACACCTTGAACCGATCACCTCAGTCATCGTCAGGTCGTCCGTCGTTCTTTGACATAACACGAAATAAAATCGATCCTATTTGCAATTGAATTGTGAAACCCCGAGTTACATTCGGGGGGAGCAATGGTAGGAAAAAAGTCTCAAATTATTTTGAGTTACATCATAAATAGGAGAAAGGGAATCGGTGCGTAGACCGAGATGCAAGCAACGACATACAACCACACACATATATAGGGTTTATAGGCCATAACCACACTACACACCCACCACAAAACTCGTTTAAGGGCGACACATATCGAGTGCATTAATATTACATATCATATATGTATATTTGGGATTTTTGGATTGGACATGCATAAAGCCAATTTTATTCGCATCGTATGCAATAAATAAAGGCGATAAACCAAAATTGATCATATCGATAATCCTAAAATATAGAGCAGTTGACGTGGCTCTGATACCACTGTTGGGTTTTAAGGGAGGCAGAGAAGCAGCGGAAACAAAAATTTTCTCCCCAAAACCCAGAACAAAAGGAATCATGTCAATGTCTATACAATAGGAAAGATGGTTTGTAGATGCATACCTTGTCCCGAGGCTTGCTCAGCGACAGTACCTCGCGCCTTGCGCGATCTTCACCTCCGGTCTTGGACGGTGTCTGTGCAGCTCCTGGTCGCACCAGGACTGACGACTCCTGATCTCACCGGGACTGTCGAGAATGACAGTTGTCCTCTGAGTGGCAGAGGTCTCCCGCCTCTACAGTCATCCACACGGACTGCCTGGAACTCCAATCTCCTTGTCCAACAAGGAATCGGAAGGAGTCACACCCTCCTGTTGGCATACTAGTCGCCAACACACTCTCTTGCCACCATTCGCTTTCTGCAGTTGTCTTTCCCTTGCTGTGCCTCCCTTATCGGGTAGCACTTGCTTGGGATCTCTCGGTTACCAAAACCAGCGAGAACGACAACTTCATAGAGTAACTGGTTGCATTGATTTGTACTTTGAGAAGCCCCCAGTACCCCTATATATATAGGAAGGTCATGGGATAGGGTTCTCTATCCAGGGAAATGCGGGACTAAAGTAGGAGTAGAAGGGTTCGTGATTTTCCACAAAAACAACCAAATATGTAACCTGAACTGACTGTTTCACAACTGAAACGATCGGTTGGGGATCTGACCCGGTCGGTTGACACCTCAACTGATCGGTTGGGACCCATGAAATGGTCGGTTCACTTCTGAACCGGTCGGTTCGTGGTCCTGATCAGTTCCCAATTGACTTTTATTCTTTTGTTTTGAATTGGTATCAAATACCAATCCTTGTTCCAATCAAATTGGGCAAGTGAAACGAAAGGAAAATTTTCACCAATCTTACTTTCCCAACTTGCTCGGTTGGACTTGAACCGATCGTTTCAACACTTGAATGAATCATTTCACCCTATCCATGAGCCGATCGACTCACCAATTGAGCCGATTGGTTCACCAAGCTCAGCCAATCGGTTCATCACATGAGCCGATCGGTTGGGAGTGCAGATTGTGCAGAATCAGTCAATCACAGTTTCAATCAATCTGATACTCTAATCAATTAGTCCAACACCTTGAACACTATGATACTTAGCTATCAATTGATTGAGTGTTTAATTGAACTACTAAACTCCTTTAGTAATCAATCTAAACATGTTTGTGGACAAACTCCTATTCCAGGTTAATTCCTATGTGTGTGACCCTGCAAGTCCATTTCACATTGGCAGTGAAAGTCCATAACATTTATGACTTCACAAGAAAAGAGTGGTGCCTAGTCACACATCAGTGCTACCCAAGTGAAATAGAAAGTTGGAGAACAACTTTCAATCCTAAAATCCGTGAATGGTGTTACAGTGAATGTATAATTCCTTTATCGCTGATATCCTGAATGAACTTGAGGCATGGAACAATCATCCTGTCAATATTCATTCATTTCCTTGATCTCAGAGCAGACTGGGTGAGATGTGTGTGACATCAATATCACATATTGATTCACATGTGCATGCGCATGCCTTTCTCAATCCTACTCATCAAGTGGCCAAGGACATCAAACTCCCTTAGGAGGGACAAATCCCATATCTATCACTCACCCCTCAAAAGCCCCATGTGTCAAAGCCACCCAATCGTCACCTTTATAACAACCCATGTTTCAGGACTGCGTTTGATGATGTCAAAGTGTACCCAACGACATGTGTTGAGTGTAGTGATTTCAGGTCTAAGAATCACACTCACCACCATCATTGTGAGAGCTGACTGTGACTACCAAGTCATGGTTCCATGTGTCACTCTCACGGTGGGTCTGTTCGGTACCTTGTTCTCTAACAAGTACCTATGTGTTTGGTTTGATATCACTATATGATGACTAATGAGATTCTGTCATCAACCAACACACAATCTAGTCTTCAGTGTTATTGATGTCTATGGTTATTTCCACAACAACAATCGACTAGGGACTAAACAAGAATCTATACTCTTAACATTCGTATGATCTCATCATTTAGGTCCTTAACCTAAAAGCATACGTCATTGAGTAAAATCATTCTTTAGACATCTATCATGTTACACTATCATCTCAGAAACAGTTTAAACATATAGATCGGAAATTGCCTTTATTATTATTCAAATCTTTTACAAAGTATCCCATTACAATCATCATATGACTTGCTCTATGGGCATACATACCAACAATCACATACCAAAAAAATGGGTCAATTAAAATCGATTTCAACATCAACACCCACTCAAAAACATTTGCATAAGAGCCCAACATCTTTCTTGTGTCCATACTATGCCAAGAATTTGATACAAATTGGTCTATCGCCTTAGCCACAATATATATACAAAAGAGAACAATATTCATATATGTCACACAAACAAGCATTAACATTCTAAAAAAATTATGATTCGTTTGAAAAACCATATACAAACTTTTCCTGCCCGGACCTAAGAGTACATGGATGACTCAAGGACACACTAGACATCTAATCAACTTTATCAAAGATTCATTATTGTAGCTCCTCTTTTCTGCCACATGTTTGTTTTCGTCACTTCCGATTACCTACAAAAATGTGGCAAACCATAAGGGTGAGACCCATGTCCCAGCAAGAGATATAACCTCCAACAATGCTTACTGATTACAACATTTTAAATAGCAGATAACTAAGAAGTTGTAGTATTCAATAATCAATTGAACAGATTGAACAGTTCAAGTATGCTCAACAGATTAAGCAATTAATCTTAGCAACAAGTATGATTATCAATGCATATATAGATAACAAATAAATGCATTTCTTTGGATAGATATCTACTCAAATATCATCAAATTGCATCTAATAACAATCGTTATTACTAATCTGACTATTAACATATTCCTTTCTAACAGTACAAGCAATCTAGTAGTATAAGCATTCCTGAAATCATGAAAATGTCTAGTAATATAACATGGCTATCAATATTGGCATCTCAAATAAAGTGAACAGATCTGTATCATAAGTAGAACAAACATCATAGCACAATTAACTGCATAGGAATAATTAGAAGTTTAAGCATTTATAATTACATAGGCATGGCTAGAAATATTAAACATAGCTAGCAACATCATTTTAACTATCAATGTCAGTATATTTGACAACATAAGCATGTTTACAAGATGAGCATAATTACAACATAAGAATATCTATTATCTCTTATTATACCATACATGATCTCAATGAAAAGAAAGCAAACAAGGGTTATCATCCAATATGAAGTGTTGTGTATAACCCTAAACCTATATGCTACATGGTTGTCTTATATCTTTTATTATGCCCTGAGGAAATTGAGGATACCACCCAAAATCTAATTGACCACTGCTAAGTCGAAATCAGTTCCATACAAGATCTAGGAAGAGCTAGACTCCTAAGTTCTTCTCCACCCCTGGTCAGTACAAGTCCTCCACAGTGATACATAAGGTCAAGCTGCTACAACCTAGTCCATCCTTGGTATAAGTCACGCCACTAGTAAAAGGAGGTGGGTACACATACCCTATCATCATAGGTACAACCAAAGTTGTTCTCCAATCTCGTCACATATATAATCACCGAGACACGACCACAACCATTGTCAAACTGAGGGCTAGGTATGACCACAGTCATCCTCCCTAAACACTTGAATTTAGGATGACAAGCACCCTGCATACTCATCAGAATGTGCTCTGAGTTTCTCTTAGGAATACTCATTTCACCATCTGGCATGTTCTGGGACTCAGATGGATCTATGGCACAGGGCACTACATGATCAGAGTTGCACTTGATTAGTTATGCCAATTGGGTGAATTAAGGCTACATCAAACAAGTGGACATACAAACCCTAATTCACTTCTAGCAAGCATATAAATGTCACAATTTTTAAAATATATAAAATGTATGGAACATAATTTCTCATCTCATCATCACATGGTACTATTCACTTGCTTTTCATAAGACTACACTAGTCATCATACTATCAAAAGATATAAATTCTTTTCACAATATCACAGGGTATCAACCATTATCAACACAAGAGGATTACACCTCATTCTGGGCTCAACCATGCCCAAAGGTCATTAAGACCATCATTCTATCACAATTTATAAATCCTTTTCACAGTATCACAAGGTATCAACCCTTATCAACACAAGAGGATTACACCTCATTCAAGGATCAACCATGCCAAAAGGTCATTAAGACCATCTGTTACAACCCCACCTCCCAATAACCCCCAATTAAGGGAGACCGAGAGGTCGAAGCCTCACCCCTAACTTCCGGATCAAAGGTTCGGCAATTAACCAAGAATAATTATCAAATTTTAACAGACTATACTGAAAAGCTGTAAGAAAATAAATTTTTGCATACCTTTTTGAAAAGTTGGATCTCTAAACTTCTATCCACTTAAGGATTCTACTCTAACTAATCCTCCTTGTATTTTACTTCATGTATTTCACAATATGACGATTTACTATTTGTCCTTTTGGCTTGTACCTAAAATGCCGGCAAACAAAACGTCGGTCAGCTGAAGCTGGTATGTGGGAGAAACAATAAACGTGCAACTATGATAACAATGTAATCATTCAATTAATCATTTAACAATCAAGAATACATTTTAAATATAACTCTGTGATCCATGAGTACCCTATCCTCTGTGCTATCCCTGTAGTGGACCTGGATACTACCTTCCTTATGGTAGATCCCCATTAAACCCCTCATGGTCCCACCTATAGGTGAACCCGTTTCTAGGGTTGAGTCACATGGCACTACTCGTAAGTATCCCACTCCTTAACTCATGGCAGGCTAATGAGTCTCATGGCACTACACGTAGGTAGCCCAGTTTCTAACTCTCGGTAACCTAGACCTTGCTCTAGGATTACCCCTTTTTTTTAGCCTTTTCAAAGCAATTGAGGTGGAACCGGATCTAGCCAGTTATATACGCACATTTATAGTGATAATCATAGTCACTTTATAGTTGCATTAAATAAATAGACATCCAATAGTTATTTTCAAGAAACTGATTAAAACTTTGGGAATATCCGTGAAACTAGAGCGATTATTCATAAGCGTAACCACATACCTTATTGGAGAGCCATGCAAATTATTCAACATATACTTCATGTATATTCAACCAAGCCAATCAACACATTCCAAGCAAATCAAGCATTCATCATTTACAATCTGCATGTATGATATTTCTAATGTGTCACCATCATAATATTCGTATTAAACCCTACTTGGGTCCTAATCTAGGGTTTAGGCTTTCCTAATATGATTTATCATTAGAGTTATATTTCAAAACCCTATTCCACCTGTTTATTGATTTAATGGCTCAAGAACCCTAATTTGCATTAGGTGTAGCCATGATCATCAAATCTATTTCACCCTTACATTATGATCACTTACATTAAATTAAGTCTAACAAATTAACAAGTTAGGATCGCTAAACCTTATTATTCATATGCATTGATTAGAAAGTCTAATTATCATCATTAAGATCATAATCATGTTAACTTACCATTATACTCCACATTATCAGTTTAAATCTCAAGGAAGCATATTTAACAGGATCAACAACGTATTAATAAGAACTAGGGTTTCTATGTATTAATCATCCTACATTCATGGATCAACTATACTTTTAGAACGGGAATCATATTCAGGCATTAGGAGTATTTTATTTGGATTCCTCTCGTTCTTCTGATCAATTTTCATATAAAGTTTGTCTAATTCTGAATTACCAGTAACTATTTATGAATTTTGCAAACTAACCTTATTTGGGCCAATCCGAACTTGCCACGTCATCGAACTTGCTTCAAATTCCTTTCCCTTGCTGGCGGCTAGTCTGGTCCTAACCCACCAGTTCACCACTTGAGTTGAAACCAACAAAACATGGAGGGGAAGTCTGGTTCAGGGTTGAACCACCTGTCCTCTCCTGCACGCAACGCCTTCTTCGCTCACGCAGGGGGAACTTGTGATGCTGCCACCAGAGAAGAAGGTCCAGCATCCTCACCGCCTATCATTGGCAATCATCCCCGATGCCTCAAACCTACTCACGAAGGATGCCAACCCTTGGCTCCTTCCTGCTCACATCACAAATATGTGAAGCACGAGCGGCGTTGCATACCTCATTGGTGTGCATTCCAATAGCCAAGGATCTCAGCAGGCCGCCTCCTCACTGATCCCCTCCATCCTCTCACGTCTGCAAACGTAGGGACAAACACCATCTTCATGAGTGATGCACCCATGTGATGCACAACGACCATCCTCCTCACTGCAAGCATCCCAATGGAGCCGCACCTCCTAGCATGCAACAGAAGCGCCTAAGACCGCAATTCTGGTTATCGAGCCTCCCAGGGAAGCCAGCGCATGGGCCACCTATTCACCGCCTTGCGGCAGCCGTCCAACTACTGGGTAGATGGTAGTGGCCAAAGATAGGAACACCTCACCAACTATCCTCAGATCAGCGAGTCTCCATCACCCGCACTTTGTTGTGGACACAGACCCTGATGAGGGTTGAAGGACCATCTTCACTTCCGCCTTGGATTCATCCCCTCAAACTAGACATCCATCCCCTTCGCAGTAGTAGGTCCATGAGCGGGTTGTAGCCTCAAAGGTTGGTCTAGGGGTCGTCGCATCCTGTATCCAGCGTTCTGGAGAAGAAAACATGAGGGCAGAAAAGCTTGGGGTGCTGCCGTGAACCTCTCAAGGACCCATACATCGATCATCATGGGAGTTGCGAGGGATCTTGCGACTAGTCCATTGGACGTAGGGTTTTTTTGATCATGATTTCCAACGGCCTACATATATATATATATATATATATATATATATATATATATATATATATATATATGTCTCCTAGGGGAAAACCTAAAAGGGTCCATATTTGGACTACCAACCCCACCTCCATAACTCCTGATCGCAACTTACTTCTTTTTCCTTTGGGTTCAAGTAATCCAAAAGTGGCAAGGAGTATAAACTCAATTTTCCAAGATTAATTAATCTCAACACCAACGAGGAAAGAAAAAAAAGACACTCTTTTATATAAACCTTTTGCTTTTATTCCAAAAGACCACCATATGATTTCCACCTAATTCTTTCTTTTCCTCATTATTTCAAATTTCCTTCTTAATAGACTTCTTTTTTTTAAAGATTTTCTCATTATCCTTCATTTCCTTTCCTCTTTTTCTATTTCTTTTATTAGAAATTACATATAAGCAAAATTTATTCAATTGTGGCCATTAATGCCACTTTTTAGAGATTTCCATGTATTTCTCATAATAATTTTGCTTAATATTCAATATCTTGTATTTTTTTCTATTATTTGGACTTTTATTCCTTTCTTCTCTTTTATATTCACTAATGGATTAATCTAATAATAGGAATTATGAAATTCCTGTCAAAAGGTATATTTGCAAAGTAATCCTTTTTTTTGAAGCAAAGCCTACAACCTTTTTAATTAAGTCCAATTCATAAAATATTTACATTTCAATTATGAAAACATATGCGAAATTGGGGTTGTAACATCCTTCCCCTCTTATAAGAATTTTGTCCTCAAAATTCTATCAAGCAAACAAACAATTCAGGATAAGACTTTTCCATGTCCATCAACAGCCCTACGTGACTTTACCTTACCCATGGCGCTTCCAAAGAACCTTTATCATCACATATTATTTTCTCTGAGTTCTTTCATCCTGGAATCTATAAACTGCACAGGTGACTCAGGCCATTTCAGCCTCCCTTGGGGCTCACTAGGTTCATTGCTCAACACATGGTCGGGGTACCCCACATAGTGCTCTAAATTGGACACATGGAACTCATCACACATTACTTTATCCTAAGGGGTAAGGTCAAACTTAACCTTCTCCACCAAACCATGTCAAAAGAACCCATGCATCAGGGACTCATCTCTCTTAGCTATAACTTAGAGGGGTCGGATTTTTCATGTCACATATACTCCCACAGTGAACTGCATGGCAGTCTACCTTGCATCTGCTCACGACTCTTGTCGTCTCTAGGCTCCTTTTAGCCATTGCACGATCAAAGCGACCTCATCTACACACACTATGGTCCTTTTCTAACCATCATGTGGTCCTTTCACCAACATCACCTTACTGAAGTTGTGACCGACAAAACCTCCCTTACAGAGCTTCTTTAAATCCTGATACTGGCTATGGTGGTCATCATCACATCTTTCATAGGACAAGAACTATCTCTAACTATCACCCTAAAGGAGCACATCTGCTCTCATCAAACCCTTTAGTCTGGATCATACTAACCATTAGTTAGGGGTGATAAACTGTACTAACATCGAGTTCTTCATGTACCTACTTCCACCTTACGGAAGTGAACCCTTAGGTCATACTCATGAACTCTTGAGCTCACCTCCTGGTATAGTTGAACCATCACTCTCATATGCAGTTCAACCCAATCTGTCCCTTGACAGAATCTGTCTTTCTCATGTCATCTAGGTAAGGCGATCTACCATAACCCACATTGCATCTTGACCTTTCTTGGTCCAGGGGAGACTTTCCACATCATCCATAGTGATGAACTCCCATTCCCTCTCGGGAACTCTTTATCCCTTATTTCAACTTATTGGGTTACTGGTGTTCGTCCTTCACCTTCTAGATCACATGGCAACATACCCCATGCAACTTCATCTTAGGCATCCAAAGTACTACTGTCACTTATTACCTGGGTAGTACCATAGTATATGGTAATCTTAAATCATGATTTCCTGTATGTAATGATTCCTCAAGATCGATTCCTCGGAAACCCTAAACCACTTTCGTCAGGGTTCCATCACCTTCCCATCCAAAGAAGTGTATATGAGGTTCTATCGCCATCCTTTCATTATCTCAAGGACTAGACAGGCTAACCAAACAACCATTAACTTGATCAACCAGTATTGTTACATCTGGGTGTTAGCCAAACTTATCTCATTTTCAACTTAGGGTTAACCTAACAACCTCTTCTAGCCTCTAGCTGAAGTAGGCAGCTGCATCTCATCTATATCATCCATTATCACTGCTCATCCTTAGGTGTTAGGTACTGTTGAAGACATACACCTCCATGTGTTTCACTTATCACCTCATCTAAGCTCTAAATCTATCTTCATCAAGAAACTCTGAGCTTATATTCTTGGTTTTTTGAACTCAAAGTTGTATAACTCATAGCTCATGATAACAACGTCCTCATAAGGTGACTACCTCATTCCTCTTAGTGTTTGCAAACCATCTAGGTATCGTTCACTTCACCAGGGTATGTTATCATCACTATCCTCATATCTCGTGGCAACGTTCCAACCCACATCATCTTTATCCTTTGTGTATGTCATGTGTACTGTGCTATCTCTCACTCCCATAACCAGAGGAAATAAGCATTTGGTTGCAGTCCAAATACATAGTTCTTCCTATTCCAAGAGTAGAGATGGTACATCCCACCTTGCCAGTACACCTTTAAATCTAAGTTGAAATGTGTCGTTTATGCCTCTATATTACGATCATCTTGATATCAAAGTTACTTCCATGGAAAACTGGTTCCGAATCTACTTGGGTCACCTCACAATCCTTGGTCCTCTCCTCTAGACCTGTAGGGTGCCGACACTTTTGGGGTCATCCCTCTTCCCTCATGCATCCAAAGAGTGCCCTACTCATCTGCCCTTTGGGTCCCACGAGTTCATGAAGGTGATCAATCTCCTAACCCATGGCCCTCAGACAATGATAGTTGTTACCTCCCGACCCTATGGTCATGTGCAACTAGGGAATTAGGTAACTCCTACTTCCATTGGTCTTATCCCTACCTGACCCTAGGATAGACTTAGGATTCTCTTATAGTACATGTTCAACTTAGAACCTTACCCAAGCCTTCATCATCTCTCTCTACATTCATGGACTGACTTTCATCCTTTCATAGGGATCATGGCAACTTGCCTACCTTGGTCTAGCCCCAAACTGGTTACCTCCATGGTAACACATCCATATGCACATAGAGATGGCTATCTATGGCTCTAGAGGTTCATCCTCATACCATGTACTTTTCACTTAGCTTCTCAAGATCCTATGAGACCTCTTTAGGTTACCTTAAACCAACAAAACTGGTATACACCCTACAAAAGGGTCCCTCTCCCAGGATGGGAGGAAACTACACCTTGATAACAAAGGTCACAAACGTCCTTCTAACTAGGGTTTACATCCACATAAGCATGCTTAATCCCTAGTAAGCTACTATAGCATGAGAAGACCACCTACTAAACCAGGCTAGGTCATACTTGTTCTCATTCTTCAACATTAGATCAAGGTCATACCTTCCCATGTCATCAACTTAGCTGCGAGGGGTTTTCCAAACATACCCTTAATTTAAGGGGTTTCCCTTTTCCTATATACATGAGGAGTACCATGCTCGATACTATAGCAACTTAATTCTCGTCATGAGCATTAGGTACACCACTTCCCATCTTAGGCCTAGGAACCCTAGGTTCACTTTTTTTTGGGTGTCCAACTGCATGCTCAACCTCTTAACCACAAACCAAACATGTATCGGGTCATCCTTTTTCCTCGATCGACAATTTAACGTTGAGTCTTCCTCGAGGACAAACAACAAGGTACAAGGCCTCATAACTTGTTACTAAACCTCTCCAGGGTATAAAAAAAACTCCTTCTTCCTTTCTCAGAAGGTAAACACTTATACCATAGGCACATAGGTGTCAAAATCCTCATCCTCTCTCTAGGGTTTGGTTCTTCTAAAGGAAGCCAAGATATCATCAGCCTCCATGGGTCAATCATAAGGAAACCGCTATCATCCACTTAGGTCACATCATCCTCAACTCCCTTCTTCTCCTCGTATCTCAGAGTCTAGGATTCCAACCTTCTTGATTGGTTCATGCTCTCTCTTTCTAGAGCTAACCCTTCAACCAACCTCACCATTAGAGGTCCTTTATTCGTGAAGGGTCAACCTCAAAAGCATGCCCCTACCTGGATGAAGCCTATGTTCAACTCATGTTTGCTCAAGGTTATCCATTTCCCCTTAGGCTCATCACATAAGCTATCCATCAAACTCTCCCGTCCAGGGTTTCAACCTATTGCTTGCACTACTAATACATTCTGGGTGCCTATTATGCCTATAAAAGCTCATGGGGTTTCCATAGGTTCTTCTCTAACCTCATCAATGACGGAGCTATCCTTCACTCAAACATGCACGACCCTTCTCAGGGTTGGGTCACGATAGGTACTAGGTCATCCAACCTCTCAGGCTGATACGTCATCCAAGGCATGTCCATCCAAACACCTGGTCTAACTCATCATGACATTTCTCTCTCTAACCATCACTTAGGGTTAGGGTTAACATCATCCTCAGAGGATGTGTCAGGTCTCTACATGTAAAGGTGATCTCTATTTTCAAGACTAACTTATCCTCTTGACAAGAAGGTCTAGCCTCAGGTCTCTTCTAAGGACATGATGACTTATGTCATACGACCTAAGCATGTATCTATTCTTTAGTTAGCGCTTAAACTATTAAGCTTATGTCCATGACATCTTATTTACATACTTTTCATTAATTTGGTGGAGGATTCCTTAGACCTTATTAACTGTACCCATACTTCAAGAGGGTGAGTAGGAGAGAGAAAACCCTAATCCTTAAGGTCCTTAACAGAATTTGTGATGAGAAAGGATGAATAAGATGAGAAAGTACTAAAGGTATCTTTTTCGATTCATACCCTAAGACTTTGGCCAGGCAGTCACACGGATCCGAGAGTCCTCGTATTTCGACAAGCGGTGCGGAGGAAAATATTGCCAGCCCCCGGTCGTGATCCTTTTCTAGACACCTCCATCCTTCAGATAATCCTCTAATAACTCCCTTGGGTTCTATGGAGTTTATAAAATTTAATAATTATTAATGGTTAAGTGAGGAACCTACACTTTGATACCAAATGTTACGACCCCACCTCCCGATAACCCCCAATTAAGGGAGACCGAGAGGTCAAAGATGCACCCCTAACTTTGAGATCAAAGGTTCGGCAATTAACTAAGAATAATTATCAAATTTTAATAGACTTTACTGAAAAGCAGTAAGAAAATAAATTTTTGCATACCTTTTTGAAAACTTGGATCTCTAAACTTCTATCCACTTAAGGATTCTACTCTAAATAATCCTCCTTGTAGTTTACTTCATGTATTTCATAATATGACGATTTACTATTTGTCCTTTTGGCTTGTACCTAAAATGCCGACAAACAAAACGTCGGTCAGCCGAAGCTGGTATGTGGGGGAAAAAATAAATGTGCTACTATGATAACAATGTAATCATTCAATTAATCATTTAACAATCAAGATTACATTTTAAATATAACTCTGCGATCCATGAGTACCCTATCCTCTGTGCTATCCCTGCAGTGGACCTGGATACTACCTTCCTTATGGTAGATCCCCATTAAACCCCTCATGGTCCCACCTATAGGTGAACCAGTTTCTAGGGTTGAGTCACATGGCACTACTCATAAGTAGCCCACTCCTTAACTCATGGCAGGCTAATGAGTCTAATGGCATTACACGTAGGTAGCCCAATTTCTAACTATCGGTAACCTAGACCTTGCTCTAGGATTACCCCTTTTTTTTAGCCTTTTCAAAGCAATAGAGGTGGACCCAGATCTAGCCAGTTATATACACACATTTATCGTGATAATCATAGTCACTTTATAGTTGCATGAAAGAAATAGACTTCCAACAATTATTTTCAAGCAACTGATTAAAACTTCAGGAATCGCCGTGAAACTAGAGCGATTATTCATAAGCGTAACCACATACCTTATTGGTGAGCCATGCATATTATTCAACATACACTTCATGTATATTCAACCAAGCCAATCAACACATTCCAAGAAAATCAAGCATTCCTTGTTTACAATCTGCATGTATGATATTTCTAAAGTGTCACCATCATAATATTCGTATTAAACCCTACTCGGGACCTAATCTAGGGTTTAGGCTTTCCTAATACATATTTATCATTACAGTTATATTTCAAAACCCTAATCCACCTGTTTATTGATTTAATGGCTCAAGAACCCTAATTCACATTAGGTGTAGCCATGATCATCAAATCTATTTCACCCTTACATTATGATCACTTACATTAAATTAAGTCTAACAAATTAACAAGTTAGGATCCTTAAACCTTATTATTCATATGCATTGGTTAGAAAGTCTAATTATCATCATTAAGATCATAATCATGTTAACTTACCATTATACTCCACATTATCGGTTTAAATCTCAAGGAAGCATATTTAACAGGAACAACAATGTATTAATAAGAACTAGGGTTTCTATGTATTAATCATCCTACATTCATGGACCAACTATACTTTTATAACAGGAATCATATTTAGGCATTAGGAGTATTTTACTTGGGTTCCTCTCGTTCTTATGATCAATTTTCATATAAAGTTTGTCTAATTCTAAATTACCAGTAACTATCTATGAATTTTGCAAACTAACATTATTTGGGCCAATCCGGACTTGCCACGTCAGCGAACTTGCTTCAAATTCCTTTCCCTTTCTGGCGACCGGTCTGGTCCTAACCCACCGGTTCACCACTTGAGTCAAAACCAACAGAACGTAGAGGGGAATTCTGGTTCGGGGCTGAACCGCCTGTCCTCTCCTTCACACAACGCCTTCTTCGCTCACGCAGGGGGAACTTGTGATGCTACCGCCGGAGCAGAAGGTCCAGCGTCCTCACCGCCTATCACTGGAAATCATCCCCGATGCCTCAAACCTACTCACGAAGGATGCTGACCCTTGGTTCCTTCCTCCTCACATCACAGATATGTGAAGTACAAGCAGTGTTGCATACCTCGTTGGTGTACATTCCAACAGCCAAGGATTTTAGCAGGCCGCCTCCTCATTGATCCCCTCCATCCTCTCGCATCCACACACGTAGGGCCGAACACCATCTTCATGAGCGACGCACCCTGGTGATGCACAACGGCGGTCCTCTTCACCGCAAGCATCCCAATGGAGCCAAACCTCCTAGCCTGCAATGACGGTGCCTAAGATCGCAATTCTGGTTATCGAGCCTCCCAAGAAAGCCAGCCCATGGGCCACCTACTCACCGCCTTGCGGCAGCCGTCCAACTGCTGGGTAGATGGTAGTGGCCAGAGATATGAACACCTCGCCAACTATCCTCAGACCGGCGAGTCTACATCGCCCGCACTTTGTTGTGGAAACAAACCCTGATGAGGGTTGAAGGACCATCTTCACTTCCGCCTCAAATTCATCCCCTCAAACTAGACATCCATCCCCTTCACGGTAGTAGGTCCATGAGCGGGTTGTAGCCTCGCATTTTGGTCTAGGGGTCATCGCATCCTTCAATCCAGTGTTCTGGAGAAGAAGACATGAGGGCAGAAAAGCTTGGGGTGCTGCCGTGAAGCTCTCAAGGACCCATACATCGATCATCATGGGAGTTGCGAGGGATCTTGCGACTAGTCCATTGGACGTAGGGTTTTTGTGATGAGGATTTCCCACGGCCTACATATATATATATATATATATATATATATATATATATATATATATATATATATATATATATATATATATATATATGTCTCCTAGGTGAAAACCTAAAAGGGTCCATATTTGGACTACCAACCCCGCCTCCATAACTCCTAATCGCAACTTACTTCTTTTTCCATTGGGTTCAAGTAATCCAAAAGTGGCAACGAGTATAAACTCAATTTTCCAAGATTAATTAATCTCAACACCAACGAGGAAAGAAAAAAAAATACTCTTTTATATAAACCTTTTGCTTTTATTCCAAAAGGCCACCATATGATTTCCACCAAATTCTTTCTTTTCCTCATTATTTCAAATTTTCTTCTTAATAGACTTCTTTTTTTTAAAGAATTTCTCATTATCCTTCATTTCCTTTCCTCTTTTCCTATTTCTTTTATTAGAAATTACATATAAGCGAAATTTATTCAATTGTGGCCATTAATGCCACTTTTTAGAGATTTCCATGTATTTCTCATAATTATTTTGCTTAATATTCAATATCTTGTATTTTTTTCTATTATTTGGACTTTTCTTCCTTTCTTCTCTTTTATATTCACTAATGGATTAATCTAATAATAGGAATTATGAAATTCCTATCAAAAGGTATATTTGCAAAGTAATCCATTTTTTTGAAGCAAAGCCTACTACCTTTTTAATTAAGTCCAATTCATAAAATCTTTACATTTCAATTATGAAAACATACGCAAAATTGGGGTTGCAACACCATTATACTATTCCCTACAAGATCATCATTATCTTTGCATGGCTTTTAACAAGGATCAACAACATCAGTTAAATATAATACACCAGATCAACAGACTATTGCATTAATGATCTAGGAGATATTCACAAACAATCATAGTAGGGTTATATTAACATGAAGAACATTCCTTTATTACATAAACATGCAAGAAATCTAGATATGTTTAACCCTCATCATATTCATAATGCACATGTTTAGCTTAAGAAAGTATCAACCATGTGGCTATGTTCACCACATATTAACACATTAAGGTTGTGATAATATTAAATAGGATATTTCACCATCATGCCATCATATAAGAAGGTTAAACATGAACAACCATCTTTATCTATTTGCATTAGAGTTAGGTTCAACAAGATAAATTATATTAATGTTACTAATCAACACTCATACCCAAACCCTAATTGATGGCATCCCCATTAGATCATGAATGCATAAGGTGAAGCATCACCATCACATTCCATACTATTCTCATGTATGAACCCACACATAAATCAAGGTGTAACCATCGCGTTATAGCATACTAGGGTTTCAACAGTAGTGATAGAGTACTCCATGATTGTATTAGTCATTCAAGGACTATTCATACTCAATTACCATCATTTAGTTATATATCTAGGTATAACAAGCTATACCTCATTAGGGTTACATATCAACACAATATGGTTATCATACCTTCTATTCATATGAGTGAATAGGTAGGACTACCTTATTAAGGGTAACCCTACATTTCTTCCATCATCATTCAACCCATATTACCATACCACAATGTCACCCAGAACCATTAGATGTTTAAATGGTAAGACCATCAGTTGTTTACATAAGTAAACACCTTGGATAAACCACCTATGAAGTCCTTGATTTGTTCTCTAGAAAGAGTCACCATCTAACCCTAGACATTCCTTGACTAACAACACAAAAAGTTCCATTGAGAGTAGGGTAAAACCTACAAACGACTGTTCATTTAAAACAAGCCATCCATTGTCAACAAGTAACCTCCTTAAGTTGATCATATAAAGGAAACCATATAAAACACATTATTAGGACCAACATGTTACATTAGTCATCATTCCACTTTATTGGAGGAATAAACATTAGATCTTGACCATTGGGTCAAGTTCATATATTAAAACCATTAATTACATTATAGGTTCGACCATTGCATCAAGTGACCCAAGAAACCATTGGTCTAAGGATTAATTGATACTACAACTCGATGATTAACTCACAATAGGTTGTGGAGATCTGATCCACCATCATTAGTGACCATTAAGTCACCATATGTTGTTAGATCAACACTATGTTCATTAATCATCATCAAATATTAAACTAATGTCATCATTGATTGATAGCATCATTAGGGTACTTAGTTGTTGATCATTAAGCTTATAATTAGGCCAAAACATGACCTAAGGGTTGAACATAAATTGACGCCCTTGGTCACCATAATCAGTTGTCATGAAGACAACACCATCGTTTGTTGCAATGGTACCACCAATGGGTCGTGTGTTTATAGAAGAAATCAGCTTAAAATCTTAAAATTGACCATTGGTTGATAGGTGCATAGATACATAGGTTGTCAAACCGTACTAATCTAAGTCATATTATACCTTAGGAATAATGTACACATGATCACAGGTTCATCTAGAACTGAGATCAGAATAGGATATATTGTAAAAATTGAAACCCAAGTCAAGCATAGCTTTTTAGTGCATGAATCATCATTTAAATGCAAGAACATGAGCTAGAAAGCTTATGGTAAGCAATAAACATGGAGCATGTTATAAAAATTTCCTCTAATTAGAAGATAAACTCCCAAACAGAAGAAAACACGAGTAGGTAGGGTAGAAAATCCAAGCATAATTTTTCATTTGATAGCTATGCCCTAGAAAGGAAAGTCACAAAGGGAAACACACTTCCCATACCATAGTAGTATTTTTCAAGGGTCACTAGCAAAAAGATAACCAATTCTATTTTCATTATGCAGGTTACAACTTCTTATGTATCATTTTACCTTTTTCATTTCGGGTTCCCTGCAATGAGCATAGGAATCATCATGATTAACATATATCATTACACCTTTCTTCATGATTATTTATCACACTTGGGTATGTTCTCTTATTTGATTATGTTTTTCATCCACATATCAACAAGTCAATCATCATATTCCACATTTTATTCATTACACATGGATCATTTGCCTTAATTTCTTTCAAATACCATCCTTATTTTACATTAATACTTTCTTACACACAGGTTGGTCTGAGATTAACTCAGGTTCCACCTTATTCCTTTGTCATTGTTCTCATTTATCTTCTCATTTTATATTTATCATTGGAGTTCACTCCATCTTATAGGTATTTCATACCTTAAATCACTTTATAGGCATAGACTTATATGTCTTTTACTTTATTCTCTTCTTGAATCACATCTTCAAAAACTCCTTTTTTTCTTATCTATATTCAGATTTAGATTTCTTGGTGTTGTATCTTTCTCTTATAATTACCAAATATTCAAGTTTTGATAGATTATGATGCAATTATCATCTTCTTTAAGGTAGGATTGAGATATTCATATCATGATTTCTTATTCATCATGCTCTTTAGATTGTCTCAAAATGGCTACTTGATCAAAGTAATTAGAAGGATAACAATCTAAGAGTTCCATACTTGCCTTTCTTCAATAATTAAATACCTGGACAGGGCACCCAAATACTGAGATTCAGCAGTATGCACCATATTTTTATGTCATATTCCTATTTTTGACATCATCCTAGTCTTAACTCCTAGTGTCCATGTAGACTCAGTGAACCTAAAGCTCTGATACCAACATGTGAGAACCTTCTACACTAAACGAGACTACTCAAAACATAAAACACAATCGATCACTAATTAATCACATACCCAAAAATGTGGGTAAATTAAAATTAATTTCAACATCAACACCCACTCAAAAACTTTTTCATAAGAGCCCAACATCTTTCTTGCATCCATACTATACCATGAATTTGATACAAATTTGTCTATCGCCTTAGCCACAACATATATACACAAGAGAACAATATTGGTATATGCCACACAAACAAGCATTAACATGATAACAAAATTTTGATTAATTTGAAACACCATATACAAACTTTTCATGCCCATACCTGAAAGTACAGGGATGACTCTAGGACACACTAGACATCTAATCAACTTTCTCAAAGATTCATTATTATGCTCCTCTTTACTGCCACATGTTTATTTTCATCACTTTCGATAACCTAAAAAAATGTTGCCAACCACAAGGGTGAGACCCATGTCCCAGCAAGAGATATAACCTCCAACATCACTTATTTCTTACAACATTTTAAATAGTAGATAACTAAGCAGTTGGAGTATTTAATAATGAATTGAACTGATTGAACAGTTCACGTCTGCTAAATAGATTAAGCAATTAATCTTAGCAACAAGTATGATCATCAATGCATATATAGATAACAAATAAATCCATTTCTTTGGTTAGATGTCTACTCAAATATCATAAAATTACATCTAATAACAATCATTATCATTAATCTGACTATCATCATATTCCTTTCTAATAGTATAAGCAATCTAGTAGCATAAGCATTCCTGACATCATGAATTTGTCCAATAACATAACATGACTATCAATATTGGTATTTTAAATAAAGTGAACAAATCTATATCATAAGTAGAACTAACATCATAACACAATTAACAACATAGGCATGATTAACAGTTTAACCATTTATAATTACATAAGCATGGCTTGCAATATTAGACATAACTAGAAGCATCATCTTAACCATCAATGTCAGTATATTTGACAACATAAGCATGTTTACAAAATGAGCATAACTACAACATAAGAATATCTATAACTCTTATTATACTATACATTATCTCAATGAAAAGAAAGCAAACAAGGGTTATCATCCAATATGAAGTGTTGTGTATAACCCTAAACATATATGCTACATGGCTATCTTACATCTTTTATTATGCCCTGAGAAAAATGGGGATACCACTCAAATTCCAACTGACCACTACTAAGTCAAAATTAGTGCCATACAAGATCTAGAAAGATCCATACTCCTAAGATATTCTCCACCCTCGGTCAGTACGGTTCCTCCATAGTGACACATAAGGTCAAGCTGCTATAGCCTAGTTTGTCCTTGGTACAGGTCACAACACTACTGAAAGGAGGTGGGTCCACATACCCTACCATCCGAGGTACAACTATAGTTTCCCTCCACTCTCGTCACATATATAATCACCAAGACATGACCACATCAGTTCTCAAATTGAGGGCTAGGTTTGACCGTAGTCATCCTCCCTGAACACTTGAATTCAGGATGACAAGCGCCCCACATACTCATCAGTATGCACTCTCATTTTTGCTTAGGAATACTCATTTCACCATTTGGTATGTTCTAAAACTCAGATAGATCTATGGAACATGGCACTACATGATTAGAGTTGCACTTGATTAGTAACACCAATTGGGTGAATTAAGGCTTCATCAAACAAGTGGACATACAAACCCTAATTCACTTCTAGAAAGCATATAAATATCACAAATTTTAAAAGATATAAAATGTGTGGAACATAATTTCTCATCTTATCATCACATGGTACTATTCCCTTGCCACTCATAAGACCACACTAGTCATCATACTATCACAAGATATAAATCCTTTTCACAATATCACAGGATATCAACCATTATCAACACAAGAGTATTACACCTCATTCAAGGCTCAACGATGCCCAAAGGTCATTAAGGCCATCATACTATCATGGGATATAAATACTTTTCATAATATCACAGGGTATCAACCCTTATCAACATAAGAGGATTACACCTCATTCAGGGCTCAACCATACCCAAAGGTTATTAAGACCATCATACTATTCCCTACAAGATCATCATTATCTTTGCATGCCATATAACAAGGCTCAATGACATCACTTACATATAAAACACCGGATCAAATCAATATTGCATGAATGATCTAGGAAATATTCATAAACAATCATAGTTGGGTTATATTAACATTAAAAACATTCCTTTATTATATCAACACGCAAGGAATATTGATATGATTAACCCTCATCATATTCATAATGCACATGTTTAGCATAAGAAAGTATCAACCATGTGGCTATGTTAACCACCAATTAACACATTGAGGTTATGATCATATTAAAGAGGTTATTTCACCATCATGTCATCATATAAGAAGGTTAAACATCAACACCCATCTTAATCTATTTGAATTAGAGTTAGGTTCAATAAGATAAATTATATTAATGTTACTAATCAACACTCATACCCAAACCCTAACTCATGGCATCCCCATTAGACAATGAATGCATAAGGTGAAGCATTACCATCACATTACATACTATTCTCAAGTATGAACCCCAACATAAATCAAGTTGTAACCATCGGTTTATAGAATACTAGGGTTTCAACGATAGTAATAGAGTACTTCATGATTGTATTAGTCATTCAAGGACTATTCATACACAATTACCATCATTTAGTTATATTAAAGCGAGGTACAACAAGCTATACCTCATTAGGGTTACATATCAACACAATATGGTTATCATACCTTCTATTAATATGAATGCATAGGTAAGACTAACTTATTAAGGGTAACCCTCCATTTGTTCCATCATCATTCAACCATATCACCATACCATAATGTCACCCAGAACCATTGGATGTTTAAAAGGTAAGACCATTGGTTGTTTACATAAGTAAATACCTTGGATAAAACACCTATGAAGTCCTTGATTTGTTCTCTATAAAGATTCACCATCTAACCATAGACATCCCTTGATTAACAACACAAAAAGTTCCATTGAGAGTAGGGTAAAACCCACAATCGGCTGTTCATTTAAAACAAGCCATCCATTGTAAACAAGTAACCTCCTTAAGTTGATCATATGAAGGAAACTATATAAATCACATTATTAGGAACAACATATTACATTAGCCATTATTCAACTTTATTGGAGAAATAAACATTAGATCTTGACCATTTGGTCACGTTCATATTTTAAAACCATCAATTACAGTATAGGTTCAGCCATTGCATCAAGTGACCCAAGAAACCATCGGTCTAAGGCTTAATTGATATGACAACTATATGATTAACTCACCATAGGTTGTGGAGACCTGATCCACCACCATTAGTGACCATTAAGTCACCATACATTGTTGCATCAACACTATATCCATTAATCAACATCAAATATTAAACTAATGTCATCATTTATTGATAGCATCATTAGGGTACTTTGTTGTGGATCATTAAGCTTATAATTAGGCCAAAACATGACCTATGGGGTGAATGTAAGTTGACACCCTTGGTCACCATAATTAGTTGTCATGAAGGCAACACCATTGTTTGTTGCAATGGTACCACCAATGGGTCATGGGTTTATAGAAGAAATCAGCTTAAAACCCTAAAATTGACCATTGGTTGATAGGTGCTTAGCACCATAGGTTGTCAAACCAACCTGATACAAGTCATATTATACCTTAGAAATAACATAAAATGATCACATGTTCATATAGAACTGAAATCAGAATAGGAAATATTATAAAAATCAAAACCCAAGTCAAGCATAGCTTTTTAGAGCATGGATCGTCATTTTAAAGCAAGAACATGAGCTAGCAAGCTTATGGTAAGCAATAAACATGGAGAAAGTTATAAAACTTTCCTATAAATAGAAGCTAAACTCCCAAATAGAAGAAAACATGAGCAGGTAGGGTAGGAAATCCAACCATATGCTGTGAACTCATCCATCTAGCACCTTTCTTTATCAAATGAGCAAACCCTACGCATAAGGAGAAAGAAAGGTAGGGTTTTAGAGCTTTAGAGAAATTTCTACCATGGAACAGCAAGGTTCTGACCTGGAGAAAGGCAGGAGGAAAGATAACAAACAAATAAACAGAGGAAAGTAGGGGATTCTTACTCTTTTAGGTCAAGATCACTATAAGGAAGCTTTTCAAACCCTAAATGGAAGTCAATTGCAACCCTAGATTCTTTTTCCAAGAAGATCCCCTCTTTCTTATTCCTTGGACAAGAAATTCGCAGAAGCATAGAGGGATAATGATTTTTATAGAAGGAGGGAACTGGTGGAGAGAAAATGGCTCGTTTGGGTTCTTTGGGATAAGTATATGAAACTTTAAGATAAAGAAAAAGAAAAGGTTGAAGTTCTAGTATCTCTCCAAGTGTCTGTGGCCGTAAACTATTAAGAATATACAATAACACACACAAACAGCTCCCCCACCATCCATAGAGACATGATTATCCCCCTTTCTTAAATTTTCAAGAAAAACAAATAATTCATTAGTTGATAGCTACTAAAGGTAGCTCATCCATGAAGGGGTAAACCCTAAAATACCCTTGAGGAAAACACCTTCAAAACAAGGTTTAAATAGGAATCCCATGGCTCAACAAGCTCAATAATGATTTGAGAATATCCAAGGAACATAATGCAAGAGATAAATTGCAAAGAAAACCTCATAATTGGGTAAATTGTAGAAAAGTCCAAAATGTGCATAAAATTGCATAACTTGCTCAAACAATGTCCAAATTTGACAAAATTTGAACCTTTAGCTTGTCTTATAATTTGAAATCATATCACAAGGTTAGATTAGGGTTATAATAATTCAATCATGATAATTAATATTATTCAACTCATTAAGAAAGTTTAGGGGCCTTACAACTATAAACCCCTAATAGGGATTTTGCCCCCAAAATCCAAGGTAAACAAAGATGGGTACTTCCTTTGCACCTCATCCTATTACCTTCACATGGTTACTTGCATATAATGGTGATGTCACATCATTCATACATATCTCATTTTGGGTCAGCACAAAAAACCCAACATAAGAAGACATTCTCAATATGGAATGTAGATACTTGTTGTGCCATCTATAAAAATCTAGTAGTAATGTTTAACTTTAAATTCTAGCTATCATCTGAAAATTATATCTATTGTATCAACACATTACTCAAAAGTCATACTTTCTAGCTTTTTACCAATCATGGCATGTCTTCCATACCATTCCTTGAAGAATAAAAAAGGCGATTTATCCATCCTTTTTTTTGATACACTGACACTGGAACACTTGTCAGTTCTTTTTCACCATAAAAAGAAATGATGACTTTGGCACCTATCATTCCATACAAGGAAAAATCATTCCCAGTCAACCTTGTTAGGGGTGAAACAACAGCACTATCTTCACCATACTAGGATTTACACAACCTCCTTAGAAGACATATCATGATCCCATAAAGACACTTAATCAACCCCATCTCACTCTTGTTCAACTTGTATCATAGCTATGGCTCCTTCAACAACCCTAATGTTTTTGAAGAAATATTGATCATATTGTTTTACCATATTTGAAATAATTTGACATGTCATCATTCAAAGCTTGATATAACTTGTATGACATGACTGGAACACTTTGTTCCTCCTATTCATAAATTTATTTGTACATTGGTTAGTCTAAAGGACATAACCCTAAACTCATCATGGTCATGTGAATTATGTCATCCAATCTAACTCTTATGCATTGATATTTGATCATAGGTTTATCTTAAAGGAACACGGTATCACATATCTATTGACCAACAAACCATGTATCCTTGATAATGGTCTTGCCCATCTATCATTGAACCATACACAACATTATAGAGTCACTTTTGTTTTTCCTTCCAAACAATATGTATAGGATCATCGTCAACTCTCTCTCTCTATGGGAGAGGAATACTTGGAATGTTCATTTAATAAACATATCCAACCTTCACATATTTCTCATACTATTGATACATCTTGGATATTAGGATTCATTACCATGGTATCCACCTCATGTGCTATACGGAATGCACATCCTTATCTCATATACTTTTACCAACATAATAAATTTTAAAAAATATAAGGAAATCCCAAATTATTGAAAGGCTCAAAAGAAAATTCATCAAAAACTTTATGACCTTGGAACCATAGTCCAAGCAACCTTATGCTATAATAAGCTATCCACCCTCATGTTTGTAGCAAATGCACATGTACCGAGTAGCAATAATCCATTTCAAAGTTGTTCCCTAGAAAGGAAAGTCACAAAGGGAAACACACTTCCCATACCATAGTAGTATTTTTCAAGGGTCACTAGCAAAAAGGTAACCAATTCTATTTTCGTTATGCAGGTTACACTTCTTATGTATCATTTTACCTTTTTCATTTCGGGTTCCTTGCCATTAGAATAGGAATCATCATAAGTAACATATATCATTACTCCTTCCTTGATGACTATTTATTACACTAGGGTATGTTCTCTTATTTGATTATACTTTTCAGCCACTTATCAACAGGTAAATCATCATATTCCACATTTTCTTCATTACACATGGATCATCTGCCTTAATTTCTTTCAAATGCCAAACTTATTTTACATTTACACTTTCTTAGACACATAGGTTGGTCTGAGATTAACTCAGGATCCACCTTATTCCTTTTTCATTGTTCTCATTTTATACTTATCATTGGAGTTCACTCCATCTTATGGGGATTTCATACCTTGAATCACTTTATAAGCATAGACTTAACTATCTTTTACTTTATTCTCTTCTTTAATCACATCTTCAAGAACTCATTTTTTTCTTATCTGTATTCAGATTTAGATTTCTTGGTGGTGTAACTTTCTCTTATAATTACCAAACATTCAAGTTTTGATAGATTATGATGCAATTATCATCTTCTTTAAGGTAGGATTGAGATATTCATACCATGATTTCTTATTCATTATGCTCTTTAGATTGTCTCAAAATTACTACTTGATCAAAGTAATCAGAAAGATAACAATCTAAAGTTCCATGCTTACCTTTCTTTAATAATTGAATACCTGGCCAGAGCACCCAAATACTGAGATTCGGCAGTATGCACCATGTTTTTATGTCATATTCCTAATTTTGACATCATCATAGTCCTAAGTCCTAGTGTCCCTATAGACTTAGTGAACCTAATGATCTGATGCCAACTTGTGAGAACCCGTTACACAAAATGAGATTACTCAAAACATGAAACACAATCGATCACTAATTAATCACATACCCAAAAATATGGGTAAATTAAAATTGATTTCAACATCAATACCCACTCAAAAATATTTGCATTAGAGACCAACATCTTTATTGTATCCATACTATGCCAAGAATTTGATACAAATTGGTCTATCACCTTAGCCAGAACATATAGACACAAGAGATCTATATTCATATATTTCACACAAAAAAGCATTAACATGCTAACAAAATTCCGATTCATTTGAAACACCATATACAAACTTTTCCTACCAAGACATGAGAGTACAGGGATGAATCTAGGACACACTAGACATCTAATCAACTTTCTCAAAGATTCATTATTGTATCTCCTCTTTGCTACCACATGTTTATTTTCATCACTTCCGATTACCTAAAAAAATGTGGCAAACCACAAGGGTGAGACCCATGTCCCAGTAAGAGATATAACCTCCAACAACGCTTATTGATTACAACATTTTAAATAGTAGATAACTAAGCAGTTGGAGTATTTAATAATCAATTGAACAGATTGAATAGTTCAAGTATGCTAAACAAATTAAACAATTAATCTTAGCAACAAGTATGATCATCAATGCATATATACATAACAAATAAATCCATTTCTTTGGTAAGATATCTACTCAAATATCATCAAATTGCATCTAATAACAATCATTATCATTAATCTGACTATCATCATATTCCTTTCTAATAGTACAAGCAATCTATTAGCATAAGCATTCCTGACATCATGAATATGTCTAGTAACATAACATGGCTATCAATATTGGCATCTCAATAAAAGTGAATAGATCTATATCATAAGTAGAACTAACATCATAACACAATTAACTACATAGGCATGATTAGCAGTTTAACCATTTATAATTACATAGGCATGGCTAGTAATATTAGACATAGCTAGCAACATCATCTTAACCATTAGTGTCAGTATATTTGACAACATAAGCATGTTTACAACATGAGCATAACTACAACATAAGAATATCTATTATCTCTTATTGTACTATACATGATCTCAATCAAAAGAAAGCAAACAAGGGTTATTATTCAATATGAAGCGTTTTGTATAACCCTAAATAGATATGCTACACGGTTGTCTTACATCTTTTACTATGCCCTAAGGAAATTGAGGACACCACTCAAATTCTATCTGACCACTGCTAAGTCAAAATTAGTTCCATACAAGATCTAGGAAGAGCCAGACTCCTAAGATCTTCTCCACCCCCTTTCAGTACGGGTCCGCCACTACGACACATAAGGTCAAGCTTCTACAGCCTAGTTCATCCTTGGTACATGTCACGACACTAGTGAAAGGAGGTGGGTATGCATACCCTACCATCTAAGGTACAACCACAACTGCCCTCAAATCTTGTCACATATATAATCACCAAGACACAACCACATCCATTCTCAAATTGAGGGCTAGGTATGGCCGCAGTCATCCTCCCTAAACACTTGAATTTAGGATTACAAGCACCCTGCATACTCATCAGTATGCGCTCTGAGTTTCCCTTAGGAATACTCATTTCACCATCTGGCAAGTTCTGACACTCAGATGGATCTATGGCATAGGGCACTAAATGATCAGGGTTTCACTTGATTAGTTATGTCAAATAGGTGAATTAAGGTTGTATCAACAAGTGGACATAAAAACCTTAATTCACTTCTAGAAAGCATATAAATATCACAACTTTTAAAAGATATAAAATGTGTGGAACATAACTTCTCATCTCATTATCACATGGTACTATTCACTTGCCACTCATAAGACTACCCTAGTCAGCATTCTATCACAAGATATAAATCCTTTTCAAAATATCGTAGGGTATCAACCCTTATCAACACCAGAGGACTACACCTCATTCAGGGCTCAACCATGCCCAAAGGTCATTAAGGCCATCATACTATCACAAGATATAAATCCTTTTCACAATATCATAGGGTAACAACCCTTATCAACACTAGAGGATTACACCTCATTCAGGGCTCAACCATGCCCAAAGGTTATTAAGGCTCAACAACATCACCTACATATAATAC
Organism: Alisma plantago-aquatica; assembly: GCA_963693085.1. Lineage (NCBI taxonomy): Eukaryota > Viridiplantae > Streptophyta > Magnoliopsida > Alismatales > Alismataceae > Alisma > Alisma plantago-aquatica. The sequence continues at coordinate 640,841,231 of OY856413.1, read as the reverse complement.
ACCAGACCAACACAATATAACATTAATGATCTAGGTGATATTCATAAATAATCATAGCAGGGTTATATTAACATTAAGAACATTCCTTTATTACATCAACATACAAGGAATCTAGATATGATTAACCCTCATCATATTCATAATGGACATGTTTAGCATAAGAAAGTATCAACCATGTGGCTATGTTAACCACCAATTAACACATTAAGGTTATGATCATATTAAAGAGGTTATTTCACCATCATGCCACCATATAAGAAGGTTAAACATGAACACACATCTTTATCTATTTGCACTAGAGTTAGGTTTAACAAGATAAATTATATTAATGTTACTAATCATCACTCATACCCAAATGCTAACTCATGGCATCCCCATTAGATCATGAATGCATAAGGTGAAGCATCACCATCACATTCCATACTATTCTCAAGTACAAACGCACACATAAATCAAGGTGTAACCATTAGGCTATAGAATACTAGGGTTTCAATGACGGTAACAGAGTACTCCATGATTGTATTAGTTATTCAAGGACTATTCATACCCAATTACCATCATTTAGTTATATTAAAGATAGGTACAGTAAGGTATACCTCATTAGGGTTACATATCAACAAAATATGGTTATCATCCCTTCATTGAATAGGTAAGACTACCTTATTAAGGATAACCCTCCATTTGTTCCATCATCATTCAACCCATATCACCATACCACAATGTCACCTAGAACCACTGGATGTTTAAAAGGTAATACCATTGGTTGTTTACATAAGTAAACATGAATTCCTTGATTTTTGCTCTAGAAAGAGTCACCATCTAATCCTAGACATCCCTTGGATTGTAGTAAGCCTGGCTCATGATGTTATGGATTGAGTTAAGATCCTCAATTGTTGACCAACATCAAGCTGCATACAAGTGTTGTAGAGATATTGACATTGGAGGGTAGCATGTTCATACCCTTGGCATATCCTAGATAAAGATTATGAAGACCTCACTTATAGAGGTTTCCTTTCATAGTCATTGAAAGAAGATTCCAACTGGTAATGTTTTAAGGAAATTAATTTAACAACTTCGATAATGGTATGGATGTCTGGGTTTACCTCAGCCTGAACAACTTTGAAGACCCCACTGACTCCTCTTCTAGCTTGGGTCTCAGAGGCTCTTTTAACCACCTCCGATGCATTGCCCAAGTTTTGAAACATGAAATATTCTCTAGATGAGGAATCAAGAAACTTCCTCGTGTCATCATCAAACCACGGTAAAAATATCTCAATGAGTTGAGATTGTGATATATCATGATGGAGGCAATGACATAGGAGCTCCCTAAATCTCTTCTAAGATTCTCCAAGAGTTTCTTCAGGTACCATATAAAAGAGAAGGATTTGTCCCCTAATCTCATAGGTAAGGGAGGGAGGGAAGTATATATCCAAGAACTTAGTTTGAAGCACTTCCAAAGTAGTGATGGGGTTTTCAGTCTCCCTGACATTATATTAACTGTTGGATGCCCCTAAGAGAGAGTATTTGAAAAGCCTACGTCTAATGGAATCTTTAGAAACATCAAATATCTAGGTCAAGGAACTAAGATCAGTGAAACTTTGGAGGTGATCTTGACAACTTTTACCCTTGTTCCCAGAAAAAGGGTTAGCATATAGCATGGTGATCCATTGATTGTAGATCTCAAATTGGGGGGTAGTAAGTGCAGGTGGTACAATAGGGTGTTGTGCATATTCATTTTTGGAGTGAAAAAATCTTTTAATTATTTTTGTCTCTCGACCTCCCTCTAAGTGGCTTCTACAGCCTCTAGCTCAAAAATATAGGCTGCGTACATTGACTTCTTGGGCCACACATTTAGCCATCATAAGTTCCCTTTGAGCGACAAGTGTCTTCTCAATCCTATGGGCAACTTCCTCTTCATCCATCCTTGTTTGTTTTGTCAATTTAGGCGATGTAAGATTATCTCTAGCTCTGGATCAAAACTAGCATCGTAGAGTTGTCTGATGGGTGGTGCATGCACAGTTATACATATACATTTGAGTGTAGAAAAACATAATACTAGAATGGAAACTCAGCAGAAAGAAGATATAATACTTCTAGAATGTTACTCAGAAGGAATAAAAAAATAAAAAAAAATAAGTTTTTCAAATATTTTTCAGGGTACGAGAAAACGATGCATTATCCCCAACAACGGTGCCAAAATTGGTATGCACTGTTTTCACACTAATTCACTAAGATTATTGTCCTAAAGTTTAATCCTTTTTTACTTTCTAGTTAAGTCTAGTATAGATGGGTTGATCCCATAGGACAACATTTTTAAGATTCATTTCCTTTTAATCTAGATTATTTTGAAATTATTTCCTTTTTGGTATTTTTGAAAGATTTATAGAATGTAAATTTTGATATTGAGGGTGGTTGATTAAACTAATGCAAGAACTTAAGTGCAAGAAGAAAAAAATATTACACTAACAAGAAATGGAAAATATTAAACTAGCAAGAAAAATAAAGCAAGAAGATGGTTATCACATAATAAAAGATTATCTAAGAAAGAGAACATTATGGCAAGAATTTAAAAAGAAGGCGATTAAACGAAACACTGAAATAAATGATTGAAATTAGAGGGGAAAAACATCGAGGCTTAGGGGTTTTCACCACCTTATCCAAAGTGTAGATCAAATCAAATATATACGATAATTAAAAGATGAAAAGTAGGTTTGTGAATTATACGTAAATAAAGTACAAAAGTCAAACTCCATGTGAACCCATTGGTGTTGGCGTTCATGCTTCATAGTTCATCATTCCAATGGGGATTTTTCCATAGTGGCATCCAAATCTCCATGTAATTGGTTTAGTTGTTCTAAATTCTGTGTTGCATGATGGCATCCACTGGAATAAACTTGTGATTAAATGAGAGATCACATTGTTTAAGTAGGCAGTTTTCTAAACATAAAGTCGTTTGTATAGATAAAAATCAAATAGACTAAATTGGAATCTACAAATGGTTAAGGGCCTATTCCCCTAGCCTCGATAAGAAGACTACTCTCTACTCTTGGTGAGGAAGGGAGAAACAAGGAGAAAAAGAATGTATACCATAGACCACAAATATGGTGTCTCCATAGAGCCCAAGGTGGTGATTATTAAATAGTTTAACATCTTTATATCCCGTTCTAAGAAGAAAATGTGAGAAGAAATAACAAGAAGAAGAACGAGAATAGAAGAATCCATATGTTGAAGAAAGGAACTAACTTTATTGCTTTGAATCTAAAATTACACTATAATGAAAAATAATAGAGTTTCACTATAGAAAAAGTACAAATTTTGGGACCCCTTTCTTAGTGGAGTCCCCCCTCCTTTTATAGGGGAAGGAGGGGTGGAAACTCTAAGAGGGGGAAAGAAAACAGATAAGTGGTGGCTACTAATGTGCACTATCTATGCATCATTAAATGGTAATCTTGCTAAGGGAGAGAGTCATTTGATGATGGTTGGGTGCAGGTCTAGAATGTTTGGGTCAAAACCCTAGGAATGGTTGTGGCGATACTGGTTTGTATGAAATCTTGGGCTCGAATCATCATCCCAGACGGTCGTTTGGGATCTGTGAAATGCTTGTCTCGATCATGACATGGTGTGAATTTGTAGTAGTGGTCGATCCCTAGACGAGCGAATGGAAATGCCCATACTTTCGTTTCTTGGTTTCGGAGAAAATACCTGAAATAGTTGTTTAGGTAGACTGAGTTGACTGCCTCACGCCACCATGCACGAATCCAAAGGGTTTGAAGCCTAATCAAGTGGTGACATTGCTTTTTAACGCGAGGCTAAGTCAAGTCGACCTAGTCATCTGGCTTGCTCGGATGCTTGTCTGGCTCCATGCGATGACTATCTCACTAAAGCGAGATGACCCTTTGGCATGTTGAGTTGGCTGATTAACTCAAGGCCAAGGTGGCCGTTTGACTATGCAATGAGGGTCTTCAGGGCGTGAGCTGACCATCTAGGCTTAGTGAGATGGTCGTATAACTCGCTTAGTGAGTCAGAATAACTTTGAAGAAAAATCCCTACAAAATTTGAGAAATTGGATAAGTATTTGCAAAAGTACATAAGGAAATGGGTAAATTGCAATTTAGTCCAGAAATTATTGAAACAGAAAAAAATATAATGAAAATGACTATGACAAATATGCAAAAAGATGGATGAATTTGAGCCCTTTCAAGGCTTCTAGACCAGATGGCATCACAACGCATTTCATCAATTCGAATTGGCAAACTCTGGGCAGCTCTGTAGTGAAGTCTGTAAATGAAGCCATATCCTTATCAGTGTTCGGCAACCGGATGTGCGACTCGACGATTGTACTAATCCCAAAGACGCCAAGGCCTAAAATGTGCAGTCAATTCAGACTGATCTCGCTTAACAACACTATCTTAAAGATCTGCTCTAAAGTGGTGGTGGAACGACTAAAGGAGTGGCTGCCTAAGTGGATAAGCCCAGCTCAAAGTGCTTGCATGCCCGGAAGACGTATTGCAAATGACATAGTCGTAGCTCAGGAGCTTGTTCAATCTATGCAGAGGAAGACGTCTATCAAAGCCATGGCAATCAAAATAGAACTCACTAAGGCCTATGATATGATGGATTGGAACTTTATAGAAGATACTCTAAAGAAAACCAGTTTTCCTGATAGCATTCGTCTGTACATCATGAAGTCGATCACGGAAGGACAATCCACCATTGCGTGGAATGGACAGACATCCTCTGGATTTAAATCTGTCAAGGGTCTAAAGCAAGGAGATATGCTCAGTCCATATTTCTTTGTGTTATGTATTGAAAGGCTAAGCCAGATGATCGAGGATGTTGTTCAAGAAAAGAGATGGAACCCTATGAAGATGAGTAGAATGGGACCACATATACACATATGTGGTTCGCGGATGATATCATCATGTTTGCCAAAGCTAACAAAAATAATATCAATGCTATCATGAAGTGTTTCAAATTCTTTGAGAGTGCGTCCGGACAAGCAATCTCTATAGACAAGATAAGAATTTTCTTCCCCAAAAGGGTCTCCAAGGTCGAGGCTGACAAAATCTGTGGCATAAGTGGCCTGAAAAGAACCCAGGAGCTCGGGAAATATCTAGGAGTTCCGATACTACACACCAGAGTGAGCAAGAGTACCTACAATGAGGTGTTGGAGAAGGTGATGAGTAAAATGAATTCTTGGGCAGCCCGCAGCCTATCTATGGCTAGAAGGGTGTGCCTAGCTAAGAGTACTCTTATAGCAGTGTCGGCATACATTATGCAAACTACGAAACTCCCTCTTCAATTATGTGATCGGATTGATAGAGCCGTCAGAAGTTTCATATGGAGTGGAGGTTGCAGCCAGTGGAGTACCCATCTGGTATCATCGAAGAAGGTTACGAGCAACAAAGCTCATGGAGAACTCAGTTTGAAGGATATGAGAGATTGGAATGCCGCCTTACTCATGAAACATAACTAGGATATTTACAACAGAAGACAAACCTTATGGTGCAAGGCTATAGCAGACAAAGTGATGGGAAGTAGGAGGTCTGCGAACTCCACCTTATCTGGACTTGCGAGAACTGCTGTACGCAACATAAAATTTATTGTTTCCAATTTGTACAAGAATCTGATAAGTGGTGATTCTATCAATGTGTGGAATGATGTTTGGCTCCCCAGCAGCATCTTACTGAGAGACAGTGCTAAGCATCTGATACCTACTAACATAGAGGACCTGCAAGTCAGAAGTCTAATCAACCTAAAGGGGCAATGAGACCTAGACTTTCTCGAGCATTGGTTTCCATCGGAGGTGGTTACCGAAATCAAAACCATTCCTATACCTGAAGGTGATGATGAGGATATGAGAGTATGGAAGCTGGACGCCACATGAAACTTCTCTGTTAAAACCACCTACAGAGCCATCAAAGTTACTAAAGAGGTCAAACAGGATGGGCACTAGAACATTATATGGCACTCAAGGCTTGCCTCTCGTGTGAAATACTTCTTCTAGCTCACGGAGAATGATGCCCTTCTTACTAACAATAACACAAAGAGAAGGCATATGTTGGCTGAGGCTACTTGCAGTAGATGTAATAGTGAGGAAGAGAGCACCTTACATGCCTTAAGGGACTATAACAAAGTCAACCCAACTTGGCAGCTCCTTATGCCAAACAATGCCCCTCCTGGAGTCTAGGAAGTGGGAAACCTAAGCCAATGGATCCAATTTAACACGAAACAACCAGAGGAACATAGGTTGGCTTTTTTTATAGCATGTTGGTATATATGGAAGAAAAGGAACAATTGGGATTTTGAGAAAAAGGAAACCAGCCACCTTCATCAGTAGTACTGTATCAACACAGAGCTACAGTTTACTCTTAAATCCTGGGAGACAACTCAAAGCCGAGCACCCACCAGTAGGCAAGGTGAGTGGACAAAACCAACATCGGGATATCTGAAAATGAACATAGATGCCGTGTTGAAGGGGAAGAAAGGAGCCATAGCTCCTATCGTTAGAGACCACAATGGAAACTGGTTGAGAGGCATAGGCCAATCCATTGAAGTAGACTGCCCTCTGGAAGCAGAGTTAAAAGAAATAAAACTTTCATATAAGATGATTTTGGTGAGTGGGATTGAAAAGGCCATTATAGAAATTGATTGTCAGATTGCTGCTACCATGATTAGAGAAGATCATAGAAGAAATCCTGGATATGTCGATACAATTTTGGCGATACAGAAAGCAAGCAACCATGTGACCAGCACAGATTTTTGCAAAAGGGAAGGAAATGCTCTTGTGGACTCTCTTGTTAAATTCCATTTTCAAAACAATCAGGGGAATACCCTATACCATAGATTTCCTAGTTCGATTAGATGTAATAAGAATGAGATGGATTGTAATGGTAGTAGTACTACCATATTTAATATTAAGAAATTTAATATCGTATGTAATTCAACGTTAAGCGAGCTTGCACGAGGTGGGCAAGATGAATAAGATAGCCGCCTGAATTCTCATAACAAAAAAAAGCAATATGTGATTCTTGTTTATGTGCCCTAGACAAAAATGTCAAAGGTATATCTTGTTTGAGTTGTTGAGTTTTTGTCATTCGGTATTAATGTTATAAACATGTATCTTTAGATCTAACAAATAAAGACCATAAGACCCCATCTTTTGAAATTGAACATCGACCACTTTTATTATGGAATTCAAATGCATCCTTATCCATACAAGATACAAAATGATGTTTCTATTTATAGCCGGTACATAATACTATTTCTTTAATTCTATTACAATCCATGTGGGCAGAGATAAATTATAGGTCCCAACTATGTTGGCTGCAACTCTTGGCCATTAGCACCTCACAGTTCTACCTCACCTTTTTCCAAGGCCTACTTCCTTTCAGATTCTACATATGAGAACATTTGACCCAGATCCGATATCTAGTACCCATGATGATGAAGTAGCTAGGCAGATTTATCTCAATAAAGTATATACCTAAAGTGAACATCACCATCCCTATTTTCTTATTCCTAAATGCCTTCAAGTACAAAGAATGAGTTCCTCTTGTACTTTTCTTTCTCCTTATCTTTAGTGTTGAAGATCTAGTTTTAGGCTTGACCTCAAAACTCTTGTCCATCTTGCCTTGATCCTTTGACACAGCTCCGCTGATCACCATCACAGGCTTGTCTTTCTTCAAGTTTTCTTTAGCACAAATCCACATGGCAAACAAGTCTAACATATGTGCAGCCATATCATTCACATGATAACATGCGATAAAGAGGCTATATGATTCTGGCATTGTATTTAGAATCATATCAGTGGTCAACTCTTGGCTCAAGGTGAATCTCAGTTCTTCAAGATGATACACATGTGAAATCATATTGAACACATGTTCTTCTACTGAAGTTCCCACTGTCAGCTTAGACTCCAGTAGCACCGTCAAGATATTGTTCCTTTCTTGGTTTGAAAGACCAAGTGTCACTTTCTGAAGATGTGTTTACATCTTAAAAGCATACATGTCCTCACACTGCTCATGCAACTCATAGTTCATGCATCTAATCATAAGGTTCTTTATCTCCAAGGCATCATTGGCATGCTTCCAGTAAGCATCCACTTGTGCCCTAGGTGCATCAGGAGTAGGTATTTCTGGCACTAGTTTGTCAAGGACGTAGAGCTTGCACTCTTCATTGAGAACCCTTCTTAAAGTCGAAAACCACACATGCAAATTTTTCCAATCAAGTTTGTCCTTTGTAAGGACCAATCACAATACATATATATTCTTCATTTGATTCTACAAGAGAAAATTTTCATTTTTCAAAAAAAAACTTTTGATTTGATTTGAAATTTTTTACGATATCAAATAGCTCTTTAATTATTACCACCCCCACTATTTTATTCAAATTTATAGCACTCACATATCAATTCGGAATATTTATGTGTACAATATTCTAGTGGGCTAAGATCCAAAATAATTCAACTATTACCCGGCCTACACCAACTTCCATAGTCAATTATTAGGGTAGGCAATGATGCCAATTGCATCATATGCAACTCTTGGATAGATGAATCTGCAACTCCTTCCCCTAATCATATGTATGTTTTTGGGCTTAGACTCTCTAATAATCACTACTTAAGCCTGACCCAAAAGCCGACACGATAGAATATGCACCCTGCTTTAGAAGAACCTACATATCTATCATCACACTTCCACAAGATAGACAACACACCACACTTTAGTGTAACCTAAGCTTCGTCGATCAAGATTTTCATGAATGTCGGTTTAAGAAAGCATCTAAGACTTAATATTTTAATTGAGAGAGTTTGTATAAATACATATAGTTTATCCAATAACCACATATATAGTATGTATCATATACATGATATATCCCACAATGAAAACATGCAATAAATGAAATGTGATGGTTATGGCCAACCTAATGTAATTCCTTGGAGCCACAAGGAATTATGTCATCCAAGGTCCACATCACATGTAGAAACTTGTTGTTGATGAAGATTTGTACTTTAATGAATTAAGAAGAAGGAAGGTCTAATGAATTTGTAACACATAGGGGATGGCCGAGGCAGAGCACTTAGGGCTCGGCCGCGGTGGCGTCTGGGGCCGTGGAAGTGGCCAAGGTAGCAGTAGATGGCCCTCTGACACATCGCGACCACACCACACTCATGTAGAAGACATGGACTCAACAGATACCCCTATCCACAACGTGGACCTCGACAACAAAACCAACAACGAGCAAGCCAAGTCCTATAAGGATGCTATCGTCAGTCGCAAGGTCTCAGACCTTGTTAATGTTGTTTCCCCAGATCTCCATCAGGAAAAATACATTGCCATAGACAAGAGTGGTGGACTATCGATGATTAGTATCAAACCAGCCTCTCTACCGCCCTTGCTGGAACCATGGAAGCACGCCATGATCATCAAGCTTATCGATGGGGATATAAGTTTCCAAATGCTGATCAACCGTCTATCAATCCTCTGTATGCCTACATACTACTTTAGGGTGATCGATCGGGAGATGGGATATTTCATTATCCAACTAGCCAATGAGGTTGATTTTGTGAAAGGTATGATCGGTGGTCCCTGGACCATGTTCGGAAACTACTTGTCAGTGCAATGTTGGTACGCCGAATTCTGCTCCTTGGACCCAATGACTCATAAACTTCTATTTTGGCTTCATGTGGTCGACCTTCTGGTATATCTTTACTAGAACTTCCTCCTATCAAGCATTGGCAACCTAGTGGGGAAGACCATAAAAATTGATGCCACCACCACCACCGGTGACTGAGGTAAGTTCACTCATCTTGTTGTGGAAGTGGACACCTCACAACCACTGCTACCTACCATCTTCCTAAATGACGAACGCTGTCACCTAGAATATGAGAACCTTCCCACCATCTTCCTACGCTATGGGTGGCTAGGTCACACAGATAAGGACTGTAAGTTTCTACAACCCTTTGTCCCACCCGAGCCATCCTCCTTGGCTGCAGCCACTGGCCAGGACATGCCTATTAATTAAATTGAGATAATTCAAGCACCAAAACCTATATGTCGCAACCCGCCATGGAAAGATACATAGAGTATGGATCAGAGGAAGGTGTCCTCCTCCATAGTGGTTGATGTGGAGGCTAGCCTAACTAACCCACCTGCGCCCAACCCATGAGCTCACAAAGTCAGTAGCAGAAATGAAGAAGGATGGGAAAAGGTGACTAATAAACGCAATAAAAAGAAGGGTCCCCCAGCTACAAAGGTGTCTGATACATCCCCCAAAGCTTGAGGTACAGATAACATGAAGAAATCACCACCAAAAGACATTGTGATCACCTTGGTGGATGATCAGATCTCAGATGGTAGGAACTCACTCCCCAACAATGGTGAGATGTTCATGTTCAAAGGTAATCAGACTGTCCCCAACCCTGATGTCCCACCCAATATATTCAATTGGGGAGATAAAGGGAATGGGAGAGGGGTCATCCTTCATAACAGGAAGGTAATATACCAAAATGTGGTGATCAGCCCTGAAAGGGAAAGGAAGAAAGGTAAACTGGCACAACTAGTTGGAAAACGAGTTTCACCAAGAGAAAAAAATAGCTGGACTTTGAAGATGACACCACAGTCACAGAGGACATCGATGCAGACACTGGTACCTCAGACATGCCTAATGATCCAGACGGCTCAGTGGAATCCCTGGGATTATAGGTGGTCATCCAGTAACTGCCATTCACCCCCCCCCTTCTCTGTACATTAATGGTTAACATTCACGGTTAGAACGTCCAAGGAGCTTGCTCCAAGGAAAAAATCAATTTAATGATTATAAGATTAAATTCCGGCTACATATTCTGGTTCTCCTTGAGACAAGGTGTAGCGGCATTAATACATCCAATGTTATTAAGAAACTGGGTTATACCTCCTCCCATACGGTCGAAGCGCTTGGATTTTCTGGTGGCATCTAGGTCCTGTGGAATGATGCCCTCTGCAATGTCGAAGTCCTGTACAACCACATGTAATTTGTTCACTGTAAATAACAAATGGTTCATCACCTTCGTCTATGAAAGTACAAATCCAACCCAAAGGAAACTTCTCTAGGAATGGCTTGAAGCTCTTTCTAGTCCTATTATAGAGGCATGGGTGGTAGTTGGTGATTTCAACACTATGCTAGATATTACGGAGAAGAAGGGAGGTCATCACTTCAATCGGTGCAACAACACAAGATTCAATGAATTGCTGTGTGAATTTGATCTAGATGAGATCAAGATGAGCAGTCATTTATATACCTTTAAATGTCAACAACTCCTAGAGAATCTTGACAAAATAGTGGCAAATGAACAATGGATTTCCATTGATGGTGGTCACCAATGCTCAGTGCTTCCTCGCCTATTCTCCAACCACAACCCTATTTTGATCATGAACACTCCCACATCCACAATCAGACCCATGGAGTTCAAGACTAAGGCAAGATGGAATGCTACTCCGAAGTTTCATCAGAACATGCTTCCCCTCTTGGATAAATCGGTCAATTTCATTGACCACTGCCACTGTTCTCCTCTGTGGCTATGAAGTGGGAAAGATCGAGGATGCTGGCCAACCGTTAAGAGAAAGTATCTATCATGAACAAGATTGGTCACTACCAACTTCTAGAGAGCCATCATCCTAACCCCTCTAATGACTTGAAGTCCATCGAGCTTGAAAAATGCTAAGGAGATGGACTGACAGAAAAATCCCACCTAAACTGGCTCAAGTTTGGGGATGACAACACGAAATTTTTTCAATCTTATGTTAAGTCGAGATGACACTCTACGAAGCTCATTTTCCTACATGATAACAACAAAAACTGGGTTGACTCTCCTCCTCAATTGAAGAACCTCATACATCAGCACTTCAACAACCTTATGTCTGACGATGACATTTCTGACCCAAACCTAGCCGCCATTAATTCGTATATGGGTCAGTTCTTGCCCCTCTCTTCACAATCTTATAATTTTATTGCACAAACTCTAAGACAGGAGGAGATCAGGTACATCGTCAATATCACGGTGCCCTACAAAGCCCCTGGCCCTAATGGAGTCTACAATGATTTTGTCCAAGCGCACTGGAGCATTGTGGGTAACTCGGTGGTCCTAGAAGTACATAAAGCTTTCAATACAGGCCTGATTGATCCTCAGATGGAAGATTCTCATATGATTCTCCTTCCCAAAACCAAGCAACTACAGTGTTGTAACGACCTGCGACCAATTTCTCTATATAACACACGTTTCAAGCTCATCTCAAAGATCCTTGTAGAATGTATCAAGCCAAATATGCATGCCTTGGTAAATGAGACTCAATCCAGCTTCATTCCAAGGCATCGTATCAGTGACAATATACTCCTAGTCCAATAAACTATCCACTCCATCAAGTACAAGTCCACTGGAGTTTGTTGGGTGTGTATTAAACTAGATGTGTCGAAGGCTTTCAACCATGTGAGCTAGCCGTTTATTCAGGACACCTTGATCTGCACAGGTCTGCCCCACATCACTATCAGCTTAATTATGCAGATCATCACTAGTGGTAACACATCCATTCTTTGGGAGGGAGTCCCACTGCCACCGTTCAAATCTAACAAGGGTGTTTAGTATGGGGACCCCTTGATCCCATACATCTTTGTGTTGTGTATGGAGCGCTTATCTCAAGCTATCTATAAATCTATTGGCAACAATCAGTGGAGACCCATCTGTCTTATGAGGCATGGCACCCCCCTTTCTCATGTCTTCTTCACGGATGACATCTTGCTCATGGCTGAAGCAGATGTTAAGTAAGCCTCCATCATCCTGGATGTTCTTAACCAGTTTGCAGCAGCATCTGGCCATGTTGTTTCCAAAGCAAAGTCACGTTGTTTCTTTTTGACATATACTCTTGTATCCATTCAACACAGATTCTATCGGAAGATTGGTATAGAGAGGATGGATGATCTTGGTCATTATCTTGGCATCCCCATCCTACACCATCGCCTCAACAAAAAACACACCAACACTTAGTCGACTCAATCAAAGGGCATATGAACAGCTGGTTGGCTCACACCCTATCTCTAGCAAGTAGAGTCATTCTTGCTAAATCTACCCTCGAGGCAATACCCGCTTACACAATGCAAACCGTTTGCCTATCTCCCTCGCTATGTGACGACATTGATAAGCATATCAGATCATTCATCTGGTCAGGTGGTTGAACACATGGTAAGCTCTCCCTAGTTTCTTGGAAGAAAGTCATGCTCCCTATGTCCGATGGTGGTCTCGGCATCAAGGATGCTCAGACCCAAAATGCTTCCCTCATGATGAAGAATGTCTAGCTCTTTCTAAATGACCACAACACCCTTTGGGTTAAGGTAATGAAGGAGAAGTATATGCAAGTGGACCACATCCTCAATAAACCATGCTCCTTAGTATGGGCTTTCATAAAACGTCACATTGGGAGTATCTCCAACTACTTCCATAAAACAATCATCTCAAGAGCTCAAACTAACGTCTGGACAGACAGATGGATCAACAGTAAATCAATCGTTGATCTATCCCCGGACTGGCACATTCCACCTGACCTCAACGACCTCAAAGTCAGCTCGATGGAACTCGAATCTGGCGCCTGGGACACTGACTTCATAAAAAATTACCTCCCACTTCTCAGCTGGGAGATGATCCAATTCATTCCTCCCCCAAATGAGGACTCGGGCCCAAACACCTGGACTTGGCCTCCAGATCTAGGAGGTGTTCTTACTGCTAAAGTGGCCTATGCTTAGATGCATGAAAACTTATTACCTCCTCTCCTTGGTAACTAGAAAGCTATATCAAAGCTAAAAATCCCAGAATGTATGAAAATATTTCTATGGCTACTACAACACCAAGCCCTCCTGACAAATATAGAGAAGAAATGTAGACACATGGATGTCGACGGCCTGTGCCCCATCTGCAAGAATGAGGAAGAAACTCTCCTCCATTGCTTTTGGTACTATACCACGAGTTTGGGCATCTAGACCCACCTCGACATTCCCCAATGGACTCTCCTCCTCAAAGAGGAAGATTGGATTGCCTGGGTCATCTTTGGTGAGGGCAACACATCTGATCATGTCCTTCAGATAGTCTCTTGTTGGCACTCCTGGAATGTCAGAAAAAAGATTATTCATCAATAGGTCCACCCCTATCTCCAATCCAAAATCACTTTCATCTGTGAACGGACTAGCTCTATCGTTCATATGACAAGCCTTATACAATCAAACCAAACCTCCATGAATGAATGGATCTACAGACCGAGTTCACACCACTACATGATTTTCATTGATGCGGTCTTCAAGTAACATCAGGGGAAAGCGATTGTGGGTATTCATATTGTCAATTTTAATGGGAAGTGTCTCCACGGTTGAAGCATTCCTTTCTATGCCACCTCAACCATTGAATCGGAACTAAAAGTGATCGTGCTAGCAATTTTCACCTATTCCAGCCTAGGTTTGGACAACTTGGTCATTCTTTCAGACTCTAGCTCCTTGGTTGAGGTAGTCAACCAGGAGTACTGTCGAGCTCTGAAACTCCAGCCTTCCTAGAGAAAATTTGGAACCACCAAGGCTACTATGATACAGCTGCAAGTGATGTACATCCCTCGCGAGCTCAATCAAGTGGCTGACAACATTGCAAAAATTTCCATACAGTCTTTTATTCCTTGTTCGTTTAGTTCTATAAATCCTATTTGGCTAGCATTAGATGTCAATTTAAACTTGGACCTATTTTGGCCTGCACTAGAGAGAAGGATGAATAAGACCTAATCTTTAGAGGTTTGCAAAAAAAAAAAGAAGAGTTGTGCTTGTCAATATGGGTTGATCAGTTCAACCCTTAAACCAATCAACTCGCCTCTTGGCTGGTTGTTTGGTCGTCTCACTGGTCATCTAGTTTTGTCGATCAACCATCTGAGGGCTCCTCTAGCTGATCGGTCGGGTCCAGCAGCTGATTGGTTTGGCTTGTCCATATGATCCTCCTTGGTCCTCTATTTTGTAGGATCTTCTTCGGGACGTCATCTTCTTCATCATAACAAGAAAGTAAACTATCCTACTTTTACATAATTATTGAGAAACCTCGAGTTATATTCGAGGGGAGCAAGGGTAGAAAAGAATTAACGTTACATTGGGAAGATTAGATAGATGCTTGGTTTGTAGATTGAGATAAAAGGATAAACCAACCATACAACCATGCACATATAATAGGGGTTATTGGCCATAACCATGCTACACTTCCACCATCAAAATCTATTTTAGGGCAACACGTGTAAATTTCATATATATATATGGGTGTGTATATATATATATGTATATATATATGTATGTATATATACATGTATATATATGTATGTATATATATATATATACATATATATATATATATATATATATATATATATATATATATATATATATATATATATATATCACAAAGTGTTGTGGAATCTCAAATTCCTCAAGTAACACATGAACCTTGTGGATATAATAGGACACACATTGATCCTAAAAGATTTGGATATCTTGTAACTCTAGAAGGCAGTGAATTGGTCATAGATGATGAGCCAATATCCTATCAAGATGATATTGAGGGACTAGAGTCTTAGAAATTGCTTGAGGCCATGAGATTAGAGATGGAATCCATGTATACCATCAAAGTATGGACTTTAAGGGATTCACCTCAAGGGGTGAAACCCATAGGGTGCAAATAGGTCTTCATGAAGAAGACTGACATGGATGGAAAAGTTCAAACTTATAAGGGCAGACTGGTTGCAAAGGGTTTAAGACAAGTTCAAGGTGCTGACTATGATGAAACATTTTCTCCAGTGGCCATGGTTAACTCCATCAAAATCATACTTGCCATTGTAAATTATCATGACTACAAGATTTGGAAGATGGATGTTAAAACCACATTCCTTATTAGGATTCTTCTTGAGGGTGTGTATATGATACAACTTGAGGGTTTTATAAATCCAAAGGATGCAAATAAAGTTTGTAAGTACAAAGGTCAATCTATGGATTGAAGCAAGCATCTTGGAGCTAGAATCGTCATTTTGATGAGAAAGTCAAAGAGTGTGGATTTATTCAAAATGAAGATGAACCAAGCATGTACACGAATTTTAGTGGGAGCATAGTG
This sequence comes from Alisma plantago-aquatica, assembly GCA_963693085.1. NCBI lineage: Eukaryota > Viridiplantae > Streptophyta > Magnoliopsida > Alismatales > Alismataceae > Alisma > Alisma plantago-aquatica. The sequence goes on along the minus strand of OY856413.1, from coordinate 640,825,078 downwards.
ACATTCCTCATATTATATGTAGATGACATATTATTGATATGGAATGACATCACTACTCTACAAAAGGTAAATCCATGGATTGGAAATACATTTTCTATGAAACACTTGGGAGAAGCATCCTACATCTTAGGGATAAAGATCTATAGAGATAGATCAAGAAGGCTACTTGGACTAAGTCAGAACACATACATTAACAAAGTGTTGAAGCGGTTCAACATGGAGAACTCAAAGGTAGGAAACCTACCTATACATCATGGTATCCCCATCTCTAGAGCTCCATGTCCCAGTTCTTCTAAAGAAAGGGAATGTGTGAGTTTGATTCCATATGCCTCTACAATTGGATCAATCATGTATGCAATGTTATGTACCCATCTAGACATCTCGTATGCCTTGAGAATGATGAGTAGATATCAGTTAGATCTAGGTGTCAAGAACATCCTAAAATACTTGAGAAGAACTAAGGACCAGTTCTTAGTCTACGGCAAAGAGGAAGAGTTGGTGGTAAAGGGTTACACTAATGCAAGCTTCAAGATCAATAAAAATGACTACAAATTACAATCGAAATTTGTGTTTCCCTTGAACAATTGAGATATAAGCTGGAATAGTTTCAAGAAAGAGATAGTTTTAGATTCTACAACATTAGCTGAGTATATTGCTACATCAAATGCAACAATGGAGGTTGTATGGATGAAGTAGTTCATTATAGATTTTGGGGCCGTTCCAAGCATCTACGACACAATCGAGATATATTGTGACAACAGTGGAGCTATTGCACAAGCTAAGGAACCTAGATCACATCAACACTCAAAGAGCATACAAAGGTTGTTCCATCTCATACAATAGATCATATATCGAGGAGATGTAAAGATTTGCAAAATACCAACTGAAAACAATATTGTTGATTCCTTGACAAAGGCACTTTCACAACAGAAGCCTGATGAACATGCTAGATCACTTGAAATTTGAGTTTTAGGTGATTGACTCTAAGTACAAGTGGGAGTCTGTTGGTATGTAAGCCTAGAGAGCCAATCATGTGATGATTGTAATGACCTATTTGTAATTGATTTGATTAATAAATAAAGGCAAGCTTCAAATTTATTCTATTTAATTCAGTTATGAGATAATGATGCAACATTATAAATGTCTAGAGAATAATATTATTCAATGACATATATCTTCAACTCAGTTACTTGGAAGAATGATAACATACAGATGTTAGAAGTACATATATATATTCTTGTTATGTCCGTAATCAGTTGTTATTGTTGAAGGTTGATAGACAACAATAACACATAAATGAGAGTGTGAGTTGGTTGAAGATAGAGTCTCATTGGCCATGATATGGCAATATCAAACCAAGCACACAAATACATGTTAGAGAACAGTGTATCAGACAGACCCACCATGATACTGACACATGGAAACCAATATCATGATAGTCATAGTCAGCTCTCATAAGTGATGGTGGTGTTTGTGGTTCTTAGACCTGAAATCACTACACCCATTACATGTCGTTCAGTACACTTTGACATCGTTAAATGCAGTCCTAAAACATGAGTTGTTATAACAGTGATGATTGGGTGACTGTGACACATGGGGACTGATGAATGCATATTCATCCTAATTTTCAGTCATCCTTTTTATAACCAATTTGATTCAATACTTTTGATTTATCTCTTAAATCTCACATATTGCAAGTTCTCTAAATAATCTAATTATTATGATTTTTGATCAAAATTATATTGATTTGATGACCTATGTCTAAATCCAGTTCTATCATCACATGGAATTCACCGAAGAACCTCCCACTTTTGATCTTGACCACACGATCTGCCCTAACGGTTCTGACCTTTCGGTTTCAGATATTCACCCACACAGTCTTAAGATCGTTTAAGCCCATTCGGTTTCAAGACCGCATGAGCCTAAATGATCCCGAGACCATTTGAGTCCATACGGTTTCAAGACCAAATGAACCCAACCGGTCTCAAGACATGATGTCATCTAACAGTTTCAAGATCGTTTGGACCTAGGACCGATTGGATACTCTAAACCGTTTGGGATGAAGACTGTTTGGACAATCAAAATTGTTTGACTGCTTCGACCAAGACCATTTCGAGCCATTCGGTCCCAAGACCATTTGTAGCCATTCGATCCCAAGATCGGTTGTGCAGCCAAAGCCGAATGGAGATAGAACCCAAGACCGATTGGATCCTAATGGTTTCAAGACCGTTTGGATCCATTCGGTTTGCAAAAGACACAAGACCGGTCAAAGGAAGATCGTTAAAGTCAAGATCGTTTGGTGCCATTCGGTTTCCAAAACATTTTAGCCATCCAAACAGTCCCCAGACCATTTGACTAAACTGTTTGAAGCAAAATATCTCCAAGACCGTTTGAACGTCAAACAGTCTTCAAAACCGTTTGGACGTCAAACGGTCTCCAAACCATTTGGGGCCTGACTCACACCAAAAGCATGAGGGCCAATCCCGACCCTATAACTAGGACCACAAGGGTCCTCATTTTGAAGGAGGGCCGGCAAACCGACAGGCTGCCAAAGGTCTGATCTAGCCTAAACTTCCACACGCCCACCTGCTCCTCTTGGCGCCGGGCAAGGAGAGAAGAAGAGAAAGAAGGTGAAGAAGAAGGATTGCCCAGCCTGCCTTGGTGGTCTTCCTCCTTGTTCGGATCTGCCCCGACACAACGTAGGAGACCACATCATCTTCACCAAGCTACGATCACCTTCTTCATCATGCTCATGGTGGAACCTTCCCTTTCTCTTATTCTTTTTTTCTCTCGCATCATGAGCGAGTAGTCTTCTTTTGTTGGGGTGTGTGGACTAGCCCTACTGCCCATGCAAGCATGTTCTTTTGTTAAGCATTCCATGGTAATGTATATAACTTTCAATTTCATTATGAATTGGTATGTTTGTAGTTGACTATCTACTTGATTTCATCTTGTTCTTTCCTTTATTGCGAAATCTTCTATATATGGGATGGAATGGCAGTTTACAAGTTCGACTCCTTGACGAGAACTTCTGATAGGATTCCTTAAGGTCATAAGTGTATGATCCGTGAGGGGACGAGACATCTAGCCTACGGTGAAGCTTCTGTGGTCTAAACATCCCACAGGGAGGACCACAACCTTAGTTGGATTTTGTATCATTTTGTTTATCGTCGATGTTAGTTTGTAGATCTATCACATCCTTACTTATCAATTAATGTGGTTGACTCCCAAACTAGAAATAGAATGAGATTTCTTTGAGGTCGTAAGTGTATGATCCGCGAGGGGACGAGCCATCTTGCCTTCGGTGACACTTCTGTGTGCCTAACTCCTGTATAGGGGGCCCACAACCTTCGTTGGATTTCCATATCTTCAGAGCAGTAAGTAAGTGATCCAGATGGTGACGAGACATCTGATGCCTAAGGTGATGCTTACGCGAACCTAACGTCCGTATGGGGGGTTTTGCAGCAGCTCTATTTGGATTGTTATATCTTGTCTGGATTGTTTGCGATTGAATGTGTTTACGTGTGTAGTGGTGGTGAAACCCGATACCATTCCATCGATTCCATATCATTGATCTAAATCCAACTTTAATTCAGCTTTTACTTTCTTGCAATTAGTTTAATTAACCTCAAATCAACCAATCGTTCTAAATATTAGTCTTAACTCGAACTAGATTAGACTGACAAGGATTGTTAAAAATGTTGTCCTTTGGGTTCGATCCTTAACTATACTGCGATAAGACTCGTCCGCTTGCGGGTGGTATTATTGCGCATTGGTTTTGGTAAAAGCTCGGGGATTTCAACCCCGAGTGAGTTTGTTAGTGCGATAAAATCCCACGTCAAATTCTGGCACCGTTGCTGGGGACAATGAAATGAATTAGTTAAATCTAGTTCTTTTTAAGGCTAATCTAGGATTTTGTTTTTCTTTTGATACAATCGATCATCTACTTGACTTTGACTCTACTTTGTGGATCTCATTTTCCTTCTATTATCAGGTACTTCAAGAGGATTAGTGTATGCACCGCCTGAACAGCCCTGGACTCGTTGCCAGCTTTGATCCAGAGATTGAAAAAACCTTCCACTGACAAAATAGAGAGAACTAAGCAAGGATGGCTCAAGAATAGGAGATAGCTCAAAGGGTGGTTCAAGCCCTTAATGCACAGAGAGAAAGATTCATGCAAGAAGCTAGAGCTGTGGTTCAAGAAGAAATTCAGGTAGCACAAGTAGAAACACAAGCAACAAAACTACAAAAGGACCTTAGAGAGTTCTTGATCCCCAAAGCTGCTAATGTTCATCATCCAATACAACCTCCTCCCATCAATGTTGCCAATTTTGAGATTAGGACACATTGGATCACATTGCTTCAAAACAACCCTTTCTATGGCAAACAAGGAGAGGATAGTCAGGAGCATCTTTTGAGGTTTATCGATCTATGTGCTATGACAAAGCAAAATGGAGTATTCGATGATGCCATTTGACTCCGTCTCGTCAAGTATTCACTTTTTGATAGAGCAATGAGATGGTACAATTCATTGCAAATTGAACCCATCACCACTTGGGAACAACTTCAAAATGTATTTTTAGAAAAGTTCTACCCTCCCTCTCTCACCTATGAAATTAGGGAATGGATAACGAATTTCACCCAAGTCCCAGGAGAAACTCATGCTGAAGCATGGGATAGATACAAAGAGCTTCTACGCAAGTGTCCACACCATTGAATTCCTAAGAATCAACTCATCAAAATTTTCTATAGGGGTGTGGACAATGATATCAAGAGATTCTTAGACTCCTCATCTGGAGGAAACTTCATGCGTCAAAATTAAGACAGTGCATGGAGGGTTGTAACCCTTGGAGCTAAAAATCAAGCTAATTGGGGTAGACCTGTAAGTAAAGGAGTCTTGAAAGTAGCTATGGCTGAAGCTACTACTGAGTACAAGTCTATCGCTAAAACTATAAAACTCTTAGTTGCCAAGCAAGACCATATTGAAACATCTCTTGCTGCAATTGGAAGAGGACGCTCGCCCACTCGACAACAAGAACATGTTAGGTCTGCCTCACTATTTTTTGAAGCATGCAAGGGCACAAATCATTCCACTTTGGCATGCAATGTTCTCTATGATGTTGTTATAAGCAATGTATGTGGCCAAGGAGATAGTAATCAAATGGAGAACTTGAATGTTGTTAATACCATCCCTGGTCAAGGTTATTACAATATGAATCAAAATAAGAATCATCCAGGCTTTCAATATGGAAACCCCTCTAGAGCAGTGAACTCGCATCAATTTGGTTTGAACAACCAACCATGAGGCCCACCAAAATTTCAGTATAATCAACAACAGAATTTTGGAAATCAAGGAAATTGCAAGGGAAACTTTTAGAATAGGAACTTCAATAACTATCAAAATAGTTCTCAGTACCAATATCTTAATCAGCCTCAAGGACAACAAGTTGTTCCCTTCTCACCTGATGACAAATTGACAACAATTGAGAAGATGTGACAGTCACAACAGAATATGATAGCTAACTAACAAACCTTGATAGATAACCAGCAAGCACATCAGAAAGCTATTGAATCTCAACTAGCTCAACTTGCCGCTAGCATCAAGCCACCTGTTGGAGCATTTGCGGGCCAGCCCGAGAATAATCCTATGCACCCAGAACAATTGAAGGTTGTCACAACCAGGTCAGGCAAGGATTATTCTGATCCTCCTGTCAAGCCACCTCTGGTTATTACAAATGAGGACGAGCCTATGATAATTCAAGACTCAACAACACTGGAATCTCAACATAAACAACCAGTTGATAAGACATATAAGGAAAGTCCTGAGAAACCAATTGAGGAAGAAACTGAAACACCAAAACCTAATATGCATGTATACAAGCCTCATATTCCTTTCCCTGCTCATTTAAGGCAAACCAAGATTGATACTAAGTTTACCAAGTTTAAAGAAGCTATGAAGAAACTTCATGTTGACATACCCTTTTTGGATGCGCTGGCTGAGATACCAGCTTGGACAAAGTACTTAAAGTCACTCCTGACCAGGAAATATATAACTAAAGAATATGAGACAGTCAAGGTAGCTAAAACCACTTTAGATATCATTCAGAATAAGATGCCAAAGACGCAGAAAGATGTAGGATCTTTTGGGATTTCCTACCATATTGGCGATTCTTCATGCAAGAAAGGACTAGCAGATCTTGGTGCTAGCATCTCCATCATGCCACTCAGCCTTTGCAAAAGGCTAGGGTTTGCTGAACTTCTTCCAACTAGCATGACCATACAACTCACAGACAATTTGATAAAATGCCCGTTAGGGATTATTGAGGATGTACCTGTCAAGGTAGGAAAAGACTCCTATGTTCTGCGTGACTTTGTCATCATGGACATAAAAGAGGACGCTAGATATCCTCTCATCTTTGGACGTCTGTTCCTCACCACTGCAAGAGTTCTAATTGTGTTGAAGCAGGAACCTTGCTTCTTAGATTAGGGAAGGAAACACTTGAATTTAAAAAAATTTAAAGCATGAGAAGACCAAGTATGCAAGAAGAAATCTGTCTGATAGATTGCATGGAGCAGATGTCACTTCTGACTCAAGAGAATCATGAATCTGACGATCCATTAGAAGTCACTCTAACGGATCCATCAGTTGATGAACCTATTGATGATCAAGTAAAGGATTGCATCGTATCCCTCGACTCTGTAGAAGAAGATGTTGAAGCCACGTGTGAAAAACTCAAAGATGTGGAAGCTACTGGAGAAACATGCAAAAAACCAGAAACTCCAGAGATGAAGCCCCTGCTTGTGGGACTGAAGTATGTGTTTTTGGATGACCTCAAGGTTTGTCCAGTAATAATAAATTCCAATCTTACGACCGAACAAGAAGATAAACTCATGAAAGAATTCAAGGAGAGGAAGAAAATGATTGGCTACAAAATGAATGACCTCACTGGGGTTAGTCAAGCATTGTGTATGCACAAGATCCCTATGTTGGAAGATCATAAGGCAACCATTGAACATCAATGAAAATTGAATCCAAGTATGAAGGAGGTAGTCCGTAAAGAGGTCATTAAACTGCTCACCGCTGGAATTATCTATCCAATATCAGACTCACCATGGGTGAGCCCCATGCATGTAGTCCCGAAGAAAGGTGGAACAATAATGATACGAAATGAAAACGATGAACTCATCCCCACCCGAACAGTCACAGGGTGGAGGATGTGTATCGACTATAGGAAGTTGAACAAAGCAACTCGAAAGGATCACTTTCTAATGCCTTTTCTTGATCAAGTATTAGAGCGGCTGGCTCATCAAGAATACTTCTGTTATCTCGATGGTTACTCTGGATTCTACCAAATACCTATACATCCAGATGACCAGGAGAAAACCACTTTCACCTGCCCATTCGGAACATATGCATTCAAAATAATTTCGTTCGACCTCAGCAATGCACCCACAACTTTCCAGCGTTGCATGGCTGCCATATTTTCTAGTCTCACCAAAACCATTATGGAAGTTTTCATGGATAATTTTTCTGTATACGGACATTCATTCGATTCATGTCTAAAACACCTCTCCCTGGTCCTCAAATGATGTGAAGAAGCATATCTTGTACTGAATTGGGAGAAGTGTCATTTCATGGTAAAGCAAGGCATTGTCCTGGGCCATAGGGTCAGTAATCGAGGTATTGAAGTAGATAAGGCCAACATTGAAGTGATTTCCAAGCTATTTGTCCCTATCAATGTAAAGGAAGTTCAAGCATTCCTAGGTCATGTAGGATTCTATATACGGTTTATAAAGAACTTCTCAAAAATAACCAAGCCAATGATAAATTTGTTACTAAAGGATGTTGAATTCAATTTTGACAAAGAATGCGTTAAAAGCTTCAACACACAGAAGCATGCCCTTACAACCACACCCATCATTAGTGCTCCCGATTGGGACCACCCTTTTGAAATCATGTGTGATGCAAGCGATTTTGTTGTAGGTGTTGTCTTGGGCCAATACATAGAAAATAAACATTATGTGATCTATTATGCATCAAAGACTCTCAATGAAGCTCAGAGGAATTACGCTACTACTGAGAAGGAACTTCTGGAAGTCATGTATGCCTTCGACAAGTTCAGATCCTACCTAATTGGTTCAAAGGTCATTCTCTACACAGATCACGTTGCCATTCATTACCTTCATGCAAAGAAAGATGCAAAACCTAGGCTAATTAGATGGATTCTCCTATTACAAGAATTTGATTTGGAGATAAGAGATAAAAGGGTACAGAAAATGTGGTAGCAGATCACCTCAGTCGCATCCACACTCTGGATACCGAGAAGATTCCAATTAATGATTCCCTTCCGGATGATCAACTAATGAAGGTTTCAGAAGCTATACCGTGGTACTCGGATTTTATGAACTACCTTACTTCTGGAGTTATCCATCCTCAATGCACTGGAAATGCACTGAAGAAATTTATGCATGATGTAAAACAATACTACTAGGATGAGTCGTACCTTTTCAAACTATGTGCTGATCGTCTATATAGATGATGTATTGCCGAAGAAGAAGCTCAACTTATTTTGGAACAATGTCACTCAAGACTAGTAGGAGGACATATGAGCTCTAAAAAGACTTCCTTGAATGTTTTGCAATGTGGATTCTTCTGGCCAACCACATCCAAATATTCCTACGATTTTGTCCTATCATGTGACAAATGTCAAAGATCTGGCAATATAACAAAGAGAGATGAGATGCCATTGAATATGTGGCAAGATGTAGAGATATTTGATGTTTTGGGGGGTGGACTACATGGCTCCATTCCCATCTTCTAATGGATTTTCATACATCCTAGTCATTGTTGACTACGTCTCGAAATGGGTTGAAGCCATTCCTACAGTTACTAGTGATTCCAAACCAGTCATCAAATTATTCAAGGACATTAGTTTTCCCTGTTTTGGTGTCCCACGCATGGTGATATCCGACGAAGGTTCCCATTTTCTTGAAAGAAGCTTTGAAGCATTACTAAGAAAGTATGGTGTTACTCACAAGGTAGCCTCACCTTACAATCCACAGACAAGTGGACAAGTGGAGATTTCTAATCGTCAACTCAAGAGTATCTTGGAAAAGACAGTAGGCCGCAATTAGAAAGATTGGTCGGTGATAATCAACGACGCATTATGGGCCTATCGAACTACTTATAAAACTCCCCTCGGGACTACACCTTTTCGATTAATATATGGAAAGGCTTGCCACCTGCCAGTCGAACTGGAACACAAGGCATGGTGGGCAATAAAACAACTGAATTTTGATATGAAAGAAGCAGGCCAAGCCAGGATTCTGCAACTCCAAGAGCTGGACGAACTCAGGATGACAGCTTATGAGAATGCACAAATCTACAAAGAACACACCAAACTTTGGTATGATAGTCATTTGAAAAGAAAAGACATACAAGCAAGAGACCAAGTTCTGCTATTCAACTCAAGGTTGAAGTTATTCCCAGAGAAACTGCGCTCTCGCTGGTCTGGACCGTACATTGTCAAAAGCATCTCCCCACATGGTTCTTTCTCTTTATGGAGTGAAAAGTTGGGTGAATTTGTGGCAAATTGTCAATGTTTGAAAAGATATTTCACCACAGTTGACATAAGCACCAAAGAAACAATAGATCTCTCCAATCCAAAGGAACCACCGTGAAGTTGAAGATATCACGTCGAGCCATCGACGTAAAATAAAGGCGCTTATCAGGAGGCAACCCGATAAATAAAATTTGTTTTAATTTTGAATTAGAGATTTTACTCAATTCTATTTTTAAATTTTAGAATTTTGCACTAAATAAAAATTGCATCGTGAAATGCTACTTTGAGTTTTGAATGACCTTTTTGGTTTGAGATTTTCAGATGGAGGAAACACACTGATTGGAACGCAACCACATCCAGTGGTCCAAATGGCATGAACTTTCCCCTCCATCTCAGATTTAGAGTTTTCTCAGGACGAGTAAATTTCTAAGTTCGAGGTGGAGGGTGGGAGGTATGTACCTTACTTTCCACTTTCACCCATCTAAAGATTTCATCGTCACATTGTTGACCTAAATTTTCAAAATCTTAAAGTTTTCAAAAGAAATTTGAACAGATATTTGATGAAATTTTGTCATGTTTTCAATTTCTATGCCTCTATCATTATACCCTCCTTATCCGAAGCAGATCCTCAAAAGGTCCTTATTATGAAAACTAGCCTTTTTGATTGAAATCATCTTGTGAAGCTTATGAATCCTAACATCATGATACTTATGCAAAAATGACAAGTGTCTGTCAAACTGATAGAAATCAAACATGTCGTGCTTCCAAACTAACTAGTGGAACAATAACATGGAATCCCCACTGGATCCTCATCAAGTCATTATCTGAGGAGAGTACGATAAAGAGAACGACCCGATGCATGAAAGTTTAAATCAAGTTGCATTCTGATCTGAACTCTCTTCTACACTTCTTCTATCATCTTCGTACCATTCCATCCATAAAAAAGAAACAAATATAGCCAATAAAGTGCCAAACCCTATGTTCGGGGTGGCACGCCACTTCCCTCTATATCCGCTTCTTCCATACCCCTCACAAATTAATAGGGGCGTACCACCAAAAATGCAATCTCGAGTCGAATAGAGGAGAGATTTGCAATCAAAAGATTCCAAAGCACACACAAAAAGAAATGCAATCTCGAGTCGAATAGAGGAGAGATTTGCACAAAAAAATGCAATAAATGGAATTGCAAAAATAATAAAAATCTCGAGTCGAATAGAGGAGACATTTACTTCTTCGTTCCATACCACCCTTCACTCCCTTTTCTACCTAAAGGCACAATTAAAGCCTTCAATGCCCTGAAAAACACCAGTGTCAGATCAGATGCACACTTGTCATTCTGTGGGGATCTCTGGACTCCTACAAAACTCTTTGACATGCTTGTTGCTGGAAAAGGTAAGGAGGAAGTGAGATTGGAAAGGGAACTCAGGTATGAAGATATTGTAAGATGTGTTCTATGGTCTCAGAAAGTTGACATGCTTGGTCATACTGAGCGGAAAAGAAATAATCGTGATGTGAAGAGGAAGCAGTCACATGATCGAAAGTATTCACTCGGCCACTGTTTCAGATTTTGTATTACTCGAGGATGAGCAATGTTTAAGTTCGGGGTGTTTGATGAATGCATATTCATCTTGATTTTCAGTCATCCTTTTTATAAACCATTTGATTGAATACTTTCGATTTATCTCTTAAATCTCACATATTGCAAGTTCTCTAAATAAATCTAATTATTATGATTTTTGATCAAAATTATATTAATTTGATGCAGGTCTAAATCAAGTTCTATCATCACATGGAATTTACCGAAGAACCTCCCACTTTTGAAGGAGAGGAAGAAAATGATTGGCTACAAAATGAATGACCTCACTGGGGTTAGTCAAGCATTGTGTATGCACAAGATCCCTATGTTGGAAGATCATAAGGCAACCATTGAACATCAATGAAAATTGAATCCAAGTATGAAGGAGGTAGTCCGTAAAGAGGTCATTAAACTGCTCACCGCTGGAATTATCTATCCAATATCAGACTCACCATGGGTGAGCCCCATGCATGTAGTCCCGAAGAAAGGTGGAACAATTGTGATACGAAATGAAAACGATGAACTCATCCCCACCCGAACAGTCACAGGGTGGAGGATGTGCATCGACTATAAGAAGTTGAACAAAGCAACTCGAAAGGATCACTTTCTAATGCCTTTTCTTGATCAAGTATTAGAGCGGCTGGCTCATCAAGAATACTTCTGTTATCTCGATGGTTACTCTGGATTCTACCAAATACCTATACATCCAGATGACCAGGAGAAAACCACTTTCACCTGCCCATTCAGAACATATGCATTCAAAATAATGTCGTTCGACCTCAGCAATGCACCCACAACTTTCCAGCGTTGCATGGCTGCCATATTTTCTGGTCTCACCAAAACCATTATGGAAGTTTTCATGCATATTTTTTTTGTATACGGACATTCATTCGATTCATGTCTAAAACACCTCTCCCTGGTCCTCAAACGATGTGAAGAAGCATATCTTGTACTGAATTGGGAGAAGTGTCATTTCATGGTAAAGCAAGGCATTGTCCTGGGCCATAGGGTCAGTAATCGAGGTATTAAAGTAGATAAGGCCAAGATTGAAGTGATTTCCAAGCTATTTGTCCCTATCAATGTAAAGGAAGTTCGAGCATTCCTAGGTCATGTAGGATTCTATATACGGTTTATAAAGAACTTCTCAAAAATAACCAAGCCAATGATAAATTTGTTACTAAAGGATGTTGAATTCAATTTTGACAAAGAATGTGTTAAAAGCTTCAACACACAGAATCATGCCCTTACAACCACACCCATCATTAGTGCTCCCGATTGGGACCACCCTTTTGAAATCATGTGTGATGCAAGAGATTTTGCTGTAGGTGTTGTCTTGGGCCAATACATAGAAAAGAAACATTATGCAATCTATTATGCATCAAAGACTCTCAATGAAGCTCAGAGGAATTACGCTACTACTGAGAAAGAACTTCTGGAAGTCATGTATGCCTTCGACAAGTTCAGATCCTACCTAATTGGTTCAAAGGTCATTCTCTACACATATCACGCTGCCATTCATTACCTTCATGCAAAGAAAGATGCAAAACCTAGGCTAATTAGATGGATTCTCCTATTACAAGAATTTGATTTGGAGATAAGAGATAAAAGGGTACAGAAAATGTGGTAGCAGATCACCTCAGTCGCATCCACACTCTGGATACCGAGAAGATTCCAATTAATGATTCCCTTCTGGATGATCAACTAATGAAGGTTTCAGAAGCTATACCGTGGTACTCGGATTTTATGAACTACCTTACTTCTGGAGTTATCCATCCTCAATGCACTGGAAATGCACTGAAGAAATTTATGCATGATGTAAAACAATACTACTGGGATGAGTCGCACCTTTTCAAACTATGTGTTGATCGTCTATATAGATGATGTATTGCCGGAGAAGAAGCTCAACTTATTTTGGAACAATGTCACTCAAGACTAGTAGGAGGACATATGAGCTCTAAAAAGACTTCCTTGAAAGTTTTGCAATGTGGATTCTTCTGGCCAACCATATCCAAATATTCCTACGATTTTGTCCTATCATGTGACAAATGTCAAAGATCTGGCAATATAACAAAGAGAGATGAGATGCCATTGAATATGTGGCAGGATGTAGAGATATTTGATGTTTGGGGGGTGGACTACATGGCTCCATTCCCATCTTCTAATGGATTTTCATACATCCTAGTCATTGTTGACTACGTCTCGAAATGGGTTGAAGCCATTCCTACAGTTACTAGTGATTCCAAACCAGTCATCAAATTATTCAAGGACATTAGTTTTCCCTGTTTTGGTGTCCCACGCATGGTGATATCCGACGAAGGTTCCCATTTTCTTGAAAGAAGCTTTGAAGCATTGCTAAGAAAGTATAGTGTTACTCACAAGGTAGCCTCACCTTACAATCCACAGACAAGTGGACAAGTGGAGATTTCTAATCGTCAACTCAAGAGTATCTTGGAAAAGACAGTAGGCCGCAATTAGAAAGATTGGTCGGTGAAAATCAACGACGCATTATGGGCCTATCGAACTACTTATAAAACTCCCCTCGGGACTACACCTTTTCGATTAATATATGGAAAGTCTTGCCACCTGCCAGTCGAACTGGAACACAAGGCATGGTGGGCAATAAAACAACTGAATTTTGATATGAAAGAAGCAGGCCAAGCCAGGATTCTGCAACTCCAAGAGCTGGACGAACTCAGGATGACAGCTTATGAGAATGCACAAATCTACAAAGAACACACCAAACTTTGGTATGATAGTCATTTGAAAAGAAAAGACATACAAGCAAGAGACCAAGTTCTGCTATTCAACTCAAGGTTGAAGTTATTCCCAGAGAAACTACGCTCTCGCTGGTCTGGACCGTACATTGTCAAAAGCATCTCCCCACATGGTTCTTTCTCTTTATGGAGAGAAAAGTTGGGTGAATTCGTGGCAAATTGTCAACGTTTGAAAAGATATTTCGCCACAGTTGACATAAGCACCAAAGAAACAATAGATCTCTCCAATCCAAAGGAACCACCGTGAAGTTGAAGATATCACGTCGAGCCATCGACGTAAAATAAAGGCGCTTGTCGGGAGGCAACCCGATAAATAAAATTTGTTTTAATTTTGAATTAGAGATTTTACTCAATTCTATTTTTAAATTTTAGAATTTTGCACTAAATAAAAATTGCATCGTGAAATGCTACTTTGAGTTTTGAATGACCTTTTTGGTTTGAGATTTTCAGATGGAGGAAACACACTGATTGGAACGCAACCACATCCAGTGGTCCAAATGGCATGAACTTTCCCCTCCATCTCAGATTTAGAGTTTTCTCAGGACCAGTAAATTTCTAAGTTCGAGGTGGAGGGTGGGAGGTACGTACCTTACTTTCCACTTTCACCCATCTAAAGATTTCATCATCACATTGTTGACCTAAATTTTCAAAATCTTAAAGTTTTCAAAAGAAATTTGAACAGATATTTGATGAAATTTTGTCATGTTTTCAATTTCTATGCCTCTATCATTATACCCTCCTTATCCAAAGCAGATCCTCAAAAGGTCCTTATTATGAAAACTAGCCTTTTTGTTTGAAATCATCTTGTGAAGCTTATGAATCCTAACATCATGATACTTATGCAAAAATGACAAGTGTCTGTCAAACTGATAGAAATCAAACACGTCGTGCTTCCTAACTAACTAGTGGAACAATAACATGGAATCCCCACTGGATCCTCATCAAGTCATTATCTGAGGAGAGTACGATAAAGAGAACGACCCGATGCATGAAATTTTAAATCAAGTTGCATTCTGATCTGAACTCTCTTCTACACTTCTTCTATCATCTTCGTACCATTCCATCCATAAAAAAGAAACAAATATAGCCAATAAAGTGCCAAACCCTATGTTCGGGGTGGCACACCACTTCCCTCTATATCCGCTTCTTCCATACCCCTCACAAATTAATAGGGGCGTACCACCAAAAATGCAATCTCGAGTCGAATAGAGGAGAGATTTGCAATCAAAAGATTCCAAAGCACACACAAAAAGAAATGCAATCTCGAGTCGAATAGAGGAGAGATTTGCACAAAAAAATGCAATAAATGGAATTGCAAAAATAATAAAAATCTCGAGTCGAATAGAGGAGAGATTTACTTCTTCCTTCCATACCACCCTTCACTCCCTTTTCTACCTAAAGGCACAATTAAAGCCTTCAATGCCCTGAAAAACACCAGTGTCAGATCAGATGCACACTTGTCATTCTGTGGGGATCTCTGGACTCCTACAAAACTCTTTGACATGCTTGTTGCTGGAAAAGGTAAGGAGGAAGTGAGATTGGAAAGGGAACTCAGGTATGAAGATATTGTAAGATGTGTTCTATGGTCTCAGAAAGTTGAGATGCTTGGTCATACTTAGCGGAAAAGAAATAATCGTGATGTGAAGAGGAAGCAGTCACATGATCAAAAGTATTCACTCGGCCACTATTTCAGATTTTGTATTACTCGAGGATGAGCAATGTTTAAGTTCGGGGTGTTTGATGAATGCATATTCATCTTGATTTTCAGTCATCCTTTTTATAAACCATTTGATTGAATACCTTCGATTTATCTCTTAAATCTCACATATTGCAAGTTCTCTAAATAAATCTAATTATTATGATTTTTGATCAAAATTATATTAATTTGATGTAGGTCTAAATCAAGTTCTATCATCACATGGAATTTACCGAAGAACCTCCCACTTTTGATCTTGACCAAATGGTCTGCTCTAACGGTTCTGACCTTTCGGTTTCAGATATTCACCCACACGGTCTCAAGACCGTTTAAGCCCATTCAGTTTCGACACCGCATGAGCCTAACTGATCTCGAGATCATTTGAGCCCATATAGTTTCAAGACCAAATGAATCCAAACGGTCTCAAGACCGGATGTCGTCTAACAGTTTCAAGACCGTTTGGAGCTAGGACCGATTGGATACTCTAAACCGTTTGGGATGAAGTCCGTTTGAACAATCGAAACCATTTGGATCAAGATTGTTTGATCATTCAAGACCGCTTCGACCAAGACCGTTTGGAGCCATTTGGTCCCAAGACCGGTTGTGCAGCTAAAACCAAATGGAGATAGAACCCAAGACCGATTAGATCCTAACGGTTTCAAGATCGTTTGGATCCATTCGGTTTGAAAAAGACACAAGACCGGTCAAAGGAAGATCATTAAAGTCAAGACCGTTTGGTGCCATTCGGTTTCCAAAACTGTTTGGCCATCCAAACGATCCCTAGATCATTTGACTAAACTGTTTGAAGCAAAATATCTCAAAGACCAATTGAACATCAACCTGTCTTCAAAACCGTTTGGACGTCAAACGGTCTCCAAACCGTTTGGGTCCTAACTCACACCAAAAGCATGAGGGCCAATCCCGACCCTATAAATAGGACCACAAGGTTCCTCATTTCGATGGAGGGCCAACACGCCGACAGGCTGCCAAAGGTACGATCCAACCTCAACTTCCACACGCCCACCTACTCCTCTTAGCACCGAGCAAGGAGAGAAGGAGAGAGAGAAGGTAAAGAAGAAGGATTGTGTATCCTACCTTGGTGGTTCTTCCTCCTTGTTCAGATCTGCCCCGACACGACGTAGGAGACTACATCATCTTCACCAAGATGCGACCACCTTCTTCATCATGCTCATGGTGAAACCTTCCCTTTCTCTTATTCTTCTTGTCTCTCGCATCATGAGCGAGTAGTCTTCTTTCGCTGGGGTGTAGGGACTAGCCCCGCTGCCCATGCAAGCATGTTCTTTTGTTAAGCATTCCATGGCAATGTATATAACTTTCCATTTTGTTGTTGATTGATATGTTTGTAGTTGAGTATCTACTTGCTTTCATCTTGTTCTTTCCTTTATTGTGAAATCTTCTACATATGGGATGGAATGGAAGTTTACAAGTTCGACTCCTTGACGAGAACTTCTGATAGGATTTCTTGAGGTCGTAAGTGTATGATCCGTGAGGGGACGAGACATCTACCCTACGGTGAGGCTTCTGTGGTCTAAACCTCCCTCAGGGAGGACCACAACCTTAGTTGGATTTTGTATCGTCTTATTTATCGTCGATGTTGGTTTGTAGATCTATCACATGCTTGCTTATTAATTAATGTGGTTGACTCCCAAACTAGAATTAGAATGGGATTTCTTTGAGGTCATAACTGTATGATCAGTGAGGGGACGAGCCATCTAGCCTTCGGTGACGCTTCTGTGTGCCTAATGCCTGTATAGGGGGGCCACAACCTTCATTGGATTTATGTATCTTCAGAGCCGTAAGTAAGTGTTCCAGATGGCGATGGGACATATGATGCCTAAGGTGATGCTTATGTGAACCTAATGCCCATATGGGGGGTTTTGCAGCAGCGCTATTTGGATTGTTATATCTTGTCTGGATTGTTTGCGATTGAATGTGTTTGCATGTGTAGAGTTGGTGAAACCCAATACCATCCCAATGATTCCATATCATTGATCTAAATCCAACTTTAATTCAGATTTTACTTTCTTGCAATTAGTTTAATTAACCTCGAATCAACCAATCGTTCTAAATATTAGTCTTAACTTGAACTAGATTAGACTGAAAAGGATTCTTAAAAATGTTGTCCTTTGGGTTTGATCCTTAACTATACTGCGATAAGACTCGTCTGCTTGCGGGTGGTATTATTGCACATTGGTTTTGGTAAAAGCTCGAGGATTTCAACCCTGAGTGAGTTTGTTAGTGCGATAAAATCCCACATCAAATTATGGTGCCATTGCTAGGGACAACGGAATCAGTTAGTTAAATCTAGTTCTTTTTAAGGCTAATCTAGGATTTTGTTTTTCTTTTGATACAATCGATCATCTACTTTGTGGATTTTGACTATGAGTGATAGAAATGGGATTTGTCGCTCATAAGGGAGTTGATATCCAAGTCCTCTTGAGTAGAGAGACTGAGAAAAGCATGGTCATGCTCATGTGAGTCAATATATGATATTGAGCATACATATATCTCAAACTTTCTACTCTATTTCAAGAAACAAGATTGGATGTTCAAGAGGGTGACTACTCCATGCCTCGAGTTCAATATGTATATCAGTGAGAAAGGAACTATACACGCTTTGTAACACCATATATATAATTGTAGGTTGAAGTTGTTCCCCAACATTCCATTTACTTGCATAGAATTGATATGCGACTAGGCACCACTCATTGCTGGTGATGTCATAAGTGTTTATGGACACTTACTACCGTATGGGACCTATAGGGTCAAACACACCGGTCTTGACCTAGAAGAGGAGTTTAATGTTGAATGATGATTGAATTAATTGCTAAAACTTTTAGGTAATTGATTCACATAAAAAATCAACTGGCTATATTGCCAAACGATCAACTCACAGGGTGAGATGGTTGTCTGGAGTGCCAAGCGGTCATCTTAAGGGTTGAGATGGGCATTTGGAAGAGCCAGGATGATTCAAGTTGAAATTGTCTATGGATTGAACTGATTAGGTTGGCTCGGTTCACCAAACATCTATCAGGGTGAGTGAGATGATTGTCTCGCATGGGAGAGACTGCTCAGTTTGGCTAAAGGAAAGCTCTATATACTTTCCCGTATTTGTTTCAGTTGCACATTACGTGTTGAGCAAAGAATTAATGCTTAGCATTAATGAGAAATGAATTTCCAAATCCACATGCAATTGAGAAACAGAGAAAATGACCATCTCGTAGTGGAAAACACTTGTCTCACATGCAAACTAACTATCTAAGTCAACAAACGACCGTTTGGGAGGTCGTAGGTTGCAAAAATTCAAGCTCTTTTGGTCCCTTCCACTCCCACACAGACCGAGAACCCTGACCCACACCTCACCTACAAATAGAGGGGTATTGGGGTTTCTAAGAACACAACACAAGAAATTAAGAATCAGTTGCCCTGAATTGTTGTCCGCTCTAGTTGTGGTAACTAAGAGAGCCCAAACAAGTCTTACCCAACTATGGGGGGATAGCGAGGGAGAGAACAACTAAGAATCATTATTGTGGGAGAACAAGTTGGTTACTAGTATTCCAACAGAAGGGATGACTCCTTCTTGTCCATTCTAACAGGACAACATGAGTTCTAGACTGTTTGTTTGGACTTCTCTAGAGGTGAGATGCCATTGTCTGCCTCTAGGAGAACAACGTCAACCAGCAATCCATTGTGAGAGGAGATGTTGTAGACAACGACATTTGAGGCTGTAGTCTATGGTGTTAACTAGGAGGCACAACAGTCATATGAGTCCTAGTGCAACTAGGAGACAGTTGCACATCTACGATGATGAGAAGATGTCATTGTACTTGCTCGAGGACCATATATATACATGAAACCATTCTTCCTATCATATAATAATTGACGTGATCAACTGATTATGGGGAATATGGTAGATAAAAAATTTGTTTTTTTTGCTTGCTATGTAGTCATAATTCCCAACAATTTCACCTAATCCTTCATTCTTGATGGTATTTTCTATGCTATTTCATAATATTCACAATATTGAGATGTTATATCTCATCATATGTGGAATATCTAAACATGCTCCCACTAAATATTTTGTAATCCAAATTTCATCTTTCATCTTGATTCAAGTCAAAACTCTTTGACTTTCTTGTCAATTAAAAAGATCCCTCCTATGAGATGCTTATTTCAATCTTAGATTGAACTTTGTAGTTTATATAATTTATTTGCATTCTTGAAGTTATAAAACCTTTTAGGTTGTGTAACATACACATCCTATGATATATTTCCTTTAAGTAATCTGATATCTATCTTCATATGCTAAATATTTTAGTCTATCTTAACTACAATAACAAGCTGGACAATTGGTAATGGAATTTCTATCATGTTCAACAATTTTAATTGATTTGAAAAACTAATCAACCAATTTGTCCTTTTATGTTATCTATGTAGGTCTTTGCCACAAGACCCTACTTCACCCTTTAGGTATTAACCCTTTAGGAGGCACTACTAAGGAGCTACCTTGTTATCTTACATGCACTTCAAAATGGCCTTGAGCCATTACTCAGATTATGGCACTCAATAGCTTCTAATTGATTAGTTATATCTTCATGTTATGACAAACTTATCTGAGTTGTCAGATTCATAATCCTCCAATTTTAGATGTATTCTACTAGAAGTTTTTTGTTCATTCATATGACAAACTTGAGATTCCACAACAACTTGTGATTCTCTCAGTTCTAACTGTACCTCTTTTATTGACCTCGAACATTTTGAGTTCTACTTTTACACCAATGATTCTTTCGAAACTCATTTATCCTTTCAAACCATTTTTTTTATTGGATTGGGATTAATAGTAAATTTCAACTATTATGGTTTGTGGATCAACCTTTCAAGAAACTACTTTCTCACTATAGGTTTTAATCCATAAGACATATTAGGAAATTCCCATATTCCATATCTCATATGGTGTCTTATAAACCATTCAGATGGTACATGGTTTAGTGATAGTTAAATATTTATGAGGATACAAGACAACTAGATTTATTGATAAATATATCATGACTGCTCATGGTATAATTCCTTCTTTTTGACACATCATCTTGTTCATATGTATTTGACTTGTGATATATTATGATAGTTTGTTCTAGAAGGTTCTCAAGGCGTTGATGTAAAGTATTTAACATTTGATCTCATCAAAGTTTCTTAATACTTTTATCAAAGTTATACTTCAATTATAATCTCCTTCAACACTTCAATATATTTATGTTTATACTTTACTGAGTACTATCATCATATTACCAGTAAATGAAATGAGTTATAAGAAATTATCTAGAGCAATCATTCCATAAGATCATCATGCATCATATGTATGAGGTCTGATGGAAATCTTATCCTCCCACTACATCTAGTGAAGGTTATCATGTCATATTGTGCATAAAAATTCTTGCATATTTCCTTATGTTCGATAGCCAAGGGAATCTAGATAAACATAAATATGTATTCTAGACATGCAATTCTTATTGTATGTCCAATGTGACTATTGGTAATGATAATGTTGAGTTATCAATTATAATCCTTTGGTATTAACATTATAAACACTCATCTAAAAATATTTCATGCAAAGACCATAGAGATATTTGGGCATAGCCACACAGAAACATTAATATCTTATTTCATTGATTCTTCATTCTTGTCATACAAGATGCTTAAAGTAAATATTTCTATTTTCTTGACATAATGAAATAGAAGTTCTACTAACTGTAATACATGTCCATTGGGCTAAGATAAATTTAAATATACACTAAATATCCAACAACTTTTTATCTAACTTGTCTATCCTAATCCTTCTATGAGGGCTTTTACTTCTTGTCATCTCCAGCACATCAAATATGTCATTTCTATGTTTGGTATCACATACCAAGATGAAGAAGTAATAAAATTTATCTTTTAACATTTATACCTTCAATGGAGGCCTCAGTGCCTTCCTTCATCTTCATTAGTTCCTCTAACCAGAGTGGGCAATTTCTTTTCCAATGTCCAAGAAGGTGACAATGGTGACATTTGCCTCTTTTCTTCACTCCTCCATTTTCTTTGAGATAAGAAGATTTGGGTTTCTAGCCAACTTTTGAACTCTTCTTAGTTTTGAATTTTTCTTTAGACTTTCCCTTTGTCTTGATGGTCACCATCACAGACTTGTGGTTGTCTTTCTTCATCTGTCCCTTAGTTATTCTCAATATGCCCAACAACTTTATCAAAGATTTGTCAAAGTCGCTCATGTTCCAGTTCATGACAAATTGATTGTATGATTCTGCTAGAGACTATGGTATCACATTAGTGGAAAACTCTTGAACCAATTGTAATCCCATTCAAGAAAGGTTCTCCACATACCCAATATGTTTGAGCACATGATGACCTACTGAATCTCCTTCTACCATGTTAAATTTGAAGAATGCCTTGGAGACATCATATCTCTCTTATCTTTCCTGATCTTGGAACATGTTCTTGATATGTGTGACCATCTCAATCACATCCATGTCCTCATGATGCCTCTACAACTCATTGTTCATGGAGAATAGCATCAAACTTTTGACATGCATGCCATCTTTAGTATGTGTCTTGTTAGCATCCATGTTTAACCTTTGGTGTAGTTGGAACGGGTTCCTTTGGTTCTCACGTATCCAGGACAAAGAGTTTGCGCTCTAGCTAGAGAACGATTCTCAGTGCCCTAAACCATTTTTGGAAGTTTTTTCCATTTATCTTGTTCTTCTCAAGGACCAATCACATAGAAAAGTGATTGTCATTGGTTTCCATTTGATTCTACAAAACAAATTGCAATTTTGTCAAAAACTCATTTTTTATTCAGTTTGATTAAAATTTTGGAGATAGTAATTAGGTCTTTAGTTAATTATAGTTCTCATTAGTTTGTTCAAATTGATAACCCTCCAATATCAATTTGGAATACTACAATGAACAATTTTCTAATGAGACAAGACCCAAGATGATTCAACTATGACCCGACCAACATCAACATACATAGTCAACCTCCAAGGTAGGCAATTTTTCCAATTGCACCTATGAAATTATGGATAGATGATATGTGCAACTCTTTGCCCTAATCATCTTTATTTTTTGGGCTTAGATGCTCTAAGAATCACCAATTAAGCTTGACCCAATAGCCATTTGATAATAATGCACCTAGCTTTAACGGAACCTACATTACTACCATCACACATCCATGAGGTAGATGGTGCACCATACTTTGGTGTAACCTACACTTAGTCAAACAAGATTTTCTTGTGTATTTCTATTGGAAAGCATCTTAGACTTAATATTTTTCATTGGAGTATTATATATATATATATATATATATATATATATATATATATATATATATATATCACATATATACATATATTGTATCAATCACCACATATATAGCACGTCCCATTTACATGCTATATCCCATAACGTAAACATGCAATATAAAACCAAAAGCGATGGTTATGACCACTATAACTCCTTGTATCCACAAGGAATTACTACCACCTAGGTCAATCATCATATCACATGTATGAACCTATAGTTGATGTAGATTTGTGCTTGCCAATCTGGGTAGATCAGTTCAACCCTTTAACTAGTTGTCTCGCCTCTTAATCCATCAGTTGGTCCTCAGGGATAGTCGCCTGGCCTCACATCCAACCAATATTTGGAATCCATCCAAATGATATGTTAGACCCATCAGCCGGTCGTCTGGCTCCTTTGTTCTATCCGACATTGTCCTTTAGATGGTCGGCTCATCTAACGAAATAGTCATCATATTTGGTGATGATCATCTTCTGCTTCGTTGCAAGAAAAGAAACTATCCTATTGCTACTTTATAACATTATAAGGAGAAAGGTAGGAAAGAACTAACATTACATTGGGAATATGGAGGTAGATGATCGGTACGCAGACCAAGATAAAACATGAATAAAACCAAACCATCCAACCACACACATGTATTGGGTTTAGTACATAACCATGCTACACATCCACCATCAAAACTACATTTAGGGTGAAGTGTGTAAATTGCGTATATATATATATATATATATATATATATATCTGTGTGTGTGTGTATATATATATATATTAGTTTGGGATTATGTTGTCTTTGATCAGATAAACACATGAGAAAGTTTAAATATTCACATCGTATGCCATAAATAAATGATAAAACCAAAAATTTAATCATATCATTTATCCTAAAATATAGTGAACTGATGTGGCTCTAATATCACTGTTTGGAAGTATGAGCACAGGGTAAGTAAGAAGAAACAAAAAAAGTATCTATTCATATTCCCATAACAGCAAGGTCGTGCCAACTACTATGAAATAGGAAGGTTGGTTTAACGAGTTTATACCTGGTTGTAAAGAAAGTTGAGCAACAACAACTTGTTGCTATGCAACTACCTCCTAGTTTCTTTTGGATATTGTCTATAAAGCTCCTGGTCTCCATGATATCTGGCAAACTTGACAACTTCTGTGGGGACATCTACGGTCTTGCCACAAACTACAGACTGGATCCACTTCAGCAGCGGCTCCTGTGGTCTTCCCACAGATTGCAGTCTGACGTTGCTCTCCTAATAGTAGCCAAAGGACTCCTACCTCTAGAGTAGTCCACACATAACAACTAGAACTCTTGTCATTCTTATAGAATGGATAGGAAGGAGTTGTCTCTTCCACTGGCATACTAGTCACCAACTCACACTCTCACAATAATGATCCTCAATAGTTCTCTCCTATTTCTATCCCTCCCTAGTCAGGTAGGACTTACTTGTGCTCTCTAGATTACCAAAAACAGAGAGGATAACAATTATCAGAGTAACTGATTCTTCATTGTTTTTATTGTGCACTAGAGAGTCCCTAATACCCCTCTATTTATAGGTGGGGTTAGAGCCAAGGTTCCCAATCTGTTCGAGATCTGTGCAGGATTGGAAGGGACCAGAAGATTTTGAATTTTCACAACCTAAAAGACATGAAATAGTCATGTGGAAGTCCAAACTATCATCTCACTCTACGACACAGTTGCTTGGCACTTTCCTGATCACATATGAATTTGACAAAATTGTTTCTAATTAATGCAAACATTAATTCCTTATTCCAATCAACTTGAACAATTGAAATGACTAATCTTTTTCACGAATTCAGGAAAGTTGTTAGAACCTTCCACCGACCCAACTGAGATGATCGGTTCACCAAGTGAATTGGTTGTCTAACTTAGCCGAGCTGATCAATTCACCCAGTGAGCTGATTAGTTCAGTCTAGTTCATGTAGAACTCTAAGAAATTTAGTTCTAATCAGCCTGATTGTCCAAACACTCATCTCAACCCTTGAGGCGATCGTCTGAATATACAAACATTTGTCTCACCCTGTGAGACAATCATCTCACAGTACAGTCAGCCGATTTGTTGCTTGAATTGAATACCTAAACACTTTAGTAATCAATCCAATCATCATTCAAGATTAAAATCCTCTTATATATGAGTTCCTATGTGTGTGACCCTATAGGTCCCATATCACATTGGCAGTGAGTGTCCAAAACTAACTTTTGTTATCACAAGCAGAGAGCGGTGCCTAGTCGCATATCAATGCTACCGAAGTGAATGGAAAGTTGGAGAACAACTTCAATCTACAATCTTTGTAAGGTGTTATAATAATTATATAATTCCTTTTTCACTAGTATCCCGAGTGAACTCAAGGAATGGATATTGTCATCCTCTCAATGTTCAACCCATGTTACTTGAACCAAAAGTATACTGTCTAAGATAATGCGACCTCAATATCATATACTGATTCACATGTGCATGCTCATGTGTTTCTCAGTCTCACTTATCAGGTGGCTAGGATATCAAACTCTAGTTTGAGGGACAAATCACATCTCTATCACTCTCAGTCTATCCCAATGTGTCAAATCTAACCAATCATTACCTTTGTGGAAACCCATATTTCATTATTACATTTGATGATTCAAAGTATACCCAACCACATGTGATAAGTTCAATGATTTTAGGCCTAAGAACTACAATGACGAGTTCAATGACTTTAGGTCACATTATCTCACTATGAGAGATGACTATGACCCCCAATGATGATTTCCATGTGTCTCTCTCAAGGTAGATTTGTCTGATATGATGTTCTCTAACATGTATCTATGTGCTTGGTTTGATATTGCCATATCATGACTAATGAGATTCAGTCACCAACCAACCCACACTCTAGTATTATGTGTTATCGGTTTCTATCTACCTTCCATAGTAACAACCAACTAGGGACACAACAAGAATGTGCATACACTTAACATTTATATGATCTTATTCTCCAAGTCATGTACTTGAAGACATATGTTATTACGTGTTGTCATTATGTCGACATTCACATGTTTCCTCATAACCTTATAACTAAATCATAAAGAATGAATTGGAAGCTTACCTTTATGATTTTTAATGAAATCCTTTATAGTATATGCCATGTCAACCATCACATGATTTTCTCTATGGGCATACCTTACCAATAATATTGCTACTTTTGTTATTATTGTGGTGTATTTGATGAATGCATATTCATCTTAACTTTAGTTTCACTTATAGTCAAGTACGTCATTATGATATCTTGATTTTTACTAGAAATAATTTTGTGTTGATCTACTTAGGGTTTTATTCTAATTTGTGGGAATTTGAAACTTTTTTTGACTCTTTTTGTAGGTTTTGAGTTTTATCACTGTCCATCAAGTATGCCTAAGGTGTCCTGTTATCCTTCAGTAGAGGGGAGTCTAGAGGAGGACATCTCTTGTAGGGTGTAGGGTATTGCCTAGGACAAAAATAGATTTTGAGCACTTTCATAAGGTAGATCGATGAACAATTTTTGTTTCTAAGACCAAAATCGACCTCCTAATCAACCGTCCTGTCGACTTTCAAAATATCATCAATGATCAACTGCAGCATCGACCATTAAGTTTGATGACCCATCGACTCCATTGGTTGACATACAGAAGCTTGACATCTAGACTCATCAATGATAAAGGTCGATGACCCATTGATTTCTCTCCATCGACCAAGATCATAAATCTACCTTCGATATGCAGTCGACAAGACAACAACCATTGATTTATAGTCTAGTACATCATTTTAATATATTGATTTTTACTAGAAATAATTTTGTGTTGATCTACTTAGGGTTTTATGCTAATTTGTGGGAAGTTGAAACTTTTTTTGACTCTGGTTGTAGGTTTTGAGTTTTATCACTGTCCATCAAGTATGCCTAAGGGGTCACGTTATCCTTCAGTAGAGGGGATTCTAGAGGAGGACATCTCTTGTAGGGTGTAGGGTATTGCCCTGGACAAAAATAGATTTTGAGCACTTTCATAAGGTAGATCGATGAACAATTTTTGTGTCTAAGACCAAAATCGACCTCTTGATCAACCTTCCTATCGACTTTCAAAATATCATCAATGATCGACTACACCATCAACCTTTAAGTTTGATGACCCATCGACTCCATTGGTTGACATACAAAAGCTTGACATCTAGACTCATCAATGATAAAGGTCGATGACCCATTGATCTCTCTCCATCGACCAGGATCATAAATCTACCTTTGATATGCAGTCGACAAGACAAAAACCATTGATTCATAGTCTAGTACATCATTTTAATATCTTGATTTTTACTAGAAATAATTTTGTGTTGATCTACTTAGGGTTTTATGCTAATTTGTGGGAATTTGAAACTTTTTTTGACTCTCATTGTAGGTTTTGAGTTTTATCACTGTCCATCAAGTATGCCTAAGGGGTCCCGTTATCCTTCAGTAGAGGGGAGTCTAGAGGAGGACATCTAGACCAAAATGGACCTCCTGATCAACCTTCCTGTCGACTTTCAAAATATCATCAATGATCGACTGCACCATCGACCTTTAAGTTTGATGACCCATCGACTCCATTGGTTGACATACAGAAGCTTGACATCTAGACTCATCAATGATAAAGGTCAAAGACCCAGTGATCTCTCTCCATCGACCAAGATCATAAATCTACCTTCGATATGCAGTCGACAAGACAACAACCATTGATTGAGAACCATGACTCAAGAACACTATCGACCTTCAAGCTTGATGATCCACCAAACTTCTAGATCGATCACCAGTAGCCCTAGACTCAACACCAATGGTCAACAGCTAATACTGGACGTCGATGAAAGGAAACGACAACCGCAACCCAAAAAATAGGCCCCGAGGTCATCAATTCATGGTATCTTGAATATTAGAGATGAACGTGCCAAAACCTGACACTAAGATCAGATCAAAATTCCAAATCCATTGACCAGTCTAGTGTCATTGACCTAGCTAGACCATCAACCTCTAGACTAGGCTACTTCAATTGACCTCAACAAATCTATAACTATCTACCTCCCTCTCCAATATGATCGATTTCTTTATGGAGTCATTGTCCATCCACCTACTTCAACTATTATTTAGGGTTAATACATGGAAGAAAGAGAAGGAAGGAAGTCTATCGCCACACACCATGTTGAGCTACTTTAGTTACCATCATGATATGATCATGTCCTCTTCATCTACTAGTGATATTAATCTCACCATGTCAAGGGAGTAGTCCCTTTCATTGGGGTGTGGGCATTATCCCAACCACCCATTTACTACAATTTTATTCATATTCCAATTCTTGTATGAACTAATTTAATACATTGCTAACCGTTTATCGCATGTCTGTTGGATTGATCACTCATTTTATGTGATTTTTATAATCTTATGCCATGAGAAATTCAATGTTTAAGATTTGAATATTGATTAGCTTTGGTTGATGCCCCAACGAGAACTTTGTATGGAAAGTCTCCTGAGTAGTGGATTTAAGGTTTGTAAGTAATGAGACATCGAGCATACTAGATATCTACTTATGAAAGTCTATAATGCCAAACAAGAAAACTTGCATTAATCTAATTATCTCTTCACACATGTCTAGACTTAAACGAATGCACAAAATTTGAGTGGTGGTGTTGATACTCAACTCCATCCAAGTGTTTCCATTTATTAATAAATAGAACCTTAATCTAGCTCTTTTCATTCTTGCTACTTTAGTTAATCAAACTAACTCAAAATCTTATGATAAATACTAGTTTTTGATAAGTTACTTTGATTAGATAATTCTTAAAAAGTATTCTTTTGGGATTCAATCTTCAACTATAATGCAATAAGATTTGTTCGCTTGTGAGTGGAATTATTGCATGTTCATTCAGGTAAATTCTAGGAATTCTATTCCTAGTGAATTTGTAGTGCAATAATATTCACATTAGTATATACATTAAATAGTGCAATATTTTGTAGATCACATACCAATTCAATTAATGGTTTACATATTTTTAGTTATCATCGTAGTGCTTGAGTTATGCAACATATCTTGCTACAAGTTTGATTTTAAGTTTAATAGACCCAACTTTTGTTTAACTAGAGTTGGGCATTATGTCAACTATTATAATAGCTACAAGTATGATATAAATAACATATTATTGCATTAGTTGTTTATGTATATTGGGTACATGGGTCTAGTAGATCTTTGTCCAAACATATCCATTAGTATACAAACTTATATACAGGTCTATGCATTGTGGCTATGAAAATTTATATCCATGACACATTTTTCAGAGGTCAAATTAGCTTGTTTGTGGGTCTACTCAGAATCATTTACAAGCCTATGTTTGATGATTGACATTGTTTGTATTAAATTAAATTTTATTACATGAGAAACTCTCTATGATGAACTTACAATGTATCTTGGAACCGTATGTGATAGACTAGTAATGGGCTCTTGTACTCACACCTAACAGTTAAAAAAAATGTACAAAATATGCAAGCTCCTAGACTCACACCTAACATTTTAAAAATGTAAAAAATATGCAATTATAAAAGAAATCTTCAAATAAAATAAAAGATGTGACAATATTAAAAAATACCTCTCTGCTATTTTCTATTTGTTTCTACTTTTCTTCTCTTTTTCTAACACACTCCTTTTTTCTTCATTCTTTTTTATTTTATTTCTCTATTTATACTTTTTTCTCTTATTTTTTTTTAAATACTTCTCATTTACGACCCTCCTCTTTCTATCACTACATATCTCCACATTTTTCTCTTTTACATACACACACTACCTCTTGAAAAACTATATGTAAGTCAAGGATGAGGGAGTCTTTTTTAATATTCCTCTTAGATTTTAGTTCACACATACACATTCATAAAACCAATATAGCATCTAAAGAGAATTGTGCTTGTGGAGGGCAAGACAATTTGGTACATATAATGGCTACCATTCATTTAAGGATGTAAATGGGTGGAGTATTACCCACTTATACCTTTTAGGGTAGGATAAGGATAAACATATTTTTACCCTCCACCAGTTTATAATTTACCCACATTACCCGCATATAAAGAAGGTAGAATAAGGGACAATTTTTATCTTACACGCTTCATCCATTTACCCATGAGTTTATATATCAACTAATAATTTCATATTTTAATACATGTTCTAATGCCTGCCAAAAACCCTAACAAGTAGGACCTATAGTTCTTAATTTTTACTAAATAATTTTTTCCCAAACTATAATTAAATGATGAATATCCTATCATACCTTATATAGACATAAATTAGAGAGAAAAATGATTACATCAATAAAATATAATATATTAAATAAGTCGAGTTTGGTGTTTATAAAAATGTTGGGTTAAATATTATTGTTATTGACATATATCACCATAAATATAATTAACATTATCTAAAAATAGTTTTAAGAGTGTCTTGTGTTTGATGTAGGGAATATTGTATGAAGTTGTTGTTAAATATGTCATATGCCTATTTTCATGTTGGTTTACAAATTTAACCCCTTACCATAACCAATTAACATGCACTTAAAAGTGAGTGGGTAGGGTAGGGTAAAGGATTTTATAAATTACACTGCTTAATATCCACAACTTTGATACATATAAAGATAAGGATAAGCCTTTAACCTACCTTACCATATCCATTATAGACCTACTTCCACTACATCTAAATATCCAATATGTTGAACTTCATCTAAAAGAGTTTGTAGTAGAGGGCCACTATTCCCACATATGCATATGGAAAACATCTTCCAACCTATCCACTATTGAGTCCCATGAGGATCCATACCACAATCACATCTCCATATTTGAAAAACCAAAGCACCGTTCTTAAAGAACACCTTACACTGTTTGGAGCCATACATGTTGTATTGATCGAGCTCTTATTCCCCTTCTATTCTATTCTGAGGCTTTAATTAGAGTCTTTAGTGTAACTAGCTACTAAGAATGTTGAGATGATATGCATAAGGAAAACAATAAAGAATACATGGTTGATTTAATATCAGGAATCTACATCATTTGACAATGATATTTAGAACGACAAAGGCATTACGCAACCAGCCCTTGTAGAAGCTAGTTTAGAAAGGACGCATGTGAATGAGAACACTCGGATGGCACTTCTTACAGTGTGTTGTCTATTGCAGTGACATGTAATTGAGATATGAAATTGGGAGATGTAGATTTCATCTGAATGGATCTTCTATAGCCGTCAATCATTGCCTTCTCTATTGTCACATATTTTGTCTTTTGATTTTTAGATAAATGAATTTGTGTGGTTATCTGTAGTTTGATAAATATAACAAATACTCTTCTTAGATATCATTTGGTTTTACTACAAATTAATATGTGCAACTCTAGTTCTACTAATTTTCTAACTACATGTGTGTGGTATTACCTAGTTGCAACTAACAATGGGGAATTGAGCTATGACTATGTTTTCAAATGAGCAAAAAATCAAGAAAATGAACTTCATCCATTTTGGGCACAGTGAGTTTCCAAGTCACACATGTCTACTCCTATTTTTTGTATTAATTTCCACTTGTAGAAATTTACATCTAAGTTAGAGACAAGCGGGTAACAAGTTACGCCACTAGTCCTTTCTAGATGGAAAAACCAATCCTCTGAAACACCACATCCATTCATTTGGGAGCCATAACATTATTAACGATGAATATTTGGACCCTCTTGAGAAGATCCACAACTTTTGGTGCTAAGAATCCAAAAGTATCCAATCCAAATAGTATGAAGGCGTGTGGATTCTCAATACTAGTTTTCTCATACTTAACCACTTTTGCTAAAGCATTTATGGGTTGCATGTTCCACTATAAAAGCTCCACTCATCAATCCCACCAGTGGAGAAAATCTTGTTAGATCGACACTTGCATGTTTACCTACAAACCATCCAAAAATCAAAACATCAACATGTCTAAGTGTTGAACTTCCCACTTTTGGATCAGTTAAAAAGTTCATGGGTGCCTCTTTCTTAGCAACAACACATGCACGTCTAAGTACATCAAAGAGAACATCTCTAACAGGATGATGCCTATACTTAAAACCCGGAAGTTCTTTGCAATGAACTTCATGCTCCCCAAAAATGTCCAAACATGCCTTATGACAAACCAGACAAATCCCATCAGTCAAAACTAAAGGAATCATAAGATGATATTTGAGGATACTCCGATACTCCACTGGTGACATGTGCAGACCAAGTCTATCAATAGGAATAGCAAGGGGAAAATCTTGAACATGTTTGGCTTGCAAACACTCAAAAACTACTCTTTGTCTTATGGTCATGTCAAATTTAGATTCCATGTCCTCAATTATTTTATTAAAAAGAGAACTTGCCTAATCTTTTTGGGCCTTTGGAGCGATGGCTTCTTTTTTAGAAAAACAATTGAGGTCAAAGGTGGGAATTGTGACAAAAAGACAATCTAGAACATAAGCAAAGTCAGAGTCCATACCATGAATCCCACTACTTCATAAGATGTGATCCTGAAGTACCCAATATTGTTCCCTAGATGACACAAAAGTGTACGAGGAAGCTGTAGGGAAATACAGACATAGAAAGGGAACAAAACAAAATTTACCTATATGTATTCCTCATAATATCAAGATCACGTCAAATACTATGAAATAGGCAAGATGGTTTAACGACTTTATAACTGGTCCTAGAGCAAATCCAATGACTACAACTCATTATAGTGCAACTATATTCTAGTTGCTCTTAGATAGTGTATGTACAACTCATGGTCTTCACAATGGACAATAGACTCAAATGACGTCTACAACAACTCCTGGTCTTGCCACAGAGTTGCGGGCTGACATTTTCCCCCTACCAATAAACAACAACCTCCTCACCTCTAGAGAAGTCCACACAGACCAACTAGAACTCATGTCATTCTAGTAGAACAGGTAGAAAGGAGTTGTCCCACCTGTTGGTGTACTAGTCACAAACTTATTCTCCCATAATTGTTTCTCCCTTTCTATCCCTCCCTTTAGCGGGTAGGACTTACTAAGGCTCTATATTGGTTACCAAAATCATAGAGGACAACCATTGTTAGGGGGAAATTGAGTTGTGTTCTGGGAAGCCCCCAATACCCCTCTATTTATAAGAGGGGTTAGGGTTTGGGTTCCCAATCTGTGTGTGAGTGGAAGAGATCAGAAGATCATGAATTTTTGCAACCTATTAATCCCAAAATGATTACTTGGTAACCAAACTGATCGATTCACATGCGAGTCACCCGGTTTGCAGCCCAAATTAGTTGTTTCTCTTATTTCCTAATCACATACGCCAATTAATGCTAAACATTAATTCTTGCACCAATCGAATAGAACAAGTGAAACGATCAACTTTTCTCATGAATTTGGGAAAGCTACTAGAACCTTTAGTTGGCACAGTCAAGCCAATCGGTTCACCAGGTGAACCAATTGCCTCTCCCATTCTAATATGATTGTTTCACCCATTTAACCAATCTTTTGGTGCCTAATTCATGAAGAACTCAGCCAATTCAGTTCCAATCAACCTGACCCTCCAAACGACCAACTCTACACTTGAGTCGATCGGTTGGCAGTCTAGTCAGCTGATTTGTGGCTTGCATTGAGTACCCAAGCACTTTGGTAATTAATCCAATCATCATTCATGGTAAGCTCCTCTTCTATACGAGTTCCTATGTGTGTGACTCTATAGGTCCCATATCACATTGGCAATGAATGTTCATAATTAACTTATGACATCACAAGCATAGAGTGGTGCCTAGTCACACATCAGTGCCACCCAAGTGAATGGAAAGTTGGAGAAAAACTTCAACCTACAATATTTGTAAGGTGTTGTAGTGATTGTATAATTCTTTTGTCTCTGATATCTGGAATGAACTCAAGGCATGGAATCATCATCCCCTCAACATTAAATCCATGTTCCTTGAACCAAGTGCACACCATCTGAGATATATGTGACCTCGATATCATATACTGATTCACATGTGCATGCACATTCTTCTTTCAGTCTCTCTTATCAAGTGGCCAAGATATCAAACTTTAGTAGGAGGGTCAAATCCCATCTACATCACTCAAAGTCAGTCCCCATGTGTCACAACTACCCAATCATCACTGTTATGGCAATCCCTATTTCAGGGTTACATTTGATGATTTCGATGTATATTGAATGATATGTGATGAGTGTAGGGACTTTAGGTATAAGAATCACAATCACCATCTTCACTATGAGATATGACTATGACCACCAATGATGGTTTCCATGTGTCACTCTCAAGGTGGGTCTATATAATACATTGTTCTATAATATGTATATGTGAGCTTGGTTTGATATACCATATCATCACTAATGAGATTTTGTCATCAACCAACTCACACTCCAGTCTTGTGTGTTACTAGTGTCTATAAGCCTTGCACAGTAACATCCAACTAGGGACATAATAAGAATGTACAGACTATTAGAATTCACATCAACTCATTATTCAAGTCACATACTTGAAGACATACATCATTAAGTGTTGTCATTCTTTAGACATTCATAATGTTTCCTCATTATCTCATAACTGAGTGAAACAAAATGAATTGGAAGCATGCTTTTTATGACTTTTATAAATCAAATCCTTTATGTTATATGCCATGTCAATCTTCATATGATAGGATCTTTGGGAAAACCTTTCCAATAGAAGCCTCAACAACTGAATATAATCGCAAACCACCAAATTGAATGGGCAATGAAACCGCCCTCCATAGGAGGTCTTTAAAAAGGGGACCTTAGCAAACTACAATATCTTCGATAGACCCTCGTAAGCCTCTGTCAAAACATGTTGTTGCCTCCTTCGTGTACAAAGACTGACAAGTCCTCAAGCCAAATAAAAGTTTTGAGAAACCCCAACACAATTAGAGAAAAAGGAGCTCAGTCTAGGGATCACCCAACTGAGATAGAAGATGCACCAACTCAATAGACTTAGAATCCCTCTCCATATTGGAACCCTCAATAAAATTTATGTCTCTACTAACCGCTCCTCAAGCAACTTCACCCCTAACTAGGGCCTTCACAATATCTATCGGGAACAACTCTTTGTGAAGCTTCCTACCATTCACATGTAGGCAACAAAAGCTCAGCTTTAGAAATATTTAAGTGGTGTCCCTTAATAAGGATACAATATGCATCAGGAAATGTATATCGGATTAAGAATCTAATTCTTGAGTCTTAATTCAGAGAGAATATCTAATTTCCTTGCAATTACCACTCTAGGAACATTTTTTATGTTCACTCCACACTAGGGTTTTTAATAGATAGGATATTACTCGTTGACATACCCAGTAGGAAAAGATATGGACAAGCATATTTTTACCCATTCCCCATTTACTGGTTACCTATTCTACTTACACCTACTGAGGGTAGGGATGAGGAGAATCATACTTTCTTCATTCATTTACATATCAATATAAGGTTGAATTAAAGTTTCACATTCAAATACATTTATTAATGCCTACTAAAACCCCAACACGACTCAACACAACTTTTTAAAATTTTACTATTATTTGATTCGAAAAATAGTAAATAATTTGTGACATGTCACACTTTATAAAGAATAATAAATATTGCAATAAAAGGTTAGACCTTTGTTGTAAAAGAAATATAAATATTAACATTTTGGTGTATAACATATGTATTACTTTCTAGAATTAATTTTTTTATGAGTTTCTTGTTTTTAATGAAGAAAATATCATATAAAGTTATTACTAAAAATATCATATATGTTGATTCATGTCCCTCTTTTTTGACAAATTGCTCCTCTTAACTACCACTCAACAATCCATGGATGTCCACCTCCTGTGAGAGCCATAGAGGTTTGAAAGTGAAATCTTCTTCCGGACCAGTGTGCACGACATGTTTTGCAACATTATCTGCTACAAGTGTATATTTCATGGGCACAAATTTTAAACAATAATGGTTTAGAATAGCGATGTTTCTCTTCATCCTTCTTTAAGATGTATTAAATCTTATAGGAGCTTTACAATATGCTTGGCCAAGCTCTATGATTTGCTTGATGTCAGACAACAGAAGAATGTCAGTAATTTGATATGAAATGCATACATCAATGGTGTACATGATGGATTTCAACTCATTCTCCAGCGCGTTGGAGTCATGGACTATCACCCCGCAACCCCTCACCAAGGTGCCATCATTGGAGGTTATGTAGAGACCAAATACCCAGGTTTCTGACACTTACTAAAAGTTTCATCAACAAAGAACAATAAGTTTGTGTTGTCAAGGGAAGTAGGAATAGTTTCTATCTCTTTCTCCTCAAGATCTTTCATAGGAACCTCTTCAATCATCCTCATTCTTTCAAAAATGAATTTTGATAATCTGTGTGTTGGTTTCCTCCCACCCCGATGGACAAGCTCATTTCCAGCCATCCATAGGTGCCAACATACAATGGCTGGGAAGGGGTCAATGTAGAGCTAGTGATGATGTCCTTAATCCACTAGATTGAAATATCATTGAAGTTATTCTAAGGTTACTCCACACTTTCTAGCTTTGTGGGAAGTCCCTAAGACAATGAATAATGGATTCAGGGATAATGTTGCAATGTGGACAATCTTTAGAGCAATCAACGTGCCTTCTCTCCTCATTTGTAAGCAAAGACTTATGTGCCATAAGCCATAGGAAAACTTTCACATTTTGTGGAACATGAACCTTCCACAACAAATTTTAGTTCCCTTCGCAATGAACTTCTTTATTTCTATGCAGCCATCTATATGAAAACTTGGGGGTGAAGGATCCATCATGCTCACCATTCTGAGCCCATTCATATGGACTTGCAATCCTATTTAGCGAAGGTACATATCAAATTCAACTCCATATAGTGGTAGGGAAATATTGATGGATAAAATCCCAATACCAATCACCTTCTTCAATAACCATAGATACTAGGCAAAGATCACCAAGAGCATCCAAAATATGGATGTTCGGGGTTGAGGAAGACATACTAGAGTCATCAAACCATGTATCATGAAAATCATTAGTGTCTTGACCATCATTTATAATGTGTCTAGTGTGCTCCTTCACCACTGAAATAGTTCTTTGAATGAAAGACCATGTTGTTGAGAAGGTGGCACACTTTATATTACTAACTCTATAGCATTTGCTTCTCATTACTATGACCCATAAATTTGAATGGAAGTTCAGAGACGACCATGTATTTTTTAACATTAAGGCTTCATTTTGATCTCTTTCATCCCAAAGACCAAGCCCCCCATTATTCCTGCTAGATGATACTTTCTTCCATGATACTAAGGAGGCTTTCTTTTGATCCCTAACACCATTCTAGATAAATATTTGAACATGTTAGTTAATATCATTACAAATTAATGGTGAGATACCGATGGACTACATAGTATAAGAAGGGATTACCTGGAGGGTAGCTTTAGCAAGTGTAATCCGCATAGCTAGAGAAAGATGACACAAAATCCAACCATTCATTATGTTCTTGATTGATTCTATATTCTTCGAATGTGTGTTGTGATTGGTTCTATTGTGGATTATCAAAACTCCAAGATAATGGTCTAGATTATTATTAGAAGAGATTACCTGGTGCATGTTGATGTTTTTTCCTTCAAAGTTAGAGTGTTTCCAGAGAAGTAGCATCTTGATTGTTTTGCAGGTATCTTCTGCCCGTAAACAGTGGCAAACATATTTAAAAGATTCCTCATATGACTTGCTTGTTGATATGATGCTTCAGATAGAAAGATGATATGATCAACAAATAAGACATGTGACAAGCGAAGACCATTCTTTGTGAGATGCATAGGTTTCCAATTCCCATTATTCACGGATTCATCATTTCCTTGACTCAATCTTGCCATACCTAGGATGAATACGTATGGACTTGTGGGGTCACTTACGGACACCCTAGGAGGCTTTAATAGGAGGAAGCAGGGCACCATTCCAAAGGATGAATGAATAACCAGATGAAATGATCTACATAATGAGATCAGTGGTATTATGAGGAAGAACAACCTTACTTAGGGTGTCCCTAATAAATGACCAAATCATCTTATCAAAAGCTTTTAAGAGATCGAGTGTAATTACAAAATAGGCCTTTAGCATCAGTTAATTATGGGCTTTAGTGTCGGTTTCCAAGCGACACCCAAGTGGGCGCCGCTAAAGGTGGACCCCTTCGTCTTCGGTTCCCAACCGACGCCAAAAAGCTTCCCCCCACTGAAAACGTGCCAGCAAAGGGACTATAGGCGTCAGTTTTTTAAGAACACCGACACTATAGAATTGTTACAGACATCAGTTATTAAAAGAACTGACGTCACAACACTTCCTGCCACTGAAAATGCGCCAGCAAAGGGCCTATAGGCCTATAATTTTTTTTGCCGTTAGGTGTCGGTTATTAGGTCAAAACCCCGACGCCGTATGTGAAACTTTGGGGGTAATTTTTTTTCGCTCAAAAATTTGGATTTGGCAGGCTATTTTAGGCGTCAGTTCATTATAGGGAGCCGACGCTAGATAAAAAGTGATACCCATGTCTGGACTGTCTTCAAATATACATGTTGATCTCTGTAATTAGCCGACGTTGTAGGGTTTGGGCATTGGTTTTCGGTAATAATTGACACCTCTAAATGTGATGTTATAAGCTATTTCTATAGTAGTAACTATCATCCATCTCTTGTTGCCTTTTTAAAATCACATAGAGTGGATTTCTTCCTGCACTAGAAGGATATTGTTTGTAATATGACGACCTGGAATAAATCTATTCTGAGTTGGTGAGATCCAATCATAAAAAGAGGTTTAATTCTCTCCATAAGGATCCTGGTTATCAGCTTGGAGCATGTATTATTCAGAGAAATAGGATGAAGTTTGTGACGTCCCCGGATTTTTTAAAACTTAATCTGATGAGTGACGTCCAAATTGAAACCCTCACCTCAGCGAGAATCCCAAATTAAACATCCCACACTGGGCTAAGAAGAAGAAAATCAGAGGAAGTCAAAAGGAAACAACAGTAGCACATGTACATGAGCAATAATAAAACCATACACACATGTTCACCATTCAACATATAATTACATAATGAATTGTTACAACATTTGATATTACATATTGAACAGAAAACTTATACATATACATGTACTACCACTAAACTATAGGATCTTAAGACAGAAGGTCCACCTGTACATCAGCTCGCCACATAACTCTCACTATCTTGGATCTTCAAGAGCATAACCACAACCTAAACAAAAGATTACATGCGGTAGACGTCAGCACAATATTCAAGAATATTGTACTGAGTACGCCTACGTGTCTTTTATATACCTCTCATCATATCTTGGAAATAAGATAAAACTAATATTTGGCAGTTATAAAGAAATATAAGAAAAGCATATAATTGCACAAAGATGTTCATTAACAAAAGAGAACACATATTTTAAGCTCATTTTCCATTATATGCTTGTGCATCTGCCTACCAATGGGATAAATGCATCCAGGCCTCATGATCTACTTACCAAAGAGATAGATCATTGTACATGTGATCTACTTACCAAAGAGATAGATCACTCAGTAGCACTATGCTTACCAAAGAGATATAGTGCTTTCATATAATGGAACAAATATATTATGTTTCATGTGTTCATAGCCATAAGTACGAAAAATCAGGCAACATATCATACAAGAGCAATCATTTCATCCAATACCATATGCCAAGTATTTTACTACTCATATTACACAATCATATTGTATAATAAGCCAAGTAAGAGGTAATGGCATACCTTGATCAAGAACAAACCTAATCATCATATTCCTCACGTCATCTATATCTTTGTTAAACCTGATTAAGACAAGATCATATACTACCATCATATTCTCATCATCTTACATCACATCTTAACCCTAATTGTGTTCATATTAGGGTTTGCTTACTCATTTGGATATGTGCACCATTACTTGTATTCTTGTCTTATATTTATCTTACTGATGTCATATTCCAGATTATGATTCATTATCTGAACATTATCTTCCATAGCATTTTTGTGCACATTAATTAACCCTAGGTTACACCATTAACCGAGATTAGGGTTTTAAACCATGTATTAAAGGTCAACTTCATATAACATGAATTTCATGTATAAAACTGATCTCATATTTAAATATAAGGTTCTAGATACTGATATGAGCTTACTCTGTAAATCTCATCATTTATTGAGCATGTATGCATTAATTGCATTATCTTTAGTGTTATTAGCCCTATTTATCCATATTCATCAAATTATGTAATTTCGTACATCAACATGACCATATCAGACATCATATCCATTATAAACATGATTATAGACTTACTGATATTTTTCCATAATTTTATGTCATCATTTGCTATTTATTACACATGATATGAGCATTATACAACTTACACAATATTACCAATATTAAAGCATCACAAGCCTGATATTATAGTTCCATATTGTTCTACTCATTTTTCTGAGAATTTTGGTATCTTGTTTGTAATTTTATGATAAGCAGGCTATTTATTACGAATTATTGAAGATCCTGATTTTTACTAAATTATTTACCTTTATGGGCCAGTAGGTGAGTGCCACGTGGCCCGCACTGATCTGGTGGTTCACTGGGTCTGGGTTGGTTTTCCAGGCTTGGACCCAGTTTAAGGTTCTCCTCCTTCTCTGCATCACGCAGACTCTTTCTCGCGATCTATCCTTAGGATATCGTAGCCGAGCTTCCGTCTGAGCATGAGCGCCGCCGTGCTCAACTCCCTTCATCCTGATCTTAGGTGCCATCATGGCTAGGTCTTCTCTAGCAAGAGATTGGCCTCTCTCTCTTCTGATTTTTCTTCTCTTCCTCTCCTGCTGGACGCCCAACACATGATGCCGACATGCGTGGTTACCTGACACACACCGCCGCCGGGGCTACAGACCTTCCAGGCTCCTTCTCGCATGAACTCCCGCACGCAGATGCTTGCGAGCGCCTCCCGGCACCAGCCGCCGCAGCTGCGCAGTTGATCCCCAGCTTGCATGACATGATCTATGGTGTCGCCGCCTGGTTCTTTAGGTGGGTGACTAATAGTCAATTGCTCCTCCTTATTGATGTCACCGTAGGGTACTACTCCAGCAAGGGATCAGAGCTGCGCTGGCCACCTACATCTAGTTATTTTGAACCCAAGAGTCTTGAAACTCCTTAACCTTCACGGCTCCTCGATTTCTCGGTCATGACTCTACAGCTCGGCCTCCATAATCTCGTCATCTGTACACGCCGTGATGATGGAGCGAAGGGAAACATG
The DNA here is from genome assembly GCA_963693085.1 of Alisma plantago-aquatica. Taxonomy (NCBI): domain Eukaryota; kingdom Viridiplantae; phylum Streptophyta; class Magnoliopsida; order Alismatales; family Alismataceae; genus Alisma; species Alisma plantago-aquatica. The sequence goes on along the minus strand of OY856413.1, from coordinate 640,783,745 downwards.
GCCTCTACTGCCAAACCTGAAACTGGAGATCCCTAGAGCTTCTACTCACGCCTCCGATCACCACTAGTTAGTTGGTCTAGCTACCGCCTGAACAAGGTAGTGGAGAGCCACAATAAAAAGGAAGATTGTCATTCTCCTCACTGCAAGTTGCGGTAGAGGGGTTGTGCTGGGACGTTTCTCGTCCTCCCCATTTTCTGCACCAAAAGCCACACGGAGAGTTTCAAAGCGGGAGTCCTCATGGAGGTGATGCCAACCATCCACTCCATCCACTCCTCAACCCACGACAAGGTAACTCGGAGATGTGGGAGCAACCTGTTCTAAATGAGACTGTGACTGTTTCTATGAAAGCAGTCTCCCCAACCATCAGATGTATCCAAGAGCTGAGACTAGAGCTCCACTAAGCCAATCCATGGCAGTTCGTATTCAAGTCCATGGCCACTTGATGATCATTTTTGCGGCCAGATCTCAGCCACGCCACCCAACCCAGATTCAAGGGGCACGTGACTGAGCTGCTGCTTAGGGCCTATCTATTAAAACACGGTTTTATCATACATTAAATTATCTTATTTCATGATATCCAAACTTAAATAACTAACTCTAGAAATATCAAAACTTAATGAATCTTTGACCGTAGTTATATTATCGTCTAGGCTATCTCTCATCCAACTTTGGTGCCAATAATCTATTTTTTTGATCATTTAATTAAATTCCTCAAGAAGACATTAAAAGAGATATCTTAATAATGATGTCAACCTCACATCAACACACGTATTTTGTCAAAAGCTTGGAACTCTCAATCTAACTCAAACATATATTTTCACTTTAGTCATTAGGCATTTTAGGATTCCAATAGTCCACTCCATCACATCCTACACACCTTAAAAGAAATTCCGTCCTCAGAATTAAGCCAGAAAAACCACTTTGACACATCATATACATCTTAAAAGAACTTTCGTCCTCGAAAGTAAACCATACTCATACTTCCGGGGAAAACCTAAGGATCTTCTTCCACATATAGGCACCATTCTTGGTACAACATAATCAAAAGCTCCAAAACTATATCTAAGCTACTAGGATGTTTTTCAAACATCTAGGGTGAAACATCACTTCATAGAAAGCTCAAACATGGGTTTCATAACATTATGTTGTGATAACTACCAAACTATATTTTTCATCTTTATTAAGCACTAAGATGAACACCTCATGTAACATGTTTCATTCTTTTTATCTCATTTCATTTCTTATCATAATAAATTGCAACATTTACAAGTGATTTCATCACAAGATTAGCCGACAATATCACATTATCATCTTTATTCCTATATATGGTTAACCATTTATGCATTGATATCAATTAAACCGTCTCTAGGTTTTCATCATATCATGTCTATATATCACATCTCGAGATTAGATCACATCCTTACATATATTATATTATGGTTGTGCTAAACAAACTTATGTGAGTGGCTAATCAAACATATATCAAAATTTTATCTAGTCCAACTGAGGTTCTCCTAACCCATATCATGAGAGTAATGCCATGCTCAGTCTCCTGAGCTAACTCAACTCTATGAGTATCTCATATGCATATATTTTATCCTCCCTCCTTGATTTAGGGTTTCCGAGTCTACCTCATTGGTACTAGCAATAGCTTTACAAGCTCTAGTCACATAAGCACAAACCAAAACATGCTATGTCATACTCTTCATAGGTTCTATACCCATGAAACACTATTTCTCAACTCTCTTTCTCTTATATACACACCACTAGATTCGTATATGGGAACCACCAACCCGAGCATGAGGCTTCACATAAACTAACATAGCTACCTCCTCCAGGGTCTTGGGCTCTCTCCCTCACCCAGATGGCAGGCACTCATATTTCCTTATTCACATACACATATGTAACTAGCCTCTCTCTGATTCTAGGGTTTGGTACTCTCAAGGACATCTAGGGTTCCATAGGTCTAAAGGAATCATGCATAATGAAACTCAACTCAATCACTCAAGAGTAGTCTAGTTTAGGACATATCATATCACATATCTCAGAATTCTCATATCTTAGAGTTTAGGTTCTCTAACCTTCTCCCAATGGGTCTCACTCTCTCAGGAGTTAACCCCGAAACTGGTCCTAACACTAGAGGTCCTCCTTCATAAAAGAGATTGAGTCTCGTGCTGACTCACAGCCTAGTCTTAGCTTAACATATCTTATCTCATAAAATCCTAGTTACATGCATCATAAAACTTATCTCAAATCCTCAAAACTAAACTTTAGTCCTCGAAGACAAACATATATAATCATAACCATCTTATGTCATCTATATAAGACTTACATCAAAGCTTATTTCGTATATGCCATCTATCATATATTCTAACAAGGCTCTAGACATCTAATCTAGAACTACTCTCTCTTCTTGACTGATGTCATTCACTTTCACTTAGGTTGCATGACCACCTCCTACTCGTACATGTTTGGGGACACATTTTTGTAATACATATACATAATAAAATATTATATAGTTTTTCTCCGATAAAACAAACGTCAGAGAAAACTATCACGGTTCGATCCGATTGGAATCAAAAACCAAATCCTAAAAACGAGTGTCCCACACATAGTAGAGAGTACAATGTCATAAAAACTAGTGAAAAGGGTGAGAACAAGGGGTAGACTAGTGTAGCTACCCTAGACAACGAGCGCTATATGTCTAGGATTTCTCTTCCCTTGATGCACGTCATTTCCAAATAGTGCAACGTCCCATACCGCTGCACTACAAAGAAAGAACGACATCTAAGGACTTGCTACTCAACAAGCATAAGTCTAGAGCTAGTTCTCAAACATCTAGGTGCTAACCTAGAGGCTAGGTCGGATTTAGTCTCTAAAAGATGACTAATCTAACCCTATAGATTATTAAGTTGAAGGTTCTTTAGTTTTGAGTTGCATAATGAGTAAATGTCAGGCTTTGCTATTGTTCATGCTCTGATACCACCTGTGACGTCCCCGGATTTTCTAAAACTTAATCTGATGTGTGACGTCCAAATTGAAACCCTCACCTCAGTGAGAATCCCAATTTCAACATCCCATACTAGGGTAAGAAGAAGAAAATCAGAGGAAGTCAAAAGGAAACAACAGTAGCACATGTACATGAACAATAATAAAACCATACACACATGTTCACCATTCAACATATAATTACATAATGAATTCTTACAACATTTGATATTACATATTGAACAGAAAACTTATACATATACATGTACTACCACTAAACTATAGGATCTTAAGACAACGGGTCCACCTGTACATCAGCTCGCCACACAACACTCACTATCCTGGATCTTCAAGAGCATAACCACAACATAAACAAAAGATTACATGTGGTACACATCAGCACAATATTCAAGAATATTGTACTGAGTACGCCTACGTGTCTTTTATATACCTCTCATCATATCTTGGAAATAAGATAAAACTAATACTTGGCAGTTATAAAGAAATATAAGAAAAGCATATACTTGCACAAAGATGTTCATTAACAAAACAGAACATATATTTTAAGCTCATTTTCCATTATATGCTTGTGCATCTTCCTACCAATGGGATAGATGCATCCAGGCCTCATGATATGCTTACCACAGAGATAGATCATTGTACATGTGATCTTCTTACCAAAGAGATAGATCACTCACTAGCACTACGCTTACCAAAGAGATATAGTTCTTTCATATAATGGAACAAATATATTATGTTTCATGTGTTCATAGACATAAGTACGGAAAATCAGGCAACATATCATACAAGAGCAATCATTTCATCCAATACCATATGCCAAGTATTTTACTACTCATATAACACAATCATATTGTGTAATAAGCCAAGTAACAGGTAATGGCGTACCTTGATCAAGAACAAACCTAATCATCATATTCCTCTTGTCATCTATATCTTTGTTAAACCTGATGAAGACAAGATCATATACTACCATCATATTCTCATCATCTTACATCACATCTTAACCCTAATCATGTTCATATTAGGGTTTGCTTACTCATTTGGATATGTGCACCATTACTTGTATTCTTGTCTTTTATTTATCTTACTGATGCCATATTCCAGATTATGATTCATTATCTGAACATTATCTTCCATAGAATTTTTGTGCATATTAATTAACCCTAGGTTACACCATTAACCGAGATTAGGGTTTTAAACCATGTATTAAAGGTCAACTTCATATAACATGAATTTCATGTATAAAACTAATCTCATATTTAAATATAAGGTTCCAGATACTAATATGAGCTTACTCTATAAATCTTATCATTTATTGAGCATGTATGCATTAATTGCATTATCTTTAGTGTTATTAGCCCTAATTAGCCATATTAATCAAATTATGTAATTTTGTACATCAACATGACCATATATGACATCATATCCATTATAAACATGATTATAGACTTATTGATATTTTTCCATAATTTTATGTCATCATTTGCTATTTATTACACATGATATGAGCATTATACAACTTACACAATATTACCAATATTAAAGCATCACAAGCCTGATATTATAGTTCCATATTGTTCTACTCATTTTTTTGAGAATTTTGGTATCGTGTTTGTAATTTTCTGATGAGTAGGCTATTTATCACGAATTATTGAAGATCCTGACATTTACTAAATTATTTACCTTTATGGGCCAGTAGGTGAGCGCCACGTGGCCCGCACTGATCCGGCGGTTCACTGGATCTGGGTTGGTTTTCCAAGCTTAGACGCAGTTCGAGGTTCTCCACCTTCTCTGCATCACACAGACTCTTTCTCACGATCTATCCTCAGGATATCGTAGTCGGTCTTCCGCCTGAGCATGAGCGCTGCCGTGCTTGACTCCCTTCATCCTGATCTAAGGTGCCATCATGGCTAGGTCTTCTCTAGCAAGAGATCGGCCTCTCTCTCTTCCGATTCTTTTTCTCTTCCTCTCCTGCTGGACGCCCAACACGCGATGCCGACATGCATGGTTACCTGATACACACCGCGCCGGGGCTGCAGACCTACCAGGCTCCTTCTCGCATGAACTCCCGCACGCAGACGCTTGCGAGCGCCTCTCGGCACTAGCCGCCACAGCTGTGCGGTTGATCCCCAGCCTGCGTGACAAGATCTATGATGTCGCCGCCTGGTTCTTTAGGTGGGTGACTGATAGTCAGTTGCTCCTCCTTTCGGATTTCGTCATAGGGTACTACTCCAGCGAGGTATCAGAGCTGCGCTGGCCACCTACATCTGGTTATTTCTAACCCAAGAGTCTTGAAACTCCTTAACCTTCATGGCTCCTCGATTTCTCGGTCGTGGCTCTGCAGCTCAGCCTCCATAAGCTCGTCAGCCGTACACGTTGTGATGATGGAGCGAAGGGAAACATGGCCTCTACTGCCAAACCCGAAACCGGAGATCCCTAGAGCTTCTACTCACGCCTCCGATCACCACTGTTAGCTGGTGGAGCTGCCGCCTGAACAAGGCAGTGGAGAGCCACAATAAAAAGGAAGACTATCGTTCTCCTCACTGTAAGTTGCGGTAGAGGGGTTGTTCTAGGACGTTTCTCATCCTCCCCATTTTTTGCACCAAAAGCCACACAGAGAGTTTCAAAGCGGGACTCCTCATGGAGGTGATGCCAACCGTCCGCTCCATCCACTCCTCAACCCATGACAAGGTAACTCGGAGATGTGGGAGCAACCTGTTCTAAATGAGACTGTGACTGTTTCTATGGAAGCAATCTCCCCAGCCATCAGATGTATCCAAGAGCCGAGACTAGAGCTCCACTAAGCCAATCTGTGCCAGTTCGTATTCAAGTTCATGGCCACTTGATGATCATTGTTGCGGCCAGATCTCAGCCACGCCGCCCAACCCAGATTCAAGGGGCACGTGACTGAGCTGCTGCTCAGGGCCTAGTCTATTAAAACACTGCTCTATCATACATTAAATTATCTTATTTCATGATATCCAAACTTAAATAACTAACTCTAGAAATATCAAAACTTAATGAATCTTTGATCGTAGTTATATTATCATCTAGGCTATCTCTCATCCAACTTTGGTGCCAATAATCACTTTTTTTTATCATTTAATTAAATTCCTCAAGAAGACATTAAAAGAGATATCTTAATAATGATGTCAACCTCACATCAACACACATATTTTGTCAAAAGCTTGGAAATCTCAATCTAACTCAAACATATATTTTCACTTAAGTCATTGGGCATTTTAGAATTCCAATAGTCCACTCCATCACAAAGGTCATTACATGTTTGCACAACACCATATTTAAGAATGAGAAGCATGAAGGACCTAGACATCTCAGCATCAATGGGATGTAGAAAGAAAGGCTTGTCAAATAGTGGACAATAAAGAGTCTCCCACCACCTTCCAATTATCTTGAAGGAAGTCATTGTGCGACCCATCAGGACCAAAATCCTTAGCGGGTTCATCTGGAAAAGGGTGCTCGCACTTCTTCAGATGTAGAAAAAGATGAGATTTTCTATTTTTGATCTTATGTGAGACGAGGGAGCAAACCAACAAAGGCTTTAGGATCTTGCCAAGACTGCATTGGCCAAGCTAGGAGGTTGTGAAGTCATCACAAACAAGTTGTTGTAGGGCATCTTATTCATGAATCCATGTTCCTTCTGCCACCGACAAGGAGTGTCTCAAGTGGTCAAGAACGGTGTCTCCTAATAAAGGGACCCAAGTTCGAATTCCAGTTGCCTCTTTGATTTAGCACCCTCCTAGGTATTCAGCCTCTGCCATGGGCATGGGAGAGGGGGAGATAATGCCTCTCTTTATCCCATGTTCCATATCCCCCTTTAAATCTTGATATCTGATTATAGTGATGCCTGACTCACATGTAGGAGTGAAAAAAATTTGTATTCCCATCCCCCAGTTGGATCCATTCGATGTGTGATTGCTTCCACCAGTCTACATCTTCACACAATAGAATTCACTGAAGTTGTTCTTGCAATTCAATACATTGCATCTCATTATTAATAGAGTATGAGGCTAGAAGAAGTAACTGCACTGTGTTGATCTGATGAGTAATCTAAAATTTTTGATGCTGTTGCAACTTCATGGAAGGATTGTCCCAAGACAACACAATGGGCTTAAACTTGTGTAGTGCTTCTTGGAGGGCATGCTGACATCCCAGTTGGTAGAAATTTGCTGCAGAAATTCAGGCCTCAATCTCCAATTAGCACTGCTTCTGAAGGCATGCTCCTTGAGTTAGGTAGTTCTTTACTTAGGAACAAGGATGGCATTGTGATTTGAATACATGTGGGGTAGAATTGATATTGTGGATTGATTTGTCACCAACCATTTCTCATTCTCAATCAATTGGTCCAAGCTTTCCACTAATCTTCCTCTATGGAAGGTATACCATTGACCTCCTTCTTTGATGTCAACAAGCCCAGTGGCAAGAAGCATATCATTGAAGGCACCACTTAAATAATGATCAAAGTACCTACCTCCTACTTTTTGTGATAATGACGACATTTTGTTAAAGTCTCCAATTACTACCCATTCTTCCAAAACACCAATTGATATGTAAACTGGGTGTTTCCAAAGAAAGGCACAAGTAAAAGAATTTAAGCTATAATAGATGAAGGTAATGAGAGACTCATGATTCACACAACAGTGAATGCACTGTTTGTGGTTTAGAAGAATCTCTATTGAGCAATGATGAGTGTCCCATTGAGTCCCAATTCTCCCCAATAAGTCGATCACTTTAACACGATGAGATGAATTAAATTCCATTTTTCTTATGATCAGGTCTTCCCTAGAGCCTCTATAATGTGGTTCGACTATGGCCATGAGGTCAATGCTATGAATTTTCTTAAGATAATGAACATATTGGATTTTATCATCACAACAAGCGCCCTGGATATTCCAACACATGTAATTCATTGTTAATGAGGAGAAAGTAAGAGTGAGATGACTATTTGCAACCCAACCATTGGGGCCAGGTCAGGGTCATCCTCCTCTATGGTTTGCAATTCTTCTTTTGTAGGATTTGATTCATTATTGTTGAAAAGACAACATTCTTCACATACTTTAGAACTGTCATTTGCTTCACGAGCGTTCCCTTTCTTTCTCTCTCTATCTGAAATACAGGGTATCGTTTGGTATATAACCCACTTATTCCTTAGGATCACACCACCACCTGCAGTCCATGCACATCCAGTATTTGTAGAGGAGGATCCAAAGTTATAGGAAACTGGAATGGTGAGTCATTCTCTTTCTTCGACTCCCTCCTGGTGGAAGTATCATCACCAACCAGAACCACAAAGGTGTTTTCTAAGAGCAAGATCTTTGATGAGTTACCCCAGCCATTCTTTTCTCCTGCCTAAACAGACTAATTTCTAGGAGACTTCTTTCAATTTTTCCTATTTTGGATGTATTACCACTTCCCCTTCTTGAGTTTTCTACATTGGATGTACTAGTATCATCCTTACTAGCATCTAATTCCTTTTCCACTACTGATGTTGTCTTCTTTATGATAATATGCATGGCCATCAAGAACGATATCACAATTAGATTCATATATGGAGTTGCAGAGGCGTCTGGAGCGACTAACACACGGGAGCATCTTGCCTCCTCATGGCTGACTCTACCACATCTAACACACAGGGCAGGAAGGCTTTTGTACTCTATTTTGAATATTTCTCCATTGATGTAAATTGCTAGTAGGGGAGGATTGTGTGTCAATTTTAGTAGCAATTCTGGTGAATTTACCTCAGTTTCCTTGAGTCATGATGCGAGGATTTTGAGTCGCTTATATAGACTTGTTTTACATGTGTTTTATGTGTTTATTAGTCACTTTTGTGGTTATTATCGCATGATTCATTCGCTTTAGTCTATAATCTCATTTTGTATCAAATCTCTCATATTTTATCTTTTTGATTATAAATGATCATAATGATATGTTTTAGCATAGTTGATTTGTCTTTATCTTAAATTTTAGGAAGAACGGATATACACAGCTATCGATACCATTGGCATCCGTCGATAGTATCGACACGGTCACAGTGAGACAGCCGCAAAGAGCCATGACGATTCGATACCATCGACTGGGAAGTCGATGGTAGCGAGATACCTACAACGAGCCAGCAATCAACCCGTCGATACTATCGACATTGCCCAATTTCAGCGTCAGATTGGTGATAAAACCGACGCCTAAAAGTGTCGATACCATCGACTTCTGCATCAGTGGGAACGTCAGAGAAAAAGACAACTTGTCGATACTATGACGGGTCAATACCATCGACCCGCGTCGATGGTATCGATGCCGTCATGATAGGTTTTGTTTCAGATTGATTCTAATCGAACGGTGGTGATCTTTTGGAGACCAAAAGTGGTCCATATAACTAATTTTGGCAGCCCAAAGTGAGTTATCACGTCGTTAGTCATTGCACAAGTCTCTAGGAGAGGTGGAGAGAAGAACGGAGCCCAGAATCACACCCCAATCGTTCTGAGAGCCGCAGAAGACATTTTCCACCGCCGGAAGGCTGTAGATCGTGCACTCTACGTCAAGGAACGCCCGGATCTCCTCCTTCTAGGGGTTTACATCATTTTTATTCACATTTTCTCCATGTTTTACCTTTCTCTCATCATGTCTATCATTGAGATGAACATGCAGGGCTAATCCCCTTTGTCTTTAGGACCGGGAGTAGCCCGGGTAATCGTTGTATGACATTTTTACCATAGTAATTCATATTTTTTCTCTTAAATCTGTGGTATGATTTTGTTTTCTCCAATATATCATTATGATTGATCACCCTAATGATAATCTAATGCCTTTAATTGCTTTGAAAGAAGAATTCATGGTTGAAAAGAGACGAAATTCACATTAACTATTAAATCCTTTGAACAAGGTGATGTACGGTTAATGGTGGAAACCTAGAGTTTGGTCTTCATGCACCTAGTTTAGGGTATAGGCTACTACTACCGTGGAACTGACCTAGATTTAGGTAGTGAATTGTATCACGATAGTGAACAATTCTGAATACAGACCACTACCCGGAATGAGAGACAAATTTGATTAATTATTTAGGAATGAATACAATGAGAACCTGTGGTGAAACTGCAATCCTAAAGATTCCCATCTAAATTGATTAAACTAAACATTTAATCGATTGCTTTGTTTTCTTTTCTTTTTACTTTCTTTTTCAATCAACTCTCAAAACCTTTTAATTGGTATAAATGATCGCGAGTAGTTAGTAAGTAGTCTATCGACATTTTAGTGTCCATGTGTTCGACTTGGGCCTCACAAAGGCCTATATTACTCTGACATGTGCACTTGCATTATACGCACGGTTAAATAGTGTCAAGTTTTTGGCACCATTTTCGGGGACACGACAACTGTCGTCACTACAAGTGCTGCAAGCGGCCACTCTAGGCCACATTTTATTTTATTTTATTATTATTTTTGAAAGTCATCGTTTATCTTTTGTAATTAGCAATCACCTAGCACTGTACTGAATCAAATTTATTACCTTGCAGGTACCAGTGCATGGTGAAGATGCGTAGCACAAACTATGTACTGTCATCACCAGAGGTTCCACCGTTGGAATCAGACGACCAGGAGAACAACATTCAAAATCAACCTGAGAATTTAGATTCAGACTCTGAACCAGAGGTCATGGATGAGGAACAGACAATATGGGAGAAGATAAAGGCTTCTTCCTCATCAGCATCAAAGGGCCCGATAAAAAGGCAGGCAGTCAACATTCCAACATATAAGATTGATCTGGCATTGATAAACTTGGTCAAGTCTCAAGCATTTCACGGGCTGAAGAATGAAGACCCTGTTTCCCACATCAACACTTTCGTGGAAAATTGTGATATGATCAAGATAGATAGGTTTCCGCAGGAGACACTATATTTGAAGTTGTTCCCCAGCTCTCTTGCAGGTAATACACGGGAATGGTTGCATAACCTTGATGATGAGACTGTCGAGACTTGGGATCAAATAATCGAGGTTTTCTTCGAGAGATTCTTTCCACCGGAGAAAACCAATGACCTAGTACGGAAGATCCACAATTTCTATCAAAGGGCTGGGGAGACATATTCTGAGACGTGGGAGTGCTTTCAGATAATGCTATGGAAGTGTCCACATCACGGGCTAGATAAATAAAAACAAGTGAAGATCTTCTACTTTGCTTTAAATGAGCATGACAGGAGAAATCTAGACTCAACAAGTTCTAGTTTCTTCTTGAACAACACTGGCACTAGGTGTTGGGAAATCCTAAAAAATATGGCCAGGAAGGAATCATGGGGCGACAGAGACACACCATAACAGGTTCAAGTTGTAGGTGAGTCAAAGGCCATCAAGGAATTGAAAGACAAAATGGATCTCATAGCCAGGAAATTTGTAGAGAAAGAGGAAGAGTCCGATGAGGAGGCCCAAGTTAAATTTATGCAACAACAGGGCTATAGGAACAATGATTACACATGGAGGAAGGACAGAAAATTCTCATGGAAGGATCCAAACAACTCCCTACAAGATCCAGATGCAAAACCGCTGCCCACTACGGAGGACAAAAACATTGAATTGCTCAGCCAAGTAGTGAAACAGAATCAAGAGTTGATGAATATGTTCGGTAAGCAGTTACAGTCTCAGGGCGAGATGTTGAATAAATTTGGGCAGACGTTGCAAATTCATGGAGCGCAGATGAGGGCACTGGAGACGACTGTGGCCCAACTTGCTAATGAAGTGGCAACCATGAAACATCAAAATCAACAAGGACCGACTGGGAATGCAGAGGCTGCTCATGTACATCATCAAGTGAAGTATATATATGTGATTAAGGAACCAGAGCCCCTGGTGGTGGAGGTCCATGAAAAGGGGAAAATGCATTTTGGTATGGAGGCTAAACCCAGTGTACCATACCCCCCCAGCTTATATGGACTACCAGGCGGATATTTCCCATTCAAGAAATCATACCAAGAACCCATCACAGTCGTGCCCACATCTAGGCAAGAGGAGCATGTGAAGGCCATACTTCACAGTGGAGCTACAACCACCGAGAAGGATGAGCAGCCACGAGCCATACCGACCATGAATGATGTGCCAAATCCTATGCCAGAGGGTGACATTGAAGCAAGCTTAGGGGAGGATACCCCAAATAGCCCATATGTGCCACCGCACAAGTGCATAAAAGAGCCTAGCGTGCCATTTCAGGATGTTCGGAAGTCGAAGAAGGAGCACATGCCACTACCCAGAATGAGAGACAGATTTGATTAATTATGTAGGAATGAATACAATGAGAACCTACGGTGAAACCGCAATCCTAAAGATTCCCATCTAAATTGATTAAACTAAACATTTACTCAATTGCTTTGTTTTCTTTTATTTTTACTTTCTTTTCAATCAACTCTCAAAACCTTTTAATTGGTCTAGGTGATCATGAGTAGTTAGTAAGTAGTCTACCAACATTTTAGTGTCCCTGTGTTTGACTTGGGCCTCACAAAGGCCTATATTACTCTGACGTGTACACTTGTGTTATCCGCACGGTAAAACCATGTCAAGTCATAGTTGCATCTTTCTTGATAGTTTTACCCACTAGGTTTCTGATCTATTCCAGTAGGTGATTCTGGTACAAGTGCACTGGAAGATCAGGCACCCTGATCCAGAAGACTAATTTCTAGAGAATAGGATCAAATGGCCTAAAATTCGTGGACCAAGATTTAACCTACAGATAACTTCCAAATAGCATCTAAGGTCTCCTGGTCGTAACCTTAACATAATCATCATCATTAAATAACTAAATTACATAATATCCATTATCAAGATTTATGATTTAGAACTATTTGTGGACTACCCATAAGATCAATATTCTATTGACCAGCTCCTAAAATATGATGTTGATGTTGATAGCCTTGATGATCACCACATACTTCCATGGTTCTAAAATAGGGGCATAGAATTTCTCTCTTACAACAATGGATAGTATGTTACTACTTTGATCTATAATGAGATACAACCATTTTAGAATGTTAGTTGAAATGATATTACATCCATATGTAGTCATACAACCATTAGTTGAGTCTTCATAGGACTTTCACAGATCGGCCAATCCCCTATGGAGACATTAGTTACCATATTTGATGCATCACCAGTCTTCCCTGTGTTAGAATCAACATTGAACACTTGATTGGCCCCTTTGTTGTCAAAATCAATCATCTAATCTTCCTCTACTCCATCATCCAGTGGGCGAGCATGGACAAAGACACCCCAACCACCTCTGTTACTACACATCCACCGCTTCTTATCCTCTAGGGTTCAACATTGTCTTTTGATTCATGTTTCTTTACCTGTTTCATTCATTATGTTACCTATTTATTTTTATATGTGAATAAGTGGGCAAGAATAGGTTAAAGGCTTTCAAGAAGTGGATAATTACTATACTTGTAGCCTCAACTTTGACATGGGTAAAAGTAAGGGTAAACCTTTGTGTTATCCTACACTGCCCATTTATAACCAAACTTCATTGGCAGAAGTGTTTTTAGGACCTCTGATCTATCTTTCCTAAGGTGGGCATGGTTATCCATGCATTGGTTTGTGTGTTAGTATGTATGCCCCAAGAGCCATTCATGTGATGACTATATTGGGATGTCATGAAACTCACTTGATTAATAATAAAGACAAAATTTTGTTTTATATGGTTCTTTAAATATGGGATGATGATATAACATAATTATATGTCTAAAGAATAATATTACATGATGCCATATGATTTGGGTTGAGGACCTAAACAAGAGATCATATGTATAATTAGAGTATCTATAATCTTCTCATGTCCCTATTCAGATATTATTGTGGATATTTTATATACAAGAATAATACTTAAGACTACATCGTGTGCTGACTAATGAATAGAACTCATTAGTTATGATAATGGTTATCAAGTAATACACATAGGTAGTTGATAGAGTATAAGTGTACCGGACAAACCCAACTTGACAATGATACATTAAAACCATTGAATGGTAGTCAAAATCATATCTTAATGTGATAGTGGTGATTGTGGTTCTTAGACCTAAAGTCGCTAAAATTATCAAAATGACATTCAATAGATTTTAGAACCATTCAACTTAACCTTAAATAAAAGTTTCTACATAAATGGTGCTTGGGTACATAATGATATATTTTTTTTGAGTGATGCATATATAATTTGTCCCTCCTATCGGATTGATATCCTAGACACTTGATAAGTCAGACTGAGAAGAGCATGTCCATGCTCATGTGAGTCTATATCTGATATTGAGATCACATGTGTTTCAACAATCTACTCAAGTTAAAGAAACATAGATTGAATATTAAGAGGATGATGATTCCATATGTCATGTTCAATCTAGATATCTATGACAAACAAATTATATTATCATTGCAACTATTGGGTTATGTGGGATAGAACTGGTAGCAGAAACAAAAAATTTATCTAATCACAAACCCATAACCAGTAGATCGCATCAACAACTATGCAATAGGAATGATGGTTTAGCAAGATATACCTAGTCCAGAGGCTTGCTCAGTGAAAATACCTCACAACTAGTGTGGCCTTCAACCACCTAGTATTCGACGACATCTGTGCAGCTCTTGGTCTTGATCCATACTACGATTGATAGTCGTCCTCCTGAGTGGAAGAAATCTCTTACCTCTATAGATAGTCCACACGGACCACCCAGAACTCTAGTCATCCTGATGGACAGACAAGAAGGAGTCATCCCCTTCTATCAGTGTACTAGTCACCAAAACATCTCCCACCATCAATCGCTTTTCTCCAGTTGTCTTTCCCTCATTGTTCCTCCCTTGACGGGTAGAACTTGCTTGGACTCGCTCAGTTACCACAACTAGAGAGGACAACAAATTTGTAGAGAAACTGATGTTCTGAGTAGCTCCATGTACCCCTCTATTTATAGTAGAGGGTAGGGGCAGGGTTGCCAGTCAATGTGGGAGTAGAAGGGTCCAAATTTTCCATGAACTGATTGTGTTGTGGTAGGCAAACTGGTCGATTCATAACTGAACTGGTCATTTGGGCAGGTGAGCCGATCAGTTTATAACTGAACCGATCATTTGGGAAGGTGAGACGATCGGTTCACCCAGTGAACCAGTCATTTCACTTCCCAGACATTCCCACAATTGACTTTCCTCATTTGTTTCTAATTAACACAATGATCAATTCTTGTCCCAATTGAATTGAATAAGTGAAACAAAAAACTTTTCTCACAAATCGGGAAAGATTCAACACTAGTCGTTTGGTCCAAATGAACCGATCACTTTACATAGTGAATCGGTCATCTCACTGACCATGAGTTGATCAGCTCACCTAGTAAACTGGTCAGTTGGTGGTCCAAGTTGTGCAGAACTTAGTCAATGCAGTTCTTAATCAATTTGATACTCTAATCAGTTGGTTCAACACTTCAACACTTGAACTTGATGATTCTGAGTCAAGTCTATTGATTGAAATCACAAGAAAAGAGTGATGCTTAGTCGCACATCAGTGCTACCCATGTGAAGAGGAATGTTGGAGAACAACTTTCAACCTACAATCTATTATTGGTGTTATAGTGAATGTATAGTTCCTTTATCGCCGATATCCAGATTGAACTCAAGGCATGGACTTGTCATCCTCTACAAATGTTCAATCCATGTTTCTAGATTTTGAGTAGTCTGTCTGAGATATATGTAAACACAATATCATATATTGACTTACATGAGCACGGCCATGCATTTCTCATTCTCACTCCTCAAGTGGCTAGGATATCACACTCCCTTAGGAGGGACAAATTCCATATCTATTACTCATAATCAAGTCCCCATGTGTTAAAGTCACCCAATCATCACTGTTATAACAACCCATGTTTCAGGACTGCGTTTGATGATGTCAAAATGTACCCAACCACATGTGATGAGTGTAGTGATTTCAGGTCTAAGAACCACAATCACCACCAATACTATAAGATATGATCCTCACTAACCAAGTGTGGTTTCCATGCATCACACTTATAGTGGGTCTGTCTGATACACTGTTCTCTAACATGTATCTCTGTGCTTGGTTTGATATCATATATCATGACTGATGAGATTTTGTCATCAACCAACACACACTCTAGTCTTTTGTGTCATTGATGTCTATGGTTATTTCCAAAATAGCAATCGATTAGGGACATAACAAGAATGTATACTCTTAGCATATGTATGATCTCATTGTTCAGGTCCTTAACATGAAGATATACGTCATTGAGTAATACAATTCTTTAGACATCTAACATGTTATATCATTATCTCAAAATAGAATAAACATTTAGGTAAAAGCTGCCTTTATTATTACCAAATCAAGTATCACATGCCTCATTGCAATCATCATATGATTGCCTCTCTGGGCATACTATACCAATAGACTCCCACTTGTACTTAGAGCCAATCATC
The DNA here is from genome assembly GCA_963693085.1 of Alisma plantago-aquatica. Lineage (NCBI taxonomy): Eukaryota > Viridiplantae > Streptophyta > Magnoliopsida > Alismatales > Alismataceae > Alisma > Alisma plantago-aquatica. Next base: position 640,767,278 of record OY856413.1, on the reverse strand, counting down.
AACAAATCATATTCTAAGTGATCTTAACATGTCCATCATGTTTCTGCTACACACGCGCTTTTATAGCGGGTAAGCAACATTTGCTTCAAGTCGGTATATTTCAAGTTTTACATCACCTTCTTGTATGACAACTCGTATGAGGTGGAAGTGTCATAGTATGCTATCTGAAATTCCTTTGCCTAACTAGTAGCTCCATTATTGTCACAATATGAATACTGAGTCACCAATGGTCATAACCTCCCATAAGTTCATGCATATGAACTTCTAGATCCATACATTATCCATTACAATGTTCGTAACATTAAGGTACTCTGCTTCTTATTGCAGAATTAATCAATTGTCTTATGTTTGGAACATTTACGACTAACAATTCTTATTCCAAGGCCAAACACAATTTTGTCATTTTGAAAGCTTGCATCGGTGTAACTCTTTACACCCAACTCTTCCTTATTACTATAACTAAGGAACTAATTCTTTTAGTACATCACAAGTGCATAAAGATGTCCTTCATGGTATTCCAAAAACTCTTATTGGAGTTTGACATATATCCATTGGTCATGTACAATACAAACAAAATAACTAGATTCCATATCCTCTTGTCATACAAGATGATGAGTTCTTATATTCTTGTCATGTCTAATACATACAAGATAATAAATTCATATTTTCTTGTCATGTCCAATACATACAAGATAACGAGATGAGTTCATATGTGATAGATCCAATTGTAATGCATAAGGAATCTATCCATGTGTTCCTTATTCTTCATAAGAATTGGGACACTTGGCTCTTGAGAGACTAACTCCATGGAACATGGACATATTCTCTCTCATCATGTTGAACCCTTTCAACATCTTGCCGATGTATGTTCTCTTTATTAGGTCAAGAATCCCTCTTGATCTGTCTCTATAGATCTTGATTCCTATCACAAATGATGCTTCTTTAAAACTTTAGAATGTACTTTGTTTCTAGGTTTTAATACATGCAGTATAAGGATGTTATTCCCCATCAATATGTGGAATATACATATGCTCCCACTAAATTCTTGTAATCACACATTACTTCTTTATTTTTGACTCAAGTCAAACTCTTTGACTATCTTGTCAAATAGAAGATCCCAGTTTTGAGGTTCCCACTTCAATCCAAAGATTGATCTATGCAGCTTCATGGACTATATTTCCATTAAGCTACAATAGCAAGCATTATCCTGATGGATTTATCCTTGGTAACTACTGAAAATATTTCATCATGTTCAACACCTTGAACTTGTTAGAAACTCTTTGCAACCAAATTACCCTCCATGTCAGTCTTCTTCTGGAAGACCCAAAAGTACCCTATGGGTTTTACCTCTGCAAGTGGATCAACCAAGGTCATACTTTGTTGATGTACATGGAGTCCATCTTGGATTTCATGGCTTCAAGCCATATCTCAGTTTCTAGCTCTCATTAGCTTCTAGGTAGACTATTGACTCATCATATGATCAACTCACTGCCTTCTTGTCCATAAGATATCAAATATCATTCAAGATCTAGGCGTGCTCTACCAGAACCATGAGTTTTGTGTGTTACATAAGGAACTTTGAGATTCCACAACATTTTGTGATTCTCTTTATTCCCATTGTACCTCTTTAAGTTCAGTGTGTTTCTTGTTTTCTCAAACATTTCGAGTTCTACTTTTCTCTCCCACTGATTCCTTTAGAACTAGGTTCTTCTCTAGGAATGTATCCATCCAAAATGCCTTGGTTATTGGGTTGGATATCAAAGTAGTATTCAACAATTTAATATTTATGCGATTAGTGGACAAAACCTTTAAGAAACATTTTTCTTATTTAGCCTTCAATTTTAATCTTTACAAAATCATATCACGACACTTCCCATTCCATATCTCATATAGTGTCTTTTGAACTAATTAGATGGTACATTGTTTTAGTGTTAAGCATGTGCCCAAAAGGAAATTTGAAGTTTAGCTGGTATTCACACTCTAACTTATCAAGGTGTGGTTCCTTCTTTCTGATACACTTCTCATGATACACTATTATTGGGTTTCAAGTGGAGTCCATCATGATACATTATCATGATCTTCCGGAAGGTTCCCAAACTCTTAGTTCAAAGTATTTCCATATCGATCATAATGAAATTTAATACTTATACCAACTTTGTTATGTACTTCATTTATGATCTGCTTAAACACTTCAATAGATTCATGTTTGTATATATTAAATACAAACTACCATATCTTCTGAGGTCATCAGTAAATATATTGAAGTATTATTGATTACCTTTAGCATTTATTCTAAAAGGTCTATATACATCAATATGTATAATCCTTAATAGAACAATCATTCTCCCACTACATCTAGTGAAGAACCTTTATCATATTGCACAATGAATGAGATTAACATGTCTCTATTGGTTCAATAACCAGAATTAGTCTAGATAACCATCATATGGATTTTTAGAAATGCAATTCTCATTTATGCACTACAAATGACTATGCTATAGGCATTCAAGTTTGAGTTATCATGTCATTCATTACATGTGTCGCACACATTTCTCTCTTTAACTATCAAGTATAGTTGATGAGACATAGGTATTACCATCAAAGATCATTTCTTTGAAATGAAACATCAGTTCATTACTCTCTTGTCCATACAAGATGTATGATGATTTTATTGATGGTAGATGTATAATAGAAATTCACTAATTCTATTATATGCCCATGAATGCCATTTTGTAACTATAATAGTAGAAACTCTTGCTCCACATAGTTTTTAGCTTACTTCTTCTTAGATCCTAAAGTAGAGATCTCTATCTCTCTTTCATCTTCTTGAGATCCTCTATAAAGAGGTTATTTCCCTTTCCAACTTACTCATCTCCATATCTTGAGTGATGAAGACTTGGAACTAAGCTTGTCTTCAGAACACTTCTTGGCCTTACTTTAGTCTATGGACTTCACTCTGTTGATCATTATCATAGGTTTTGTCCTTTCTTCATTTTTTTCTTTGGCATCAACATGCCAAGCACTTCAGACAATGATTTGGCCAAGTTTCTCAAAATTTGATAAACTGGCTATATGATTCGCACAATGATTCTTAGAGTCATATGTTTGGTCAACTCTTGACATATAAGAAATCACAGTTAATCTATATGCATAATCATATTAAGCGTATCAGATTATACTTGATCTCCATCAATCTGATTATACTCAATCATTGCTTTGAAGACATTATACCTTTCACTCTATACATGATTCTTAAGATGTATAAACATCTCAAGAATGTCCATGACTCAATCTATTTATGCAACTCATAGTTCATCTAGCTCATAATAAGGTTCTTGATGTCTTAAGCATCATTTGCATACTTCAAATAAGCATCCAATTTTAGCCTTAGAAACATTTGGAGTTGTTCTACTGGCTCTGGCCTTTCAAGGACTTTCAAATTTACACTCACTATTGAGAACACTTCTCAAAGGTCCCAAACTAGATTTAAAGTTTATCCCATTTTTGAACTGATTGCAACGATAATGTATATGTGTTTGTCATTTGGATTCGACAAAAGAATTTTGCAACATTTCAAAATAGTTTTTTATTTGTTTGATTTGATAAAGTTGATGATATTAATTAGGTCTTTAATCAATTATCACTCCCACTATTTTGAGAAAATTGATAGCCCTCACCATCAATTCAGAAGATTGCAATGTACAACCTTCTGGTGAGCAAGATCATGATTTCCTCTAAGTCATGGACCAGCTAGGGCTATCACCCACAACTATATTCTTTTAGGTAGGAAACTCTTGCCAATTGCATCTTATGCAACTCTTGATAGATGTCATGGACAACTCTTTGCCATGCACATCTCCATGCCTCAAGGTGCTTGATCTGATCAAGGTCACCTAGTTAAGTCCCACCCAAACGTCAACACAATGAATATGCACCCTAATAGGGAAGACCCACATATTCACCATCACACTTCCACGAGTTAAATGGTGCACACACTAGGGTGTTCCCACACATAGATGATCATGTTTTTCATGTGTGCTACTTTTTGAAGGTATCTTAAAATTAATATTTATATTGAGGGGTTTGATATTTATATACATATATATCCAATCACCACATCTATAGTATGTATCATATACATGTTATATCCCATAAGAAAACATGCGAAGAGATAAAGTGATGATTATGGCCATCCTATTTGTAATTCCTTGAGCCATAAGGAATTATAGTCATCTAGGTCTACATCACATGTAGCAACCTGTTGTTGATGAAGATTTGTGCTTGGGCCATTCCGGGTTGATAAGATCATCCTATGACTGATCGGCTCACCTCCTAGATGGTTGGTTGGTTGTCACCAACTGATTGTCCGGCTCTTCCAGACAGTCGATTTGTCAGGTCATTGGACTCCTCATTAGTCTGCTAACTAATCATCTCACACCATCAGCCGGTTGTCTCGATCCTTTAACCACTTGTCTAGGCTCCCACCGCTCTTTGACATAATAGGAGATAAAACTATCCTACTTTTACATATTACTTTGGGAAACCCCGAGTTACATTTAGGGGGAGAAAATGTAGAAGAGAAGGCCTGAGTTATCTTGAGTTACATCTGAAATAGAAGAAGGCTCGGTTCATAGATCTAGAGCAAACAACCACAACCCACCAAGCACACACATAGGGGTTTATAGGACATAACCACGCTACACATATACCATCAAAACCATTTTAGGGTGACGCCTATCGATTGGATATATATACCATATCATATATGTATATTGGGATTTGTGGTGTTTAATTAAATATGCACACTTAGCTAGTTAAATTATTCAAATCGCATGCAATAAATAAATGGTAAAAAACCAAAATCTGATCATAATGATTAATCCTAAAACATAGTATGTTGACGTGGCTCTGATACCACTGTTGGATTATGTGGGACAGAACAGGCAGTGGAAACAAAAAAATTATCTAACCACAAACCCATAACCTATAGATTGCATCAACAACTATGCAATAGGAAAGATGGTTTAGTGAGATATACCTAGTCCTGAGGCTTCCTCAGTGACAATACCTTGCAACTAGTGTGGCCTTCAACCACCTAATATTCGACAGTGTCTGCGCAACTCCTGGTCTTGACCCAAACTACGATTGACGATCATCCTCCTGAGCGGCATAAATCTCCCGCCTCTATAGATAGTCCACACGGACCACCGGGAACTCTAGTCGTCCTGATAGACTAACTAGAAGGAGTCATCCCCTTCTATCGGTATACTAGTCACCGACACACTCTCCCACCATCTGTCACTTTTCGATAGTTGTCTTTCCCTCACTGTTCCTCCGTGGATGGGTAGAACTTGCTTGGGCTCTCTCAGTTACCACAATCAGAGAGGACAACAACTTTGCAAAGAAAGTGATGTTCTAAGTTGTGTGTTCTGAGAAGCCCCCTATACCCCTCTATTTATAGTAGAGGGAAGGGTCAGGGTTCCCAATCAATGTGGGAGTAGAAGGGTCTGGATTTTCAACAAACTGATTGTGTTGTGACAGGCGAACCAGTCAGTTCATAAATGAACTAGTCATTTGGGCAGGTGAGCCGATCGTTTCATAACTGAACCAGTCGTTTGGGCAAGTGAGTCGATCGGTTCACCTAGTAAACTGGTCGTTTCACTTCCCAATCTTGCTGACAATTGACTTTCCATATTCATTTCTAATTAATGCAAAGATTAATTTTTGTCCCAATGGAATTGAACAAGTGAAATGAAAATCTTTTATAACAAATTGGGAAAATCCAACAATGCTCATTTGGTGCTTGTGAACCGATTCATTCACCAGAGTGAACCGATCGTCTCATGGACCATGAGCTAATTGGCTCACCCAGTGAAATGTTCGGTTGGTGGAACAAGTTGTGTAGATGTCAGTCAATGTAGTTCTCAATCAATCTGACACTCTAATCAGTTGGTTCAACACTTGAACTTGATGATTCTGAGTCAAAGATCATGATTGAATGTTTAATTTAGTACCTAAACCCTTTAGTAATCAATCTAAACAACATTCATGGATAAACTCCTCTTCTAATTATTCCTATGTGTGTGACCCTATAGGTTCCATTTTCACATTGGTAGTGAATGTCCATAACTAACTTATGACATCATAAGAAAAAAGTGGTGCCTAGTCACACATTAGTGCTACCGAAGTGAAGAGGAACGTTAGAGAACAACTTTCAACCTACAATATGTTATTGGTGTTACAATGAATGTATAGTTCCTTTGTCACTGATATCCAGATTGAACTCGAGGCATGGACTTGTCATCCTCTACAAATGTTCAATCCATGTATCTTGATTCAGAGTAGATTGTCTGAGATATATGTAAGATCAATATCATATATTGACTTACATGTGCATGGCCATGCATTTCTCATTCTGACTCCTCAAGTGGTCAGGATATCACACTCCCTTAGGAGGGACAAATTCCATTTCTATCACTCATACGCAAGTCCCCATGTGTCAAAGTCACCCAATCATCACCGTTATAACAATCAATGTTTCAAGATTGCGGTTGATGATGTCAAAGTGTACCCAACCACATGTGATGAGTGAAATGATTTCAGGTCTATGAACCACAGTCACCACCAATACTATAAGAGATGATCCTGACTAACCAAGTGTGGTTTCCATGCATCACTCTTATGGTGGCTCTGTCTGATACACTTTTGTCTAACATGTATCTAGGTTCTTGGTTTGATATCATATATCATAACTAATGAAACAATGTCATCAACCAACACACACTCTAGTCTTTTATGTTATTGATGTCTATGATTATTTCCACAATAACAACTGACTAGGGACATAACAAGAATGTATACTCTTAACATCTGTATGATCTCATTGTTCAGGTCCTTAACCTAAAGACATATGTCATTGAGTAATACAATTCTTTAGACATCTAACATGCTATATTATTATCTCAAAATAGATTAAACATATAGACATGAGTTTCCTTTATTATTATCAAGTCAAGTATCACATGCCTCGTTGCAATTATCATATGATTGCCCCTCTGGGCACACTATACCAACGGTAATACTAGCCATAGTTTAGGTTGAAGATGTCCTTCAACTTATCAAATTACTTGGTTATGAATGATGTGTTGCTCGATACCGCTCATTGCATGTGTAGTCAGCATATGATTATAAACATTACAACCAACATAATATGGAACCTATAGAGTCACATGCATATGATGCACTGGAGAAATGAGTTTAATTGTGGAAACAATTTATTTTGGTTACTAAACTATTTAGCTAATCAAACTAAATAATACTAGTAATGTCAGTCGATTGATGTCAGAGTCTAGTTGACCAACCAGTATAGTCATTCAACCGAATGAAGAGTCTAGTCGACTGACTGGAAAATATCAAATGCAGATTATAGTACCTATCAGTCAGCCAATTAAAGAGTGCAATTCATTGAATTGGTTAGTTTCACCCAATGGATGATTAGAATGGCAACTCAAATGACTAGATCAAATCTGACAGTTAGACTAGGTCAAATGACTATTAGCATCTGTGATTGTGAACATTAATTATTGCATCAAAAACATTTTTATTGTATCATTGAGCACAAACTAATCAATCAATTTGACAGTCTATTGGATTGAATGATTGTGTGAAGTCAGCAGGCTAGTCGGCTAACTGGAGAGTCCAATCTACCAAATGGTTGTGTGCATCCTTCGTAAAACCAAGAGTCATGGACCTTCATCTCATGGGGTTTTGAAAACCCTAACCCTATATATCCTATATAAAGGGGTGATGGCCAAGGCTCTCTACACACTTCTCATTTTACATTGTGGTAATGTATGAGACTAACATCTTATCAATGAAAAGGAGATACACCAAGCGGGGAGAAAGTTGATGCTAGAACATCAACAAAAAAAGGGGTTAATCCTTCCTATTGGTCAATAAGAATGACGAGGAGTTCTCAGATGTCAGAGTGGACTGCATAGAGGCCTAAATTCTCTACTTATACACTAGGAGGACAAAATTGTCTGTTGTTTGTGTGTTGGTCAAGAAGGGAGCAATTTGCATGGGAAACTCGTTGGACTTGCTCTAGGGAAAGGTGTATCTTGCACCCTCCTTCCTATACATCATTATTAGTGTGATCTGCTGGTTAGGGAATATAAAACAAAAATTTGTTTCCGCTTCCTTTGTCTCGCTCTATATTTCCCAATAGGGGTGTCAGAGCCACATCAATTTATGTTTTATTATGATATAATTGATATGATTTGATTTTATTTTATCATTAATATTGTTGCATATGATCGAAAATTTTAAATGATTAATGTGCATATTTGATTAAATACCACATATTCCAGGGAATGTCATGTATAATATATATATATATATATATATATGGATAAAATAATTGTTTACATGGGTACATGTATCTTATATGTACCCACCTTCATTTATGATGGTTAACCACTCTACACAAAAATATTATATTATGGACGTGATGTATACCCATTACATAACATGTGTTTCAAACATCATATCAATTCAACATTTCAAAATCATATAATAAAAGAAGATGTATATTTTTTAATCATTGCTAAGTTGCAGAAATTATAGGAATCGTTGGATGATATATTTCTATATCTCATGATACATGTGAGATGTGGTTGTGATTTTTTGAACACATGTAATGTAAAAAATATTGATTAAATCTATATCGTTGGATTTACTTAGTAGATTTTACATATCCTATATATATATATATATATATATATATATATATATATATATATATATATGTGTGTGTGTGTGTGTGTGTGTGTGTGTGTGTGTGTATGTATGTATGTATGTATATGTATGTATGTATGTATATATATATATATATATATATATATATGTAGACACACACACACATATATGCATATATTTGAAAATCACACATGTCATCTTAAAATGGGTTTTGTTGGTAGAGTATGCCTGGTTATGGACAAAAAAAACCATTGATGCTTGCGTGTGTGAATGGTTCAAGTTTCTATATTATAAATTTGGTTTGCATAATGAGCATCTTATTTATCTCCAAATATAGTATATGTTTAACCCCTTATTCTACCTTGAATGTAACGCAAGATATTCACTTTACATCATGTAATAGAAAATAGTAGTAGCATTAATTTGGAGATCTTGGCAAAGGACATTTGTGATTCGACCAATTGGAGGCCAACCAACTGACTGAGTAGAACCCCAACTGAGTGTTGGAATACCAATTGATCAACTAAGTAGGAACACTAGCGATCAAGAGGCTGAACTAACCAAATAAAAGGTTCAATCGACCTATTCAGAGTGATTCTAGACGATCGACTGTAAGCACCAATTGACCGACTGAATGGTTTTAGCCAACCTAAGAAGTAGGAGCCCCAACCAAACGACTAGAGGAGTGCTATCGACCAACTAATCAATTTCCAAAACCAAGTTTTTCCTTTAAAAGTTGATGCATATGATGTTTGAACTTAGGAGGATAATAATTACTTGTGTCTCCAATGAATTACATTAGTAATGCCATAATCATTGCTAACATATTTGTGTTAGCATGTTTTCTTTGTGGATATAGTATGCATGTGATACATATTATAAGTATGTGATGATTGTATCTATGTATATTTATATAAGACCCCTCAAGAAAATGTTTATCCTTAGATGCTTTCCAAAAGCAACACACATGAAATATTGATCTACTATGCATGGGAATGAAAAATCATGATGCACTATCTATCTCGTGGAAGTGTGAGAATAGATATGTAGGTCTACCAAAACAAGGTCAATATTCTATTGTGTTGGATTTTGGGACAAGCTTAATTGGGTGACCTAAATAGGTTAAGTGCCTAGAAGCATAGAGACAGAATGTGAAAATGAATTGGGTGTACCATTTATCAAGATTTGCATTAGATTCAATTGGAAAATTTTTCCTACCTAAATAATCAATTTGTGTGTGATCATCCGAAGCTGACCCATGATTTGATAAAATAAGGATCTTGACCCATTAGTAGAATATATGCTGCAATTTTACCAAATTAACAGTGAGGATATTGATTTGAAATTAAATAGTGGGAGTGATAATTAATTGAAATCCTAAATATTATTATCAATCTCATTCACATCAAATAAAATAAAAACTATTTTGACTTATGAAAATTTTCTTTTCTGAAAACAAATGGCCAACAATAACACCTTTTCTTATAATTGGTCCTTCAGAAGGACAAATTAAACAGGAACAACTTCCATGACTGATTCAGGACTTTGAGAATGGTTCTCATTCATGAGTGTAAGATCTATGTCTTGGATACACCAATAGTAGAGGATTTGATTCCCAATGCGCCTAGGGTTGAGAGGGAGGTTTAACGTAAGCATTATGCTAATACCATAGACATCAAATGCCTCATGTTATACTACAAAACTATGAGCTTCAGAAGAAACATTAGAACGTGGGCTTTCTTGAGATAATGGCCCCTATTAAGAACATGTACCAAGAACAAGAAAGGAAAGAGAGGTATGATTTCTCCAAAATGATTTTTAATTACAATATGACATAGGGAGATTCAGTCTGGCCCCATGTGCTCTAGTTAATTGGGATACATGAAAAACCTAGATAGATTGGGATTCTTTTACACCAAGATTTAATTACATATGTGATACTACGATCATTTCCTGAATCATATAGCTAATTTGTCATGAATTACAACATGAACAACTTTTCTAAACTACTATTTGAGTTTCTTAGCATGTTAAGAACTATCAAGGACAAACCCAAATACCTTTTGATGGTTAGCAAGGAAAAGGAGAAGTCTAAGGGCAAATGAAAATCAAAGAAATTTACTAAGACTACCCAAAAACCCAAGTCTTTTACACTTAAGATGAAGGGAGGTTGAGTAAGGAAGGCAATTGTCGCCACTTTCACCAGGCTCCACAATAGAAAAGAAATTGCCTCTTTACTTATAGGAACTTAGGATGAAGAAGCAAAGGATAGAGATATCCAATTTGGATATATACTTTATTGAGCTAAATTTGTCTACTTCTTCATCATGGGTATTGGATACTAGATTTGGATCTCACATATTATGCAATATGGATGATCTAAGAAGAATTAAACCTTGAAGAAGGGTGAGGTGCAATCACACATTACAAATGGAGTAAGAGTTGCTTCCATTACAGTATGAACCTATCATTTCTCTCTTCCCAGTTTGCTTGTAATAGATTTAGATAAATGCTATTATGTACCTTCTATTAATAGGAGCATCATATCTATTTCTAGTTCTGTAAAGATTGGTCTCAAATTTCATATAAAGAGTGGTCTATATTCTACTAAAATGAGATCTTTTATGGCAATGAGCCGATATATTTGATCATTATTTATTAGATCTTGAGAAAAGCGTACATGACATATATATGAAAAGGATAAACTCTATGACTCAAAGAAAATATACCTTTGGCATTATTTGTCTAGGTCACATAAATGAGAAATGCATGTCTAAGCTCCATAAAAATGGTTATCTACATTCTTTTTACTTTGAATCAATTGAGAAATGTGAGTCTTGTCTATTGGGAAATATGACAAAAGATCCTTTAACTAGAAACAGTGAGAGAGCGAGTGATCTATTGGGAGTCATTCATATTGTTTTATATGGACCGTTTAAGACAAATCTAGGGGTGGTTACCAATACTTCATCACATTTACTGACGACCTCAAAAAATATGGCTATATGTATCTAATGAAGCACAAGTTAGAATCCAAGAAAGTTTCAAGGACTTTATGAGTTATGGAACCAACTTGGGAAAAGTATTAAAGCACTTTCATTTGATCAAGGTGGGGAGTTTGAGGACCTTCTACAAAACTGTGGTGTTTTATCACAATGGACTCCACCTAGAACACCACAAAATAATGGTGTATCAGAAAGAAGGAACCACAACGTGTTAGATAGGGTATGTTCAACAATGCATTTTGTTGATCTTCTGACTTTCTTCTGTGGATAAGGTTTTGAAAATGCAGCAGTTAAATTTAATCATGTACTTCTAAATTGGTTCAGAAGATACCATATGAGACACAGACTGGGAAACATCCAAATGTATCTTTTATGGATACTTGTGGATTTGAAACTTATGTAGGAAATTGTTTTATTAGAAATCTTGGACTTAAAATAGATAAATGTTATTCTGTTGGATATTCTAAGGAAACAAGGGATATTACTTCTATATTCCATCTAACAACAAAGTGTTTATTTCCAGGACTGATGTATTCCTTAAAAGGAATATAAATCTGAAGGAACCAATGGGAGGAAAATAGAACTCAAATAAGTTTGAGACCAACAAGAAAACATTGAACCTACAACGTACAAAAGGAATAAGAAGAATCACAAGTAGTTACGGAATTTGAATCTCCTCTTGTAGTACATAAACCTCATAGATTATGTAGGATACAACTTGATCCAGAGAGATTTGGATACCTCATCACTCAACAAGGCGATGAGTTGGTCATAAATGATGATGAGCCAACAACATACTTAGAAGCTATTGATGTACTAGATTTTGAGAAATGTCTTGAAGCCATGTGATCTAAGATGGTCTCTACATAAACTAAATAGGTATGGACCTTGATGGATCCAGCTAAAGGAGTAAAACCAATTGGGTGTAAATGGGTCTTCAAGAAGAAGACTGACTAGGATGGTAATGTACAAACCTATAAAGGTCAATTGGTTGCTAAATGTTTTAAACAAGTTCAAGGTCTTTACTAGGATGAAACCATCTCACCAGTTTCCATGGTCAAATTCATCAGGATCATGCTTTCCATTGTAGCTTATTATGACTACAAGTTTTGGAAAATGAATGTTAGAACCACTCTCCTTAGTGGGAATCTTCTTGAGGATGTGTAATGACACAAATTGAATATTTATATTTCCAAATGAAAAAAATAAAATTTGTAATCTGCAAAGGTCAATCAATAGATTGAATAAGAATATTAGAACATGGATCTTCAATTTGATGAGGCAATCAAAGGGTTTGGCTTTAGTAAAAATGAAGATGAACCCTATGTTTACATCAGGTTAGTGGGAGCATAATTGTATTCCTCACACTATATGTAGATTACATACCATTGATGAGGAATGACATACCTACTCTACAAAAAGTGACAACATGAATGAGATGTACCTTACCTATGAAGGATATAAGTGACGCAACATATATATTAGGAATCAAGATCCATAGAGATAGATTTAGCAGGCTACTTAGCCTAAACCAGAGTACATACATTGACAGAGTGCTGAAAAGGCTCAACATATACGAGTCAAAGAGAGGAAACTTGTCCATGTCTCATTGTGTTAGTATCTATAGAGACCAATGTCCTAGTTCATCTGAATAAAGGGGACACATGAGTAAGATTCTATATGCATCTACATCTAGATCTATCATGTATGCAATGTTATGCACTCATCCTGATGTCTCATATTTGTTTGAGCATGATGAGTAGGTATCCTTTAGATCATGGTGAAGGTCAATTGACTTCCATAAAAAACATCCTTAAGTACTTGAGAAGAACTAAGGATCAGTTCCTTATATATGGTGGTGAGGAAGAATTGGCTATAAAGGGTAACTCCGATACAATCTTCCAAACTAACAAAGATGATTATTAATTGCAATCTAAATTTGTGTTTTGTCTAAACAATAGAGCTTTAAGATGGAAAAATTCTGAGCAAGAGATATTTGTTGACACTACGATTGAATTCATTCTCATTGTTGTTTCCAGCACAACAGAGGAAGCTTTATGGATTCAGAAGTTCATTAGTGAACTTGGGGTGGTTCTAACCATTGATGATGCAGTAGAGTTATATTGTGATGAAAGTGGAGATATTGCACAAGCCAAGGAACCCAGATCACATCAGCATTCCAAACACATAATTTTGCATTTGGATCTCATATAAGAGATCTTATAGTCAGGATATGTGAACATTTGTAGAGTAGTGACTACGAGCAATGTTACTAACCCACTAACAAAATCACTTTCACAACACAATCTTATTGGTCATGACAAATCACTTGGGATTAAATTCATGAGTGATTGGCTCTAAGTTGAAATTGGGAGTTTATTGGTATGTATGCCCTAAGAGCCAGTCATGTGATATTGTATTGCAACATCATGTAATTGATTAGAATGATAATAGTGACAATTTCCATTTATTATATTATTCCAAATATGAGATGATGATATAAAAGAATGGATGTCTAAAGAGTAATATTACTCGATGACATATGGTTTAGGTTGTGGACCTAAACATGCGATCATATGTATAATTTTATTATAAATATTCTTGCTTGACCCTGGTCAGATATTATTGTGGAATTGTATAGACAATAATAGTAATTAAGACTAGAATGTGTGTTAACTGATGACTAAATATCATTAGTCATGATATTAGATATCAAGTCATATGCATAGGTACTTATTAGAGAACAAGGGTATCAGACTAACTCACCTTGAGAATGATACATAGAAAACATTGAATGGTAGTCAAACTTATGTCCCAATGTGATAGCGGTGATTGTGGTTCTTATATATGAAGTCACTACAATAACCCAATGTTTTTCAATGGGCTTTAACACCATTCACTGTGACCTCAAATAAGAGTCGATATACAAATGGTACTTTTTTTTTGTTAAGCCAGGAGGTCATCTATTCACCTCACCCTCCTCATGTGAGAACAAAAGGTCAAAAAATACAACTCCTGCTTATAAGATGCAGGTAGCAGCCCGAAGAACACAAAGAAAGACATCCCACCAAGGACATACAGAAAACACACCCATATCACTACAAGAAAGATCAATCAAGTGTATCTCATCACCACATAAGGAGTCTCATTATTCTCAAGGTTAAGCATACCCCTAGTTCTAGGGGGCAATCTTCTCGGATCAGAAATCACTATTGGGTCATAGTGATGGCTACCCCATTTTCCAAAATCTCTAGGTATCGAGTTTAGAGACCTGTGCACAAGGGATCCCAAAATCCCTTCCTCCTCAATATATCTTCTGATCTCCTTTACAACATAGTCTAACCTCCATGGGATAGGATTTGTGCCCCACACAAGGTTGAAGAGTTGTGCATTGTCAACCTCAATGGTTGCAATCCTCAAATTCTGAATCTCTGTGAATCTGAGACTAACCACAATAGCTTGAAGCAAAGCACTGTAAAGGTCTTCAACCGTTAGCCAAGTTCTAGTAACTTGACAAACTTTCGCATGGTGGTTTCTGATAACACTGGCCATCAACCATCTCATGCTTCCAATTGGATCTCTATCTTTTCCAACCGACACATTTAGCTTAAGGCTATGAATGTCTGGCTTATTCCATCTCAGTAGAGCAATTTCCTTGATCAGCGATCTAGGGTCGGCCACACCATACTAATTGAGTCTGAGATGTACCTCAAGATTGGCGAAAGCACGAAAGGTTTTCTTCTTAAGCATGACATTCAACTGGTCAGTCATCGAACAAATCTCTTTCTCAATAGGTCTAGCTATACCATCGAATCTAGCTCTGCATCTCCACTTCCACAAGCAGTATGGGATGAGGGTCGCCATACAGGCCGCTATCCATGTAAGCATGTCGCCAGATCTGCCATGGGAGCAAAGGGTCACCAGCTCACCTTTGTTCAGTGGCCTCGTCATGTCCGTAATGGACTCAAAAACCTCCCAGAAACTGGACGCCATCTGTCCATGAAAAACAATATGTTCAGTGTGCTCCGTGCAACACTCACACCTAGATGCCAACTGAATATGGCATCTACGGATGTTCTCATCCGTTGGAACAGTGTGGTTCATCATTTTCCAAATAAAGGCACATTCCTTTGGGGCATCGATACACCAGATCTTGTTGTATGCACACAAAGAGGATGTGTTATCAGCTGTGAGGATCTTCTTCGCTGATCTGATCGTAAACGCACCCATCTGCTCAGGACTCCACACAATCTTGTCCTCTTCATCAGTAATCTTTTGCCCTGCCTTCTTGATCAGATCAACGTCGTCATCAGTAAGAACATGTCTGAGAGCCACCCAGTCTCACCCGTCTTCATCGATCCAGAAGTCGTGGACGTAGAAGGTGTGGTTTCTGTCATTGTGAAGTCTCGCATAATCGAACAGCCTATCCTCACACCAGAGAGCGTCCCAGAATGGGATCATCCCTTTTCCAACAATCCACCTACACCATGGGACCACAGAGGGGAAACCGTTCCACACTTGTTTCCAGTAGGGAGAGGCCGTAGATCTGTACTGGACGTGGCTTGGATAATTGGCCGCTCTACTAGGAGCCCGATTGGAGTATTTTCCGTTACAGAATCTGTCCCACAGCGAATCTTTAGCGATAATCTCCCAGCAAGCTTTGGAAACGAAGGCGTCGACAATGATACGAATATTTGGTAAGTTCAGACCACCATGCTCAAGCGGCTTGGCCACCTTGGACCAACTAACCCAAGCTTTCCTATGGTTGTTGTCCCGATCCGCCCAGAGAAATTTCTTGAGCATGCAATCTATACGATCAATCGTCCCATGGGGAATACCAATGGCGGCAGCAGTGTACACAGTGGTGGATGAGAGGACGTGAGCGATCAACATCTTACGGCCAGTGAAGGAAAGGAGCCTCAATCTCCAGTAGGCAATCTTTTGGTTTATCTTCTGGATCAGGTAATCAAAGTCGTTCAGCGTGCTTCTACCAAACTTGATCGGGACACCAAGGTAAGAGAGCGTCTCCGCTGTACTATCAACTCCAAGGGCAGCGGCAACATCACTAGAGATTGTAGCACATTTACTACCCACAACACACAGCGATTTATTTTAGTTGATCAGCTGTGTCGTAGCTTGCTCATAGTCATTGAGGATCTGTTTAACATTAGCCAGTGTGTACGATTCAGCGTTGAGGAAGAGCATAATATCGTCCGCGTAGAGCAGATGTAAGGGAGCAGTGTCGTGGCCACGAGTTCTAAATCTTGCAAGGTGCGTCTGATGATCCACTCTAAGGATTTGTCTAGACAGCAGTTTTGCGAATAAGATGAACAAAAATGGCGAGATAGCGTTACCCTGTTTCAGCCCCCGTCTCATAGGAAAGAATCCAGCTGATTCATCGCCAATAGAGACCGTAGCCCAGGTGTTTGTGAAAAAACGCAGAACAGTGTTGATGAAACCCTCCGAGAAACCAAATCTCAACATGATCTTCTTGAGGACCTCCCAGTTGATGCGATCAAATGCTTTTGACATATCAATCTTCAGCAACAAATTAGGGAAGTCGTCACCTTGATAGATGTCATGAACCAGCTCTTTGGCCAATCTAAGGTGGTGTGTAAATTCTCTCCCTTGGATGAAAGCTGCTTGGTTATCAGTAATGGCCTTAGGCATAAGACTCTTCATCCGATTGCTAATGACTCTGGCCATAATGCGCAGAGCCACATTCTCTATAGATATAGGTCAAAAAGCCTTACCAGTGTCAGAAGGATTCTCTATTTTGGGAATAAGGAGGATTTTGCAGCAAAAAAGACTTTGGTGACAGGACTTCCCTCTGAAGAAAGAGTCTGTCATCTTCATGAAATCAACCTTAACTGTGTCCCAGACATTACAGAAAAATTGCACCGTGAACCCATCCGGTCCAGGTGCAGAGTGTTTTTCCATTTGACTTAGAGCCATACGCACCTCCTCATCATTTGGAATGGCCGTCAAGGAAGTATTATAGTCGGGGGTGATCAGGTCAGGGATACACATCATCAAGTTATCCAGCAGAGCATCATCATAATTAGAATCCTCCTTGTAGAAATCTTTGTAATGGGCAGCTGCAAGATGGGCAATGGCTATCAGATCCTCTATCCTTGTTCCATCACTCAGCTGAAGATGAGCAACACGGTTGATCTTTCTCCTCGTCCTCACAACCGCATGATAGAATTTGGTGTTCCTCTCACCATCATGAAGCCAGTCAATGCGGGATCGTTCTCTCCAAACCTTCTCCTCAAGATCAAGAAGGTGTTGGAGCTCAAACTCAGCTGTCCTGAGGTTCATCTCATTAATCTGGGAGAGATTTTCATCAAATGCTATTTGTGTCATGTATATCACATCCTCAAGGTCTTTAATCCGCTGGCTAATGTCACTGAAGGTATCTCTGCTCCACGTCTTCAGAGCAGCTCTAACCATCTTTAGATTGGAGTAGAAGATATAGGAAGGCATTCCAGTAAAATCATGTGCCCAAATATCATCAATGATACGCCGACAGTCTTCGTGTTCAAGCCAGATCTGTGAGAAAGAAAAAGGTCTTCTTCTATTGATCATTCTTGAGCAGTCGGGTAGGTACAAGATCGGACAGTGATCAGATACCCGATACCTCATGAGGTGAGAGGCAGCAGCGTTCGGTCTCTTCAGACCCCAAGATTCACTAAACAGGATTCTATCGAGCCTCTCCCAAATGGTGGGGGTGTTGTATTGCTTGTTAACCCAGGTGTACTTGCTGCCAAGAAAGCGAGCCTCTCTCAAGTTAACGTCATGTATAAAGGAACTGAAATCCAGGATCTCCTGATAAGGTCTGTCTAGACCACCCCTTTTCTCGGAGTTATGCTTGATGATGTTGAAGTCTCCTGCTACGAGCCAGCAAGCGTCCCCAATAGTCGTGGACAGATCAGTAATGTCCTCCCATAAAAATTTTCTCTGAGAAGCACTACAACTCACATAGACCGCGGTAATGTAGAACTCCGTGCCGTCAGCAGCCCTGAGAAGCACTACAACTCGCATATACAAATGGTACTTGGGTACATTGTGAGACATTGGGACTGATGTGAGTGATGTAAATAGAATTTTTCCCTCCTATCAAAAGGATGTACTAGACACTTGATAAGTGAGATTGAGAAGCACATGTTAATGCTTATGTGAGTCAATATGTGATATTAAGCTTACATGTATCACAATAGTCTATTCTATGTTCAAGAAACATAGACTAAATATTAAGAGGATGCCAATTCCATGCCTTATTTTCAATTAGGATATATGTGACAACAACACTATACAAGCATTGTGAGACTAGTACAAAGTTTAGATTGAAGTTTTCCTCCAACTTATCAAATTACTTGGGTAGCAATGATGTGCTGCTAGATATCACTCATTTCCTATGAAGTCATAATATGATTAAGGACATCACTACCAATGTAATATGGATCCTATAGGGCCACACAGATAGGATGCACTGGGTAACTGATTTTAATTCATGGAAACAATTTAATTGGGTCAGTAAAGTGGTTAGGTAATCAAACTAAATAATACTAGCAATGCTTGTCAACTGACTGGAGATTCCTATTGACTGACTGGAATAGTCAGTCGATTGACTTGCAAATCCAGACAAACACAATATCATCTGTAGATGATAGGACCTGCCAGTTGAACAACTAGCTAGTATCACCCAACAGATGATTGGAATGGCTAGTCGGCTGACTACAGAATCCAGTTGACCAACAAGATCAAATTGGCCATTTAGACTAGGTCAAATGATTAATACCACCAATTGGATCACTAATAGATAGTGTTATTATGTTGCTGACAATAGGCCAATGGACCGACTGGACAATCCAATCAATTGACAAGATATGCACTACCAACAAGCTAGTCGAGCAACTAGATAGTGTAGTCAACTGACTAGTTGTGCACAACGGTCGTCCAACCAAGATTCTTAACCCTTCGTATCATGTAGTTTTGGAAATGCTAGACCTACCACTCCTAAATCAAGGGGTGATAACTAAGTCTCTTTTCACATTACTCAAATCACACTGTGGTAACTTAAGAGCCTAGAAACTTATCCATGTAATGGAGAGATAATAAGGGAGAAGAAAGTTGACATTAGAAAATAGATGAATGAAGGGCCTACTCATTCTAACCGACTCCAAACATATGACATGGAGTTCCTAGTGGTCTGTGTGGACTACATAGAGGTGAGGAAGATCTGCTACTGTGCTCGAAGGATGATATCTTCTTCCTATAATTGCTCAAGAAGGAAGAACATTTGCATTAAAGGATAGTTACTGGACTTGATCCAAGATAAGGTACATACTGCACCCTCCTTCCTATACATCATTATTGGAACGATCCACTAATTAAGGAATGTGGAACAAAATTTTTGTTTCCTCTACCTTTCTCTCGCTCTATATTTCCCAACATTATGTTGAAAGCTATGTATTGGTTTGCAAGGGAAGCCATGTAATGGTTATCTTAAGGACGTGCATAACCTTTTTTTTATTATTGTTACCCTATCAAGATTTAATAATAAGTCATCACCAACTATAATGATGAGAGAATAGACTGAAAACGTACCAGAGTGATGAATGTATATTCATCATGAAATTAAATTATCATTTTTGGACAAATTCAACTCAACACATTTAATTTCGCTCATTAAATATCAATATGAATCATAATGTGCAAAACTACTTAATTACTTTGATTATCAAGGCTTTGATTGAATTTATGTTGATTTAATACAAGCATTGATAAAGCTAAACAAGCAATTGGGGGCCACCTTCACTCACCCGTGGCTCTAATCAAGCGATCTAACCAAACGTTTGAGCCCATTCGATCTCAAGACTGTTTGAGCCCATTCGGTATCAAGGTCGTTTGAGCCCAAACGATCTCAAGACCATTTGAGCACATTCGATCTCAAGACCGTTTGAGCCCATTCGGTCTCCAGACTGTTTGAGCCCAAACGATCTCAAGACCGTTTGAGCCCATTCGATCTCAAGACCGTCTGAGTAACAGATATCAATTGGAGGCATAATCCAGCCGTGAGGAATCGAGCAGTGCATGAATTCAAGATCTCAAAGCAGAACCTAGACAACAGCCGTGATGGTTCAAAATGATCGTGGTCTACTGTCATCACCACAACCGTGTGATGAGGCCACGAATGTGGTAGATCATCCCCAACACCTGAGCTCTCACTTGCCACGACCATGGTCGCTGGGCCATGACCGTGGAACCCCACCTACATCGACTCCCTCTCTCCCGCCACGCACGTGCGAGGCAGCATGGACGTGGGGCAGTAGCCTCACCGCGACCATGGTGTCACACCACGGCCGTGGCACAACACCATCAGAGCCTGATTACTCACCCACCACACCCGTGCAAGGCAGAACGACCGTGGACAGTAGCATCATGATGACCGTGGTGCCCCACAACGGCCGTGGTGCGTCATTTTCTACCTCCGATCAGGTTGATGACCGCAGCAACACTACCACCTCCATCGGGCTGATTTCTTTTCAATCCACCTACACCGGCAGCCACCGCGCCCCACAACCTGTAGCTGCGTCGCCTTCCCTTCGTCTTCTTCCTCCCATCTCCACCATCGTAGCCACTCTGACCGCCATCTTCGTCCAGCAGCCGCGCTGCACCTAGACCTACCCTCAACCATGTTGTGCTAATCACGCAGACCGTTTGGTCTTTTAGCTCACCTGCAAACCGAATGAGCAATAGATCGAATGAGTAAAGCTACGTGGCAAAACTATTTGCCTAAGAAGGCTTGCGGACCATGTGAAGGCCAAGGATGCAGACCGTTTGCCCCTTTGCGTGAAGACCAAATGGGCAGTCAAACCTACTGGACCATTTGATTTAGATGACTGAAGACCGTATGAACTACTCATTCAGTTTCCAAACTGTGAGACTTCCCACGATCTCAAGACTGAGAGGCGCAAGACCGCAAGGCCAAAGACCGTTTGGGCAATACACTTCTAAACCGTTTGGAAAAGTAATGCCAAGACCGAATGGACCATGTTCATGATACCGTTTGCTGCTAAAATTGCCAGACCATTTGGCCATAACTATCAGTAAACCGTTTGAGAAAGAAAATATCTCCTAAACCGGTTGATTCACAACAAGACCGTTTGGGGTCAGTCCTATGCCTATATATAGGACCCCAAGGGTCCTCATTTGGATATCAGTTCCGGGATGCCGATAGGCTGCATGTACAAAGGTCCGATCCGAATCCAGTGTCGTCCACGCCAGTTTCATTCCACCTACTGCCCGTGTTGCAACCAAGGAGGCTGAGGAGAGAAGGAAGACGGACCGAGGGAGATTGTTCGGTCTGTCTTGGCATCTCCTGTTTGCGTCCAGATCTGCTCCGACACGACATAGAAGGTCGTATCTTCTTCACTGAGTTGCGACTACCTTCTGCACTGAGTTCATGGCAGATTTCTCTCTCTTGGTTATTCTTCTTGTTTCTCACATCATGAGCGAGTAGTACCCTTTTCGCTGGGGTGTGGGGACTAGCCCGCTGCCCATGCAAATCATGTTCTTTTGTTAAACTCTCCATGGCAATGTATATAACTTTCCATTTCATTATTAGTTGGTACGTTCGTAGTTGATTATCCACTTGATTTCATCTTGTTCTCTCCTATATTGCGAAATCTTCTATATGTGGGATAGAATGGAGGTTTACAAAGTTCGACTCTTTGATGAGAACTTTTGATTAGATTCCTTGAGGTCGTAAGTGTATGATCCGTGAGGGGACGAGACATCTAGCCTACGGTGACGCTTCTGTGGTCTAAACATCCCTCAGGGAGCACCACAGCCTTAGTTGGATTTTATATCGTCTTTGTTTATCGTCAATGTTAGTTGTAGATCTATCACCTATTTGCCTATTGATTAATGCGGTTGACTCCCAAACTAGAAATAGAATGGGATTTCTTTGGAGCCGTTAGTAAGTGAACTGGTTGGTGACGAGACATCTGATGCCTAAGGTGATGCTTACGCAAACCTAACACCCTAACGAGGGGTTCTGCAATAGCCACTACCACATAAATGGCTTATAACGTCACTATTAAAGGCATCAGTTGTATAAACACACCGACACCTAAAACCTAAAGCGTCGGTTTAATAAACAAATCGACATGTATCTTTGAAGGGCGACAAGACACGGGTATCACTTTTATTCAGTGTCGGTTCCCTAATCATAAACCGACACCTAAAATTAACTGCCAAATCCAAATTTTCTAGTGAAAAAAATTACCTCCAAAAATTAGCATACATCGTCAGTTTTTAAAAAAGAAACCAACGACTAAAATTTTTCTGCGAGACAAAAATTTGACCAATTTTTATCGTCGGTTGTGTTACAATAACTGATGCCATTGTGTTTTCACGCACATAACCATGAAAATTTTCACCTCCCTTTAGTGTCGGTTTTTATAAGGAAACCGACGACTATGGTCTTAATTTGAGAACATTTATATTTGTCAGCATATAAATATAGATGTCAGTTTTTATGTTTGGAACCGACGCCTATAATTGAACAATAGTGTCAGTTTTTTGTTGGTAACCGACACTTATAGTTTTTATTGTCGGTTGTTGTTAATAACCGACACCTATTGTTAACTTAACAGCATCCGTGCGAACCAGACTCTTCCCCTTCTGTTTCTTTCATTTCCGTGATTGAGGGTTTGCTGGTCCGGCGATTCCTCTGCTCCACCGCCGCTCGCTGCTCCTCTGCCTCCACTTCTGCATCCTCCGTCATTTGTTGGTGCTTTGGTCGCCGACGCTGCCACCAGTCACCACACCTCTACTTCCTCCTCCGCCGCCTCTACTTCCGCCAGCTGCTGCGAGTTCTACGGATGTTGCTCTCCAGGCCGGCCGCGGCTCCTAGGGCTCTTCTCCCTGCTGTCCAGGTTGCTGCTCCGCTCCGACCACACCTCCTGCGTGCCTAATGCCGCCACGAAGGTACCCTACTCCTGCTCTTCTTCCTCCTCTTTTTTCTCTGCCCTCAAGTAGGTACCCTGCTCCTTCTCGAATAATGTAGGAAATGCATAGATTGTGAATAAAAAATGCTCCGATTCACATTAATATTACCAATAATGTAGGAAATGAATGCTAGCTCCAATTATAGACATGTTATATATGGTTTTGATCAGAAAAATGCATAGATTGTGAATAAAATATACTTAAAGCTCTATTCTTCTTCTTGTTACAAAGGTATAGTTAGCACACGAAATTAGATGATGTTCAAGAAAACCCTAGTTTGATGAGCATGTTGTTAATCATGTTAATTATGATTCTTTTATTTATTCTGATGTCAGTATATAATTATGCGATCCCAACATCTAAAATTGAATTAGAATGATTTCAATGAATTATAGGGTTTTAAAGTCGATAATCATGTACATGCGGAAATAGGGTTATTAAACCAATAGTTATAACATAGTATGATGTTAATCTGATATGGATGTTAATAATAATGTAGTATGTTAAATATGATGATTAGGGCTATACATATAATTTCTAGTAAAGATTCCTAGACCTTTTGCCATTAGGGTAATTTTTATACATGTTTGAGTAAATTAGGGTTCTAATCTACCCTTTTGTCCTATATTTGATGCTAATTGTGCATATATGTTGAGTTTCATCTTACTCTTACCTAAGAAATTTTTTTCTTAATCTCTTATACATCACCATATTTAAGGTTAGTTTGTCTACTAGAGTGTGGGGATTAACCATGTTGCTTGTAGTTTATAACATTGCATTGTGAATTATTGCATGTTTGAAACTATTGATTTCTTGATTTATTATTTAATAATGCTCTATAGATTAGGATTAACCATGTTTCTTGTAGTTTATACACATTTGTTATATATAAGAATGACAACACATGTATTTGTTGGCCTAGAAACCCGTCCAAGATTTACTCATTAGGAGTAAATCTTGGATAGTCCCCAGTTTGGGACTGTTCTTGAACACCTAATCTCACTTAGGATGTAAGTGTATAATGTGTATTGGGTTTTCAAGAAAATTTCGGTAGCATTTCCCCATTTATTCTCTAAGTACATATGTACTTAGAGAACAACGGGGAAATGCTGCCGAAATTTTCTTAAAATTCCAATACACATTATACACTTACTAGTGAGATTAGGTGTTTAAGAATGGGATAGGTGGTACACATTTATTATATATAAGAATGATAGCACATGTATTTGTTTGCCTAAAGTTTTAACCATGCATAAACTCTAATCTGTTGACCCTAGACCCTAATCTTATTATAATATATAGCTTGTTTTCTCTTTGATCATAGAATGGATAGATCATGGATGTCCATTCGCAATCGCTGCACCCCAGAGTTTAAATCTGGTCTTGACCAGTTTATTATATTTGTCGAGGAACATAAGAAACAACCTGGAGATAGGTTCTACTATCCATGTAGGCATTGCGGTAACAACTTGAAAGTCAACACTGGTGATGAAATCAGAAGTCATGTCATGTGCAACTAGATTGTACAAGGCTATACAGAATGGCACTGGCATGGAGAGATTTCAGACCCGAAACCAGTGGATGTCGATAGCAGTGCTTGTGCGGAAGAAGAAATTTCCTTCGATGACATAGATGTGAACGAATCAGTTCTAGTAGACATCATTGATGCGATGCTGGATAATTGTGGGGTAGAGCACACCAAAACTGATCCACCTCCCATGTTTACAAGCATTGTGCATGATGCTGAGATACTGTTATGCATGGGTTGTAAGTTTACGAAGCTTAGTGCTGTGTTGAGATTGTATAAACTGAAAGCTAACAATCGATGGAGCGACAAAAGCTTCACATCATTGTTGTCTTTGTTGAAAGAAATTCTTCCTGAAGGAAATGAGTTGTCGATCTCAACATACCAGTTAAGGAAATTGTTGTGCCCAATGGGAATGGAGGCCAAGAAGATACACGCATGCAAGAATGATTATGTATTATTTCAAAAGGACTATGTGGATTTGAAAGATTGTCTGAAACATGGTGCGTCAAGGTATAAATTGACGACTTCGGGGGAGTCCAAAACTGGTTCTCCCGCCAAGGTGATGTGGTATCTACCTATAATACCACGGTTTCAATGCTTGTTTGCCAATCCTATAGATGTGAAGAATTTGAGGTGGCATGCAGATGTTAAGAAAAATAATGATGGGATCCTACGACATGCGTCTGATTCCCCACAGTGGAAGAAGATTGATTTATTGTACCCTGAATTTGGTGAAGAGGATAGGAATCTAAGACTTGGGATTTGTACAGATGGGATGAATCCGTACAGGACATTGAGAAGCCAACATAGCACTTGGCCAGTTATGCTTGTTATATACAATCTTCCTCCCTGGTTGTGTATGAAAAATAAGTATGTTATGTTGTCATATTTGATATCGGGCCCTAAACAACCTGGAAATGATATCGACATTTATCTTGAACCTATGATTGATGACTTGAAGAAGCTCTGGGGTGAAGGTGTGATGACCTATGATGCTTCACGAAGAGAGACATTTTGTTTGCACGCTATGTTGTTTTGCACTGTGAATGACTTTCCAGCATATGGGGATTTGTTTGGATATAGTGTCAAAGGATCTAAAGTGTGTCCTATATTTGAAGAGAACACTGATTCAATACGACTAAAACATGGCGGCCAGACTGTATATCTTTCTCATTGAAGGTTTCTTCCAAAATTTCATTTGTATCTTAGGTTGCGCAAAGCATTCAATGGATGGAATGAGGAATGTAGTGCACCTAAACCTATATCAGGGGAGGATGTTTATGAAAGAGTGAAAGACATCGCCAATGAATTTGGTAAGAGATCACAATGTACGATGGCCACAAGGAGTGACAAGTCTTTATTCAAGAAGAAGTCGATATTTTGGTATCTTCCTTATTGGAGTTTTTTGACAGTGAGGCATTGTATCGATGTCATGCATGTTGAGAAAAATGTATGTGATAGCGTCATCGGTAATCTGTTGAATATACCAGGTAAGACTAAAGATGGGATAAAATCCAGAATGGGCCTACGTGAAATGGGAATAAGGACAGAATTAACAGAAGTAGTTAGTATGATCGGAGAACATACTTACCTCCCGCTTGTTATATGTTGTCTGGAAAGGAGAAGAAAGCATTTTGTGAATGCTTAGTAAATGTTAAGGTGCCACAGGGTTACTCATCCAACATCCGTACATTGGTATCAATGAAAGATCTGAAGTTGATAGGTCTTAAATCTCATTATTGTCACACTCTAATGCAACAAATATTTCCTGTGGCAATTCAATCTATATTGTCGAAGCATGTAAGGTTTGCAATCACCAGACTTTGTTTCTTTTTCAACAGTATGTGCAACAAAGTTATTGACCCTGATAGACTCGATAATTTGCAAAGAGAAGTGGTTGTTACCCTATGTCAGCTTGATATATATTTTCCTCCGTCGTTCTTTGACATCATGGTACATCTTGTTGTCCACTTGACTAGGGAAGTGCAAATGTTGAGACCAGTTTTCTTGCATTGGATGTATCCCTTTGAATGATACATGAGCATTTTTAAAGGTGATGTTCGAAACCGTTATCGGCCTGAAGGGAGTATTATTTACGGTTATGTGGCAAGAGAGGTTATGGATTGTTGCAATGACTTTCTGAGTGGTAATGACACTCCCGTGAATGACAAGAATATTGAGGAGCATTTTGGCAAAGGAGTTTTGGGATCACGGGTGAAAGTAATCAGCCGTGAGCAGTTGGAGCAAGGTCACTTGTATATTTTACATAACATGGATGAAGTGAGTGTTTATATCGAGGAACATACCAATTTCATCAAGAGACAATATCCTCGAGCCAAAACAATGTGGCTTGCTAGAGAGCATAACAAGACATTTATTAAGTGGTTTGAAGATAAAGTCTTACATCAACTATCTCAAACACCAGATAATCTTACTGAAACCATCAAATGCCTCACCTTTAAACCAAAATTGAATGTTATGTCTTATGAAGGGTTTGACATAAATGGTTTCTCATATTACACAAAGCATCAATATGATAAGACTGTCGTCAAGAACAGCGGGGTCACCCTTCAAGCGTCTTCATTATTTTTTGCAAGTGCAAAGGATAAAAGTCCATGTGAAGCTAAAATGTCATATTACAGTGTCATTGAAGACATATGGGAGTTTGACTATGTAGATTTCAAAATTCCTCTCTTTAAATGTAATTGTGTTGACAACAACAAAGGAGTTATAG
The DNA here is from genome assembly GCA_963693085.1 of Alisma plantago-aquatica. Lineage (NCBI taxonomy): Eukaryota > Viridiplantae > Streptophyta > Magnoliopsida > Alismatales > Alismataceae > Alisma > Alisma plantago-aquatica. Next base: position 640,739,236 of record OY856413.1, on the reverse strand, counting down.
TGGATGAATTGGGTTTCACGTTAGTGAACTTTGAAAAGATTGGCGAGAAGGGTGAACCATTCATATTGGCATCACAAGCGAAACAAGTATTTTATATCGATGATCCTGCAAATGATAAATGGTCGGTTGTTCTTCATGGTAAAAGACAGTTCATTGAAGAACCTATAGATGAAGAAGAGTACTATGATAAGTATGATGACTCCAGTCCATTCTCAGTTGGGTTGCCAACACCACCAAACATTGAAGTTGGGGATCACAATGACTTGTATGTTCATGGGGATCAGAATGAAGGATTGCTAATTGATAAAACATCACAATATTAGAGTCATGGATGTTTATATTTTTATTATGTTTTATTTTTATGAATGTGAAATTTACAATGTGAATGTGGACTTTACAATGCGAATTACTTTACAATGTGAATGTGTACTTTATAATGTGAATGTGAACTTTACAATTAGTGTTACTTTACAATGTGAAATTTATAATTTGAATGTGAACTTTCATATGGCTGAGCATTACCATGATGACCGTGCTGATGATCACCGTGAGGGTGAGGATGTGCTTGCACCGCCTGACAATGTAAGTTTTAAGAATATATCCCTGAAGTTTCTATCTATATGTTCATTTATGATTATATTATGTAAGTGTGTTTTTTATCAAATTTTAGGTTGGTGATGTACCCCCTGAAGAAATTACAGCACTTGATGAGCAGCAAAAGAAAATTGAGAAAGTGAGGGGCATCAAAATTATGAACAAGTTAATACATCAAAGGGGCAATGGACCCAAATTGGCTGTGGATTTCGATCAGGTAGGAAATCCATATGGAGTGAACCACAACTCATTTGTTTCATATCTTGGGGTTCTTAGTCGCAGGAATTGCAGTCCTATCCTAGAATCATGGCATAAAGTTCCTATGGGGAAGAAAGACCACATATGGAAGGAACTATGCGTGAGTTATTATTATTTGTGATTCTATTTGTGTAGATTACAAATTTTTAGGATACTAGTTAATAGCAATTCTATTTAATTTTTGCAGAGCATATTTGATCTGGATGAAAAGTTGCATCGTAAATGTGTGATGCAACGTTATGGATGGCTCCTAAGGAACTATAGGACCATTCTCACTCGAGATTACATACACGATGATGAGAATAGGTTCTTGATTGATTCCAATTCTAGACATTGATCAGTATTTCACTAACTGTACACTAATATTTTTTTTTGTATTCTCTTTGAAAAATAAATATAGGAAGAAGGAAGTCACACAGCAATGGAACTACTTGGACCCCAAAGACTGGGAGGAGTTTGTTACCCAAAGAAAAACAGATGAATTCAAGGTATTAAGCGCCACTCCCAATTTAATTAATATATGTTTTTATGTATTCACCTATTCAAGATTAACCTTTAGTGTTACTAACCAAATCAATGTGCTAACTAACTAGGCTATCAGCGATGCTCAATGAGCAAGGCATGCACTGAATGTGCACGACCACACAATGGGTCCAAGAGGATATCCACGCATTCGCCAAAGACTACAGGCTGAGTCTACTCAGCCAACTGCTACTCAGGAGACTGTAGAGTCCTCTACTGCTACTCCCGCACCTCTGTCTCGCCATGCTATGTGGATAGATGGGAGGCAAAACAAGAAGGGAGAGATACCGAAGCCCACAACCGCTGAGGTGGATGAAAAAATGGTAAAAATCAACTCTTAGAGCAATCTATCAATATTGATTATTATTATGTTTACTTAGGAATTTTTGTTGATGATGATTAGTGGGAGCTGCACGAGCAGAGGAAGGACGGCAAGTTCATCCCTCAGGGCACAAGGGATGAACTGACAGTTGCTCTGGGTAACCCAGAGCATCCTGGACGTGTAAGGGGTGCAGGCACTGGTGTGGCATCACATCGTTCTTTAGGCCATCCCGGTGCAAACCTATCCCAAAAGCGGGACTTTCACAAGCTGAGGTAACTTGTTCTTATTTTAGAATGTTATTGCGAAAGGGAATTCAATAATCAGAAACTAGCATTTCTTTTATCCATGTATAGGTAGATTCCTTAATTGATAGGAGAGTCAAGGAAGTAGTTGATAAAAGACTCCAGGAAGCAATTAACAAGTGGCAGGCGTCTCAAACTGCCACTCAGACAATACCTGTGGCGAACCTCGCTTCTCCTACTGCTTGTACTATAGAGGTTGCGAGTAATCCTATAGACCCACAACCTAGCACGTCCTCTGTAAGTATTTTTATGGCATATATAATAGCTAGTTTTTTCAAGATGATATGTTTGTGTATATATGCATATAACATTCTTTACGTAAATTTGTAGGTGTTGAAGCCATGCCGACTAAAAAGTGAAGGATATATCGTTGTAGAGGCATCGGCTTACCCACCCCTTAAAGGGTGCATGTTTCATGGGAGTCCAGTACCAGATGGCATGGTACGTGTGAGCCTGATACATATACTCACTGGCTGGACGAATCTTGCACTGCCTCATGCACACCCAGATGCTGAAACACTTAGTGAGGCAGTAGGCGGAGTAATACTATGGCCTGAAGTGGATGTCCTCTATACTGATATTGTATGATAAATTTTCATTACTTTAATTTGTTAGTGTGTATATATATATATGAGTCAATTGATATGAAATTATATATACAGGTCAAAAAGACGAGACCCGCTACATCTCAGCCTCCACATCCTCGACTACCAAGTTGGCTTCCAGGGGACCTACATGCCTTGATAGGTCCTAATTGTAGGAGTGTGGCAGTATGGATCAGCGAACATAATCCAAATTGCCCTATAAATGTTACTATTCCGGAGAATGATGTAGGTAAATCATATGATAACAATCTATTTATACAAGTTTAGCATACATATTAATGCATACATAATAGAAGTTCTGGATACGTATTAATGCAGGTCAAACATTCGGAAACAACACATTTATACAAGATATTTTAGAGTTGTTTTGTTATGAATGGCTGAACACATCTATGATAGAGCTGTGGATATGGTGAGATTAATGCATACGTCAATCTAGTTTATACATCCATATATCTTGTTTTATATACAAAAATCTGGTTTCTTATATATTATTGCATACGTAATACATGTTTTGCAGCCACTTACACAAGACATGTACAGATTTTGGGTTTTCCCATGTGGGATTTTTGGTTCCATCTTTGATTAGTCTTGTAGATACATACCCATATTCAGTTACTTCATACTACTGTGATGCTTTTAAATATTTTGGTAAAAATAATAAGATGGTGATAATAGCTCCATTCAATGTCGAGTAAATTTACTTTGCTTGTAATTTGGACTTAAGAAAATTACATTTTTATTGCAGATATTGAGTTATTAATTTTCTACTTTCTTACATGTAGTGCTAAGCATTGGGAGTTATTAGTTATTGCCCCCAAGACATTCACTGTCTATTATCTAGATCCTGTGGGGAGTGAGTTGGATGTATTATATGGACATGCAATTAAAAGGCCATTATTCTCATGAGAAATATTTTATGTTTTTATATATGTTACTACATTACTATTTAATTATGCAATTTAATGTGTTACATTAACATATATAGGGTTTTACAAGAGTACAAAAAAGTTGGAGGAAAGGTTCCCAGGAAAAAAAATCTAACACTCATTTGGGAGAATGTGAAAGTAATTTCCTGACTTCAATGTATATATTATTTATGTGAATTGCGCTTATTTGTATTTTTTAATATTTTGTATATTTCAATTTATAGTGCGCTACACAAGACAATGGCTGGGCATGTGCCTACTATGTGATGCGATTTATGGAACTAATCATCAAACATGCCGTATTGGAAATCGATAACATACAAAAGGTATTATACATAGTCTCGTTAGATAATATGAAATATATGAATCTTATTATATATTATTATAATTATGTATATACATCATTCTCTTTGTAGGTCTTTAAAATTGAGGACTTCAACACTGGCGCAAAGCGTTTCAATGTACATGCTCCCTATACGAGAGATGAATTAGATGATGTAAGAGAAGATTGGGCAAAAGCCCTGCAAATAGTGGGAATTTTTCAATATGATTTTGCTGACAATGATGACAATGATGAATAAAGAATAACTTTGTTCTCATAATTAATTTTGTGTGAATGTGAATGAATTTTTATGAATTGTCATATGTGTGTGAAAATCATCAATACATGAATGTTTCTACATGTGTCTGAATGTGAAAAGAGATGAAATAAATGGAGCTACAGGTTGCGACTGGTTTCTACATGTGTGTGATGAAAAAATAATATGAATTAAATGTTCTTATACATGAGTGTGAATCACATATATATAATATTGTCCATCATGTTAATTTTGTAGGTTTGTTCCTGTTGTTGGCTGATATCAATGGATGTCGTAAAACCTGCAGTTCATAACTGAACTGTAGGTTTCTCATCCTGCGACCAGCCACAGCAGGTCTGCAGACTGACAGAAAAAAAAATCAAAACATAGGCATCGGTTATTTGAGCAAAACCGACGAAATATGGTTACAGTGTCGGTTGCCCTACTAGTAACCGACGTTGATTTTCCTAATGAGGCCAAACACCACGGCCGTGCTGGCCAACACGGCCGTGGTAGTGGACCAGACATAAAATAGGCGTCGGTTTTTTGTATAAAACTGATGACATATAGTTACAGTGTCGGTTGCCCAACTAGTAACCGACGTCGATTTCCCTAATGAGGCCAAACACCACGGTCGTGCTGGCCAGCACGACCATGGTAGCGGGTGATATGGCATCGGTTATCACTAATAAACCGATGCCGATAGTGCCCCAGATGGCGCCCTTTTTGTGGCGTGAAGGTATATGGCGTCATTTTCTAAGCTAATAACTAACACATATACCGCCCTGTTGGTGTGTTTTCAGTGGCGTGCGAAGGGTTGTGGCGTCAGTTTGAGAACCGACGTGTAACGGTTGGCTTTTAGCGGTGCCCACATAGGTGTCTCTTATAAACCGACACTAAAGGCCATAAATAACCGACACTAAAGGCCAGTTATGTACTAGTGAGCTCTAGTTGGATTGATATATCTTGCCTGGTTTGTTTGTAATTGAATGTGTTTGAATGAGTAGCGGTGGGGAAACTCGATACCATCCCAGTGATTACATATCATTGATCTAAATCCTACTTTGATTCAGCTTTTACTTTCTTGCAATTAGTTTAATTAACCTCAAATCAACCAATCGTTCTAAATATTAGTTTTACTCGAGCTAGATTTGACTAACAAGGATTCTTGAAAATGTTGGGTTTAATCCTTAACTATACTATGATAAGACTCGTCCGCTTGAGGGTGGTATAATTGCACTTTGATTTTGGTAAAAGCTCAGGGATTTCAACCCTGAGTGAGTTTGTTAGTGCCATAAAATCTCTCGTCAAATTCTGGCACTGTTGCCGGGGACAACGGAATCAGTTCGTCAAATCTAGTTCTTTTAAGACTAATTTAGGATTTTGCTTTTTCTTTTGAAAATAATCGATCATCTACTTGAATTTGACTCTACTTTGTGGATCTCATTTTCAAAATCTTTTCTATTCTCAGGTACAATCCAAGGCGTAGTGCATGCACCGTTCGGACAGCCCTGGACTAGCAGCGAGCTTTGATCCCGAGATAGACAGAACTTTTCATTATCAGATCAGAGAATATCAAGCAAGGATGGCTCAAGAAGAAGAAGTAGCCCGAAGGGTGGCTCAAGCTATAAATTTACAGAGAGAGGCTCATGCAAGAAGCCAGGGTTGTGGTTCAATAGGAAATCTTAGCAGCGCAAGAAGCTGAACTACAAAAGATCTTAGAGAATTCTCAATCCCAAAAGTTGTGAATGTTCATCATCCAGTTTAACCTCCTCCCATCAACGCTCCTAATTTCAAGATAAGAGCGCATTGGATCACCCTACTTCAGAATAACCCTTTCTATGGCAAATAGGGGGAAGATAGCCAAGAACATCTTCTGAGATTTATTGATCTATGTGCCATGACGAAACAAAATGGAGTCACAGATGATGCCATTCGACTCTGTCTCTTCAAGTGTTCCCTTGCTGATAGAGCCATAAGTTGGTAAAATTCATTGCAAAGTGAAATCCCCATCACCACTTGGGAAGAACTCCAAAATGTGTTTCTAGAAAAATTCTACCCTCCATCTCTTACCTATGAAATTAGAGGGCGGATAACGAATTTCACTCAAGTTCCTAGAGAAACCCGTGTTGAAGCTTGGGATAGATACAAAGAGATTCTACGCAAGTGTCCACATCACGGAATTCCCAAGAACCAACTCATTGAGATTTTCTATAGGGGTGTGGATGATGACATTAAGAGATTCCTAGATTCCTCATCTGGAGGAAACTTCATGCGTCAAAGTTAAGACATCGCATGGAGAGTCGTGACCCTGGGAGTAGAAAATCAAGCCAATTGGGGTAGATCTGTAGGTAAAGGAGTCTTGAAAGTAGCTATGGCTGAAGCTACTCTCGAGTACAAGTCTATCGCTAGAACTCTAAAACTCTTAGTTGCCAAGCAAGACCATATTGAATCATCTCTTGCTGCTATTGGAAGAGGACATTCGCCCACTCGACAACAAGAACAGATCAAATCGGCTTCATTGTTCTGTGAAGCATGTAAAAGTATTGATCATTCCACTCTATCATGTAATGTTCTCTATGATGTTGTTCTAAGAAACATATGTGGACAAGGAGATAATGATCAAATGGAAAATCTTAATGCTATCAGTACCATTCCTGGTCAAAGTTATTACAATTTGAATGAAAATAGGAATCATCTAGGCTTTCAATATGGAAACCCCTATGGAGCAGTAAACTCGCATCAATTTGGTTCAAACAATCAATCAAGAGGCCCTCCAGGATTCCAGTATAATCAACAACAACAAAATTTTGGGAATCAAGGAAATTTTGAGGGGAACTTTTAGAGTAGGAACTACAATAATTATCAAAATAACTCTCAGTATCAGAATCTTAATCAACAACAAGCACAACAAGCAGGTCCAATTTCTCCTGATGACAAGCTATCATCCATTGAGAAGATGTTGCAAACTCAGCAAACCATGATAGCTAACCAACAAGCTCAGTAGAAGGCTATTGAATCTCAATTAGCTCAACTCGCAGCTAGCATAAAACCACATGTTGGAGTCTTTGCTGGCCAACCCGAGAACAATCCTAAGCATCCTGAACAGTTGAAGGTAGTCACCACTAGTTCAGGGAAAGACTATTTAGATCCCCTTGAAAACACACCTATGGTTATTACAGACGAGGATGAACCTGTAATTGCCCAAGACTCAACAACACAAGAGACTCAATCAAAAGATGATAAGTCAGATAAAGGAAACTTTGAGAAGTCTGCTCAAGAAAATGAAGAAACGGAGACTCCAGAACCTGATATCCCTTTTTACAAACCTCGTATACCTTTTCCATCTCATCTAAGGTAGACAAAGCTTGATACCAGATTCAATAAGTTTAAAGAAGTTATGAAGAAACTTCATGTGGATATACCCTTTTTGGACGCTCTGGCCGACATACCAGCATGGAAAAAGTACTTAAAGTCACTTCTCACAAGGAAGTATATAACTGAGGAGTATGAGACAATAAAACTGGTGACAACTACATCTAATATCATTTTGAGCAAGATGCCCAAGAAACAAAAAGACTCGGGATCTTTTGGAATTTCAGGTCATATTGGTGATTCCTCATGTAAGAAGGGGCTAGCTGATCTGGGTGCTAGTATTTCGATCATGCCGCTTAGCCTTTGTAAGAGGCTAGAATTTTTGGAATTCCTTCCTACTGGCATGACTATACTACTTGCAGACAATTTGATAAAACGACTGTAAGGAATCCTCGAAGATGTCCCGGTCAAGGTAGGCAAGGATACATATGTTCCATGCGACTTTGTCATTATGGACATAAAAGAAGACGCCATATATCCTCTCATCTTTGGTCGTCCTTTCCTCGCCACTGCAAGAGCAACGATTGATGTTGAAGTCGGTACCTTGCTACTGAGATTAGGCAAGGAAACTCTCGAATTTAAAGTTTTTAAAAGTATGAGAAGACCAAGTATGCAAGAAGAAGTCTATCTGATTGACTGCATTGAAAAAATGTCACTTTTGACTCAAGAGCATCGTGAATCAAATGATCCTTTAGAAATTGCTCTAACAAACCCATCAGTTGATGAACCGATCGATGAACAAGTAAAGGATTGCATCGAATCCCTCGACTCTACTAAAGAAGATATTGAAGCCACTAGTGAAGAACTCAAGGCTATGGAAACTATAGAAGAAACAAGCAAAAAACCAGAAGCTCCCAAAATGAAGCCCCTGCCCGAAGGACTGAAGTACGTGTTTTTAGATGATCTCAAGGTTTGTCCAGTTATTATAAATTCTGATCTAACAGTTGAACAAGAAAATAAACTCTTGAAGGAATTAAGGGAAAGAAAGAAAGCCATCAGCTATAAAATGAGTGACCTCACCAGGGTCAGTCGAGCATTGTGTATGCACAAGATCCCTATGATGGAAGATCACAGGCCTACTATTGAGCATCTATGAAAATTGAACCCAAATATGAAGGAAGTGGTCCGTCATGAGGTTATTAAACTGCTCACAGCTAGAATAATCTATCTGATCACAGACTCTCCATGGGTGAGTCCAGTGCATGTAGTCCCGAAGAAAGGTGGAACAACAGTTATATGGAATGAGAACAATTAACTCATCCCCACTCGAGCAGTCACAGGGTGGAGGATGTGCATTGATTATAGAAAATTAAACAAGGCAACTCGAAAAGATCATTTTCAATGTCTTTCCTTGATCAAGTCCTAGAAAGGTTGGCTCACCAAGAATATTTCTGTTATCTTGATGGCTAATATGGATTCTATCAAATACCCATACATCCAGTGACCAAGAGAAAACAACGTTTACCTACCCATTCAGAACATACGCATTTAAAAGAATGTCATTTGGTCTCTGTAATGCACCCACAACTTTCCAACGTTGCATGGATGCCATATTCGCTGGTCTTACTGAAACAATTATGGAGGTTTTCATGTATGATTTTTCTGTATACGGAGATTCATTCGATTCATGTCTAAAACACCTCTCCCTAGTCCTCATATGTTGTAAAGAAGCACATCTTGTGCTGAATTGGGAAAAGTGCCATTTTATGGTAAAAGAAGGCATTATCCTCGGTCATAGGGTCAGCAATAGAGGAATTGAAGTAGATAAAGCCAAGATTAAAGTGATTTCTAAACTGGCTATCCCAACAAATGTAAAAGAAGTCCATGCTTTACTAGGACATGCTGGATTTTACAGAAGATTCATTAAAGATTTCTCCAAGATAACGAAGCCAATGACGAATCTATTACTAAAGGATATTGATTTCAATTTCAACAAAGAATGTGTGAAGAGTTTCAATAACTTGAAGCATGCTCTCACAACAACTCCCATCATTAGAGGTCCTGATTGGGATCACTCATTCAAAATCATGTGTGATGCCAGTGATTATGCTGTGGGTGATGTGCTTGGACAATGTATAGAAAAGAAACATTACATGATCTATTATGCATCAAAAACTCTTGATGAAGCTTAGAGGAATTATGCAACTATAGAGAAAGAACTTCTAGTAGTCGTGTATGCCTTTGACAAGTTCAGATCCTACCTAATTGGTTCGAAGTTCATTGTCTACACAGACCACACTGCCATTCGTTACCTTCTGGCAAAGAAAGATGCAAAACCCAGGTTGATTAGATGGATCCTCCAATTACAAGAATTTGATTTAGAGATAAGAGATAAAAAGGGTACAAAGAATGTTGTAGCAGACCACCTCAGTCGCATCCACACTCTGGATACTGAGAAAATTCCGATCAATGATTCTCTGCCAGATGATCAACTAATGAAGGTCTCAAAAGCTATACCATGGTACTCAGACTTTTTGTAAACTACCTTGTTGTAGGGGTTATCCATCCCCAACGCACCGGGAATGCACTGAAGAAGTTCATGCATGATGTGAAGCAATATCACTGGGATGAGCCATATCTCTTGAAACTATGTGTTGATGGTCTGTATAGACAATGTATCGCCAAAGAAGAAGCTCAACTTATTTTGGAACAATGTCATTTGGGACCAGTGGGAGGACATATGAGCTGTAAAAAGACTGCCTTGAAGGTTTTGCAATGTCGATTCTTCTGGCCGTTCATATCCAAGGATTCCTACGACTTTGTCCTATCATGTGAAAAATGTCAAAGAACATGTAATATAACAAAGAGAGATGAGATGTCGCTGAATCTATGGCAAGAAGTAGAGATATTTGATATTTGGGGGGTGGACTACATGGGTCCATTCCCATCTTCTCATGGATTTTCATACATCCTGGTGGCGGTGGACTACGTCTCAAAATGGGTTGAAGAAATACCAAATGTCACTAGTGATTCCAAACCCATCATCAAATTATTCAAAGATATCATTTCCCCTCGTTTTGGAGTGCCACGAACCGTGATATCTGACGGAGGGTCCCACTTCCTTGAAAGAAGCTTTGAAGCTTTACTGAGAAAATACGGTGTAACACATAAGGTAGCCTCGCCTTACCATCCGCAAACAAGTGGACAGGTAGAAGTCTCTAACCGTCAACTAAAGGTTGTTCTGGAAAAAATTGTAGGACGCCATTGAAAGGATTGGTCAACAAAAATCAACGACGCCTTATGGGCCTATCGAACTGCTTATAAAACTCCCATTGGGACTACACCTTTTTGATTAATATATGGAAAGGCTTTCCACCTTCTAGTCAAACTGGAACACAAGGCATGGTGGGAAATTAAACAAATGAACTTTGATATGAAAGAAGTCGGCCAAGCTAGGATTCTGCAACTCCAAGAGCTGGATGAACTCAGGATGACTGCTTATGAGAATGCACGAATCTACAAAGAATGCCCAAAACTTTGGCATGATGGTCATCTGAAAAGAAAAGGCATACAAATGGGAGACCAAGTTCTGCTATTCAACTCAAGGTTGAAGTTATTCCCAGGAAAACTCCGCTCACGCTGGTTTGGACCATACATCATCAAGGGCATCTCCCCACATGGTGCCTTCTCATTATGGAGTGAAAAGTCAGGTGAATTCGTAACAAATGGTCACCTCTTAAAGAGATATTTCACCTCAACTGACATAGGCACTAAAGCAATGCTGGAACTCACCAATCCAAAGGATCCACCGTGAAGCTGAAGGACTCAGTCGAGCCATTGACATAAAACAAAGGCGCTTGTTGGGAGGCAACCCGATCAATAAATTTGTTTTACTTTTCTTTTCAAATTAGAATGTTTCTTCAATTTTTCTTTTACCTTCTAGTTAATTTTTGATCAAATAAAATTTGCATCGTGAGATGCTATCTCGTGTACTGATTAATATTTCTTTAGATTTTCAGATAAGAGGATGCACGCTGATTGGAACGCAACCACATCTAGTGGTCATTCTGGCATGATTTTTCCCCTCCATCTTGGATTTAGGGTTTTCTCGGGATGAGAAAAACTCTAAGTTCGGGGTGGAGGGTGGGTGGTACGTATCTTACTTTCCACCTTCACCCATCTAAATCAGTCTGAGACTTTCACTACCGCATTTTTGACACCTCCGCATTTTTGTTTTTGACCAAAATTTTCATAAATTTTCAAATAAATTTTCAAAATTTAAAGTTTTAAAGCTTTCAAAGAATTTGAACAGATACTTGATGAATTTTTGACACTTCCAAGTTTCATTAAAAGTCACTAACTATCTTGCTATGAATTTTGAATCATTATATCCTCCTTATTCGAAGTGAATCCTCAAAAGGACCACTTTTTGAAACAAATCCTCTTGATTGAAATCATCTTGTGAAGCTTATGATTCCTAACATCATGATTCTTATGCAAAAATGATAAGTGTCTGTCAAACTGATAGGGTCCAAATGTGTCGTGCTTTCTAACTGACTAGTGGAACAATAACATGGAATCTCCACTGGATCCTCATCAAGTCATTATTTGAGCAGAGTATGATAAAGAGACCAACCCGGTGCACTCAATTGTAAATCAAGTTGCATTCTGATCTGAACTCTCTTCTACACTTCTTCTATCATCTTCATACCCCTCCATTCATTAAAAAGAAACAAAATAGCCAAAATAATGCCAAACCCTAAGTTCTAGGTGGCACGCCACTTCCCTCTTTATTCGCCTCTTCCATACCCCTAACAAATAAACAGGGGCGTACCACCAAAAATGCAATCTCGAGTCGAATAGAGGAGAGATTTGCAAACAAAAAGATGCCAAAGCACACACATAATGAAATGCAATCTCGTGTCAAATAGAGGAGAGATTCGCACAAAAAATGCAATAAATAAAATTGCAAATCATAAAATAAAAATCTCGAGTCGAATAGAGGAGAGATTTATCTCTTCCTTCCAAACCATCATTCACTCCCTTTTCTACCTAATGTCACAATGATTGCCTACCCTATCCTGAAAAACACCAGTGTCAGATCAAATGCACACTTGTTGTTCCACGGGCGTCTCTTGACTCTTACAAAACTCTTTGACATGCTTATTATTGGAAAAAGTGAGGAAGAAGTGATTTTGGAAAATGAACTCAGGAACAAAGATATGGTAAGATGTTTTTAGTGGTCTCAGGAGGTTGAGATAATGAGTCATATTGAGCAGAAAGAAAATATTCATGATGTGAAGATGAAGTAATCACATGAATTGAAAGTATTCATTTGGCGACTGTTTCAGATTTTGTGTTACTCGAGGACGAGTAACGTTTAAGTTCGGGATATTTTGATGAATGTATATTCATCATGAAATTCAATTATCATTTTTTGACAAATTCAACTCAGCACATCTAATTTTGCTCATTAAATATCAATATGAATCATAATGTGCAAAACTACATAATTACTTCGATTATCAAGGCTTTGATCGAAATAATGTTGATTTAATACATGCATTGCTAAAGCTGAATAAGCAATTGGGGGCCAGCTTCACTGACCCTTGGCTCTAATCAAGCGATCTAACCAAACGTTTGAGCCCATTAGGTCTCAAGACCATTTGAGCCCAAACAATCTCAAAACTGTTTGAGCCTATTCGATCTCAAGACCATTTGTTCCCATTCGGTCTCAAGACCGTTTGAGCCCATTCAATCTCAAGACCGTATGAGCAACAGATATCAATTGGAGGCATAATCCAGTCGTGAAGAATCGAGAAGTGCATGAATTCAAGATATCAAAGGAGAACCTAGACCACGGCCGTGGTGGTTCAAAATGACCATGGTCCACTGTCATCACCACGACCATGTGATGAGGCCACGGTCATGGTAGATCATCCCCAACACCTAAGCTCTCACTTGCCACGACCGTGGTCGCTGAGCCACGACTGTGACACCCCACCTACATTGACTCCCTCTCTCCTACCACGCCCGTGCGAGGCAGTACGGCTGTGGGGAAGTAGCCTCACCACGACTGTGGTGTCATGCCACAGCTGTGGCACAACACCATCAGAGCCCGATTACTCACCCACCACGCCCGTGCAAGGCGGCACGACCGTGGACAACAGCATCACCACGACCGTGGTGCCCCACCACGGCCGTGGTGCGTCGTCTTCCACCTCTGAATAGGTTGACGACTGCAACAACACTACCACCTCCATCGGGCAGATTTCTTTTCAATCCACCTACACCGACAGCCACCGTGCCCCATGACCTGCAGCTGCGCTGCCTTCCCTTCTTCCTCTTCCTCCCATCTCCACCATCGTAGCCATGTCGACCGCTGTCTTTGTCCAGTATCTGCGCTGCACCTAGACCTACCCTCCACCGTGCTGTGCTAATCACGCAGACCGTTTGGTCTTTTAGCTCACCTGCAAACCAAATGAGCAATAGATCGAATGACCAAAGATGTGTGGCAAAACTGTTTGCCCAAGCAGGCTTGCAGACTGTGTGAAGGCCAAGGATGCAGACCGTTTGCCCCTTTGCGTGAAGACCGAATGGGCAGTCAAACCTGTAGGACCATTTGATTTAGATGACTAAAGACCGTATGAACTACTCATTCAGTTTCCAAACCGTGAGACTTCTCATGGTCTCAAGACTGAGAGGCGCAAGACCGTAAGGCCACAGACTATTCGGGCAATATGCTTCTAAACCATTTGGAAAAGTAATGCCAAGACCGAATGGACCCTAGTCATGAGACCATTTGCTGCTAAAATTGCCAGACCGTTTGGCCATAACTAACAGAAAACTGTTTGAGAAAGAAAATATCTCCTAAACTGGTTGATTCACACCAAGACCGTTTGGGGTCAGTCCTATGCCTTTATATAGGACCCTAAGGGTCCTCATTTAAATATCAGTTTCAGGACGTCGACAGGCTGCCTGTACACAGGTCTGATCCGAATCCAGTGCCATCCACGCCAGTTTCATTCCACCTACTGCCCGTGTTGCAACCAAGGAGGCTGAGAAGAGAAGGAAGATAGAGCGAGGGAGATTGGCTGGTCTGTCTTGGCATCTCCCGTTCGTGTCCAGATCTGCTCCGACACGACGTAGAAGGTAGTATCTTCTTCACCAAGCTGTGACTACCTTTTGCACTGAGTTCATGGTGGATTTATGTCTCTTTCTTATTCTTCTTATTTCTCACATCATGAGCGAGTAGTACCCTTTTCACTGGAGTGCGGGGACTAGCCCCGCTGGCCATGCAAATCATGTTCTTTTTTTAAACTCTCCATAACAATGTATATAACTTTCCATTTCATTATTAGTTGGTACGTTCATAGTTGATTATCTACTTGCTTTCATCTTGTTCTCTCCTATATTGCGAAATCTTCTATATGTGGGATAGAATTGCAGTTTACAAAGTTTGACTCTTTGATGAGAACTTCTGATAAGATTCCTCGAGGTCGTCAGTGTATGATCCGTGAGGGGATGAGACATGTAGCCAACGGTGATGCTTCTGTGGTCTAAACATCCGTCAGGGAGGACCACAACCTTATTGGATTTTATATCATCTTTGTTTATCATCGATGTTAGTTGTAGATCTATCACCTGCTTGCTTACCGATTAATGTGGTTGACTCCCAACCTAGAAATAGAATGGGATTTCTTCGGAGACGTAAGTAAGTGATCCGGTTGGTGACGAGACATCTGATGCCTAAGGTGATGCTTGTGCAAACCTAATGCCCTAACGGTGGGTTCTACAGCAGCTCTAGTTGGATTGATATATCTTGCCTGGTTTGTTTGTGATTGAATGTGTTTGCGTGAGTAGCGGTGGTGAAATCTGATACCATCACAACGATTCCATATCATTGATCTAAATCCTACTTTGATTCAGCTTTTACTTTCTTGCAATTAGTTTAATTAACCTCAAATCAACCAATCGTTCTAAATATTAGTTTTACTCGAGCTAGATTTGACTAACAAGGATCCTAATAAAGGTTGTCCTTTGGGTTCGATCCTTAACTATACTACGATAAGACTCGTCCGCTTACGGGTGGTATTATTGCACTTTGGTTTTGGTAAAAGCTCAGGGATTTCAACCCCGAGTGAGTTTGTTAGTGCGATAAAATCTCACATCACAGAGGTATCCCTAGGAGAAAGTAAAAAAAATAGTACTAAGGAGGGGAACCCCTTACAGAAACCCCTAAAAATGGAAAAATTAAAAGTATAAGACCAATGAGGTTATAAAACACAAATATGCAACATCATCAGATGTCATTATGGAAACCATGCAATAGCACTCAAATGTGACCACACTAAGGGATGGGCTGACTTCATTATGATAGGTCATTATGGGAGAAGGGGCTCAAAGGTCTTAGTCTTCATCATCTTAAACGACCCTTACATAATCTGTAGGAAATTGAACAATAGTGAAAAGTTGAACAATCGAGGTAATAAACATAGCGAAGTGGGAGTGATTATTATT
Organism: Alisma plantago-aquatica; assembly: GCA_963693085.1. Classification (NCBI taxonomy): domain Eukaryota; kingdom Viridiplantae; phylum Streptophyta; class Magnoliopsida; order Alismatales; family Alismataceae; genus Alisma; species Alisma plantago-aquatica. The sequence continues at coordinate 640,723,291 of OY856413.1, read as the reverse complement.
ATGGAAACTATTGTTTCTATCCTTTCAAATGGATATAAGAATGGAATGTCATAATGTATATGAATCAAAGTCATAAATAAGTAAAATAGTCGAGCTGACAAAGAGATAGAAATTAATCTCATCATGTAGAGAGACCGAGTATGAATGGAAAAAATACCACAACTAGCTAGTGTGAAAAAAAAGGAGTGGCCACTTGTTTTGACTGAGTTAAACCAAAATAGACATGTGTTAGGAAACCCTACCCATCCAAAGAGAGTCAAAAAAAAGTTTCCTATTCTTAAGTAACCAAAAATCAAACTAAAAGTGGTTGGGTATGTTGTCATCCAAATACAAGATGTTAGATGATCAACAACTCCAAGATTGATAAATAAATAGTAAAAGTGCTTCATAGAAAAGGCATGTGACCATTTCCTCAGTGTATTATGTAATAGAGGAAATGTCAAAAGAATTAAGTCCATCTTCATGGAGGATTTTCTTAACTTTATTAGATCATTGGGACATAAGGATAGTAGGATCCTTAAGGGAGTACATCTAAGGTCACACAAAATACTAAAATTAAGGAGAACAACAGAAAAACGGCCACCTTAGTGCCAAGTATTTGACTAGAAATTGATGTTGGAAAAAGAACCTGGGGAAATGACGATAGAATTGGCAATTATAGAGTTGGATTTTTGAAGATAGGACCAAATAAGGGAAACATGTGGATCTTCTAGCATGACATAAGGTTTATTCTTGAAACACTATTTGTGGGTGAGCGTAGAGGACCACGGGGTGAAATTTTGTTCAAATAAGGATGTTGTGATTTGATTACAAAGATAGAAGGAATGGATCTTAAGGTTAATAATGATCAACCCTCCCTATCTTTGAGTGCGGTTAATAAAGTCCTAGTTGGTGAGATGATTCTTATGTATAGAGTGATAGAACCCCATAAAAAAAAAGCTTCTATACTTGTCAATTTAGGAGATGGATATTCAAGGTAGTAGGAAATAACTCATAAAGTAGGACAAAAGTGGTGTAAGACAAGCATTGATGAGGACCAATTTATTTTCTCTACTAAGGAACATTAGTCCAACAATTGAGAATTTATTATTGTCGTGATGACACGATGCCAAGAAGATTATGGAAGTATATAAGGGTATAGGGGTAGACCCATTTAAATAATAGGAAATGTTTTTGACTTACACCTTATAATATATTGGAAATTCATCGGGGATACTTGATCCATATTAGTGCCAATGAGGGAGATTTAGAAAATTTGATCTTAATACTAGAGAGATATGATAATATACCTAGAATGTGAATGAAATTGATAACATTATTAACATCCAACTTGAGAAAGACAATAGTTTCATCAACAAATTGAATGATAATGTCCTCCATTATATTAGAATTGATGACCCTTTTTAGGATTTGATTCTCTAAGGATAATTTTATCATTGGCACTGAAATGGATGTGGTGCTGATAAAGAGAGATGGGGATCAAAGACACCCTGTTTGAGGCCATTAGAGTTAGAGAAATAGCCAAAAGAAGAGTCATCAATCAGAGTGAAGAAATCATAGGTAGAGATTCAATAGTGGATCCAACTAATCATGTTTTCTTGGAAACCATATCTAGCAGGAGTTTGGATAATAAAGTCCCTGTTCATATTGACAAACAAATTCTCAAAATTAAGTTTGAGATTTAAAAGAAAAAGATGCTTCTTGTGACAAAGGATTATGTATTCGTTGCAAATAATAAATGAACCTTTCATTTTCATGCTTTAACAAATGTTGATTGTTCAAGAACAATCATACAAGGGATATAATGATTCATTATATTATGCAGCACTTTAGATCAACTTTCTATGGTGCATCATTCAAATTGATCAGTCTAGATTTTTAATGTCCATAGGATTCTCAACCTTCTTGATGAGGGTAGTAAAAGTGTGGTTGAGTACTAAAATCATTACAGAGATATTGAGATTTTTGTGGATGAGGTGGAAAAGGTCAGTGAAAGAGTGATTAACCAAATTTTAGAAGGATTGATAAATGACCATACATATGCAATCCAGATAAGTAAATCTATTTAGGCTCAAAGTGGAGTGGCAAACTAGATTTCTTCAGTAAAGACAGAGGTGAGAGGGGCTGGGTCAAGGAGTTATTCATACATAGGGAAACCCAATTGAGTTGAAATAATTTTAAAAATTTCTATTGAGGTAAAAAGATTTCACAAGAGTTGAATAATATATTTCACAATCAAATGTTGTTATAGATATGAGAACCAACAATGTTCAGATAAAGAATGAGGGAGTTTCATTTCTTGTTGTTTGCATATATGATGAAATATGTTGGTGCTATGGTCTTCTTCCTTGATCAAAATTGATCATTGTTTCCATGATATCTCAAAGCGAGAGAGCATGTCTTGTAATTCTAGTTTCTTCAAAGTAAAGTGCTGGATCTAAGTGAGAATTGGAGTCAAGAATTAAGAGTTCAAATTCAAGAAGCTCAAATTTTTTTCTGATGTTTCCAAAATTTTCCTTTTTATATACCCTATGCTTCCTTATAAGGTTCCAAATGTTCTGTTGAAGGATAGAACCTAGATAGGAAGTGTTATGACAATTAACTAAGTAGTAAGAAAAAATAGATTGAAAAGAGGGGTGGTGTAAGGACCCTGACCTCCATTTAGGGCTTATCCTGTTTGCTTTGCTTAACCCCGATGCTTAGTTGCTTGCTAATCACCTTTGGTGGTTATTAGGGTTTGTTGGTGCTTTGTTGAGAGCCGGAGGTGCTACTTGCAATTAACCCAAGTCTAGGGTTTGTGGGCAAGTTTGCCACCTTGTGAGGTGTTCCTCCCTCTCCTTGCTTCCTCTAGTGTTGAGAGGAAGGTTTCGGCTCGTTGCTTGAGTTCCTTTGGGCTTGGTTAAGCTTGTTGAGCCTTGTGGTGCCTTGTCTTTGCTTCTTTGGACCTTGTGTCGGGCAAGAGTGCCCTGTGTCGGCCTAGGTGTGTCGGCCTATGCTTGTGTCAGCTAGTGGTGTGTCACCTAGGGTCTGTGTCGGCCATGGTGTGGGTGTATCGGCCATGGTGTGGAGGTGTGTCGCCCATTGACCCTTTGACTCTCTTTGACCTCATTTCTATCACCACAAGTGTACACTTGGTGCTTGATGCTTGCATGTGGCAATGGCCTTGGACATGTGTTTAGGGCATGTTAGAGTGGTGGCTTTGCTCATGGACAAGTGTCCCTAGGTGGGTGACACCTTGCTTTGTTCTACCTTGGTTTCTCCTCCATCCTCTCCTATATATGTGTTTCCTTTCCCTTGCTAAGGATCCCTTTAGTTCCTTAGTCTCCTTCTCCTTTGGTGCATGATATCACCCTCTTCTTTTGCAAGCTTGGTGGTCGATCCTTGCCTTGGAGTCTCCTTCTTCCTCTAGTGGTGGTCGAACCCTAGAGTGGCTTGATCTTCTTCCTTGGTGGTGCTTGGAGCTTGGAGCTTGGAGCTAGGAGCTTGGAGCTTGCTTAAGGCGGGTTACATAACTCCTAACCCTAACTACACTACCATCTTTTATGTTCCTATATGTTGCTTATGGTCATATCGGCTATGCATGTTGCTAGTTTAGTTTCTTGTTTAGTTATCCTTGTTGGCCGAACCCATGTTCTAGGGTTTCTTGTTGAGCAACACACCTTTTCTCTCCTTGGTCTAGAGGAGTGAGCTTGAGTTCTATTAATATGGGCAATACTCCTCTCTCGTTTAAGTTGAGAGGTGAGCTTGTGTTCTGGTGGCTTGAGCAACACCCTCCTCTCACCACGGACTTGAAAGGTGAGCTATGTAGTGGTTGTGGACCTTGGTTGTGGTTGAACCTTGTGTTTCCTGACACCCCTCTTGACCTAGAACTTTGGACGTTATGATGTGGTGTTGTGTCGGGCATCACACACCTGGTTCCTGCTTTGTTGTATCGGGCATCACACCATGATAAGTACACTGCCCGACACCCTTCACCTCGTTATACCCTGGTGTTATGGAAGCTTGTTAGCTGGTTCTGTGGTGGGCGTCATCCCTTGACCCTATCCTTGTGTGTCGGTCGATAGATGTGGCTAGATTTGTGTTGGGCGTTATGTTTTCTTGTTGCACGCGTTGCACCTTTGGGCGTTATGCCTTGCTATGTGGTGCTGCCCGCTACACCTTGTGCGCGACGTGTCGTTGCACGATATACCCCTTTGGCTGAGTTGCATGCCCTGGTTTCCCGTTAGCTGTTAGTAGCCTGGCTCAAGTGCTTGTTACCCCCTTTGGACGATATGGTGCTCAGTGGTTAGCTTCTTGATGGACGTTGCAAGATACCACAGTACACGATACAGCATTGCACGACACCTGTGGTGCACGGCACCGTGTTGCCTAATACATCCTGAGATGGTAGCGTGATACCCTTGTTGTATGCTTGGTCGATATGTGCTGGTCTGGTTGACCGTTATGTGTTTGTAGTGTTGGGCGATAGGGGAGAGTACCCTGCCCGATACTACCTTTGGTGAGGGAAGTGGGTGCTTCTAGTGAGGGTCTTGTTCCTTATATGGAAAACCGATATGCTAATTCTTGTTCTTGCTATCACGTTGGGTATATGACAGTGACCCTTGATATGCTTGATGGTAATCGTCATAGTAGAACTCATCTATGTAATTTGACATGATATTATATGTGTTTATAATCACCTTAAGTGATATGTATGATGCAGAGTAAATGGTAAGCATGAAAGATGCTTGCATGATGATATGACCTATGCCTATGGTCACAGGTTGAGGCATGAATGATAATGTATATAATCATCAATGTTACCCTATGTTGATAACATGAATCTTCTATTAATCCATGATGATTGTGCATACTAACCATGCAGGTGACTCATACAGTTGCATAGGAAGGAATAAGGGCTATGAGGTATATATATATGTTTGAGTAACACTACTTTGATGGTTACTCTTGATGATGAGATGATATGCATGATTTTTTTTGTCTGAGGACCTGAGTTTGGTTAAAGTGCCTAAGAGAGTGCCTTGAGAGGCAGTGACACTATGTGATGAGGGATTGAGATCCCATGGCAATGTGATGATCCTTGAGATGGATCTAGATGATTGGCAAGAGGCCAAGTGATAACATGTAATGTTGGATCCTTGTGATGGATCAGGATGATGTTGATAAAAGCATGATGTTGAGTTTCATGTTATTTATTCTTGTTATAGTCTGCATGTTATACAACTTGGTTTCCTCAACAATCCACTTAAAATATACTAACTAATCACAGTGGAACATATCATGTAGTTGCCCTGGCCATAGATCCATCATCGTCAGGAGCTGGTGATGGTGACAGGGGTTCTCTTATAGGTTAACCCGGAGTGCATATTGTTGAATATGCGAGGTTTCTCCTAGACTAAAATAGTGAGGAATTCAGTGCATCTACGGTTGCAGACTCAGGATATGTATAGAGCATGGTGAACAGGCCCATGGCTCAAGATATGTGATATGGGAGCATGAATGCGTTCATGGCTCAGAGCACGGTGAACATGCCTGTGGCTCAGATATACTAGTGCCGAGACCTGTACCGAGGCGGGCTGGGCAGAGGGTAGCCTGCGGGAGTTGACCCTATGGTTGAAACCACTTAAGCATGAGACTGCAGTCTTGCTTGTGTTGTACTCGTACACTGACCACGAGGCGGAGGGGTCGTGGAGTCTAGCTCTTCCATTGACCTTGTATGACATCGGCTCTGGGTTTCGCAGCCGTCGGTTGGATTTGAGAGGTACGGCTCACTTCCTCAGGGCATAACAATACGTAATCCAGCCGAATAGTATTTACTGCTTAAGGCAAAACACAGAACATTGATTGAGGCCTTGATTGTGTAGTTAATCTCGTTATACTTATAGTTACTTATACGTTCCTTATGTTATGTGGTAAGATCTTATAAATCTTATCTTGTTAATCATGTTCCATAAAGAGATACTTTGGTTGTATGCCCTTCGTACATCTGGTAAGCTTCATGATATGAATAGCCTTACTATATAGACTGCTCTTGTTAGTTATCTACTGCTATTGCTTTAATCTTCCTTTAGTTTTATGGTTTCGGTGGGGAGTTATGTTTCTCATTGGGACTGTGTGTCTCACCCCGCTGGTTTATAACCTTTTTAGGTGTTCGAGCTAGGCGTGGTGGTGGTCGCGGAGTTGTGGACGAGCAGCAAGAAGAACAGTAGAAGGCAAGAGATGGATATGTTGCTATTTTGGTCATTTTGTAGTAGAGTCTTAGAGTCATCCATGTACTCTCAGGTCCTTGGAGGTGTTTTGACGTTGTTTCACAAGGTATAGTCGATGACATTTTGTATATGCTACTGTTGGTCAGATGTGGGCCATTCTGTATGTATAAATAGGTGATGAACTCATGCGATGACTAGACAGCTGATCCCCTAAGCTGTGGACACATGTCAAGATCTTGTAAATGTTTATATAACATGTTTCCTTATAGGATGAGGTCCTAAATGTAATAGTTTCTTGGTTTACCTGATTTTTACAATCAGTTTTAATTAACCCGTGTTTTTGGTAATTAATGGTTTATGGTGATTTCCGCACATTTTCCCGTAACACCTCACTGTCTGTGTGATAGTGGGACGTGTTGCCACAGGTGGTTCGTCCAAAACTATTCAAATCTGAAAGTCTTGTGACCCCAAATCTATTTTTTGGTGTCGAGAATGAATGGAAAATGGTATGAAATAATGCGGCAAGTAGCTCTACAAAATAATCAGTAGAAGAGAGAGTCCCAGGCTAAAGAACGTAAAAATGATCTAATCTAGACATAAAATCTTCTCTCCTCGAAGTAATGTTATATTAAGATAGAGAGAGATCAAATAATCATTAGAAATAATAGAGTTTCTAAAAAGGTCATTATTAGCATAAAAGTAGTAGTTGGTGGGGGTGTTAAAGTTTCTTTCATAAGATGGTTGTGTTTGACTAAAATCCCCACCTTATACCTAAGCTATTTAAAATACTTTAAGGGACGTCAATTCTTGAATGAATTGTAGCTTGTTGAAAGTGAATTAACCATAAACCATATTGAAGAAGAATCTTGTGTTATCAAAGACTAATGATTAGTGAAGAGTAATAGTATAAGTTCCCTAGTGGGTGGCCATATGGGTGAAAATGGATGGGTTCCAACCAATCAAAATTCCCCTGCTCAGTCCAAATGAGGGAGATAGTATATAACTAGGGATGTGTATACCCTATCCATCCTCTCACATGTATAAGAGTACTACTACACAATTCAATGTTTATCCCACCATGTACATATTTTAAATGAATGGACAATATAAGACATGGTCTGCACTCATGTTAGACACTTACATATTTATTGCAAATATAGTACTTTGTTTACAAAAGATTTCCAGAGAGAATGGAGAACCCCTACCTGTCCACCCTCATCTTGGAGACATCGTCCTCGACTTCATCAAGATGAACATAGAAATGTTCTGGGGTGAGATAAAGACAGAAGTTTTCGATAAAGTAATGTCTGGATCCTAGCTATGGAGAATGGCTTCCGCACACTAGAGGTGCAAGCCAACAAGAAAGTTCTCTTCACTTCTCACCTTCTAGAAGGAGTTGCAAAGATATGGGGGGAAACTACATTGCAAGACGACATTTGATTTAAAAACTAATAGCATTGGTAGACTTCCACACCATCTTCACTACAAGGTTCATTCCCAGCTCTACTAAGAAGGAGAAGGAAAAGCATTTCATGCTCCTCTATGAAGGTTAATGACTATGGTGGACTATGCTTATAAGTTTTATCTCCTAGACTGATTTGCCTACATGGTAACTAACGAGAGGCTAGTGGAACATTTCATTGAACTCTTGAACCCCCTGTTGAAGTTGCATGTGATGGCACATAATTCCCCAAACTTCACCGGGGCCCTCAACTTCACCCTAGACATAAAAAGCTAGTCATTCCTTCATAGAACCTACCCAAGGGGTATCTCAGCTTAACTGAAGTCACCTTCTGTTCGATAAATGATAACATGAAATCCTGGGGTCATCATGATGTCAAGGGTAGAAATGGAGGAAAGGGAAAACTACGTAATGAGAATCATCAACATGGGGCACCCCGAAGGATCACAACTATAGGAGGATACACTATGGCAAGTACCATGTTGAGAAGAAGTGTGCATTTGTTGTTAGCAAGAAGGCCACTTCCAATCCAATTGTCCTCTCCCTGACCCATGAGGTCTCGTCCCAGTGGCGGCCCAACTATTGGCTACAACACCTCAAGAGGCAGACCCACATGCGAGAGAGTATCGAAAAGCCCTAGTCTTTGCCACTGATAATGAAGAAGCTCAGGCTAATGATAACTGACTCATAGAAGGTAACCACCCATAGAACTCCATTTTATACCCTTTACCTTGAAGTTTATAGTTTAATTATCATAAATACAATGTATGATTTTTTTGATATAATGGACCATAACATTAGAGCTTTGTTCGACTCTGGTTCTACTAATATTTTCTTCACGATAAATCTCACAACTAAGCTTTGTTTGGACTTAAAGGACTTAGGATATGACTTAGAAGTCACTACCCCTACTTGTTAGATCTTCTCTTCCCTTTAAAAGACACCAGTCTAGAGAGAGAAGTGGGCTTCTCAATAAAGCTAGATCCCAGGACAAACCCAATTTCTAGGGCACCTTCCAGCATGACTCTCGTCAAGTTAATTGAGTTATAGAAGCAACTACAAGAACTACTAGACAAGGGCTTTATTTGACCCTACACATCCCCATGGGGAGCACTGATCCTCTTTGTGAAGAAGCAGGATATATCACTTCACATGTGCATAGACTATAGAATGATAAATCAGGCTACCATAAAGAATAAATATCCTCTACCCCGCATAGATGGCCTAGCTCATAACTTCTCAAGTTATCTCAAAGATTGATTTGAGATCTGGATACCACTAGTTGTAAGTTAAGAGTGAGGATATCCCCAAAACCTCCTTTTTGAGCCCTCTATGTCCACTATGACTTTTTGGTTATGCCTTTTGGGTTGTCCAATGCTTCAAGTTTGTTCATGAACCTCATGAATAATGTTTTCCATCCTTCCCATGAAACCTTTATCATAGTTTTCATAAATGACATCATGATTTACTCTGATGACCTAGAACATCACCGTGAACAGCAATCTAAGGCCCTTCGTATCCTCAAAGTAGAAATTTTATGAGAAATTCCTAAAATGTGATTTTTGGATAAACTGAGTTATGTTCCTCGGGAACATTATATCTAGAAAACCATTTCAGTTGACCCTACCAAAGTAGAGGCCATTTGAGAATGGCCCAACCCAAAGAATGCATCTGAGATCTACATCTTCTTGGGATTGGCTGGGTAATACTGATGATTCATTAAGGATTTCTCAAAGACTGGTTTTCCCTTGACCAAGCTCACTCGGAAGGATGAGAAGTTCATTTGGTCCAAAATGTATGAAGCAAATTTCTAGATGTTGAAGGAAAAGCTTACCTTTGCACCCATCTGGATCATACCCTCGATTAATGATGGTTTTATCATCTTCACGGATGCATAAAGAATGGGCTTAAGATGCATGTTTGAGTAGAAAAAGTATGTGATTGCTTTAGCTTCTAGACAGTTTAAGCCCAACAAGTTGAATTATCCAACTCACGGTCTAGGACTCACGACAATTTTCTATGCTTTGAAGATTTGGTGATAATATTTGTATGGGGCTACCATTGAAATCCTTGTCAATTATAAGAGATTGAAGTGTTTGTTGACCTAGAAGGACCTGAACTTGCGATAAAGATGTTGGATGGAATACCTAAAGGGTTTTGATTTCACCATAGCCTACCATCCAGACAAGGACAATGTGGTTGCTAATTGCCTCAACATAAAATGTCTCAATTGTGTAGCTGGTTTGGTTAACCAATGGAAAAAACTAGAAGACTTTGCTCAATGGGATCCATAGCCTATGGCAGATAGGATTTGTCTTGCTAATATCCAGATCAAGCCTGAATCATTGACCAAGCTTGTAGAAGCCCAGTTAGCCAACCTAGAGTTAAAAAAGGTGAAGGGTTTGACGGAAAAGCCTCAAACACACCTTTCAGTGGGTGTTTCTAGTGGAATCCAATTTAAAAGTCGTATTTGGGTTCCCAAGGATTCCCTTTTGAAGACTTCTATCTTGCAAGAGGCCCATGGATCAAAGTACATTGTAAACCCTGATACCACTAAGATGTTCAAAGACTTACAACGGTAATTTTGGTGACTAGGGATGAAGAGAAACATAGCTTCGTATGTGGCTAGTTGTCTCACATGCCAAGTGGTGAACGCTGAGGACTAGTGACCTGGTGGGTTACTAAAATTAATTGAGATTCTTGAGTGGAAATGGGACCATATTGCCATAGATTTTATCGTGGGTCTTTCCAAGATAAGAAAAGGTCAATATGCAATATGTGTTGTGGAGGACCGCCTAACCAAGTCAACACACTCCCTTTCCCTAAAGGTCAGTGCCAAGGTGTATGAATTAGATGAGCTATACATTTAGAGAGATAGTTTTCTTGTGTGGTGTTCCATGTTCCATCATTTCTGATCATGACCCTAATTTAACTTCAAATTTTTAGAAAGAAGTTCAAGAGGAATTCGATACTAGGATGAAATCTAGCACAACTTAACACCCCAGACCGATGGATAGTTGAAAACAACAATCCATGCCTTAGAAGATCTTGATTGAGGTGGATAATGGAAACAATTCCTACCATTAGCTAAGTTTTCTTATAACAACAGTTTCAAATCCAATATCAAGATACCTCTGTATGAAGCTATTTATGGTAGGTCGTGTGAATCACCTCTTCATTGGGATGATGTTCGTGAGAGGACCTTGCTTAGGTTTGAAGAATTATAGTTATACGTTAATAAGTTTGCTTTGATCAAGCAGACACTGAAGAGAGCCCAGGATTGACATAAGTCATACGTTGATGCAAAGTAGACAGATTTGCACTTAACTGTAGGTGACCATGTGTTTTTGAAAAAATTGACCCCTCCAAGCTATAGCTAAAAATAAAGGAAAGTTGAGTCCCTGATACATGGGTCCATTTTAGATTTTAGAATGAATTGGAGAGTTTGCTTATCATCTAGCTTTACTACCAAGATACAGTATGATGCATGATGTATTCCATATGTCCAATCTGAAGCTCTATGTGAAGGACATGTCCATGTATTGAACATTCAATTGATATAAATCTAAGGGAGGTTGACATACCCTAAGTCACCTATGAGAATATTGGATATCAAGGTGAAAGACCTCAAGATCAAAAAGATTGAGATGGTAAAGGTTCTTTAGGAAGAACATTGGTGAGGATTAAGCCACATGGGAGTTAAAGACGGACATGGAAAAGTCTCATCCTAAACTTTTTGTATGACTACTTGAGTTTTGTAGAAAAAATTTTGATAAGAGGAAAATCATGTTATAACATAGTTTTTCATATGTATTTTCATAATTGAAATGAAAATATTTGATTTTTAAGGATATGTTAGAAAGCTTGCTATGCTTCATTTTGAAAGTATGGATTTAGCTTGCAAATTCTCCTTTACAATGGTTTTCTTGATTTTAATATTTTCAATAATCTAATAAAAGATATGGGGGAAAAGAAAGAGAGACAATCCCATAATAAATGAATTAATAAAAAGTAATGGATAATGAGTAAACTACATATGGAATTATGAGGATTTTTCTATAAAAGTTGTGTTGAAGGCATCTAATGGTTTGGTTTTGGTTATATTTTTAAAAGATTGACACTAGATTACATGTTTGTGTATTTTCATATTACCATATGCAACTTACTTACATCCATATACAAATTGGGAGCTAAGCATGAGTATATGACTAATATACATATGTATATGTATATATATATATGTATATATATAAAGGTATGTCATATTTAAACCCTAGATATTTCTAGTAATGTTCTTATAGTAAATAAAAGCTAATCACATCCCTCTTCACTACATATGATTACCTCAAAAAACACTAAATTTGCATTGAGTAACTGATACTAGGTTTATACATATTTTCAATTATGAATGGTAATTATGGACTAAAGTGTGTATAAAACACTTATAGGTTGAGAAGGATAGGTTGTGAATTTTTCCCCTAGAGATAAGACTAGTTATAAAGATTAGTTATGTCCAATCCCAATTTTAAATTGATCATTTCCATGACTATAAACCCATTTTCCCAAAATGAGGCATCAATTGGATATTTCTTCTTCTTTGAAACCATTTCTATACTCCATGAAGTGTATTCTTTTATTTATTGTATGATGTGGAATTGTCCTTGGATGTTGGTCTATTACTCCTTCTTCCATGTTTACAATGTTAAATATGTTGTTTATGAAATATTTCATCTTGCCATACTATATTGCATCCTTGTGATGCTAGTAATGTAGAGTAATAGTACTTTTGTACAACAATAAATATTAGGCATGTGCCTCATTTTTAATATTTTGGATATCAGGGTTTTGTCCCCCTTTCCCTTGGGATATTAAGGGTCTAATCCCCCTTACCCTTGCAGGATCAAGGTTTCAATCCCCCTTGCTCCCTATCTTAAGAACCTATGGTATCTCTATAAGTAAATATGGCATCAGGTATGGTAGAAGAAACTAAAAATTTACTTGCCATATTCCCTAAAGATAGTAGATCACATCAACAACTATGAGATGGGAAGGATGGTTGTGAGGTTATACCTGATCGTGGATCAAGTCTAGTGAAAATACCCTCATTGTAGTGTGCATCTTTCTTCAAGTTGCACCTGGACGTCTGTCATCAGTGACTTCCTAGTCTGACACCACAAATGGTTGTTGATGACATCCTCCTAGTGGCAAGAAATGACATCCTCACCTCTAGAGTAGTCCATGCAGACAACTAGGCACTGTTGTCATTCTTGTGGAATAAACATTAATGAGTTTTCCTTTCTAGTCAATGTTCTAGGTTTGACTTTCTCTCTGAATTGTCTCTCCCTTGTTGTTCCTCCCTTTGACTGGTATAACTTGCTTGGGTTCTCTTGGTTACCACAACTAGAAAAGACCACAATTGTCAAAGCTTATTGTTGTGTCTAGGAAGCTCCCAGTACCCCTCTATTTATAAGAGGTCCAAGGTATGGGTTCCCAATCCATCTAGGAGTCGAAAAGATGACTTTTCATAAATACTTTGGAACCTACAAATAGCAAATTGATCGGTTCACTCATCAACTAGTCAATTCATCCATGAACTGGTTGGTTTGTGACCTGGACTGGTTTGTTCATGCATGTTTCTTGTTCTAAATCACATTGGTATTTAATGCACAATTAATGGAAATCATGACATTGATATATATCCTTGATACAATTGAATTAGCCATTGAACTGGGTAGTTCATCACATGAATCAGTCGTTTGGAAACATGAACTGGTCACTTCACTTAGTGAACATGTCAGTTCATGCCCTGGTTCAAGCATTGTTCAACCAATGGTGTTTCCAATTGACCAGACACTCCAACTGATTATGTCAACACTTGGACCCATCGATTCAGAGTCTAGTCAGTCAATTTTGAACCAATGTTGTTTAAATTAAATACCCAATCACTTTTAGTAATCAAGTTAAACATCATTCATGAATAAACTCCTATTCCACATCCATCCTATGTGTGTGATCCTATAGGTTTCAATTAAGTTGGAAGTGAATCTCCATCACTAATTTATGACATCACAATCAATGATTGGTATCTATTAAGACATCATTTCTACCCAAGTAAAACAAACGTTGGAGAACAACTTCAAGCTACAATATGTGATTGGTGTTATAGTGATTGTATAGTTCCTTTGTCTCTAATATCTAGATTGAACTCGAGGAATGGAATCATTATTCTCTTCAACATTCAATCCATGTTCCTTTAACTAGAGCAAACTATCTGAGATATATGTGAACTCAACATCGTATATTGATTCACATGTGCATGACCATGCTTTTCTTAGTCTTGTTGATCAAGTGGCCAAGATATTAAACTCATGTAAGAGGGACAAATCCCATCTACATCACTCACAGTCATCCCCATGTGTCATAGTGCACCCAATCACCACCTTTATGGCAACCCTTATTCAAGATCACAGTGGATGATGTCAAAGCACACTGAACGACATATGATGAGGGTAGTGATTTGAGGTCTAAAAACCACAATCACCACCATCACTATGACAGATGATTATGACTACCATTTAGTGGTTGCATGCATCACTCTTAAGGTGGATCTGTCAGATACACTATTCTCTAACAAGTAGCTATGTGTTTGGTTTAATATCACATATCATGACTTAGTGAGATTGTGTCATCAACCAACCCACACTCTAGTCTTTTGTGATATTACAGTCTATTACCTTCCACAATAACATCTGACTACGAAAATAATAGGAATTTATATTCTCTCAACATCCATATGAACTCATTATTCAGGTCCTTATCTTGAAGACATACGTAATTGGGTAATATCATTCTTTAGACATTTATTATGTTACATCATTATCTCAGTACTGAATAAAATTGAATAAATTAGAGGATTTCCTTCATTATTAATCAAATCATTTACAAGATAGGCTATTACAATCATCATATGATTGACTATTTGGGCATACATACCAACAGACTCCCACTTGCACTTAGATCCAATCCCCCAAGAATTTAATCCTTAGTGTTCTAACATGACCCTTATTCTTCTATTGTGAAAGTGCTTTTTTCAATGGCCCATCCACATTGCTATTAGTTGGTACTGTGAAAATCTTCAAATCACCTCACTGTATGATTTCTCATATGATGTGAAACTTCCTTTGTATGTGCTTGGAACGTTGATGCGATTTGCATTCCTTAGTTTGTGTAATAGCTCCATTCTTGTCACAATATAGCTCAATTGCATTACTGATGCTTGGAACCACCCCAAATTCATAGATGATCATCTTAATCCAAACAACCTCCTTTTCTACATTGGATGCAACAATATACTCGACCTCTATTGTACAATATACAACTGTCTCTTTCTTGGAACTCAACCATCGAGAATGTATTTCCAAGCCAAGTTTGTCATCGAGAATGTATTTCCAAGCCGAGTCTTTACCATCTGTCATGTAGGTATGTCATTCCATGTCGATAGTATTTCAACCATATACAATATGAGGAATACAATCATGCTCCCACTAACCTTCTTGTAAACACATGGTTCATCTTCATTTTAACTAAAGTCGAACTTTTTGGCTATTTTATCAAATTGAAGATTCCAGACGTGAGATGCTTCAATACATAGATTGATCTTTGTATCTTACAGACTTTATTTGCATCCTTTAGAATTATAAAACCATCAAGTTGTGTCATGTACACATCCTCAAGAAGATTCTTGTTAAGGAATGTGGTTTTAACATCCATCTAGAAAATCTTATAGTCATTATAAGTTGTAATGGCAAACATGATTGTGACGTCACCGGATTTGCTAAAACTTAATCTGATGTGTGACTTCCAAATTGAAACCCTCACCTCAGTGACAATCCCAATTTAAACACCACACACTAGGCTAAGAAGAAGAAAATCAGAGGAAGTCAGAAGGAAACAATCAATAGCACATGCACATGAACAATAATAAAACCATACACACATGTTCACCATTCAACAGATAATTACAACATGAATTGTTACATCATTTGATATTACATATTGAATAGCAAACTTACATATACATGTACTACCACTAAACAACAAGATCCTAAGACAATAGGTCCACCTGTACATCATCTCACCACACAACTCTCAACTATCTTGGATCTTCAAGAGCACAACCACAACCTAAACAAAAGATTACATGTGGTACACGTCAGCACAATATTCAAGAATATTGTACTGAGTATGCCTACGTGTCTTTTATATAACTCTCATCACATCTTGGAAATAAGATAAAACTAATACTTGGAAGTTATAAGGAAATATAAGAAAAATGTATAATTGTAGAAATATGCTCATTAACAAAAGAGAACACATATTTTAAGCTCGTTTTCTATTATTTGTGAAATTGATCAACCACAAGCACTATTATACCAAAGATATTTAGTGCTCACATGTACTATTCTACCAAAGATATTTAGTACTTTCATAAATGCACTATTCTACCAAAGAGATTTGGTGCTCACATGTACTATTCTGCCAAAAAGATTTAGTACTTTTATCAATGCACTATTCTACCAAAGAGATTTAGTGCTATCATATAATCAAATAGATATATTATGTTTCATGTGTTCATAATAATAAGTAGGATAAATCAAGAAACATATCATATAAGAACAATCATTTCAATCAATACCATATGCCAAGTATTTACTACCATATAACACAGGAATATTGTATAATAAGCCAAGTAAGAGGTAATGGCGTACCTTGACCAAGATAAACCTAGTTGTCATATATTCCTTATATCACTATATCCTTTTGGTCAAACCCTGATAAAGACAAGACCATATAATAGCATTAGATTCTCATCATCCTAACCTTGGTTATATCCATTTTAGGGTTTACCTTAGCTCATTAAGATATGTGCATCATTGCTTGTCTTATCTTCTTGTAATTAGGTTACTGATCTTATATTCCATATTAGGATACATAATCTGATTACTTGGTTACATATGATTACGTGTACATGTTATCCCTATGTTACATGTATTAATCATATTAGGGTTTATATCACATTAATATTAAACATCATCATATAACATGGATTATCTATATAATACTGATTTCATATTTAAATCTGAGGTTCCAGATGTTGATAAGAGCTTACTCTGAATATTTCAACATTTACTAACCACATGTGTATTTATTGCATTTTATATAGGGTTGAAAGCCCTAATTCTCCATATGAAGCAAAATACATAATTTCATGCATCAACATCATAATTACTGACATCATATGCATTATAAACATGATTACAGATTTACTAACATTTTATCATGATTTTAGGCCATTGTTTTATATTTATTATCAATGAAACAAGCATAATACATCTTACATGATATAATTGATATTAAAGCATTAAAAGATTGATATTATGCTTCCATATTGTTCTACACATTTTTTTTAGAATGTCGATACCTTATTTGTATTTTTCTGATAAACAGTCTATTTTCTATGATTTATACAAGATCTGGGAATTAACTGGGATATTTACCTTTTTCAGCCTATCAGGTATCGCCACGTGGATTCAGGGTTGGCACACCTCCTTGCTTGGGTCGGCTGGTGTCCCACTGTGAGTCAGGCAGTTTGTGGGTTTTGAACCTGATTCGGATCTACTATGGTCTAGAGTTGATCCTCTCTCTCTCTCTCGTTTCTCTGGTTTCACGTGATACGCCTGACGCCAACCTCTGTGAATTTGAGACAGAGTTGCCGCCACAACACTCCTCTCTAGCGTGTGTTTGTTCCTCTGCCAGTGCTCCTCATGAAAGTGTTGACATTCCATTGTCTTCGTCATCCCTCCTTCCATGCTGACGGTCGGTTGGATCTGTTTCTGATGACTCCTCCTTCTTCTGCCATATGCTTGCCGACACCAGTTGTGGTTGCGGCTGTGCAGAAGAGGAAAAATGCCTCAGTGCCATGAAATCCCAAAGAGAAAGTTCTATGAACATGCCCAAGAATCTAGAAACTCGACAAACCCATCCACAAATTGTGGGAAAGTCCTGCAACATCCTTCGAGCTCCATCTTCATGGTCGACTGGGTTGAGTTGGTTTGCTACCAAAACCACTTCGGGAGGTCATGGAAACGATGGAGTTGGATTCCCCTGGACCCTAGCTTCCTTTTTAATTCACTGGTCTTCCTCCTATACCCTCTCTATTTCTATTTCCTTTCTCTGGCTCTAACCTGATCACTGAGATAGAGAGACACCGCGAACTAGGAGTTCATTCTCTCTACGGGAGTGGTGAGGCAGTTCGCCCAAGGGGTCAAATGATAGCTCATCCCATTCCAAAACCAACTGTCCAGTTGGATATCGTTCTCAATCACACGACCCATGAAGTGGTGGAGGAAAATGTGGCCTCGTCATCCCCACTTCTCAGCGCCAATCCGCTAGAGGTTGAGGACAAACTTACAGCCATCAGATCTATGATCTACGGTCCATGTTGAAGCTAGGCACAACCCAATCCATGGCCTCCCTTAAGCCATGGGCCTGAACCATCAGATTATCCATGAACAACCCAGATTTGTCCACGCAGATGTAGCCCAAACCAAGGGCGTGTGACATATCCATTAAGCCACAAACTTAGGTCTATGAACATAAAATATGCACATTATTTCACCAATTTCAAACCTAAATATCTCTCACTAGGAGGACCCTATTGCCACCAAATTTTAACCATAGCTTCCTCACTAGTCAAGGTACCATGTACACGAATTTGGTGCCAAAAATTAATTGTTTGACCATTCAAAAAAATTCCTCAAATAGACATAACTTAGGGATCTAAATCATTATACAAACCTCAATCAACACTCCAACTTTACTAAAACACTCAGGATTCTCAAAACAACTCAACATGCATGACTTCACTTGTGTCATTGGACATTTTAGGATTCCTGAAGTCCACTCTGTCACATCCTACACACCTTAACAGAAATTCCATCCTCAGAATTAAGCCAGAAACCAATCTTTCACATCATATACATCTTAAAAGAACTTTCCTCCTCAAAAGTAAACCATATTCATACCTCTAGGGAAAACCTTATCTTTCCTTCATCCACATGTAGGCACTATTCTTTGTGTAACATATCTGCAAAGGTTACCTATTACCATGTACCCAAAGCACTATTAGGGGGTTTACAACCATCTTGGGTGCACAAACACTCCATTCAAGGTTGAACTCAAGGTTTAGAAGCATAGGTTATGTCATGGCATATCTCATATATCAAGGTTGGATCATTATCTTAACCTGTGCATTAGGGTTACCACATCATATTACCATGTTCTATATGAATTAACTAATGTTAGCCCATTATATCAAGGTGTCATCAACATTTTATCGAGCTAGTTTGTGGAACAGTTCAACATAAACATATGCATATTACAAGAGAGTTAACTATGGTTAACCCACTTTATCCATCTAGATCATATCTAGGTATCATTATTGTTATGTTGTGTTAACTGTCAAACTATAATTTTCATATTTATTAATCACTAAGATTAATACCTCATGTAATATATCTCATTCAATTGATTTTATTTCATTATTCATAATAAATTGCAACATTTACTAATGAATTCATCACAAGATTAACCAGCAATATCACATTATCATCATTATTCATGTATGGTTAACCATTTATGCATTGATATCTATTAAACCATCTCAAGGTTTCCATCATATCATGTCTATATATCATGTCTCGAGATTAGATCACATCTCTACATATATATATCTCGTGGTTGCGCTAAACAAACTTATGTGAGTGGTTAAACAAACATATATCAAGACTTTATCTAGTCCATCTGAGGTTCTCCTGACCCATATCATCAGGGTAGTGTCATGCTTAGTCTTTCTGAGCTCACTCAACTCTATGAGTATCTCATAACACGACCTTATCTTCCCTTTATTAGCCTAGGGTTCTCGGATTACCTCATTGGAACTCGTGATAGCCTTACAAGCTCTAGCCACATAAGCACAAACCAAAATGTGCTATGACATACTATTCATAGGTTCTCCATCCATGAGAGATTTTTACCCAAAACACTCTTATATACACCACTAGATTCCTATGTGGAAACCACCAACCTGAGCATGAGGCTTCACAGAAACTAACATAGCTACCTCCTCCAGGGTCTTGGGCTCTCTCCCTCACCCAGATGGCATGCACTCATATTCATTTCCACTTGTACACATATAGCGAGCCTCTCTCTCTATCTCTAGGGTTTGGTCCTCCTAAGGACATCTAGGGTTCAAGATAACTATAGGAATCATGCATAAAGCAACTCAACTCATTCAATCAAGAGTAGTCTAGTTTAGGACATGTCATATCACATATTTCTCTTATTTCTCATATCATGGAGTTTAGGTTTGCTAACCTTCTCCCATTGGGTCTCAGTCTCTCTAGAGTTAACCCTAAAATTGGTCCTAACACTAGAGGTCCACCTTTGTAAAAGAGATTGAGGCTCATGCTGACTCACAATCTTTTCTTAACTTAACATATCTTATCTCATAAAATCTGAGTTACTTGCATCATCAAAACTCATTTTGCATCCTCAAACTAAACTTGGGTCCTCAAAGCCAAACATATATCATCATAAACATCTTATGTCTTCTATATAAGACTTACATCATATCATCAACTTATCCATCTATTCCATCTATCATATATACCAACAAGGCTCTAGACATCTAATCTAGAACTACTCTCTCTTCTAGACTGATGGCATTCACTTTCACTTAGGTTGCATGACCACCTCCTACTTGTACACGTGTGGGGACACATTTTTGTAATGCATATACATAATAAAATATTATATAGTTTTTCTCTGATAAAACAAGTGTTAGAGAAAACTATCGAGGTTCGATCCATTTGGAATCAAAAACCAAATCCTAAAAATGAGTGTCCCACACATAGTAGAGAGTACAGTGTCATGAAAACTAGTGAAAAGGGTTAGAATAAGGGGTAGACTAGTGTAGCTACTCTAGACAACGTGTGCAATATGTCTAGGGTTTATCTTCCTTTTATGTACGTCATTTCCAAATAGTGCAATGTCCCATATCACTACACTACAAGGAAAGAACGACATCTAAGGACTTGCTATTCAACAAGCACCAATCTAGACCTAGTTCTTAGACATCTAGGTGCTAACCTAGAGGCTAGGTCAGATCTAGTCTCTAAAAGATGTCTAATCTAAACCTAAAGATTATTAAGGCTCAAGGTTAATAGTTTTGAGTTACATAATGAGAAAATGTCATGCTTTGCTATAGTTCATGCTCTGATACCACCTGTGATGTCCCCAGATTCTCTAAAACTTAATCTGATATGTGACGCCCAAATTGAAACCATCACCTCTGTGAGAATCCCAATTTAAACACCACACACTAGGCTAAGAAGAAGAAAATCAGAGCAAGTCAGAAGGAAATAATCAGTAGCACATGCACATGAACAATAATAAAACCATACACACATGTTCACCATTCAACAGATAATTACAACATGAATTGTTACATCATTTAATATTACATATTGGTTAGCAAACTCTACATATACATGTACTACCACTAAACAACAAGATCCTAAGACAACAGGTCCACCTGTACATCAGCTCGCCACACAACTCTCAACTATCTTGGATCTTCAAGAGCATAACCAAAACATAAACAAACGATTACATGTGGTACACGTCAGCACAATATTCAAGAATATTGTACTGAGTATGCCTATGTGTCTTTTATATACCTCTCATCATATCTTGGAAATAAGATAAAACTAATACTTGGCAGTTATAAGGAAATATAAGAAAAATGTATAATTGAAGAAAGATGCTCATTAACAAAAGAGAACACATATTTTAAGCTTGTTTTCCATTATATGTGAAATTGATCAACCACAAGCACAATTGTACCCCAGATATTTAGTGCTCACATGTACTATTCTACCAAAGAGATTTAGTACTTTCATAAACGCACTATTCTACCAAAGAGATTTAGTGTTCACATGTACTATTCTGCCAAAGAGATTTAGTACTTTTATCAGTGCACTATTCTACCAAAGAGATTTAGTGCAATCATATAATGGAACAGATATATTCTGTTTCATGTGTTCATAACAATAAGTATGATAAATCTTGCAACATATCATACAAGAACAATCATTTCAATCAATACCATATGCCAAGTCTTTACTACCATATAACACAGGCATATTGTATAATAAGCCAAGTAAGAGGTAATGGCGTACCTTGACCAAGATAAACCTAGTCGTCATATATTCCTTATGTCACTATATCCTCTTGGTCAAACCCTGATAAAGACAAGACCATATACTAGCATCATATTCTCATCATCTTAACCCTTGTTATATTCATTTTAGGGTTTACTTTAGCT
Organism: Alisma plantago-aquatica; assembly: GCA_963693085.1. NCBI lineage: Eukaryota > Viridiplantae > Streptophyta > Magnoliopsida > Alismatales > Alismataceae > Alisma > Alisma plantago-aquatica. The sequence continues at coordinate 640,701,174 of OY856413.1, read as the reverse complement.
CATTAAGATATGTGCATCATTGCTTATCTTATCTTCTTATAATTAGGTTACTGATCTTATATTCCAGATTAGGATACATAATCTGATTACTTGGTTACATATGATTATGTGTACATGTTATCCCTATGTTACATGTATTAATTATATTAGGGTTTATATCAAGTTAAGAGTAAAAATCATTGTATAACATGGATTATTTGTATCATACAGATCTCATATTTAAGTTTGAGCTTCCAGATACTAATAAGAGCTTACTCTGAATATTTTAACATTTACTGACCACATTTGTATTTATTGCATTTGATTTAGGGTTGAAAGCCCTAATTAGCCATATGAAGCAAAATACATAATTTCATGCATCAACATCATAATTACTAACATCATATGCATTATAAACATGATTACAGATTTATTAACATTTTATCATGATTTTAGGCCATTGTTTTATATTTATTATCCATGAAACAAGTATAAAACATCTTACATTATATCATGGATATTAAAGCATTAAAAAGCTGATATTATGCTTCCATATTGTTCTACACATTTTTCTGAGAATTTTGGTACCTTATTTTAATTTTTCTGATAAACAGTCTATTTTCTATGATTTATACAAGATCTAGGAATTAACTGGGATATTTACCTTTTTCAGCCTATCAGGTACCACCACATGGCTTCAGGGTTGGCACACCTCCTTGCTTGGGCCGGCTGGTGGCTCACTGTGAGTCAGGTGGTTTGTGGGTTCTAAACCCAGTTCAAATCTACTTTGGTTTAGAGTTGATCCTCTCTCTCTCGTCTCTCTAGTTTCACGCGATACGCCCGACGCCCGCCTCCGTGAATATGAGACAAAGTCACTACTGCAACACTCCTCTCTGATGAGCGATTGTTCCTCTACCAGTGCTCCTCATGAAAGTGTTGAGCTTCCACTGTCTTCATCATCCCTCCCTCCATGCCGACGGTCACTTGGATCTGCTTCCGATGACTCCTCCTCTTTCTGCCATATGCTCGTCGGCACCAGCTATGGTTTCGGCTTTGCAAAAGAGACAAAATGCCTCTGTGCCATGAAAGCCCAAAGAGAAATTTCTACGAGCATGCCCAAGAATATAGAAACTCAACAAACTCATCCACAAATGGTGGGAAAGTCCTGCAACATCCTTCGACCTCCATCTCCATGGTCGGCTGGGTTGAGTTGGTTTGCTACCAAAACCACTTCGGGAGGTCATGGAAACGATGGGGTTGGATTCCCCTGGACCCTAGCTTCCTTTTTCATTCACTAGTCTTCCTCCTATACCCTCTCTATTTCTATTTCCTTTCTCTGGTTCTAACCTTCTCGTTGAGATGGAGAGACACCACGAACTGGGAGTTCGTTCTCTCTACTGGTCTTGTGAGGAAGTTCACCCAAGGGGTCAAATGGGAGCTCATATCAATCCTAAACTAACTGTCCAGTTGGATATCTTGCTCACTCCCATGATCCGTGAAGTGGTGGAGGCAAACGTGGCCTCTTCCTCCCCACGTCTCAGCCCCAATCCGCTGGAGGTTGAGGACAAACTTACAGCCATCAAATCTATGATCTACGGTCCATGTTGAAGCTAGCCACATCCCAATTTGTGGCTTCCCTTAAGCCAAGGGCCTGAACCATCATATTAACCATGAACGGCCCAGATATTTCCATGCAGACGCAGCCCAAACCAAGGGCGCGTGACACATCCATTAAGCCACAAACTTAGGTCCATGAACATCAAATATGCACATTATTTCACCAATTTCAAACCTAAATATCTCTCAGTAGGAGGACCCAATTGCCACCAAATTTTAACCATAGCTTCCTCACTACTCAAGGTACCATGTACACGAATTTGGTGTCAAAAATCAATTGTTTGACCATTCAAATAAATTCCTCAAATAGGCATAGCTTATGGATCCAAATCATTATACAAACCTCAATCAACACTCCAACTTTACTAAAACACTCGGGATTCTCAAAACAACTCAACATGTATGACTTCACTTGTGTCATTGGACATTTTAGGATTCTAGAAGTCCACTCTGTCACATCCTACACTCCTTAAAAGAAATTTCATCCTCAGAATTAAGCCAAAAACCAGTCTTTCACAATGATCATGATGGACTTAACCATGGAATCTAGAGAAAAGGTTTCATCATAGTCAGCACCTTGAACTTGTCTGAAACCCTTTGTAACCAATCGACTTTTGTATGTTTTTACATTACCATCCATGTCAGTCTTCTTCTTGATACCCCACTTGCACCCTATAGGATTTACACCTTGCAGTGGATCCCACAAGGTCCATACCTTATTGGTGTACATGGATTCCATCTCAGATCTCATTGCTTCAAGACATTTCTCAGACTCTGGTCCATTAAAAACTTCAAGGAAGGTTGTTTGCTCATCAACAATGATAGCTCATTTCCTTCTTGAGTTACAAGATAGAAAAATCTTTCTTTCTCAAGGCATATCCTACACGATCTGTGGGGTTCATGTGTTACATGAGGAGTTTGAGATTACACAACAATTTGTGACTTTCCTTGTTCCTCTTGTACCTCTATGGGTTCAATGATTTCTTATATGTCTTGAACTTCTTCAAATTCTATTTTCCTCCCACTCATTCCTTTGGAAATGAATTCTTTTTCTACGAATACAACATCCCTAACAAAAAACACTTTGTTGTTAGATCGAGTATAAAAGTAGTATCCTTTGGTTTCCAGAGTACATCCAACAAAATAGCATTTTTTTGATTTGGGTCTAACCTTTTCGGGAAACTACTTTCTCACATAAGCTTGACGGCCCCAAATCTTCATAAAAGACACATTGGGATGTTTCCCATACCATATCTCATACGCTGTATTTTGAACCAATTGATATGGTATGCAGTTAAGCGTAAATGTTGTGGTTTGAAGAGCATATCCCCAGAAGAAAGTTGGAAGATCAAAAAAACTCATCATTGAATGCACCATATCTAGTAATGTACAATTCCTTCTTTCTGATACACCATTATGTTGTGGTGTTCTAGACATAGTCCATTGTGATACAATACCATGGTCTCGTAGGAGGTCCTCAAACACTTGGTTTAATTATTCTCCCCCTTGATTAGAATGAAGTGACTTAATACTTCTGCCAAGTTGGTTCCGTAATTCATTCATGAAATCCTTGAACTTTTCAAGAGATTCTTATTTTTGTTTCATCAGATAAACATAACCATACCTAATGAAGTCAGCAGTGAAGGTAATGAAGTATTGATACCCACCTATAACATTTGTTCTAAAAGTGCCACACATGTCATTATATGTGAGTCCTAATAGATCACTAGCTCTCTCTCACTAAGACTAGTGAAGGTAGTATTTGACATCTTGCCCAACAAACAAGACTCACATACCTTTATTGATTCAAAATAAAAGAGTCTAGATATCCATCTTTATGGAGTCTAGAGATGTGATTCTCATTTATGTGCCCAAGGCGTCAATGACAAAGATATTTTTTTGTTTAACTTGTCAAGTTTTAATCTTTTGGTATTTACATTATAAACATCTATCTTAAAATCTAATAAATAAATACCATAAGACATTGGGGCACTACCATAAAAGATCTCATCTTTTGAAATACAACATTGACCATTCTTTATATGAAATACATATCCATCCTTGTCTATACAATATATAGAAACAATATATGTTTCTATTTATGTAAGGTACAAAATAGCAGTTCTTTAACTCTATTATAAGACTCACGGGTAGAGATAAATCATAGGTTCCATCTGCAGTTGCATCAACTATTTCTCCATTTGCAATGCGCAATTCAACCTAGCCCTTTCATAAAGGCTAACTTCTTTTTAGATCATGTATATTCGAACATATGTGAGACCCACATCTGGTATCTAGTACCCAAGATGAATAAGTAGATAAATTTATCTCAGTAATGTATATAACTAAAGTGAAGATCTTTATCCCCTCCTTCTTCCTCAGTTCCTCCAGATAGATAGGGTAATTCATTTTCCAATGTCTAGGCTAGTGACAATGGTGACAATTGCCTCCCTTGGTAACCGCTCCTTTTGGCTTCAGAGTGGAAGACTTGGGCTTCTAGCTAGCTTTAGAACTCTTCTTAGCTTTGCATTTTCCCTTGAACTTTCCCTTTCCTTTGTTGGAATTAATCACTGACTTGGGCTTGTCTTTCTTTATTTGCACTTTAGTTGTTTTAAACATACATGTCAAGCAATTCAGAGAACGGCTTGTCAAAATTGTTCATAATGTAGTTTATAACAAATGGGATATATTATTTTGGCAGTGACTGTAGAATCACATTCATGGCCAACTCTTGACCCAAGGGAAATCCCAGTCTAGTAAGGTTTTCCACATACCCAATAAGCTTGAGTACATGGGGACCTACTATATCTCCTTCTACCATGTGGCACTTGAATAATGTCATGGATACATCATATCTCTCCTATCTTGCGGTGATCTTGATACATGTTCTTAAGATGTGTTACCATCTCAATCACATCCATATTATCATGTTGTCTCTACAACTCATAGTTCATGGAGCACATCATCAAGCATTTAACATCTATGACTTCCTCAGAGTGCTTCTTGTAAACATCTTTATCAGCCTTAGGCACACTGGGAGCAAGGTCATTTGGCTCTGGTGTTTCTAGGATGTAGAGATGGCACTCTTGTTTGAGAACAATTCTCCATGTCCTGAACCAATCATGGAAACTATTCCCATTCAACTTGTCCTTCTCAAGATCCGATCAGAAGGAAAATGTGTTGTTTGTCATCATTTGCTTCTACAAGAGAAATTTGCAATTTGTCAAACATGTTGATTTGATTTGATTAAAAAAATTGATGATGTTTAATTAGGCCTTCAATTAATTATTTCTTCCACTATTTTGTTCAGTTGATTACCACACATATCAATTTGGAAGATTATAGCATACAACTTTCTAGTGAGCCAAGAGCCAAAATAATTGAATTATTACCCAACCAACTCTAGCATCTATAATCAATTACTAAGGTAGGCCACTTTTTCCAATTGCATCTTATGCTACTCTTAGATAGATGATATGGGAAACTTTTTTCCATAGTCCTATGCATGCTTCAAGTTTCTTAATCACTAAGATCACCTCATTTAGCCTAACCCAAAAGCCAACGCGACAAAGATGTACCCTGCTTGGCTGGCCCACACAACTACCATCTCACTTCCATAAGATAGACAACACACCACACTTGGCATGCCCACACTTGTCAACCAAGCTTTTCATGTGTGTTGCTTATAGAAAGCATATAATACTTTATATTATATTTGAGGGATTTAATATAAATACATATACATATCAAATCACCACACATTTATAGTATGTATCATATACATTCTACAACCACAACGAAACATGCAATAATAAACACAAGCAATAGTTACAGCCATCCTAATATAATTCATTGGACCCACAAGGAATTACTACCACCTAAGATCCACATCATATGTATAAACCTATGTTGATGATGACCTGTGTTGGACCAGTTCGGAAGTGGCCTTTGTTGGACTTGGTTCGGAAGAAGAGTCTTACTTGGAGACCTCCCATTTTTCTCAGGACGATCAGTTCAACCCTGGAATTGGTCGACTGGCCTCATGGTTAGTCAGTTGGTTGCTCAAATCGAGTCATCTGGCCTCTGGTCCTTGCGACATCTGGACCCCTCTAGCCAGCTAGCTGCGATACCAGGCAGTCAGTTGATCCTCCTATCTTTTCCTCATTGGTCCTCTAGACAATCAATTTGGCTCCTAAACTAGTCGGTTTTCCTAATGATCCGGTCGACTCTCTCCGTGTAGAATGCCTTCTTTTCCATAACAAAAATTAGAAGCTATCCTAATATTACACTTTACATTTGAGGGGAGAATAGATAGGAAATAATTAGTACTTTTGCATATGGAAAACAAGAGAGGGGATCGATATGCAAGGTAAGATATAAATGGAAACAACAACATTCCACAATACACAAAGGGTCTACGGGTGTAGACCATAACCATGATACCAATCACCAACAAAACAATTTCAAGGTGATTCTTATAAATTGCATATATATATATATATATATATAAGGATATTTTGTGGTATTTAATCTGATATGAACATTATCCAGATTAATTATTCACACCTAATGCAATAAATAAATGTGAAAATAAAATATGATCATATCGATTAAATCCCAAAACATAGTAAATTGATGTTTCTCTGATACCATTGTAAGGAAATATGGAATCAAGTAAGGAACCAGAAATAAGAATTTTACTTGCCATATACCCTAATGACAGTAGACCAAGTCTACAACTATGAGATGGGAAGGAAGGTTGTGAGGTTATACTTGGTCCTAGATCATGTTCACTAGAAATTCCATTGCTATAGTGTGCAACTTTCTTCAAGTTGCACATGGACGTTTGTCGTCGTTGGCCTCCTAATCTGGCACCACAAGCGAAAGTTGATGTCATCCTCCTAGAGGCTAGAAATGGCCTTCTCACCTCTAGAGTAGTCCACGCGGACCAGTAGAGATTCATGTTGTTCTCAAGAATGAATAGGAAGGAGGTTTCCTTTCTAGTCAACATGCTCGAGTTAACTTGCTCTCCCAATTATCTCTCCTTTGTTGGTTCTCCCTTTGATGGGTAGAAGTTGCTTGATTTCTTTTGGTTACCATAACCAGAGAAGACAACAATTGTGAGACTATATTATTGTGTTTGGGAAGACCCCAATACCCCTATATTTATATGAGCGTTTGGGTTAGGGTTCCCAATCCATTTGGGAGTAGAAGAGACAACTTGTCATGAATTTTCCAGAACCTATGAATGGAAAACCATTCAGTTCGCTCACCAACTAGTCGGTTCATACATGAATTGATCAGTTTGTTCATCTTTCCTACTTTGAATCACATAGGTATTTAATGCAAAATTAATGCAGATCATGACATCATCATCAATTCTTGATCCAATCAAATTGACCATTGAATCAGGCAGGGACTAGTCAGTTTAGAGTCTGACCTGTCAATTTTGAACCTATGTTATTTAAATTGAATATCAAAACACTTTTGGTAATCAAGCATCATTCATGAATAAAATCCTAATCCAAGTGCATCCTATGTGTTTGACCTATAGGTTTCAAGTTACATTGGCAGTGAATGTCCATAAATAATTTATGACATCACAAGCAATAATTGGTATCTAGAGAGACATCATCGCTATCCAAGTAATTGGAAACTTGGAGAAGAACTTCAACCTACAATCCCTGATTGGTGTTAGAATGATTTTATTGTTCATTTGTCTCTGATATTCAGATTGAACTTGAGGCATGGAATCATCATCCTGTTCAACGTTCAATCCATGTTCCTTGAACTAGAGCAGATTGTCTGAGATATATGTGGACTCAACATCATATATTGATTCACATGCACATGGACATGCTTTTCTCAACCTCGCATATCAAGTGGCCAGGATATCAAACTCCTATAGGAGTGACAAATCCCATCTATGACACATAGTCATCCCCATGTGTCATAGTGCACCCAAGCACCACCTTTATAGCAACCCTTATTCAAGATCACAGTGGATGATGTCAAAGCACACTGAATGACATGTGACAAGTGTAGTGATTTTAGGTTTAAGAACCACAATCACCACCATCACTATGAAAGATGATTTTGACTACCATTCAATGGTTACATGCATCACTCTCAAGGTGGGTATGTTCGATACACTATTTTCTAAAAAGTATCTATGTGCTTGGTTTGATATAACATATCATGACTTAATGAGATTTTGTCATCAACCAACACACACTCTAGTCATTTATATTATTGTTGTCTATTGGCCTTCCACAATAACATCCGACTAGGGAAAAGAATATATATTCTATTAAAATTTGTATGATCTCATTGTTCATGTCCTTAACATGAAGACATACTTCATTAAGTAATATCATTCCTTGGACATTTTTTATGTTACATCATTATCTCATAACAGAATAAAATAAAAAAAATTGGAAGATTCCTTTATTAGTAATCAAATCGTTTACAAGATATGATTACAATCATCATATGATTGTCTCTCTGGGCATACATACCAACAGTCTCGAACCTACAATAGATTCACTTGCATGAACATTTTTTATTATTATTATTTATTTGGGAATGATCTTTGAATTGATTGTAATTTTATCAAAAAATATATTGCCTCATTCTTTTGTTATTTACCTTCAAACCATATACCTTGAAATGACCTACATTTCATGAACCCCTTATCATCTTGGGAACATCCCTCTTTCCCCTTACATGTCTAAAAAAGCTCAAAATATGTTTGCTGTGCAAGTACTCAGTGTGTACTGACCCATATTTGTATATACCTTTTCCTAGGTTTTTTCCCCAAACAACCCAGGTTTAGGTGCTTTATTGGACAATGATTCATGAAGATCATTACAAGAGTTTTGCATTGAGGATATATTGGCATGCCAAATTTTTTCTGCAACTAGTCTTGTATATAATTAGATGTAACCTTTTATCTTGTCATGCCACCTTAAAGGTGACAAACAAATGTGTATCGACTATCATTTAACATTGTAAATAGTTATATTTTCACTTGCTATTAATTATTTGGGTATGTGATACTTACTATTTGAGAAATAAAATTGAATCCCTCATTTTCCTTCATGCATTGTAGCATGTTTGGAGTTGGATTGTTTTATTCCTCATTTAGTAAGGAGTGGATCCCCTTTCCATTCACACTCTTTACAATATGGTATCAAATCCAAAAGGATTTGGTAATATGACTATTTCAAGATATCATCTCTTGTTCATTAATAATTTGGTAAGTAATCCTACATAGGTTTTCTATTTAGCTATCCCTAAGTCATGGAATATCAATTAGGATTTCAAGTCTTGTCTAATTTGATGACTTCCACTCCTCAAATTATTGTGATCATTGAGACTCAATTTTTGGGGTACCCTAGTTACTCTACCATATCTATGGAGGTAGAAGTTTCCTTACAAAAGATTGACTCTTCTAGTTATTTGTTTATGTCTACTTCTTTATAGGAGGTTAGCATTACTATTATAGAGTGTAGGATGACTCTAATACATAGAACTTAGGCCACCTTCAACCCTTATCTTTGTTTCCTTTCTAGCAATTATCAAGTACTCCCATTTCTAAACGATCTCATTTTAAGGGATGGATACTATCCCCATTGAGCTTCAAAAGCCTTGTAGACAAAGATTAGTTGATGGGAGTTATAACTTTATAGTTGATATCTTTAACAGTTCACCTCTGTCATATCCATAGTGTGATGGGTTTATCTAGTGATTGAGATGGTGAGTAGTTTGACTATATGGGTTATTTTATCAGGTGAAGGCACAATGGTTCTAAACCAACTATTCATGATCAAACTCTAATTCATTCAAATAATGTTGGATGATCATATGACTCTTTATGTCCAGAGATGAAATGGTGTAAGTTTTGACTAGAGTTAGGTGAGGAATAATGCATGTTGTGTACCTAAGGATTGGGTAGAAGATGATGGTGTAATAGGACACATTTTTCCTTCCTTCTATGCTATAAATTAGATGTTCTTCCTGGTCTATTTTTCTAATGGTAGAATAATATTTAATGCATGGTTTGCTGCAAAATGATTGACTTGGTTTTTGCATTGATTTTGGCATCAATTTTTCAAATTCATATTGCAAGAGCTTTCATCGTCAAGAATATTTTCATTATAATACTATATATACAACAAGAAAGTTTTTATGGATTTACCGACTAATTTTTATGAGCCAAGTCACCACCATATGAAGTCTTGAGTAGTAAGGAACCTCTTTGAAAACCTCAGTCAACCATGTGATCCTAGACCTATGTATCAATCTATAATTAGGAAGAATTTTCAGGTATATATAACTTAGTACATCTACCTAAAATCACCTATTTAGTGGTTGGTTAGATTATAGGTTAGTCTTTTTAAGGGGTGGAAGCTTTTACATTAGTATCTAACAAAATTATTTTGAGATTATGATCAACTAAACTTAGTAAGAATTCTTTGGGTATTGTTGATGTCAGACATACTAATGGGATATGTCATAAATGCACAAATTTTGAGGATGATATCCTCTTTAAAGGGTGCAGTGATGTAAATAACCCCAATCGTATTCCACATATTAACATTCCCTCTTCCTAGAATTCTTTCTGGTTATGTTAGATTGTATCATTTTCCTTGAATAAGATTAATAAATAGTAATTAGAGCTAAGAAAATGTATTGTTTAATAAGATTTATAAATATCAAAGATAATTTAATTAACTAACTCACTGATTTGGGTTTAATTATAAATATTCATCAACTAAATTATTCTTGAACCTAAATAGACACTCTAGAATCATTATTTTTGAAATAATAAAAATAAATATAGAAATCTGAAATGATGTATCAAATTGATAGAGAAAGGGATTAAATGCATTCATTTTTAGTACTTGAATATAAGTGAAGAAATAAAATAATATATGTTTACAAAAGGAGAAATTAACATTGAAATTGTGTTCCATATATGATAAATAGCCTACATGACAAACTTTCACTCAATCAAAAATCATTTGATCCCCTAATTTAATTGAAATGATACAATCAAAATTAAAGTAGGCTTGAATTGAGTTGATTGATTGTCACACTAAGATAGATAAATTAATTTCAATACACTAACACATGCCCCTTTATTTCCCTCATAATACTCATGTGTGTCTCCTTCTCTCTAAATCGCAAACAATGCCCAAGCTATAAGTGTCGCTACTGTCTTCCCTTCCTTGTCCATTTACCTCTCATCTTCTCCTCCTCTTATGTTGCTTCCTTCTTATTCTATTAATCTTTCTATTTCTTACAATGTGTCTTCCCTCCCCTTTCCACTGTACCCATAGTTGACCCTCCATCTTCTTTATCTTCTGCCTACTACCAAGGTGCAGGTTGCCAATATCATTGTTAGTAGCCACTGATAGACATTCAAAAGAACCTCTACCTCCATATATAGGGCCACACAACTTGACCACCACCTCAAGTGGTAGTCTACAGACCTACAACCAGAGCAACTAATCTATAAAACAAAACTATGGAAGGAACTTACCAAAAAACAAAAACCAACAACATAGAATGTGGATCTTGACCACCAATCTCTTCCAAAACCAATCCTAATGTTCTGAAACTCGGATACTAACCTCCAAACACCTAGTCAAAGTCCTCAAAACCTCATCAATAGATCATATTGCACCTCAAGTGTGTGTGTAAAACTTATAGAATCCAACATGATGAGGACAAAGTGACACTAAATCTTGTCATGCCAGAAGATCTTCATCCCACTTTATTTGTTGATCAACTAGATAGTAGACTAAACTACAAAATTTCAGTGATCAACTGTTGGTTACTCAAGGAGGGAATCCTCACATATCTCTAATGTTGATCTATTTAGGAGAGGGTTCAACACCACAATCTCCACTAGAACCTGAAGCATCAAATATGATTTATGAATTTGCAAAAACTTGCAGTCACATGTTAATATCTTTCTTGGATTGCAGATTTAAGTTAACAATAGGATCCACATAATATTTACAATGATAGATTTATGCACCACTGTACCCGATCATTAATTGAATTTGAATGATAAATTAATGCACCATTGTACCCGATCATTAATTGAATTTAAACTATAGCATATATATGCATATATGTAATAGTTAATTATAGACAGTCCTAAATCCTATATCTTTACTTCATAAATAAGGTTTTATGAGATAACATATTGATAAATACCAATATGTTATATATTACTATATGCTATTATGGGGAGTTATGTTATTAATCTCTTTGGTACATAAAACTTACTAACTCAATAGAATTAATTCTATCTTATCATTTATGGGTAATATAGTAAGCCAATGATTCCTCATTTTAGAGAGTCAAATATTAATAGCATATTAGATAAGTTCCTAAAGAATTATTAGAATATATGGTATGCAAAACTTGGCTATGATGAAAATCTAGGCTATTTATTGTGTAATCTTAGTTCTTGTGGTATTATTAGTAGTAAACAATAATGATTTTGCATACATGTGTAATAAAATAATTGGGCACATCCTAGGTACCAATATAATTCGTGATAGGCATAAAAACCCCTAGATACACATACAAGTATTTATATAATTTAAGATAATTATATATATGAATGATTATAGGGAGTATATCTAACTATGTAGGTCAATTCATAAATTAAATGGTAAAAGAGAGAAAGAATGTATATAAGAATATACTTATATATTTTAACTAGATTGACACTAGACGACATGTTAGTGTATTTTAATATTACCATATGGAACAGACTTGCATACATATACACATTGTGATCCAAGTAGAGTATATGACCAATCAATATATACATACATATATATGTAAAAGTATGTCGTATTAAACCATAGACAATCCTAGTAAGCTATTATGATAAATAATATCTAATCATGTACCTCACACTACATATGAGTATTTCTAAATCACTATATCCATATTAGGTAACCAATAGTAGGTTTACAAAAACTTTTTATTATGAATGACAATTTGTGGGACTAATTGTGTACATAACACTTTTCGATTGAGACGTATGGGGTTAGACTTTTTCCCCTAGAGATAGAGTTACATGTGAAGATCAGGTATGATAAATCCCTATTTCAAATTGAGTATTATACATGACTACAAACACAATTTTCATTAATGAATATTATCATATTGTGACATCCCCTTAAGGAAAATGCTTCCTCTCAATGATATTTATATGTTGTGAAAGGTGGGGTGTTACACCATTCCTATTTAACTTGTTACATTGTAATAGGGAAACCTCAAGTTACATTCGAGGGGAGAATAGGAAGAATATAATTAATACCTTTACATATACAAAAGGAGAGAGAGGCTCACTTTGTAGACTGAGATATAAGATAGGAATAAAACTTTTCAACCATGCACAAGAATTCAGGGGTATTGGTCATAACCACGTTAACATCCACCATCAAAACAAAATTTGAGTGACATGTATAAATTGTAAATATATCATATATAGGGATATAAGTGGTATTTAATCGGATATGTAGATTAACCATTTTCAATATTCACATAGTAAGTTACAAATGATATAAAAAATCGGATCATATTGGTTAAATCTGAAAACATAGTAAATTGGTGTGGTTTTGACACCACTATAGGGAAATAGGGCGACAGATATGGCAGCACAAACAAAAAGTTTCTTTCCATTTTCCCCTAAGACAGTAGATCACATCAATAACTACATATTGGGAAGGAAGGTTGCAAGGCATTTACGCGGACCTAGAGCAAGTCATCAATGACTATCCTTGGAGAAGTAAACTTCTTTCACAAGTATCACTTAAACCGGTATTGATAGTGGCCTCCTTGTGTAGCATCATGGAAGGTGGTTGACGATGTCTCTAAGTGGGTGACAAAGGCCTACTCACCTTTACGTAGTTCACACGAACCATCAACAAATACTATTGTTCTTTTAGAACGGACATAAATGTGTTGTCTCTTTGAATGCCAATGTCCTAGCGTTGACTTGCTCTCTCTTGTTGTCTTTCCCTTTGATATCTATGGCTTGGTTGGGTTCTCACATCAGCACCACTGCAAGAAGACAACATTTGTCAAATTTTATTATTGTGTCTTTTGAAAGCCTAGAGTCCCTCCCTTTATATTGAATGGTCAGGGTCAAGGTTTCTAGATCATCTGTGAGTCAAAGAGGTGGATTTTCATGAATTTTCTAGAAGCTACAAATGTCAAGTTAGTTTGTTCAGTATTGAATCGATTAGTTCACACGTGATATGATTGGTTTAACACTTCAACCGTTCAATTCACTATGTTTCCTATTGGAAAACAAATTTTCTTTTAATATGATGATTAATTCACAACATGATGTGAACATCAATCTTTAATCCAATCGTATTGATCATCCAATTGTTTGGTTCACAACCTGAACTATCAGTTCATATATATGAACCTATTGGTTTACTTTGGAACTAGTCATTTCAGATTTCTGACAACCAATAGTGTTTAAATTGAATATCTACACTTTATTAATCAAGTTTAAACCATGTTCATGAGCAAGCTCCTATTCCAAGTCAATCCTATCCATGCCACCTATAAGTCCTAAATTACATTGGTAGTGAATTTTCATAACAAATTTATGACATCACAATTAATGTGCGGTATCTAGAAACACATCATCGCTACCCAAGTAATTGGAAAGATGGGGAACAACTTCAACCAATAGTCTGTGATTAGTGTTATAGTGATTGTATAGTTCATTTATCTCTAATATCCAGGTGGAGCTTGAGGGATGGAATAATCATCCTATTCAACATTTAATCCATGTTCCTTGAACTAGATCATCCTGACTGAGATGCTTGTGAGCTCATATATCATATATTGATTTTCATGAGTATGCCCATACATTTCTCAGTCTCTCTTATTGTGTGGCTAGGATATCAATCTCCTACAGGAGGGATAAAACCCATCTACATCACTCACTATCATTCCCAAGTGTCATAGTGTATCCAAGAATCACCTTTATGCTAACCATTATTTGAGGTCATGTTGGATGATGTCAAAGTACATCATACAACAAGTGATGAGTGCGGTGACTTCAGGTCTAAGAATGACAAATTGCCACCATCACTATCAGAGTTGATCCTGACTACCATTCAATGGTTTTCATGCATTACTCTCAAGGTGGGTTTGTCTGATACACTATTCTATAACAAGTACCTATGTGTTTGGTTTGATGTCACATATCATGACTAATGAGATTTTGTCATCAACCAATACACACTCTAGGTTTATGTGTCATTTTTTTCTATTAGCTTCCACAATAACATATGACTAGGGACATATCAAGAATATATGTACTCCTATCATTCATATGATATCAATGTTTAGGTCCTCAACCAGAAGAGATACATCATTGAGTAAAATCATTCTTAGACATGTATCATGTTATACTATTATCTCATAATTCAACAAACATATAGATGAAGATTGTCTTTATTATTAATCAAAATTGTTTACAACATATGTCATTACAATCATCATATGATTTTCTCTTTGGGCAAACATATTAATAGACTCCCACTTGGAGTTAGATCCAATCACCCATGAACTTAATGCCAAGTGATATAACATGACCTTCATGATTTTGCTGCAAAAGTGCTTATGTCAAGGGGTCACCACCATTTCTTTCTATTGGTAGTCTACAAATATTCACATCTCCTCATTGTACAATCTCTCATATGAGATAGAACTAGCATTGTATGTTCTTGGAATGTTGATGCGATCTGGGTTCCTTATCTTGTGAAATAGCTCCATTGTTGTCAAAATATACCTCTACTGCATTGTTGATGCTTGGAACTACCCCAAGTTCAAAGATGAACTTCTTTATCCAAACAACCTCCTTTGTTATATTGGATGCAACAATATACTCAACCACTATTGTAGAATTAACAACTATCTCTTGCTTAGAACTCATCCAAATTATAGCTCCTTTGTTTAGGAAAAACCCAAATCCAGATTGTGATTGTCATCTTTGTCAATTTGGAAGCTTGCATAGGTGTAACCTTCTACCACCAACTCTTCCTCACCACTGTAGACAAGGAACTGGTCCTTAGTTCTACTTAAGGATGTTGTTTATGGAATTCCAGTGACTTCATCAGGATCTGACTAATACCTATTAGTCATACTCAAGGAATATGAGATATCAAGGCGAGTACATAACATTGCATACATGATAGATCCAATTACAGATGCATATGGAATATTACTTATGCACTCCCATTCTTTACAAGAACTAGGGCATTAAGCTCTAGAGATACTAAAACCATGAAAAATGGGTAAGTTTCCTCTCTTTGGGGTCTCTATGTTGAACCTCTTCAATACGTTGTCAATATATGTGATCTAGATTAGGCCAAGAAGCCATCTAGATCTATATCTATAGATCTTGATTCCTAAGATATAGGGTGCTTCGCCTAAGTTTCTCATAGAGAATGTATTTCCTATCTATGTCTTTACCATATGTAAAGTAGGGTATCATTCCCCATCAATAGGTCATCTACATACAATATGGGGAATAAAATCATGCTCCCATTAACCTTCTTATAAACACACGGTTCATCTTCATTTTGACTAAAGCCAAACTCTTTTAATATTTTGTCAAATCAAATATTCTAGCTCTAAGATGATTGCTTCAATCAATAGATTCACCTTTGTGGCTTAAATACTTTATTTACATCCTTTCGAGTTATAAAACCCTCATGTTGTGTCATGTGCACATCCTCAAGAAGATTCTCGTTAACATCCATCTGCCAAATTTCATAATCATAATATGTTGCAATGTCAAGCATGATATTGATGGACTTTACTATGGAAAATGAAGAAAAAAGGTTTCTTCATAGTCAACACCTTGAACTTGTATGAAATCCTTTGCAACCAATCAGCCTTGGCAAGTTTGGACATTACTGTCTATGTCAGTCTTCTTCTTGAAGACCCATTTGCACCCTATGGGTTTTACCCCTTCAGGTGGATCAAGCAATGTCCATACCTTATTTGTGTACATGGATTCCATCTCAGATCTCATGGCCTCAAGTCATTTATTATATTTAGGTCCCTTAACAACTTCTAGGTAGGTTGTTGGGTCATCATCAATGACCAACTCATTTCCTTCTTGAGTCACAAGATAACCAATTTTTTACGTCTCAAGGAATATTCCACTAGATCTATGAAGTTTATGTTTCACATGAGGAATTTGAGATTCCACAGCTGTTTGTAAGTCTCAATTTTCCTCTTGTACCTCTATGTTACAACCCCATCTGAGCTTAATTGGTAAGCTAGGGTTTACCTAGACAATTGCAAAGATTAATTGGAATAATCATTCTTGAAATCTAATTAATGACGATAACACAATTAGGATGTTTTAACTATGATAAGAAGTCTAAATGTTCTTTTGTCTTGAGAATTAGGGTTTGAGAAGCATAGACCCTAATCGGCCCAAAATAGGGTCTTAATGACATATGAATACAGAATTTGATAAGTAGAATGTCTCAATAAATGATTTTTAGTATTTTATGTGTAACTCTGATTTACTTCAAATTTGGATATAATTTGGATATATAAAATTTGAACAACACTGAAAAATATCAGAATTTATGAAGAATGTTCAGACCTGTTTGTCGGTCGAGTTTGCAACTCGACCGAATCTGCTGCAGACTGCATATAGCAGTGCACTGTTTGATTTTTTATTATTTATTGGTAACTAGAAATGATCTCAAATTTTTACTGGATGTCTAAAACTTCATTAGGTATAACATATAAAATTTCCAGAATTTTTATAGCTTCTGTTGTCTATTCAGTAGGCGAATTACAGAAATTATTGTGAAACTGAATATGCAGCCAATATAATTAAAGTTGAGTGTTGGGTCAATATGCAATTGACCCAAGCAGCTCAAATTGACTTATATGAGAAACCACACACACAAGTAGCTCTCATTCTTCGTCATTCACTCCAGAGAAACGAAAATCTAGAGAGAGAGGGAGAGTTAGGGCTTGAGTGGAGAAAGAGGTGAAATTGTTGAATTAGGGTTTTGCGGTCCGAGGAATGGTGAAATCAAGTAAGTTTGGATTCTTTGCATAGACTTTTATGGTGAATCTTCTCTCTCATGTCAAGATTCCGTCCATGCTCTGATTGGATCCAAGATGATGTCGAAATTCCCTCTTTTCTCACCCTTTCTTCATAATCCCTCATTTTCAAGGATTCTGAGTTGAATGGAAGAAGAATTGGGAGATTTGCTAGGGATTTGATATGAGTTCGAGCTTCCCTGAGTTGAGCTGCAGTTTTGAGGTGTTTTCACACCTTAGGGTGAGTGGGTTCTTCCTTCAAACAGTGTAATGCACGAAATTTGATTATAGCATCCAAATCCCTAAATGCTCAGTATGCGATTCTAAACCCTGAAATGTCCGTTTGATTTAAGTTGTTGCAAATTGATATGATATGGATTCCTTCTCTGTTTGAATGACTCTTTGATGGTAGATTCACATCAGAAACGTATACAACACATCCTAGTAAGAATGCTTTTCAGATTTATACCATATGATGTAATTAGGGTTTAACCTAATTGAGATATCACTAGAATTTCGACCTTATTGAAAAGGACTAGTAATCTTATAAGTATTTAGGATGTACCTCATGGGTTATCTTAATTGAATTTTATTCTTGATACATGATATCTCAGTGAATGGTACGGAAAACCTAAATTTAGTTAAATTTCCATGGTTTCATATCTATATTGATTGTATATGATTTGTTGAAAACAATCTTTATTTGGTGAATGCTTATATCCTATGAAATCCTTATGAGAGCCATGTGACAAGTGAATGAGGCAAATGAAAAGGTGAATGAGGCGAATGAAACCCTAAGAGTAGGGTGTTGGCATATGATGAATGAATAAGGCAAATGAAACCCTAAGGATAGGGTGTTCAACGAATCATGTTATGGTGATATGAAAGGTCTCGATATGAGATGTGGTGATGCTTAATTATTGAATTGTATGTTTCTAGTGCATTTAACTTTATATGCTTGTTCTCTCTGAGTTGATATCTACATACTGCAGGGCTTCTTATTTTCAATACATATCTCGTAAATTTCAGGTGATGAGATATGACATGCCCTAGAAAGGGATGTTACTAAGTCATGTTTAAAGATGACAAATGATGTATATGTGTTTTCTAGTGATGTTCAGAATGTGAAATAAGTATGAAATTTGATATTCCTGTTTAAGTGTTTATATGTAAATCAGTTAATAGACTCAAGTGCCCCAACACCGTAGAACCCCATTGCGCGGTCTGTACCTTTGGGGTGAAACGGTCAGCCCTGGGGATACGCCCAGGCATCGGAGACTCGTGTCCAACAAATACCGAATGTCTCGGTGACATGAAGTCTGAGAGGTAGAATTTCGGTCAGCCCTGGGGATACGCCTAGGCATCGGAGAAAGTCCCGGTCAGCCCTGGGGATACGCCCAGGCATCGGAGACTTAGAGACCCTCCGACTGTGCACTACAGGTTGCGGAGGAGTCCAGAGCACTCAGAGTTAGTGCAGTGAGGCCTTGTGAGATTGATAGTCCTGTGCAGACCAGGACGAGAAGTCAGACTTAGCATTTCCCGGGTGTGTCGCTAAGTCTTGTACGGTGGGCTCGTAGTGCACTGCGAGTTTCATATGCAGAGTGCACTGCATATGTTTGGGGCATAATCTAAAATATGATCATATAGGTTCACAGAGTTCCTTATAAATGAAAGAGTTAAGGAAGACTAGAGCATAGTCTTCTAGTAGTT
Organism: Alisma plantago-aquatica; assembly: GCA_963693085.1. NCBI lineage: Eukaryota > Viridiplantae > Streptophyta > Magnoliopsida > Alismatales > Alismataceae > Alisma > Alisma plantago-aquatica. The sequence continues at coordinate 640,681,734 of OY856413.1, read as the reverse complement.
ATTCTTTGGATGCAATATTTACATTCTTTGTTATTTCAATTATATTGTTTAGAACTGCTCATTGTAGTATTTATTATTGTTAAATTTCATATCGTTTACTCGAAATTATATCTGTAATCACATTAGTGCATTAGTCTGTTTTCTTGAAGTACTCATTCACTGAGCGAGTAGGCTCACCCCTCTACTCAAACATTTTAGGGTTATCTGCGTGGACTTGAAGATGGTCGGAGCATCAGTGTAGATCTGCTACAAGAGTTAAGTACAAGATTAGTTGAGTCAGTCGGTCCTTGTCACTCTAGGTCATCAGTAAGAGATAAGAGAGAGAGTTGTAATTACGATGTGTAATATTGTTCCTCTTTTGATATATATGCTAATTAGCAAGTTTTATGTATATAAAGTGTGAGAGACATCATGAATGTTTATACATGTATCTTTACTATTGAAGTCTGATTAGTAAAAGAAATGTTCAGATTCCCTTGTTAAGATGATTTATGTGGTTCAATGCGGGGAAACAAGAGTTTTAAAGAAAAGAAAAAAAAATTAAGGGTGTTCTTTGTGTTACATATAAATCCTATCTTATGCCCTAATCTCATGATTTGAGGAAATTGTGAGATCGGGGTGTAACAGCTTGGTATCAGAGCTTAGGGTGAGTTGTCAAGGACCATTAAGTTAGTAAGTTAGAGTCTTAAGTGTGGCAGATAGGAGATGTTTGATGTTATCTTTGGGGATTTGAGTATTTGGATATCCTGGCCCGATATCTGAGTACTTGGATCAACCAGTACAAGCTACTCTGTCTATTCTCTCATGTATACCCTGGCCAGGTAGACAGTGGAAGAATGGGCTAGAGAGGAACCCTAGAAATGTTAGGGTTAGAAAACGAGAAAAGAAACAAGAATTAAGAGCATAAATGTAAAAGGAGATAGAACTTACATTTCATAATGTTGTTTTTGTTGGAAATGTATAGAAATGCTCTTATATGTTTGAATTGAAATATTCAATACTTTGAAATATGGGTCTTTAATATCTGTTGTACACTATGCAGTTGTAGCATTTATTGATTTCATTCTTTGTAACATGTAGATTAGAAATCATCTTTGAATGATCTTTCCTTAGTGGATAAGTTTTCTTCCACACTTTTGAGATGAATAGAAGTTGAGTAATCCTCAGTAGTTCTTGGCTTCAGGACTTCAGGTTTGGCCTGGTCCGTCTGGCAGGATGCGTTACTGGGATCTAATGAATCCTATCAATAGTATAATAAGAATAGAATTGGAATAATTAGACCCACATTAGAGTGAGAATGTACATACAGTAAGATGTTGAAACAGATGGGCAAGATCAGAACAACTAAGAATCAGTTGAAACTGGTATCTGAGGGTCAATTTTGGGGCCTCATATGAGAAACCCTTAATTGGGAATAATAGAACATGATATGAAGTTCATAATTAGTTTATTGATTAATATTATATGAACTATACATATGAAATATAGAAAAGATATGTGAAATGTATGTATGGTTCAAGATAGCAAGAATCAATCATGAAGAATGAATCATATAATAGAGTATAATGCTTTTATGAACTCTAAAGCAAAGGCTAAGTAGAGAATAGGGTTGAGCATTCAATAGGTCCATAGAAGTAAAGAGTCTTCAAAAGAGTAAAAGTAAAGAGAATCGTATGAACATGTAATTCATAAGACTAGAACAACAAACTAGTTTCTAAGCAAAGAACATAGGTGTAGTTTAATGAATGAATAAGTCATACAAAGGTAGACTGTATTCAGGAGAGAAAAACTTGATTGAAAGAAAAACTATGTTTGACCCACGCATGATCCACTTGACTTAAAAATGAAGAATATGTAATGTATTCAACATCAGGAAAAACTAATAGAGGGACTATTAATTTAGAACGTTAACTTCACAATAGTATAAAGATAAAGGAGGAAATATGTGCAACATGGTATACATGACCATACATATGAATAAGCAATATGGTCATAAGAGAAAAATTTAGAATTAAAGATGACGGGTTAAAGAGTAGTATATGGTAAGAGGACTAAGAAACGTAAGAAAGGGTTTGAAATATGATGGAGAAGTTATAAAATAAAGAGGTTGTGAGATTCAAGCAAGTGCTAATTAATCAAATATCTCTGTTGATAACTAAGTAAATCTACATACGAGAATGTATTAAGGGAATGTTTGAATACAAGTATTCCAAGTCTTAAAATCATCTTCTCTTTCATATATTCCTTAATGAGAGCAAGGTGGGAATGAAATGATAAGAGAAAATGAATCATATATGGTGCATAACTACCTTGGTGGGGTCATCTAATGAATGTAATAGTGACATACAATATGATGAAGTGCGATAAAAATAAATTCTTGTGTGATAGCAAGAATGATGAATAATCTATTCCTATCTTAAATGCTTCAATGTTAATGATGTTTATTGTATATAATCATATGAAAAGGATAGGTAGCAAAAAGTAAAGAAGTAATGAATGAGCAGAGAGATATGGGAAAACACTAGCTTTGTGTAATATGTGAATTTGTTTTTACATGTATGATTTGTTGAAGGCATATTAAGGTATGAATGTTGGTTCTACATATGATTTCAGTGTATTTGTGCAAGCTATATGTTAAATTAAAGGCGTATGATAGTTGTAGTAATTCATACCTAATATGCATCTTACTATTGTGTATTTGTGATATGGTGATACGGTTTGGATGATGTCAGAACACATGGAGAGATACCCTGAACAAGGTAGTCATACTTATTCACTCATATTAATAAAAAGGGATGATAATCAGATTGTCTGGACAAGTAACCCTAATGAGGTGTAGCTTGTTATACCTAGCTCTAATATAACTGAGTGATGGTAATTGAGTATGATTAATGCTTGAATGACTGATACAATTGTGGATTACCTTATTACTGTTGTTGAAACCCTAAAATGATATAATACGATGGTTACACTTTGAATTGTGTGTGGGCCCATAACCCACAGGTCCCAGGATCGAAACAGGATAGTATGGAATGAGGTGGTAATGCTTCACCTCATGCATCCATGACCCAATGGGGATGCCAAGAGTAGTATTGTGCAATTGATTGTTGAATCTAGTCTTTTAATTCAAGACTGTTTTGCTATTTGAATAGCACTTTATTAAAGTTTAAAACAGCATGGTGAACTCGCTTTTGTCACTTAAAGGTGATACAAAACAATAGAACTTTCTGAGCCACATAAGTTGAGATAGTTGTATCAGAGTATCAGAGTTGCACAGCGAAAGCGTGGTGGTTTATCTTTGCATTCTATGTTTGACTGTGGCATAAAGAATTTGCTTGATATCATTGAGAACTATTTGAAATATGTTGTGATTTAGTAAATAATTAAAAGATCTAATGTTGAAAACTACATTCAGGTATGAAATACAAGAATATAATGACATGGAAGGATTTAGAAGCTTAGAATAACCTTGAATGTATCTTTCTTGTAAGTTTATGTTTCGAGGACGAAACATTCTAAGGGGGGGAGAGTTGTTACGACCCCATCTGAGCTTAATTGGTAAACTAGGGTTTACCTAGACAATTGCAAAGATTAATTGGAATAATCATTCTTGAAATCTAATTAATGACGATAACACAATTAGGATGTTTTAACTATGATAAGAAGTCTAAATGTTCTTTTGTCTTGAGAATTAGGGTTTGAGAAGCATAGACCCTAATCGGCCCAAAATAGGGTCTTAATGACATATGAATACAGAATTTGATAAGTAGAATGTCTCAATAAATGATTTTTAGTATTTTATGTGTAACTCTTATTTACTTCAAATTTGGATATGATTTGGATATATAAAATGTGAACAACACTGAAAAATATCAGAATTTATGAAGAATGTTCAGACCTGTTTGTCGGTCGAGTTTGCAACTCGACCGAATCTGCTGCAGACTGCATATAGAAGTGCACTGTTTGATTTTTTATTATTTATTGATAACTATAAATGATCTCAAATTTTTACTGGAGGTCTGACACTGCATTAGGTATAACATATAAAATTTCCAGAATTTTTGGAGCTTCTGTTAGCTATTCAGTAGGCGCATTACCGAAACTATTGTGAAACTGAATATTCAGCCAATATAATTAAAGTTGAGTGTTGGGTCAATATGCAATTGACCCAAGCAGCTCAAATTGACTTATATGAGAAACCACACACACAAGTAGCTCTCATTCTTTTTCATTCACTCCAGAGAAACGAAAATCTAGAGAGAGAGGGAGAGTTAGGGCTTGAGTGGAGAAAGAGGTGGAATTGCTGAATTAGGGTTTTGCGGTCCGAGGAATGGTGAAATCAAGTAAGTTTGGATTCTTTGCATAGACTTTTATGGTGAATCTTCTCTCTCATGTCAAGATTCCGTCCATGCTCTGATTGGATCCAAGATGATGTCAAAATTCCCTCTTTTCTCACCCTTTCTTCATAATCCCTCATTTTCAAGGTTTCCGAGTTGAATGGAAGAAGAATTGGGAGATTTGCTAGGGATTTGATATGAGTTCGAGATTCCCTGAGTTGAGCTGCAGTTTTGAGGTGTTTTCACACCTTAGGGTGAGTGGGTTCTTCCTTCAAATAGTGTAATGCACGAAATTTGATTATAGCATCCAAATCCCTAAATGCTTAGTATGCGATTCTAAACCCTGAAATGTCCGTTTGATTTAAGTTGTTGCAAATTGATATGAAATGGATTCCTTCTCTGTTTGAATGACTCTTTGATGGTATATTCACATCAGAAACGTATACAACACATCCTAGTAAGAATTCTTTTCAGATTTATACCATATGATGTAATTAGGGTTTAACCTAATTGAGATATCACTAGAGTTTCGACCTTATTGAAAAGGACTAGTAATCTTATAAGTATTTAGGATGTACCTCATGGGTTATCTTAATTGAATTTTATTCTTGATACATGATATCTCAGTGAATGGTATGGAAAACCTAAATTTAGTTAAATTTCCATGGTTTCATATCTATATTGATTGTATATGATTTGTTGAAAACAATCTTTATTTGGTGAATGCTTATATCCTATGAAATCCTTATGAGAGCCATGTGACAAGTGAATGAGGCAAATGAAAAGGTGAATGAGGCGAATGAAACCATAAGAGTAGGGTGTTGGCATATGATGAATGAATAAGGCAAATGAAACCCTAAGGATAGGGTGTTCAATGAATCATGTTATGGTGATATGAAAGGTCTCGATATGAGATGTGGTGATGCTTAATTATTGAATTGTATGTTTCTAGTGCATTTAACTTTATATGCTTGTTCTCTCTGAGTTGATATCTACATACTGCAGGGCTTCTTATTTTCAATACATATCTCGTAAATTTCAGGTGATGAGATATGACATGCCCTAGAAAGGGATGTTACTAAGTCATGTTTAAAGATGACAAATGATGTATATGTGTTTTCTAGTGATGTTCAGAATGTGAAATAAGTATGAAATGTGATATTCCTGTTTAAGTGTTTATATGTAAATCAGTTAATAGACTCAGGTGCCCCAACACCGTAGAACCCCATTGCGCGGTCTGTACCTTTGGGGTGAAACGGTCAGCCCTGGGGATACGCCCAAGCATCGGAGACTCGTGTCCAACAAATACCGAATGTCTCGGTGACACGAAGTCTGAGAGGTAGAATTTTGGTCAGCCCTGGGGATACGCCCAGGCATCGGAGAAAGTCTCGGTTAGCCCTGGGGATACGCCCAGGCATCGGAGACTTAGAGACCCTCCGACTGTGCACTACAGGTTGTGGAGGAGTCCAGAGCACTCAGAGTTAGTGCAGTGAGGCCTTGTGAGCCTGAGAGTCCTGTGCAGACCAGGACGAGAAGTCAGACTTAGCATTTCCCGGGTGTGTCGCTAAGTCTTGTACGGTGGGCTCGTAGTGCACTACGAGTTTCATATGCAGAGTGCACTGCATATGTTTGGGGCATAATCTAAAATATGATCATATAGGTTCACAGAGTTCCTTATAAATGAAAGAGTTAAGGAAGACTAGAGCATAGTCTTCTAGTAGTTATTCTTTGGATGCAATATTTACATTCTTTGTTATTTCAATTATATTGTTTAGAACTGCTCAGTGTAGTATTTATTATTGTTAAATTTCATATCGTTTACTCAAAATTATATCTGTAATCCCATTAGTGCATTAGTCTGTTTCCTTGAAGTACTCATTCACTGAGCGAGTAGGCTCACCCCTCTACTCAAACATTTTAGGGTTATCTGCGTGGACTTGAAGATGGTCGGAGCATCAGTGTAGATCTGCTACAAGAGTTAAGTACAAGATTAGTTGAGTCAGTCGGTCCTTGTCACTCTAGGTCCTCAGTAAGAGATAAGAGAGAGAGTTGTAATTACGATGTGTAATATTGTTCCTCTTTTGATATATATGCTAATTAGCAAGTTTTATGTATATAAAGTGTGAGATACATCATGAATGTTTATACATGTATCTTTACTATTGAAGTCTGATTAGTAAAAGAAATGTTCAGATTCCCTTGTTAAGATGATTTATGTGGTTCAATGCGGGGAAACAAGAGTTTTAAAGAAAAGAAAAAAAAATTAAGGGTGTTCTTTGTGTTACATATAAATCCTATCTTATGCCCTAATCTCATGATTTGAGGAAATTGTGAGATCGGGGTGTAACACTCTATATGCTCCATGCTTTCTTGTTGGTCTTGAACCTCTTTGATTTCTAATTTTCTCATAGTGATTCCTTTGGAAATGAATTCCTTTTCTAGGAATACAACATCCCTAGAAACAAAAACATTATTGTAGATGCAGTATAAAAGTAGTATGCTTTGATTTCCCTAGCATATCTAGCAAAATAACATCTATCCATTTTGGGTCCAAGCTTTTCGATAAATTGCTTTCTCACATAAGCTTCATATCCCCAAGTCATTATAAAAGACACATTTAGATGCTTCCCATACCATGTCTCATATGTTGTCTTTTGAAACAACTTAGATGGTACACAGTGTAGTGTAAACACTATGGTTTTTATAGAATAACCCTAGAAGGAATTCAAGAGATTGACAAAATTCATCATTGCACCATATCTAGCAATGTATGATCACTTCATTCTTACACACCATTATGTTGTGGTGTTCTAGCTGGAGTCCATTGTGATATGATGCCACGATCTACAAGAAGATCCTCAAACTCTTGGCTTAAGCATTCTCCACCTTGATCAGAATGAAGTGCCTTAATAGTTTTACCAAGTTGGTTTTGTAACTCTTTCATGAAATACTTGAACTTTTTAAGGGTTTTTAACTTATATTTCCTTTTGTAAACATAACCATACCTATTGAAGTCATTAGTAAAGGTAATGAAGCACCTATAACCACCACTAGCATTTTTTCTAAAAGGGCCACACACATCAGTATGTATGAGTTCTAATAGAATTTTAGCCCTCTCACTATTAGGGAGTCTTTGTTATCTTTCCCAACAAACAAGACTCACATGTCTCTATTAATTCAAAATCAAAAGAGTCCATATATCCATCTTTATGGAGTCATGAAATGCGTTTCTCATTGATGTGCCCTAAATGATAATGCCAAAGGTATTTTTTTTAGTTATCGAGTTTTATTGTTTTGGTATTTACGTGATCAACATTTGTCTCTAGATCATGCAAATAAAGACCATTAGACATTGGGACACTTCCATAAAAGATCTCATCTCTTAAAATAGAACATTGACCTTTCTTTATATGAAATTCAACTCCATTCTTATCCATACAAATAATGTTTCTATTAATGGCAAGTAAAAAATAGTAGTTTTTAACTCTATTACAAGCCTTGTGGGAAGAGATAAATTGTAGGTTCCAACTGGAGTGGTAACAACTCTTGCTTGATTTACATGGAGTAGTTTGACCTCGCCCTTTTGTAAAGGCTTACTTATTTTTACATCTTGCATATTCCAACATATATGAGATCCACATCCGATAACTGGTACTCATGATGAAGAAGTAGACATATTTATCTCAATAACATATATACCTGAAGTGGAAATCTCTATCGCCTACTTCATCTTCCTGAATCTCTTTAAGTGCAAAGGACAAATTCCTTTTGAACTTACTTTCTCCTTGTCTTGAGTGTTGAAGACTTGGACTTCCGCTTAGACTCAAAATTCCTATTGGCATTAATTTTATCCTTGGACTCCACCCCACTGATCACCATCATTGTTTTGTCCTTGTTCATTTGTGGTTTGACATTTATCAACAAGCCAAGCAATATAGACATCAGTTTGGCCATGATACTCAACTAACAACACTCGATAAACTGGCTATATGATTAAGTTAACAATTGTAGAATAATATTTGTAGCCAACTATTGGGTCAAAAGAGAATTGAAATTTCTCTAGATGTTCCACATGTCCAATCATATTGAGAACATGTCTCTCTACCGAATCTCGTTCTATCAACTTGCATTCAAAGGGGCCTTTGAGACATTGTACCTTTCTTTCTTTGCATGATCTTGGTTCATGTTCTTTAGATGTGTTACCATCTCAAGAATCCCCATGTCTTCATGCTTCTCATGCAACTCTTGGTTAATACAACATAGCATAAGGTGTTTAATGTCTAAGTCATTGTTTGCATGCTTCCAGTAAGCATCCAACTCATCCCTAGGGGCATCAGGAGTAGGTTCTTTGGCACTGATGCATCCAAGACATAGAGCTTATGATCATCATTGAGAACCCTTCTCAAAGTTCAAAACCAGTCATGGGAGTTTGTTTCATCATGTTTGTCCTTCTTAAGGACTGAACACAATGATGATTTATTTGTCATTTGTTTCTACAAGAAAATTTTGCAATTTGTCAAAACACTTTTGATTTGATTTGATTTGATATAAATTGATGATATTTAATTAGTCCTTTAATTATTTATCACTCCCACTATTTTGTTCAAATTGATAACCCTCACATTCAATTTGGAAGACTATAGTGTACAACCTTCTAGTTATCCAAGACCCAAAACAATTTAAGATATTATCCAGCTAATGCCAGAGTCCATAACCAATTATTAATGTAGGCAAAATTTGCCAATTGCATCTCATGAAATCCTCGGATAGATGGTGTGCACAACTATTTGTCACATCAATATGTATGCTTCTAGACACTTATTCTCCTTAATGCCACCTAGTTAGACTTGACCCAAAAGCCAACATGATAGTAATGCCCTCTTATTGGTAGGCCGATATAACTACCATCACACTTCCACGAGATGGACGATGCACCACACTTGATATTCCCATGCTTAGTCAATCAAGCTTATCATGTGTGTTTCTTATGGAAAGCATCTAGGACTTAATATTTTATTGAGGTATGTGAATACTATTTGATCAAGTAATCCCTAGATCTAGGGGACACATCCATTATACATAAGTCATAAGATAAGGTCATGTTCTCATTTTGGAGTACAGTTGTAACATCCCTGACCTAGGTTATGCCTTAACCCTAGATGTTTTGCTTAATAAAGTTAATTATACGCTTTCTCGTATCTCTTGAAAAGTAATTAAGGCTCAAGAGGAACTTATGTTTCAATTTTAGTCCTTTTTGAATAATGTTGAAAACAATGTTTTGCTTATTTTGGACTAAATTGCAATTTACCCAAGTTGAGGGGTTGATTTGCAAATGATACATGATAAATGTTTGTCAGACGTTGAAGCATCATAAGAAATGAAAATGATGCAGAGATATGGCTTCCACAGGCCTGAGTCCCAAGAAAGAACTTGTTGAGCAATGTTGTGCATTAAAACCTAGTTTTGGTGTAATGTGCAAATTACCCAAAAATTAGGGTTCAATATGAAAAATACCACCTCTAGAGAGTCCCTCATGTTTCTTGGCATCATGTACAGAAAATAAAATGAGAGGGGTGTCTCATTTGAATCACTTTGGAGGAGAGAGAATCTTGATATTAAAATAATCAAGATTTAAGCATAATTGAAACCCTAATTCAATTTAATGCAAAAATAAATATATTAATTGAAGTGCCCTTCAACCAAAAATGTGTTGGTTGAAATTACATAAGTATGGACGTCCTTGTGCCTTGTAAATGCAACGAAATATCTAAAGTGAGTGGAGAGCCCACTCACATTAGTTAACTAAAAAGTAATATCCACTCAATTTTGGATATTATTATTATAATCACTACTACAGAAATAGCATTCAGTGTCGCTTTTCTGGGCGTCGGTTATTAAGGAACACGGACGCCTTATATTAAAGGCGTCGGTTATTTAGAAGAACCGACGTCTATATTCAAAGACCAACCAAACACGGGTACCGCTTTGTATACAGCGTCGGTTGTTTATACAAAACCGACGCATAATGTCATCCAATTTTCGAGCGAAAAAAATAATGTCACTTTCGGCGTCGAGTCTGTAGTTAAAACACCGACGCTTATGTGCGATGGAAATTTGCGCGAAAAGTGTCCTTTTCCGCGTCGGTCGTCCTTTAATCACCGACGCTGAATGTGGTTCCCGCCAAACATTTTCACGAAAATATCGTCCAAATGGACGTCGGATGTTGCGAACGACCGACGGTAAAGATGTTTAGGCGTCGGTTGTTGTAAACAACCGACGCTATTGGGGAACTTCATAACCTTCGATCGCCCGACTCTTCCCCTTTCTTATGCTTCGTTGCTACCCTATTTCCCTATTGCGGCGATTTCTCCGGCGATTTCTCTGCTGCTGGTACTAGTTTTTCTCCGGCGCTTCTCTCCGGCGCTTCTCTCCAGTGCCCCATCTCCGGCGTCCCCTCTCCGGCGCCCCTCTCCGACGTGTTTCTTCTCTGGCACCCCTGCTGCCCGCCCTGCTGCTCCAACCGCCTGCGCCGCCGCCATGCCTGACAACCGGCGCCGCCGCAACGCCTGGTGCCCACCTGCCTGCCACGCCTGAGAACCGGCGCCGCCGTACCCCCTTCTCCTTCTCCTCCGCCTGGCCGCTGCCTGCCTGCCGCCGCCTGACCGCCTGCCTGCCTGCTGCGGCTGACGCTCCTGCTCGTCGTAGTCACTGCCGCTGGTTCTGGAGCTCGTCGGCCGCCACCCACGTACTCAACCAGCTCGACCTCACCCTACTCTTCTTGCCCAGGTACCTGCAGACCTACCCAGGCGCGAAATTGGTTCTTTATGTGCTGACCTAATCTGCTTGCCTAATCTGCTTGCACGAAATTGGCTCCCTACTCTGCTTGCTTAATGTGCCTAATCTGCTTTAAGTGGTCCTAATATCATAACATGATAGTTTTATTATATGATTTGTGGCACTTTAGGGTGTATATACATGCAAATTATATAAGTGATAGATGTGGGATGTTTGTCAAGGTTTCTTGAAGATTGAATAAGTGATAGATGCTGGATGTTTATTTATTTCATCTATCCATGTTGCCTATAGTTTATAACATTGCATTGTGAATTATTGCATGTTTGAAACTATGAAATTCTTGATTTATTAGATGATATTCAAGAAAACCCTAGTTTGATGAGCATGTTGTTAATCATGTTAATTATGATTCTTCTATATATTCTGATGTCATTATATAATTATGTGATCCCAACATATTAAATTGAATTAGAATGATTTCATGAATTATAGGGTTTATATAAGAATGACAACACAGGTATTTGTTGGCCTAGAAACCCGTCCAAGATTTACTCAGTAGGAGTAAATCTTGGATAGTCCCCAGTTTGGGACTGTTCTTGAACACCTAATCTCACTTAGGATGTAAGTGTATAATGTGTATTGGGTTTTCGAGAAAATTTCGGCAGCATTTCCCCGTTTGTTCTCTAAGTACATATGTACTTAGAGAACAACGGGGAAATGCTGCCGAAATTTTCTTGAAAACCAAATACACATTATACACTTACATCCTAAGTGAGATTAGGTGTTCAAGGATGGGATAGGTGGTACACATTTATTATATATAAGATTGACATCAAATGTGTTTGTTGGCCTAGAAACCCGTCCAAGATTGACTAATATATACTTGTTTCCTAATATATACTTGTGTAAAAGGTTAACTGATGTTATACAACTTTTTCTGAAAATATATAACATCGTTATATGTACTTACACTTTGTTAATACTAATATTGTGCAGTCTCTGTCTTCCCATAACAATGACTATGAATTGGGCCTCTATGTCAATGTTAACGTTCCCTATTGAAGAACAATTGGACATCATCCTAGATGATCGTTCCTTAAACCAATTGGTCATACCCAAACATTGGCGTTTTCTAAAAGGAAGACACTACATGCCTGGTAAAGTGACCCTAACTTTTGGAAATTATTCACATGTAATCGAGGTTGAGTATGATTTGGCAGGAAATCTTGTATCAAAATCCGGTTGGCGTGATTGGATTGGAGAGCTACATGTGGTCCGTTGGAATAGGCTTTTTCTCCATCCAGTTGGCGATAATTCCATCAAAGTTTGGATAACCAACAGCAACTGTGAGACCCCCGATCATCTTCCGCGGTATGAGCGCACGGCATCGCATATCAGCTCAGACAAATCTAAATCTGAGGCCCCTATCAGTTCAGATTCGTCTAAATACAGTGAGGAGCTTCGTGACACAGCTTCATCATCAAAAAGAAGTTACTGATGCATGCGGGACCATGTTGGTGTAGTATTTAGTTGTCTATCTATCTAGACTTGTCTGTAGTAATAGTTTTTTTAATTATGCGCATGTTTAGGGGTACACCAACCCCTTTGTTTAGTTATTGTTATAACTAAAGTGTGTGTTCCCATGAATGGAACTGTAAGTTGCTACATGAATGCTTATAACTGAAGTGTGTGTTCCCATGAATGTTCCCATTTACATGATTACACTACTATTTTCTCATATTGTCTTGCCTCAAAAAAAAATTCTTTTATTGTTTAGTCTATTTTAATACGACATACTTGCTTATATCTTTCTTAATGATGAACTGTAATACGACATACTTGCTTATATACTTGTTTCCTAATATATACTTGCTTTCCTAATATATACTTGCTTTCTCTGATCATAGAATGGATAGATCATGGATGTCCATTCGTAATCGTTGCACCCCAGAGTTTATATCTGGTCTTGATCAGTTTATTAGATTTGCCGAGGAACATAGGAAAAAACCTACAGATAGGTTCTACTGTCCATGTAGGCATTGCGGTAACAACTTGAAACTCAACACTGGTGAGGAAATCAAAAGTCATGTCATGTGCAACGGGATTGTACAAGGCTATACAGAATGGCACTGGCATGGAGAGATTTCAAAATCGAATCCAGTAGATGTCAATAGCAGTGCTTGGGTGGAAGAAGAAATTGCCTCCGATGACGTAAATGTGAACGAACCAGTTCCAGCAGACATTGTTGATGCGATGCTGGATAGTTGTAGGGTAGAGCACACCGATCCACCTCCTATCTTTACAAACATTGTGCATGATGCTGAGATACCGTTATACACAGGCTGTGCTAAGTTTACGAAGCTTAGCGCTGTGCTGAGATTGTATAAGTTGAAAGCTAACAATAGATGGAGCGACAAAAGCTTCACTGAATTGTTGACTTTGTTGAAAGAAATTCTTCCTGAAGGAAACGAGCTGCCAATCTCAACATACCAGGTAAAGAAAATGTTGTGCCCAATGGGAATGGAGGCCAAAAAGATACACGCATGCCCGAATGATTGTGTATTATTTCAAAAGGACTATGTAGATTTGAAAGATTGTCCAAAATGTGGTGCGTCACGATATAAATTGACGACTTCGAGGGAGTCCAAAACTGGTTCTCCTGCCAAGGTGTTGTGGTATCTACCTATAACATCATAGTTTCAACGCTTGTTTGCAAATCCGAAAGATGCGAAGAATTTGAGGTGGCATGCAGATGTTAAGAAAAATAATGATGGGATCCTACGACATGCGTCTGATTCCCCATAGTGGAAGAAGATTGATGTATTGTTCCCTGAATTTGGTGAAGAAGTCAGGAATCTAAGACTTGGGCTTTGTACAGACGGGATGAATCCGTACGGGACATTGAGCAGCCAACATAGCACTTGGCCAGTCATGCTTGTTATATACAATCTTCCTCCCTGGCTGTGTATGAAAAATAAGTACGTTATGTTGTCATTGTTGATATCGGGCCCTAAACAACCCGGAAATGATATCGATGTTTATCTTGAACCTTTGATTGATGACTTAAAGAAACTTTGGGCTGAAGGTGTGATGACCTATGATGCTTCAGCAAGAGAGACATTTTGTTTGCATGCTATGTTGTTTTGCACTATTAATGACTTTTTGGCATATGGGAATTTGTCTGGATATAGTGTCAAAGGAGCTAAAGCGTGTCCTATATGTGAAGAAAACACTGATTCAATAAGACTAAAATATGGCGGCAAGACTGTATATCTTGGTCATCGAAGGTTTCTTTCAAAATTCCATCCGTATCGTAGGAAGCGCAAAGCATTCAATGGATGGAATGATGAGCGGAGTGCACCTAAACCTATACCAGGGGATGTTGTTTATGAAAGAGTAAAAGACATTGTCAATGAATTTGGTAAGAAATCACAATGTAGTATGGCCACACGGAGTGACAATTCTTCATTCAAAAAGAAGTCAATATTTTGGGATCTTCCTTATTGGAGTTCTTTGTCAGTCAGGCATTGTATCGATGTAATGCACGTTGAGAAAAATGTCTGTGATAGCATCATTGGTACTCTATTAAATATACCAGGTAAGACTAAAGATGGGATAAAATCCAGACTGGACCTACGTGAAATGGGAATAAGGTCAGAATTAACAGAATTACGTGAAATGGGTAATAAAAGAACATACTTACCTCCCGATTGTTACATGTTGTCTAGAAAGGAGAAGAAAACTTTTTGTGAATGCTTGGTAAATGTTAAGGTGCCACATGGTTACTCATCCAACATCCGTAGATTGGTATCAATGAAAGATCTGAAGTTGATAGGTCTTAAATCTCATGATTGTCACACTCTAATGCAACAAATATTGCCCGTGGCAATTCGATCTATATTGCCGAAGCATGTAAGGTTTGCAATTACCAGACTTTGTTTCTTTTTCAACAGTCTATGCAGCAAAGTTATTGACCCTGATACTCTCGATAATTTGCAAAGAGAAGTGGTTGTTACCCTATGTCAGCTTGAGATGTATTTCCCTCCTTCGTTCTTTGATATCATGGTACATCTTGTTGTCCACTTGACTAGGGAAGTGAAAATCTTGGGACCGGTTTTCTTGCATTGGATGTATCCCTTTGAACGATACATGAGCGTTTTTAAAGGTGATGTTCAAAACCGTTATCGTCCTGAAGGGAGTATTATTGAAGGTTATGTGGTGAGAGAGGTTATGGATTTCTGCAATGACTTTCTCAGTGGTAATGACACTCCTGATAATGACAAGAATATTGAGGAGGGCAAAGGAATTTTGGGATCACGGGTGAAAGTAATCAGCCGTGAGCAGTTGGAACAAGCTCACTTGTATATTTTACATAATATGGACGAAGTGAGTGTTTATATCGAGGAACATACCAATTTCATAAAGAGACAACATCCTCGAGCAAGTTCAATGTGGCTTGCTAGAGAGCATAATAAGACTTTTACTAAGTGGTTTGAAGATAAAGTCTTACATCAACTATCTCAAACACCAAATGATATTACAGAAACTATCAAATGTCTCGCCTTTAAACCAAAACCGAATGTTATGTCTTATGAAGGGTTTGACATTAATGGATTCACATATTACACAAAGCGCCAAGATGATAAGAGTGTCGTCCAAAATAGTGGGGTCACTCTTCAAGCGTCAACTATGTACTTTGCAAGTGCAAAGGATAAGAGTCCACGTGAAGCTAAAATGTCATATTACGGTGTCATTGAAGACATTTGGGAGTTTGACTACATAGATTTCAATATTCCGCTCTTTAAATGTAATTGGGTTGATAACACCAAAGGAGTTATAGTGGATGAATTGGGTTTCACTTTGGTGAACTTTGAAATGATTGGCGAGAAGGCTGAACCATTCATATTGGCATCACAGGCAAAACAAATATTCTATATCGATGATCCTGCAAATGATAAATGGTCGGTTGTTCTTCATGGTAAAAGATAGTTCATTGAAGATCCTATAGATGAAGAAGAGTACTATGATAAGTATGATGACTCCAGTCCATTCTCAGTTGGGTTGCCAACTCCACAAAATATTGAAGCTAATGATGACTTATATGTGCGTGGAGATCACAATGAAGGATTGTTAATTGATAAAAGATCACAATTTTAGAGACATGTATGTTTATACAAATGGTAAATGTTTTCCTTTTTCTAATTTATACAAATGCTAAATGTTTTCCTTTTTCTAGTTGATACAAATGCTAAATGTTTGCCTTTTTTATGACATTTTCAGATGGCTGACCATGATGAGAATGATGTTCATGATGGGCATGTTGTCCATGACGAGCATGGCGAGGATACCAATGTAAGTTCTAAAAACATATCCTGTATTTCTATAAAATTCATTATCTTCTAGTTATGTCATATATCCTATATTTCTATATTGGCCTAATTCAGTGTGTTTATTTTTGTCAAATTTTAGGTTGATGATGCACATGTACCCACTGAAGCACTGGAGCAACTTGATGCGCGGAGAGGACATTCCAACTCGAGATATCGTCTACCGTTTCCTCCTCCTCCACAGTAATATCCTCATCTCTAAACATTTCTCGTAGAATTCTGAACCCCTCCCTTCCCTCTACTACATCGAAGCCATGCTGCAGTTGAACCCTTTCGCCGAGCCCTACCCGGCCAAGCAGGCGTCGCTTGAAGCACCACCGTCGTCGTCGTCTCCACCTCCATCGCAACTTGCTGTGCTAGTCCTGACAGTTTATCACCCCACATGCCTTCCTCCTCAGTTCCTGCCGCTAGACGACCACACAATGGATCCAAGAGGATTGCAGGCGTTCGCCAAAGACTATAGGCTGAGTTAACTCAATAGTTAACTCAGCCTATAGTCTTTGGCAAACGCCTGCATATCCTCTTGGATCCATTGTGTGGTCGTCTAGCGGCAGGAACTGGGGAGGAAGGCATGTGGGGTCATAAACTGTTAGATATAATTGGGATGTTGATAGTGATGATGAATGATACTTTGTAAATGAATGTTTCTGAATGTTAAAACATGTATTTGAATGATTCTATATGTGTGAACGTGACAATTGAATTGATGTCTGAATGTATCTACTTGTGTGAATCTTTTTATGTTAATTTTGCAGGTTTGTGGCCTGTTTGTAGGCTGATATCAATGGATGTCGTAAACCTGCAGTTCAGAAAACTGAACTGTAGGTTCTCATCCTGCTGACCAGCCACAGCAGGCCTGCAAACAGATTTATAAAAAAAAAATAGATATAGGCGTCGGTTATTTACCGATAACCGTCAGCACAGACTTACAGCGTCGGTTTTTTGTTGAACACCGACGCCAAAAGTGTTCGCGCTACAGGAAATGGGAGTCGTCTAGGACACTTTTCTACGTCGGTTGTTTAGTATATAACCGACGCAGAAAGCGTCCTAGATGACGCTGTTTTCTGTGGCGCAAACCCTTTTGGCGTCGGTGTTTTATAATAAACCGACGCCTTTATGTTAAATAGGCGTCGGTTTTTTAACCGACGCTGAAGTGTCCAACCTTTTAGCGGCGCCCACATAGGCGTCGTTCAGAAACCGACGCCAAAGGGGGTTAAACAACCGACACTAAAAGGCACTTCTGTAGTAGTGAATGGTTAAGGTGCTTAATTTGTTTTCTTTAATTCATGGATAATGAAGATGAATTACAAGGTGGGGGGTATGGCTTCTTATGCAAGGGATTGAGGGGAGTATGTGGCACCAATTTTGGGAGTTGAAGGAATTATTTATCACTTTCTCTCTCATTGAAATTCCCTTATATACATCTCATTTTCAACCCACATGAAAGGCTTTTTAGACCCTTCTTTATTTCCTTGATTTGGCCATATACAAGGGAGCTTAGGAGCAGCAGGAGGACGTGCCCCAACCTGTAGGTAAGCTCCATAGTCATCTTCAACCTTAATTTCATGGTGGAAATCGAAATTCAATGTGTAATTTCTTCTTTTCTCCATTCAATCTTCAACCTTAGCCATTCATTTCACTCAAAGACTTGAGGACGAGCCTTGGGAAGTTGAGGAAGCTTCATTAACCATTGAGAATGTGAAGTTTGAAGCTTGGATTCAATTTTTAAGGAGGGTTATATAACTTGAACCCTTAAACATTGTTATTGATTTCATTCTTTAATCATATGTTGATTCCTCCTTTACTTTCAGATTTCCTTTTGATTGGTTGTTGAATTCACCACAAGAATCACAATGGATTTCAAATGTTTCAAGCTTGAAGATGATGATGTCATCTTAAGCACACACACCAACATAGAACATGTGCAAACGTTTTTGCTTTTTGGTGATCAAACGGTCTCAAGACCGTTTGAGGTCAAGAGGACTCAAACCGTTTGAAGGTCAAATGCTGATGTGGTTGGATGATAATCCAATGGTTCCAATTAATTGAATTTTAAAAGGTTCCATGTATGTATGATCAACCAATTTCAAGCCCTAATTCATTAAATTGATTGAAACCCTAGTTGAGGGAATCAATTTCAAGGTTGATTGACCCAAACGGTCTCAAGACCATTTGGAGGTCAAACGGTCTCAAGACCCTTTGAGACCAAATGGTGTCAAGACCGTTTGGAGGTCAATGGTTGATTGTGGTGGAATATTGGAGATCGAATGGTTATAATCTGATGTACTTTCAATAGTTCAATTGATGGATGGTTCAATGAATACAAATCTTAAGTCGATTTGATGTTTGAAACCTTAATTGGTCCAATCGGTTTTGAGGTGCTTTGGGCCAAACGGTCTCAAGACCGTTTGATTCCAAACGGTCTCGAAACCATTTGGAATCAAACGTTCTCAAAACCGTTTGAGATCAAATGGTTTCAAACTGTTTGATGTCCAATCAGTTTCAATGATGGGTTGTCCATTCGGTTTCAATGATAATTTGAGCAAACGGTTTCAAAACCGATTGAAGAAGTTAGGGCAAGACCGTTATGAGGTCAAGCACCTCAAGACCGTTTGGAGGTACAAAAGATTCAAGACCATTTGGAAATACAATTGAACCAAGACCGTTTAAGGTCTAACGGTCTTCAAGACCGTTTAAAGGTCAAGAAGGTCAGAACCGTTTCAAGGTTCAAAAGTAACAAAATTGTTTGGAGATCTAATAGTTTCAAAGCTATGAAAGATTAATTAACCCCTTGATTGTTAATGGAATATATCAAAGTTAAATCCAATGGTTGTACCTCTAAAGTACTTAGGTAATTAGTACCTTTAGAGTGGTTAACCTTTGATGCTTATGGAAGCAATAACTTAATACACTATGTCAACTCTTCATTCAAGTTGATTCAATCTAATCAAGATTAAAGTAATTAACCTCCTAGAGAGGATAAGAGAGAGGAACTTATACATGAGTGATAATCATGTAGTGATTAATCCTCAACACTTTCAACATGAATAAAATATGTAATTAGGGTTTGATCCATGATGATGAGATCATGAAACCCTAATCGAGAAGGTTGATGAGCTCTAACCCTAATTTAAGGTAAAGCTAGGTGAAACCCTAATATAGGGTGATGGTGTAACCCTAATTTAGGGTAATGATATGAGAAACCCTAATTCAGGGTATTTTAATGAAAACCCCTAATTTAAGGGAATGCTTCATGAAAACCCTAATTTTGGGTAAAGCTACATGAAATCCTAATTTTAGGGGAAATGTTATAAGAAACCTTAATTCAAGGTAAGGATGTAATGTGAAACCCTGATACAGGGTAATGTGATATGAAATCCTAATCCAGGGTGATGCTATGTATTATGAAACCCTAATTTGAAAACCTAGTTGTAATTTGTGTAAGAGGATGAGTAACCCTGATTGATATGAATTGGGAAACCCTAACCCTAATAAGGGTATAAGTGGTGTTACTTTGTATAACTTGGTGCTAAAATGTAATTGATATAACTGTTATCAAGTGTACTAACCATGCAGGTATCATGAGATGATGAGCATAGCCAGGTATGAGCTATGATGTTTCATTTATTATTGTTAATGGGCCTTGTGAGCCATAACATGCTTTGTTGCCTAGTGAGAGGTAATAAGAGATGAAATGGGCCATGTGAGCCATGTTAGATGCTTGTCTAGCAAGTATCATGTTTACCTTGGTCAGATGACATGAAGGTATTAGTTACCTGATAAGTGGTAACAA
The DNA here is from genome assembly GCA_963693085.1 of Alisma plantago-aquatica. Classification (NCBI taxonomy): domain Eukaryota; kingdom Viridiplantae; phylum Streptophyta; class Magnoliopsida; order Alismatales; family Alismataceae; genus Alisma; species Alisma plantago-aquatica. The sequence continues at coordinate 640,661,422 of OY856413.1, read as the reverse complement.
GTGTTCCTTGATGAACTGAGGGTTTGAATACCCATTTTCTATAATCATAATGATGAGTTTATTAAAAGATGAAAATACCCCTGTTGAGATGAGGGATTGAGATCCCAATGCTTTATTAAAGGTTTGCATAGTACTTGATGGAATTATTACACATTCTTTCTAGCAACTAATATAATAACTGATGTTTGGAAACTTGTTGATGCTAAAAGAATATGGTAATACACTTAATTAATCAAGTGATATCATATAATGTAGTTTCCCTGATCACAGATCCATCAACGTCATAATTTTCCGAATGGTGAAATGAGTTAAACTCAGAGCGCATATTTTTAAATATGTGGGGGTAATTGGGCAATTATATCCTCATGCCCCATAGGAATGGCTGCGGGCTATATCCTATGTACGGGATTGGTTACAGACCATACCCCAGTATGAGTATGGCTACGGGCCATGGCTCCATGATATGATACCAGGCATTGGCTAAGGGCCATAACCCTGAAGAGGGTATATGCTGTGGGTTATAACTCTATAGTGAAGATGCCAATATACCATAGAAAGCTAATTGTAGTTTGACACATGATGTCTCTACTAAATAATCTTGTACTGACCGAGAAGGATGATGTCTTGGAGTCTGGCTCTTCCATTGACCTTGTGTGGTACCGATGCTTTCCGTAATCGTGGTCGGTTGGAGTATGAGAGGTATACCTCATCTTCTCAGGGCTTAAGTATGATTGTAAAATGTAATCAGCCGTGTAGCGTATTTGCTTAAGGTTGAGATACGAGAATCATTGGTTGATGTTATCTTTCTTAGAATATCCTACATGGATAAATGTTATACATGTTCTTCATATTCCTTATTAAATAAATAATATGTTGTTGTATCAGACATAGCTGAAATTCTTTGAAAATAAATATTGCTCTAATATGTTTAGACAATGAATTATCTATTGTTAAACATTTATGATTCCTCTGTTCAGTTTTATCTTATTAAATTGCAATAATAATGTTTTGGGGGAGAGTTATATCACTCGCTGGGACATGGGTCTCACTTCGTTGGTCACCAACACTTTTTTGGTAGACGCGGAGGAAGAGGCAGAAACCCTACAGCAGGAGAAGAGCAGCAACAGCAGCATGGACAACAGTGAATTCTCAGGTGGAGACACTAGCTGTCATGTCTTATATATAGAGTCCTATGTGTCGTCTCTGTACTCTTAGGTCCTCGGATTCAGTAGTTAGTTTAATAAATCGATCTGAGATTTTGGCTTGATGCCTCAATATTTTTATGCTGCCTGTGTATAGTTAAAAATTGGGCAGTTGATGCTTGTAATCCTTGAGAAGGATTGGTATAAGAAATGTACTTGTGAACCAGAATGTAATTGAATTACTTTGGTTCTTTTTGAAAGAGTTTTCTAGTGTATGGATCTCTTTGTAAATGGTTTTAATTTTTAGTGATTTCAGTAATCCACAGCTAATGATCTCTTCCGCCTAGTGAATGATTTTTTGTTCGATTGGTGTGCCACAATAATTACCATAAATTTGAGGTTACATTTATGTTTCTAACATATTCGATCATGATATAGTCTGAAGAGGGCATTTTGGTTGATAAGGGTGAGTGTTGATTGTGTTATGTGTTTAACATAGTAAACAAGGGCAAGGATCTAATCAAGAAAGGTATCAAATAACACAAAATCAACATCTTCCAAGTCAGTAGTTCACGCAAAAAAGTTCATGTTTGAACACAATAGTAATTACTTGAGATCATACATGGTAAATTTATCGTATTTGCATGATGAGTTGGTCCAATAGAGAGCAAAGCTCGTGTTTAGTTTACATATTTTGGAATGCAATCATTTCATCATGATAAGTTAAGCCAAAGTCCTCAATATTCACAAATTGTATCAAACAACTATAAAAAAGAGCCACTTTTGGTCATGATAGGTTTAAGATGATATGAAAATATATAAAAAATAGCATTTTTCTAATTAAAAAAATATGATATATCATTGGTATTTGGTTAAATGATCAAAAGGTTAAGAGGGTTTTAAGATCAAACCGAAGAAAAGGGATTATAAGATGGCTTTACCCTTAAGTGGGTCGAAATCAAGATGACCAAGTGGCTAGCCCATGAGGGTGCTGGAGCATGTGTGTTTTCTAGCCGCGACATGGTTTTGGGGGGTTGGCCCATGGTTGGGAGCGATGGTGTGAGGTCGGGCGTGGGCGTTGGCGATCCAGAGCAGTTGCACGTCCTTCCTTTCCCTAGTCATTGTTTTCATGGTGTTGGTGCAGAGCTACTTGTTGCAACAACTTTAGTGCAGCTACTGAGGCAGCCTCAAGGCCATAGAAGGCTCGTCAAGCCAAAACAGAGATAGGGATAGGAAGAGAGAGATAGTGAGATAGGGGAAACTAGGGTTTTACTGCCCCTTGTTCATCTTCATGACGTCGTTAGTGTTTTGAAACCCTAGCCAAACTGGCAATGCCGAGATGGTGAGTTGCAGGGCATGTGGGTGAGGTGTGAGGGAGGCAATGCTTCCACTTTAGAGGGAGGAGCTGACATTAGCTAACGAGGGGTTGGAGGGGTTTAAATATAAGGAGGGGAAACAAGGATAATAGGTTTAAGGGTTTGGATGTGGAAAACCTAGTAGTGGTGGTGGTCAGTTAGGTTTATCTTCTCGCACTGGCACCCCACTGCCAGGCTCAACTGGTCAAGCAGCCAAAAGGGAAGAAGGTGAGAAGAGACGAAGAAAAGAGGAGGAGGAGCAGCAACATGGGAGGTGGCTGGTCTCTATACGACCCTTTGTGTGCACATGAGAAGATGACGAGGAGGTAGGGAAAAGAAGAGTTTTGGCCGGGTCTGGGCCTGGATCCCAGTCAGCCGATAGCCCCGAAAAATGGAGGAAAAGGATATAAATTAGATCTCAATTTCAAATGGGCTCAACTCCCTCATCCGATCCCCAAATTGGGCAAGGAAAGTTGTGTTGGAACTAGGGGATCAAGATCCATGACAAGGGATCCAAGTTAGGAAGAAAGGGACTCATAGTGAGGATAAAAATGAAATTACATATCCATGGTATATTAAAAGCCTCAAAATTAGTCAAAATGTATGTTGTGGCATTTCATCGATCCAATGCATTAATTGAGTATGGCATGATTCAAAATCATCAAATAAAAGGCGAGGAAGGTTTTTGAGCACAACTAAGTATCAAACATGTCGAGGAGTGAATTAATTTGAGGATAGGGAAATCTAGGGTGTCAGAGCACATGCATTGTTTGGCAGTGGTTTGATTTTCTACTAGCATAGTGCAATCACTTCGTTGGACGTGCTACGATTTACTAGTCCCCAGTGGCGGAGTCAGGAATCCAATGTGGGAAAGGCACACTATGAGAGACTATTTTTCTTGTTATGATAAATTTATTGGTTCAACATATCTGCTCCTTTACGATATGGTTAACATCGATATATGTGGTGGTTGATTCCATTCAAAGTACAATATTAGTCACGTGCTACACTATTTTCTTATTTAGTTTATAGATACTAATATCAAACTATTAATTAGATGAAATAAACCAAACCAAGTCTTAGAATGTAATGCATATGGAAAATATAGAACAAACTAGAAAAGAAAAACAAAGTGGTGAGAGAAACATTGGTAGGGATTATACACTTGAGGTCCAACAAAAATCATGTCCACGTTATTGTCCTCGTCATTGTCGTCGCCAATAAGTGGATCCATTAGGTACATAGTGGGCATAAAAAATTAAAACTTGGGCCGCCATAGATTTATCAATTTACATGGACCACCGAATGTTGAAGAATATACTACTTATTAAAACCAGTAACAACTAAATTCTTACATTTATATGTAGAATGGTTTACATTGAAGAAAAAGATAAGTGGTCCAGCAAGATGCACCGCTATTCCTTTTTGGATGATAAAATTAATCCTTTGAAACTCCACATCCATAGATTTGGGAGTCATTACTATACTTTTCGTTACTTTTTAGACCCTCTTGAGAAGCTCTATAGCCTCTAGTGCTAAGAATCCAAATGTATCAAATCCAAAAAGAATAAATGTGTGTTGATTATCAAGACAAGCTTTTTCATGCATGACCACTCTAATTGATACAGCTTTAAGAAAAATTTTGTCCCGCTGTAAAAGCCTCACTCCTCATTCCCACCAATAGAGAAACTCTTTTCAGATCTACACATGTGTGTTTCCCTTAAACCCATCTATAAATCATAACATTAGCATGTCTAACTGTCAATATCCACTCTTGTGGATCAAGTTAAAAAACTCACAAGTGCCTCTTTCTTAGAAGCAACACCCACATGTCTGAGCACATCAAAGAGAACATCCATAATAAGATCATGTATGTACTTAAAACTTGAAAGCTCTCTGCAATGAACTGCATGCTCCACAAAAATGTCCAAACATGTCTTATGACAAATTGGGATATCTCATCGATTAGAAAGAAGTGAGTCATGAGAGAATATCTAAGGATAGAACAATACTTCACTACTGACATATGTAAACCAATCCCAACAACAGGAATAGCAAGAATAAAGTCTTGAGTCAACTTGGAGACATCGAAAAATTACCTTCTGTCGAACGGTCATGTCAAACTTAACTTTCATTTCCTCTACTATTTTGTGAAAAAGGACACTTGCCAAAGCATTCTGAACTTTGGGGGGGATGTGTTCTTGTTCAAAAAATAGTTGAGATCGAAGGATCGAATTCTGACGGGAAGACAAACTAAGACACAATAAAAGTCAGAATCCATGCCAAGAATCCTGCTTCCTCAAAAAATATGATCCTGAAACACTCACGATTGGAACCTAGAGGCAATGCACATGAGTTCATTTTTCTCCCATAACTTAACTTTACTTATCATGTTCAACATATTCACGTTGTACGCCATTCATGTTGCAATCACTCTTCCATGACTCTCTTTTTTAAAAATAACTAAAAATAGTTGACAAATACGAGAAGAACCCCGCCAGAAGATAAAAAATGTCCATACCAAACTAATTATAAACACAAAATAGTATATTGTTTGGCACAGGCTGGTGAGGCATAGGCATCACTAGGCCTAAGTATGACTCTGCCACTAATAATTTCATGTGAACATGGAATAGTCCATACTCCTATCATACTAAGGCCATGTATTACCAAGAAAGGATTCGCTGCTCTCGTAGGAGCAGGGTACTCTAGTTTCTAACACTGTAGATGCATGTTTTGAGGCAGAGTAAGACCATGGAGATTTGATTTAATATAGCATATACGTGGCTTCATCTAAAATTAGGAGGAGCGTGGTCTTTGTAGAAGAGTCATGCTACACACACCCTCCTATCATCGGTGAACTACCCAGTTCGCCCTAAAACATGGAAGAGTGTCTCCCGTTATCTCTATTATTTTTTTTAGAAAATAGAATACAGTCCATTAAATTTGAAGAAAGAGAAAATTACTTTGTTCATAACTTTCACTCCATAATGAATTTTTTATTGAAATAAATATTATTAGATTTCAAACAATTTTTTTTCAACAAAACTAATATTGATATATTTTGAAGAAAAACTAATATGAGAGTTGTATACTTCTCTCTTCTATTGTACTGTACGTATGTGTACTAAACACCATTCGTACTATACGAGAGAGGATAGAAAATATATATTTCTCATATTATTCGAAGCAATTTTATATCAAAATGAAAAATATTAGTTTTTTTATACAAAACACTTTCAGATAAGATTAACATTGGCATACTTATAGGAATATATATATATATATATATATATATGTATGTATATATATGTATATGTATATATATGTATATGTATGTATATATGTATATGTATATATATATATGTATATATATATATATATATTTTGTTTTTTTGAGAAAGGATGGGAAACCCTATGATGGGGGTTCCCCGACAACTATAAATTATGTAAAACAAGATTTACAAGGTTCGAGCTACAAGAAAGGAAAGGTTGCAATAAACTAACTCTATCTACTTGACCTCTACGAACATAGTTAGCAACAACATGTGCTGCCCTATTATCTAAACGATTAAGGTAGCTAAAACTACAAGACGAAAACAAAACCTTTAACGAAAGAATGTCTTCTACTACAAAGCCAAGACAGTCCCTTCTCGCCACTATGTTGCTGCAAGCTTGGACAATCGTCATGGAGTCCGATTCCACTTCCACCTTCATAACGCCTTCTTTGATCACCCACATCAGTGCCATCCTCACAGCCAGCACCTCAGTCATAGCTACATCTTTTCCCGAAGATACCTTCTCCCCCGCCACTCCTATTAGTTTCCCCGTACTGTCCCTCATAACAACGCCTATGCCCGCATCACCTTCTTCGCCACAAGACCCGTCAACGTTTATTTTCAAATGTCCAACAGTCGGCGCTCTCCACCTCCTTTCCTGCAGCGCGCGTTCGGACGTTACCATTTGCATGGGCTGCTGCACCTGCTCGTCACCCCTTCTCACAGACGTCATAGCACAGCGGTACATGAACTTGTTATTAGCTTCTCCGCTGTTAAAGACACGGCAGCACCTCCCTCTCCACACCGCCCACATGGCAGCCACAATCTGTGCTTCCTCACAACTCCTCGGCCTCGTCAATGCTTCCTTCATGGTTGCAGCTATATCCCCATCATTGACAGTGTCGATTCAGTTCTGTATCTCCGTTGGTAGAAGTTCCCACACCTCTGTGGCATTTGGGCACCGGAATAGCATATGGGGTATCGTCTCCTTCTCCTTCATGCACAACATGCAAGTGCCATCCGATATACAATGTCTATCAAACAGCCGTCCTCTGGTAGCTAGGCCCCCCATGCAAATCCTCCATAGAAAATGAGCTGTCTTTGGACTCCAACCACCGTGCCAAATCTTTTTCCACAAGTCGTCCCCTTGTGCATTTTTATACCGTCTCGCTTCCACTTTCCCCATCAATCCCAACCAATAGGCTGACCAGACTGTGAATTCTCCTGTGTTTGATGGCCACCACATCAATGAATCGTTTGGTCTTCGGGTGCTCAGTTGGATAGCGCCAATCCAAATATTTATGTATATATATATATATACATGTATATATACACACACAAATAGATAAATATATATATATAGTCAGGCTAGTGTATACTCGATTGTATCGGAGGCACCGTACACCTCAGTCAGGCTATATATATATATATATATTATATTATATATATATATATCTATATATATGTATAGAGAGAGAGTCAGGCTAGAATACACTCGAGTGTACAGATCACACGAATACACTCAAGTGTGTTTGTATATCAAGACCATTTTTTTCAAAATGTAAATCATTGATCTTCACCGTCATACTATAACTAGGCTACATACAAATTTTGAGCCCATTTGGATGGGTGTAAGTCACTCATCTAAGGGCAACAAAATCGACGCGCGAAACTAATTTGAAATGCATAATTTTTGCAGTCTTCATAACATGAGTTATACATATCCAAATGTGTTCAAATTTTGCGTATAAGTTCTTCACGATATGTTTAATAAGATCAATGGATTAGATTTTCAAAAACAATATTGCATCATTATAAACTACTTGAGTGTATTCCGCTCCGGATACACTCGAGTGTATTCTAGCCTGACTCTATATATATATATATCCTTCTGTATGTATATATATATATATATATATATATATATATATATATATATATATATATATATATATATATCATTCTGTATGTATATTTTCATCATCTCTCATACTGTACTTTTAGTACAATACTAATGAAAGTTATGAGCAAAATTGATATCCGTACAATATTTTTTAGTATAATGTAAGCATTACTATTGTATACAATTGACATTTGTACAGTACGTAAAAGGAAAGAAGTATATATCTCTTATATTATTTTATTCCTTAGAAGTATGTCAACACTAGTCTTGTTAGAAAGTATTTTTATAAGAATTCTATTATTTTTTTAGATAAAATCATTACATTTCTAATAAAATACTTTTCAACAAGACTAATATTGACATATCTTGAAGAAAAAATAATATAAAAAATGTATACTCTCTCTCTCTCTCTCTCTCTATATATATATATATAGTCAGGCTAGTGTATACTCGATTGTACCGGAGGCACCGTACACCTCAGTCAGGCTATATATATATATATATATATATATATATATATATATATATATATATATATATATATATATATATAGAGAGAGAGAGAGAGAGAGAGAGAGAGAGAGATTCAGGCTAGAATACACTCGAGTGTATGGATCACACGAATACACTCAAGTGTGTTTGTATATCAAGACTATTTTTTTCAAAATGTAAACCATTGATCTTCACCGTCATACTATAACTAGGCTACATACAAATTTTGAGCCCATTTGGATGAGTGTAAGTCACTCATCTAAGGGTAACAAAATCGACGCGCGAAACTAATTTGAAATGCATAATTTTTGCAGTCTTCATAACATGAGTTATACATATCCAAATGTGTTCAAATTTTGCATATGAGTTGTTCACGATATGTTTAATAAGATCAATGGATTAGATTTTCAAAAACAATATTGCATCATTATAAACTACTTGAGTGTATTCCGCTCCGGATACACTCGAGTGTATTCTAGCCGGACTATATATATATATATATATATCCTTCTGTATGTATGTATGTATATATATATATGTATATATATATATATATATATATATATATATCGTTCTGTATGTATATTTTCATCATCTCTCATACTGTACTTTTAGTACAATACTAATGAAATTTATGAGCAAAATTGATATCCGTACAATATTTTTTAGTTTAATGTAAGCATTACTACTGTACACAATTGACATTCGTACAGTACGTAAAAGGAAAGAAGTATATATCTCTTATATTATTTTATTCCTTAGAAGTATGTCAACACTAGTCTTGTTAGAAAGTATTTTTATAAGAATTTTATTATTTTTTTAGATAAAATCATTACATTTCTAATAAAATACTTTTCAACAAGACTAATATTGACATATCTTGAAGAAAAAATAATATAAAAAATGTATACTTCTCTCCCTCTCGAACTGTATACTAAAAATCATTCGTATCATACGAGAGAGAGGATAGAAACATATATTTTTCATATTATTGGAATTTATGTTGAAACAAAAAATATTATTTTCGTATACAAAACAGTTTCAAATAAGATTAACATTGGAATACTTTTGAAAAAGAATATATAAAAGATATATATACTTCTTTTCTCTCACCTTCTCTGTGTATGTTTTCATCATCTCTCGTAATGTACTTTTAATATAATATTAATGAGAGTTATGAGTAAAATTGACATTAGTACAGTACAAGAGAAGTAATCATTAGCAATGTACAAAATTTACATTCGTACAATATGAGAAAAGAGAGAAGTATATATTTCTCATATTATTTTTTACTTTGAAGTGTGTCAACATTAGTCTTATTATAGAAAGTATTTTTTATAAGAGTTTCGTTGCTTTTTTCTTAGAAAAAAATTCATTAAAGATTAGAGTTATGAGCAAAACTATTTTCTCTCTCCTCTCTTTTTCTATACTTCCCTCCTATCTTTTTTCTTTTTATATTTATCTCCATAAAAAATATTTCACATGATTTTAATAGAGAAAGAAATTCTGTTACAGGAAAAAAAAAAGTTGACAGACACGTTTCAATGTCCGGGAACAGGTTTCCGTGATCCGGTAGGTGTCCGGGTGAATCTCGTGTTACACCTAGAATTTGAGCTACGCTACACACAGTCCCTCCTATACCCGGCCACCAACCCGTGTATCCGGACTCCACAAAAATATGGTCCCAGCCGGCTTTTAATACACGCCAATTAACTCCATGCAGCATGCTTTTACTTCCCGTCAATTAACTCCATGCAGCCGGCTTTTATTGTCCAGCAATTAACTCTCTCCACTCCTTCATGCCAATTAACTCTCTTCACGCCAATTAACTCCATGCAGTCGGCTTTTATTGTCCAGCAATTAACTCCATGTAGCCGGCTTTTAGTACAGTACGTCTGTTCTCCAGTTCTCATCAATCTTTCTACTTCGGTCGTACAGTACATCATGTAAAAGTTGCGGTGGTCAGAGAGTTGAAGCAGAAGTACAGTACTTGCCCAACACTGTTTATGAGTATGTCCAAAACAAGTACAGTACTTCCCCAACACTGTTTATGAGTATGTGCTCATGATGTGTAGTACAGTACATCATGTAAAGGATGCGATAGTCAGAGAGTTGAAGCACAAGTACAGTACTTGCCAAGCATTGTTTTATGAGTACTTGTCCAACACTGTTTTATAATTCAATAATAAGTACAATACTTATTTATTATTCAAATATCAGTAACAAACCTATTCATTTCCGCCAAGTACAATACTCACTCTCCCTCCCTATTCATTTCCGCCAAGTACAGTACTCACTTGATAATTTTAACTCATTTACTCAAGCATAAGTACAATACCTACCAATTTTAATCCATAAGTACAGTACCTACGAAATCCAATAACAACATTTTTCTCCTGGACATAATTTTTTTGTAAAAGTACAATGCACATCTGGTCAATAATCAACTATAAAATGCATCCATAAGTATTGTACCCAATACTTAATTTCCAACCGAGTTTGTCAAACATAAGTACAGTACCTATCAAATTCACTTGTGAATGTATATGTATTTATTGTAGGTACAGTACTTACGTAATCTGCAGTGGGGAGAAATATGCAGTTGCAATCCCCTTAGGCAATGGACAATAAATGCCATTTGCATGCCCGTTGAATGCCTTTTGCATGCCCGTTGCATGCCTGTTGCATGCGTTTTGCATGGGCAATAACACAAAAAAAACAGTTGTACATGCTATATCTATGAAATGCATTAAAATTTGCGTTTTTCCAGATTCCGGGTATGTGAACGGGTGGGTAGATGACTGTGGCTAGAATTTTTCTAGAATTACGCTACCCACCGTTCCTTATAGACCCGGCAGCCCACCCGGTTTCTTGAAACCTGCAAAAATCTGCAATCAGCCGTATTTAATTAATATGAATCTTCTGCGTACCTCGGAAGCCGAAAAGACGTTCAGGACTCCCAAACTTCTCATGCAAAGTCCATGCAACAGTATGTCTCTACATGCAAAGTCCATGCAAAGTGTATTAATTTGTTTTTTCTCTTGTAATTATTCTCTCCCGTTCTAATCCACCCACCTGCATTCCCGTATTAGTACAGTACCTACGGAATCCAATAACAAAATTGATCTGGAAGTATAAGTATAGTACTTACGAAATCCAGTAGTAACATTTGTCATCTGGACATAAGTACAGTACCTAAGGAATCCATGCAAAATAAGTACAGTACTCACTTGTTAATTTCAACTCAGTTTTTTCAAACATAAGTACATTACTTGCCAAATTATAAAACCAAGCATAAGTACAGTACTTAACAAATTACAAAATCAAGCATAATTGTATAACTGATCTGAAAGCATAAGTACAGTACCTACGGAATCCATGCAAAATAAGTATAGTACTCACTTGTTAATTCCAACTCAGTTTTTTCAAACATAAGTACAACACTTACCAAATTATAAAACCAAGCATAAGTACGGTACTTAACAAATTACAAAATCAAGCATAATTGTATAACTGATCTGAAAGCATAAGTACAGTACCTACGGAATCCAATAACAATATTTTTCGCCTGGACATAATTTTTTTACAAAAATGTAGTGCACATCTGGTCCATAATCAACTATAAAATGCATCTATAAGTATTGTACCTAATTATTAATTTTCAACCCAGTTTGTCAAATATAAGTGCAGTACCTCTCAAATTCATTTTTGAATGTATATGTATTTATTGTAGGTACAGTACTTACATAATCTGCAGTGGGGATAAATATGCAATAGAATTATTGTAGGTACAATACTTACGTACAGTACTTCTTCGGAGCTGAGAGGAACATGGAAATGGAGGGGAAGCTTGAGGAGATCTGCATCTATATAGGTGATTTGAAATTAAATGGAGGGAATGATTAGAGGGAAATCGAAATATGGTGGATTTTTATTTGGTTACGAGATCATGCATCCTTTTTGCATGTAAAAGCATGCAAAATCGCTGTTGGAGATAACCACTTAAATGTGCATGCAGCAGGAGGAGTTAGTGGACTGGCGCAGCAGTGGAGGAAAACGACAGTTGAGGATTCCCGAGGACCGGGTATGTGGCCGGGTATATGATGTATTATGCGTAGAATTTTTCTTACCAAATACCAAACAAACAGCGAACGGGTACGGTTGGAAGCGCCAATCATCATCCATGCCAATATCCAATCCCCATTGCTGGCAGTCACATCTCGATGTCCGCAAAATCAACGCACCTTTCTTTTTGTGGCAAACGCAAAGCACCAACTAGAGCTGATCCGTACACCGTCCGGCGCCACAACACTAGCTCTCCATCCCCTTCTATTCTAATTGGAGGTTTCAGGCAACGTCGTAACAACAAAGAACACGAGGTCCAGTTAATATGATATTTGATAACTATAGATCTACCAGACAAGAGATTAGGAGCGACGGAGAGTATAGGCCAAGAGATTTGAAGCACGTGGATGGAGGACTAGAAATCTCCATCTGTCATTTGTGATATGTGACATGTGTTAGAGATGTTGTACGGTCTTGTAAGGGAACAAAATTTATTGAGGAAACGTTACCGAACGTAAGAAGCATTATGTAATTAAGACGATGAGAGAAAAATCAGTGAGCAATACCGGCCTACAAGTATTATGTAATTAAGATTACAACTCATACAGTTTGGATTTAATTATTCCTAAATTCAGGTAGCCCTCTCCATACGAGAACAAAGATGAGAAAGAAGAGAATCACACCCAGTATGCACAAAACCTCCCTCTTTACTTGATCTCCTCACGAGGTCATTGTTTTTGTTGGGGACTGCTTGTTGCCGCTGTGACTGATGACTGGGTCAAACTGTTGCTGCTATGACAACATTGCGTCTGTAACTGTCAACCGCTACTTTGCTTCAAGAAAAAATCGTTGACCCTCTCTTATCAACCAAGAAAGCTACTCTGTCAGTATACCCAATGTGTCACCGACTGTCAACCGCTACTTCTCTTCAAGACAAAGTCACCAACCCGCTCTTATTCAACTAAGAGAGCTTCCTTAGTTATTCTTGTTCTCTGACTCTTTTACCATAGAAGGTACCAACAAACATCTGGAGGGATCACACTTCAACCGATGAGATGATCTCAATGGCCTCCTCCATGACATGTGGTTAGGTGGTTGTCTCTACTTGCATGTGTTTTCAAGTAGGAATCATTGTCTAAATCATAATCCAAGTCATACTCCAACTCCATATTGCATATAGGGAACCATGTTCTTTCTCCTTTTAAATTTGACTCCTATTGAGATTTGTAGCACAAGCCAACTCCTACTTGAGTTCAAATCCAATTAGGCATAGACCATATCCTTTTCCTATTCCCAACAACATGGCTTGGCCCGCTGAAAATACTTTTGGGAAAAACATTGCTACACAAAAGTACATCGTTTATATATCCGTTATTGCGAACATCTAGTTTAGTATTGCATTTGCATGCCTTAGGAAAACCCAATTAGTATTTCTTTATAAGTTTTTAAATGTTGCATGCAATGTTACTGTGAAAAGCGTGGAGTGTATCTTATACTTTTTTATAGCATAACCAAACTCAATGCATCGTCTCTGCTTCTTTCCTCTCCAAAATCTCACCCATTAGGAAAATAAGGAGAGGGAAACGACTATTGTGTACTATAACTCTTTGGGCAGTCGAAAACAAACTGCCCCTACTTGAACCACATATCGCAAGAACCTTATATGTTGATGTACCACGAGTTATTTTAGTTAGATAATGAGATATTTTTATGCAATTTGAGTGTGGTTTGGGAAAGTGAAGCATATTTGTTGAATTCGAAAGTATTCACTTCATATGAGGTTTTAGGTTGTAGGTATATTACGAGTTATTTTTCTTTTCAGAAGATAGGAGACTTATTTTAGCCTGCTCTCTTCATGCAGAGATCATCATAATTACACTATTAGTACTACAATTGTCATTACAAATAATATTTGAAATCAATGTTTCCAATGTTGGTGGTGCATGAGTGTATATATAGTCAGTTAAATTGAATTAGAGAAAAAAATTAGCTAGCATGTTTGCATCAAAATTGTTTTTCCTATTCATGCTCTTGATCTAGACCCTCCAATAACGAGAGAGAATGTATGATGTCTTGATGCAAGAGTTGGATAGGTAGTAGCATTTTCTTTTAAACAACCTACATTCAAACATAACACGCACCGTGGTATCTGTTCTTGTGGGGTCATCCCACTCGCTCTTGCATAGTGTGACTAAAACTCATCGATGATATGAAACCTCTCTCGAGGATGACAAACCAACATCCAATGATATTCTAGATACCCTCTTGGGTCTAGAATATTCTTGGATGTTAGGAACATACGACATTGAACCGTCCTCCTCTCAGATTCTGATCCAAACTATCTTCTCTTGTCTATTTCTACAACAAATCTCTCGATATAGGTATAAATAGCAGTTCAAGCAAGAAAGAGATCAACCAAACTAACAATTATAACCACAAAGAGGAGATAGAACATAAAACATGCAAGATCTGAAATAAAACTACTTGCTTAAGGTAAAAGTACATAAACATGCCCAAAACGGGCTACATAGCCAAGAAGGACGTCAACTACCCATGGACAAGCATAGTTGGCACCGAATAAAGATAGAAGAACATCGTTTATACAGAAACTAAGGGGGACATAAGAAGAAAGGAGAAGAAGATTTTTAACCCATAGAGGAGAGGTGGCTCTCACTCCCTAGCCTCCGTATAGGCTTAATATCATCCTTGGGTCCTCCTCCTTGATTCTCTGGACTCCTTGGCCTCCTTTCTCTCTAGATCCACCCCAAACAACAACTTGGTTGGTGGATGAGGGTGGAAGATGATGGTGTGGGAGTTCTCCTTCTCTCAAAGAAGATGGATCTTCAGTCTTCTCTCTCCTCAGCTTCTGCCTTTGGAGATCTAAGACCAGAGGTAGAAGATGGTGGGGGATGGAAGCACACTGAAGAGACGGGTGTAGAATGAGTACTTCACCCTTCTCAGACCTCTGGACTATCCCACGGGGCTTTGGGAACCTCACTGGGTCGGAACCAACAACTGGAAAACTCCCCAGATCCGAACAGGCTAATTGAACTTCCCTAAGGTGCGGAACCCCCCTCCAGGTTGCGGGTGGGTGTGTATTTATTGGCGAAATGGTCGAGGTATAGATCCAGACCATGGTCTTGTTCGGTCGCGGTCAAGGTGCACCCCGTGGTCACTCGGTCGAGATCGCGGTCGTGGTCTTGAGCTAGATCGCGACTTCGATCGTGGCGATGACCGTGAGTCTTGGTCTGCAGTCGAGGTACCTTCTGTGGTTGCAATTAAGTTCAATGAATCACCTTGGTTGAGGCAGGACCCACGGTCCAGGTGTAGGCCTCAGTCGAGGTTAGTTTATCAGTGGCGGCGGTGGCTTGGATAGCGCTCGAGATGTATATCCAGACCACGGTCGCGGTGGAGTCAAATACTGCGATCGCAATTGGGGTGAGCGTGAGTACTCTGGTCACGGTCGGGACCCTGAGGACCGCGGTCGCGGTGTAGACTTAGATGCTACAAAAACATATGGATTTGGGGAGAAATCATGGAGAATAGATGTCTTTTCAGGTTCGGTGTCTACAAGTCCCAAAATTGGCTAGTTGAGCAATCTTTATCTAGGAAAGGACATAAATTACTAGAAGATGAGAAACATGGGTTATTTTGGGTAAATTAAGGCTATAGTGACACAAAACTATAGATAAATGCTTTGCAAATACACGTAAATTTTGGAGTTATCAACCACCCCAAGCTTAAACCTCTTCTTGTCCTCAAGCAAGACTGTGCTCAAAGAACAAAAAGATAACATCCAAATTAAGCTTATTGAAAAATGCTAAGGCTAATAAAAATAGTTTAAAACATCAATTCTCTTGATCCATGTCCTTTCAGAACAGAACCCCACCAATCGAGCACAATCCTGCTAGAGTAAGATCAAAGAGCAACCAGGTAAGATTAAGCTAGTCCACTATAGCCTGTCGATACCCATGATGGTTTGAATCATAATTATACAGTATAAAAGCATTATCACATAGATGATCATGCGAGTGATGAGCAATGAGCAAACATCATGTATCCATGTAGACCAATTAGGGACAACATGCCTCTCACTTATTCAAGTCCTAAGAAGAAAAGCGAAAAGACTCTAATTACTTCTGAGAATCTCGACCTACGTCAGGATGGTCCATGTAACGAGCACCAATCCCTACAGTCTGAGCCAGTTGGCCCAGAGCAGTGAGACAAATTCCTCATATTGCGCTCAAACCAAACCTACTACTGGGATGATCTCATTGGCCTCCTAGGGGTTCCTAGTGACTCTCTAATGAGCTTTTGGAGTGATACTACCAGGAACGACATACCCACATTCATGAGCACAGTCGTACACTGGCTGGGCATCATCGTCAACTCTCCTAAAAGAGGAAACAAGCGCTCATTTATTCACATTCATGCTTTTATTCTCTGCATTCTAATTTATAAGCCAGAGTGAGAACTCTTTCTGATATTTTTGGGATTTTGTGGGTGGCCAAGCCTCTTTTGCAAATTTTTAATTTTTCATCTTTTTGACTCAATCTAAGGTGAGAGGGCACACAGTCCGTCAATGAAAGCATTTCAAATTGACTATAGCTCAAAACTCATCATGATCCGTTTGACACATGTGAAGTAGCAATTATGATTCAAGGATCCTTAGAATAGAGGCAAGCTTGTGAAATCATAACTAGGAGTCTTTGATCATGCTTTATCTCTTTCCAATGGTCCTTTACCTTGGATTTGTCATTCACAACATAGATCATGGGAATAAAGTTTTAAGTTATGAAAAAGTCACATAACCTTATATTTTATCACCAAAGTTAAGGAAAGAGTCCATTGTCAAATCAAGCAAAAGATCAAGTAGTTTAAGATGAAAAATGTGCATTCATGCATAAAGATAAGCATTTAGTTCTAATATTTTCATTGCATAGCCTTTAATTGCCAAGCTACAAATAAGAAATAAAGTTTAATAAGGCTAAAATGCAAGGAAAAGGGAGAATGCATGCATGCAAAGGAAAAATTAAAATAAAATAGAATTAGGAGGGGGGGTACACCCTGACCACCACCCCAAGCTTAAAATATTTGCTCATCCTCGAGAAATTCTTCTGGCCATGGTGGGTGAAGAGGAGAGTAGTTGCTTATAGGTAGTCGCTATTCAGAAATTGATCCAGGTTGTCTAGACCGCTCGGTGCATTCTCAAAGTTTTGCTTTAGGTCTTGCTGAAATTGAACTGCCTGGTCGAAGCTTTGGGGTGACTGATAGACATGTGGTCTAGGTTGATAATAAGACCTGGGGGGTTTCTGGAATGATTGCTAATAAAATTTTTGAGGCTCTGGGGGAAAGACCATGTCAAACCTTTCTCTGAGGTAATTCACGTCTTGCTCCAATGTGTCAAACCGCCTTCTGGATTCAGCTTTGAAACCTGTCATGAAGTCATAGAGGTTCTCCTGATTATCATTTGGTACATATGACTGTTGTGGAGGGGGTTGTGAATGCTATGTAGTAGGCATCTCTACATAGGGGCCTCCCTGATAAGGTATGTTGTGGAAGGTTTCCCCCATCTGCTGTCCTCCCTCATGAGTCCTTGGCACAGGTGGTGCAGAAGAAGAAGCTCCTACAGCTCCACTTGTATGACAAATGTTACCCTAGGCATCCAAAAGAGAGACGTACATAAACAACATTCAACATGCAAAATTTGTGTTTGTCGGCAATAAAATTTTGTGCTTGTAGTGACCAAAGATGTAGAGATAGCCAGTGCTACATTGTCTGATCAATCCTGAGCGGATCAAGTGGTCTAAGTCTAACCTTGACCACTCGATAGTATCATGCATGAGTGCCAAGTGTTCATCCCAAATTCCCAAATGGTGTGCCATAAAAGTTATAACTCCCGCCATTGACATGAATTAGAACTGTTTCTTGAAAGATTTGTGAATGTGACGGATTATGAAGTTCCCCACATTCACTTTCTTTCCTACCACTGCACACCACAGAATGTAGAGGTCATATGCACTGAGCGCCCCTTGGTTGTCTTGTTTTTCCAAGATGCAATTTGTTAACACCCGGTGTAGATGAAGAATTGTCAGGTTGTAGATGTGTGAGGCTTTGGATCTTTTTACGGAGTAATTGTCTTCCCCTGTAATCATTTTCCCTGCATGGACAACGTTAAAGTTGTCATCCATTGTCTCCAGCCGTCCCCTAGTCATTTCAGCATAGTCTTCAGCAGACCTTGATAACCAACTGTTGAGTTTTTCCATTGTAACCTCGCGGGGTTGGTTAAAGAGACGAAAATGTATTACAATGTACTGGTGATCCTTGCATGGCTCTAGTGTGGCATAAAACTCACAAGTGAGTTTATGGTAAGCATTGCAATGTGCATATGCGACCACATCAAGGCCAACAGTTGCAAGGTATCTATTGACTTGATCTAGGATCCCGAGTCTAAGTAGCATCCCAGGATCAACGTACCTCGGTCCCGCAAGTCTACATTTGTCTCTAAGAAGAGCATCAAAACTTAACTTTTTCTTTATGCTTGGAAATAATGGAGAGGGGATTGAGCTTTGATTGAAACCACTATTAGCTGCTTGGTGTTTGTTCCCCTGGAAAGAGTCTCGTGAGGAGGTTGACCGTCGTAGGAAAATTGAACGTTCTGCTAAATGCCGACAATGATCTCCCACAGATGAAGCTCTATGAAGAACTTTTGGGTTGTCTTGATACCCAGTCAAAGTCTGGAGTTCAGCGTCGCGACGTTCTATCCATATCCTCTCACCTAAAGCTTCTTGCACTGACTCACCACTGTGGGTATCCATAGGTGTGCCAACAAGGCTGCGGAAGCCAGAGCTAAAATCTTGTGACCCGAACCCTGATGTATAAAGCATAGCTTCATCTTCATATATTGGGTTAATAGTTCGGGAGGTGTGTTGTGGGTAAGGTCTCATATAATTCGATGGTGATGTTGAACTCCTTTCCCCTTTCTTCCTAGTTATGGACTTTTTTAGATTTTTGAAACCACTCTTCATGGTGTCCATGATGTTGATACTTTTGATATAGACTCAGTAGCTTTTACAGTGGCAGAGGTCGATGAATGATTCTTAAAAATGCACCAAATCAGCCTGCAGTCTGGATCATGACCAAATTGAAGACTGCAGTCGCGATATGGAAGACCGTGATCACTATGAATGATCACAGTACCATGATCTATGTGCTCATGATTAGGGAGACTGCGATCGTGGTGTGTGCAGGGATACAGTGACCTAGGTGCTCGTGATTAGGGAGACCACGATTGTGGTCTATGCAGGGATACTGCGACATAGGTGCTCCTTTATCACTGCGACTGCAGTTAAGAAGGCGACCACGGTCTGAGGAACCGCGACCGTGAAGCAGACCTAAAAACCCCAGCCCATGAATGTAGGACACCACGACTAGGCACACGAGGTGACTTCAACCTTTAGAACCGCGACCATGGAGATCGTGATATTTCTCACCAAGGCACTCTGACTGTCGTCCCACTTGTCACGAAGAGACCGTGGTGACCTTTGAGCTTGGCGCTGCTTGGGGCACTTGAATGGCGAGCTGCATGGCCACTGCCTACCGAACGCAGATGTGGTCACAACTGCTGGTACCGACCCACATGCTCCTTTCCTATCGTCCTACAATGAGAGTAAGGAGAAGGAGGAAAAATAGGCGGAAAGCGATGCAGAGTAGGGAACTCGGTGATTTAAGCAGGGGGCGACCCCTCGACTGTAGAGGTATTTATAGACCATCATCAGGCCCCGCCATCACGTGAAACACTTGAAGCAGCAGACAAAATGATGGCAAAATCAAAAATAGAGAAAGAGCTCGATCAAAAGAGCAACAGTTAGTCAAAAATGCTAAGACAACCTGACGTGTTGGTCAAACCAGGACGAAAAAGCTTGCCTAGGGCTTGTGTAACCGCGGTCGCGGTCTCACTGATGTAGGACCATGGTCACGGTTCTTGGCTTTCAGACTGTGGTCGCAGTTCTTACTCAATGAACTGTGGTCGCGGTCTTGTTGCCAGGCTGCGGTCACGGTCTTGTTGCCAGGTCGTGGTCGTGGTTCCTACCATGAGACCATTTTCGCAGTTCCAGTAATACCACACGGGAAGGAGGAATCTATAGATGTCAAAACACAAAGCGAAACCAAGATGTCACAATTGAAGAAGGATGATAGAGAAACGTACCAAAAGCAGTTGTTTGGGTGTGAAGCTATAAGTGAAAGGAAAATAAGAGTAAAACTAGATGATGCAAAATGAACAATATTGCGGGCAGTTAGAGAAAGGTAAAAATCAAATTGGCTTTATTTGTATGTGAAAAGTAAAGTAAAATTTTAAAGAAAAATTGTACAGGAATTAGGGGGTGGTTGCCCTACAATTCCCTCACTAGGATACCAAATCCTATGTTTTTGGGTTCCACTTACCTGCATCTTGATGCCTGTAACCAAGGTGTAGTGGTAGGGCATGAGGGAAGATGTCCCACTTTGACTCTGGAGGAGAGGGCTAAAATCTGGCCACCTGGGGAAGCCATCCCTATACTCATGTTCAATTGAACTGCACGGGGATGAATCCTTCAACATCTCATCTTTAAGAGCGCCTTTAAAGCAAGGAGATGAACATGAAGGCCCCTCGATGTCGACGAATGATGAGATTGAGGAGAGAGGTTGAGAGTTTTCTATAAAGCCCCTCACCTCTCTCTCCTCCTTGGAACATGAGGTTGGATGCTCAAATAAGTCTTCATGTACAGTCTGAGTCATCCAATCATTTTCTGAGCATGAAGTATCCCCAGTTGAATCCATTTGTAGTTCTACCACCCCAAGCTTGTCACCTTCTATGGGGTATAGGGTATCTTGAAGCTCAACAACCATGTTGTGATGGATTGTCCATCCTACGCCTTCGATGTTCACCAAGCCTTTTAAGGGAATGGTGGTAAATGTCAGCTCGTTCCACTCCAACTCGTCGTCATCAATATATTCACTGCTCCAAATTGAACAATTTTCATTTTCGTCGTCATCGAACAAATTGTTCCAAACCATGATTGGCGTACTGCTCAAGGCTAAGTGAGAAGTCTTAATGTTAGAGCTATCACTCTGGTCTGGGTCAATGTTTGACTCAGGATCCTCAAACCAACCTTCTGGATGTGAGGCTGATTGGCTATTATATTGAGGACAAGAGTCTTCATCATCATCATCATAAAACCATTCATGCGCTTGGCTTGTTTTTTCCATTGGTTGATCAACTGATTCATCTGGATAGAATGAAGGGCTTTCCCAGGTGGGTTGGTCTTTATAGAAAAATCTTGATGAATCCAGTTGATGGTATGAATCAGATGGTGAAGCATACTCCGCTTCAGACCCAATGGAATGGTCCTAATTACTAATGTCTTTAGTGTAAGGCGACGACACTTGCAACTACGTGGTATCCAAATTGATGAACTCTTAAAGCTTCTTGCCGTATTCAATATCTTTATCATGAAGATGTTGGACTTGGGCAGCTAAGCTTATGAGATCCATCAGTTCTGCCATGCACTCTTGTTGTAGACTTGCTATATCAAACTGATGTGCTTGGAAGAATCCTTGCTTAGCAGTTTGAAGTAGACTTCTACTATGATCTGCAATCTTTATTGCTATTTGGAGTTGATGCTCCTTCTCTTCTAACAGTCGCTGGAGCGGATTGACGTGTTCTTGGAGATGATTAGGTGAGGAGGTGAGTGCGTGAACACTTTCCCCGACCATCTCCACTGCCTTAATCAGTTCTTGATCCCATGATAGCACGAAAGTCGAGGGATGACTGACAGTCTCTGTTGTTGGAATTTCAACATACGATGACGGTGGAGGTGAGTATAACTCAACTAGCTGTAGAGAATGACCTCCAATTATTTGCCAGCAGTCATAACTGTAGAAAAATTCAAGAGGACAAGTAGACAATATAACCTTTCTTGCTGAAGCAAGATCCATGGCTGAAAAAGGTATAAGAAAAATGAAAACTATTCAGTATATATGGACAAGTATGTTTAAAACAAAAGAAAAACTATGGATATATATATATATATATATATATATATTTATATACAGGCTTAAAAGTGACAGAATAAAATCTTCCAGGCATATAAACGTGGAAGACCACCTCCCCAGCAACGGTGCCAAAAAGTTGATCTGGTCCAATTGTGCATCCGGAAGGGAGGTGGATTCAGAAGGAATTGAACTTTTAAATTTATAACCTAAAACCTTCAAGGACCCCCACAAATTTTATTACGGGGTCAAAGTAGATATACAGGGTCGAACACAGGGATGTGGTGACATTTAGGACGCTTGAGATTTCATTCTTGAGTCAGATAAGACAAGACGATAGTCGATAAAAGTATGGGGCTAGAACTAGTCTAGCGGGTTGTTACGAATTAAAACAAAGAAAAGAAAATAAAATAGAATCTGTAGGATTCTATTAATCAGAGAGAAGGAGTTCCTAGCTATGTAACAAAAAGTTGGGCAGTCTATGCACCCATTCTCGGGCATAGACAACCCTCGAACACCTTAATAAGCAACCTATATTCAAACATAGCACACACCATGGTATCTGTTCCTGTGGGGTCATCTCACTCACTCTCACGTAGCATGGCTAAAACCCATCGATGATATGAAACCTCTCTTGAGGATGACAAACCAACATCCAAGGATATTCTAGATACCCTCTCGGGTCTAGAATATTCTTGGATGTTAGGAACAGACGACCTTGAACCATCATCCTCTCAGATTCCGATCCAAACTATCTTCTCTTGTCTATTTCTACATCAAATCTCTTGATATAGGCAGAAATAACACTTCAAGCAAGAAAGAGATTAACCAAACTAGCAATCATAACCATGAAGAGTAGATACAACATAAAACGTGCTAGATTTGAAATAAAACTACTTGCTTAAGGTAAAAGTACGTAAACATGCCCAAAATGGGCTACATAGTCAAGAAGGAGCTCAACTAGCCATGGACAAGCATAGTTGGCTCCGAACAAAGATGGAAGAACATCATTTGTATAGAAACTAAGGGGAACATAAGAATAAAGGAGAATAAGAAGAGAATTAGCCCGTAGAGGAGAGGTGGCTCTCGCTCCCTAGACTCCATATAGGCCGGATCTCGTCCTTGGGTCCTCTTCCTTGATTCTCTGGACTCCTCGGCCTCCTTACTCTCTAGATCTGCCATGAACAATAGCTTGGTTGGTGGATGGGGGTGGAAGATGATGGTGTGGGCATTTTCCTTCTCTCGAAGAAGATGGATCTTCAATCTTCTCTCTCCTTAGCTTCTTCCTTTAGAGATCTAAGACCGGAGGTGGAAGATGGTGGGGGATGGAAGAACGCTGAAGAGACAAGCTTAGAATGAGTACTTCGGCCTTCTCAGACCTCCAGACTCTCCCACGGGGCTCTAGGAACCTCACTGGGTTGAAACCAACAGCTGGAAAACACCCAAGATCTGAACAAACTGTTCGAACTTCCGCTAGGTGTGGAACCCCCCTCTAGGTTGTGAGGGGGTGTGTATTTATAGGAAAAATGGTCGAGGTACAGATCCAGACTGTGGTCTTGTTCAGTCATGGTTGAGGTTCACACCATGGTCGCAGTCGAGATTGCGATCACAGTCTTGAACTAGATCGCAGCTTCAGTCCTGGCGATGTCCACGGGTTGCAGTCTGTAGTTGAGGTACCTTACATGGTCATAGTTAAGGTCAATGAATCACCTTGGTTGAGGCTGGACCCGCGGTCGAGGTGTAGGCATCGGTCGTGGTTAGTTTATCAGTGGTGGTGGTGGCTTGGATAGTGGTCGAGATGTATATCTAGACCACAGTCATGGTGGAGTCAAATACCACAGTCGCGGTTGGGGTGAGCGTGATTACCGCAGTCGCGGTCAGGACCCTGAGGATCGCGGTCGCAATGTAGACTTAGCTGCTACAAAAACATATGGATTTAGGGAGAAATCATGGAGAATAGATGTCTTTTCAGGTTCGGTGTCTACAAGTCCCAAAATTGGCTAGTTGAGCAATCTTTATCTAAGAAAGGACATAAATTACTAGAAGATGAGAAAAATGGGTTATTTTGGGTAAATTAAGGCTATTGTGACACAAAACCATAGATAAATTCTTAGCAAATACACATAAATTTGGGTTTTATCAAGTAGATGTTGTACTTCTTCAAAGAAAGCATCTACAAAGATAATCACCCAGCCTCGAGGAGAAGGTGCCCGTGAAGGAATCGTAGGAAATTGGCAATATGTGTCAAACTTGAATAGCAAATAGAAGACCAGACAAGAACTACCTAAGAAACTTCATTAATAATAGATGAACATATGTGTTGTACATTGCAAGGGGCATTGTTTGTGTAACACCCCACTTTTCACAACATGTAAACATCACTGAGCGGAAGCTCTTTACTCCTCACAAACTTATTGGAGATATTTCTAGATGTTTTAATGGACTGGAGAGGGAGAAGTGTGCGATAGAAAACTCTATTTACTGTTTCCTTGTTTCCTTTTTGGTCAAAGGTGGGAGACGACTTGGAGATCTTGATCCAATGACCACGGGGCCGCACAACAAACTAATAGACCGGACCGTAGTTTCCTAATCAAATTATAATATGTGACACTTAATGCATTTCCCTCAACCCTTTTGACTTTAGGAAATTTTATTTAATTGATATCTCCTTTCCTTAATTCTGATAGGTCCCAAATATTAAAAGAAAGTTTTCAATATTTATTTCTATCTATGGTAAAGATTTGGGGGCAAAATATGAAAGTTAAGTATCCTTTTCTTGCCACTTAAGTATTCAACTTATTTGATTGACTAAGACATTAATTAACCTCCTTTTCCTCCAAACCTGGCAAGCAACCTCAATTAGGTGTATTCTTTGTTTAATTATAATATTGTTTAGCTATAATAATGAACCGAATATAATTCATTAGTTGCCTTTAACACCCCTTTTCTAGAAAATTCCACACTATTACCATTTAGTCATTTACATTTAACTTTACTGCATTGATTTATTGGGCATTGTGAAAATGACTTTCCTTTGTGAAATCTAGATCCAAAACTCAAGATTATAGCTTATCATCCATTTCATATATATTCTTTACCCTTTTGAGCAACTATCATGGAAGGAGAGAGAAAAATAGAGTAATTGTATTTATGAATCTTATTCTGAAAGCTATCAAAGGAAAGAAGGCTTCTTATTAAAATCATCTAACTCTTAATTTAAAAATCTTTGTCTTACTCTCTCATTCATCTCTTTTTAACATTTTCAAGATTAGGTGAGAGAAAAGGGAAGCCAACATTTATATCTTTGAATTACTTGTGACAAATATGTACCTAAAAGAAAGATGCATTATGAGTTATATTATATTCCTCTCACTTCATTATATTTTAATAAATTTTCTTTTATGGCCTTTTTACATTAAGACCCTCAACTATTTCTATTTAAGAAAAACTACATTTTCAATTTCAAATTATTCTAGAAAATTTCGGATGTTACAATTCTACCTACCTTAAATAAATTTCGTCCTCAAAATTTTTCTTTGGATACTACCCACCTTAGGGTTTTGCTTACCTCTTTATTTAATGACAATTAACATTTTGAAGATCCATTTATGTTCACAATTTTTCATAAAAGAATTATGTTTCATGTGGCATTTTGATTGCATAAAAATATAAAATAATCATTCCTTTGGTCTCCTTATTAACTTTACTTAGGGCTTATGAAACTAAACTTAGCACTATATTGAAGACCTCTACCTCAACTTTGTCATGGCTTTCTAACATTAGGTGTAGATGACAATCTATTTTAAGTCTCTTGTATTGCCCATCTTTTCGGCATTTCCAGGTAGGTGTTGATCAGGCACATACCCAACGATGAGAAATACTATTGTGCTACCCTTCACCAACCTAATAGTACACATGTCCCATACCACACATACTATTATGAAGGGGAAAGATACACTATAAGTCTAATGCTTATGACATCCCTCTACATTCCTCACACAGTGCACACCAACCAATGAGATAAGAGAGGATATGCCACTAGCTAAGATTAGGTTAATACCTAAGATCTAAACTAGATGTACACCTATCCCTAATGTAAACTTCTACTCTACGGTTAAAACTTTTTCTATCTTAGTGTTTGATACTCTTCCTTGGATTCCTTTCGTATACCTTATTCTCATATCTTCATTCTAGGGAAATTATGTGAATCTTATTTTCCTAGTGGACATTTACCAAATTGCTCTGATACCATATTGTAACACCCCACTTTTAACAACATGTAAATATCACTAATCTGAAGCT
This sequence comes from Alisma plantago-aquatica, assembly GCA_963693085.1. Classification (NCBI taxonomy): domain Eukaryota; kingdom Viridiplantae; phylum Streptophyta; class Magnoliopsida; order Alismatales; family Alismataceae; genus Alisma; species Alisma plantago-aquatica. Next base: position 640,634,853 of record OY856413.1, on the reverse strand, counting down.
CTTTACTCAAGGGAGGTGTCACAAACATGATATTCATTTGCAATTTGAATAAATAGAACACTTTACATTGGATAAAATCAGATTCATACATAGTGCTTGTCAAAAGGAAACTACATTAACTTCATCTATAAAGTCTAATCTGTTTCAAAACTATACATAATGTACATGATGTCTAAGGTTTGGATCACCTTGGTAAATGGAACCCCACTAGGTCCTTTCTTCTTGAAGATTCCTTGATCCATTATTGGTATGTCAAAGGATTCTTCTTCCTAATCTTGCTCCTTACCTATGGGCATCTCACCCATAGCCATGCATAAAACCAATGGTAAGTGGAATTGAACACATTATAAAGAAAGCATGTAAACTGAAAATAGATTTTGAACACTAAACATTAAACATGAAACATTGAAGAGATCAACAATTACTTTTAAATATCTTTTATCTTGACCTATATAAGGATCCTCGGGTTGCACATATGTGCCTCTTCTCTTATGCACCGAAGTGCCTCTTGGGTTGCACCAAAGTACTTCTTAAATTTTGCTCTGAGGAGCCTCTTAATGAGGACCTTATATAAGCTATCTTTTACATTATCTTTCTCTTGATAAACTCTTACTTTGCTCTTAAAACTTAACTCTAACTTTACTCTTAATATTCATGAAGGTGATATAATAATAGCAATAGAAAATTCATTACATTCAAATTACCATACATTCATCCACTTTAAAAAATTTATGTAGATAACACATTCATAACATTCATTGCATACATATATTCATAAAAGCAAAAATTTCTTATGTTCAATTGACATGGACCACTTACCTTATACTTCGAGAAGATTTGATTTCCTTTCCTAGGTTTAGTAAATCCTACTCACATCCTTTGCAGTTGAAAACCCTAAGCATCCTATTCATAACATTCAACCTATCAATCCATGTTCCATTTATCACCTAAAACTCTAATGTTGATACATTTTTATTCTTATTCTAAATTTAGGTCTAATATTGTCATTTTATCCAAAAAAGTCAGACTTTGATTATTAGGATCATTTAAACAAGTGATGGAATTAAATCCATGAATCTAGGGTTTTGATGCATTAGATCATATTAAAGTAAGCACCTTTATGCATTTTTTTGAATAAGAGGCACTATCAATTCTCAATCATATTTTATTTGTATTCCTCTCATTTTCTAGATCAATTTTCATATAAAACTTATTCTGATCTGACCACCCTAGAAATTTCTATGAATTTTGCAATATTAATGGTTCTTGGCCAATCAGAAACGGCCACATCAGAAAAAGCTTACTTACCTATTGGGCCACGCGGGCTCAGCGAAGCCAATGGCTCACAGCCGCATCAGTAAGGTTGTCCACACGGGTGGATTTTGCTTAAAGCCCAAAAGACAAAAGCACCCCTGATATCTGATGTGCCAGTTGAGGGCAAGCTGGTAAATTGATTAAGACTCATCTTCAACCTTTTACTGCGTCACGAGCAGACTCAGGCCGGTCAATTGGATGGTTGACTTTGGGCTAGGGTACTCCTGGGTGGAAAGTGAGGACTCCGACCCCTTCACCTCGTCTGTCTGAACTCGCTGATAGTCCCAAACTCGCCGTAGGTGGTCGGACTGAGGAGAACGGTGAGGGGAGTTCTCTGTACTTTTTGGATTAGAACCACGAAAAGGGGATGATGTTGGTAGAGGAATTGTGGGTGGTGTGACCAGTCTGGAGTAAAGAAGGGTATTTCTGAGTGAAAGGATCGATTGCAAGGGGTATCTACCCTTTTTTATCAGTCGGACCCAAAGAGGGTTGGCCGACGGCTGGCCAGAGAATTGGGTGAATTTTGTACAACCTTCCATTTTCGATGAATCTAGAGATGAACCTGTAGGTAAAGTCCTCACAAACATATTGGAGATATTTCTAGATGTTCTCATGGATTGGTGAGAGAGAAGTGTTCCATAGAAAACTCTATTTATTGTTTCCTTGTTTCCTTTTTGGTTGAAGGTGGGAGACGACCTGGACGTCATCGGATCTTGATCCAATGGCCATGGGGCCACACAACAAACTAATAGGCCAGACCGTAATTTCCTAATCAAATTATAATACATGAAATTTAATGCATTTCCCTCAACCCTTTTCACTTTAGGAAATTTTATTTAATTGATATCTCCTTTTCCTTAATTCTGACTAGTCCCAAATTTTAAAAGAAAGTTTTTACTATTTAATTCTATCTATGGTAAAGTTTTGGGGACAAAATATGATAGTTACATATACTTTTTTTACCCCTTAAGTATTCAACTTTTTTGATTGATTAATACATTAATTAACCTCCTTTTCTATAGCATCCAACTCACAAAAACAAGATTAACTTAAGAGAAAGCGAATTATTTGCAGCGGATTACTAAAAATCACTAAAAATTAAAACTTTTTGCAAAGAGATCCACACATAAGAAATCTTTTCCATTGAGAACCATTGTGTAATATTTACATTCTGGTTCAAACGTACAAAACTTGTACCATCTCTTTTCAGAGACTACAATATCAGCTGTCCTATAAGCATTATATACAGACAACATACGAATCTCGAGGCATCAAGCCAAAACCTCAGTTCGATTTATCAAAAACACTGACTAAAAACTCCGAGGACCTGAGAGTACAGAGACGACACATAGGACTTTCTAACTACATAACTTGACAGACAGTATCTCCACCTTATATATTACTGTTGTCCTTGTTGTTACTACTGTTGTCCATTCCCTGTAATGGAAATCTACTTCTTTGTCTGCGTCCACCTAAAAAGTTGGATCCCACGGGGGTGAGACAATTATAAATTGCCCCAGCGGGAGATATAACTCTCCGCCAAAACATTGTTATAGCAGTTTATTAAAATAAACTGAACATAAAGCTTTATATATTTAATCAACAGCATGTAAGTCACTTATATGAACAAAGTGAAGTAATCTCCTTTTTCAAGGATAACATTGCATCTACTCATGGTAGACTCATAGTTCATTCATCTATTTGTAATGAATACAACAGATATGAGTAACATCAATGAACTACAAATATATAACAGAAATGTAACATCAGCCAATGAATTTCGTATTCAATCCTTAAGCAAACATGCTATACGGTTGATTTCATTTTACAAACACACTTATGCCCTGAGGAGATGAGGTATACCTCTCATACTCCAACCGACCACTGCGAAGTCAAAATCGGTACCATACATAGGTCAATGGAAGAGCCAGATTCCCATGACCTCACACATCCTGGTTAGTGTAGGACAACAAGCAGGACTGTGTTAACTGCTCAAGATAGCTTTCCAGGGTATACTGGAACTTCGCTATAGAGTTACAATGTCAACTGCACTCTCATCAGCCATCGAGAGATTTAATGTTTATCTCCTCGACCCGAAATAAGTATTATGGGGAGATGTGTACGACATCTGTCCCAATCATCGGGAGATTAGTGATACATCCATCCTGACACATGAAGGATTGAGAGGTTTGATGTTTACCCTCCCTCAAATCACTTCACCGGACGTAAGGATATTTTTCTCCCATTCACCCCCACATATACAAAATATGCGTTTCGGGTTTTTCTGCGGAGCACCCGTTTCACCATCACCTATTCTTGACGATGATGGATCTATGGTCATGGATCTACATCAATCGATTTCACTTGATTAATTAAGTACATTTTCATATTCTTTTAGCATCAGCCAAGTTCTCAAACAAGACTTATTACAACAATGCTATAAAGAGACATGTACTACTTTCATCAGATACTTATCAGTCTTTCAAAGACCTTGGGAACTCAGTCCCTCATTTCAAAACTGGGAATTCTCATCCCTTCACATTCTCATCACCATAATCATATGGTTCTGGGTATTCAAACCCTTTACTCGTCATTGAGCATCATTACCATTTATTAGGTAACTATCACCTTCAGGTCATCTGACCAAGGCATTCATGATACTTGTTACACAAGCATCACACCTGGCTCACAAGGCCATGAAATATCTTGTCCCTCTTTCTAGGTAACAACTTACTCATATGACTCATAAAAGTATATGCACATTGCTACTTTTATTAAGTAGTAACAACATCAAGGCACAAAAAGGCCAATCAATATTTATTATATAAATGTCACAGCTCAAATCTAGCTATGTTCATCATCTCATCATTCAAGTTTCTCTTGAGTTAACCAACTTATCTTGCATTAAGGTATTTCCCCTCTTAATACATTACATCACCAAACTTTCACCTTTAGCATATAATGCATAGGCCACACATTAAAATTGTCCAACTATCTTCAATGATATGGACTTATCTAATGCTAAAGACATTGCTTACCATAAGGTTGCATATAATCAACCACAAGAAATGTTTCACCTTTATAAGGCCATTCCTTCTATCTCATCATTAGGGTTTCTTTATACCCTTACTTAAAATTAGGATTATGATTCATTATCACATTGCCCAGAATTAGGGCTTTATGCATTATGACTCCTTATTAGAGTATCATATGCCTTCACCCTTCTTAGGGCCTCTCATCACAACATAACATTAGTACATCATGTGGTATTAATACTTAGTCATGGTTTCTCATGGAATCACCCTCAACTAGGGTTTCACATGGAATCACCCTCAACTAGGGTTTCCACCATAGTTTCCCACAATTTGGGTTTACTATTCATCTCCATTAGGATTTCATTCAATTGTCCATAATTAGAGATTCACTATTCATCCCAATTAGGGTTTTACATCTCATTTCCCTAAATTGGAATTTCAGACATCACTACCCTAGATTAGGGTTACATCCTCACCCTGGATTAGGGTTACATCTAGAATTGCCCTCAATTAGGGTTAGAATTCAATAACCCTGTCAATTAGGGTTTATGTTCATGATTAGAGTTTCATGATCTCTTTACTTATGGATCATACCCTTAATCACCAAATGAATCATATTCATTTATGAATACATGCTAGCATCTTCGCAACTTGATTAGGTCATATAAACCCTTCAATCAAGTACATACAACTATGATTAACATAGTGTACCAAGTCATTGATCCTATAAGCAATTAGGGTTCATTCCTTAACTAGCACTAACCACTTAGGTACTACTAGGGTTTCAACCTTTGTACCTTCATTGATTATCATTAATAATCATCATTGGATCAATGGATCATTCATCATCTCTATTCTCAAGAGATTCAATCACATTGGACCCCCATTACATAAGATATCCAATTGAATTGACCAATTGGATCTTCAATTACAATAGGTGTCCAAGTGGATTAACCAATTAAATCCTCAATCATCTTTGACTACTTGAGCCCCAAACGGTCTTGGTCTTCAAAGTTCAAATGGTTTGAAACCGTTTGGTAAAGGTGTTTGAGACTGTTTGCCCAAGCAAGTAGGTGAAGACCGTTTGCCCAAGTTTGACTTTTGAAACTGCATGGGCACAAATGGTTTGGGATCGTTTGGTCCCAAATGGTCTTGAGACCATTTGTCCCCAAATGGTCTTGATACCGTTTGGTCCAAACCTCCTCAAAACCGCATGGACCAAATATGGTCTCAACCAATCAAATTGGATTAGGGTTTCCAATGTTGAATCCTTCAATCATCGAATTCATGGAATCAATCATCAATTGGACCTATCCTCATACTTCAATTGAGTTTAATAGGTAAACCTTCAACTGATTTGACCCTCAATGGACCCTCAATTGGTCATCAATTAGGGTTTGATTCAATTGAAGTAGGGGTTGGAATCGATGATCCTTCAACACTAATCAATGCAAGATTAGTTACTTTGAAACCATTGAACCGTCATCCAAATTGAACATGACCTGACCCCAAACGGTCTTGAGGTCATTTGGATGACCACGAAATGGTCTTCAGACCGTTTTCCCATCACATTATCAAAATCCAAGTCAACCAATTAGGGTTTGAATCATTGGATTGATCACCAAATCAGCAATTGATTACACTTTAACTTAGTATCATTGGATCATCAATTGATTAACCATACTCCCACCTAGACCTCCAAATGGTCTTGGGTGACCTCCAAACGGTCTTGAGACCGTTTGGCTCATCCAACCCTTGGATTCTAGTGAAATTTCATCAATGTTTGGTCTATTGAGTTGATCAACAAATCAAAAATTGGTTGCTTTGTAACTTGGTAACTTTGGACCTTCAAATAGGTAACCATACTTAGCCATAGACCTCCAAACGGTCTTGGGTGATCCCAAAATGGTCTTGAAACCGTTTGGGTGATCCCCAAACGGTTTTGAAACCGTTTGGGCTAATCAACCCAAAATATCAAATCAACTCATTGGAATTTCAGCACTAATTTCAATTCGGGTTTGCCCAATTGATTTGCCTTCAACTCATGATTCCTTTGGAATTAATTAACCAAATTTTGTGGGTAATAAACCAACATAATTAGGAACATGATTATCAAACGATCAACCTTTGGTCAACTCCCCCAAATGGTTTTGAAACCGTTTTCCCGAAACGTCAACTTAATCAAGTTGAAAATCAGCACTTAATCCAATTAGGTTTGCCTAATTGATTAGCCTTCAAATCATGATTCCTTTGGAATTAATCCATAAAATTTGGTGGGTTACCAACCAACATAATTAAGAACAGGATTCTCAAACGGTCAACCCTTGGTCAACTCCCCCAAACGGTTTTGAAACCATTTTCTCTCATGTGGTTTTCTGAAACTGTTTGCTTCTAAACGGTTTGAAACCGTTTGCTCCCATATGGTTTGGGAAACCGTTTGAGCAACCCAAACAAGATCGTTTGCTTTGTATATTTAGAGAGGTGTGTGCTTATCATATTAAACCTCTGAACTCACAAAACCTTCTGTGGTTTCCATGGTGATTGCATCAATCAACCAAATTGATTATTATAAACGTAGAAATGATCATTATTTGACATGGAATTGAATGTAATAACAAAATCAAGGGTTCAAGTTATAAAACCCGCCTCCAATTGAGCTCCAAATCTCCATGTCCACGGCAACAATGGTGGATGCAACTCCTTTCACCATTCCAAGGATCGTCCTCAATGTTTGAGTGAAAAGGAGTGGTCAGAATTGAAGAGTAGATCGAAATAGGAAGAAATCCATAATTTATTTTCGATTTCCACCATGGAATCACGGAGAACTAAGGTCAAGAAGCTTACCGACTGGTTGGGGGTCATCCTCCTGACCCTCCCAAGCTCCCTTGGTCGTTTCCCAAGCAAGGACAAGAAGTGGTGTCGAAAAAGCCTTCCATTTGGCTTGTAAAAGGTTCTTTTATAAAAATTCAATGAGAGAGAATATGCTTTGCAAAAATCCAATTCATCCCAAAAAATGTGGCCGCCTCTTCCCCCTCAACTTCCTTAGGGACGAGTCCATCTTGTTTACCTCCAATTCCTCTCAATTATACATGATTTAAAGAAAAGAAAATCAAGCACCTTAAACCATATTATATTAATATCCATATGTGAGTGGATATTTCTTTTTCTTATAAAATTGTGAATGAGTTATCCACTCCCTTGGATATTTTCGTGGTCCTTGCAAGGCTCAAGGATGTCCACGCACATCTGAATCCAACCATTATAATTTTGGTTGAAGTCCCTTTAATTAATACATTTATTTTTGCCCTAAATCGAATTAGGGTTTCAATTAGGATTAAATCTTGATTATTTTAATATCAAGATTCTCTCTCCTCCAACTTAATTCAAATGAGGCGCCCCTCTCATTTTCTTTTCTATACATGATTCCAAGAAACATTAGGGACCTTATTGAAGTGGTAAATTACATATTGCACCCTAGGTTTTGGGTAAATTGCACATTACACCAAAACTAGGTTTTCATGCACATACATTGCTTTATCAGCTCTTTCTTGGTATTCAGGCTTCCATAAGCCATACCTCAGCATCATTTTCACTCTCATGATGCTTCAACTCATGAGGAACATATTATCATGCACAATTTGCACTTAAACCCCTCAACTTGGGTAATTTGCACTTTAGTCCAAAATAAGCAACCATTGATTTCAACAATGTTCAAAAGGGACTAGAATTGCAACATAAGTTCCTCTTAAGCCCTAATTACTTTTCACAAGATGAGATTAAGCATTTAATCACCTTTCTTAATCAAAACACATAGGGTTAAAGTATAACCCAGGCCAGGGATGTTACAAATCATAAACCCCTAACAAGGATTTCACCCTCGAAATCCAGATAAAGGAAGACAGATGTATTTTATTCATCATACTATCTAGTCTTCACATATCATCTCCTTCTTATGGAGACCCCATAAAGCTTTAATCAGCACAAAGTGTTTTCATACAGGATTCTTATAGAATCAACACACAAGACACATGCTCCACTGTTCCTTATCATTAACTGTGGAGTCAATTTCGTGTCAAGAAACACTTTTCTTGCTCAGAAAAACATCATACATTCTTTATTAAGATCATGTTTATGCAAAGCATAAACCCCTAACATATGACGTTCATATCATTTTATTTAATCATATTAATTTCATAGTTGACCACTGTGGGCTCTGATCTCCAAACCACGATATAATCCTGATTTAAACTTAGCGGAAGCGATTCGATAAACAGCGGAAGACAAAAATCACGAGAAATTAAAACTTTTCGGGACAAGAGCTTAAATCCATAAAAACTTCTTTCATAACAAGAGATAAACTGTTTACATCTCATGATAATTACTTCTTGAGTAATTATATACATCAAGATACAAAATCTCAAGAACTCACACAAAATACTCCAAGACCTGAGAGTACAGAGAACACATAGTCAGAATTTTGATTAATTGATGACTTATTGCAATTGGGTCCTTAATTGATCAAATTAGCTTAAACCTAGACCTTCAAACGGTCTTGGGTTGTCACCACACGGTCTTGAGACCGTTTGGATGAGTTACAAACGGTCTTGAGACCGTTTGCCCATCCAACTTTTTGGATTCTAGTAAAAAATTCTTCAAGATTGGACCAATTGAATTGATGATTATATCAATACTTAATTGCAATGTAATTTGGTATAATTGTACCTTCAATTGGTCAACTATTCTTGACCCCAGACCTTCAAACGGTCTTGGGTGATTTCCCTCGCGGTCTTGATACCGTTTGGTTGATCCCCAAACGGTCTTCAGACCGTTTAGGTCAATCAACCCAAAAAACCCTAAATTAATCATTGATATTTCAGTACTGATTTTAATTAGGGTTTGCCCTAGTAATCACCCTTCAACTCTTAGCTCAATTGGAATTAGTCCATCAAATTTGGTGGGTTGTTAATTAACATTATTTTGAACAGTAATCTCATACGGTCAATGCCTGGTCAACGACCTTACACGGTCTTAGGACCGTTTGCCCAAAAAGGCTATTTCAGACCGTTTGAAAATCAGGGATAAATTCAATTAAAGTTGTTGATTAAAATGGCCATATCTCCCGATTCCTTTGGATTTAACCTCTCAAATTTTGAGGGTGATTAGTACACATAATTATGAAGAGGTTTATTATACGGTACACGATCGGTCAACGGGGTTAAACGGTCTTGAAGACCGTTTTCCCTCTCTCGGTCTAGAGACCGTTTGCTCACCTCGCGGTCTTAAGACCGAGAGAGCAAATTGGGGAGACCGTTTAACAAAGTGAAAAGCGGTGGATTTTTCTTGGAAATAATGCCTTCTTCTCCTAGCTTACGAACAGCATGGATTTCCCATGGATTTGCTTGCAAAGTAGCAAAGGAAAGTAGGGAAAAAGAAGAACTATCATTTACATGCATAAATGAGATGTATATAACAAAGCATGGGTTTAGAGTTATAAAACCCGCCTAAAGCTTGCTTCTTGAGCTCCAAGCTTTCGAGCTCCAAGCTTTAATGGCGTCCTTGACTCTCACAGGTTGTACAAGGTGAAAACCTCCAGGGAAAGTCAAGAAAAGATGGCTAGAAAGATAGAGCCATGAGAGCTAGCCATGAAATTGACCTTGAATTCAAGTTTTAACCATGAATTTAGGCAAGAAGAGGAATCCAAACCTACCTTGCACCCTTGGTCGTCCTCCTTAGATCCAAGGCAGTCCTTGGTCATTTTTGGGTGAATAAAACAGTAAGGAAACGAAGGGAAAGTTCCCTTGCTTAGAGAGGTGGAGTGTATATATACTTGGGGTGGGGTTCTAATTATAAGTTCATAAATTCTCCATAATTTCAACTAAGTCCCTCCACCCTTCATAGCTCGTCCTCTCTTCTTTCTTTTAAGGACAACTTCCTCTTAAGGTCAAGAAAAAATAAGGGCAAGGAAGATTAACCTAATACTAAGGTACATATATAAAGAGCTATTGTACATACACCCTGATTATTCAATCACAAAGGTGCTTTTCATAACTTGATTAATCAATTGAAGTGATCCTTTCATCATTTCTTCTCTAAATGATGATGAGAGTCTTAAAAGATACATTAGATTATATATTTTACAAGTTGCATCCCTTAATTTGGGTAAATTGCATTTTACCCCAAATTAGGGTTTTAAGCACCGGGATTGCTTCCACAGCTGCACCTTGGTGCCCAAGCTTGGGAAATCCCTCTAACTTCAACATAATCATTCTCATGATGTCTCAACATCAGAGAATCATCTTAACATGTGCAATTTGCAAGTTAATCCTTCTAACTGGGTAATTTGCACATATGTCCCTGTATTACAAAACAATGCTACAACTTTATATAAAAAGGAGCAAAAACTGAAATATATGTTTCTGAGAAACTTAATTACATGCCCAAAGTTAATCACAAGGATTTAATTACATATTTAGGCAAAACACCTAGGGTTAGCTTATAACCCAGGTCAGGGATGTTACAACCACTCTAGGTAGCCAACCTAAACTATCTGATAAATCTCAGATACCATAATCTTTTATCTTGGTATCTATCACATGTGTTGAAAACACATCACATTTTTATCTAATGCACATCAAGTGTCCTAAGACCCACTTGATTGCCATGTCATTATCCCTTTCTTTATTATTATCTAGCATGTTTATGATCATCACATGATCTCATCACATTCTCCCATTTCCTCATTATGGGAAAGACCTTTATTATGCTTGCAACATTATTGAATAGGGTTCATCTCCCTTAATCTTATTCTTATCTTATGAGGAGTGTACTTTTAGTTCCTCATACAACATGCTCATCTGAGATTATCTTAGACTTCTCTTTCTTATGTTTAGGATATGACACATTTATTCATTCCATATTCCTGATTCATGATACTCATTAGATTATCTCAGAATGACTACTTGATCAGAGTAATAAAAAAGACAACAAGCTAAGAGTTTCCATACCCACTTTATCATCAATAGTCGTATACCTGGCCAGGGTATATACATACTGATATCAAGTGGTATGCACTTTGTATGCTATCATACTCCTTTTTTCATATTATCACAAGCATTTGGCTTAATATCCCTAAATTTTATCTGGGCATCTCTTATCCACCTCTTTTTCTCTCATATAGGTAAGAACAACATAAAACATTTGTAATGTTTTACTATGAAAAACATAAGTCCTCATTGGACTATCAAGGAAAGTTCAATCATTTCCTTCCTCAGTTAATCCAGGAATCCATAAAATGACACATTTGAATGTCATTATCTTATCTAACTTGTCATAATTCATGAATTATTCACTGTCTCAGGCTAACTCTGCCTCAAAGATTGATTCAACAGGCTAAGGTTGAGCACAGACTCAATTTAAGTCCAGAAATTCATCATTTCCTTTTGCTTCAACCTGCTGATGCTAATTACAAATTTTGTTGATATCTAAAACATCATCATTGGCGCTAGTAATCTAGGTTACACTGCCAAAGCTTGATCCACTATATACATTATTGTCGTCCTAAATTTTTCAACAGTAATACTTAAAGAAGGATTTTCTTATTATAGTTGGATCAACTAGGGGATTCTCAGGCAATTATCTCTCTCTTGCCTACTCCCATGCACCTTTTCCTAGTGCAACATTGCTTCTTTCAGCAACAACCTCCTCATGTTACCTAGTCATCTTTAAGTTCTTCTTCTCTCTCATGAGCAGAAGACACTATCAGATACACTGGATAACACCAGAACAAACTCTACTACCTTAGTCCTATGTCTCTTTAGACTCAGCGAACCTAGAGCTCTGATACCACTAATTTGTAGCATCCAACTCACAAAAACAAGATTAACTTAAGCGGAAGAAAATTATTTGCAGCGGATTACTGAAAATCACTAAAAATTAAAACTTTTTGCAAAGAGATCCACACATAAGAAATCTTTTCCATTGAGAACCATTGTGTAATATTTACATTCTGGTTCAAACATACATAACATGTACCATCTCTTTTCAGAGACTACAATATCAGCTGTCCTATAAGCATTATATACAGACAACATACGAATCTCGAGGCATCAAGCCAAAACCTCAGTTTGATTTATCAAAAACACTGACTAAAAGCTCTGAGGACCTGAGAGTACAGAGACGACATATAGGACTTTCTAACTACATAACTTGACAGACAGTATCTCCAGCTTAGATATTACTGTTGTCCTTGCTGTTACTACTGTTGTCCATTCCCTATAATGGAAATCTGCTTCTTTGTCTGCGTCCACCTAAAAAGTTAGATACCACGGGGGTGAGACAATTATAAATTGCCCCAGCGGGAGATATAACTCTCCGCCAAAACATTGTTATAGCAGTTTATTAAAATCAAATGAACATAAAGCTTTATATATTTAATCAACAGCAGGTAAGTCACTTATATGAACAAAGTGAAGTAATCTCCTTTTTCAAGGATAACATTGCATCTACTCATGGTAGACTCATAGTTCACTCATCTATTTGTAATGAATACAACAGATATGAGTAACATCAATGAACTACAAATATATAATAGAAATGTAACATCATACAATGAATTTCCGTATTCAATCCTTAAGCAAACATGCTATACGGCTGATTTCATTTTACAAACACACTTATGCCCTGAGGAGATGAGGTATACCACTCATACTCCAACCGACCACTGCGAAGTCAAAATTGGTACCATACATAGGTCCATGGAAGAGCTGGATTCCCATGACCTCACACATCCTGGTCAGTGCAGGACAACAAGCAGGACTGTGTTAACTGCTCAAGATAGCTTTCCAGGGTATACTGGAACTTTGCTATAGAGTTACAGCGTCAACTGCACTCTCATCGACCATCGAGAGATTTAATGATTATCTCCTCGACCCGACATAAGTATTATGGGGAGATGTGTATGGCATCTGTCCCAATCATCGGGAGATTAGTGATACATCCATCCTGACACATGAAGGATTGAGAGGTTTGATGTTTACCCTCCCTCAAATCACTTCATCGGATGTAAGGATATTTTTCACCCATTCACCCCCACATATACAAAATATGCGTTTCGAGTTTTGCCGTGGAGCACCCGTTTCACCATCACCTATTCCTGACGATGATGGATCTATGGTCAGGGCTCTACATGAATCAATTTCTCTTGATTAATTAAGTACATTTTCATATTCTTTTAGCATCAGCCAAGTTCTCAAACAAGACTTATTACAACAATGCTATAAAGAGACATGTACTCCTTTCATCAGATACTTATCAGTCTTTCAAAGAACTTGGGAACTCAGTCCCTCATTTCAAAACTGGGAATTCTCATCCCTTCACATTCTCATCACCATAATCATATGGTTCTGGGTATTCAAACCCTTTACACATCATTGAGCATCATTACCATTTATTAGGTAACTATCACCTTCAGGTCATCTGACCAAGGCATTCATGATACTTGTTACACAAGCATCACACCTGGCTCACAAGGCCATGAAATATCTTGTCACCTCTTTCTAGGTAACAACTTACTCATATGACTCATAAAAGTCTATGCACATTGCTACTTTTATTAAGTAGCAACAACATCAAGGCAGAAAAAGGCCAATCAACATTTATTATATAAATGTCACAGCTCAAATCTAGCTATGTTCATCATCTCATCATTCAAGACTCTCTTGAGTTAACCAACTTATCTTGCATTAAGGTATTTCCCCTCTTAATACATCACATCACCAAACTTTCACCTTTAGCATATAATGCATAGGCCACACATTAGAATTGTCCAACTATCTTCAATGATATGGACTTATCTAATGATAAAGACATTTCTTACCATTAGGTTGCATATAATCAACCACAAGAAATGTTTCACCTTTATAAGGCCATTCCTTCTATCTCATCATTAGAGTTTCTTTATACCCTTACTTAAAATTAGGATTATGATTCATTGTCACATTGCCCAGAATTAGGGCTTTATGCATTATGACTCCTTATTAGAGTCTCATATGCCTTCACCCTTCTTAGGGCCTCTCATCACAACATAACATTAGTACATCATGTGGTGTTAATACTTAGTCAGGGTTTCTCATGGAATCACCCTCAACTAGGGTTTCACATGGAATCACCCTCAACTGGGGTTTCCACCATAGTTTCCCACAATTTGGGTTTACCATTCATCTCCATTAGGATTTCATTCAATTGTCCATAATTAGAGATTCACTATTCATCCCAATTAGGGTTTTACATCTCATTTCCCTAAATTTGAGTTTCACACATCACTACTATAGATTAGGGTTACATACTCACCCTGGATTAGGGTTACATCTAGAATTGCCCTCAATTAGGGTTAGAATTCAATAACCCTATCAATTAGGGTTTATGTTCATGATTAGGGTTTCATGATCTCTTTACTTAAGGATCATACCCTTAATCACCACATGAATCATATTCATGTATGAATTCATGCTATCATCTTTTCAACTTGATTAGGTCATATCAACCCTTCAATCAAGTACATACAACTATGATGAACATAGTGTACCAAGTCATTGATCCTATAAGCAATTAGGGTTCATTCCTTAATTAGCACTAACCACTTAGGTACTACTAGGGTTTCAACCTTTGTACCTTCATTGATTATCATTACTAATCATCATTGGATCAATGGATCATTCCTCATCTCTTTCTTAAGAGATTCAATCACATTGGACCCCCATTACATAAGATATCCAATTGGATCTTCAATTACAATAGGTGTCCAAGTGGATTAACCAATTAAATCCCCAATCATCTTTGACTACTTGAGCCCCAAACGGTCTTGGTCTTCAAAGTTCAAATGGTTTGAAATTGTTTGGTAAAGGTGTTTGAGACCGTTTTCACAAGCAAGTAGGTGAAGACCGTTTGCCCAAGTTTGACTTTAGAAACCGCATGGGCACAAATGGTTTGGGATCATTTGGTCCCAAATGGTCTTGAGACCGTTTGGCCCCAAACGGTCTTGAGACCGTTTGGACTCAAACGGTCTTGAGACTGTTTGGTGCGAACCTCCTCAAAACCGCATGGACCAAATATGGTCTCAACCAATCAAATTGGATTAGGGTTTCCAATGTTGATTCCATCAATCATCAAATTCATGGAATCAATCATCAATTGGACCTATCCTCATACTTCAATTGAGTTTAATAGGTCAACCTTCAACTGATTTGACCCTCAATGGACCCTCAATTGGTCATCAGTTAGGGTTTGATTCAATTGAATTAGGGTTTGGAATCGATGATCCTTCAACACTAATCAATGCAAGATTAGTTACTTTGAAACCATTGAACCGCCATCCAAATTGAACATGACCTGACCTAAAAGGGTCTTGAGGTTGTTTGGATGACCACCAAACGGTCTTGAGACCATTTTCCCATGACATTATCAAAATCCAAGTCAATCAATTAGGGTTTGGGTCATTGGATTGATCACAAAATCAGCAATTGATTACACTTTAACTTAGTATCATTGGATCATCAATTGCTTAACCATACTCACCCCTAGACCTCCAAACGGTCTTGGGTGACCTCCAAACGGTCTTGAGACCGTTTGGATGAGCTCCAAACGTTCTTGAGACCGTTTGGCTCATCCAACCCTTGGATTCTAGTGAAATTTCATCAAGGTTTGGTCTATTGAGTTGATCAACAAATCAGCAATTGATTGATTTGTAACTTGGTAACTTTGGACCTTCAAATAGGTAACCATACTTAACCCTAGACCTCAAAACGGTCTTGGGTGATCTCCAAACGGTTTTGAAACCGTTTGGGTGATCCCCAAACGGTTTTGAAACCGTTTGGGCTAATCAACCCAAAATCTCAAATCAACTCATTGGAATTTCAGCACTAATTTCAATTAGGGATATCCCAATTGATTAGCCTTCAACTCATGATTCCTTTGGAATTAATTAACCAAATTTGGTGGGTCATCAACCAACATAATTAGAAACAGGATTATCAAACATTAAACCCTTGGTAATCTCCCCCAATCGGTTTTGAAACCGTTTGCCCAAAAAGTCAAATTAATCAAGTTGAAAATCAGCACTTAATCCAATTAGGTTTGCCTAATTGATTTGCCTTCAACTCATGATTCCTTTGGAATTAATCCATAAAATTTGGTGGGTTATCAAAACACATAATTAGTAACAGGATTATCAAACGGTCAACCCTTGGTCAACTCCCCCAAACGGTTTTGAAACCGTTTGGTCTCATGCGGTTTGCTGAAACCGTTTGCTTCTAAACGGTTTGAAACCGTTTGCTCCCAAATGGTTTGGGAAACCGTTTGAGCAACCCAAACAAGATCGTTTGGTTTGGATATTTATAGAGGTGTGTTCTTATCATCTTCAACCTCTGAACTCATGAAACCAGTTGTGGTTTCCATGCTGATTGCATCAATCAACCAAATCGATTATTGTAAATGTAGAAATGATCATTATTTGATATGGAATTGAATGCAATAACAAAATCAAGGGTTCAAGTTATAAAACCCACATCCAATTGAGATCCAAAGCTCCATATCCACGGAAACAATGGTGGATGAAACTCTCTTCACCATTCCAAGGCTCGTCCTCAAGGTTTGAGTGAAAAGGAATGGTCAGAATTGAAGAGGAGATCGAAATAGGAAGAAATCCATAATTTATTTTTGATTTCCACCATGGAATCAATGTGAACCAAGGTCAAGAAGCTTACCAACAGGTTGGGGGTCGTCCTCCCAAGCTCCCTTGGTCGTTTCCCAAGCAAGGAGA
Source organism: Alisma plantago-aquatica (assembly GCA_963693085.1). Classification (NCBI taxonomy): domain Eukaryota; kingdom Viridiplantae; phylum Streptophyta; class Magnoliopsida; order Alismatales; family Alismataceae; genus Alisma; species Alisma plantago-aquatica. Next base: position 640,617,690 of record OY856413.1, on the reverse strand, counting down.
AGAAGTGGGGTCGAAAAAGCCTTCCATTTGTCTTGTAAAAGGTTCTTTTATAAAAATTCAATGAGAGAGAATATGCTTTGCACAAATCCAATTAATCCCAAAAGATGTGGCCGCCTCTTCCCCCTCCAATTCCTTAGGGACAAGGCTATATTGTTTGCCTCGAATTCCTCTCAATTATCCATGATTTAAAGAAAAGCAAATCAAGCACCTTAAATCATATTATATTAATATCCATATGTGAGTGGATATTTCTTTTTCTTATAAAATTGTGAATTAGTTATCCACTCCCTTGGATATTTTCGTGGTCCTTGCAAGGATCAAGGATGTCCACGCACATCTGAATCCAACCATTATAATTTTGGTTGAAGTCCCTTTAATTAATACATTTATTTTTGCCCTAAATCGAATTAGGGTTTCAATTAGGATTAAATCTTGATTATTTTAATATCAAGATTCTCTCTCCTCCAACTTAATTCAAATGAGGCACCCCTCTCATTTTCTTTTCTATATATGATTCCAAGAAACATTAGGGACCTTATTGAAGTGGTAAATTACATATTGCACCCTAGGTTTTGGGTAAATTGCACATTACACCAAAACTAGGTTTTCATGCACATACATTGCTTTATCAGCTCTTTCTTGGTATTCAGGCTTCCATAAGCCATACCTCAGCATCATTTTCACTCTCATGATGCTTCAACTCATGAGGAACATATTATCATGCACAATTTTCACTTAAACCCCTCAACTTGGGTAATTTGCACTTTAGTCCAAAACAAGCAAACATTGATTTCAACAATGTTCAAAAGGGGGTAGAATTGCAACATAAGTTCCTCTTGAGCCCTAATTAGTTTTCACAAGATGAGATTAAGCATTTAATCACCTTTCTTAATAAAAACACCTAGGGTTAAAGTGTAACCCAGGTCAGGGATGTTACATTTTCCATCCAAACTTGGCAAGCAACCTCAATTAGGTGTATTCTTTGTTTAATTATAATATTGAACCGAATATAAATCATTAGTTTCCTTTAACACCCCTTTTCTAGAAAATTTCACACTATTCCCATTTAGTCATTTAAATTTAACTTTAATGCATTGATTGATTGGGCATTGTGAAAATGACTTTTCTTTGTGAAATCTAGATCTAAAACTTGAGATTATAACTTATCATCCATGTCATATATATTCTTTACCCTTTTGAGCAACTATCATGGAAGGAGAGAGAAAAATAGAGTAATTGTATTTATGAATCTTATTCTGAAAGCTATCAAAGGAAAGAAGGCTTCTTATTAAAATCATCTAACTCTTAATTTTAAAATCTTTGTCTTACTCTCTCTTTCATCTCTTTTTAACATTTTCAAGATTAGGAGAGAGAAAAGGGAAGCCAACATTTATATCTTTGAATTACTTGTGACACATAATGCACATAAAAGAAAGATGCATTATGAGTTATATTGTATTCCTCTCACTTCATTATATTTTAATAAATTTTCTTTTATGGCCTTTTTACATTAAGACCCTCAACTATTTCTATTTAAGAAAAACTACATTTTCAATTTCAAATTATTCTAGAAAATTTGGGATGTTACAGTTTGATACATAGTTGTTCCCACATAACCATATATGGTAGCATCCCTAAATGAATATATATATATATATATATATATATATATTGAATTTTTTCTTTTAAATTAGGATGTCTCAAAGCATTCAAGTCGGACTTAATAAAGTTTATAATGTATTCTAAATTTACAGCTTCCTCCATATTTTCTTTTCATATAGAGTACAAAGTGCATGTAAGGAATTTTCCATTGTCTCAACACATATAGAGAATGATGGATCATTTGTAAATTTCCTTTCAACACGTCGATCATTAGTCAGGAGAGTGATGTGGGCCATAATCCATGATTTTTTTTTCAACTTTGTCGATATTTGCAAACTCCAAATCACAACACCTCGATCTTCTTGTATGCCCTTATATTCAGTGAAGAGAGAACAAGACACTTTTCTTATGAATATGCATGTAGAGTTCAAACACCAGTAGAAATAGTCCTATATAGTCTCATTCATTGGTGGTGGTAGACTCAATATCTTATGATTTTCAATGGTTAGTAGAATTCTAAGAAGGTTATATCCCAACTCCCATCCAAAGCTACCATTGATGAGTAAATCCTTTATATATTGAAATATAGGTCGCAAAATAGAATGATTTAGTACCTCCTCATTTGGAACCCACTTCGTGTATCATAAAAATGTACCTTTCTCATGTAGGATGATTTTCTTCAACTGTGAATCAATCCAGGGAGTCATATGTTTTACCAATATCCAAAAAGAGGTACATCAATATCCCTTATGCTTCTTGAAGGAACGATATTCATTTTTTATTCTCTTAGTCCATATGTTCCTTTTCCTAAATATATACCCCATGTAGATCTCATAATCATTGACATATTCCACTTAGCCATAAAACGAATACCTAGACTACCATATTCCTTTGGAGTGATGACCTAATCCCAAGAAACTAATGACTAAGAATGTTTTGGAACATTTCGACATGTTATGAAACTTCCTATAGATCTATCAATTTTTGTGCATTGATTTTCAAGGAACAGAAGTTTGTATGGAGTAAGTTGGAACTAAGAGAAGCACTAGTTTTGCTAAATAGATTCATCCTACAAAGAAAAGTGTGTAAGCAATGCATCCATTTACTAGGCTCTCAACTTAATGCATTATAACATTATATGTAGCCTTTTTTAACCCAACCAAGGATTATAGGTACTCTAAGTGAATTTCCCTAGATTAGTCTTCATCGTCATTCTTGCCTTAGCACATATAGAATTATTTATGTCAGTGGATATAGATTGGGAGGACTAGATAAAAAATTTAACAACTAATAATGATTGGCCTTTAAATGATTTGAATGTTATTAAAAAATCCATAATAACATAAATATGACTAAATCCTCTTTGTCAAATATTATAGGTCCCCCAAAAAGCCACATGAGAAATAAATGGGGCTTTTTGAGATGGCTTCATGGGTTTTTACTCACCTTTACATTAAATCTAATATGCCAACTAAATGTTTTGAGGCACATAACAAATAGGTAAGGGATAATGAATCATCTTTCATTAATCCACGGTTAAATTTGAAACTGTTGATCTTGTCCCCATTCCAAAGAATACTAATTCCTTCCTCTTGAGATCAAATTCATAATGTAGTTAAATGTAGGGTTAGGAATTCCTACTTTTTGAATCAAGTCAAGAACAAAGGGCCAAGAAAAAGTGTCATATGCCTTAGCAAGATCCATTTTTAATCACCATATAAAGAACAAATTTGTCTTTTTCATATTAGGGATTAATTACTAGACAAGATAACATTCATGGCAACTTTTTTTTTCAAGTACAAAACTAATATGTTCTTTGATATCCAACTTGACATATGTGAACCCACAATCATCTTTGAGATTATTTTCAATTAATTAAAATTATTGGGAGAAGTTTCTTGTGTGTGGTAGGATACTTTTTCATCAGAATCAGTGTAATCAATGAATGAAAAAGTTCTTCTAGTAATGGAAGACCTTGCAATGTAGACCAACCTGTGTCTATCACATATTTTTTAACAACATGTCATTGATATATCATAAACTCTACATCCACTCCTTAAATGCCTCCAACATTATACTTTCCCAACCTCTATAAAGTTTCCAGAATTTACAGAATCCATTGGAATGCATTTTATGTGATTCTATTGTATAGGTTATATAGCCTTAAACCCCACCAATATATGGTCTATATTATATAGAATATGTAATATTACTATATAAGTTTGATAGTTTAGGTGTGATCTGGGTGACACTTTTTAGGTTGTCTACATATTAGAAAATAAAAGTTTGGTTATATAACATTTATTATATATTATATAGTACATACACTTCATGCATTATTCTTCTCTATAGCACCCCTGAAGGTACTATGTTAATATAATGAGGTACTTGTATTTGATTTGTAGGTACTTCCAATATATATATAAATGAGATATTTTTGAAGTGTCCTTGTTGTATAAGGAATAAATTTACTGTTGTATACTCATAATAGTGAAATATTTTAAAATACACATATTTGATATATCAATAATGTATATAGTGAAATATTAATGATGGTTATAACAACTACAATTTTCTGAACAGTATTCAACTACTTGTAGTACAACATTCTTTTACTTGGATCACTATTAATATGATGCATGGTACATACATTGTTATATTGGGTACTTCATGTGTTGTATGGGTACTTATAAACATAAGTATTCAAAAGATGTATTATGAAAGGAGAAAACAAGGTCAATAGAATATTTTTATTATTTCTCATGTTTTGTATTACTAGGTTTGCGTTATATCATACAATAATATTTTTTCAAGAAAAAATAATGAAATACAATCAAGAATACTATGGACACCAAAAAAAGTACTTAAGCCTCAAGAAGGCACACTTTATTTTTATACACCCAACTATTATATTTATACTTGACACTTATTTATCGATCAAAGAAGATAACATATAAGTGAAATAGCAATAATAGTACCATACATTCCATCAGAAACTAGTCAATTTGTATTATGTATTTCTTTCTAAGTCTTTTATTTTTATTTTAAATTTCTCTCTCCATGTTCATCTCTAAGAAAAGAAATAAATTTTCTTTAGTTGGGATCATTTGGAGTCCTACCGTTTATTACATACTACAATGTCAATGTATAATTAAATCAACAACAAAATTGCATAAAAATAGAAGAGAGACAATATTAAAATAGGAGTGTAAATATTTGGAGTGCAGATATGCTTATAACCACTCTGTAGAGAACTTGGAAATTGACATTGTGTGAATAACAATAGTTAGATAGGCATGAAACTATTTTATTGTGTGGATATACAAATAGATGATGTCATCCATCTAATGTTTCCTTTTTTGGACAAAAATTGGATCTAAGGGATATAAATTTAGGTTGAGAAAAAGAATGTCTTCTAAAACTAACATATATATACTAAAATAAGCACATTATCAACAAATGATACTAGTGTTTAAATTTAGATATTGCTCATTAATTGTTTCATCTAGATGTTACTTCCTCCAACATTACCTACAACAACTAAAAAAATCTATAAGAATGAATACATAATAAACATTATATTAGGTGAACTTTCATGAGATTTGAAGAAAGTATTAACATAGTGTCAAATCCTATCAGTGATATGAAATATAATATTCATTATTCTTAGTTGGTAATTCTCTATCAACTAGTCTTCAATTTATTATCATCAACTAACAAGAGACATCTATCCAACCTTTTTTATGTGAGACATTATTTTTAATACTCTTGACTTGGTTGTTTCTTTTATCATTTCCATAACTCCTAAAGGAGAAATTAGACATATTCAAAATGGGTGAAATGTGATAAACTCTATATAATTTTGTATGATGCATGATAAGAATGTTATCTCATTTGCTTCTAGACATCTCAACAGGTATGAGATGAAGCACCATTCTCATGATCTAGAGTTAGAAGAAGTGGTCTTGGCTATAAATATGTAGAGATATTGTCTTTATAGGGAGAACTATTAGATCTTCATAGAACATGAACACCTCAAGTATTCATAGTTTGATTTGAACATGAGGTAGCGGAGGTGGTTGGAATTGATCAATGAATATGATTATGTGAAAGACTGGCTTTTCTGGCTTAATTCCGAGGACAAAAATTCATTTAAGGTTTGTAGGATGTGATGGAGTAGACTTTCAGGATCCTAAATACCCAATTGAAATAGTGACAAAGTTATGGTTATAGTTTCTTTGAGTTGTGAGGTTCCTAGAAGGACTTTTTGAGATTTTTAATTGATGGAAAAATATGTGTTTTTGAGTATTTTGGAATAAGATTGTTATGCATATGTGCATGATTGGCGAAGATAGATCAAGCTCTTAGTGACATCTTTTCATGCAACTGTGGTTAGTGAAGTGCAATGGGTCAGTTGTATCTTGTACTTGTTGTTGACCCTGAGATTGCATCCCACGACCATGATGTGTTTGATTATGGCAGTTGTAGCCTGGGGAGGGAGGAACCCATCCACGATGCTTGGACGTGGAGATGTGGGTCTGAGGCACTTTGTAAAGGGAACGACTCCCTTCTCCTGGTAAAATCCTATCGGAAGAACACTCTTATGGTGAGTACACGGGTGGCAATAGACCGAACGAACCACCTGGTAGTTCTAGAGGATGAAGATGGAGGGGGATGTCGAAGAAAGCACATAGAAAGGGAGAATAGGGGAGAACCACCAAGACCTAGCTCCCACGATCATCGTTCCTCCTTGCTCAAGCCACAACGGTGGTTGAGAACGTAGTTGGAGGCACTTGAGTCATGGACACGGAGGAGGAAGGAGACCGCAGTGGCAGTGCCTTGGGTGGAGCAGTCGCTTGAGCGGCGGTAGTCTGTGAGAGAGAGCAGGTGCATGCTCAGCATGGGGGCAGGGGCAGAGGAGCTCTGTCAAGCCTTCGCCCATCGATATGTGTTGCTCGCTGCGGAGCCACAACAACACTACCATGGATGTCGAAGCCAAGAGGTAGGTAGGAGACAAACTCAGAGCTAGGGAGGGTGGCTCATGCTGTTTCAACCCAACCTAGAAGTTCTCTCCGGTCTCTGGTGGTTTCCTGGAGCTACCCAAACCGAGATGGGGTTCCAAGGCAAGAACCCCCTTTTCCCAGCCATGCCATAGTGTGACGGCGGTTCTCTTGCGTGGATGGAGATCGGAAAGCTTTGGGCAGCTCCTGAGTAGCCGTGGAGGTTTGAGAGACGGCATCGAAACTGAGGGTGGCCCAGGAAGATGATGAGTTGCATCCCTGTACTGTCGTTTCCTCGTCGGGTTCTAGCCTTCGCTGCGGCGGGCGGCCCTGTTCCCAGTTCACGCATCGCTAGATCATGTGGAAACAAGAAAGGAAATGAAGCGGGTGGTTCAGATGGTGAACCGGGTCCAATTACCTTAAATCGAATGAAATCAGTGTTGACCCAGACCAGCCGGCCCAACTTCTAAGTAGCGCCAGCCAATGGACACGTGGCGAGCTCCTATTCACCCAAAAAGGTTAAATGCTCAATTTTTTAATAAATCATAGAAACTCGCTTGAGCATCAGAAAAATACAAATAATATACTAAAATGTTTAGAAACATTATTAGAATGTAATGAAACCATAATATCAGGCTTTTGATGCACTAATATTTGTGATATCATGTAAGATGTATAATGCTTAGTTCATGAATAATAAATATCAAATGATGATATAAAACTATGGAAAATATTAGCAAGTCCATGATCATGTTTATAATCCATCTAAAGTCAGAAATAATGAACTTGATGTAAGAAATCATGTAATTTGTTTAATGTGGCTAATTAGGGCTTATAACTATAATTAATATACAATAAATACATACATGCTTAATAAATGATGAAATTTATAGAGTAAGCTCATATCAGTATATGGAACATTAGTTTTAATTATGAGATCATGATGATGCATAGAATTCTTGTTATATTAATATGAACCTTGAAACATGTTATGAAACCCTAATTTAAGTTAATGATGTAACCTAGGGTTAATACATGCATAAAAAGGATATGGAAGCTAATGTTCACATAATGAACCACAATCTGGAATATGACATCAATAAGATAATTCCAAGATGAGAATGCAAGTAATGATGCATATATCTTAATGAGCTAAGTAAAACCCTAATATGAACACAATTAGGGTTAACATGAGATGTAAGATGATAAGAACCTGATGATAGTATATGGTCTTGTGTTGATCAGGTTTGACCAAGCTTATAGTTGACATCAGTGATATGTGATTAGTATGATCTATCTCTTTGGAAGGTACACCATTACCTCTTACTTGGCTTATTATACAATATGCTTGTGTTATGTAGTAGTAAATACTTGGAATATGGTATTGGTTGAAATTATTGTTCTTGTATGATACATTGGTTGATCTTCTATACTTACTCCTATGAACACATCAAACATAATATATCTGTTCCATTATATGAAAGCACCAACTCTTTGGCAGTGTGCTTGGAAGTGACCAAACTCTTTGGTAGTGGTCACGTTGTACATATGGAAGCACCAACTCTTTGGTAGTGTGCTTGGACCTAACTCTTTGGTAGTGGTCACATTGTACATATGATCCAACTCTTTGGTAGTGATCATAAAGTCCTTAATGCATTCAACTCCTTAGTAGTAATGCATGGATGATATAATGGAAAATATGCCTAAAAGTTATGTGTTCTCTTTTGTTGATAAACATTTTTGTTCAAGTATATGCTTTTTTTATATTCTTCTGTTATTGCCAAGTATTAGTTTTATCTTATTGCCAAGATATGATAAGAGGTATATAAAAGACACATAGGCGTACTCAGTACAATATTCTTGAATATTGTGCTGACGTGTACCACATGTAATCTTTTGTTTAGGTTGTGATTATGCTCTTGAAGACCAGGATAGTTGTGAGTTGTGTGTCGAGCTGATGTGCAGGTGGACCTGTTCATTAGTGGTAGTACATGTATATGTAGGAGTTTGGTGTTCAATATGTAATATCAAATGTTGTAACAATTCATGTTGTAATTATATGTTGAATGGTGAACATGTGTGTATGGTTTTATTATTGTTCATGTACATGTGCTACTGATTGTTTCCTTTTGACTCCCATGATTTTCTCTTTCTTAAAGAGAAAATTGGGATTCTCGCTGAGGTGCAGTTTCAATTTGGGTGTCACACATCAGATTAAGTTTAAGAAAATCTAGGGACATCACAGGTGGTATCAGAGCATGAACAATAGCAAAGCCTGACATTTGCTCTTTATGCAACTCATACTAAGAACCTTGAACTTAAAAGAAATCTTTAGGGATAGATTAGTCATCTTTTAGAGACTAGATTTGACCTAGCCTCTAGGTTAGCACCTAGATGTCTGAGAACTAGGTCTAGACTAGTGCTTGTTGTATATCAAGTCCTTGGATGTCATTCTTTCCTTATAGTGTAGCGGTATGGGACGTTGCACTATTTGGAAATGACGTGCATCAAGGGAAGAGAAACCCTAGACATATGGCGCTCATTGTCTAGAGTAGACACACTAGTCTACACCATTTTCTCACCCTTTTCACTAGTTTTCATGACACTGTACTCTCTACTATGTGTGGGATGCTCATTTTTAGGATTTGGTTTTTGATTCTAATCGGATCGAACCTTGGTAGTTTTCTCTGACGCATGTTTTATCAGAGAAAAACTATATAATATTTTATTATGTATATGTATTACAAAAATGTGTTCCCACACATGTACGAGTAGGTGGTGGTCATCCAACCTAAGTGAAAGTGAATGACATCAGTCTAGAAGAGAGAGTAGTTCTAGATTAGATGTCTAGAGCCTTGTTGGAATTTATGATAGATGGAATAGTTGATATAAGTTTTGATGAAATGATGTTAGTCTTATATAGAAAACATAAGATGTTTATGATGATATATGTTTGTCTTTGAGGACCCAAGTTCAATTTGAGGATGCAAGATGAGTTTTGATGATGCAAGTAACTAGGATTTTATGTGATAAGTTATGTTAATTTAATATAAGATGTGAGTCAGCATGAGCCTCAAGCTCTTTTACAAAGGATGACCTCTAGTGTTGGGACCAGTTTCGGGGTTAACTCCAGAGAGAGTGAGACCCATTGGGAGAAGGTTAGAGAACCTAAACTCCAAGATATGATAATTATGAGATATGTGATATGTCCTAAACTAGACTACTCCTGAGTGATTGAGATGATTTGCTTTATGCATGATTCCTATAGTTTTCTTGAACCCTAGATGTCCTTGGGAGGACCAAACCCTAGAGATAGAGAGAGAGGCTCAATATATGTGTGCCAGTGGAAATGAATATGAGAACCTACCATTTGGGTGAGGGAGAGAGCCCAAGACCCTGGAGGAGTTAACTATGTTAGTTTCTGTGAAGCCTCATGCTCGGGTTGGTGGTTTCCCGCATAGGAATGTAGTGGTTGCATGTATAAGAGAGTTTTGGGTAAGCTTGTTTCATGGGTAGAAGACCTATGAATAGTATGTTGTAGCATGTTTTGGTTTGTGCTTATGTGGCTAGAGATAATGAAGCTATTAGCTAGTGCCAATGAGGTATACCTGAGAACCCTAGACCAAAGAGGGAAAATAAAGTATATGCATATGAGATACTCATAGAGTTGAGTGAGCTCAGAGAGACTGAGCATGTCACTACCCTCATGATATGGGACAGAAGGACCTCAGTTGGACTAGATAAAGTTTTGATATATGTTTAATAAGCTACTGACATAAGTTTTTTTAGCACAACCATGATATAGTACATGTAAGATGTGATTTAATCTCGGGATGTGATACATAGACACGATATGATGGAAATCTAGAAATGGTTAAATAGATTTCAAGGCATAATTGGTTAACCATGTACATGAATAATGATGATTAATGTGAAACTGTTGTTTAATCTTGGGATGCATTCACTAGTAAATGATGCAATTTAGTATGAACAATGAAATAAGATCATATGAATGAAACGTGTTACATGAGGTGTTAATCTTAGTGGTTAACAAAGATGGAAAATATAGTTTGACAGCTAGCACAACATAATTCTTATGACACCTTGATATAATGGGTTAACTTTGGTTAACTCCTTTGGAACATGGTAATATGATGTTGAATAATAATGTATGGGTTAAGTTAAGGATGCAACCCTAATATATGAGATATGTAATGACATAACCTAAGCTCCTAAACCTTGAGTTCAACCTTGAATGGAGTGTTTATGCACCCAAGATGGTTATAAACCCCCTAATAGTGCTTTGGATACATGGTTTTAGGTAACCTTTGTGGATATGTTACCCATAGAATACTACCTACATGTGGATGACAGCAAGATAAGGTTTTCCCTGGAGGTATGAGTATGCTTTACTTTCGAGGACGAAAGTTCTTTTAAGATGTATATGATGTGAAAGATTGGCTTTTCTGGCTTAATTCTGAGGACATAATTTCTTTGAAGATGTGTAGGATGTGATGGAGTAGACTTTCAGGATCCTAAATACGCAATTGAAATAGTGACAAAGTTATGGTTATAGTTTCTTTGAGTTGTGAGGTTCCTAGAAGGCCTTTTTGAGATTTTTAATTGATGGAACAATATGTGTTTTTGAGTATTTTGGAATAAGATTGTTATGGATATGTGCATGATTGACGAAGATAGATCAAGATCTCAATGACATCTTTTCACACAACTATGGTTAGTGAAGTGCAATGGGTCAGTTGTATCTTGTACTTGTTGTTGACCCTGAGATTGCATCCCAAGACCATGATGCGTTTGATTATGCAAGTTGTAGCCTGGGGAGGGAGGCACCCATCCACGATGCTTGGACGTGGAGATGTGGGTCTGAGGCACTTTGTAAAGGGAACGACTCCCTTCACCTGGTAAAATCCTATCGAAAGAGCACTCTTATGGCAAGTACACGGGAGGTAATAGACAAGATGAACCACCTGGTAGTTCTGGAGGCTAAAGATGGAGGGGGATGTCGAAGGAAGCACATAGAAAGGGAGAATAGGGGAGAACCACCAAGACCTAGCTCCTGCGATCGTCGTTCCTCCTTTCTCAAGCCACGATGGTGCTTGAGAACGTAGTCGGAGGCACATGAGTCATGGACACAGAAGAGGAAGGAGACCGCAGTGGAAGTGCCTTGGGTGGAGCAGTCACTTCAGCGGTGGTAGTCTGTGAGAGAGAGCAGGCGTATGCTCAGCATGGGGGCAAAGGCAGAGGAGCTCCGCCAAGCCTTCTCCCATCGATCTGTGTTGCTCGTTGTGGAGCCACAATAGCACTACCATGGCTGCCGAAGCCAAGAGGGAGGTAGGAGACAAACTCAGAGCTAGGGAGAGTGGCTCATGTTGTTTCAACCCAACCTAGGAGTTCTCTCCGGTCTCTGGTGGTCGCCTGGAGCTACCCAAACTGAGAAGGGGTTCCAAGGCAAGAACCCCCTTTGCCCAGCCATGCTAGAGTTTGACGGAGGCGCTCTTGCGGGGATAGAGATTTGAAAGCTTTGGGCAGCTCCTGAGTAGCCGTGGAGGTTCGAGAGACGACATCAATACTGAGGATGGCCTTGAAAGATGACGAGTTGCATCCCTGTGCTTCCGCTTCCTCGCTGGGTTCCAGCCTTCGCAGCGGTGGGCGGCCCTGTTCCCAGTTCACGCATCGCTGGATCGTGTGGAAACGAGAAAGGAAAGGAAGCAGGTGGTTCAAATGGTGAACCGGGTCCAAGTACCTTAAACTGACTAAAATCAGTGTTGACCCAGACCAGCCGGCCCAACTTCTAAGTAGCACCAGCCAATGGACACGTGGCAAGATCCTATTTGCCCAAAAAGGTAAAATGCTTAGTTTTTTAATAAATCATAGAAGCTCGCTCGAGCATCGGAAAAATACAAATAATATACTGAAATGTTCAAAAACATTATTAGAATGTAATGAAACCATAATATTAGGCTTTTCATGCACTAATCTTAGTGATATCATGTAAGATGTGTAATGCTTAGTTCATGAGTAATAAATATCAAATGATGATATAAAACTATGGAAAATATTAGAAAGTCCATGATCATGTTTATAATCCATCTGAAGTCAGAAATAATGATGTTGATGTACGAAATCATGTAATTCATTTAATGTGGCTAATTAGGGCTTATAACCCTAATTAATATACAATAAATACATACATGCTTAATAAATGATGAAATTTACAGAGTAAGCTCATATAGCAGTATATGGAACGTCAATTTTAATTATGAGATCATGATGATGCATAGAATTCCTATTATATTAAGATGAACCTTGAAACATGTTATGAAACCCTAATTTAAGTTAATGATGTAACCTAGGGTTAATACGTGCATAAAAAGCATATGGAAGCTAATGTTCACATAATGAACCAAAATCTGGAATATGACATTAGTAAGATAATTCCAAGATGAGAATGTAAGTAATTATGCATATACCTTAATGAGCTAAGTAAAACCCTAATATGAACACAATTAGGGTTAACATGAGATGTAAGATGATAAGAACTTGATGACAGTATATGGTCTTGTCTTGATCAGGTTTGACCAAGCTTATAGTTGACATCAGTGATATGTGATTAGTATGATCTATCTCTTTGGAAGGTATGCCATTACCTCTTACTTGGATTATTATACAATATGCTTGTGTTATGTAGTTGTAAATACTTGGAATATGCTATTGGTGGAAATGATTATTCTTATATGATATGTTGGTTGATCTTCTATACTTACTCCTATGAACACATCAAACATAATATATATGTTCCATTATATGAAAGCACCAACTCTTTGGCAGTGTGCTTGGAAGTGACCGAACTCTTTGGTAGTGGTCACGTTGTACATATGGAAGCACCAACTCTTTGGTAGTGTGCTTGGACCCAACTCTTTGGTAGTGGTCACATTGTACATATGATCCAACTCTTTGGTAGTGATCATAAAGGCCTTAATGCATTCAACTCCTTAGTAGTAATGCATGGATGATATAATGGAAAATATGCCTAAAAGTTATGTGTTCTCTTTTGTTGATAAACATTTTTGTTCAAGTATATGCTTTTTGTTATATTCTTCTGTTACTGCCAAGTATTAGTTTTAACTTATTTCCAAGATATGATAAGAGGTATATAAAAGACACGCAGGTGTACTCAGTACAATATTCTTGAATATTGTGCTCACGTGTACCACATAATATAAGGTATGAAGGAAAATAATGTATATATTTTTATTTCTTAAATGGTAAGTATAACATAGGAAAATAATTAATAAGTAGTGGAAATATAACATTATATTGGGTAACCAAAAATTCCATACACAATTGTTCCCCACGTTAAAGGTGGCATGAGAAAATAACAGGTTATTTGTACTTACATATGAAACTACTTGCAGAGGACAATCTGGAATCCCTAGTTATCATCAACATCAAACTCGTTTAATGATATCTATGATATTGCCATCTTTTAAATCACCTATACATTGGTGGTTTGGGGAAAAACACCCAGAAAAAAGTAAATAAAGATATGGGTTAGTGAACATTGAATATGTGCATAATAAACATATTTGAGCATTTTTAGACATGTAAGGAGAAAGGAGGGTGAGGCTCGTATAAAATGCAAGTCAGATTCAAGTTATATGGTTTAAAGTTCAATAACAAAAGAATAAATCAATAGAATTTATGAGAATATTATAATCATTTCAAAGATCTTTCCCAAACAAATCACAATAATAACAAAAATATGCATGAATTCAAGACTAAATGAATCCATTGTAGATTAGAGACACCATAGTATCTCGAGTTGGGGGTCAAGGAGATTAAAACCACGATCCTCAAAGGATATTGGGGATGAGAACCCATATACCCTATGGTCAAGTGGAATTAAAATGACGATGCCCAAAATATAAATAGTGGGACACATGTCCAATGTTTATGTTGTACAAAAGTACCGCTACTCTATATTACTATTCTAATAAGCATAAAATATAATATGTAAAGATAGAATGATTTCATAAATAATATATTCAACAATGTAAAGTTGTGAAAAGGGGTAATAATCCAACATCCAAGTATAGTACCACATTTTAGAAGCAATTAAAGAAATATATTTCATGAAATATAGAAATGGTGTCAAGAAAGAGAAATATCCAAAAGATGTTTCTAACACCCCATTTTTCGTATCACATGAGCGGAAGCATTCTTACTCAATGGAGGTGTCATAATATGCTAACCATGCAATTAAAGTAAAATAAACACTTTTCCTTGATAACATAGGAAAATAAAGGCCTTAATGCATTCAACTTCTTAGTAGTAATGCATGGATGATATAATGGAAAATATGCCTAAAAGTTATGTGTTCTCTTTTGTTGATAAACATTTTTGTTCAAGTATATGCTTTTTGTTATATTCTTCGGTTATAGCCAAGTATTATTTTTATCTTATTTCCAAGATATGATAAGAGGTATATAAAAGACACGTAGGCGTACTCAGTACAATATTCTTGAATATTGTGCTGACGTGTACCACATAATATAAGGTATGAAGGAAAATAATGTATATATTTTTATTTCTTAAATGGTAAGTATAAAATAGGAAAATAATTAATAAGTAGTGGAAATCTAACTTTATATTGGGTAACCAAAAATTCCATACACAATTGTTCCCCACGTTAAAGGTGGCATGAGAAAATAACAGGTTATTTGTACTTACATATGAAACTACTTGCAGAGGACAATTTGGAATCCCTAGTTATCATCAACATCAAACTCGTTTAATGATATCTATGATATTGTCATCTTTTAAATCACCTATACATTGGTGGTTCGGGGAAAAACACCCAGAAAAAATTAAATAAAGGTATGGGTTAGTGAACATTGAATATGTGCATAATAAACATATTTGAGCATTTTTAGACATGTAAGGAGAAAGGCGGGTGAGGCTCTTATAAAATGCAAGTCAGATTCAAGTTATATGGTTTAAAGTTAAATAACAAAAGATGTTTGTACCACCCCATTTTTCATATCACATGAGCGGAAGCATTCTTACTCAATGGAGGTGTCATAATATGCTAACCATGCAATTAAAGTAAAATAAACACTTTTCCTTGATTTAAAATCTGTTCATACATAGTTCTTGGTAAAAAAAACTACACCATAATCATCTATAATATCTAATCTAATTTATAACATGACTAAGCATAAGGTAAATATGATCTAAATCTCTGGATCATCTTGGTAAATGTGTTACAACCTCAATTTTTGCATATGTTTTCATAATTGAATTGTAAAGATTTTGTGAATATGGACTTAATTGAAAAAAAATGTATGCTTAGCTTCAAGAGATGGATTTCTTTGCAAATCTCCCTTTCGATATAAATTTCATAATTTCTATTATTAGATTAATCCAATAATGGATATAAAAGAGAAGAAAAGAAGAAAAGTCCAAATAAAAGGAAAAGATACCAGATAATGGATATTTAAGCAAAGTAATTATGAGAAATACATAGAAATATCTAGAAAGTGGAATTAATGGCCACAATTAAGTAAATTTCATTTCTATGTGATTTCTAATAAAAGAAATATGAAAAGAGGAAACAGGAAATAAAAGATAAAGAGAAATACTTTAATAAAGAAATAAGTAAGATAATGAGAAATAATGGATGTGGATGCATCTATATGGATAATAAGTATCCACTAAAAAGGATTTCAAAATATTAGTATTTCTTGGGGTCCAAGGAGTCCCAATAAAGAAGAAGAAAGAGAAAATATAAATAATACAAAATATGGGAATAGTGTGCTACATAATTAATGACTTTTTTATATTATCAAAAAGAGATATTATTTGCTTTATGAAAGTAGAATTGTGTGGCCCATGGATTAAACGTCAATCACAAGGAACATAAAAGAGGTAAGATTCAGATTTCTTAATAACCAAGGATCATGATTAGAAAAGGACATCTTTTAATAAATAAAAGAGAGGAGTTATATCTTAAATAAGAATGTGTGGTTGCCATGGTTGATGAGGGACTTGTTTTCCTCATGGATAGGCAAGCTAGGGAATTTCTACCCTCCTCTATATAAGGGTAGACCCCTTGGCCCGAGTTCAAGAAGATCCCATGCACCACTCTCTCTTTCTCTTCATTGTTTCCATTCAAAACCCTAACCAAGGAAGTAATGCAATCTATGGAGCAGTGAGGAGCTGTGAAGTCATCAAGATAGAAGCATGCTACCCCATGATGCCAGAGAGAAGTCTATCCAGCATCGCCATGCCCTAAACGATGCGCCACAACAGCAACATGGTTGCATCGTCGGCCGCATGTTGCAGGCCGTTGTGCTTGAAATCGGCCATCGGGGTCATGACCTGGGTGGTGCCCCAAGTGTAGAGGAGGGCAGCGGAGCAAGGGCAGTAGCTGGTGACAAGGTTCAAGCACTGGAGAGGAGGGGGCGGACCCACGAAGAGCTGCAAGTCGACAGAAGCTAGGGTGTCGTGAGGTTGAAGATGATCGGGCCTCATTTGACATTTTTGCCCCTCTGCATGCTAAAGTGCTGGCCACTTAAGTGAGGGAAAGATCGTAATTTAGTTATGTTTGGCCAAATCTACGATTTGCATGGGATAGATGATGTGGCAGCCTCCCATTGGTTCAAGTAAGTGAATTCTTACAAAAATCATATATAATTATTGATAGCTCCGATGGAAACATGCAAAATATGAAAATTGATCACGAGAACGTGTAGAATCCAATAAAAATACTTTTAAAGCCTGATTTTGTTCCTATTTACAAAAGTATGCTAAGTTAATGAAAAGTACTTTGAAATTATGTTAGAAACCCTAATTGAAATTAATGGTTAAGTTCATGTGATGCTTAACTGGTGAAATTAAGTAATAGTAACTTGTTCAAATGTTAATGATGAACTTGAACCTGATCTAGATGAATTAGTGCATGGTTTAGGGTTTTACACCAATTATGAATGATAAAGCATTTAGAAACCTTAATTTAGGGTAAAAGAGGAAAAGATCATATTTAATTCGAAAAATGTGAAAATCTGTTGTTAAATGATGATCCTAGCATGTTAGATGAGATAGGTTATAATCCTTACGGTTTGTTAGTGATTTTACTTAATTATGGTTTGTAGTAATAAAAAGAAAAAACCTAATTGCAATGAAAACCCTAAAAGTGGATTAGAAACCCTAGGAAGCAAGCTAGGTTTAATAGACCTTGATGGCATGATCAATGATAGGAAAATTCTGATGCATATTTCAGGGTCATCTTGTATGCTTGGTTGTTTATCGGATTACTTGCTTAGTTGGATTATTTCTGCACTCAAGTCAGCCTGACATGTATGTGGTTACACTTATGGTTAATTTCTTTAGTTTCACGATGATTCCCAGATGTTTTATCGGTTGCCTAAAAATAACTACTTGGATGACTTTTATTTCATGCAACTATAAAGTGACTATGATTATCACCATAAATATATATACATGACTGGCTCAGATCATGGTCCTCCTCTGTGGCTTTGCTAATGATGAAAAGGGTAACCTAGTACATGGCCTACTTGTTAAGTAGGACATCAGGTTATCATGAGTTAGGAATTGGGCTACCCATGTGTAGTGCCATGCAGCTCTTTAGCACACCATGAGTTAGGGAGTGGGCTACCTATGGGTAGTGCCATGTGACTCAACCCTATATATTGATCTACCTGTTAGGTAGGATCATGCGGGGTTTAATGGGGATCTACCATAACGAAGGTATCATCCAGGTCCACTACAGGGACAACACAGAGGCTAGGGTATATATGGATTGAGCAGTTATGTTTAAAATGTTAAGTTGTTTGTTAAATCATAATTGACTACAATATGTTGTTACAGTTAATTGCACGATTATTGTTTCCCCCACATACCGATATATTCATTTATGCTGACCGACGTTTTGTTTGTCAGCATTTTAGGTACAATTGAACATGACAAATAGTAAAGTGGCATATTGTGAAATTAAGAAATAAAGTGAAAGGAAGATTAGTTAGAATAGAGTCCATATGTGGATAGAAGTTAGATATCCAAGTTTTTGAAAAAGGTATGGAAAGTTTTATTTTTTTCTAGCTTTCAGTATAGTCCTGGTAGAATTTAATAATTATTACTGATTATTTGTCGAACTTTAAATGTAGGAAATTGGGATAATGGCTCTGACCTCTTGGTCTCCCTTAATTGGGGGTTACCGGGAGGCGGGGTCATTACAAAATATCACCCCACCAGACAAAGTTTGAAGATCTCCTAGTCTTGATTTTTCTTTTTATCCTTCACTTGCTTCAAGTCCTACAGACATATCGTCCCCAACCATGCAAAACAAACATCACATCAATAAGTGATATTTAACACTTTATATGACATAAAAATAAATATAGCTTGACATCAGTAAAATTGATGGGAATTAACTTGACATAAACTTGAACATGGTTTTCCTTAAGCATTCATGATTCATTAATGACATGAACAATTGAACAATAAGTATATGCATCTCTCTATGATGCCCACTTAGGAGCACATGATTGCTAGGAAAGCCCTTAATGCTAGGAAATCCCTTGATGACCCCTGAAGGTCCATGACTCAGGACCATACAAAAACTAATTCAATTCCATTTAACTTAACATTAACTTTAACATTGACATTAACATGATCCTTGAACATTAACATTATGGGATTTCTCCCCTTGAATAATAATGGGATTTCTCCTTCATAATGTCTTAATGGGATTTCTCCCTCATAAACCATAGTAGGGTTTCCCCTTTCTTAAGCATGATTCATTAATCTTAATCATAACCATGATTAGTGTTTTAGCATATACTATAAGTAATCAACTAATCAAACAATGATAGATATACATGATTTCTTCTCAAGAAAACATTTGTAGTTCATGAAGCATACTAAAGTGCATAATTATAAATAAACATACATTAAACAAAAATTACTTGTGTCAAATATCTATGGCATGCGTACCTAGAACATTCCAACTTAGGTCAAGTCCTTTGGCTTGATGGTGTCCTCTATTCACCTATAATTTGATTCAAATCATAATATGTACATTAGTTCATAGTAACTAAACCCTAATCTTGGTATTTGAATTATTGAAGAGTTTTAATGTGGAAACTAGTGTTTGAAAACAAGTCAAATTGATAGAGAATCATAAGAGCTTTCCAATGAATATTTTTGCTCATTTTTCTTAGCATCCTGAGATTTACTATAAATTATTGAAAGTCTGACCAATCAGAATTCACGAAAATGACACAAAACTGATAAATATCCAATGGGGAGTTGGGGCTCATATGAGGTGAACCAATGGTGAATTTCCATTTCGGCATCGTGCCTCAATAAGAAATCATGTGGGTGGAAACAATAAAACTCAAAAATGCCCTTGTGACATCGATAATGTGATTGATCTCGCAAGGGCACCAAGGTCTAATCACGACGTGGCTTGTTCCTTCTTCAGGACATGGATCGTGAGCAACAACTATGGTGAACTCCAGATGTGATCACACTAGAGAAACTGTCTCAGGACAAATGGAGGGGAGAATTAGCTCCATCTTCTTGCCACAAAGCCAACAATCCTCCATTTAGGGTCAAAACATGGTCAGAACGACGAGCTTCGACTTGTCGAAAAAATAATAGGTCATGGAATACGGGTGAGGAAATAAGGTGATGACGAAGGAAGGGGAATTTGGGCCCTCAAAGCCAAACAATGCAAATTTTAACATCAGGAAAAGACAAAGAAGATCTCACATGATCAAATATGGCAAAAATTGATCACCACATATCCGACAATAGGTGAGTATGTAAAGATGCATCTCAGTCATTACTTCAAACTACAAGGTCAGATGTATTGTAGTAGCTTGTATGGTCCCTTTTGAGGTCTTCTATTTGTTGTCTGAAAACCAATCATGATCAGAAGTCCCTGACGGTAGAGATTCACACCAGGATCCATGGTAGTTTTTCAAGATGCCTCCAGGGTGAATTGTGGCCCATGCTGAGATGGGGTTGAGGTCATAGGGGTCAGGGGATGGTGGAAATGTTGATAATTGTGAGGGAAGTGGCTCAAAGGTGGAGAACAATGACCTTGCTCGTTAGAGACCCCAAGTGAGTAGGTTACAGTTTTTGGATATAAAGGGGCTAAAATTGCTGGTGAAGGACATATTCATGAAGGTCAGTGATGCTTTTGAGTGCCTTATATAGGGTTGGGAAGCATCGAGGTGGTGTTAGTGAAATCATGACAGAGAGGGGATGATGCCCTAGTTTGGGCATTTCAACAAATGACCACGATGGAGGGTGAGTAGTTGCTTGCTAGAAATAGTAGAGAGAGATGAAATCAATAGAGAAGAAATTTTTGAAAATGGTGGAGTAATGAGGAAGAGAGGAGCCTAGAAAGGAGTTACTATTAGACTGGCTCAATTTCACGAGATAACAGGAGGTATAGGATGACTTTTATGTCATTAGATCATGAATAACAAAACAATGAGCATCGAATTCTATGTGTGAGAGGAGATGTAACACATGACACTAATTAAATTTAGGACTTAAGGTCCACTTGATTCATTAAATCAATTCGAATTCTAATCTTAGTCAAATTATATAATAACTTGTTTAATTCCTTTGGAGGGTCAAACATGGTCAAAACTAGACCAAATTTGTATCACATGTCCAATAAATGGTCTAGGTTCTTTCTATGACCTTCGATTTATGTTTTGTCCACTATATGTCCATTAACATATTAAAATCCATTATCTAGAATTATGTACATATACATTGAAATAATGTATAACATATTTTCATATTTGTTCCCTTTGAGTTCAAAAATGAGATGATCAAGGGGTATCCTTATCAATACTTAATTTTTATCTTATATATCATTTAATACCATCTTAGAGGAGAGGAAAAAAAAGGAAGGGGAACTACCATTCATCAATTTGAGTTAGTGGAATTATATATTGTGCATTTGAAAGAGAAGATACATTTGAGTCTCATTTTTAAGCTTTCTTACTTCATTTTCATATAATAAATTCCATTTAGGGTCTTTTGGCATTAACCTCCCCATTATTTTTATTTATGGAAAACCCTTCTAAAGTTTAAATTAGATAAAAAAAGTGGTATGTTACAACTCTATGCACCTTAAAATGAATTTCATCCTCAAAATTTGCTAGGGTACTGCCCACCTTAGGGTTTCTCTTACTTCTTCATTTAATGATATCTAACACAATAAAATTTGCATGAAAAGAAATGTATTTCATAAAAGGTTCATGTATGCTCAAAAGTTTGCATGAAAAGGGTTTATGACATTTAAATTTCAAAAAAAAATCTATGTGATCTTGAACTAAATACAACTTTACTCCTCATATTTTATGCTTAGGGTTTATGGAACCAACTCATAACTATACATAGCACATCTAACTCAAAATTTTCATGAATTTCTAACACTAGGTGTAGGGTCCTTTAGGTAACTCCTACATCCCTAGATATGTGGTGATCAATCACATACCTAGAGATGTGGGATCGTATTATGCTACCTTTCACTAACCTACTAATACATGTGTGCCATATCACATGAACTAGTAAGAAAGGAGAAATGCATAGAAGGTCTCATGCTCATGACATTCCTCTTCAACTCTTAGTTGGCTGGCCATAACCGTTGAGACTAGAGAGGCTGCCTCATTAGTTAGGGTTAGGTTGATACTTGTGATCTAAACTTAGGTAAACATCTATCTCTACCCTTTCTATCTCTACTAGGGTGAAAACTCTAGTCATTCTAGGTCATGCTATCTTTCCTTTGAGAATCTAACCATAAACCCTAATCTCAAAAATTTATTCTAGGGTGGCTATGAGAATCTTATTTGCCTAGCGTCCATTTACCAACCTCGCCCTGATACCATAATGTAACACCCCATTTTTTGTATCACATGAGCAGAAGATTCTTACTAAGTAGGGGTGTCACAATATGCTAATCACACAATTAATGTAAAGGAAACACTTTGCAATTCTTTAAAGCTAATTCATACATAGTTCTTGGTAAAATAAAACTACATCATAATCATCTATGAGATTTAATATAATTGATAAAATGACTAAGCATAAGGTAATATTTATCTAAATCACTGGATTGTCTTGGTAAATGGCACCCCACCAAGAAAAGCTTGAAAATTTCTTAGTATTGATTTCCCTTTTTATTCTTCACTTGCCTCAAGTCTTGTGGACATCTTGTCCCCAACCATGCAAAACAAACATCACATCAATAAGTGATATTTGGCACGTTATATGACATAAAAATGAATATATCTTGACATGTGTCAACTTGACATAAACTTGAACATGGTTTTTCTTAAGAATTCATGATTCATTAATGACATGAAGAATCGAACAGTAAGTATAGGGATTCCTATATGATGCCCACTTAGGAGCACATGATTGCTAGGAAAGCCCTTGATGCTAGGAAATCCTTTAACGACCCCTTGAGGTCCATAATTCGGGAGCAAATAAAAACTGATTCAATTCCATTTAACTTAACATTAACTTTAGCATTGACATTAACATGATCCTTGAATATTAACCAGATGGAATTTCTCCCTTTGAATCATAATGTGATTTCTCCCTCATAATGTCTTAATGGGATTTCTCCCTCATAAACCACAATAGTTTTCCCCTTCTTAAGCATGATTCATTAATCTTAGTCATAACCATGATTAGGGTTTTACCATAGACTATAAGTAATCAACCAATCAAACAATGATAGATATACATGATTTCTTCTTGAGAAAACATTCATAGATCATAAAGCATACTAAAGTGCATAATCATAAATAAACATGCATTAAACCAAAATTACTTGAGCCAAAAATACATGGCCCCTTACCTTGAATAGTTCACCTTAGGTCAAGTACTATGAATTGAGTGAGACCTCTAATCAATTGTAATTTGATTAAAATCATAATATGTACATTAGTTCATAGTCTTTAAACCCTAATCTTGGTCTTGGAATTTCTAAAGAGTTTTAATGTAGAAACTAACATTTGAAAACAAGTCCAATTGATAGAGAATCAAAGGAGATTTCCAAGGAATATTGTTTCTCATTATTATTAGCTTCCTATGATTTACTATGAATTATTAAATATCTTACCAATCAGTAATCATGAAAATTACACATACATGATAAATATCCATTGGGCATTGGGGCCCTTCTGAGGTGAAAAAATTGTAAATTGCCATGTTGGCATCATGCCTCAAAAACCAATCAAGCGGGTGGTGACATTAAAACTAAAAAGTGCCCTTGTGACATCGATAACACAATTGACCTCGCAAGGGAACCAAGGTCTAATCATGACCTAGCTTGTTCCTGATTTAGGCCATGTATCATGGGAAGCAACTATGGTTATCTCCACATGCAAACTTGTGGGACAAACTGACTCAGACCAAATAGAAAGGAGCATTAGCTCTGTCTTGTTGCCACAAAGCCAACGGTCCTTCATTCAGGGTCTAAACATGGTCAGAACAACGAGATTGATTCGTCAGAAAAAGAACATGTCATGGCATATGGTAGGAAAAGACACAACAACACTCACATGATCAAATAGGGAAAAAATTGGTCGCTACATAGAAGACAATCGGTGAGTATGTAAAGTTGCATTGTACCAGGCAGATGTATTGTAGGAGAATTGGCGGTCCCTTTTGAGGTCTTCTATTCATTGTTCGCAAACCAAGTATGGTCAAACATCCCTAGTGGGAGAACTTCATACTAGGCTCCCTATTTTTTTCAGGAGGTCTCCTGGGTGAATTGCAGCCCATGCAGAGACTGAGGTTGAGTTCACAGTGGTCAAGGGATGGTGCAAACTCTGGTGATTGGAGGGAGGTCAACTGAAGGTGGAGAACGATGACTGTGGTCTTCAGAGACCCAACGTGAGTAGGTTATAGTGTTTGAGGATAAAGGGGTGAAATTGGTGTTCTCTGTGAAATCAGGGATAAAGGAGAGATGGATGTTGGTCGATGGTTCTTTTGAGTGTCTTATATAGGGATGTGAAGCACTAGGGTGGTGTCTGTAAAATAATGGTGGAGAGGGGCTGATAACCTAGTTTGAGCATTTTGCCAAATGACCACAATGGAGGGTGATTAATGGTTTTCTAGAAATGGTAGAGAGAGAGACGAAGTCAGTGGAGAAGAAATCTTTGAAATAGTGGAGTAATGAGGGAGAGAGGAATTGAAAAATGATTTACTGTGAGACTAGCTCAGTTTGGTGAGATAACTGGATGTAGAGGATGATTTTTAAGTCGTTAGATCATGAAAAATAAAACCATGACCTTCATTTGCCATACATGAAAGGAGAAGTAACATGTGACACTAATTAAATCAGTCCTTAGGTCCACTTGATGCACTAAATCAATTCAAATTCAAATCATAGTAAAGTTATATAATAACTTGTTTAATTCATTTGGAGGGTCAACATTGGTCAAAACCTAACCAAATTTGGAACACATGTCCAATAAGTGGTTTAGATTCTTTCTATTCCCTAATATTTACATTTTTTCGATTATATGCCCATTAATACATTAATAGCCATTATCTTGAATTATGTACGTAAACATTGAAATAATGTGTAACATTTTTTCATATTTATTCCCTTTTACTTCAAAAACGAGATGATTAATGGGTATCCTTTGTAAGGATTAATTTATATTCGTTATATACTTTAATACCATATTGGAGGAGAGCGAAAAAAAGGAAGGGGAACTATCATTCATCAATTTTAGTTAATGGAATTATATAATGCACATTTGAAAGAGCAGATACATTTGAATCTCATTTTTAATCTTTCTTACTTCATTTTCATATTAGAAATACCCTTTATGGTATTTTTCCATTAAACCACTCAATAATTGTTATTTAGGAAAAATCCCATTTTGAAGTTTAAATTAGATCTAAAAATTGAGGTGCGACAATGTTTCATCCTTATTGACCTTCCCTCGGGTTGGTATGCTTGCAATTAAATTAAATGACACCTTGCACTAATATAAAATAGAGTCATCCATAGTTTCTGGATATGGAAACTATAATTGGTTCATATTGAAATCTAAATATATTAAGCTATGCTTGAAATAACATGACTACGACTAATGTCAAAGATATCTAAGAGTTTGGATCGACTTAGTAAATGGCACCCCATTAGGAAAATCATAAAATCTTCCTAGTCCTTGCTTGTCCTTGTTACTCTTCACTTGCTCCAAGTCCTAAGGACGTTGCGTCCCTAGCATTGCAAAACAAACATCACATCAGCAGGAGACATTTGACACTTTATATAACAAAAAGTAAATATAACTTGACATAAAGTAAACTTGACATGAAATAAAATTGACATGAGCTTGACATAAACTTGACCATGGACTATCTTAATCATTCTTTGGATATCTTAAATTGATGAGTTGGATAAGTAGATATATGATGCCTCTCTTAATGCCCCATAGGAGCCTATATTTTCTAGGAAGCCCATAATTCTAGGAAAGTCCATAACGACCTAAAGGTCCATGATCGAGGAGAATACAAAAACTTAACCAATTCCTTAAGATTGTTCATGATCTTGACTTAATCATTATCTCTAATCTTAATCTTGACCGTAATAAGATTTCTCCCTCTTAGTGCCATAAAGGGATTTCTCACCTTCAAACATAATGGGATTTCTCCCATTTAATTTCTTAATGGGATTTCCCCTCATTATGTCTTAATGGGATTTCTTCCTCATAGTGTCTTAACATGGTTTCTCTCTTCTTTGAACATGATTCATTATTCATAGATTATAGTCATATCTAGGGTTTATACAATAGAACATGAGACATCAATTAGACAATGATAGCTATACATGATGTTATCTTAGAGAGTGTTCATAATTTTATGAAACATAATAATGAGCATAACCATAAAATAAACATTCAATAAATTGAAATTTACTTGTTCCAAATATGCATGGCCTGCTTACCTTTGATACAGATGATTTCATTAATGTGTGCTCAATTCTTTTTTTGATAACCTAATCACCTAGACATCAATAAATTTTTATAATACCATGTGTGTGTCCATTTTTCATTTTTTAATATCAACCCCCATCTCCTTAACCATGTAACCAAAATATGATTCTAAATTAACTATAAAACTCTAATGTAAAACCTTGATAATTTTTTGGCATTTAATGCATATCAAAACTCGCATTATATAATCACTATAACACTCATACTTGAATAAGCCATAACAAATCACATAATGTACTATATGCGAACATATTAATCTATATTTTAAAAAATATTCAAATATTTTCATTTGTCTCTAAATACTACAATTTGGTTGAAATCATAAACCAAAAACTCTATTTTATGGCAGTTAAGCATATATGTATTATCTTATAAAAACATATCATATAATATCCTCTTGAGTATAAAACTAATTAATAATTTAAGAAAGTATGAAACATCATCAAAACATTGAAAACAATAATGGTACCATGTAATAGGGTTTGGATAAAAATATCAAACTATTCTATAGCCAAATAATGAGGGGAATGTCCAAAATATTGTTATTAGGATTTGCATCAATAACCTATATAAAACTTCAAAAATAGATTGATCAGACCTTAGATTACATGGAATATACTTACCATAAAACATCTATTATTTTCTAAAGTCATTTTCTATTTTAATGTATAGACATCAAAATCATATAGATTTTAATATACATAACAAATAAAACAACAAACGTCAAAATCATCTACTAAATATATGTTTAGGACATAGTACACTCAAAATCCTTTCTAGTGATATCTTAAACTCCTCAAACAGACACCCAAAACTCAAGTTATTTTTTTTGTAAAGTTACCTTAGTTTTACTTGGTATTAGCACCAACTACGGAAAACATATAGTTGTGCATGCGGGTAGAGGAGGGCTATAAGGACACAACAATGGTGATATTTCACCATAGTTGTAGGCATAGGGGGAAGCAACGATTATATGCCAAGTGAAGATGTATTGTAAAAATAGAGGGGGAGGCGTGGTCTTGGACGAGTAGGATATCAAGTACCTTTGTTTCTTTGTTCCCTTGTTGTAGCGCATCCATAAAGGAGGGGAAGAATGAGGGTTGGGAAAAGGAGAATAAGGGATGGAGAAAGTGGAGTTATGGTGACACCCCAAAAACACAAGCCCCACGAACCCTTATAAACTCCCTCCCATTGTATACATTTTTGTTTCCTTCCTTCCAAGTTAGGATAAAACATGAGTGGAATTATTACAAGAAAATTCAATGGAGACGTATTTGATTTAAACCATCACTTATTTGTCTTCTTCTCTATCTCCAAAAGTTCTCAATGTGTAAACCACAATCCCAAAATATTTTTAATGTAGACCACATCCTAGTCTGACAAGAAGTATCTTCCTACTAGAATCCAACTCATAACACATTACAATTGTAAAATAGAAATACCCTCAACGTGAAGATAAATTATCTGATGTAATTGAATTTAAAGAGACACTTAAACTCATTTAAAAATCATCACTATATTCTCAAATTTGCAATGGTCATTATGAGCATTAATGTCATATATAAAACCCATCCAAATTGTGGATGTCTATCTATAGTCAGACGAAACATTTATTACACATCCTAAAAATTTAAAATAACCATTATTACATTACTATATTTTTCTTATTCTCATAGAAATATCAAACTATCTTTTTTCACAACCATTTCCCATTGACTTCATTATGTAAAAAAACTCCCTAACTTCTGCTTGCTTACCATAGATATTTGGACCAACAATTTCAATTTAGGAATGCAATAATATCATTCATAAAAGTATATGACTACATTTAATTTAATATTTCCTATATATTATTCAAAAATATATATAATTTGGTCGAGTATTATTTAAAAAATGTTGAATATGATTACTCACTCCTATATATATTCTTATTTGTTTGAAATGATTTTATTATTATGAAACATTAAACTATTATTTGTTTGAAATAGTAAACCATTCAACCAAATTATTTAAACTTTTAAACATTAAAAATAAAATCATCAAACTCTACTTTCGGCTTTCTTTGAACTACTTTAAATATATAATTTGCATGTTGACTAATTTTAACCAACAACTAATCAATGTTTGCATTATTTTGGTTATACATACATCAAATAGATTAACATTGTGTTTACATTTATTTCAGTGATCAACAAAATCAAAATGAAATCAAGTTTGTACCATGTGTTAATTAGGTAGTCTAGATCTATCCTAATAATTAAAATTTGAGTTTTGTACATATCTTGTACACAAAATTCCATTTGGGTCATTTATTATAAATATATGTTTTTAAAGGATGAAACTAAATGGTAAAGGACTTTCCCTTGTTAATCTTTGAGCCAATTCTAGATGGTCATTAATTCTTATCATAAGTCAAATCACATATCTTTTATTCCTGTTTTTGAGAAACTCTCTTGGAGGAAAGAGAAAAAGAGATTAATGATACTTTCTTCTTATATTTAAAAGATATAATAGGAAAAGGGGAACTTTTTGCCCAAGTTATTAATTCCACATGTATATTTTTGAATTCTATTTCTTTACTCCTTCTCTTTTATTTTTTTTCAAACGTTCTCAAGGATAGGAGAGAAAAAGAAAGGGAAACTAATATAATAAATTTGAGTTAATTGCAACACATAATGTACATATGAAAGAGAAAACATTATTTTGAGTCTCATTTTTTCTTCTCACTTTATTATTATTTCAGAAATATCATGTCATTGTTTTTTTACATTAAGTCCATCAATTATATAAATTTAATAAAAATCATTTTCTAATTTAAATTCATTGTGAAAATGTAAGGCCCTAGAACTTGCTGAATCGAGATGAATGTTCTTAATTACCATAATTTAATGCTTCTAACCCTAATCTAACCTTTTAATATGTTTTGAAATCATAAGACAAGCTTAAGTTTCACATTTGGTCCAATTTGGACACTTTTTGAACAAGATATGCAATTTTCTGTACATTATGGACTTTTCTGCAATTTACCCAATTGAGGGATTTTATTTGCAATTTGTCACATACATTATGTTCCTTATATTATATATTATCATTCTTGATCTTTTTGAGCCATGGGGATCCTAGTTGAGCCATGGTTTGAAGGTGTTTTCATCAAGGGTATTTTAGGGTTTACCGCTTCACGGATGAGCTACTTTTAGTAGCTATCAACTAATGAATTATGTGATTGGTTGGGAATTTCGACAAAGGAAATCTAAGTAGGTTAACAGGGACGGTGGGGGAGCTTCTTGTGTGTGTCCTTGTATATTGTCAATAGTTTAAGGCCATAAACACATGGGGAAGCTACTTTTACACCTCATGCTTGCTTCTATCCTTATCCATGGACTATATTTGCCTCTTCCTTGCCCAAATACAAAACTATGCTTGCTTTCTCTTTCCTCTAAACTAGAGTAACTAATCCACTCTGTTTTTCTACAGAACCAACTGGTCTAAGGTAGAAGACAACCCCTTTTTGGAGAAGAAGGTCTCCTAAGGCTCGATCTAGCCCTACCTAGGGTTTCCAAGGTCATCTTCTAGGGAATTCGACCAAGGAAAGTTGTTTTCTTCCTTCGTTCTTCATTTTTCTTGCTCTTCTCCTTCCTTAGACCTTCCTCCAGGTTGGAACCTTGGTGTTCCATGGTAGAATTTGCTCTAAAGCTCTAAAACCCTACCTTTCTTGCTCCTTATGTTTAGGGTTTGCTCATTTGATGAAGAAAGGTGCTAGATGGACGAATTCCGCTCGAGATTTCTTCTGTGTGGGGTATACTATTCTCATTATAGGAAATTTTTATAACTTTCTCCACGTTTATTGCTTACAATAAGCTTACTAGCTCATGTTCTTGTTTGAAAATGATGATTTATGCACTAAAAAGCTATGCTTGACTTGGAATTCGATTTTTATAATGTTCCCTGTTCTAATTTCAGTTCTAGATGAACCTGTGATCATGTGTATGTTATTACTAAGGTATAATATGACTTGGATCAAGCTGTTTTGACAACCTATGGTGCTAAGCACCTATCAAACAATGGTCAATTTTAGGGTTTAAAGTTGATTTCATCTATAAACCATGACCCGTGATGGTACCATTGCAACAACCCTAAGGTGTTGTCTTCATAACAACTGATGGTCGTGATCAAGGTTGTCAAATAATGGTGACAACCTATGGTCACCCCCTTAGGTCAGGTTTTTGACCAATTCAAAGTTTAATGATCAACCATTAAGTACCCTACTGATGTTATCAATCAATAATGACATTAGCTTAATATTTGATGTTGATTAATGAATATAGTGTTGATATAACAACATATGGTGATTTAATGGTCACTAATGATAGTGGATCAGATCTCTAAAACCTATGTTGAGTCAAACATTGTAGTTGTATCATCAATTAAGCCTTAGACCAATGGTTTCTTGGGTCATTTGATGCAATGGTTGGACCTATACTGTAATTGATGATTTTAATATTTGAACTTGACCCAATGGTCAAGATCTACTATTTATTCCTCCAATAAAGTAGAATAATGGATAATGTAATATGTTGGTCCTAATAATGTGATTTAGATGGTTTCCTATATATGATCAACTTAAGGAGCTTAATTGTTGACAATGGATTGCTTGTTTTAAATGAACAGTCAATTGTGGGTTTTACCCTTCTCTCAATGGAACTTTTTGTGTTGTTAATCAAGGTATGTCTAGGGTTAGATGGTGACTCTTTCTAGAGAACAAATCAAGTACTTCATAGGTGGTTTATCCAAGGTGTTTACTTATGTAAACAAATAATGGTCTTACCTTTTAAGCATCCAATGGTTCTGGGAGACATTGTGGTATGGTGATATGGGTTGAATGATGATGGAACAAATGGAGGGTTACCCTTGATAAGGTATTCTTACCTATTCACTCATATGAATAGAAGTGATGATAATGATATTGTGTTGATATGTAACCCTAATGAGGTAAAGCTTTCTATACCCAACTTTAATATAACTAAATGATGGTAATTACGTAAGAATAGTCCTTGAATGATTAATACAATAATGGAGTACTCTCTTATTGTTGTTGAAGCCCTATTATTCTATAACATGATGGTTACACCATGATTTATGTGTGGGTTCATACTTGAGAATAGTATGCAATGTGATGGTGATGCTTCACCTTATGCATCCATGATCCATGGGGGATGTCATGAGTTAGAGTTTGGGTATAAGTGTTGATTAGTAACATTAATATAATTTATCTTGTGAACCTAACTCTAATGCAAATAGATAAAGCTGAGTATTCATGTTTAACATTCTTATTTGATGGAATGATGGTGGAATAACCTACTTACTATGATCATAACCTTGATATGTTAATTGGTGGTTATCATAACCACATGGTTGATACTTTCTTATGCTAAACATGTGCATAATGAATATGATGAGAGTTAATCATATCTAGATTCCTTGCATGTTGATTTATTAAAGGAATGTTATGAATGTTAATATAACCCTACTATGATTGTTTATGAATATCTCCTATCTCATTAATGTAATATTGTGTTGATCTGGTGTATTATATGTAAGTGATGTTGTTGAGCCTTGTTATAAGGCCTGGAAAGATAATGATGATCTTGAAGTGAATAGTATGATGGTCTTAATGACCTTTGTGCATGGTTGAGCCCTGAATGAGGTGTAATCCTCTTGTGTTGATAAGGGTTGATACCCTATGACATAGTAGAAAGGATTTATATCTTATGATAGTATGATGACTAGTGTGGTCTCATGAATGGCAAGTGAATAGTACCATGTGATGATGAGATGAGAAATTATGTTTCACACATTTTATATCTTTTGAAGTTGTGATATTTATATGCTTGTTGGAAGTGAATTAGGGTTTGTATGTCCACTTGTTTGATGTAGTCTTAATTCACCCAATTTGCATAACTAATCAAGTGAAACTCTAATCATGTAGTTCCCTGTGACATAGATCCATCTGAGTGTCAGAACTTGCCAGATGGTGAAACGAGTATTCCTAAGGGAAACTCGAAGCACATATTGATGAGTATGCGGGGTGCTTATCATCCTGAATTCAAGTGTTTAGGGAGGATGACTGCGGTCATACCTAGCCCTCGGTTTGACAACAGTTGTGGTCGTGTCTCGATGATTATATATGTGATGATATTGGAGGACAACTGCGGTTGTACCTCAGATGTTAGGGTATGCGTACTCACCTCCTTTCACTAGTGCCATGACCTGTACAAAGGAAGGACTAGGCTATTAGTAGCTTGACCTTATGTGTCACTGTGGCAGACCCGTATTGACCGGAGGCAGAGAAGATCTTAGGAGTCCGGCTCTTCCTAGATGTTGTATGGCACTGATTTCATCTTAGCAGTGGTCAGTTGGATTTTGAGTGGTATCCTCAATTTCCTTAGGGCATAATAAAAGATGTAAGATAGTAGTGTAGCATATTTGTTTAGGTTTATACACAATGTTTCACATTAGATGATAACCTTGTTTGTTATCTTTACATAAAGATGATGCTTACTGCAATTAAGAGATAGTAGATATACTTATTTTGTGGATATGCTTAAGATTGTAGATGCATACATACAGTAGCCATGCTTATGGTGATAACTATACTGCTACTTCTGATTATAATCATGATGCTAGCTATCTCATGTTGTTAGTTATGTTTAGCATGCTAGCCATGCCTTTGTAACTAGAGATGCGTATACTGCTAATTATTCTTATCCAGGTAGTTGTGCTTATATTGTTAGCTCTTCTTATGATGTTGATATGTTCAACCAATTAGACATGCTCATGTTGTTAGCTATGCTATGTTACTAGACTTGCTCATGATGCTAGAACTGCATATGCCACTGAATTGCTTATATTGTCAACAAGATAAAGGATGATAGTCTGGCTAATGATGATAGTTATTATCTACTCCTTTATGTATTTTGTTAATCATCAATATTGTTGATCTTATTTGTTTTCTCTGATTAAACTGCTTAATTGTTTAATTGCTTAAAAATGTTGTAATCAATAAACATTGTTGGACGTTATATCTCTTACAGGGACATGGGTCTCACCCTTGTGGTTCGCCACATTTTTTTAGGTAATCAGAAGTGACAAAAACAAACATGTGGCAGCAAAGAGGAGCTATAGTAATGAATCTTTGATAAAGTTGATTAGATGTCTAGTGTGTCCTAGAGTCATCATTGTACTCTCAGGTCCGGGTGAGAAAAAGTTTGTATATGGTGTTTCAAACGAATTAGACTTTTTTACCATATTAATACTTGTTTGTGTGGCATATACGAATATTATTCTCCCGTGTATATATGTGGTGGCTAAGATGATAGAACAATTTGTATCAAATTCTTGGCATATTATGGATATAAGAAAGATGTTGGACTCTTATGCAAATGTTTCTGAGCGGGTGTTGAAGTTGAAATCAGTTTTAATTTACCCATATTTTTGGGTATGTGATTAATTAGTGATTGATTGTGTTTTATATTTTGAGTAATATTGTTTAGTGTAACGGTTTCTTACAAGTTGGTATCAGAGATTTAGGTTCACCAAGTCTACAGGGACACTAGGACTTAGGACTAGGATGATGTCTTAGTTAGGAATATGACATAAAAATATGGTGCATACTACCTAATCTCAGTATTTGGGTGCCCTGGCCAAGTATTCAATTATTGAAGAAACGGTAAGTATGGAACTCTTAGATTTTTATCTTTCTAATTACTCTGATCAAGTAGTCATTTTGAGTCAATCTAAAGAGCATAACGAATAGCAAATCATGGTGTGAATATCTAAATCCTATCTTAAAAAAGGTGGGAATTCCATCATAATCTATCAAAACTTGAATGTTTGGTAACTATAAGAGAAAGATACAACACCATGAAATCTAAATCTAAATACAAATAAGGAAAATAGGAGTTCTTGAAGATGTGATTCGAGATGAAAATAAAGTAAATGACAGATAAGTCTATGCTTATAAATTGATTCAAGGTGTGAAATACACATAAGATGGAGAGAACTCAAACGATAAATATATAATGAGAAGATAAATGAGAGCAATGACAAAGGAATAAGGTGGAACCTGAGTTAATCTCATACCAGCCTATGTGTATAAGAAAGTGTTAATGTAAAATAAGCATGGCGTTTGAAAGAAATTAAGACAGATGATCCATGTTTAATGAAGAAAATGTGGAATGTGATGATTTACCTATTGATAAGTGGTTGAAAAACATAATAAAATAAGTGAACATACCCAAGTGGGATAAATAGTCCTAAAGGAAGGAGTAATGAGATGTGTTAATCATGATGATTCCTGTGCTAATGGCAAGGAACCCAAAATGAAAAATGTAAAATGATACATAGGAAGTTGTAACCTGCATAATGAAAATAAAATTGGTTACCTTTTTGCTAGTTATTGTTGAACGATGTTGCTATGATGTGGAAAGTGTGTTTCCCTTTGTGTCTTTCCTTTCTAGGGAACAACTTTCAAATGGATCATTGCCACTTGGTATGTGTGGATTCATTGTAAACATGAGGGTGGATAGCTTATTATAGCATAAGGTTGTTTGTACTATGGTTCCAAGATCATAAAGTTTGTGTTGATTTTGCTTTTGAGCCTTCCAATAATTAGGAAGACTCCTCTTATATGTCATGATATTTGTTATGTTGGTAAAAGTAGATGATATAAGGATGTGAGTTGCTTATAGCACATGAGGTGGATACCAAGGTAATGAATCCTAGTATCCAAGATGTATTAATCATATGAGAAATATGTGAATGTTGGAGATGTTTATTAAATGAACATTCCAAGTATTCCTATTCCATAGAGAAAGAGGGAGAGAGAATTGATGATGACCCTCTAAATGTTGTTTGGAAGGAAAAACAAAAGTGATTCTTTAATGTTGTTTATGGTTTAGTGATAGCTGGGCAAGACCACTATCAAGGATATATGGTTTGTTGGTTAATAGATATGTGATACTTTGTTCCTTTAAGATAAACCTATGATCAAATATCAATGCATAAGAGTTAGATTGGATGACATAATTCACATCACCATGATGAGTTTAGAGTTATGTCCTTTAGACTAACCAATGTACCAATAGAATTTATGAATAGGAGGAACAAAGTGTTCAAGTAATGTAGTACAAGTTGTAGCAAGCTTTGAATGATGACATGTCAAACTATTTCAAATATGGTCAAAAATATGATCAATATTTCTTCAAAAACCATAGGGTTTCCGAAGCAGCAATAGCTATGAGAGAAGTTGAATAATAGTGAGATGGGGTTGATTAAATTTCTTTATGGGATCATGATATGTCTTCTAAGTAGGTTCTCTAAATCCTAGTAAGGTGAAGATAGTGTTGTTGTTTAACTCCTAACAAGGTTGACTAGGAATGATGTTTCCTTGTACAGAATGACAACTGTCAGCATCAACATTTCTTTTGATGTTGAAAAATAGAACTGACAAGAGTTATAGTGTCAGTATATATAAAAAAAAGGATGGATACATTGCTTTTTTTATGCTTCAAGGAATGGTGTGGGATACATGCGATGATTGGTAAAAAGCTAGCAAGTATGAATTTTGAGTAATATTTTGATACAATAGATATAATTTTAGTATGATAGCTAGAATTTAAAGTTGAACATTACTACTAGAGTTGTACAGATGACACAACAAGTTTCTACATTCAATAATGAGAATGTCTTCTTAGGTGGGGATTTTTGTGCTGACCCAAGAGGATATATGTATCAATGATATGACATCACCATGATATGCAAGTAACCATTTTAAGGTAATAGGATTAGATGCAAAGGAAGTAACCATGTTTGTTTACCTTCGATTTTGGGGGAGAAATCCCTATTCGGGGTTTATAGTTGTAAGGCCCCTGAACTTTCTTAATGCGTTGAATGAGCTTAATTACCATAATTGAATTCTTAGAACCCTAATATAACCTTTTTATATGTTTTGAAATCATAAGATAAGCTTAAGTTTAAAATTTGGTCCAATTTCGACACTGTTTGAGCAAGTTATGCAATTTTCTGTACATTATGGACTTTTCTGCAATTTACCCAATTGAGGGGTTTTCTTTGCAATTTTTCACATACATTATATTCCTTAGATTTTATATTATCATTCTTGAGATTTTTGAGCCATGGGGCTCCTAGTAGAGCCACGATTTGAAGGTGTTTTCATCAAGGGTATTTTAGGGTTTACCCCTTCGCGGATGAGCTACTTTTAGTAGCTATCAACTAATGAATTATGTGATTGACTGGGAATTTCGACAAAGGAAATCTAAGAAGGTTAATAGGGACGGTGGAGGATCTGTTTGTGTGTGTGCTTGTATATTCTCAATTGTTTGAGGCCATAAACTCATGGGGAAGCTACATTTACACCTCATGCTTGCTTCTATTCTTATGCATGGGCTATATTTGCCTCTTCCTTGCCCAAATATGAAACTATGCTTGCTTTCTCTTTCCTATAACCTAGAGAAACGAATACACTTTGTTTTTCTTAAGAACCAACTGCTCTAAGGTAGAAGACAACCCCTTTTTGGAGAAGAAGGTCTCCTAGGGCTCCATCTAGCCCTACCTAGGGTTTCCAAGGTCATCTTCTAGGGAAATCGACCAAGTCAAGTTGTTTTCTTCCTTCCTTCTTCATTTTTCTTGATCTTCTCCTTCCTTAGACCTTCCTCCAGGTCGTAACCTTGCTTTTACATGGTATAATTTGCTCTAAAGCTCTAAAATCCCACCTTTCTTGCTCCTTATGTTTAGGGTTTTCTCATTTGATGAAAAAAGGTGCTAGATGGACAAATTCATAGCTTATTCTTGGATTTTCTACCCTACCTGCTCGATATTTCTTCTTTGTGGGGTTTCATATTCTGATTATAGGCAAGTTTTATAACTTGCTCCACGTTTATTGCTTACCATAAGCTTACTAGCTCATGTTCTTGTTTGAAAATTATGATTTATGCACTAAAAAGTTATGCTTGACTTGGATTTCAATTTTTATAATAATCCCTGTTATGATTTCAGTTCTACATGAACCTGTGATCATGTGTATGTTATTACTAAGCTATAATATGACTTGGATTAGGCTGTTTTGACAACCTATGGTGCTAAGCACGTATCAAACAATGGTCAATTTTAGGGTTTAAAGCTGATTTCTTCTATAAACCATGACCCGATGATGGTACCATTGCAACAACCCTATGGTTTTGTCTTCATAACAACTGATGTTCGTGATCAAGGGTGTAAAATTATGGTTACAACCTATGGTCACCCCCTTAGGTCAGGTTTTGGAACAATTAGAAGTTTAATGATCAGCCATAAAGTACCCTACTGATTTTATCAATCAATGACGACATTAGCTTAATATTTGATGTTGATTAATGAATATAGTGTTGATCTAACAACCTATGGTGATTTAATGGTCACTAATGATGGTGAATCAGGTCTCTAAAACCTATGTTGAGTCAAGCATTGTATTTGTATCATCAACTAAGACTAAGACCAATGGTTTCTTGGGTCATTTGATGCAATGGCCGAACCTATACTGTAATTGATGGTTTTAATATATGAGCTTGACCCAATGGTCAAGATCTACTATTTATTCCTCCAATAAAGTGGAATAATGGGTAATGTAATATTTTGGTCCTAATAATGTGATTTAGATAGTTTCCTTTATATGATCAACTTAAGGAGCTTAATTGTTGACAATGGATGGCTTGTTTTAAATTAACAGTCGATTATGGGTTTTACCCTACTCTCAATGGAACTTTTTGTGTTGTTAATCTAGGGATATCTAGGGTTAGATGGTGACTCATTCTAGAGCACAAATCAAGGACTTCATAGGTGGTTTATCCAAGGTGTTTACTTATGTAAACAATCAATGGTCTTACCTTTTAAACATCTAATCGTTCTGGGTGACATTGTGGTATGGTGATATGGGTTGAATGATGATGGAACAAATGGAGGGTTACCCTTAATAAGGTAGTCTTACCTATTCACTCATATGAATAGAAGGGATGATAATCATATTGTGTTGATATGTAACCCTAATGAGGTATAGCTGGCTATACCTAGTTTTAATATAACTAAATGATGGTAATTGGGTAAGAATAGTCCTTAAATGATTAATACAATCATGGAGTACTCTCTTATTGTTGTTCAAGACCCAGTATGCTATAACCTGATGGTTACACCATGATTTATGTGTGGGTTTATATTTGAGAATAGTATGGAATGTGATGGTTATGCTTCACCTTATGCATCCATGATCCAATGGGGATGTCGTGAGTTAGAGTTGGGTATAAGTGTTGATTAGTAACTTTAATATAATTTATCTTGTGAACCTAACTCTAATGCAAATAGATAAAGATGAGTATTCATGTTTAACATTCTTATATGATGGAACGATGGTGAAATAACCTCCTTACAATGATCATAACATTGATATGTTAATTGGTGGTTATCATAGCCACATGGTTGATACTTTCTTATGCTAAACATGTGCTTAATGAATATGATGAGAGTTAATCATATCTAGATTCCTTGCATGTTGATGTAATAAATTAATGTTTTGAATGTTAATATAATCCTGCTATGATTGTTTATGAATATCTCCTAGCTCATTAATGCAATATTGTGCTAATCTGGTGCATTATATGTAAGTGATGTTGTTGAGCCTTTTTATAAGGCATGGAAAGATAATGATGAACTTGCAGGGAATAGTATGATGGTCTTAATGACCTTTGGGCTTGGTTGAGCCCTGAATGAGGTGCAATCCTCTTGTGTTGATAAGGGTTGATACCCTATGACTTAGTGGAAAGGATTTATATCTTGTGGTAGTATGATGACTAGTGTGATCTCATGAAAGGCAAGTGAATAGTACCATGTGATGATGAGATGAGAAATTATGTTTCACATATTTTATATCTTTTGAAGTTGTGATATTTATATGCTTGTTAGAAGTGAATTAAGGTTTGTATGTCCACTTGTTTGATGCGGCCTTAATTCACCCAATTGGCATAACTAATCAACTAAAACTCTAATCATGTAGTGCCTTGTGAAATAGATCCATTTGAGTGTCAGAACTTGCCAGATGGTGAAATGAGTATTCCTAAGGGAAACTCAGAGTGCATACTGATGAGTGTGCGGGGTTCTTGTCATCCTGAATTCAAGTGTTTAGGGAGGATGACTGTGGTCATACCTAGCCCTCAGTTTGAGAACGAATGCGGTCGTGCCTCAGTGATTATATATGTGATGATATTGGAGGACAACTTTGGTTGTACCTCGGATGTTAGGGTATGCGTACCCACCTCCTTTCACTAATGTCATGATCTATACCAAGGATGGACTAGGTTGTTAGAAGCTTGACCTTCTGTGTCCCTGTGGCGGACCCATACGGACCTATGGGTGGAGAAGATCTTAGGAGTCCGACTCTTCCTAGATCTTGTATGGCACTGATTTCAACTTAGCAGTGGTCAGTTGGATTTTGAGTGGTATCCTCAATTTCTTCAGGGCATAATAAAAGATGTAAGATAGCCGTGTAGCATATTTGTTTAGGGTTATACAAAACGTTTCACATTGGATGATAACCCTTGTTTGTTATCTTTACATAAAGATGATGCTTAGTGCAATTAAGAGATAGTAGATATATTTATGTTGTGGATATGCTTAAGATTGTAGATGCAAACATACAATAGCCATGCTTATGTTGATAACTATACCTCTACTGCTAATTATAATCATGATGCTAGCTATCTCATGTTGTGAGTTATGTTTAGCATGCTAGCCATGGCTTTGTAACTAGAGATGCATATACTGCTAATTATGCTTATCCAGGTAGTTTTTCTTATGTTGTTAGCTCTTCTTATGATGTTGATATGTTAAACCAATTATACATGCTCATGTTGTTAGCTATGCTATGTTACTAGACTTGCTCATGATGCTAGAACTGCATATGCGACTGAATTGCTTATATTGTCAACAAGATAAAGGATAATAGTTTGGCTAACGATGATAGTTATTATCTACTCCTTTATGTATTTTGTTAATCATCAATATTGCTGATCTTATGTATTATCTTTGATTAAACTGCTTAACTGTTTAATTGCTTAAAAATATTGTAATCAATAAACGTTGTTGGAGGTTATATCTCTTGTTGGGAAATTGGTTTCACCCTTGTGGTTCGTCACATTTTTTTTATGTAATCGAAAGTGACAAAAACAAACATGTGGCAGCAAAGAGGAGCTATAGTAATGACTCTTTGATAAAGTTGATTAGATGTCTAGTGTGTCCTAGAGTCATCATTGTACTCTCAGGTCTAGGCGGGAAAAATATTGTATATGATGTTTCAAACGAATAAAACTTTTGTTAGCATATTAATACTTGTTTATGTGGCATGTATGAATATTGTTCTCCTGTGTATATATGTGGTGGCTAAGACAATAGAACAATTTGTATCAAATTATTGGCATAGTATGGATATAAGAAAGATGTTGGGCTATTATGCAAATGTTTCTAAGCGGGTGTTGACGTTGAAATCAATTTTAATTTACCCATATTTTTGGGTATGTGATTAATTAGTGATTGATTGTGTTTTATATTTTGAGTAATATCGTTTAGTGTAATGGGTTCTTATAGAAAATTTGGCTATGACAATTCTACCCACCCTAAAGTAAATTTCATCCTCGAAACTTTCTTTAGTCTACTACCCACCATAGGCTTTTTCTTACCTCTTCATTTAATGGTAGATAACATTTACAAAGTTCATTTATTTTCAAAAATTTTGGATGAAAAGAAATATGTATCATATGGAAAATTATTAAATAAAAATGTATGTGAACATGGATGAACCATTTCTTTGTTTTTCTACTCAACTTATACTTAGGGTTTATGAAACCAAACTTATCTTTACACTTAGGGTGTCTACCTTCACCTGTTATAACTTTCTAACATTGGGCATAGATGACTACCTAACCTTAGGCCATTAGGAACGTCCTACATTTCTTGATATGTGTTGATAAGTCACATATCCAAAGGTGTGGTATTGTGTCATGTTGTTCATCACCAATCTACTATACATACGTCCAATACCACATGGATTAGCAAGAAGGAGAAACGCATCAAAGAGTCTCATGCTTATGACATCCCTCTTCAACTCTCAATTGGTTGGCGATCACCATTGAGATTGGAGAGGCTATCTCATTAGCTAAGGTTAAGTTGATACTTGGGATCTAACTAGCTAAAACTCTATCCATATCATGTCTTATCACTTCTATGAATGTATACTATAGTCATACTAGGGAATGATATCTTTTCTCAGGAGTTCATTCTTATACCTTACCTCATATCTTCATTCTAGGATGACAATGATAGTCATATTTTCCTAGTGGACATTTATCAAATCACTTTGATATCATAATGTAACACCCCACTTTTCACAACATATAAATATCACTGAGCAGAAACATTTTCTTAAGGATATGTCACAATACGGTAGCCTTTGCAATTAAATTAAATGAAATACCTTTAACTAATTTCAAATATATTCATCCATAGTTTGTGGACATGGAAACTAATATTGATTCATTTTGAAAAATAAATCTATTAAGATAGGCTTGAAATAACATGCCTAAGCATAATGTAAATGATATCTAAGAGTTTAGATGGACTTAGTAAATGGAACTCCACTAGGAGAATTTTCAAATCTTCCTAGTCCTTGCTTGTCCTTGTTACTCTTCACTTGATCCAAGTCCTATGGACGTCCCCAGCCATGCAAAACAACCATCACATCAGTAAGCGGTATTTGACACTTTCTATAATACAAAGTAAATATAACTTGACATGAAGTAAACTTGACATAAAATAAAGTTGACACTTGACATCAACTTGACCATGTATAATTTTAGTCCTTCTTTGGATATCTTAAACTTGATGAATTGGATAAGTAAATATAAGATGCATCTCTTAAAGCCTTATAGGAGCCAATAATTTCTAGGAATCGCATAATGCTAGGAAGCCCCATAATGATCTAAAGGTCCATGATAGAGGAGCATATGAAAACATAACCAAATCCTTAACTTTTTTCATGATCTTGACTTAACCATTAATGTCTCTAATCTTAATCTTGACCATAATGGGATTCATCCCTCTTAGTGCCATAATGGAATTTCTCCACTTGAAATCATAATGGGATTTCTACCTTTTAATGTCCTAATGGGATTTCTCCCTCATAGTGTCTTAATGATATTTATCCCTCAGTGTCTTAATGGGATTTCTCCCTTCTTTGAACATGATTCATTATTCATAGACCATAGTCATAGCTAGGGTTTATGCAATAGAACATAAGCAATCTATCACATGATGATATCTATGATGTTATCTTGGAGGGCATTCATAATTTCATGAAACATAATAATGTGCATTACCATAAAATAAACTTTCAATAAACTAAAACTTACTTGTGCCAAATATGCATGGAATGCTTACCTTTGATGCTAATCATTTAGATCATGTGTTCTCAAATAATTTTCAATAACCTAATCACCTAGACGTCAATAACTCATTATAAGTCCACGTGTGTGTCCATTTTCCATTTTTAAATATCAACCCCCCATCTCTTTTACCTTTTAAACCAAAATATGATAATTACTTAGATTGTAAACTCTAATGTAAAAGCACGATAAAAATATTGCGTTGAATCGATATCCAAACTTACATTATATGATCACGATAACACTCATACTCGAATAAGTCGTAACAAATTACATAATGTACTACATGATAACATATTAATCTATGATCAAAAGAAAACCTTGAAATATTATTATTATTCTAATTACTACAATTTGGTGGAAATCTGATATAAAAAAAATCTATTTTATAGCGGTTAAGCATATAATTAATGTAATATCTCATCAAAACACATAATATAATATCCTCTTGAGTATAAACCCAAATACTGATTCAAGAAAATATGAAAACTCATCGAAACCTTGAAAATAATAATGATACCATGCAATAGGGTCTGGATAAAAATATCAAATCATTCTATAGCCAAACAATGAGTGAAATATACAAAATATCCTTATTAGGATTTACATCAAAAACCATAATAAAACTTCAAAACTCGAATGATCATACTTTAAAACCATGTTAAACACATGAAAATATACTTACTATAAAAAACATTAATTTCTAAAGTCGTTTGCTATTTTAATGTATAAAACATCAAAATCATAGAGATTTCAATTTACATAAAAAATAAAATAACAAACGTAAAAATTATATACTAAACATATCTTTAAGAAATAATACACTCAAAATCCTTCCTAGTAATATCTTGAACCACCAAACGGACATTCAGAACTCAAGTTATGTTTT
Source organism: Alisma plantago-aquatica (assembly GCA_963693085.1). Taxonomy (NCBI): domain Eukaryota; kingdom Viridiplantae; phylum Streptophyta; class Magnoliopsida; order Alismatales; family Alismataceae; genus Alisma; species Alisma plantago-aquatica. The sequence goes on along the minus strand of OY856413.1, from coordinate 640,573,574 downwards.
GTTTTGTAAAGTTACCTTAGTTTTACTTGATATCATCACCAACTACGGAAAGAATACAGTTGTGCATCTGGGTAGAGGGGGGCTAAAAGATCACAACAGTGGTGATCTTTCTTCGAAGTTCACCAACATTGTGGGCATAGGAGGAGGTGATGAGTGTATGCCAAGTGATGTGCACTATAATTATAGACGGGGAGGCATCGTCTTGGAGGAGTAGGATGTCAAATACCTATGTTTCTTTGTTCCATTGTTGTAGCACATCCGTAAGAGGGGTATGAGGGTTTGGAAATGGACAACAAGGGAAGGGGAAAGTGGGGTTATGGAAGAACCCCAAATACAAAAGTCTAACTAACCCTTATAAACTCCCTCCCATTGCACATATCTTTGTTTCTTGTCTTCCATGTCAAGACAAAGTGTGTGTGGAATTATTACAAATTTATAGGAGATTTATTTAATTTAAACTATAATCTATATGTCTTCTTCTCTATATCCAAAAATTTTCAACTTTTAAACCACAATTCAACATATTGTAAATATAGACCACATCATAGTCTGACTAGAAGTTTTAGTCTACTAAAATCTAACTCAAAACACATTACAATTGTAAAATAGAAATACCCTCAAAGTAAAGAGAAATTATCTGATGTAATTGAATTTAAAGAGGGACTTAAACACATTTAAAAGTCATCACTATATTCTCAAAATTTCCAGTGGTCATTCTAAGCATTAGTTTCATATAGAAGACCTATACAAATTATGCATATCTATGTATAGTAAGACTAAACATCTATTACACATCCTACAAATTTAAAATAAACTATTATTACATTATCATATTTTTCTTATTTTAATAGTCACAAACTATTTGTTTTCATAAACATTGTCCATTAACTTCATTATATTGAAAAGCCTCTAATTTTTGCTTCCTTATCATAGATATCAGAACCAACTATTTCAATTTTTGAAAGAAATAAAATCATTCAGAAGAGTATATGACTACATTAAATTTAATGTTTCCTATGTATTCTTCAAAAAAATATATAACTTGGTCGAGTATTATTTAAAAATTGTTGAATATGTTTACTCACTCCTATATATACACATATTTGTTTGAAACCAATTTGTTATTATAAAACTATAAGCCATTGTTGGATTGAAATAGTAAACCATTCCTCCAAATCATTTAAACTTTGAAACATTAAAAAGATAATGATAAAACTCTACTTCCAACTTTCCTTCTACTATTTAAATATATAATTTCCATGTTGACTAAATTTGACCAACAACTAATCAAAGTTTACATTATTTTTGTTTTGCATGTGTTAAATATAATAACATTGTGTTTACATTTATTTGAATGGTAAAAAAAATTCAAAACAAAACCAAATTTGGATCACACATTAATTAGGTAGTCTAGATCTCTCACATTCAATAAAATTCAAGTTGTGTGCATCTATTGTACACAAAATTTTATATGGGTCATTAAATTAACTATAATGTTTTTAAAGGATGTAACTTAATGGTAAAGGTCTTTCCCTTATTAGTCTTTGAGTTAATTCAAGATAGCCATTGATTCTCCTCATATGTCAAATAACATATCTTTTATTCCACTTTTTGAGAAACTCTCTTGGAAGTAAGAGAAAAAGTGATTAATGATACTTTCTTATTATATTCAAAATATATAAAGGAAAAGGGGAAAATTTTGCACAAATTTTTTATTCCACATGCATATTTTTGAATTCTATTTCTTTACTCATTTTCTTTTATTTATTTTTATATGTTCTCAAGGATAGGAGGGAAAAAGAAAGGGAAACAAATATTAATAAATTTGAGTTAATTGCAACCCATAATGCACCTATGAAAGAGAAACTTGTATTCTGAGTCTCATTTTATTGGAGGTCAAAGCGGCAAGTACTGACTAGGACTAGGAAAGAGGATAAAGAGAGAAAAAATGGTGATGGGAAGGCAGGACGAGCATGTTCATCTCTACGTTCATGCAATGATCCTTAGATACAAAAGATCCAAGTTGAACCAGTACGAGAAGACGTCTTAGCTCTAGACTGAGGGTGTGAACATGAGGGAGGAGGTCAACTAGTATCATGGTAAGCACCTGGCATACATCTAGAAGGCTAAGATCAAGAAGAATGGGTTACATTATCACTGCCTCTGGGGCAAGGTTTGCCGCCCTCATGAAAATAGTGGTGTCATTTGTGCCAAATTCAAGTCCAACCTCCAACCCAAATTGATGGGAGATAAAGTCATAGTCTTCATGTATCCTATAAACATCTGAGGTCCATCACATTTACTGGGATAAATGCAGTGGAGGGAGTATAATGGATAGTATATTTGAATCGTACTTTGTTTAGTAGAAAACCAAGTGAACATATTATCAAAAATATTTGTAGTTAATGGGAAGCACATCGATTTTGTCCTCTAATTTCCCTATTACGTTATTGATTTACATCTATGTTGAGATGAGTTTCACCAGTAACCAATTTAAAAGAATCTACTTGTGAATGAGTCTCATTTTATTAATCTCACTTTATTATCCTTTAAGAAATTTCCTTTCATGATCTTTTTACATTAAGTCCCTCAATTATCTTTATCAAATAAAATATCATTTTTTAAGTTTTAAAATAATTGTGAAAATTGGGGTGTGACAATAGGATAATTTTATCTCCTATTATGGAAAAGACATCAATATGCACCATGTAAATCGGCTGACTTAGAAGTTGAACTGATCGACTAGAGGATTGGGTCGACCAGATGAAACGAGGAGCCAAATGATTGGCTGGTGGCCTAACAGATCGACTGAAGGAGTCCAAACATCACTTGAACTAGAAACTAGTCGACCAACCCAAGAGACCAACCGACCGACGGGGAGGCCAACCGATCCACTCAAGAGTTGAGTTGATCGACTCAGTCTTGTTCTAGCACAAAACTTCTTCAACAACATGTTTCTACATATGTTGTGGACATTAGGTACTAGCAATTGCTTGTGGATCCAACAAATTGCATTAGTATGGCCATAGCAATCACTTATATTTATAATTGCATATTTTGTTTGTGGACATAGTATGTATGTGATACATATTATAAGTATGTGGTGCTTGGATATGTATATATATTTCTATAAATACAAAGTCCCTCAATCTAATATTAAGCCTTAGATGCTTTCATAAGTGACCACGTGAAAAGTTTTCTCGACTAAGTGTGGGCACGACAAGCATGATGCGTCGTCTATCTCATAAAAGTGTGATGGTAGTTAAGTGGTACTGCCAAGCAGGGTACATTACTATCGTGTTGGCTTTTGAGTCAGGATTAACTAGGTTACTATAATGAGATTAAACACCTAGCAGCATAAAAATGAATTTTACAAAGAGTTGTGCACACAAACAATCCAAGAATTGCATGAGATACAATTGGCAAATGTTGCCTACCTTAATAATTGGATATGAATGTTGGCATTGGCTGCATAATAACTTAATTATTTTGAGACTTAGATTACTAGAAGTTTCTCTAATGCAAAATTCCAATTTGATGTGTGAGGGATAACAATTTGAAAAAAATTGTGGGAGAGATAATTAATGAAGGGCCAAATTAAATATCCTCAAATTTGAATCAAATCAATCAAAAGTGTTTTGAAAAATTCCAAAATTTTCTTGTAGAAGCAAATGGAAAACAAATAGTTGTTGTGATAAGTCCTTAAGACGAACAAACTTAACTGAACAAATTTCCATGACTAGTTTTTTACTTTCAGAATGGTTCTCAATGATGAGCATACACTCTATGTCTTAGATACACCAGTGCCAAAAAAACCTACTCATGATGCACCTAGGGTTGAGGTGGATGCTTATTGGAAGCATGACAATGATGCCTTAGACATTAAACACCTTATTTTATGTTGTATGAATCAAGAGTTGCATGAGTAACATGAAGACATGGTGATTCTTGACATGGTAACACATCTTAATAACATTAACTGTAATCATTCAAAGCAACAATGACATAATGTCTCAAAGTCACTCTTTGAGTGCAAGTTGAAATAAGGAGATTAAGTAGAGACCCATGTACTCAATATGATTGGACATGTGGAAAATCTAGAGAGACTGGGATTCCCTTTGAGCTAAGAGTTGTCCACAAGATATGATTCTACAATTGTTGCCTAAATAATATTGCCAATTTATCGAGTGTTATTACTCGAGTAACATGGGAAAATCGATGTCAAAATTTCTTGGCATGTTGATAAATGTCAAAGCATGAATGAAGAAGGACAAACTTGTGATGGTGATTAGTGGAGTGGAGTCCAAGGACAAAACATAACCCAAGAAGAATTTTGAGGATAACCTAAAGTCCAAGTCTTCAACACTGAATACAAGGAGAAAGGTAAGTGCAAAATAAATTTGTCCTCTGCATTGAAAGGGGTTCATGAAGATGAAGTAGGGGATTGAGATCTCCACTTCAGGTATACACATTATTGAGAAAAAGATGTCTATTTCTTCTTCATGGGTACTAGATAGTGAATGTAGATCTCACGTATGTTTGAATATGCATGATCTGAAAAGAAGTAAGCTCTCAAGAAAGGGTGAGGTCAAACTTGTGCGTAGAAAATGGAGTAAGAGTTGTTGCCACTGCAGTTGGAACCTATAATTTATCTCTACACAAAATGCTTGTAGTAGAGTTAGAGAATTTCTAATTTGTACCTTCCATTAATAGAAACATTAATTATGTATCTTGTATGGAAAAGAATGGATTTAATTTCATATAAAGAATGGTCAACTTTCTATTTCAAAAGATGAGATCTTTTATGGAAGTGCCCAATGTCCTATGGTCTTTGTTTGCAGTATCTAGAAACAAATGTTTATAACGTAAATACCAATAGAATAAAACTCGATAACTCAAACAAAACATAGCGTTGGCATTGGTGTCTAGGGAACATCAATGAGAAATGCATTTCTAGATTCCATAAATATGGATAAGGACTCTTTTGATTCCAAATAAATAGAGACATGTAAGTCTTGTTTGTTGGGCAAGATGACAAAGTCTCCCTTCACTAGCAATTACTTAGAGGGTTAGTGATCTATTAGGACTCATACATACTGATGTGTGTGACCCTTTTAAAGCAAATGTTAGAGGTGGTTATCAGTACTTCATTACCTTTCCTGATGACTTTAGTAGGTATGGTTATGCTTACTTGATGAAACATAAGTCAAAAACCGTTGAAAAGTTCAAGAAATTCATTAATGAACTACATAACCAACATGGTAAAAGTATTAAGGAAATTCATTCTGATCGAGGTGAAGAATACTTAAGCCAAGAGTTTGAGGACCTTCTATGAGATTGTGTCTATGTATCACAATGGACTCCACCTATAACACCACAAAATAATGGTGTCTCAGAAATAAGGAATTGCATATTACTAGATATGGTGAGATTAATGATGAGTTTTTCTAATCTTTCGACTTCCTTCCAGGGCTATGCATTAGAAACCACAATATTTACACTAAAGCATGAACCATCTAAATTGGTTTAAAAGACACCATATGAGATATGGTATGGGAAGAGTCCCAATGTGTCTTTTTTGAAGATTTAGGATGTGAAGCTTATGTGAGAAAGCAGTTTCCCAAAAATCTTGGACCCAAATTGGATAAATGATATTTTGTTGGATATCCTAGGGAAACCAATGGATACTACTCTTATACTCCATCTAAAAACAAATTGTTTCTTTCTAGGGATGATATACTCCTAGAAAAGGAATTCATTTCCAAAGGAATCCGTGGGAGAAAAGTAGAAATCAAAGAGGTTCAAGATCAAAAAGAAAGCATTGAACCTATATCGAGGTATAAAAGGAACATAGAGGCTCACAAACCATTGTGGAATCCCAAATTCCTCATGTACCATAGGAACTTTGCAGATATAGTAGCATACACATTGAGGTAGAAAGATTTGGTTATCTTGTGACTCAAGAAGGCAATGAATTGGTCATTGATGATGAGCCAACAACTTATACCTAGAAATTTTTAAGGGACTAAAATCTTTGAAATAACTCGAGACCATGAAATTTGAGATGGAATCCATGTACCCCGACATGGTATTAACTTTTGTGGATCCACCTAAAGGGTTAAACCTCATAGGGTGCAAATGGGTCTTCAAGAATACTAACATGGATGGCAATGTACAAACTTACAAAGGCCGAGTGGTTGCAAAGGGTTTTAGGCAAGTTCAAGGTGTTCACTATGATGAAACCTTTTATCCAGTTGGCATGGTTAAGTCCATCAAGATCATTCCTTATATGTAGCTTATTATGACTATAAGATTTGGCAGATGGATGCTAAAACTGCATTCCTTAGTAGGAATAATCTTGTGGATGTATACATGACACAACTCGAGGGTTTCATAAATCCAAAGGATGCATATAAAATATGTAAGATATAGAGGTCAATCTATGGATTCAGGCAATCAACTTAGAGATGGAATTTTTGATTTGAGGAAACAGCCAAAGATTTTGTCTTTAGTTAAAATAAAGATGAATAATGTGTTTACAAAAAGGTTAGTGGGATCATGATATTGATTGGGAATGACATCCATACTTTACAGATGGTAAAAAACTATCTAGGAAATACATTCTCTATGAAGGACTTAGGTGAAGCATCCTATATCATCGAAATCAAGATCTATAGAGATAAATCTAGAAGGCTTCTTGGCCTAAGCCAGAGCACATACATTGACAAAGTGTTGAGAGGTCCAACGTGGAGAACTCAAAGAGAGGAAACTTACCCATGTCTCATGGTGTGATTATTTCTATAGCTCAATGTCCTAGTTCTTGTGAACAATGGGATAACATGAGTAAGATTACATATGCATATGCAATTGGATCTATCATGTATGCAAAGTTATGTACTCACCCTAATGTCTCATATACATTGTGTATGAATAGAAGGTGTCATCCTGGATTTGATGCAAGTCACTAGACTACCATAAAGAAAATCCTTAAGTACTTGATAAGAAGTAAGGATTAGTTACTTGTCTACGGTGGTGACAAAGAGTTGGCGGTAAAGAGTTACACTGATACAAACTACCAAACTGACAAAGATGAGTATAGATTGTAATCTAGATTTGTGTTTTGCCTAAATAAAGGAGTTGTAAGATGGAAGACTTCCAAGCAAGAGATACTTGTTGATTCTACAATAATGGCCAAGTTAATTGATGCATCCAATGCAGCAAAGGAGTTTGTTTGGATCAAGAAGTTCATCTCTGAACATAGGGTGGTTCCATAAGCGATATAATAGAGCTATGTTGTGACAACAATGGAGCTATTCCATAATCTATGGAACCCTGATCGCATCAACATTCCAAGCACATACAATGTTGGTTCCATCGCATACGAGAGATCATACAACAAGGAGATGTGAAGATTTGTAGAGTACTAACTAAAAGCACTGTTGTTGATGCCTTGACAAAAGCACTTTTGCAGTAGAAGCATGAAGTTCATGTTAGATCACTTGGGATTAAGTTCATCGGTGATTGGGTCTCAGTACAAGTGGGAGTGTATTGGTATGTATGCCAATAGCTAATCATATGATGATTGTAATGACATATCTTGTAAGCAATAAAAGAAAATTGTTTCAATATGTTTCTTAAATTATGAGATAATAGTACAACATGATAAATGTCTAAAGAATGATGTTACTCAATGACATATGTCTGAGGTTGAGGACCTGAATAGTGAGATCATATGAATGATACGAGTGCATACATTCTTGTTATGTCCATTATTGGATGTTATTGTGGAAGCTAATAGACAACAATGACATATAAGACTAGAGTGTGTGTTGGTTGATGACAAAATATCATTAGTCATGATATGTGTTATCAAACAAAACATATAAGTACTTTTTAGAGAAAAATGAATAAGACATACCTCCCCACTTGATTTTGATGCATGGAAACCATTAAATGGTAGTCATAATCATATCTAATAGTGATGGTGGTGATTGTGGTTCTTAGACCCGAAGTCACTACACTCATCACATGTTTGGTGTACTTTGACATCATTCATTGAGACTAATATCATAACCACTTGATAAGCAAGACTAAGGAATACATGGACTTACTCATGTAAATCAATATATGATATGTGAGCTCACATGCATGTCATACAGTTTGCTCTAGTTCAAGGAGCATGGATTGAATGTTGAAGATGATGATGATCCCATGCCTCAAGTTGAATCTGGATATCAAAGACAAAGGAACTATACGATCATTATAATACTAATCATAGATTGTACGTTGAAGTTGTTTTCTAATTTTCCAATTGCTTGGGTAGCAATGATGTGTTGCTAGATACTGCTAATTGCTTATGATGTCATAAATTGGTTATGGACATTCACTGCCAACGTAACTTGGGACCTATAGGGTCGCATGCACAAGATTGACCTAGAATAGGAGTTTAATCATGAATATGGTTTAAACTATATTACTAAATATTAGGTATTCAATTTAAACAAGATTGGTTGTCAGAAATATGAAACAATAGATTGAATAATTGAACCTATTGGTTTAGATTTATGAACTGACCAGTTTAGCTTGTGAACCGATCGGTTGGATGATCAATACAATTGGATCAAGGATCGATATTGAAGTCATGTTGTCCATTTGTTGTCATATTAAAAGCCAATTTGTTTCAAAATAGGAAACATAGTGAATCAAGTATTTCAAGTGTTGAACCAATCATCTCATGTGTGAATTGATTAGTTTATTGGGGAACCAACCAGTTTAAAGTGTATAGCTTCACTACTATAAAACCGACCTTTGGTGTCAGTTATTTAAGGCCTTTGGCGATGATTAAAAAGTGACACATATGTGGGTGACCCAAAAAGGTGAACCCTTAGGCGTCGGTTTGAAAACCGACACCAAAACCCTTCACGCCACCCAAAACGTGCCAGCAGGGGCACTATAGGAGTCAGTTATTAGTACGAAAACTGACACCCAAACCCTTCGCGCTACAAAAAGGGTGCCAGCAGGGACACTATAGGCGTCAGTTATTAGTAGGGAAATTGACGCACAAACCCTTCGTGCTACAAAAAGGGCGCCAATAGGGGCACTATAGGCGTTAGTTATTAGTAGGGAAACCGGCGCCCAAACCCTTCACGCCACAAAAGGGTGCCATCTAGGACACCATCAAAGTCGGTTTCTTAGTAATAAACGATGCCATATCACCTGTCGCCACGACCGTGCTAGCCAGCACGGCCATGTTGTCTGGCCACATTAGACGATGATTTTTTTCTATTAACTGACGATGTAAGCCTTTGTTGTCGGTTTTTGACTAATAACTGACACCTATGTTTTGATTTTTTTTTCTTATCAGTTTACAAGCCTGCTGTGGCTGGTCGTAGGATGTAGAAACTTGTAGTTCATTGGAACTGAACTGTAGGTTTATGAAATCCATTGATATCAGCCAAAAAACAGACCACAAATCTACAAATTTAACAAGATTCATTTTCACACATTTAGCAACCTATAGTTCCATTCAATTTTCACACATGTACAAACATTCATACATTTGTAGAAACATTCATGTAGTAACCTGTAGTTACTTTCATTTTCACATTCACACATGTAGAAACATTCAGACACATGTAGGAAATTCATGTAGCAACCTGCAGTTCCTTTCATTTTCACATTCACACATGTAGAAACATTTACACACATGTACAAACATTCATGTATCAACCTACAGTTCCATTCATTTTCACATTCACACATGTTTAAACATTCAAACACATGTAGAAACATTCAGACATGTAGAAACATTCACACATATGATAATTCAAAAAAATTCATTTACAAAATATCATTCTTTAGTCATTATCTCTATCAACATCCCAATTATATTTTAAAACCCCCACTACTTATATGGCTTTTGCCCATTCTTCTGTTACATCATTTAATTCTTCTGTCGTATAGGAAGCATGTACATCTGATAAGGTCTTACCTATAGTGGGGTCTGTTTTAAACACCTGCAAAGAGAATGATGTATAACAGAATGATGTATATATATAATTAATAATATATAAATAAGATTGATATATTTCATATTATCTAATGAGACTATATATAATACCTCATGTATGGTATCGATGTCCACTGTGGCATATTTGATAATCATGTGCATAAATTGCATCACATAGTATGCACGTGCCCAGTCGTTGTCTTGTGTAGCACACTATAAATTGAAACATACAAATATTAAAAAATACAACTATGCACAGTTCACATAAATAATATATACATTGGAGTCGGGAACTTACTTCCATGTTCTCCCAAATTATTGGTTGGTTCTTTTTCCTGGGGACCTTTCCTCCAGCCTTTTTGAACTCATGTAAACCCCTACATGTTAATGTAACACAGTAAATTGCATAATTAAATAGTAATGTAATAACATATGTTAACAGATATAAAAATGAAATATTTCTCACCAGAATAATACCATTTTCATTGCATGTCCATATTTTAGATTCAATTTAGTCCCCCTAGGATCTAGATAATAGACAGTGAACGTCCTAGGGACAATAACTGGTAACTCCCAATGCGTACCCCTAGAGGTAAAAAGGTTAAAAATTAATAACTCGAAATCCACAATAAAAATGTAATTTTCTTAAGTCCAAATTATAAGCAAAGTAAACTTACTCCACATTGAATGGAGCTATTATCACCGTCTTCTTATTTTGACCAAAATTTATAAAAGCATCACAGCAGTATTGTTGAACTGACGAAGGGTCTTTAGCTACTTGACTAATCAAAGATGGAATAAAAAATCCTACATGTTCAAATGAAAAATCTGCACATATCTTGTCTAAGTAGCTGCAAAACATGTATTATGTGTGCATTAATATATAAGAAACTAGATCACCAGATCCTACACAAGGTATATGGATGTATAAACAATGTCTCACCTTATCCATAGCTCTATCACAGATGTATTCAGCTAATCATAGCGAAACAACTCCATAATATCTTGTATAAATAGTTTGTTTTCGTATGATTGACCTGTAGCATCCACATCTATAGAAACATTTATAGGGAAATTTATATCATGTTTTCCTAACCATACTGCCATACCCCTACAATTAGGACCTAACGGGGCAGGTAGGTCCTGTGGAACCCAACATGGTAATGTAGGAGGTGGAGGTGGAGGCCTAGATGCTCCGGGTGTCTTCCTTTTAACTTGTATGTATAATTTCAGATCAATTGACCTCATATATACACTATCAATTTAATGTAATGTAAATTTACCATACAATTTAAGTATAGATGACATCCACTTTGGGCCACAATATCACTCTTCCTTCTGCCTCACCAAGTGTTTCACAATCTGGGTGGTCATATGGAAATAGAAGATCTATCTAATTGGGGAATATATGTAGCGGGCTCACACGAACCTAGCCATTTGATAATGGAGACCCATGAAACATTTCCCCTGGAAGGGATGGGTAAGCCGATGCCTCTGCAATGATGTATTCGTTACTTTTTAGACAACATGGCGTCAACCCCTACAAATTTACGTAAAGAATGTAATATACATATATATACATATCATCTTGAAAACATATCATCTTGAAAAGACTAGCTACTATGTCATAAAAATACTTACAAGGGATGTGATAGGTGGTGGGTCTATAGGATTACTCCCAACCTCTGTAGTAGGAGCAGAGCGGGACACCATAGGTACTGTCTGTGTGGCAGTCAGAGATGCCAACCACTTGCTCATTGCTTCATGGAGTGTCTTATCAACTGCTTCCTTGACTCTCTTATCAACTACTTCATCGACTCTCCTTTCAACTATCTTATCTACCTATACATGGATAAAAGAAACGTTAGCTTCTAATTATTGAATTCCCTTTTACAGTAGCATTCTAAAAAAATAATAGGTTAACTCTTCTTGTGAAATTCCTGCTTTTGGGACATGTTTTCGCTGGGATGGCCCAAAGAATGCTTTGATGCCCACACCAGCGTCTGCACCCCTAACACGTCCAGGATGCTCTGAGTTACCCAAAGCAACTGTCAATTCATCCCTTGTGCCCTCAGGGATGAACTTTCCTTGTTTCCTTAGCTCGTACATCTCCTTCTAATCACCATCAATAGAAATTAGTAAGTAAGTAAACACCACAAATAATCAATATTCGAACGATTGCTCTAAGAGTTGTATTTTACCATTTTTGCAGCAACCTCAGCAGTTGCGGACTTCTTTATTTCTCCCTTCTTGTTTTGCCTCCCAGCTATCCAGACATCATGGTGAGGCAGAGGTGTGGTACCTATAGTAGAGGACTCCTGAGTAGCAGTAGATTGAGCAGTACACTCAGCCTATAGTCTTTGGCGAACGCCTGCATAGCCCTTTGGACCCATTGTGTGGTCATGCACATTCAGTGCATGCCTTGCTCTTTGTTCCTCACTGATAGCCTAGTTAGTATGTACATTGATTTGGTTAGTAACACTAAAGGTTAATCTTGAATAGTTGGATACAAAGTATATTAATTAAATAGGGAGTAACACCTAATACCTTGAATTCATCAGTGCTTCTTGAAGCAACAAACGCATCTCATTCTTCTGGGTCCAGGAAGTTCCACTGTTCAGTGGTCGACTTCTTCCTCTTCTCACCATCTTTTATGTATTCTCGAGTGAGATTTGTCCTATAGTTCCTTAGGACCCTCCCACATCATTGCATCATGCATTTACGATGCATCTTTTCATCCAACGCAAATATACTCTACAAAATAGAATTGCTATTAACTAGTATCCAAAAAATTAGTAATCTACAAAATAGAATTGCAAATAATAATAACTCACATATAAATCCTTCCATATTAAGTCTTTCTTCCCCTTAGGAACTTTATGCCAAGAATCTATCTTACAACCATAATGGCTATGAGTAACATACCCAAGATATGAAACAAACGAATTGCGGTTCACTCCAATTGCATTTCCTGCATTATCAAAATCCACAACCAGTTTGGGTCCATTGCCCCTTAGCACTGTTAACTTCTTCATCATAGTGATGCCCCTTCAATTGTCAACTTTTTGGTACTGCTCATCAAGTGCCTCAAGTGCTTCAGAGGGTACATGTGCATCATCAGCCTAAAATTTGATAAAATAAACACACTTACGGGATATAACTATAGATGGACAAATAAATAGAAATATATGATATATTTTTAAAACTTACATTGTGAGTGGTGCATTGGTATCCTAACCATGTTCATCATGGACATCATGGTCATCATGCCAATCCTCAGCCATCTAAAAATTTTATTAAAAAATCAAACATTTAGCATTTGACATAACTAGAAGATAATGAAACATTGTATAGTTCACATATACAAATGAAACATATAAAAAAATATAAACATGCATGCCTCTAATATTGCGATCGTTTATCCATTAACAATCCTTCATTGTGATCTCCTCACACATACAAGTCATCATTAGCTTCAATATTTTGTGGTGTTGGCAACCCAACTGAGAATGGACTGGAGTCATCATACTTATCATAGTACTCTTCTTCATCTATAGGTACTTCAATGAACTATCTTTTACCATAAAGAACAACCGACCATTTATCATTTGCAGGATCATTGATATAAAATACTTGTTTTGCCTGTGATGCCAATATGAATGGTTCACCTTTCTCGCCAATCTTTTCAAAGTTCACTAAAGTGAAACCCAATTCATCCACTATAACTCCTTTGTTGTTATCAACCCAATTACATTTGAAGAGAGGAATTCTAAAATTTATGTTGTCAAACTCCCATATGTCTTCAATGACACCGTAATATGACATTTTAGCTTCACGTGGACTCTTATCCTTTGCACTTGCAAAAAACATAGTCGGTGCTTGAAGGGTGACCCCACTATTTTGGATGACACTCTTATCATCTTGGCACTTTGTGTAATATGTGAATCCATTAATTCCATACCCTTCATAAGACATAACATACAATTTTGGTTTAAAGGCGAGGCATTTGATAGTTTGAGTAATATCATATGGTGTTTGAGATAGTTGATGTATGACTTTATCTTCAAACCACTTAATAAATGTCTTGTTATGCAATCTAGCAAGCCACATTGAATTGGCTCGAGGATATTGTCTCTTGATGAAATTGGTATGTTCCTCGATATAAACACTCACTTAGTTCATGTTGTGTAAAATATGCAAGTGACCTTGTTCCAACTGCTCACGGTTGATTACTTTCACCCATGATCCCAAAATTCCTTTGCCAAATTGCTCCTCAATATTCTTGTCATTACCAGGAGCATCAATAACACTCAAAAAGTCATTGCAAAAATCCATAACCTCTATCACCACATAACCCTCAATAATACTCCCTTCAGACCGATAACGGTTTCGAACATCACTTTTAAAAATGCTCATGTATCGTTCAAAGGGATACATCCAATGCAAGAAAACTGGTCCCAACATTTTCACTTCCCTAGTCAAGTGGACAATAAGATGTACCATGATATCAAAGAACGAAGGAGGGAAATACATATCAAGCTGACATAGGGTAAAAACCACTTCTCTTTGCAAAGTATCAAGAGTATCAGAATCAATAACTTTGCTACACATACTGTTGAAAAAGAAACAAACTCTGGTGATTGCAAACCTTACATGCTTCGGCAATATAGATCTAATTGCCATGGGAAATATTTGTTGCATTAGAGTGTGACACTCATGAGATTTAAGACCTATCAACTTTAGATCTTTCATTGATACCAATCTACATATGTTGGATGAGTAACCCTGTGGCACCTTAACATTTACCAAGCATTCACAAAAAGCTTTCTTCTCCTTTCTAGACAACGTGTAATAAGCGGGAGGTAAGTATGTTTTCCAATTTCCCATTTCACATAATTCTATTAATTATGACCTTATTTCCATTTCACGTAGGTCCAGTCTGGATTTTATCCCATCTTTAGTCTTACCTGGTATATTCAACGGAGTACCAATGATGCTATCACAAACATTTTTCTCAATGTGCATGACATTGATACAATGCCTGACTGTCAAAGAACTCCAATAAGGAAGATCCCAAAATATTGACTTCTTCTTGAATAAAGATTTGTCACTCTGTGTAGCCATAGTACATTGTGATCTCTTACCAAATTCATTGACAAAGTCTTTTACTCTTTCATAAACAACTTCCCCCGGTATAGGTTTAGGTGCACTCTGTTCCTCATTCCATCCATTGAATGCTTTGTGCTTCCTACGATACAGATGGAATTTTGGAAGAAACCTTTGAGGACCAAGATATACAGTCTTTCCACCATGTTTTAGTCTTATTGAATCAATGTTCTCTTCACATATAGGACACGCTTTAGCTCCTTTGACACTATATCCAGAAAAATTCCTATATGATGGAAAGTCATTAATAGTGGAAAATAACATAGCGTGCAAACGAAATGTCTCTATTCGTGAAGCATCATAGGTCATCACAACTTCACCCTAGAGTTTCTTTAATTCATCAATCAAAGATTCAAGATAAACATCGATATCATTTCCAGGTTGTTTAGGTCCCGATGTCAACAACTACAGCATAACGTACTTATTTTCCATACACAACCAGGGAGGAAGATTGTATATAACAAGCATGACTGGCCAAGTGCTTATTGGGTTTTAGGGGGGACAGAGAAGGCAGTGGAAACAAAAATTTTCTTCTCCCAAACCTAGAATAAAGGAATCGTGTCAACGTCTATATAATAGGAAGGATGGCTTGTAGAGGCGTACTTTGTCCCGAGTCTTGCTCGACAACGTTACCTCATGTCTTGCGTGGTCTTCACCTCTGGTCTTGGATGGTGTCTATGCAGCTCTTGGTCTCACCGGGACTATCAGGATTGACAGATGTCCTTCGAGCGGCAGAAGTCTCCCGCCACTACAGTCATCCACACGGACTGTGTAGAACTCCAATCTCCTTGTCCCATAAGGAATCAGAAGGAGTCACACCCTCCTATCAGTGTACTAGTCACCGACACACGCTCCTACAACAAGTTGCTTTTTTAGTAGTTGTCTTTCCCTTGATGTGCCTCTCTTATTGGGAAGCACTTGCTCGAGCTCTCTCAGTTACCAAAACTAGAGAGAACAACAACTTTGCAGAGCAACTGGTGTTCTGAGTTGTGCTTTGAGAAGCCCCCAATACCCCTATATATAAGAGGGTCATGGGACATGGTTCTCTACCCTAGGCAATGTAGGATTAAAGCAGGATTAGAAGGGTTCAAGATTTTCCACAAAACAACCAACTGCGCCAGCTGAACCAATCGTTTCAACCCTAAAACGGTCAGTTGGTGACCTCAGCCGATCGGTTCACACCTGAACTGATCGTTTGGAGCATCTGAGCCGATCAGTTCATGCTTGAGCCGATCGGTTCATGGTCCTGGTCCAACTCGAATTGACTTTCATATTTTTTTCCGATTAATCAAATATTAGTCCTTGTCCAAATCGAATTTGTACAAGTGAAACAAATTGTATTTGCAAAATAGTCTTCTGACTTTCCAAATGATCTCGGTTGGTCACATGAATCAATTGGTTCAACAATTGAGCTGATCATCTCATTGATACATGAGCCGATCATCTCACTAGTTGAGCCGATCCGTTCACCAACCTGAGCCGATCGGTTCAGCCCATGAGCCAATCAGTTGGGAGTGCAGACTGTGCAAAATCAGTCAATTGCAGTTTCAATCAATCTGATAATCTAATCAATTGGTCCAACACCTTCAACACTATGATATTGAGCTATCAATTGATTGCGTGTTTAATTGAACTACTAAACTCCTTTAGTAATCAATCTAAATATCATTTGTGGATAAACTCCTCTTCCAACTTAAATCCTATGTGTGTGACGCTACAGGTCCACTTCACGTTGGCAGTGAAAGTCCATAACACTTATCACTTCACAAGTAAAGAGTGGTGCCTAGTCACACATCAGTGCTACCCAAGTGAAATAGAAAGTTGGAGAACAACTTTCAATCCTACAATCCGTGAATGGTGTTATAGTGAATGTATAATTCCTTTATCACTAATGTCCTGAATGAACTCAAGGCATGGTAAAATCATCCTTTCAACATTCATCCATTTCCTTGATCTCAGAGCAGACTGGGTGAGATGTGTTTGACATCAATATCATATATTGATTCACACATGCATGTGCATGCATTTCTCAATCCTACTCATCAAGTGTCCATGGATATTAAACTCCCTTAGGAGGGAAAAATCCCATATCTATCACTCACCCATCAAAAGCCCCATGTGTCAAAGCCACCCAATCATCACCTTTATAACAACCCATGTTTTAGGACTGTATTTGATGATGTCAAAGTGTACCAAACGACATGTGTCGAGTGTAGTGATTTCAAGTCGAAGAATCACACTCACCACCATCACTGTGAGAGCTGACTGTGACTACCAAATTATGGTTCCATGTGTCACTCTCACGGTGGGTCTGTCTGGTACACTTGTTCTCTAACAAGTACCTACGTGCTTGGTTTGATATCACTATATCATGACTAATGAGATTCCATCATCAACCAACACACAATCTAGTCTTTAGTGTTATTGATGTCTATGGTTATTTCCACAATAACAACCGACTAGGGACTAAACAATAATGTATACACTTAACATCCGTATGATCTCATCATTTAGGTCCTGAACCTAAAAGAATACTTCATCGAGTAAAACAATTCTTTAGACATCTATCATGTTACACTATCATCTCAGAAACAGTTAAAACATATAGATTGGAAATTTCCGTTATTATTATTCAAATCATTTACAAAGTATGTCATTACAATCATCACATGACTTTCTCTATGGGCATACATACCAACAAACTCCCACTTGCACTTAGAGCCAGTCATCTAGGAACCTCAGTCCTTTTGATCTAGCATGACCATCATGCTTCTGCTGAGAAAGGGCCTTAGTCAGTGGATCAGCTATATTGTCTTCAGTTGGTACTTTGCAAATCTTCACATCTCTTCATTGTACGATCTCTCGTATGAGATGGAAGCGTCGTAGTATGTGCTTGGACCGCTGATGTGATCTGGGCTCCACAGCTTGAGCAATAGCTCCATTATTGTCACAATTAAGCTCAATTGCATCATAGCTACTAGGAACCACACCAAGTTCAGTGACAAACTTCCTAATCCACACAACCTCCTTTGTTGCATATGAACCGGCAATATACTCAGCCTCTATAGTAGAATCGACAAATGTTTCTTTCTTGGAACTCATCCAGCTCACAGCTCCGTTGTTTAGGCAAAATACAAATCTTGATTGTGATATGTAATCATCTTTATCGATTTGGAAGCTTGCATCGGTGTAACCCTTTACAACCAGTTCTTCCTCACCGCCATATACAAGGAACTGATCCTTAGTCCTTCGCAAGTACTTGAGGATGTTCTTTACGGCTGTCCAGTGAGCATCTCTGGGATCTGACTGGTACCTTCTCGTCATGCTAAGGACATACGAGACATCTGGGCGTCTGCACAACATAGCGTACATGATGGATCCGATGGCTGATGCATATGGGAACACATTCATACGCTCCCTCTCTTCACAAGATTGGGGACATTGAGCTCTAGAGATGGTGACTCCATGTAGCATGGGGATGTTTCCTCTCTTTGAGTTCTCCATGTTGAACCGCTTCAACACTTTGTCAATGTACGTGCTTTGACTTAGTCCGAGAAGCCTTTTAGATCTAACTCTATAGATCTTAATACCTAGAATGTAGGATGCTTCTCCTAAGTCCTTCATTGAGAAAGTACTCCCAACCCAAGTCTTTACCTTCTCTAAGATTGAGACATCATTCCCCATCAATAGTATGTCATCCACATAAAATATGAGGAATGTGGTCGTGCTCCCACTAACCTTCTTATACATGCAAGGTTCATCTTCATTTTGAATAAAGCCAAACACTTTGACTTCCTCATCAAATCGAAGATTCCAACTCCGAGATGCTTGTTTCAACCCATAGATTGACCTTTGCAGATTACAGACTTTATTGGCATTCTTTGGATCTATAAAACCTTCAGGTTGTATCATGTACACATCCCCATTTATATTCCCATTAAGGAATGTGGTTTTAACATCCATTTGCCAAATCTCATAGTCATAGTAAGCCGCAATAGCAAGCATGATCCTAATGGACTTAATCATGGCAACTAGAGAAAAAGTTTCATCATAGTCAACACCTTGAACTTGTCAGAAACCCTTTGCAACCAATCTACCTTTATAAGTTTGCACATTGCCATCCATGTCAGTCTTTTTCTTGAAGACCCACTTGCACCCTATGGGTTTTACCCCTTCATGTGGTTCCACCAAAGTCCATACTTTGTTGGAGTACATGGATTCCATCTCGGATTTCATGGCCTCAAGCAATTTCTCAGAATCTGGTCCCTCCATAGCCTCTAGGTAGGTAGTTAGATCATCATCTATGATCAACTCTCCACCTTCCTGAGTCACAAGGTATCCAAACCTCTCAGGTTCAAGGCATGTCTTACTAGATCTACGAGGTCCTTGTATTACTTGAGGAGATTGAGATTCCACAACACCTTGTGAATCTCTACGTTCCTCTAGTACATCTACTGGTTTAATGTTTTCTTGTTGGGCTTGAACCTCTTCAAGCTCTATTTTCCTCCCACTGCTTCCTTTGGAAATAAATTCCTTTTCTAGGAACACAACATCCCTATCAAAAAACACTTTGTTGTTAGTTGGGTGGTATAAGTAAAATCCCTTGGTTTCCTTAGGATATCCAACAAAATAACATTTATCAGATCTAGGGCCTACCTTGTCAGGAAACATTTTCTTGACATATGCCTCACACCCCCAAATCCTCATAAAAGACATATTGGGACACTTCCCAATCCATATATCATATGGTATCTTTTGAATTGATTTAGATGGTACTCGGTTAAGTGTAAACGCGGTAGTTTCAAGAGCATGACCCCAGAAGGAAATCGGAATATCAGCAAAACTCATCAATGATCACACCATATTCAGTAAAGTGTGATTCCTTCTTTCTGACACACCATTATGTTGTGGTGTTCTAGGCGGAGTCCATTGTGATATAATACCACGGGCTCGCAGAAGGTCCTCAAACTCCTGGCTTAAGTATTCTCCACCTCGATCGGATCGAAGTGCTTTAATACTTTTACCAAGTTGGTTCTGTACTTCATTCATGAAATCCTTGAACCTTTTAAGGGTTTTTGACTTATGTTTCATCAGGTACACATAGCCATACCTAATGAAGTCATCAGTGAAGGTAATGAAGTACTAACACCCATTTCTGGCATTAGTTCTAAAAGGCCCACATACATCAGTATGTATGAGTCCTAATAGATCACTAGCTCTCTCACCTTTACCTGAAAAGGGAGTCTTGGTCATCTTGCCCAACAAACAAGATTCACATATCTCTATTGATTCATAATCAAAAGAGTCTAGATAACCATCTTTATGGAGTCTAGAAATGCGCTTCTCATTTATGTGTCCTAGACGACAACGCCAAAGATATGTTTTCTTTGAGTTGTTGAGTTTTTGCCTTCTGGTGTTTACATTATATACACTTGTCTCTAGATCTATCAAGTATAGACCATAAGACATTGCGACACTGCCATAAAAGATCCCATCTTTTGAAATGGAACACTTTCCATTTTTAATAAGAAATTCAAAACCATTCTTGTCCAAATAAGAGACGGAAATGATATTCCTATTTATGGTAGGTACATAATAGCAGTTCTTCAACTCTATTATTATCCCACTAGTTAGAGTTGACTCATAGGTTCCTACAGCACTGGCGGAAACTCTTGCCCCATTGGCAACACGTAGTTCAACCTCGCCTTTTCCCAAAGGCCTACTTCTCTTAAGATCCTTCACATTTGAACAAATGTGAGATCCACATCCGGTATCAAGTACCCATGATAAAGAAGCAGTAAAGTTAATCTCTATTACATATACACCAGAAGTAGAGATCTCTATCTCTCACTTCTTCTTCCATCGTTCCTTCCATCCTCTCCATGTTTTGAGCATAGAAGATTCTGACATTGGTTTGGCGAGAGAATCCTTCTTTCCCAAACCTTTGCCCTTAGACTTTGTTCCATTGATCTCCATCAATGAACTATCCTTCTTCTTAAGTGCACATAGAGTGGATTCAAAGGCTACCAGTATTTCTAGATTGTGCAGAACACTTCTCACAATCCCCAACCAGTTATGGAATTTATTCTCAATTAATTTGCCCATTTTAAAAGATGATTCTTTTGCCATTCTACAAGAGAAAATTGTATTTGTCAAAACACCTTTTGATTTGATTTGATTTGAATAAAATTTGACAGTAGTTAATTAGGCCTTTATTTAATTACCACTCCCACTATTTTGATTCAAATTGATAGCCCTCACTATCAATTCAGAAGATTGCAGCGTGCAATCTTCTAGTGGGTCAAGATCCATATTTCATCAAGTCATGAGTCAGTTTTGGTTGATCGTCCACAACTTGACTATTTAGGTAGGCCATCATGCCAATTACATCATATGCAACTCTTGATGAATGAACATGCGCAACACCTTGCCATGAACATTTCGTGCCTCTGGGCTTAGACGCTCTAAGGATCACCAGTTAAGTCTAACCCAAAAGCCGACATGATAAACATGCACCCTACTTTGGCAGAACCTACATGTTTACCCTTCACACTTCCGCGAAATAGACGGCGCACCACGCTTTGGCGTAACCTATGCTTGGTTGATCAAGTTTTTCATGTGTGTCGCTAA
The DNA here is from genome assembly GCA_963693085.1 of Alisma plantago-aquatica. Classification (NCBI taxonomy): domain Eukaryota; kingdom Viridiplantae; phylum Streptophyta; class Magnoliopsida; order Alismatales; family Alismataceae; genus Alisma; species Alisma plantago-aquatica. The sequence continues at coordinate 640,551,769 of OY856413.1, read as the reverse complement.
AGGAAGGCGTAAAAGACTTAATATTTAGATGAGGGATTTGGTTTTTATAGGTACATATACATATCCAATCACCACAATATAGTACGTATCATATATATGCTATATTCCACAAAAAACATGTGAAACGATAAAAGCAATGATTTTGGCCATCCTAATGTGATTCCTCAAGGTAAGAGGAATCACGGTCATCTAGGTCCACATCACATGCAACCTGTACAAGATGAACTTTGTGCCTTGCCTTTCTGGGTTTGATCAACACATCTCCATGATTGATCTGCTCGCCATCAAGCCAGTCGGTTGGGTACCACCAGTCGATCGACTGGCGCCTCCAGCCAATTGGTTCATTGGTCATCGTGCATCTCCTCAGGCCGCCACCCGCTCGTCTCGCTCCTTGAACCGGTCGTCAAAATGTCTGCCATTCTTTGACATAATAGGAAATAAAATTCTATTCTATTTTACATTTGAAAAAGGAAACCTCGAATTACATTTGGGGGAAGCAAAGGTAGGAAAGAAATATCGAGTTATCTCAAGTTACATCAGGAATAGGAGATAGGGAATCGGTGCGCAGACCGAGATGCAAGCAACCACATTCAACCAAGCACACATACATAGGGTTTATTGGCCATAACCATGTTTTACATCCACCACAAAACTCATTTAAGGGTGACGCGTATCGAGTGCATTCATATTACATATCGAATATGTATATTGGGATTTGTGGATTTAGGATTGGACATGGATAAAGCCAATTTTATTCACATCGTATGCAATGAATAAAGATGACAAACCAAAATTGATCGCATCGATAATCCTAAAATATAGAGCAGTTGACGTGGCTCTGATACCACTGTTGGGTTTTAGGGAAGATAGAGAAGGCAACGAAAACAAAAAATTTATTCTCCCAAACCCAGAATAAAGGAATCACGTCAACATCTATACAATAGGAAGGATTGTTTGTAGAGGTGTACCTTGTCCCACGGCTTGCTCGGCGACGTTACCTTGCATCTTGTGTGGTCTTCACCTCTGGTCTTGGACAGTGTTTGTGCAGCTCCTGGTCTCACCAGGACTGTCAGGATTGACAGCTATCCTCCGAGCAGCAGCAGTCTCCCGCCTCTATAGTCATCCACATGGATTGCCTGGAACTCCGGTCTTCTTGTCCCATAAGGAATTGGAAGGAGTCGCACCCTCCTGTTGGCGTACTAGTCACCGACACACTCTCCTGCAACCAATTGCTTTTCTGCAGTTGTCTTTCCCTTGTTGTGCCTCCCTTATCAGGTAGCACTTGCTTGGGATCTCTCGATTACCAAAACCAAAGAGAATGACAACTTTGCAGAGCAACTGGTGTTTTGAGTTATGCTTTGAGAAGCCCCTAATACCCCTATATATATTGGAGGGTCATGGGATAGGGTTCTCTACCCCGGGGAATGCAGGATTAAAGAAGGAGTAGAAGGGTTCGAGATTTTCCAAAAAAACAACCAACTGTGCCACCTGAACCGATCGTTTCAACCCTGAAACAGTCAGTTGGTGACCTTAGTGAATTGGTTCACACCTGAACTGATCGTTTGGAGCATCTGAGCTGATCGGTTCATGCTTGAGCTGATCAGTTCATGCTCCTGGTCCAACTCGAATTGACTTTCATATTTGTTTCCGATTAATCAAATATTAATCCTTGTCCAAATCGAATTTGTACAAGTGAAACAAATTGTATTTGCAAAATAGTCTTCTAACTTTCCAAATGATATCGGTTGGTCAAATGAATCGACCAGTTCAACAATTGAGCCGATCGTCTCATTGATACATGAGCCGATCGTCTCACCAGTGAAGCCAATCAGTTCACCAACCAGAGCCAATCGGTTCATCCCATGAGCTGATCGGTTGGGAGTGCAGACTGTGCAAAATTAGTCAATTGTAGTTTCAATCAATCTGATACTCTAATCAATTGGTCCAACACCTTCAACACTATGATATTGAGCTATCAATTGATTAAGTGTTTAATTGAACTACTAAACTCCTTTAGTAATCAATCTCAACATCAGTTGTGGATAAACTCCTCTTCCAGGTTAAATCCTATGTGTGTGACCTTGTAGGTCCATTTTACGTTGGCAGTGAAAGTCCATAACACTTATGACTTCACAAGCAAGGAGCAGTGCCTAGTCGCACATCAGTGCTACCCTAGTGAAATAGAAAGTTGGAGAACAACTTTCAATCCTACAATCCGTGAATGGTGTTACAGTGAATGTATAATTCCTTTGTCACTAATGTCCTGAATGAACTCAAGGCATGGTACAGTCATCCTTTCAACATTCATCCATTTCCTTGATCTCAGAGTGGACTGGGTGAGATGTGTGTGACATCAATATTACATATTGATTCACACATGCATGTGCATGCCTTTCTCAATCCTACTCATCAAGTGGCCATGGACATTAAACTCCCTTAGGAGGGACAAATCCCATATCTATCACTCACCCCTCAAAAGCCCCATGTGTCAAAGCCACCCAATCATCACCTTTATAACAACCCATGTTTTAGGATTGCGTTTGATTATGTCAAAGTGTACCCAACGACATGTGTCGAGTGTAGTGATTTTATGTAGTAGAATCACACTCACCACTATCACTGTGAGAGCTGACGGTGACTACCAAATTATGGTTCCATGTGTCACTCTCACGGTGGGTCTTTCTGGTACACTTGTTCTCTAACAAGTACCTATGTGCTTGGTTTCGTATCACTATATCATGACTAATGAGATTCTGTCATCAACCAACACATAATCTAGTCTTTAATGTTATTGATGTCTATGGTTATTTACACAATAACAACCGACTAGGGACTAAACAAGAATTTATACTCTTAACATGTGTATGATCTCATCGTTTAGGTCCTGAACCTAAAAGCTTATGTCATCGAGTAAAACAATTTTTTAGACATCTATCATGTTACACTATCATCTCAGAAATAGTTAAAACATATAGATTGGAAATTGCCTTTATTATTATTCAAATCATTTAAAAAGTATCCCATTACAATCATCACATGACATGTTATATGGGCATACATACCAGCAGTGTTGTGTTGGCTTCTCAATGTCCCATATGGATTCATCCCATCTGTACAAAGCCCAAGTCTTAGATTCCTGACTTCTTCACCAAATTTAGGGTACAATAGATTAATCTTCTTCCACTGTGGGGAATCAGACGCATGTCGTAGGATCCCATCATTATTTTTCTTAACATCTGCATGCCACCTCAAATTCTTCACATCTGTCGGATTGACAAACAAGCGTTGAAACTGTGATATTATAGGTAGATACCACATCACCTTTGTAGGAGAGCCAGTTTTGGACTCCCCCGAAGTCTTCAATTTATACCGTGACACACCACATTTTGGACAATCTTTCAAATCCACATAGTCCTTTTGAAATAATACACAATCATGTGGGCATGCGTGTATCTTCTTGGCCTCCATTCCCATTGGGCATAACAATTTCTTTACCTGGTATGTTGAGATTGACAACTCGTTTCCTTTATGAAGCATTTATTTCAACAAAGACAACAATGACTTGAAGCTTTTATCGCTCCATCTATTATTAGCTTTCATCTTATACAATCTCAACACAACGCTAAGCTTCGTAAACTTAGTACAACTTGTGTATAACAGTATCTCAGCATCATGCACACTATTTCTAAATATGGAAGGTGGATCAGTTTCGGTGTGCTCTACCCCACAACTATCTAGCATCGCATCAACGATGTCTACTGGAACTGGTTCATTCACATCTATGTCATCGGAGGTAATAACTTCTTCCACACAAGCACTGCTATCGACATCCACTGGTTTCGGGTTTGAAATCTCTCCATGCCACTGCCATTCTGTATAGCCTTGTACAATCCCATTGCACATGACATGACTTTTGATTTCATCACCAGTGTTGACTTTCAAGTTGTTACCGCAATGCCTACATGGATAGTAGAACCTATCTCTAGGTTATTTCCTATGTTCCTCGGCAAATCTAATAAACTAATCAAGACCATAAATAAACTCTGGGATGCAGTGATTGTGAATGGACATCCGTGATCTATCCATTCTATGATCAAAGAGAAAACAAGTATATATTACAACAAGATTAGGGTCTAGGGTTAACAAATTACAATTTTAGAATGATTAAAACTTTATGATTTAAGGTCTTATATATAATTAATGTTTAAAACATCCTAATTGAGATTAGGTGTTCAAGAACAGTCCCAAACTGGGGACTATCCAAGATTTACTCCTATTGAGTAAATCTTGGATGGGTTTCTAGGCCAACAAATACATGTGATGTCATTCTTATATATAATAAATGTGTACCACCTATCCCATTCTTGAACACCTAATCTCACTAGTAAGTGTATAATGTGTATTGGGTTAGAGAACAAACGGGGAAATGCTGCCGAAATTTTCTTGAAAACCCAATACACATTATACACTTACATCCTAAGTGAGATTAGGTGTTCAAGAACAGTCCCAAATCAGGGACTATCTAAGATTTACTCCTATTGAGTAAATCTTGGATGGGTTTCTAGGCCAACAAATACATGTGTTGTCATTCTTATATATAATAAATGTGTACCACCTATCCCCTTCTTGAACACCTAATCCCACTAGTAAGTATATAATGTGTATTGGGTTTTCAAGAAAATTTCGGCAGCATTTCCCCACTGTTCGCCAAGTACGTATGTACTTAGAGAACAAACAGGGAAATGCTACTGAAATTTTCTTGAAAACCCAATACACATTATACACTTACATCCTAAGTGAGATTAGGTGTTCAAGAATAGTCCCAAACTGGGGACTATCCAAGATTTACTCCTATTGAGTAAATCTTGGACGGGTTTCTAGGCTAGCAAATACATGTATGTTGTCATTCTTATACCTACAATCCTAGTTTCATCATTCATATCCTATGTTTTGTGTAACATCATTTAATCATGCTTGTCAGTAAATACTAAATAGTAAATAAACCATGATTCCATATATCAAAGATTTGAATCAGGGGGTGATGTAGCCCTAATTTAGGGCTCCATCATGTGCCATTTTGTACTTAAATCACATCTAAACATGTTAGATTACAAGCCTTTGCCCCTAATGTGTTTATCATTTCCAAATGCACTTATGATGTTCTTTGCACTATTTTCAGGAACTTAGACCATGCCTTAGATGGAAGAGAGAGAAAGGAGTTCTAGGGCTCCTCCACTCATGGGGAGGTCCAAAGGAGGCCCCAAAATCTCCCTCAACCTACCTCCAATGGCCAAGAGTCGTCACCAAGCAAAGACATCCAAGAATGATGAAGTTTAAAGGATAATCAAGTCGTGCAAGCCTCACCACGACCATGGGAACTTCCCACGTTCGTGCAAATTTATGACCAAGAACCAGCATTTCAACAGGGTTTTTCCCCAAGTCACCATGACCGTAGCCATCTGCAACGACCGTGGCCAATGAAGAACAAAACGACCATGATGCCTCTCCATGACCAAAACGGCCGTGTGACCCACCACGGCCGTGGTTCCACTCACCCACCACGACCGTGGCACTCTGCCACGACCGTGGCCACCAACATAGCATATCACCACCAGCCCCATACCACTACCATATTCTTACCCCACGACCGTCCTATACTACCCTCACTACGACCGTGGCACACCAACACAACTGTGGTGACCAGCCTACCCTACCATAGTTTTACACTGATTTTCCTATCCTACCCCTACTTACCCTAGTGCTTCCCCACCACCTATACCTAGCTTAGTCTTTCCTTGCTTAGTCTTAATTTAGTCTAGCTTAGTCTTTCCTTGTTTAGTCTTAATTTAGTCTAGGGTTAACATATATTTCATTCTTGCCTTTAATTCCTCATTTGTTCATAGTAGTTTAACAATCAAATCACCTTTAAACCCGTAACCCTAGTCTCCGTAGTAGGAACCCAACAAAACTAACCTAGCTCTAGTGCCCCCTCTTTTCCCTGTGGATCGACCCTATACTTTCCACCATCCTATACTACGACAAGACCACGTGCGCTTGCGGTTGTAGCTATTTTAGTAGAATTAGTTGTGTTAGTTAGGTTTATAAATATTAAAAGTGAACCCTCCCGTGTGTTCCGATCTCGTGGGGCACATCTAGTCGAGTCAAATCAGCTAGTGTGTAGAACCTCTAGTGGACACACCAGGGGTCAATCTTGAAGTTTCAACTAGAGCTTCATATATCAACATACATACTAGGTCATATTTCAAGTCAAGATTTAGGCATTTAATCACCTTAGGGCGCATACATGATTCACAAGGTATTTGGGTGCACAAAGAATAATATATGTTACTCATTTAGGAGTTCACATAATCATTTTAGAAATAGAATACCCACATGCGAGTCAATTTTCACATTCAACATCAATGTATCTTTAACACACATGTTTCAAGGTTCAAAGCACATAATCAAATCAAATTAGGATGCTAGAATGGACAAGTTTGAATCTTATTTTAACATGCATCAAAATTTATTGAATTAGGTCAAGCATGAGAATTAGACAAGTTAAAAAAGTAAATTAATACTAATCAGTAGATAAATGAATAAAAACCATTAGAAAATAAATATAAATCAATAGATAAGTAAATACAAATAAGTGGATAAGTAAATACTAATCAGTTGATGGAAATCAATAAAATCAAGATATGTAACCTACCTAGCAGTAGGGGAAGCAGAGGCTAGCTCCTCCGGTGACCACCAGCTCCTCCGGCGACCTACAGTAGCTCCTCCGGTGACCTCAGGCTGGCAGTTGTGGCGGCTAGCGGCAGTGGGAAGAAGATGACCACAGGAGTAGGCGACATCTTGATTAGGCGGTGGCGGGGACAGCGGGAGGAAGAAGAGAGAGAGTAGGGCGGCGGGAGGAAGAAGAGAGTAGGGTGGCGGCGGCGGCAGCGACCGAGTAGGCTGGAGCTGACCGGTGACATCGGGAGCAGAAGGGTCTTTTTCTCGTGATGAAACCAAGAAGAATGGGGAAGAGTCTGTTTCTCACGGAGGCTATTAAGTTAAAAAATGTTTCGGTCTTCTATTAAACTGACACCTAATATCCATCTGTGTCGGTTTCCAGATAAAATGGACATCCATTGGACAATCATAACCCTACAAATTTTCACAGGGACGGCGTGTGGAACCTTATCAGTGTTGGTTTTTCCACAAAAACCGACGACCTTTGGAGGTAATTTTTTCCATCCTTAGGCGTCGGTTATTAGGTAAAAAACCGATGACGTATGTGAAACTTTGGGGGTAATTTTTTTTTGCTCAAAAAATTGGATTTGGCGGGCTATTTTAGGCGTCGGTTCATGATAGGGAGCCGACGTTAAATAAAAATTGATACCCGTGTCTGGCCGGTCTTCAAATATAGATGTCGGTCTCTGTAATTAGCCGACGTTGTATGCTTTAGGTTTCAGTTTTTGGTAATAATCGACGTCTCTAAATGTGACGTTATAAGCTATTTCTGTAGTAGTGCTTCTAGAAAATTCTTGAAAATCTTTATCCCAACTCCTAGATGATCTAGAAACCCTGACCCTGACCATCCTATATAAAGGGGGTAATCTAGAATTTCATAAGACCCAACAATAAGCTCTGACAATTATTGTCTTCTCACAGTTGTGGCAATGTGAGAACCTGAGCAAGTCTTACCCGTCAAAGGGAGAGACAACAAGGGAGAGCAAGTCAACACTAGCATGTTGATGTTTGAAGGGACACTTCCTTCCTATCCATTCCAAAAGAATGACAAGAGTTCCCAATTGTTTGTGTGGATTATGTAGAGGTGAGGAGGCCTTTGTCACCCTCTAGGAGGATGTCATCAACCCTTGTCTTTGGTGCTACACCAGAAGGTTGCCACTGAGAGTTGTTCAGGTGCTTCTTGTGAAATAAGTGCACTGCTATAAAGATAGAAACTGGACTTGCTCTAGGACCAGGAATATTCCTTGAAACCTTCCTTTTCAATCTATAGTTGTGGATATGATTTGATGTCATAAGGGGAATATGGAAAGAAATTTTTTGTTTCCACCACCATATCAGTTTCCATATTTCCCTGCACTAGAGCCATTATGAAGACGAACAAAGGGCAGCATGATCTTGGTTTCCCATGTTCTGTTCTCTCTCTTACTCTCCCTCTCTTTGTTATTTTATATGAGCCTTTTGTGGCCTTGAGTCCTCCTCAGTAGCTGGACTCAAGATGTTGCAATGAGCAGTGCCACACTGACACCATGAAATCAACGAGCGGGGAAGGAAGGGCAAGCAAATGCTCTAGATTGCCAACACCCATGCCCGACCTCACACCCCCACTCACAACCATGGTCCAACCTACCAAACTGCTCATTTATCCAATAGTCGTGCATCACGACTAGAAAACACATGATGTATAGCACATTCACGGGCTAGCCACTTGGTCATCTTGATTTCGGCTCAGTTAAGGGTAAAGTCTTTTTATAATCCCTTTTCTTGGGTTTTATCTTTAAATCCTCATAACTTTTTGATCATTTAACCAGATACATGATGTAGCATATCATTATAATCTGATAAAACTACCTTTTTAAAGTTTTTGTTCTTTTTCTAGTTGTGCTTGGAACTTCCCTATTTTAATGGAAAACCCCTTGTATGATCTTCAAATTGATGAAAAATATGAAATCCTATCTCTTTGTACTACTAATGATTTTATGACACCATCTTATGATAATCAGTAAGTTTGATATCTTTTGGCTTTTATTGAAGAGATTAGATCATTTAAATGAACTCTCTTATCATCTTAAACCTATCATGACTAAAAGTGGCTCTTTTATGTTGTTGCTTGACAAAATTTGTTCATATTGGGGATTTTGTCTTAACTTAACATGATGAAATGATTAAACTCCGAAATCAATAATCTAAACTCAAATTTTGCACTTTACTGGACCAAAACCATATGGTAATACTCTAATTTACCATGTATGATCTCAACTACTTATTTTTGTGCTCAAACATGTACTTAGACACACTATTATATATTTTTATATGTTAGTTTTCCCATAGGTTGTACCTTCTCTAGGGATCTTACTCAAGAATCATAACTTCTCTACTAACAAGGAATGCTTAATCTCCTGACCTGCTATGATATTGGCTTCTTTCTATACATGCTCATATGAATGCTTGGCTACTTAGTTGGTTGAGCTATTATTCCTATGAATACCACTTTCACAATTGATTATGCTATGTTGATATAATGGATAAAGAAACCTGAAATATGCTTTGTTTAAAAGAATGTTGCTTAAATATTCTCACCCTATTTGTACATATTTCTTAATATGATGTTTCTGGCCAAGACATTTTTATATGACTCTTAAAATGTGTTAACATACCTTTTCATTAGCATACTCAATGTACTCTCATTGATATATTTTGTGTATCGAATTTGTAGTTTCCAAATGAGGATCTGCTGCACTCAAGACTCTTAGCTCTAAAATGAAACACCAATTGGTATTCTTGATATAGAAAATGGATACATATCTATTTTCTCTATTTCTAATATCTTATTATCTCTTTAGTTTTGTTATCTCAATTTTCTTATATATTGCATGTGTGAAATTATGTATCATTCGACGGATGGACGCCCAAACCCTACAACCACTAACTCAGTAGTTAGTGGGGTAGGATGAGGGTAAAAAAATAGTTCTGTGAAAAATGGTATCTAAGCCATGCACATAGGCTTCTATATATGTTTAAGGCATAAAACATCTTAAGTGGATAGGGTGAACTAAAATACATAATGGAGCAACTAAGGTATTGGGTATGATGCTAAACATTGAGGTTTTGGCTAGTAATCATCTCCTATATGACTAGTGTGGTGGTTGAGGTTTCTCTACACATCTACCTATCCTAAGTTGATCCAAAAACTAGATTATGTTACCTCCCTTAAAGAAATAGAGTCTTCTAGCATCTCACCTCTTCTTTTAGGACTACCTAAGCCACCCAAGTGAATGATGATTAGTTAGCTTTTTTATCTCTAAATGTGATTATTTTCTCATGACTATTAATCACATGATTTCTCAGTTTTGGGTAGCTTGTCCATTGTGAAACAAAAATTCATTTAAAATAATCAAAGTTGATTAAGATGGTAATGTCATGATCTAATTTTAAAACTTAACACCCTATTTGATGTATAAAGTACCCTTTAAAGTGATGTGCTCATGGGCAAAGTTGATACAAACGCAATGTTACCAAATCATATATAAGTGCTTTCTATGTTTGAGGTAAAATTTTGATGTGGTGAGATAAGATGTAACTCATGTTTACACCTCCTTGGTAATGAGGTTCTAATGGATTAACCCTATTTTGTCCTTATTTGATCAACCTCAAACATAACTAAGAAAATGTTTCCATATATATATATATATATATATATATATATATATATATATATATATATATATATATATATATATATATATATATATATATATATATATATATATATATATATATATGTATATGTATATATATGCCCATACTTCATAGGAATATATCTGTGGATGACTGATGGAGCTTCCACTTACGTGGAATTGCGTGCACCAACTAAAAATCCTAAAGATGATAAGTCTTTAGGTTTAGCCTTGCATATACAAGATAGAGAACTCCACCCACGTATGCTAAGATATGTGGAAGTCTTATCGTAGTATAGTTAAGGGTCGAATCCTCAGGATAACGGTCTTGTTGCAAGCAAAAAGATGGAAAACGTTAGAATTTCACTTAGTCACTTAATAGCAGGCACTTAAATCGTAAGGTTGGTTTGTGTTGTTTTAAACTAAGAACATGTAAAGTAAAGAAAGCAAGTAAATCTAAGGATGTAAAACTATGATAAAAGTCACTAGGGTGTGATCGGTTTTCACCACCACTACACATGGATCAAAACATACAAAGTAAAACATAACCTGCAAAAAGAGTTTAGTCAGTTAGTATCTTTGTAGACTTAGTCTCCTTTAGGAGAACTAACTACGAGAAGTGTGGGAATGTTGCAAAGTCAGCCATCCCCAAATGAATGGTCAACTACTTTGCATCATTCCCTTCGTAAAGTGTGTTCCTCGACTCATCAAGGTTGTACTTTCACACGTCAACTGATTCCATTTCATAGCATGAAAGTACAACGATGGAAGTGAGTATACTCTACTCCTTGAAAGACACTCCTAGACACCGAAACAGATGCATGGTGGATACATGCACCAGGAACCAACATACAAACGAGCTTCAGATCTAATAGTACAAACGTAGACAATTCATACTAAAAGATAAGGGATAACACAAGTTGATGATCAGGCAACATGCATTCATTAAATGTTTGATGTTGAACTGAAAAGATAAAAACTCTATATTACAGACTATGGATTACATTTACATGATATGAAAACATGGGTAGCGGGGCTACTCCCCGCACCCTAGTGAAAGAGACTACTTGCTCATGACTAGGACAAAGAAGGAGGCAAGAAGAGAGAGAGAGCATCATCCCCACAAAGGAGAGAGGAAAGTCAACCCCTTGGAGAGAGAGAAACGATCCACCAGCTTCACAGGTTGTTCTATGACGAGATCTACCTCTTCCCACCTTCTTTGGCGGAGAGAGAGAAAGCAGCTTCGAGATGGAGTGTGGGTCTCAGACCGGCAGCCCCTGGGCGGAGGATGGAAGTCGGATGTGCTCTGGAATGATTGAGGCAACCTTTGGACGTCTCAAGACTCCCCCTCCTCAGGACCCTTGGGGTCTTATTTATAGGCCTTAAGTGAAGTCCAAACGGTTTGGAGACCGTTTGGACCTCAAGACCGTTTGGACCTGAGACCGTTTGGATCTCAAGACCGTTTAGACCTCAAGACCGTTTGGACCTTGAGACCGTTTGGATCTCAAGACCGTTTGGACCTCAAGACCGTTTGGACCTTGAGACCATTTGGATCTCAAGACCGTTTGGACCTCAAGACCGTTTGGACCTTGAGACTGTTTGGATCTCAAGACCGTTTAGACCTCAAGACTGTTTGGACCTTGAGACTGTTTGGCTTCATGCGGTCTCGGGACCGTGTAACTCCATGCGGTCTCGGGACCGGTTGGCTTCATGCGGTCTCGGGACCGTGTGACTCCATGCGGTCTCGGGACCGGTTGGCTTCATGCGGTCTCGGGACCATGTGACTCCATGCGGTCTCCAGACCGGTTGGTTTCATGCGGTCTTGAGACCATGTGACTCCATGCGGTCTCGGGACCAGTTTGCTTCATGCGGTCTCGGGACCGGTTGGCTTCATGCGGTCTTGAGACCGTGTGACTCCATGCGGTCTCGGGACTGTGTGACTCCATGCGGTCTCGGGACCGGTTGGCTTCATGCGGTCTCGAGACCATGTGACTCCATGCGGTCTCGGGACCGGTTGTCTTCATGTGGTATGGGGACCGTGTGACTCCATGCGGTCTCGGGACCGATTGGCTTCATGCGGTCTGGGGACCGTTTGAGTCCATGCGGTCTTAAGGCTGATTTAGTCTTTTATGATTTTTTTTGTGTCTTTTTCTGCAAATATAAAGGGGAAAAGTCAGTCTAATAGTATATTTACAATAAGAGGGAATATTTAGGGATTATGGCTAATTCTAATTGAGAAAGAGTGTGGAAAACTAAAGAAAAGACTAAGATAATCATCCAAAATTGGAGGTTATCACCCCCCTAACTTAGAGTCTAGCTTGTCCTCAAGTTAGATAGAGCTGAGACATGTAATGGCGAGGCGATTTTATTTAGTTAGGATTTCCATACTCTTGCTTCAATTCTCAACCTGAGTTCTCCTAAGGTCATATCAGGTCTTATTGCTTGCCTTGACTCCTTCAGGTTTCGAGAGTTGCTTGGGTCTCAGGTTCCTTCCGTATCTCGTAGCTCGCATCGGGACCACCTTTAGTCTGTGCATGTTGTTGACTCTAATCAGCTTTATACCTCTCTAAAGGACCTACTGCAAGCTAGAGAGGGTATGAGGGTTGGCTAAAGGCTTGAAGTGTAACTCCCCTTTCAAGTGGGGGAGGGGTTGTCTATGCTTTTAGGATCTCACTACCGGGCACGAAACATCTGCCTTTGTGAGGGCAGCTGAATGTACCGGCCGGGTGAGTCCTTTATAAGCCTTTCATATATTTAGATACCTTAGGGTTTCACTATCGGGCACGACACATCTGCCTTTGTGAGGGCAGCTGAATGTGTCGGCCGGGTGAGACCTTCATGGGTTCTTTATATAGATTCTTATTTATGGCACAACTCTCATAATTTTATTCAACTCTCTGGCTTTTATTCGAAGACTCATAGGCTTGGGTTTTGGGGTTTTGTTCAGGAAATTATTTTGGGCAGCCAAGCCTCTTTTATTGGAAGGGAGGAAAGCTGTTCTTAGAGTTTTTCAACATGCACTTCTTTTTTTTGTGGTCCACTTGCAGAACTTCTTGATTTGGAAGTTGCCTGATGCCCCTCTCATCCTTGAGAGCCAGGCTTATTTCTGCCTTGATATTGACTTGTGGAGAGTCAGATGAAGAAGTGAAGCAAAGGCATGAAAATCAATAGTGGAGGGACATCATTAAATCGCCATTATATGTCTAAGTGCTATTTACTTTTGAGGACTAACATGATTCTAAAGTTAACTGAGGGTGACTATTTTCAAAAAGGATTTTTTTTCTTCAAAAGAAAGTTAAAAAGGAAAAAAAGAAAAGAAAATATGTACAAACAGGGAAGGGAGGTAATGAAAAAAGAGGGATTTAGAAATGATACCTCGCCCTTGTCTAATGTACCCCCCCTAACTTATCACTCACTCTGTTCTCAGAGTGTCAAAGTGATAGGTTGAGAAGTACGATGACAAGGGCTGTAGGCTAAGTTAATTCTGAATTTTCCCCTGGTGATTGAAGTAGGTTAGCTGCGAACTATCCACGTAGAGCGTGGTAATCCACGTCAGTCATATCTTCTACAGGTCTTTGAAGGACAATGATGGTGTACATCCAGTAGAGGATGTGGAAGCCGCAGTTATTTGATTGTCAGATTTGTTGGGGACATTTGTGGCTGAAGGAAGGGTGATGAAAATGTTCTTTGTCGTAAGCCCTTGTATGCTGACTTAGAAAGGTAATTAATTTGTCAGCGCATTCCTTCGCCACTACCTCTGTTGGCGTTTTTGGTGTCACGACACAGTTCTTCTTCCGTGGATTGTACTGGCTGTCGGAACTGTTATAGATTGTAGTTGTTCCTTCTGGTAGATTTGTTGCCAGGAGCATCCAGTGCTCATGATAGAGGAAGGGTAGCATGATGAACGTCGGTGTTGTGTGTTGGAGAAAGGATATTAGCACTTCAGTTGTTCTGAAGTTCTTTAGCTTTAAAAGATCATCCTTCATGTTGGGGACGCCATATATGTTGCGGGGTTATTTTGGCCAAGGAGAAACTGATAAGCGGCCATTAAGCTTACGGAGAGGGATCCTTAAACAGTAAAGTCTCTCGAAGCATGTCTGCCATTACTAGAATTTCACTAGACATGAATACGAGTTCATCCTTCTCGGCTGAAAGCCGCGACATAATGAGACGTAGTTCGATGTCGGAGAGACCCTTGCAAGTACTGTGGTCAAAGTCAGGAAAGATTGGTTCTATGGCAGACAAAGGATCTATGTCTCTTTTACTTTGCTCGGTAGCTAAGGCTGGCTCCTTGGATTTCTCCAGCTCTTTCAGAGTTTGTTGGAAAGGTCGCCTCTGCGGGCGTTGGACAGCTGAAAAAAGGTAACGAGGGACGTCATCTGGTGCCATTTTCGGGTCCTTGAAGAACCTTCTATCACAAATGAGCTCCATGGCGTAACGCCCTCGCAAGGAGTGAAAATCTTCAGCAACTAGGTCAGTAAATGGGATTTCTTGGTTCAATGCTTGGATGTGACGTATGGTGCAGAAAGCGCAGTCCCCAGATCCTTCGGCAGCTTGAACTTGAGGGTTAATTATTTGGAACCAGGGCTGGCTCCAGTCCTGGCGGAGGGGTGGGCGTGCAGCCCAAATTAACTTAAGCAGTCGGAAGGGTATACATCTCGCTTCACCTGCTGCTTCACCAACAAAGTTTATTGTACCGACGGGTAGCTCAGCGCCGCAAAAATTATAAACCTTGGCATCCCAAGCCTCGGTGTCTACAATCATAAATAGCCAGTGATCCGAAACTTGAAAGGGCACGGTTAGATAACGTGCCCGACGTGCTAAACCGGCACGCAGCCGCTCGATTGACTTTGCTCGTATGTCTTTGTATAAAAGGCCGATAGACTGAGCAGGCGAGGCGTTGAAAACTGGCTGCGGCCTCTTAGAACTTCCGTACACTTCTATACAGTTGGCAAGAAGGACACAGAAGATTGCCATTGGCATCGTGGACCGTGGTCGCAGGATGTTGCGGAAGTCTTCTCGTATCAGCTTGTGGTTAGTTTTGGTGTTATGGTAGATGATGTCTTCCCCTGCTGTTGCATCGTCGACAATAGTGTTTAGTATAAAAATGTCCTGAGCATCTAATGTGGAGATGGCTGCCATATCCAAATCGTGCATTTTGTGCGATAGTGGTGGCGGCGGGGGAAGGTTCTGTGGAGGGGGAGAAGAAGGTTGTACCAAGGCTTCTGCATAGCCTTGTAGATCATCTTTCGAGTCAGAGGCAGAATCGAGGTCTTCATCTGTGTCTAATCTTACTCGTTATGCCTCGTCCTGGTCATGGGGGGGGCACTGACATGTCGAGTGTAGAGAAAGGTGGAGCGGTTGTTGTGGGTGGGCTTGCGCTAGTTCCTAATATACATTGGTGGAACTCAGCAAAGGTCGCGTCTTTAGCATACTCCCGAATGGATCCCAAATTAGAGTAGTCAAGGAATTGGTCCCCATATGACATGTTTACATTGTCATTGTGGGTGGGGGACTTGGGAAGGTGTCCACCTTCTTGGTGACCTTTGTCATAACCTTTTTGAGAAGGTTCTGCTGCTTGGCCAGGATCCTCTCCATCATCAGATTTGTCATCTGAGGAGGTATTATCGTTGTTAGAGTCGGCAGAGGAGTCGGAGTCTTCTTCATCGTCGTTGTCACCATCTTTGTCATTCGCTGCCTTTTCTACTGGCTTCTGGTATGCGGTCTTTTTGCACCACCGATGGGTGGCTTGTAACTCATCCAAAGCCACTTGCACATGCTCGTGTGTTTCGAGCAGTGCGTCGTGTGTTTCTTTGAGGTCGTTATATCGGCCCTTGGTGGAGAGGAGTCGTGTTGTAAGATCTATTACTTGAGCATGTAGTTGCTGGATTTCATTATTTGTTGACTCCTCTTGGCGATTGTTTAGGTGTGTGAGGGTGTTGCTGATGGTGTCCAAGCGTGTGCTAAGAGCTGCTTGTTGCTGTTTGAGCTCACGGAGAGTCTCGGGCAGAGGTTGAGTCTGCCTAGAGATCTCATCGACTTGCGTAGCCATCGCCTCTTGTTGGCGCTTCGCTCCAAGGACCAGCTCGGGCAGGATGTTGAAGTGGTTCTTGATGTGATCAACTTGCTTAGCCACCGCATCTTGTCGTTGCTGAAAACCTTGGAGGATGTTGGGAAAGGCGCGGTTCTGTTTATCGATCATGGCCACCTGTTTAGATAATCCATGCACACAAGAAAAAATAGAATGTAAGATGTTAGAAGGATCGGTGAGGAGGTTTCGGATGACGTCAAATTGACGTCTGAATTCCTCACCGATATTGGGAAAGGGGACCCCATAGGCGGAAGGATGGGGTGGCTGGGGTCTGTGTGGGAGGGTGATAGTGCCTTGCGAAAGAGACACCGATGGTGGTGCAAACTGTGTGGTGACTATAGATGGGGTCACCAGCGGTGTCGGGGTGGTGGTGGATGAGAAAGGTGGTGGTATTTCTGGTGAAAGTGGTGGAAGTGATAGTGATGTGGTAGAGACTGTGGAGGTGGAGGGGAAGGTGGTAAAGATGGGCATAGGAGTGGAGAAGGGAGATCCCGAAGGAAAGAGGGGTGGAGAAGAGAATGCGAGTGGTAGTGTGGGTGTGGGGAAAAAAGGAAGGGTGGAGGGTGGTGAGGTGGTGGCGGTTAGCTCGGCATTTAGACTCATAATGAAAGAGTCTAAAGATGAGGTGGTGATGTGATTGTCGGGATGGGGGTTGTCTTCTGGGTGTGGTTTGGAAGTTGGCGTCCCCGACAACTGTTGATTCTGCGAAAGTCTTATGGATGTTCATTTCACAGGAATTTTTGGTATTCTAGTTGTCGGGGCACTAATGCTAAGCTCAGTCTGCCATGCTTTTATTTTCTTTGCTGGTGCTTTTACCGTAGCTAAGAGTTTGGTAAGCTACTCATTAGTAAAGAGGAGCTTTTCCTTGTCGTAGTCTACGAGCTCCGGGAGCGGTAGCAGAGTTCTGGATGACTTGACTATAGGGCAGAAGACGTAATGTAGTTGTGCATCCTTTTCCTTAATAATGAAGGAGTTGTTCAATGTTTGTTCATTAGTAAGGACGTCCCCCTTTATTTGTGTGTAGCGAGGTAGAGGTTTGTCCATCTTGAGATATTTGATGATGGAAGTGACATGACCTCCCATGCAAATTTCCTTCGCCAGGGCGTAAGCAGATAATTTCTGGATCATATGTCGTCCAATGTTGACTAGAAATCCGTTTAGAATGGACCAGAGAACAAAGAGATCTGAGATTATAACGTTTCCTCCTTCTGTCCTGGGGAAGAGTGTGCCTGTGAGGATTTTGTGTAGGGTGTGCACAAGTCCAGAATGTATGTTCGATGCCTTGCATGTCTTAGCATCATAGGTGGGGAGCCCAGTCAGAGATTTCCAAAATTTGTTCCTGTTGAAATTAGGGTGCTCAGTTCCCACAACCTTGGCTTTATTTAGCTGCTCCTGGTTGTCAATGAAGATTTCATTCAGCATGTTTTCTGTTAAGACAACCTTGCTGCCGAATAGTTTGGTGACCAGCCTTCTGTCACCTCCATCCCGTGATCTATCCATGATGTCTACAGGTTCTTTGGTAAGAAAGGTGAAGAATTCAGTAGTGGGTTCAGAATATGAGATCTCAGGTACTAAACACAGCCTGGCAAGGTTGGCTTTGTCTAGCATGTTGAAAATTCAGTCATGGATCCCCATATTAAGTAGTACGCTGGAGCAGATGTACTTAGTAGGATTTAGGGTTTTGTCGGTGGAGAGGACTGTGTTTATGTAGAGGTTTTCTAGTGGTGGTGCCACGGTGGTGACAGGAGGGAAAGTGGGAACAGTGATGGTTGCGGGAGTGGCAGCGGAGGTGGTGATTGGTGGAGTGTTTCCTTCCAGGATTTTCTCCCTTGCAGTGGCATGACGGACTTGATTTCTGGCTCATTTCTTGGAGGGTTGTCTGGTTGCAGTATCTTGCACTTTGCGTTTCCCTTTTGATTCTTCAGCTAGGGATTCCTCCTCGGAGTTTGGCTTGTAATCTGAGCCTTCATCATCGTCAAAAGAAATTTCTTCCACTTCTTCTTCAGGTGCCTCGGCCAGGCACTTGTTGATGCGGTCAATTTCGCACAGAACCGCCATGATTTTGACATTTGGCGGGGCCTTTCCAGTCCTGTTGTAGTCATCTACAATCTTCTGGAGTTTGGCCTGGTCTTCCAGCATTTGCTCCTTTGTCCAGAAAGGAGCGTCTTCGGATCCTGTGGCATGCTTAGTTGGTGATGCCATTTCTGAAAAGTAGAAAATCCTAAGTAAGAATACATGCTTAGAAAAGAAGTGGATTTTTATTTGTATTTATGTTGTTTTATATTGTTATGAAACTTAAACGAATGTACAAACTTAAACTTAATCATGGTTAGAAAAAATTGGATTTTATTTGTATTGATTTGGTTTTATATAAGAGATTGTGGAAAGCCAAACGGTTTGAAACCCTTTGGTTCCAAATGGTTTCAGGACCGTTTGGTTCCAAACGGTTTTAGGACCGTTCGGTTCAAAATGGTTTCAAGACCGTTCGGTTCCAAACGGTTTCAAGACTGTTTGGTTCCAAACGGTCTAAAGACCATTTGGTTCCAAATGGTTTGGAGACCATTTGGAAGGCGAAACGTCGGGTAACAGCTGGCGAAGGGAAGGCGGAGGCGCCGATGATGGAGACGAAGGCGGCGATTCAGAAGGTGGAGCCGACAGCGATAAAAACAAAGGCGACGATGGAAGGAGCCGACGGTGATAAAGACGAAGATAAGGAGGATTGTGGCGGAGCCAGCAGTGATGGTGGAGGGTGCCACGTCGGCGCCGTAGACGATGATGGAGGTGAAGACAGTTGTGGAAGCGAAAAGGTCAGACATTTCCACGGTGGAAAATGTAGGCGTTGCAATGGTGGATGGACTACCTTGTGGCTGTTGGTGGAGACGACGGCGGAGAAGCGGAGAGTGGTGGTATGGAGGTGAGGTCGCCGTGAAGAAACACAGAAACCAGGTCGACGGAGGCAGAGGGCGGAAGTAAGGAAAGCAGAGGCAATGGAATAGTTCTTGCGCAAAGGTCAGAGAAAACTCGAGAGTTGAAGAGACGAGAAGGAGGGGGTAGGGTTTATATTTATAGGAAATGGGGGTTGCCTGAGAAAAACCCTAGGTCAAATGGTTTAGTGACCGTTTGGATTCCAAACGGTTTGAGGACCGTTTGGCCCCAAACGGTTTGAGGACCGTTTGGCCCCAAACGGTTTCAAGACCGTTTGGACTTCAAACGGTTTCAGGACCGTTTGGCTCCAAACGGTTTCACGACCGTTTGGCTCCAAACGGTTTCAAGACCGTTTGGAAGGGTAAAGGTCGAAAGGAATTTTATATTTTTATGTTTTTTTTGTTTATATATATATATATATATATATATATATATATATATATATATATATATATATATATATATATACATATATATTATTTATATTATTTGATTATGCTTATGTTTTTGTTTGTTTTTGGTTATATGAATTTTTTACTTTTTCATAATATAAACCTAAGGTAATAAAAGAACAGAAAATAAAGGAAGAAGTTGAAATCTTAGGTTGCCTCCCAAGTAGCGCATGGGTTTTACGTTGCTGGCTCGATGAAGCTGTAACGTTGTTATGCTGACGACGTGGCATCTTTGATTTCAATGGTTTGTCTTGGCATTTTGTCTTCCGGAGTGTAGTATCTTTTCAAATGATGACCGTTGACCATCCTTTCTCCTCCGTTGTTGTCGACAATTATGGCAGCTCCAGTTGGATAAATATGCTTTATGGTGAAGGGCCCGGACCATTTTGTTTGAAGTTTTCCAGGGAATAACTTGATCTTGGAGTTGAAAAGGAGTACTTTGTCACCGATGGTGATCTCTTTCCTCTTAAGATGACCGTCGTGCCACATTTTGGTTTTCTCCTTATAAATCCTGGCACTCTGATAGGCGGTCATTCGGAGCTCCTCTAGCTCCTGCAGCCAGAGTTGTCTATTTTCTCCAGCACTTTTAAGATCGAAATTAAGTTGTTTGATGGCCCACCAAGCTTTGTGTTCCAGCTCTATTGGAAGATGACATGACTTCCCGTATACCAAACGGAACGGGGTTGTCCCGATTGGTGTTTTGTAGGCTGTTCGGTATGCCCAGAGGGAATTGGGAAGCTTGGTGGACCAGTCAGAGCGGTTTCTATTAACTTTCTTTTCTAGGATCGCCTTTAATTGTCGATTTGATACCTCAACCTGACCACTTGTCTGTGGATGGTAAGGCGTTGCTACTTTGTGGTTGACTCCGTACTTTTTCAATAGGGCTTCAAAACTTCGTTCCAGGAAATGGATCCCACCATCTGATATGACAGTTCTGGGGACTCCAAATCTGGGGAAAATGATATCTTTGAACAATTTAATAACTGGTTTGGAATCGCTGGACACAGTGGGTATAGCTTCGACCCACTTTGAGACATAGTCCACCGCAACCAGGATGTAAGAGAAGCCATAGGAGGAAGGGAAAGGGCCCATATAGTCTACCCCCCATACGTCAAAAAGCTCAATTTGTTGCCACATTGTGAGGGGCTTTTCATCCCTTTTGGATATGTTGCCAGAAAATTGACATTTGTTGCAAACTTTCGCAAGATCGTAGGAGTCCTTTGCTATGGTGGGCCAGAAGAAGCCTGATTGCAAAACTTTTATAGCAGTTTTCTTTGCACTCATGTGCCCCCCCGTGGGTCCTGAATGGCAATGCTCTAGGATGGGGGTAATTTCTTCTTCCGGCAAGCAACGACGGAAAAGTTCGTCGGCACATAGGTGAAACAGGTAGGGTTCATCCCAATAATATTGCTTTATATCATGAAGGAATTTCCTTTTGTCATGGTAGGAAGCAGAGGGGTGAATAATCCATGTGGCTAGATAATTGACAATATCCGCATACCAAGGGAATTCATGAGTAGCCTTCATAAGTTGGCCGTCTGGAAGAGAATCCTAGATAGGGATTTTATCTTCATCTTCAACTTCGATGTGGCTGAGATGGTCAGCTACAATGTTCTCCACTCCACTTTTATCTTTAATTTCCAAGTCGAATTCCTGAAGCATCAACACCCAGCGGATACGCCTGGGTTTGGCATCTTGCTTCTGAATCAGGTATTGAATGGTGGAGTGGTCAGTGTAAACGATGACTTTGGATCCAATCAAATAGGAGTGGAATTTTTCAAACGCATAGATGACAACCAGAAACTCCTTTTCAGTGGTAGTTTAGTTTTTTTGTGCTTCATCTAGTGTTTTGGATGCATAGTATATTATGTAAGGTTTCTTGTCAATCCGTTGTCCTAAAACAACCCCTATGGTGTAATTGCTTGCATCGCACATGATTTCAAACGGTAGTGACCAATCTGGGGCTCTCAGTATAGGTGCAGAAATTAAAGCATCTTTGAGCGTTGAAAAACTCTGTAAACATTCTTGGTTGAAAATGAACTCAGCATCCTTGGTCAGGAGTTGGGTCATGGGTTTTGCTATTTTTGAGAAATCCTTGATAAATCTTCTGTAGAATCCCGCATGACCCAAGAAATCCCGAACTCCTCGTATATCCTTTGGTGGTGAAAGCTTCGAGATAACATCAATTTTTTCTTTATCGACCTCGATCCCTCTGTCACTCACCCTGTGCTCGAGGACGACACCTTCAGTTACCATGAAATGGCATTTCTCCCAATTCAGGATAAGGTTCGTTTCCTCGCAACGTTGTAGAACTTTTCCAAGGTTGATTAAACAGTTATCGAAGGAATCTCCATAAATTGAGAAATCGTCCATAAACACTTCCATGATGGATTCAGTTAATCCGGCGAAGATGGAAAACATACACCGTTGGAACGTAGCGGGTGCGTTACACAACCCGAACATCATTCTTCTAAATGCATATGTCCCAAAAGGACAGGTGAAGGTAGTTTTTTCCTGGTCTTCCGGGTGTATGGGTATTTGGTAGAACCCGGAATAACCATCAAGATAGCAAAAATATTTCTGATGAGCTAGGCATTCTAGGACTTCATCGAGAAAAGGCAGGGGGTAGTGATCTTTCCGCGTAGCTTTATTCAGTTTACGATAGTCAATACACATCCTCCACCCCGTCACCATCCTACTGGGCACTAACTCATTTTTTTCATTGAGCACGACAGTAGTGCCTCCCTTTTTAGGAACAACCTGGACAAGGCTGACCCATTGGGAGTCAGAGATAGGGTAGATTATGCCAGCTTTAAGCAATTTGAGGACCTCCAGGAGAACCACCTCTTTGAGATTAGGATTCAGTTTCCTCTGATGTTTGCGAGATGGCTTGAATTCTTCAACCATTAGAAGTCTGTGCATACATAGGGCTAGATTTATGCCTGTCAGGTCAGTTATCTTATATCCCATGACCTTTTTGTGCTTCTTCAGCTCTTCTAGAAGCCTTTCTTCCTGATCTTCTGTAAGGATAGAGCTGATGATGATCGGGCATGATTTTTCCTCGTCCAAGAAAACATGTTTAAGCCCCATGGGTAAAGTCTTCATTTCAGGGGCCTTAGGTGGCTCAGATGCTTCTATAATGGTGACAACTTTGAGTTCTTCAAAATTGGCTGTCGGTGCTTCTTCAGCCTTTTCTAAATGTTGCAGACACTGTTGAACTAGTCCATTCGCAGAGAATTCGACATCTGGGTTGGTTAGGACATTCTCTAGCTCGCCTGATGGCTCACAAATTTCTAGTTGAGACATTCGTTGTATTGCGTCTAGAAGAAAGACCTCCTCTTGAATGGTAGGGCCTTTCATGATGTTAAGAACTCGGAATTGAATTGCTTCTTTTTCGAGTCTTAGAATTATGGTACCAGCTTCAACATCGATAAGTGCCCTGGCAGTAGCGAGGAAAGGTCTGCCGAAAATTATCGGGTATCTCAGATCTTCTTTAATATCCATGATGATGAAGTCGCACGGGACATAGGCATCCTTGCCTATCCTTACTGGAATATCTTCAATAATTCCAAGAGGTGCGGTGATGGTAGAGTCGGCTAACTGAATCGTCATTGTTGTGGGCAGCAATTCGGTGAAACCTAATCGTTTGCACATAGAATAGGGCATGATGGATATGTTGGCCCCTAGGTCAGCTAGTCCCTTTTTGGTTGATGCGTTTCCAATGCAGCATTGAATTCTGAAGGAACCTGGGTCCTTCTTCTTCTTGGGCATTTTATTGAGGATGATGTCAAAGGTTGTTTGGGCAAGCTTGACAGTTTCTTGTTCCTCAGTGATGTACTTTCTTGATAACAAAGTTTTGAGGTATTTTGCCCAAGCCGGTACCTCGGAGAGAGCATCAAGGAGTGGGATATCGATGTAAAATTTTTTCATCGCCTCCTTGAACTTTTGGAACCTGGTATCCATTTTCATTTCTCGTAGTCTTCCTGGATATGGGATCCTTGATTTATACTGTAAGACATCTGGCTCTATGGACACTTGTTCTTTATCTTTCCCTTTTGCGCCCTCTGTGGGCTACTATGTTCCTTGCTTCGGGCTCTCATTCGTCATAAAGGCAGGTGTATCATCTCTATCAAGAGTGATCCTTGTTGTTTCATGAAGAGTGCGTCCAGATCTTGTGGTGACGGTGTTCAACTGTTCAGGCCTATTCTGTCCATGTCTGGGGTTCGATTCAGGTTGCCCAAGGCTTCAGTTGTGCAGCAATTTGGGCAAGTTGAGCTTCTACTGCCTTCTGATGAGCCTGTTGATTAGCAAGCATAGTTTGCTGGGATTGCAACATCTGCCTTATCAAAGATATTTCATCTTTCGGCTGAGAAGGAGTGTTTTTCTGAGGAATTTGTTGTTGTCCTTGTTGAGGTTGTTGCGTAGGAAGCGCTAGATGAGGTTGCTGCAACTAAGTATGCAGTTGTGGGTGTAGTGGAGGATGCGTATACTGATAATAAGCAGATGGGTTCCTGGGGTAGTTAGCTCTCGGGAAGTTATTCCTGGGGTTCCCTTGATTTTGATTGAAATTGTTTGGGAATCCAGGTGGTAACCTACTAGAGGATCCTACATGCGTCTGGTGTTGCGGATTTGCGGTCCCAGCATGGTTCCAATACTGAAATCCTGGATGGTTCCTTGGCTGATTAGGATTCTAATAGACTTGTCCTGGGATAGAATGAATAGAGTTGACTTGTTCCGGTAGTTGTTCTTCAGACTGGTCAGTGATAGGTTCATACTGTTGTGGTGGTGGATGCAGATCCATCATCACATTATAAAGCATACCGCATGAAAGGGTAGGATGATCAGAAGCATGACAGGCTTCACAGGTTCCTGTGGCAGCCTTGACTTGTTCAACCAGAGGATTTTTCTTCTTGTCAAACTCTCCAAGAGAAGTCTCGAGAGCTTGTTGCTTATGAGCTATGGTTTTCAAGGCTTCAGCAATTGCCTTCATCTCTATTGATTCTTCAGCTTTATAGACCTTGAGGACCCCTTTGCCAGCTGATCGTCCCCAGTTGGACTGATTCTCAGCTCCGAGTGTGACTATTTTCCAGGCATCCTCATAATTCTCTCTCATAAAGTTTCCTCCAGATGAGGAATCCAAAAACTGTTTGATATCATCACTCACTCCCCGATAGAAGGTTTCTATCAATTGGTTCTGAGAGATTCCATGATGAGGGCACTTTCGCAAAAGCTCTTTGAACCTTTCCCATGCTTCAGCAAGGGATTCTCCAGGAAGTTGAGAGAAGTGATTAATCTGCCCCCTGATCTCGTAAGTAAGTGAAGGGGGAAAGAACTTCTCCAAGAACTTTTCTTCCAGGGGAGCCCAGGTGGTGATTATTGGCTCCCTGTCAAGTGAGTTATACCAGCTTAGAGCTCTCCCAGACAGAGTGAAGTGAAACAGATGAAGCATTATTGCATCAAAGGCAACTCCGACTTGCGGGACCAGGCGGCACAATGCCTTAAACCTCTTCAGATGATCCATGCAGTCATCTCCAGAACCTCTAGAGAATGAGATGCCCTGCATGATCTGGATCCATTGGGTCTGAATCTCAAAGTTGGGAATGTTGATGATCGGAGGTCGGACCGGATGGTTGTCTTCGTATTTCTTTGGGACAGCATAATCCCTCAGCTGGTTGTTCCTTAGTTCCAACTGAGCAGCTTGGGTTGCTGCCTCATTTTCA
Source organism: Alisma plantago-aquatica (assembly GCA_963693085.1). Classification (NCBI taxonomy): domain Eukaryota; kingdom Viridiplantae; phylum Streptophyta; class Magnoliopsida; order Alismatales; family Alismataceae; genus Alisma; species Alisma plantago-aquatica. Next base: position 640,526,169 of record OY856413.1, on the reverse strand, counting down.
GCTCTGATGCGGGCTTGTTCTTCCACACAAATCTCCGCTTGAATCTGGGCACGAGTATCAGCGATGAGTTGTGCCCTTTGAGCGGCGATGGCAGCGTTAACCCTCTCCATCACCAATGTATCCTGGCGTTGATCTTCAGCCATTTGCCTGGCTATTTGGCGATTGAGTCTAATGCGGCGATGGAAGCTTCTCTCTACCTCAGAGTCGTACTCTGGATCAGGGGAGAATCTGAGATTATGCGCTGGTTGTATACACATCTTCTACCTGAGTAGAGAAAAGAAAACACCTTTTAGACGATGGCGGAGATATAAAGAATTCAGGAAGATATGGATTAATGATTAAAAGAAAGTGTAAAACCCTAACCAACTAGCAAGATACTAAATGAAATTAAAACGTTCTGTTGTCCCCGACAACGGCACCAATTTTTTGATGGAGCTTCCACTTACACGGAATTGCGTGCACCAACTAAAAATCCTAAAGATGATAAGTCTTTAGGTTTAGCCTTGCATATACTAGATAGAGAACTCCACCCATGTATGCTAAGATACGTGGAAGTCTTATCGTAGTATAGTTAAGGGTTGAATCCTCAGGACAACGGTCTTGTTGCAAGCAACAAGATGGAAAACGTTAGAATTTCACTTAGTCACTAAATAGCAGGCACTTAAATCGTAAGGTTGGTTTTTGTTGTTTTAAACTAAGAGCATGTAAAGTAAAGAAAGCAAGTAAATCTAAGGATGTAAAACTATGATAAAAGTCACTAGGGTGTGATCGGTTTTCACCACCACTACACATGGATCAAAACATGCAAAGTAAAACATAACATGCAAAAAGAGTTTAGTCAGTTAGTATCTTTGTAGACTTAGTCTCCTTTCGGAGAACTAACTACGAGAAGTGCAAGAATGTTGCAAAGTCAGCCATCCCCAAATGAATGGTCAACTACTTTGCATCATTCCCTTCGCAAAGTGTGTTCCTCGACTCATCAAGGTTGTACTTTCACACATCAACTAATTCCATTTCATAGCATGAAAGTACAACGATGGAAGTGAGTATACTCCACTCCTTGAAAGACAATCCTAGACACTAAAACAGATGCATGGTGGATACATGCACCAGGAACCAACATACAAACGAGCTTCAGATCTAATAGTACAAATGTAGACAATTCATACTAAAAGATAAGTGATAACACAAGTTGATGATCAGGCAACATGCATTCATTAAACGTTTGATGTTGAACTGAAAAGATAAAAACTCTATATTACAAACTATGGATTACATTTACATGATATGAAAACATTGGTAGCGGGGCTACTCCCCGCACCCTAGTGAAAGAGACTACTCGCTCGTGACTAGGACAAAGAAGGAGGCAATAAGAGAGAGAGAGAGCATCATCCCCACAAAGGAGAGAGGAAAGTCAACCCCTTGGAGAGAGAGAAATGATCCACCAGCTTCACAGGTTGTGCTATGACGAGATCTACCTCTTCCGACCTTCTTTGGCAGAGAGAGAGAAAGCAGCTTCGAGATGGAGTGTCGGTCTCAGACCGACAGCCCCTGGGTGGAGGATGGAAGTCAGATGTGCTCTGGAATGATTGAGGCAGCCTTTGGACGTCTCAAGACTCCCCCTCCTCAGGACCCTTGGGGTCTTATTTATAGGCCTTAAGTGAAGTCCAAACGGTTTGGAGACCGTTTGGACCTCAAGACCGTTTGGACCTGAGACCATTTGGATCTCAAGACCGTTTAGACCTCACGACCGTTTGGACCTTGAGACCGTTTGGATCTCAAGACCGTTTGGACCTTGAGACCATTTGGATCTCAAGACCGTTTGGACCTCAAGATCGTTTGGACCTTGAGACCGTTTGGATCTCAAGACCGTTTGGACCTCAAGACCGTTTGGACCTTGAGACTGTTTGGCTTCATGCGGTCTCGGGACCGTGTGACTCCATGCGGTCTTGGGACCGGTTGGCTTCATGCGATCTCAGGACCGTGTGACTCCATGCGGTCTCAAGACCGGTTGGCTTCATGCGGTCTCGGGACTGTGTGACTCCATGCGGTCTCAGGACCATTTGGCTTCATGCGGTCTTGAGACCGTGTGACTCCATGTGGTCTTGGGACCGGTTGGGTTCATGCGGTCTCAGGACCATGTGACTCCATACAGTCTCGGGACCAGTTGTCTTCATGCGGTCTTGAGACCATGTGACTCCATGCGGTCTCGGGACCGTGTGACTCCATGCGGTCTCGGGACCAGTTGGCTTCATGCGGTCTCGGGACCAGTTGGCTTTATGCGGTCTGGGGACCGTTTGAGTCCATGCGGTCTTGAGGCTGATTTAGTCTTTTATGATTTTTTTTTGTGTCTTTTTCTGCATATATAAAGGGGAAAAGTCAGTCTAATAGTATATTTACATTAAGAGGGAATATTTAGAGATTATGGCTAATTCTAATTGAGAAAGAGTGTGGAAAACTAAAGAAAAGACTAAGATAATCATCCAAAATTGGAGGTTATCAATGACTAGATCATGATGTGAAGACTTGGATACCAAAGGCATTTCCCTATTGACTATATGCCACTTTTAAGCTTAATTTTAAATAATGAAGATGGAGATGGATATCACACTTTCCATATTATACTCAAACTCTTGAACTCCAAGCTTGAATTCTCAATTTCAAAAATACACCCTTCTCCTTGATATATTGAATGAAGGGGGAAATATTACACCTAGAGGTGGGTCAACACAAGAACGGTAAAGGACAAATGGAGGAGGCATAAACTTAAACCCATGAGGTTTAGGTTGTGGCTAGAAAGTTTAACCCTCTCCTGTGAGTGAAGCAAGCATTCTAGGTTAGGACCTCCCTTAGACGGGTTAGTTAACCAATCAGTTTAAGAATTGATGCAACCTTGAACGTCACCTACAATTTGAAGGGTTAATTATACAAGCATGACAACACAAATATCAAGTATGATTCTTTGAAGTCCATTATGTCTTCTCTGAGGGACAAAAGGAAAAGTCACTAAGGAAGTGGTTGATAGTATGTGACCAAGCCCAGGAAGGAAGGTCAGTAAGATGCCAAGTCTAGTAGGGAAGGCCACCATGAAGACCAACCCCAGAAGGGAAGGTCTCAAAGAGTCCAAGCCCAGGAGGCAAGGCCACCATTAAGACCAAGCCCAAGAGGTAAGGCCACCATGAAGACCAAGCCCAGAAGGGAAGGTCACCAAGAGGCCAATCCCAAGAGGAAAATCCACCATGAATACAAAGCCTAGGAGGGAAGGGAACTTGGAAAACCAAGCCTTGGAGGGAAGGCCACCATAAGACCAATCCCAGGAGGAAAGGTCACCAAGAGGCCAAGCCCAAGAGCGAAGGACACCACAAAGACCAAGACTAGGAGGGAAGGTCACCAAGAGGCCAAGCCCATGAGGGAACACCACCATGAAGATCAATCCTAGGAGGGAAGGTCACCAAGATGACCAAACCTAGGAAGGAAGGTCCTTGACAAGATCAAACCCAGGAGGGAAGGTCGCCATGAAGCCAATGCATGGACATAAAGTAAATAATGTGCACCCTAAGAGATGGAGAAAATTCAAGCTAAATAATTATATAGAAAATAATGTGCTCAATATCAGTTGAGAAACCTCAAGAAAAATGTGTATGACATCTCAGTAAAACCTGACATATGTAGAGGCCTAACTCACCCCTAAGGTCTAAAGTAGGAACCTAAACCATAGCCTCCAAATGTTTGGACCTATTATTTTGATGTCCAAACATTGAGTCTCAATATCGATGCACAAAATCTTGGATCAAAATCATCGATCTTGATACTGATCCAACTCCTATGATCACCTAATTTGGATCTTAAGATAACCCCCAATTTGTGATTAATGACCTCCATGATGCCTAGTCGTGAAATTTTGAAATGATGACTATTTATTCATCTCTATTTATGAATTAGGGTTTTAGCTAGCATATGACTAGTGTGAGACATCCATTGACATTGAACATGGAGCCACAATCGAAATATGATGTTTATCTCTAATTTTTGAAATATGAAACCTCAATCATGGATGTATAACCCCACCTAGGACAATGCAGAGGCTAAGACCCTAAAATGTTGGTATTGAAAGTCATGTTTTACTCTTGAATCATGAGACCTATGTTTTTTACTTAAGTGGTGATCTCTAAAAAACACAATCTATGCAATGATCTCTAAATTCATGACGTGTGTGAGGATATCTTCATATTGGTTACCTACATATGATCTTCCCCAATTAGTGAGGATTGTGATGACTCTTTCAAATTTGATGATATATGCTATGACCTTAACAATTGTTTGCTTGATTTTAGGCTACATTCATTATCAAATGTGATAATGACACCTAGTTGGAACACCAACATGATTACAACATAGTACCACCCCTAATTGAAGTATTGTGCTAACTTTAGGGACAAATTTTTTGCTAAGGTGGGGAAGATGTGATAACCTAAATTTCCCTATGCTCAAGTTATTTCACACCTCGACACATTTCAAACATAGTTGGTTAAAAACTTTCTTCACCTTTAATTTGATGATTGTGAATCACAACATACTAATTAATGCATTCGATCAATGAAATACCACAGTGTACATTTTGACTAATCTTAAGGCTGTTAGTACACCATGGATATGTAATTTCATTTTTGATCCTCACCAACTTGGATCCCATGTCGTGGAGCTTGATCCCTCAGTTCCAATACATTTTTCCTTGCCCAATTTGGGGTTCATCTGAGGGAGTTGAGCCTTGAGATCTTATTTCTATCCTTTCCTCCATTTTATGGGCTTTCATCTGACCTAGAACCAAGCCCAAACCTGACCAACGACTCTTCTTTTTCCCACCTCCCTCATCATCTTTAGGTGTGCATGCAGAGGGTCGTACATACACACAACACCTCCCATGTTGTTGCTCCTCCTCCTCTTTCCTCCCTCTCTCCTCACCTTCCCCCCTTTTGGGGCTGCTTTACCAACTGCGCTTGCCAGTGCCATGCTAGTGGGAGAAGATAAACCTCACTATTAGCTCCAGTAGTAGGCTTTCCCCATACAAACCCTAAAACATATTCCACTTGCTTCCCCTCCTATTTAAACCCCTACAACCCCTAGTTAGATGAGGTTAGCTCCTCCCTCCATAGTGGAAGCACTACCAATTTTACTCCTCATCCACCTTCCCCACAACTCACCATCTCGGTGCCACCATTTTGGATAATGTTTCAAAACCCTAACACTGTCATGAAGACAAATGAGGGACAACACAGCCCTAGTTTCCATTGTCCTTCTCTCTCTTCTCTTCCTCTCCCTCTCTCTATTTTGACCCTATCAGCTTTCTATGGCTACCTCAATAGATGCACTTATGTTGCTACAGCGAGCAACGCCACACCAACACCATGAAAATAATGATCGGGGAAAAGAAGTGCATGCAACCACTCTGGATCTTCAACGCCCATGCTCCCAACCACGGACCAACCCCTCAAACCTCTCCCGACTCCATCAGTCATGAGTTGCGGCCAGAAAAGGCACACACTCCAGTACCATCACTAGCCACTTGGGTGTCTCGATTTTGGCTCATTCATGCGTATATCCTTCTTATAATCCATTTTCTTGGGTTTAATATTTAATCCCTCATAACTTTTTTATCATTTAATAAAATACCATGATGTGGAATATCATTTTTATCTAAAAACACCACCTTTTCAAAGTTTTTGTTCTTTGTTTCTAGTTACACTTGTACCTTCCCTGTTTTATTTAAGAACCCCTTGTATGATCTTCAAATTGATGAAAAATATGAAATCATGTTCTCTTTATTTTATTAATGGCCTTAGGCCACCCTCTTATTCTAAATAGTAAGTTTAATGGCTTGTGTCTGTGATTGAAGATAGAAGATCATTTAAATGAACTCTCTTATCATCTTAAACCTATCATGACCAAAAGTGGCTCTTTTAAGTGGATGTTTAATACAATTTGTGCATATTAAGGACTTTGTCTTAACTTATGAGGACGAATTATTGCACTCTAAAATAAGTAACCTAAACTCAAGATCTGCACTCTAGTGAACCAATACCTCATGCTAATATTCTAAATTTACCTTGTATGGTATCAAGTAGGTACTTTTGTGCTCAAACATGTACTTTATGACATAGCTTTCCATTATGAGATGTAGCATGATAACAAATCCGTTTTGCATGAACTACTGACTTAAAAGTAATATACTTGGTGTTGTTTGATACCTTTCTAGATAAGATCCATGCCCCACTTTACTATGTAAAACTCATAATACAATCACACTCACCCTTATGAACCAAAATGCCCTCCTAGGTCTATATCATGATCTAATATGTTAGAACCCTAATTGTAATCTCAAATGCATTGTAATTGTACTCCAAAATCAAAACATGACATTATATTATGACTTATGTATGATGGATGTGTCACCTAGATCTAGGATTACTTGATTATTTATGAAAAATGATTGAAAGAGGCTAGTAAATGGATCTTTAAGCCTAGATCCAAGGGAAGCATCTTCCTGCCTTCAAATATGTTTATCTTAACAAAAGAAATTAATCTAAGACCCACTATTATGTCTTTTTATATGTTAGGTTCCCTAGAGTTCGACCTTATCTAGGGATATTACTCAAGAATCATAACTTGTACTCTACTTGCAAGGTACACTTAATCTATTGACCCTACTAGGATATTGTCTTGTTTATATGTAAGCTTGTATGAATGCTTGGATACTTACTTACTTGGTTGAGCTATTGTTCCTCTGAATACTAATTTCACAATTGATTATGCTATGTTGATACAATGGATAAAGAAACCTGAATTATTCTATGTATAAAAAAATATTGTTTAAGTACTCTTTCTTTCTTTGTACTTTTTTCTTAATATAATATTTCTAGCGAAGAAAGTTTATATTTCTCTTAAACTATGTTTCCATACCTTTTATTTATTGTACTCAATGCACTCACATTTATATAGTTTGTCTATTGAATTTGTAGTTGCCAAATGAAGATTTGCTGCACTCAAGACTCTTAGCACTAATATGAAACAACAATGGGTATTGTTGATATAGAAAATGAGTACATATCTCTTTTCTTCATATCTAGTATCTTGTTATCTCTTTAGTTTTGTTATTGACTTCTTCATATACATTGCTTGTGTGAAATTATGTGCCATTCTACCAACGAACGATCAAACCCTACTACCACTGATCTTTAGTCAGTGGGGGTAGAATGAGGGTAAGAAACAATTCTTTGACAAAAGGTATCAAAGACATACACACATGCCTCTATATATGTTTAAGGCATAAAACGTCTTAGGAACCTAGGTAAAACTAAAATCCATAATGGTGAAACTAAGGTAATGGATATGATGCTAAACGTGGAGGTTCTAGCTAGTAATCACCTCCTATCTGACTAGTCTGATGGTTGAGGTTCCTATGGACTTCTACCTATCCTAAGTGGATCCAAGAATTGGATTACAATTCTTCACCAAAAGATAATAGAGACTTCTAGCATCTCATCTCTTCTATAAGGACTACCTAAGACAACCAAGTAGATGATGATTAGCTAGCTTTCTTGTCTCTGCATGTGATTATATTCCCATGACTATTAATCACATGATTTTTCCATTTCAGTTAGATTTTCCTTGGGAAACTAAAATTCATTTGAAATCAAGGAAGTTGATTGAGATGGTAATGGCATGAGTTAATTTTAAATTGAAAACCCTATTTTATGTATAAAAGTATTATTGAAAGTTATGTACTTGTAATGACCCCCTCCCCCTGTGTTTCCCATTTAAGGTGGACTGATAGGGCAAGATCCATTATCAATCATATTAGATCAAGGTTCAGAAAATAACCTATAACAATTAGAAATTTCATTGAATGGAAAAGAGTTAGATAACAATAAAAAGATAGAATCTTGTTAAGGTAGTTACATGGAATGGAAATCTAGATGTTTCAATAAGAAATAAATCTAACTCTCTAAATCCTAAAAAATAACTTTAGATCTTTTCTTTTGGTGTCTTATTCTACAGATGTCCATCTTTCATCATTAGTTGTAGTTTAACCTAAAACGATGTGAAACAAAGTGTGGTCAGTATACCGAGGTATATCGAGTATGTGGGTGAAACAAAATATTCACATGTAAGTGTAACAACATAATTACCCATAGCAACAATTATGATTACTAAATTGAACAACCATTTTCTTGTTTCAACCTGTCAACCCTTACTTTTTATTATTTATGGTGTGCCCTCCCTTTAGGGGAGCCTTTTTTATGGGGAATCGTCCCTTTAGTGTTTAGTCCATGTAGTGGACATTCATAACCTTCCCTTACCCTTGCTTGTTTTCATACATAGGCCTTCCTTTCTGGGCTTGGCATGAGATGATCTTTTTATATGGTCTTATTCACTTGTCATTCCCATGATGACTACAGTCATCTCGTACTTTTTAACTCACCAAAGATTATTTAGGGTTTGAGCAGGTTACGTTTATATAAGATGATATCCATAATGACTTTATAGATTGTAGGAAGTAAATAAACAATGAAACATTTTAAACACAATCCAATCAGGTAACCTCTAAAACCAAGGAAGTAGATAAGGCAAGCAACCATATGAATAACCAGATACCTTTCTCAGAGATGACTTAAAGTCCAAGTAAACAAGAGAAGTTGTAATCAACCAAGTAGTCACCGTGAAATCAATGTATAACACTCATTTTTACAACCCCAATTTTTGGGTTCATTTGGTGAGAAATGTAATTTCTCATATTAACGATATTTGAACAAATGATGATATAATTTGTTTAGAATAAATGAGTTTCATTTACAATAGCCTTGTTGGTTGTTTTGTGGGCTTTATTGGCTATTGGGCCCAATAACAAGGAAAAGACAAAAGGAACTCCATTATTAATATGAAGTGGAGAAAAGAAAGATGTAGAAACCTCTAGAAGGCAAAAGTATGTAATCCAAAGTTGGATTTCGTGCCTCTTGGGTTCCTTGGGTCCCAAGGAGTCCAAATTTGCAAAGATAATGCAAAAAGAAATGAAAAGATCAATTAAGTATTTCTTTATTAAGGAAGAAATTGAAAACAATGATAAAATGTGAAAAATAAGTGAAAAGAGGTATAATTGAGTTATCCTTGATGGATTTTCGTATCCATAGGATTCCTAATGTTAAATGGAATGCCAATGAGGAAAATAAATAGAAATAAAAAGAGAAATCCTCAAAAAGAGATATTTTAATAAGAAATGAAAAAGATAATGTGAAATAATGAATATTGATGCATCTAGAAGGATAATAAGTATCCTTATTAAGGAATTTCGAACTCTTGGAGTTTCTTGGGGTCCAAGGAGCCCCAATGAAGAAAGAGGAAAAAGAAAATACCAATAATGCCAAATAAGATGATAATATGATGCATAATGAATGATTTTGGGGTATTGTTAAAAGTAAGTAATTTCTATTAAAAGAAAATAGAAATTTGTGCCAATGGATTAAATAGAAAGAATAAGGAGAATAATGAGAGGAATTTCGAATTCCTAATTATCCCAGAAATATCAAAGGGATAGTAAGGAGAGAGAAAGCTTGCTTCCTAATGAAGGAATTGGTTTCCTATTTGGAAAAGACCTTGCATCTTTGTGGATGCACATCTTGGGATGTGAAAACCCTCCCCTATATAAAGGGTAGAGCTCTGGTTCGAGTTCAAGAGGATCCCACACCTCTTTCTCTCCTCTTCTTCCACGTTTTCATCCAAAAACCCTAACCTTAGAGAAGCTCTATCTTAGGAGCAGCAAGGAGTCAAGAAAGGGGTTGCAATGGGGCATGATGCTCCCATTTTGACCTAAGGAAACTCTGCCATCATCTTCTTGCTCTAACCCTTACGCAATACCCGCAAGAGGTCTCAAACCTAGTAGCATAATGGGAGCTTGGCACTCATGACATGAGCCCACTTCACCGTGGTTTGGGGCTTGGTTGAGAGCGGCGGGGGGGTGGCAGAGGCAGGGAGCTAGTTTTCGGCCAGGTTTGAGCTTTGAGGTGGTCGGAGGTGACCACGCGGAGCATAGCAGGTCGGCGGCAACCAGCACTTCGCAAGGTTGAAGAAGATCCAGCAACCCTGGATGTTTCTACCCTCCAAGTTACAAAGAAGTGAGTAACCGTGCTGAGGGTAAATTGGTAATTTGGTTATAAACTCAAACGCGGGCCGTGTTGCATGCATGAGATGACGTGGCAGCTTCTGGTTGGTCTAAAAAGGTATTTCTTCCAAAAATCATATCTCTTTAATAGTAGCTCGTATGGATATGCATAAAATATGAAAGTTGCTCAGAAAAATGAGGGGAATAAAATAAAAATATAATTGAACCCTGATTCTAATTAAAATTCGAAAAGTAATGGAAGTTATCAACTTTAATACTTTAATGATTAAGAAATCCTATTTTGAGATGATTAATGTGATTAGTAGGGTTTAATGAATGATTAAAGTTGATATTAACCTATTAATGATAAAAAGGAACATTAGGAACAAAAAGGATGAACTTTGCACGTAATTAGTTTAATTTAGAAATTCATGTGCATAAATATACTTTAATGGGCCTTAAAACCCTAATATTGGTAAATGTGACTCTTAATGGCTTTAATTATTCAAAATCATGAACAAAGTTAAGAGATGATGATTTTAAGCTATTTCGAGAATAGAAGTTCTTAATTGTGGATAAATATCCTTAATATGATAATTAGGGTTTTTCTAATGGATAAAGGTAGAATTAATGATAAATAACGTTCTTATGTGAATTAGACCATAATGAACTACGAATTGATGATAAATGAGCATAATGACTTTGTCATGGATTAAAAGGATAAAAATGGTATCTTTAATGAAAAAGAGGCTTAATGTACTTAATTGATGTTTAATTGTGTTGTTTCTTCAATTAAGGTTATATGTTGTTAAAAGGTAACCTTAATAACTTTCATGAAGGATAGATGAGAAATTAGGGTTTAAAAGAGTAAAATGAAGTAAAAACCCTAATTGCAAAGTAAACCCTAAAAGAGGTAGAAATCCTAAAAAGGGAATAGAAACCTTAAGTAGCAAGATGGTTTGAATAGATTTTGATAAAAAGGAATTGGATCTAATTTTAGGATTCTTGTACTTGCTTGATTGGATGTCTGGATTGATTGGATTATTCTATCTCAAATAATCCTCACAGGTATGTGGTTAATTACGATTAATCACATTAGTTTTCCCGAAGGTTTCCCAGATGGTTAATCGCATTGTTGGAAATGAAACAGTTTGGATGTTCATACTGCAATTATAAAGTCAATATGGTTATCATAATTATAAATACATGTGTATTCTCACACCTACATGTCACCCTGATGGAAGATGCTATAAAGGTCAGGCCCAAGAGGGTAGACCAATGGGAACCATGAGAGGTGACCCCAGACACCAAGCTCGAGAATGAGAAGGTGGTCTATGTTGCATGACTATGGGGAACCGTGAGAGGTGACCCCCAGGAACCAAGCTCGGGATTGAGAAGGTGGCCTTAAGTCAATGGCAAAAGAGAAACCCTAGAGGGGTATTCTAGGGTTAGGGTAAAATCAGTGGAGAATGACACATTGAAAATGTAAATTAGTTTGCTAATTACCCTGATTGTGATAATTAAATTGTTAGCCATATTTGTGAAATTTTGGTTGTTCCCACATACCAACATATTCCTATATGCTGACCGACGTTTTGTTTGTCGACATTTTAGGTACAACAATTCAAAGAACAAACAGTAAAGTGACACATTGTGGAAATAAGAAATAAGGTGCAAGGAGGATTAGATAGAATGAATCCAGGTTGTGGATAGAGTAGCTTACCAAAGTTTTAAAATGGTATGCAAGGTTTGATTTTATACCAATTTTTAGTTTAGTTAGTAAAATTTGATAATTTTTATGGATTATTTGTTGAAGCTTTGATCCAGTTAATAGGGATAATGGCTCTGATATCTAGGTCTCCCTTAATTGGGGGTTACCGGGAGGTGGGGTCATTACACCCCATGTATTACTATTTTTTGCACAAACTTTCATTACGATTGACTTCGGTTCCAATTTAGGGTATTGGGATCAAATCACAACTTCATTAGGGTTAGGCTTCCCAAACCTTGATTATCATATTCGTGTTTTTTAATCTTAGGAAACCCTTATTTTTATTATAATTTGAATTCTTAATCTATAATTATATCCAACATGTCCTTTTTATCTAAAAAGATTAAAATTTATCCACTAAAATCATTTAAACCAATTATGATCATTAAAACTAAGAAATTAGGGTTTTCATGCATTTAATACATTAAAGATTGCATCTCCATTCTCTTTTGGAAATTCGAGGTAGGACTAGGGCTTGGTATCACGTTCATTGGATTCCACATATTTTTTGTTAAAATAAACTATTTGTAATTTCTGGAGAAAGGGTTGGTTTTTAATCAATTTTACAAGATCTAGCTATTTTTCTATTTTTCGATTAGACATGCGAGGAAAATACCTTTATTGTGAAAAAGGGAAACCGCCAGATCTTTAGTCGTCACTAATTATGGTTTGAATCGCACGACCCAGGATCGTCTCATCCACTAACCATGCTTCGAGTGAGTGAGGGGGTCAAACTATTGGATGGAGACTTCAGTTAAAGTAGAGTCGTGATCTAATGACCAACTTGCCCTCCCACTTTTATAGGTTTATGATCCCATGTTGCATCATCTGTGATGGAGGTGCTCACTGAAGAAAAAAGGAATGAAAGAGAGAAGAGGGGATTCATGAGTTCAAGATTATTTTTTTGTGGTCAAGGGCTTATCTGAAGTTTGGGGTGGTATTTATATGGGTGTGGGAGTCTCATGTAGGGTTTATGAATGGGGGTGAGAAAGGGGTAGTAGAAAGAATCATTTCTTAGTCCACAAGCCATGATTTTTCATCCCATTGGGAGGTTTCTTCTATGATTTTGCTAACTGAACTCGATTATTTTGTGATGAGGTGGGGTCTCGAGACAGGATCGAGGGGTTTTAGATTTGGGTGAAAAATGCCCCTTTCCTTTTCTGGCACAAGGTAGATGACGACCCATGCGCCATCTGATCTAGATCCAACAACCACTGATCCATGAGAGAAATAAAGGTCCGAGCCCTATATTCGTGATCCAATTATATGTGAAATTTAAATATATTAATCAATTAATGCTTCCACTTTATGGAAACTAGTTAAATCCATAACTTCATCCTTCTTTATGAAATTGATCTCAACTTTTAAAGGGAAGCTTTTAATAACAGATGTTGTTGTCAGAAAAGTTTGGTGGCAAAATACACAAGTTAAACACTCTTTTCTTAGCCATTAATTAAAGGCTTTATTTGATTCATTCCAGGCATCAATTAATTCCTTTTTCTAATGCAACTTGGCAAACTTTCCTATATTAATGTATTTACTCACTAAGTGAACTATTAGGCTGAAAAAAAAACTATTTAGTTGCATTCAAACTCTCTTTTCAAGAAAATTCCATACAATTACATATTTAAAATACAAATTTTCCATTACTTTTAGTAATTCCTATATTATTGGATTTTCCTATCTTTATTTATCCAATATCTATTAATGGATGACTAAAAATAGTAAAACACACGAAATCCATTCCATATGGAGAATTTTCATTCTCTAACAAAAACTTTCACACAAAATATATTTGGTACCATGACTTCAAATAAATATGTGTTTTCAAATATAATTAGAAGTACATGTGAAACCCCTTGTTATAACCTCCTTTCCCTCTTATGGGAATTTTGTCCTCAAAATTAAACTAATCATACAAAAGGCTCGGATGAGACTTTTCCATGTTTGTCTTTAGTTCACAAGTGGCTTCATCCTCATGATGTTTCTTCCAAAGAACTAGGATTATGGTAGTTTTCTCATTATATTCATGTATCATAGAAGTCAGAATAAATTATCTTTATTTCGTATCCCAACACTTGTGTTGCCATCAAAATAAGTCATATATTCATAGAACTGAGATTTACCAAATTTGAGGATCCATCATTCACCACTCCTCACAATGAATGTGGTCCCTTAAAAAAATTTAAAACTAATTATAGTATTGTGAATGATAACTCTTATTATTCTCAGACCCTAGGATTAAAGCTCTTTTCAGAGATCTTTATCTAGGTTTTCTATAAAACCCTTTATTGATATGTAAATTTATCATATTACAAAGGTTTGCATCCAATCCCAATTTGAGGGTATATCTACAACCTTATCCTTTACATGATTGTACCATTTATTGATTACATTGTGATAACAATTCTGTTTAGTAATTACATTCCCATTCTTATTCCAATTTCACTTGGTGACTACCATTTCACCAAGGTTTCAGTTGGGATAGATTATGCCATTCACTTTCTACTTCAGTATTTAGTCTCATATATAGGCTTCATTTGGGATAGATTATTCTATTGACTTTGTACTTCAATATTTATTTTCATATATATATAGGGATTGTATTGAATGCCCGCGCGGGTAGTCAGGTAAAATACCCATGTCATAGAGTAGCAGTGGCATGATCTGTAATTAAATCAAAATCAATAACATTTGCATGGTGGCGGTGGCATCTGTTGTAATTATGTAGAATTCATTCACGTATGCATGGAGTAGCAGTGGTAGCTATTTGTAATTATACAGAATTCTTGTACGTATGCATGGAATAATGGTGGCATCATTTTTTTAATTCTAAATTCGTTACTAGTGAATGGGTGTGATGCCACTACTGTCGCTAGACGACAATTGATTATGAATGCATGCACTAGTGGGAAAGATAGTGGACATTGAGACATCCATGTTAAATGAATAAAAAAGTGAATGAGGACAAATACTTTAAACAATGTTCACTCATAACACATATTCACCGTTGACTCATAACTAGGAGATGTTCCATGTAGTTTCCATGTACATAGTTCAAACTACATGTCAGACATAATGGTTGTAACCAAGCAACCCATAACGGATCTGAGTGTACATAATCTGGATACAGTATCTGATACAGTCAGGTTGTATTACAAGATGTCATCTTAAGTTACAGTTTTTTCATCCTCATTACAATTCTTTTATTTGTATTACATAATGTTCCTTCTTATTTCAAATGATCTATTTTGTTTACAATTTTTTCCTTCCCATTACGAATTCTCTGTTCTCATTACAAACAGTTCCTTCCTATTATATAATGATATCTTGCACATGCCCATCATGTTTGGCGACTACATAAGGCCCTCTATTGCCTCTGGCAGGCCCCCACAGGCGTGGTACAACTGACTTAGCTTTCTCATTCCTTTCAACTGGCTTTCGTTGTAGCTCGACTGACCCCTCCCTCTTCATCTGGCGTTTCGGCTCCCACTGCATCTTCATATTGCTATACGTTGATGACATCATTGTTATTGGAAAATCTCCCATGCACCTTCAAAACGTCCTGCTACACATATCTTCTGATCGAGTTTCAACAAAAAGACCTTGGTGATCTACACTTCTTCCTCGGTATAGAAGTCCTGTACACTACAACTGGACTCTTCCTTTCACAATCCCGGTATGCTGCAGACATCCTCCAACGTGCCAATATGATACATGCAAAATCTGCTGCTACACCAATGGCTGTCACAACCCCTCCAACTGCAAATCCTACCACTTTCTATGACTCTACCTTATATCGTAGCCTTGCCGGATTACTCTAGTACTTGACCATCACTCATCCTGACCTAACCTTTACTGTCAACCTTGTTAGGGGTAAGGAAAAATATTTCTAATAAATATTGTCTTTGTAAGAATAAATGATATATTGTAATGAGAACATAGAATATGTATAAGAAATGAGAAATTTGTAACTACGTATGACGTTACATAATACAATCTGGAAGTATCATTTCATTGTATTACAAAATGTCATTCTTGATTACATATGTTTCCTTTCCATTACAAATGATCTATTTTGTTTACAATTTTTTCCTTCTCATTATGAATTCTCTATTCTGATTACAAATAGTTCCTTCCTATTACATAATGATATCTTTTTTTACTTATTATTACAAGTCTTGTACGATGCTGAAATATCACTCGTTTACTTGCTGTTGTCTCTTATTTTTTTTAGATTCTAAAATGTCAGTTCTAGTTACAATGCGCTCTTTTGTATTACATTTTTCCCATACATGTTACAATTTCTCTTTGCTATTTACAATGTGTTATCTCTCCTTATAGAGCGGTCTCTTGAACACAAAATACGTAGACACAATTTTTAAATACAAATAACAATTGTCTTATAAGGCACCCATTTTGGTCCAATGTGCATGCTAGATAGTATGTATCCAGCACTAACGAGGTTGTAGTTGTTATTTGTATTGTTGGATAAGGCTTAGATTGCTGCTCCATGCATGTTCAATTACTAATATGCCACCGCTATTCCATGATCGTGTGGGTAACTAAGATTCGCTACCCGTGTATCAATTTTGTAATGGGATAACACATATATGTAATGAGACAACCAAATTTTTAATGAGACAACCAAAATTGTAATACAAAAACATGTTTTGTATTACAGCACTGTTACAGTAATAAATATATATTTATTACTGTAACAACGATGTAATACAAAATGAGTCTTTGCATTACAATTTCGGTCGTCTCATTACAAATTTGGATTGTCTCATTACAAATGCATACCTTCCCATTACAAAACTGATGCACGGGTAGAGAATCTTAGTTACCCGCACGGGTAGCAAAGATATACCCATATATATATATATATATATATATATATATATATATATATATATATATATATATATATATATATATATATATATATATATATATATATATATATATATATATATATATATATATATATATATATATATATATATATATATATAATATATATATATATATGTATATATACATATATATGTATATATACATATATATATATGTATATATACATATATATATGTATATATACATATATATATGTATACATATATTTGTATATACATATATATATGTATATTTACATATATATATGTATATATACATATATATATATGTATATATATATATATCTCTTTTTTTTCTTTCCTTTTTATAAATAACATGTGTATATCCAATCTCTCACACTTAGAAAATGATTAAATGAATATTTGGTTGCAGTCTAAATATTGATTTCATGCCATTACAAGAGTAGAGATAGTGTACCCACACAATATCTTTCTATTTCTCAGTTTTCTTTGAGTCACTTTCAACAGTGACTCCATAACCATGAATATCTTTTAGTAATAAAATTTTCTTACTATCATGTAATCGCATAATTCTTGAGTTCATGAATATCTCCCTTTGAAATTTTATCAAACATTACGACATAGACTTCTTTTATTTTTTTTCATATACATGTCATGTTTCATTTGCCTTAGTCATTCACAGTAAGATTTCAAGGGGTATAAGGACCTTTGAAGTGATCTCTTATTGACCCCCAAGGATCTTATGCACTTAGGACATGATCACCTCCTAACCTCACCAGTCTCATGTACCTTTAGTCATCCTACTTGTTGTTAGGGTTGTCTTTGGTTCCTACCTTTCCCAAGGGCTCTATTTATACTTTATAACTTTAGTTCATTATACATTCTGTGAAGGTTTCTCTAGTAATATCCAACCACATTATATCCCTTGTAATTCTTTCACCTGAATTACTTCATCTCTTACTTATGGCACACATAATTTACTTTGTAACCATTCATTGGGCTCATGGCGACCTTCTTGTCAGGGCTTGGTCCCATACTATTAGTCAGTTTCATAGTGACATTTCCTTATCCCTTAGAGATGGCATACATGGGTCCAGACAATTATACTCAATATCTGTGCTTGCATTTAATCTCCCAAACTTAAAGTGGCATTTTAGGTTACCTCAATTCTTAAATTTATTTCTAAATTCACCCAACTCAGGAAGGTCCTATCCCAGGACAAGACAAAACTAACATTTGATAGGTACCAGCAAAAATAAACTTGAACAATTATTATATTACCACAAGGGATATGTCTTTTGGCCATACTTTCCATTATATCATCCTTGCATTTACTATAGAGATTTATCTCATAATATCATGTGATTTACCACCCAAGTATTTGGATCTCAATCAAGTACTTTATTACCAAGAGTTTAGATGCACAAGGGCCGATACGTTATGTTTCATATGTTCATGTCCACAGGAACAATCATTTCATTAAACCATATATTTTTTAATACAAGGTGTACTACAACATCCTAGGGATGACCACCCTCTATGAGCCAGTTTGCTTTGACCTAATCTTCCTCATTTTAAATGGTGAAGATTTGAGCCTGTCATTGTTCTTCAACAAGTGGAACTACCCCATGTAGCGATGCAAACACTATTTAAGTCGCTACTAGGACTTGAAGGTTAGGGAGAGGACGGTTAAATTGAATGTATCCTTCTTGTTGACAATGACAACACACTTTATTCTCATGGAAGCATCTACCAGGGTTCTTCTTCCCATAGGTGTAATATGTGGGGTTGGGATTCTCATGAAAAGGTTTTCCTTTTCCACCATTCTAATCCCTTCCATGGTTACAGCCTTGTACCCTTACATTATCATTCCTTGGGGAGGAAGTGCCTTCAATGAACCCTAGATACCCCTTGGGTAGGTTTTGAGAAGGTATGGCAGTTCTTTCCATGTCGAAGGCAAAGTTGAGGACCTTAGTGAAGTTTGGAGGTTTGCTAGCCATCACATTGAGCTTCAGCAGAGTATGCAAATGTTTGATAAAATACTCCACTCACCGATACTTAGTCATCATATAGGAAAACATCTTTAGGAGGTAGAATTTCCAAGCATCGTCTGTCACTGACATATTGCCCTAATAAATGAGCTTGACTTCTTTTAATTTTCCTTCTTAGCAGATCTGAGAATGAATCTTACGGATAAGATGGTGCAAAAATCCACCCAAGCCAATGTCTCCTCGATTGATCTCGGTCTTTAATGAAGTTTCTGACCACAACTTTGTAGCTCTTTCCAGAAGGTGGGCAACAAAAAGGACCTTCTTATTGGGTAGTACCTCCAGGATGTGGAACCCATTCTCCCCATCTAGGATCCAAACATCCACCTTGTCGACAACATCTATTTTTTCCTCACCCCAAAACTTCTCTATGTTTATGTTGACGAAGTCAAGGATGGTGTCTCTAAGATGAGGGTAAATAGGTAGGGGTTCACCATTCTTGTCTCTGGCGATGTCCTTTAGGGCTATGGCAGTGATAGGATTAGTGAGCTTCTTCTACTGCTCGAGCCAGAGCATCTTAGGAGTATGGATCACAACTTGTCTAACGGGGCTTGGGCTACAAGATTTGGGGTTACCATCACCCTTGAGTTCATCTTCCATCATGGGTTCACCTTTAGGGTCCGGACCATCTTCAAGTTTTGGGATGCAAAAGCAGACAACCTAATTCTCAATATCTCTCTTAGCATAAGCCTCGTCTAATCTCTTCTTCTTCTTAGAGGATTCGCCCTCCATGGACCTCCTCCTCTTCTCAAAGGACATCCTCTTCATGTAGGAGGGCCTCCCCTCTGGGTAATCCCTAGGTGTGTCATTAGGGATGGCAGTGGTTTGGTGTGGGCCATGTTGTTTCACATTAAATGAATTAAACTTAGTTTTATGTTTTGGTTATTTAAAACATCGTAACATTATGTCCATCACATCTTGATTACATACATTTTATGATTTGGTGGTGGACGCATTAACCCTAATATTTAGAACCCTAATTCTCTGAAGGGTAGATGAAGTATTTATCAGAACCATTGGATTTTTTAAGGAAGCAAGGGGGTAAACAAGGGATTAATTTTCATGAGAAGATAGCCTATAGGTATTTTACTTTGGGGAAGTTCTTTTTACTTTGTCTAGGCAGGATGCATGATGGCCTGACAGTCCTCAAAAGTTGACTAGCGGTGTTGAGGAATGTTTTCCCATCGCCTGGGGTCATGGTCCCTTCTAAACACCACTGCCTTTAGAAAATGCCCTAATAATCCCCTTAGGCACTATAAAACTTTTAAAATTTAATAATTATGAAAGGTTAAATGGTAAATCTAGGCTTTGATACCAAATGTAATGACCCCCTCCCCCTATTACCCCAATTAAAGTGGACTGAGAGGGAAAAGGCCAATATCATATGTACATGATAAGATTTGGAAAATTCTATCAATTTCTTTAGGGAGGATTCTCAGCATGTCAAGCCTTGGTTATCTATTGAAATCCTCAAGAATAACTTTAGATCATTTCTTTTGGTGTCTTCTTCTCAAGATGTCCATATTTCATCATTAATTGTAGTTTAACCTCAAATGGTGTGAAACAAAATGCGGTCGATATATTGAGATACATGGAGTATGAGGGGGAAACAAAATATTTACATAAAGGTGTAACAACATTATCATCCATATAAACAATCATGATTATAAAATTGAACAATCATTTGCTTGTTTTGACCTCTCAACCCTTATCCTTCCATTCTCTATGGTGTGCCCTCTCTTTAGGGTGCTTCTTTATGGGGAACTCCTCTCTTCGTGATTTTGTCCTTGCAGTGGACATTCAAAACCTTCCCTCACCTGGTCTTGGATTCATACATACGCCTTCCTTTCTGGGCATGGCATGAGGTGATATGCCTCTCCAGGCTTGGTCACCCATCATTCCCATAATGTCTCCCATGATCTTTAACTCACTAGAGATTATTCAACGTTTCAATAGGTTACATTTACATAAAATGATACTCATAGTGACTTTATAGATTGCAGGAAGTGAATTAACAATCTGGCAATTTAATTTTAATCCAATTGGGAAACCTCAGAAAGCAAGAAAGTAGATAAGGTGAGTATTCATAGGCGTAACCACATACCTTTCTCAAAGATGACTTACAGTCCAAGTAAATAAGAGAAGTTGTAATCAACGAAGAAATCACCCTGAAATTAATGCATAACACCCAAGTACTATAATTCTTTCCTCAAACTATCACGAATACTTACTTGGGTTTCAAATTAGGATTTTGGGGTCAAATTAGGATTCCATTAGGGTAAGGCTTCCCAAACACTAATTATCTCATTTCATACTTTTTAACTCATAAAATCCTATTTTGATGTCATATAAATTCTCAGTCCTAGATCCAAGATTTCCTTTTTACCCAAAAAGATTAGAATTTATCCACTAAATCATTTAAACAAGTTATCATAATTAAAACTAAGAAATTAGGGTTTTCATGCATTTAATATAGTAAATGTTACATCTTTAATCAATTTTGCAATTTGAGACTTAACTATGTCTTGGAACCAACTTCATTGGATTCCTCATATTTTTAGTCAAAATATACTACTTACTTGTAATTTTTTGCCAAAGGATGGACTTTTAATCAATTTTACAAGATCTAGCTATTCTTTTGATTTTCAATTAGAGAGGTGAGGGAAATACCTTTATTGAGAAAAAGGGAAACCACATATTTTCAATTGTTGTTGACCACAGTTTGAATTGCAGACCAAAGCTTGTCTCGTCCACTGGTCGCGCTCCAAAATAGTGAGGGGGTAAAACCATAGGATGGAGTCCTCGTTCAAAGCAAGGTCGTGATCTAATAACCAATATACCCTCACCCCTTTCACATGTTTACAATCCCAAGTGGCACAATTTTTTGTAAAGGTGCTCAGTAGATAAAGTGTAAGGAAATATGGCATCCAATATTGAAGCAGAAACAAAGAAATTACTCGCCATATTCCCTATAAGCAGTAGATTGCATCAACAACAATGAGATGAAAAATAGGGTTGCAAGGTTATACCTGGTCCTGGAGAAAGTCTAGTGATAATTCCCTTAAAGTAGAGTGTGTCTTTATTCAAGTCGCACATAGACAACTATCTTTTTCGACCTCTTGGTTGGGTACCTTGGATAGTGATTGACAGTGCCCTTTAAACGGGGCAAGTGCCTCTTAATCTCTGTAGTAGTCCATACAGACCATCATTGACTCCTATTATTCTATATGAATGGATTGGAAGGAGTTGTCCCTTCTAGTTGACGTGCTAGCATCAACTTGCTATCCTACTTGTCTATCTCTTGCTTTTCCTCCCTTTAGGTAGAACTTGCTCGAGCTCTATTGGTTACCACAACCAAAGAAGACGATAATTGGCAGAGCTTATTGTTGTGTTTAGGAATCCCCTAGTACCCCTCTATTTATCAGAGGGTTAGGGTCAGAGTTTCTAGTTGATCTGAGAGTCTAGAGAAGGAATTTAATGAATTTTTTGTAACATGTGAATGACAAAATGGTCGGTTCAACAATGTACCGATAGGATGGCATGTGAGCCAATTAGTTCACCTCTTGAATCAATCATTTCATTATGTTTCCCAATTGCAATTGTATTGTAAATTAATATTTGATTAATGCATAACATGACGTCAATAATAATCCTTGATCCAATCTCATCTATCAACCAAATGGTCAGTTCACAACCTAAGTCAATCAGTTCATGCACCTGAGCCGATCGGTTCACTTGTTTGACATGTCGTTGTAGAGTGTAGATTGCCAAAGTTGTTTAAATTGAATACCTAACACTTTGGTAACAAAGTTTAAACAAGATTCATGAATAAACTCCTATTCCAAGTGCATTCCTATGCATGTGATACTATAGGTCCCAAGTTACATTGGTAGTCAATGTCCATAACTATTTTATGACATCATAAGCAATGATTGGTATCTAGCAAAACATCATTGCTACCCAAGTAATTTGGAAAGTTGGAGAACAACTTAAACCAACAATATGTTATTGGTGTTATAGTAATTGTATAGTTCCTTTGTCTCTGATATCTAGATTGAACTTGAGGCATGGAATCATCATCCTTTTTAGTGTTCAATACATAT
The DNA here is from genome assembly GCA_963693085.1 of Alisma plantago-aquatica. Lineage (NCBI taxonomy): Eukaryota > Viridiplantae > Streptophyta > Magnoliopsida > Alismatales > Alismataceae > Alisma > Alisma plantago-aquatica. The sequence continues at coordinate 640,503,214 of OY856413.1, read as the reverse complement.
TCCTTGAACTTGAGCAAACTGTCTAATATATATGTCACCTTCACAACATATATTAATTCACGTGTGCATGATAATGCTTTTCTCAGTCTCTCTTATCAAGTGAATTGGTATATCAAACTCCTATAGGATAAATATCCCATCTGATCACTCACATTCATTCACCATGTGTCATAATGCATTTGAGCATCACCTTTATGGTGACCTTTATCCAAGGTCATGTCTGATTTTGACAAAGTACATTAAACAACATGTAATAAGTGTAGTGATTTCAGGTCTAAGAACCAAAATCACTACCATCACTATGAGAGATGGTTTTGAATATGATTCAATGGTTTTCGTGTATCACTCTCAAGTTGGGTTTATCCAATACATTTTTCTCTAGTAAGTATATATGTGTTTGGTTTGATATCGCATATCATGACTAATGAGATTTTTTCATCAACCAACACACACTCTATTCTTATGTGTTATTGTTGTATAGCTTGCTTCCACAATAACATCTGACTAGGGATATAATAAGAATGTATATATCTTATCATCCATATGATCTCATTGTTTAGGTCCTCAACCTAAACAAATATGTCATTGAATAACATCATTCTTTAGACATTCATTATTCTACATCATTATCTCATAATTAAATGAAACAAGATAAATTGTAAGATTGCCCTTACTATTAATCAAACTATTTACAAGTTATGCCATTACAATCATCATATGATTGGCTCTCTGGGAATACATACCAATAGAAAGAAAGAATGGGAGAGAGAGGGATTTGTGAGTCAGATATTTGTTGTCCATGATCTAGGGCTTATGGTGAAGTCAGGGGTGGTATATGTGTAGGGTGTGGGAGTCCCATGTAGGGTTTACAAACTGGGGTGTGAAAGGGGTAGCAACAATAATCCTTTCTTGGTTCTCAAGCCATGATTTCACCTCCCATTTAGAGGTTTCTTTTTCAATTTACCCTCTTCCTCACCAAATTGTAGACAAAGAAATGATCCTTAGTTCTTCTCAAGTACTTAAGGATGTCATTCATGGAAGCCTAGTTGTCACCAGGATCTTATTGGTATCTGCTCATCATGCTCAAGGCATATGGAACATTAGGGTGAGTACATAGCATTGTGTACATGATAGATTCAATTGTAGATGCATATGTAGTCTGATTCATGTGTTCCCTTTCTTTACAAGATTTGGGACATTGAGATCTGGAGATAGTAATTCCATGAGACATGGACTTGCTTCCTCTCTTTGAGTCCTCCATGTTGAACCTCTTTAACACTTTGTCAATGGATGCACTCTGACTTAGTCTATGAAGCCTTCTATATCTATCTCTATAGATCTTGATTCCTAAAATATAGGATGCTTTGCCCAAGTCCTTCACATAGAATGTATTTAGCTATGACATTCCCCATCAATAGTATGTCATCCACATACACTATGAGGACTACATTCATGCTCCCACTAACCTTCTTGTCAACACATGGTTCATCTTTGTTTTAACTAAATCCAAACTCTTTGACTATTTCATCAAATCAAAGATTCTAGATCCTAGATGCTTGATTCAATGAATACATTTACCTTTGTACCTTACAAACTTTATTTGCATACTTTGTATGTATAAAACCCTAAGATTTTGTCATATACACATCATCAAGAACATTCCCATTAAGCAATGCAGTTTAACATCCATCTGCCAAATCTCATAGTTATGATAAGCTACAATAACAAGCATGATCCCGATGGACTTTACCATCACAACTAGAGAAAATGCATTGTCATAGTGAACACCTTGAACTTGTTTGAAACCCTTTGCAGTCAATTGACCTTTGTAAGTTTGTACATTACCATCCATGTCAAGTCTTCTTCTTGAAGACCCACTTGCACCCTATGGGTTTTACCCCTTTAGGTTGATCCACCTAGGTCCATGATGTGGAATATTATTGCACTACAAACTCACTCGGGGTTGAAATCCCCAAGCGTTTACCAAAACCTTATCCAATAACACCACCCACAAGCGGACGGGTCTTATCGCAGTATAGTTAAGGATCGAATCCCAAAGGACAACATTTTTTAGAATCTTTATCAGTCGCATCTAGCACAAATAAGACTAATATTTAGAATGATTGATTGGGTTGTGATTGATTAAACTAATTGCAAGAAAGTAAAAGAATAGAATTAAAGTTTTTCTAGATTAATGATGTGGAATCGCATGGATGGTCTTGAGTTTCACCACCACTACACATGCAAACACATCCAAACATCAAAAATCCAGACAAGAATCAAACTATCCAAATGGAACTGTTGCGAACCCTCCCTAAGGAATGTTTAGGCCCACGTAAGCATCCCCTTAGGCATCATTTTTTTCATCTCCATCCGGATCATGCACACACGGTTCCAAAGATACAACATCCAATTGAGGATGTGGCCCTCCCTAAGGGATGTTTAGGCCACAGAAGCATCACTGTAGGATAGATGGCTCATCCTCTCACAGATCATACACTTACGACCTCAAGGAATCTCATTCTATTTCTAGTTTGAGAGTCTACCTCATTAAACGAAATTCTACCCTACATACATAAGTTCTCATAACATAGGGAAGAACAAGATGAAAGCAAGTAGGTAATCACGCTACAAACATTATCGAATAACAACGAAATGGAAAGTTATATACATTGCCTTGGAATGTTAAATGAAAAGACATGAAAGCATGGGCAGCGGGACTAGTCCCCACACCCCAGTGAAAAGTGAATACTCGCTCATGATGCGAGAAATAAGAAGAACAAGAGAGAAGGAAGATTCTACCATGAGCATGATGCAGAAGGTAGTCACAACTCGATGAAGATGATGTGATCTTCTACGTCGTATCAGTGTAGATCTAGATGAGGAGGAAGAACCACCATGGCAGGATGGGTAGACCTTCTTCTCTACCTTCTTTCTCTTCACTGCCTTCTTGCTCGTAGCAAGAGGAGGTGTGGGAGGCTTGACAATGGCGTGAACATGGTGGAGTGGTGGTGGTATGGAAGGGAGACCGATCCTTTGCTCAAGCAGCCTTTCGGCGTCCTGGAATCGATGCCCCAAATGAGGACCCTTGTGGTCCTATTTATAGGCTTGGATGGGTCCACACATTTTTGTAATGAGTTTGCTCCAAATGGTTTAGAGCAACCAGTTTGCTTGAATGGTTTGGAAACGGTCTTGGAGACCGTTTGACAGTCAAACGGTCTTGAGAATACATGACCATACGGTCTTGGAGACCGAACAAATCCAACCAGTCTTGGGATTTTGTCTTCATACGGTCTTGCAGACCAATCAAATGACCAAACATTCTTGGGGCTTTTCCATCAAATGATTTGAAACCGATAGGCACAAATCAGTCTTCACATGCTCTGGCTTCAAATGGTCTTCAGTGGTAGCTGGCCAAATGGTCTTGCTGACCACTGGGCTTTGATCGGTCTTGAAGACCATTTGTGCTTGATCGGACTTGAGTCTCTATCCAAGCAGTCTTGATTAATATCATCCAACCGGTCTTGGAAACCGTTTGATGTCCAAAGGGTCTTGGAGACCGTTTGATGGCCAAACGGTCTTGAGGACCGATGGCCTCCAAATGGTCTTGTGGGTGACTGGTCTATCGGTCTTGCTATGGATTGGTCTTTGCTTGAGTGTCCAAATGGTATTCATCCAAATGGTATTCATCCAAATAGTCTTGGGACCGATGGCCTCCGATCCAAATGGTCTTGGATACCGATAGCCTCCATACAGTCTTTGTCATCCAAACCGTCTTAAAACTGTTAGGTGTCATACAGTCTTGAGACCATTTGGGCTCATGCGGTCTTGGAGACCGTTTGATGGACAAAAAATCTTGAGATCGTTTAGGTGAATGTCTGAGACCGAGAGGCCAAAACCGTTTGTGGAGACCGTTAGGGAAAACTGTTTGGTCAAGACCAAAGTTGAGAGGATCTCAAGTGAATTCCATACGATGGTTGAACCTAGTCAAGACCTGCACAAAAGCAATATAAATCTGGTTATTCTCACCCAATCCTTCAATTTAATCGTAAGATAAGCACACAGAGCATGGACTGTTGGATCCCACATGGTCCAGTGAACCACAGATCTAGCGGCTGATGTTTTTCTCAAAATAACAAATAATTCAAGGAAATGAGTTTCTTTGCAAAAATCATAACTATTGCTAGGAAGCTCTAATGAATAAAGTTAAAACATGAAAGTCGATCAGAAAAATATGAGGAACACAATAAAAATAGTTTGAGAACCTGATTTTGTTCCAATTTGCAAAAATATATTATTTTGATGAAAAAGGTATTATTTTTTTGTTAGAAACCCTAATTTATGATAATGGATAGTTTTATAAGTGCAAATGGGTTGATTCGAGTATTGTTAACCTGTTTAATGATAAAGATGAATATTAACCCCCAATTAAGGGAGACCAAGAGATCAGAGCCATTATCCCAATTAATAGGATCAAAGGTTCGACAAATAATCAATAATAATTATCAAATTCTACCACACTAAACTGAAAACTGGTAAAAAATAAAAAAATAATACTTTGCATACCTTTTTCAAAAACTTGGATATCTAATTCTATCCAAATCTGCAGTCTATTCTAACTAATCCTCCTTTGTACTTTAATTCTTATTTAATTCCACATGCCACTTTACTATTTGTCCTTTTCAATCTTGTACCTAAAATGTCGACAAACAAAACGTCGGTCATCATATCGAAATATGCTGGTATGTGGGGACAACCAAAATTTCACAAATATGGCTAACAATCTAAATATCCCAATCAAGTTAATTAACAAGCCAAATTACACTTTCAGTGTGTCATTCTCCACCGCTTTTGCCCTAACCCTAGAATACCCCTTCTAGGGTTTCTCTTTTACCATTGACTTAAGGCCATCTTCTCAATCCCAAGCTTGGTGCATGGGGTCACCTCTCACAGTTCCCATTAGTCATGCAACATAGACCACCTTCTCATTCCCGAGCTTGGTGTCTGGGGTCACCTCTCATGGTGCCCATTGGTCTTCACTCCTGGGCTTGACCTTTTTGCATCATCCATCAGGGTGGCATGTAGGTGCGAGAATACACACTTATTTTACAATTGTGATAATCATAGTGACTTTATAATTTGCAAGTGTGAACATCCAAACTGATAGGTTGCATTCAATGTGATGAATCATCCGGGAAACTAATGTGATTAACCATAATTAACCACATACATGTCAGGCTGATGTGAGACAGAATAATTCAACCAAGCAAGAAACCAATCAAGTACACAAGTTGATCCTGAAATATGCACCCCATTTTCCTATCATTAATCATGCCATCAAGATCAATTAAACCTAGCTCGCTTCCTAGGATTTCTAGTCCACTTTTAGGGTTCCATTGCAATTATGGTTCCTCTTCATTTTTACTCTTTTAAACCCTAATTATATATAATTACTCACAAACCCTAATTATCTCATCTATTCTTCATGAAAGATATTAAGGTTACCCTTTTAACAACATATAAACTTAATTTTGGATTAAAGGCACAATTAAAGCCATTAATAGTCACAATTACTAACATTAGGGTTTTAAGGCCCATTAAATCTCATTCATGTACATGGAACCCTAAATTAATCAAACTACACATAAAGATCATCATTATAAATCTAATTATTCTTTCTATGTCCAAATAGCTATTCTTTGATTAACAACATCAACTTTGTTCCTTAAACTCATCCTTAATGAAAGTTTAGGGTTTTGATTCATTAAAGCATTAGAGTACTAACTTTATGTAATTTTCAAACTAGAAGCAAAACTAGGCTCTACTAGTATTTGTATTGTACTTTAAGCATCGGCGTTACGCATAATTAATTATGATTTTTGTAAAATACTCACCTCTCGGCCAATGGGACACCGCCACATCATCAGAGTGGGTCACTCTTCCTTTACCACGCATATTAGGTAGGAAACTCACTTCTGCCCCGCTCCTTCAGGCTTAATTCCACACACAGCTTGAGGGTAGTTTGGACATTTCTACGCTTGTCTTCTTCAAGCTCGCGACAGAGCTTCCACAAAACACAACGCAGGTCCACGGTCAACTCCGCCATTGACCCCGCGATCCTCTACTCCAGGCCGCATAGTGAGGGCATCCCTACCTTTGTCTCTCCTCCCTGGACTTGAAGCACACTTTTATTACCCCTTTGCTTGCCCAAGTTTCTCGGATGACAGAGTCCTTCTCTGGCACGATGATCGACCTGGTCAGGGTATAGGTTGGGAGCTTTTCTACAATTGATAACTCAGAACAACTTGTCTCTCCTTCACAAAAACAATGACATGTTTAGGGGTCATGTGCCTAGTTCATGGACCGTTCTATATATAGGGGTGGTCACCTATTCCTTCCACCTATTTTGGGGAAATCTTGCCCAGATCAGGAAAGGTCCCTAATCTTAGGTCGATCTGATGCGGAAATTGCTCCTGAAGCCAATGGTAGGGCATCCTCCTTCACACCTTATCTCTATTTCATGCAAATCTAAAAGGAAGATTGCACTCCCTGGACACTACATTCCAGTCTCTTTGCAAGATTGGGATTTGGTCCCACCCATTGGATCTTAGATCTACGGTCCTCGTTTAATCCGAGTATCCAGATATTCTATTTTCATTGTGACATTATCCATTCACTTTAGGAATCTTCTAAAAATCATATCTCTTAAACCATGTATCCAATTGATCCCAAATTTTAAGGGAAAGTCTAAAAATACTTAATGCATGTATGACCCAATTTGGGACTCAATATCGAAAATATGAGATACTTTTCTTTATATACAAGTTATCTCTTAATAAAACATATTTATGCATATTTTCTCTCATTTAATCTTTTATTTTCTTTTATTTTGATTCCTTTTTTCATTAGAAACTATGTGGACACGAAATTTCATCCAATGATGGATTCATTATCCGTATTACCACATATTTCCTGTAATATTATCATTATCTCACATTTCTTCTAAATAAAGCAATATTTAATTAATCCTTTCTCTTTCTTGTTGCATTATCATTGCAATTTGGATTCCTTGGAGCCCAAGGAACCCAAAAGGCATGAAATCCACCCTTGGAGGATATTCCTTGCCTTCTAGAGGTTTCCACTTCTCTCTCTTTATTCCCCTTTTCTTTGTTATTTATTTATCTTTTGTATTTTCCTTTATTCTTTACTATTATCAAGCCCAATAGCCAGTAAGGCTCACAAAGCAACCAACAAGGCTATTGTAAATGAAATTTAATCAATTATGGCCATCAATTCCACTTTCTAGAGATTTATATGTATTTCTCATAACTACTTTGCTTAATATCCATTATCTTATATCTTTTGCTTTTATTTGGACTTTTCTTCTTTTCTTCTCTTTATATCCATTATTGGATTAATATAATAATAAGAACCATGAAATTCCTAATGTAAGGGAGATTTGCAAAGAAATCCCTTCTTTGAAGCAAAGAATTCAACATTTTCAATTAAGTCCAAATTCACAAAATCATTATATTTCAATTATGAAAACACATGAAAAATTTGGGTTGTAACATCCTTCCCCTCTTATAAGAATTTTGTCCTCAAAACTCCATCCAGAAAACAAACAGGATAAGCCTTACTTATGTCCATCATGGATCCCATGTGGCCTCACCCTTTCCATGGTTCTTCCCAAGAACCTTCATCATCTCATATTCTTCCATCTGAGTTCTTTCTTACCTTGGTATATCATACCCTCATAGGTGATTCAGGACATTTTAGCCTCTCATAAAGTTGAATTGGTTCAGGGCTTAGCTCATGGCTTGGGTACCTCACATAGTGCTCTAGATCGGACTCTTGGAACACATTATACATCATGTTATCCTGAGGGTTAAGGCTAAACACAATCATCTCCACCAATCTATCACAAATGGACCCATATATCGGGGACTCAACTTTCTCAATTGTAGCTTAGAGGGGTCGAATTTTTACAACACATATTCCCCCACAGTGAACTGCATGTCAGTCTGCTTTGCATCAGCTCACGACTCATGTCACCCCTGGGCTCTCTTTCGGCCATTGCATGATCAAAGCGACTTCATATGCACACACTGTGGTTCTTTCTTGATCTTCGTGAGGTCCCTCCACCAACAACATCTGAATGAAGTGGTGACTGACACAACTTCCCTTACAGAGCTTCTTTACATCCTGACACTGGATATGGTGGTTATCATCACATCTTACTGAAGACAAGAATTGTCTCCATGTATCACCCTCAATGAGCACACATGCTCTCATCAAACCCCTCTAGTCTGGATCATACTAACCATTAGTTCAGGGTGATAAACTGTACTAATATCGAGTTCCTCATGTACCTACTTCCACCACATGGAAGTGAATCTTTAGGTTATAAAGATCGTTTGAACTCACATCATGGTGTAGTTGAACCATCTCTCTCTCATATGTAGTTCCATTGAATCTGTCCCTTGACAATATTCTTTCTCATGTCATCTAGGTAAGGCGATCTACCATAACCCATATTGCATCTCGACCTTCCTTGGTCCAAGGGAGACTTACCACAACATCATAGTGATGAACTCCCATTCCCTCTCGGGACTCTTCATCAACTATACCAACACACTGGGTTACTGGTGTTTGTCCTTCACCTTCTAGCTTGCATGGCGACCAGCAACGTGAAACTTCATCTTAAGCATCCAAAGCACTACTGTCACTTACTATCTTAGTAGTACCATGGTGTATGATGCACTTAAAATCATGAACTCAAGTTTGATTCCTCGGAAACCCTAAACCACTCTAGTTGGGGTTTCATCACCTTCCTTTCCAGAGAAGTGCATATGAGGTTCTACAACCATCATTTTATTGCATCAAGGCCTAGGCTGGCTAACCAAACAACTACTAACTTATTCAACAGATCTCGTTACATCTGAGTGTTAGCCCAAACATCTCTCCTTTTTCAAACTTAGGGTTAACCTAACAGCTTCTTCTATCCTCTAGCTAACTAGGCAGTTGCATCTCAACCACTTCACATCCTTATGTGTAAGGAAAAGTTGAAAACATACACCTCCATGTATTCCAATTATCCTCTCATCTCAAACTCTAAGTCAATCTTTATCAAGTAAACCCACAGCTCATCTTCTTGGTTTTCAAACTCAACCTTGTATAACTCATAGCTCATGATACAAACATCCTCATAAGATGAGTACCTTATTTCTCTTACTATTTGTAAACCATCCACATACCGTTCACTCCACAAGGGTATGTTATCATATCTGTCCTCATACCTCATAGCAACGTTCCAACTCACATCATCATTATCCTTGGTGTATGGCATGCGTATTGTCCTATCTCTCACTCCCATAACAAGAGGAAATAAGCATTTGGCTGCTGTTACAACCCCAATGTTTTTGGGTTCATTTGCTGAGAAATGTAATTTCTCATATTAAAGATAAGTGAACAAATAATGGTTGAATGCATGAATTTTGTTAAAATAGCCTTGATGATTGCTTTGTGGGCTTTATTGGCTATTGGGCCCAATAACAAGGAAATTCAATTAGTAAATGAATAATTAAGTTTTTGAGAAAAGAAAGGTGTGGAAACCTCCAAAAAGCAAAAGAATACAATCCAAAGTTGGATTTCATGCCTCTTGGGTTCCTTGGGTCCCAAGGAGTCCAAAGTTGCATAGAGAATGCAATAAGAAAAGAAAAGACTAATTAAGTATTTCCTTGTTAAGAAAGAAATTGAGAATAATGATAAAATGTAGAAAATATGTGAAAAGAGGTATAATTAAGTAATCCTTGGTGGATTTTCATATCCCAAGGATTCCTAATGTTAAAAGGAATTCCAATAGGAAAATAGATGAGAGATAAAGAGAAATCCTTAAAAGAGAATTAAAAAGGAAAGGAAATTGATTAATAAAAGGGAGATATGAAATTTTGACTTTCAAAAGAAGATAAAGGCAAATGGATTTTCCCCAACATGGGAATCCGTGCCTTTGGGATTTCTTGAGGTCCAATGGACCCAAAACAACAAGATAATCATAAAGGAAAAAGGAATATAAATTAATTTGGATTAATTAATGAGATAACTTGGGAGAGAAGGAAGCCTTCTTGTGCATTGCAATTTGTTTCCCAAATTTTGTAAAAAGCTAGATAATGCCAAGACAAACCTTCCCTTAAAATTTGAGAAACAAAGGAGTTATGGTTTGGGAGAAATCGATTTTGCAAGTTATCTTCAATTTGGGAATTATTTCTGAATTAATTGAATAAATCATTCCTTTGCTTTGAACGTGAGCGATGATGTCTGTTGGATCTTAATCCAACGATGGACGCTCATCGTCTAAGTTCCAAGCGGACTGGGACTCTGCTGGATATAGGGAGAATTTCCCTTCCTAATTTTTCGAGATCTAGTGTATGAGCAAGCCTGGGGATAGTTCCATTGGACTTGGGAGATGAAACTGTGGGGAATCATCCCCGGTTTGATTGGCTTTGGTCGTGATTTTGGGAAATACCCAATCTCGCAAACCTACTTCCCATCCTATATATAGGGGATGGTAACAGAGGGTATCAACATCTCGTTTTGCTAGCCCAAGCTCTGCGGCGGAGCACAAGGATCACTCAGGTACCTTCAATTGCCAAGTTTACCCTGACCTCCACCCTCGTCACCTCAGCCGACCTCGCCCGAGTCTGGCGAGTAGGGGGAGCATCAAGGAGTGTCTACAGCCTGCAATTGAAACCATCAACGACTTCGATAGTAGGAGGTGAAGCTCCCTGGCCTATTGTGTGGCTCGTAGGTGGCCTAGAGTCCAGAGTCAACCCTCGAGTTGACCACCTGGACCTGCTTGCTCGACTCAAGGAAGAAGAAGAAGTCAGTTGGCCTTCTACACTTCTGCCCCTCTGCGTCCTCTTTGCAGGTAAGGGCACCTTCATCCTTTGATCCTTTTGTTTGTAAGGGAAAGGTGCATGATCCCTGAGCCGTGGGATTCCGCCTAGTCCACCGGACTATAGATCGAACGGCGCTCGATTTTCTAAAAATAGCAAATAAACCATAAAACGGGTTTTTCCTATAAAAATCATATCTTGAGCTAGGAAACTCAGACGAGAAAAGTTAATACATGAAAAATGATCAAAAAAATATGAGGAATATATTAAAAATGGTTTGGACACATAAAACTATATATTTTTGCAAAAGTGTATAATTTGATGGGAAAGTGTTAATTTCTCATTAGAAAACCCTAATTGTTAACCAAAGATGATTTTAATCTTGCAATTAGGTTAATTCGAGCATGGTTTACTTGATTAATGGTAAAGATGGTTTTTAACCTATTTTGATTATAGAATTGCAAAGTTTAGGGTTTTAAACTTAATATAATGGTTAAGATGCTTAGAAACCCTAAATTAGAGAAAAAGAAAAAGAAAGTACTTATAATCTGAAATTAGGGTTTCCTATTACTAAAAGATGAAATTAGAATCTTTTGTGAGAGAAAGATGAAAAAGTTAGGGTTTGTAAGTGATTTTGTGAAATTAGGGTGTAAAGTAATAAAGATGAAGTGGAACCCTAATTATGCTCAAAACCCTAAAAAGGGCAAAAAACCTAGGAAACAACTAGGTTTAATGGATCCAGATGCCATGATTAATGATAGAGAAATTGGATGCCTTTCTCAGGATCAACCTATGTGCACTTATTTGATTTCTTGATTGGTTATTTCTACATTCAATCTGCTTAACAGGTATGTGGTTACCCCTATGAATATCCCGAATTAGATTCCCATGGATTTTCGAGGTTTTATCGATGACTTGAATTAAACTATTGGATGCATTTAATTCTTGCAATTTATAATTTGAATATGACTATCACCTAAGAGATGTTCCTACTAGCTCAGATCCTAGTCCCCTCTATAGCTTTATAGATTGACCTAGTAAATGGCTACCAATGGGGTAGGTCCATCAGGTCAATAAATGACTTAGTACATGGATACCAATGGGGTAGGTCCATCAAGTCATCATGAGTCAGGGATTGGGCTACCTTTGGGTAGGGCCATGCGACTCCATAACCCTAGGAATTGGCTACATGTATGGTAGGGCCATGGGGGTAAGGATCTACCATATGAGAGAGGAAGTATCCATGTCCACTGCAGGGACGGTACAGAGATAGGGGATAGGCAAGGATTGAGTAGTATTGCTTAAAACGTAATCTTGGATGTTAAATGATATTTGGTTGACTACATTGTTAACATAGTTGCACAATTATTGTTCCCCCACATACCAGCTTCTTGCTGACCGACGTTTTGTTTATCGGCATTTTAGGTACAAATGAAAAGAACAAATAGTAAAGTGGCATATGTGGAACTAAATGAGAAATAACGTACACATGAGGATTAGTTAGATTAGTATCTTCATGGATAGAAGTTTAGAAATCCTAGTTTTTAAAAGGTAAGTAAAGTTTTTATTTTATACCAGTTTTCAGTTTAGTAGTAGAATTTCATAATTATTATTGATTATTTGTCGAACCTTTGATCCTGTTAATTGAATAATGACTCTGTCCTTCGTATCTCCCTTAATTGGGGGTTACCAGGAGGTGGGGTCATTACAATTGGTATCAGAGCATAGGTTCCTCACTTAATCTTTGATAATTATTAAATTTTACAAATTTCATAGAACCGAGGGAGTTATTAGAGGGTTGTCTGAAAGACTGAGGTGTCTAGAAAAGGATCACATCCAGGGGCTGGCAATATTTTCCTCCGCACCGCTAGTCAGAATACGAGGACTCCTGGATTGTGTGACTGCTTGGCCGATGTCTTAGGATATGACTCGAAATAAGATACCTTTAGGACTCTCTCATCTTGTTCATCCCTTATCACCTCAAATTCTATTAAGGACCTTAAGGATTAGGGTTTTCTCTCTTCTCCTCACCCTCTTGAGGTATGGGTAAGGTTAATGAGGTCTAAGGAATCCTCCACCAAATTAATGAAAAGCATGTAAATAAGATGTCATGGACATAAGCTTAATAGATTAAACGCAAACTAAAGAACAGATAGATGCTTAGGTCGTATGACATAAGTTGTCATTACCCTCGGGAGAGACCTGAGGATAGACCTCCTTGTCAGGAGGATGAGTAGAGAGAGTTAGTCTTGGAGGTAGAAACCTCCATTAAAAGTAGAGACCTGGCACCTCCACTGAGGATGATGTTAACCCTAATCCTAAGTGGAGGTTAGAGAAAGAGATGACATGATGAGTTAGATGTCATGGTTGACTGGGTGTTTGGATGGACATGCCTTTGGATTTCCATATGAACCATGAGAAGTTGATGACCGAGTACCTTTAGCAACCCAACCCTGGGAAGGGTCGTGCATGTTTGAGTGAAGGATACCTCCTTCATGGATGAGGTTAGAGAAGAACCTATTGAAACCTTATGGGTTGTTACAAGTAGGATATATCTTGCACCCAGAGTACATCAGTAGTACGAGCAGTAAGTCTAAACTGAGGCTAGAAGGATAGGATGGATGGCTTATGAGATAAGCATAAGGGCTATGGATAACCATAAGCAAACATAAGTTTGAGCATAGGCTTCACCCACGTAGAGGTATGCATGTGAGCTTGATCCTTCATGGAGAGAGGACCTCTAGTAGTAAGGATGGATGTGGAGCTAGATCTAGAGAGAGAAAGAAGGAACCAAGCAATAAGGTTGGAAAACCTAAAACCCCAAAGATGTGAGAAATAGTGGGGAGTCGAGAATGATGCGACCTAGGTGGATGATAGTGGGTGCCTCATGCATGATCCCTGGAGGCTGATGATATCTTGGTTGCCTTTAGAGGAACCAACCCTAGAGAGAGAACGATGCTTCTGGTACCTATGTGCCTATGGTATAAGTGGTTACCTACTGAGATGAGACAAAGAGTGCCTTAGACCCTGAGGCGATTTAGGTAACCAGGTTGTAAGGCCTTGTACTTAGTTGGTTGTCCTAGAAGAGGACTCAACTCTGAAGTGTTGCTCGATTAGAAGGATCATGGAAGTACAAGACATACCTTGGACATGCTTGATTCATGGTTAAGAGATGGAGCATGCAGTTGGATACCCAAAGGAGAACCTAGGGTTCCTAGGCCTAAGAGGGGAAGCTATGTACCCAATGCTCATCATGAGATTTGAGTCTCTATAGTTTCGAGCATGGTACTCCTCATGTGTAGAGGAATAGGAAACCCCTTAAAGTTGAGGGTATGTTTGATGAACCCCTCACAACTAAGTTGAACTAATGTTGAGGAAAGAGAACAAGTATGATCTAGCATGGTTTAATAGGTGGTCTTCCTGTGCCTTAGTAGCTGCTGGGTGAGGCATGCTCATGTCGATGCAGACCCTAAACATAAGGATGGTTGTGACCTTGGTTGTCAAGAGTTGTAGTTCCCTCCCATCCTGGGAGAGGGACCCTTTTGTAGGGTGTATACCAGTTTTGTTAGTTTTGAGGTAACCTAAAGAGGTTTCATAGGATCTTGAGAAGCTAAGTGAAGAGTACATAGCATGAGGATGAACCTGCAGACCCATAGATAACCATCTCTAAGTGCATGTGGATGTGTTACCAAGGAGGTAACCAGTATGGGGCCTGACCAAGGAAGGTAGGTCGACATGACCCCTGTGAAGAGATGAAAGTCATCCCATGAATGCAGAGAGAGATGATGAAGGCTTGGGTAAGGTTCTAAGCTGGACATGTACTATGTTGGAATCCTAAGTCTATCCTAGGGTCATGTGGGGATAAGACCGATGGAAGTAGGAGTTGTCTAATTCCCTAGTTGCACATGACCATAGGGTCGGGAGGTAACAATTATCATTGTCTTAGGGACATGGGTTAGGAGATTGATCACCTTCATGAACTCATGGGACCCAAAGGGCAGATCAGTAGGGCACTCTCTAGATGCATAAGGGAAGAGGGATGACCCCAAAAGTGTCGGCACCCTATAGACCTAGAGGAGAAGACCAAGGATTGTGTTTAGACCAAGTAGGTTTGAGACCAGTTTTCCATGGAAGTAAGTGATATTGTGATGTTCGTAGAGACATATGTGGCTTGTTTCAACCTAGATGTAAAAGTGTACTGGCAAGGTGGGATGTACCATCTCTATTCTTGGAACAGGAAGAACTCTATATTTGGACTGCAACCAAATGCTTATTTCCTCTTGTTATGGGAGTGAGAGATAGGACAATACGCATGCCATACACCAAGGATAAAGACGATGTGAGTTGGAACGTTGCTACAAGGTATAAGGATATAGATGATAACATACCCTTGTAGAGTGAATGATACATGAATAGTTTACAAACACTAAGAGTGGTAAGGAGATCATCTTGTGAGGATGTGATACCATGAGCTATCTGGAATTTGCAAGATATGCAAGGTTGAGTTTGATCACCATGAAGAGGAGCTCAGAGTTTCTTGATGAAGACAAACTTAGAGATGAGATGAATACATGGAGGTGTATGTCTTCAACATTACCTAACACCTAAGGATAAGAAGTGGTAATGAATGCTCCAGTTGAGACATAGCTGCCTAGTTTAGCTGGAAGCTAGAAGAAGTTGGGGTTGTTAGGCTAACCTTAAGTTGAGAAAAAGAGATAAGTTTGGCTAACATTCTGATATAACAAGATCTGTTGAACAAGATTAGTGGTTGTTTTGATAGCCAGCCCAGTCCTTGATGTGATAGAAGGATGGTTGTAGAACTCTGGATGCACATCTTTGGATAGGAAGATAATAAAACCCTAATGAGAGTGGTTTAGTGTTTCTTAGGAATCGATCTTGATGAATCATGATATATAGGGAATCATAATTTTAAGATCACCACACACCGTGAAACTACAAAGATAGTAAGTGATAGTAGCACTTTGGATGCTTAAAACAAAGTTGCATGTAGCATGTGTCCATGCAAGCTAGGAGGCGAAGGATGAACACCAGTAACCCAGTACATGGATATAAAGTATAAAGAGTTCCCGAGAGGGAATGGGAGTTCATCACTGTGGATGTTGTGAGTCTCCCCCTGGACCAAGGAAGGTTGAGATCCAATATGGGTTATGGTAGATCGCCTTACCTAGATGACATGAGAAAGGAAGAGTACTGTCACGAGACAGATTCGATTGAACTACTTAAGAGAGAAGATGGTTCAACCACACCATGATGTGAGTTCAAAAGTTCTTGGGTATGACCAAGGTTCTCTTTCATAAGGTGGAAGTAGATACATGAAGAACTAAAAATAGTACAGTTTATCACCCCGTACTAATGGATAGTATGATACAGACTAGAGGGTCTGATGAGAGCAAGTGTGCTTGTTCAGGGTGATACAAAGAGGCAGTTCTTAAGATGTGATGTTAACCACCATAGCCTTTATCGGGATGTAAGAAGGAGGTTGTGTCAGTCACCACTTCATTAAGATGATGTTAGTGAAGGAGGCCTTGTGAAGGTCAGAAGAGAACCATAGTGTGCGTAGGTCAAGTCGCTTTGATCATGCAATGGCCAAGAGAGAGCCCAGTGGTGACATGAGTCACAAGCTGATGCAAAGCAGACTGACATGCAGTTCACTATGGGAGAATATGTGATGTGAAAATCCGACCCCTCTAAGCTACAGCTGAGAAAGCTGAGTCCCCGATATATGGGTCTGTTTGAGATGGATTGGTGGAGATAGTTGTGTTTATCCTTGCCCCTTAGGATAACATGATGAGTAATGTGTTCCATGAGTCTGATCTAGAGCACTATGTGAGGTACCCAAGCCATGTACTGCACCCAGAACCTATTCAGCTTTTGAGAGGCTGAAATGTCCTGAGTCACCTATGAGGGTACGATATACCAAGGTAAGAAAGAACTCAGATGGAAGAATATGAGATGATGAAGGTCCTTGGGAAGCATCGTGGAAAGGGTGAAGCCACATGGGAGCCACGATGGACATATGAAAGGCTTATCCTGTTTGTTTGTTTGATGGATGGAATTTTGAGGGCAAAATTCTTATAACAAGGGAAGGATGTTACAACCCCAATTTTTTTGGGTTCATTTTCTGAGAAATGTAATTTCTCATATTAAAGATAAGTGAACAAATAATGGTTGAATGCATGAATTTCGTTACAATAGCCTTGATGATTGCTTTGTGGGCTTTATTGGCTATTGGGCCCAATAACAAGGAAATTCAATTCGTAAATGAATAATTAAGTTTTTGAGAAAAGAAAGGTTTGGAAACCTCCAAAAAGCAAAAGAATACAATCCAAAGTTGGATTTCGTGCCTCTTGGGTTCCTTGGGTCCCAAGGAGTCCAAAGTTGCATAGAGAATGCAATAAGAAAAGAAAAGACTAATTAAGTATTTCCTTGTTAAGAAAGAAATTGAGAATAATGATAAAATGTGGAAAATATGTGAAAAGAGGTATAATTAAGTTATCCTTGGTGGATTTTCGTATCCCAAGGATTCCTAATGTTAAAAGGAATTCCAATAGGAAAATAGAGGAGAGATAAAGAGAAATCCTTAAAAGATAATTAAAAAGGAAAAGAAATTGACTAATAAAAGGGAGATATGAGAAATTGACTTTCAAAAGAAGATAAAGGCAAATGGATTTTCTCCAACATGGTAATATGTGCCTTTGGGATTTCTTGAGGTCCAAGGGACCCAAAACAACAAGATAATCACAAAGGAAAAAGGAATATAAATTAATTTGGATTAATTAATGAGATAATTTGGGAGAGATGGAAGCCTTCTTGCCCATTGCAATTTGTTTCCCAAATTTTGTACAAAGCTAGATAATGCCAAGACAAACCTTCCCTTAAAATTTGAGAAATAAAGGAGTTATGGTTTGGGAGCAATCGATTTTGCAAGTTATCTTCAATTTGGGAATTATTTCTGAATTAATTGAATAAATCATTCCTTTGCTTTGAACGTGAGCGATGATGTCTGTTGGATATTAATCCAACGATGGACGCTCATCGTCTAAGTTCCAAGTGGACTGGGACTCTGCTGGATATAGGGAGAATTTCCCTTCCTAATTTCTCGAGATCCAGTGTATGAGCAAGCCTGGGGATAGTCCCATTGGACTTGGGAGATGAAACTGTGGGGAATCATCCCCGGTTTGATTGGCTTTGGTCGTGATTTTGGGAAATACCCAATCTCGCAAACCTACTTCCCATCCTATATATAGGGGATGGTAATATAGGGTATCAACATCTCGTTTTGCTAGCCCAAGCTCTGCGGCGGAGCACAAGGATCGCTCCGGTACCTTCAAATGCCAAGTTTACCCTGACCTCCACCCTCGTCACCTCAGCTGACCTTACCGAAGTCCAGCGAGTAGGGGGAGCATCAAGGAGTGTCTACGGCCTGCAATTGAAACCATCAACGACTTCGATAGCAAGAGGTGAAGCTCCCTGGCCTATTGTGTGGCTCGCAGGTGGCCTAGAGTCCAGAGTCAACCCTCGAGTTGACCACCTGGACCTGCTTGCTCGACGCAAGGAAGAAGAAGAAGTCCGCTGGCCTTTTACACTTCTGCCCCTCTACATCCTCTTTGCAGGTAAGGGCACCTTCATCCTTTGATCCTTTTGTTTGTAAAGGAAAGGCGCATGATCCCTGAGCCGTGGGATGCCGCCTAGTCCACCGGACTATAGATCGAACGGCGCTCGATTTTCTGAAAATAGCAAATAAACCATAAAAGGGTTTTTCCTATAAAATTTGTTTCTTGAGCTAGGAAACTCAGATGAGAAAAGTTAATACATGAAAAATGATCAAAAAAATATGAGGAATATATTAAAAATGGTTTGGATACATAAAACTATATATTTTTGCAAAAGTGTATAATTTGATGGGAAAAGTGTTAATTAGTAATTAGAAAACCCTAATTGTTAACCAAAGATGGTTTTAATCTTACAATTAGGTTAATTCGAGCATGGTTTACTTGATTAATGGTAAAGATGGTTTTTAACATTTTTTGATGATAGAATTGCAAAGTTTAAGGTTTTAAACTTAATATAATGGTTAAGATGCTTAGCAACCCTAAATTAGAGAAAAAGAAAAAGAAAGTACTTATAATCTGAAATTAGGGTTTCCTATTACTAAAAGATGAAATTAGAATCTTTTGTGAGAGAAAGATGAAAAAGTTAGGGTTTGTAAGTGATTTTGTGAAATTAGGGTTTAAAGTAATAAAGATGAAGTGGAACCCTAATTATGCTCAAAACCCTAAAAAGGGCAAATAACCTAGGAAACAACTAGGATTAATGGATCCAGATGACATGATTAATGATAGAGAAATTGGATGCCTTTTTTAGGATCAACCTGTGTGCACTTGTTTGATTTCTTGATTGGTTATTTCTGCATTCAATATGCTTAACAGGTATGTGGTTACGCCTATGAATATCCCGAATTAGATTCTCGTGGATTTTCGAGGTTTTATCGATGACTTGAATTAAACTTATTGGATGCATTTAATTCTTGCAATTTATAATGTGAATATGACTATCACCTAAGATATGTGCCTACTAGCTCAGATTCTAGTTCCCTTTGTAGCTTTATAGATTGACCTAGTAAATGGCTACCAATGGGGTAGGTCCATCAGGTCAATAAAAGACTTAGTACATGGATACCAATGGGGTAGGTCCATCAAGTCATCATGAGTCAGGGATTGGGCTACCTTTGGGTAGGACCATGCGACTACATAACCCTAGGAATTGGCTACCTATATGGTAGGGCCATGGGGGTAAGGATCTACCATATGAGAGAGGTAGTATCCATGTCCACTCCAGGGACGGTGCAGAGATAGGGGATAGGAAAGGATTGAGTAGTATTGCTTAAAATGTAATCTTGGATGTTAAATGATATTTGGTTGACTACATTGTTAACATAGTTGCACAATTATTGTTTCCCCCACATACCAGCTTCTTGCTGACCGAAGTTTTGTTTGTCGGTGTTTTAGGTACAAATGAAAAGAACAAACAGTAAAGTGGCATATGTGGAACTAAATGAGAAATAACATACACAGGAGGATTAGTTAGATTAGTATCTTCATGGATAGAAGTTTAGAAATCCCAGCTTTTAAAAGGTAAGTAAAGTTTTTATTTTATACCAGTTTTCAGTTTAGTAGTAGAATTTCATAATTATTATTGATTATTTGTCAAACCTTTGATCCTGTTAATTGAATAACGGCTCTGTCCTTCAGGTCTCCCTTAATTAGGGGTTACTGAGAGGCGGGGTCGTTACAGCTGTAGTCCAAATACAAAGTTCTTCCTGTTCCAAGAGTAGAGATGGTACATCCCACCTTTCCAGTACACCTTCAAATCGAAGTTGAAATGTGCAACTTATGTCTCAACATCACAATCATCTCGATATCAAAGTTACTTCCATGGAAAACTGGTCTCAAACCTACTTGGGTCCACACACAATCCTTGGTCCTCTCCTCAATGTCTGTAAGGTGCCGACATTTTTGGGGTCATCCTTCTTCTCTTATGCATCCAGAGAGTGCCCTCCTCATCTCCCCTTTGGGTCCCATGAGTTCATGAAGGTGATCAATCTCCTAACCCATGGCCCTCAGACAATGATAGTTGTTACCTCCCCACCCTATGGTCATGTGCAACTAGGGAATTAGGCAACTCCTACTTTCATCGGTCTTATCCCTACCTGACCCTAGGATAGACTTTGGATTCTATTATAGTACATGTCCTAAAACCTTACCCAAGTCTCCATCAGCTCTCTATGCATTCATGGGTTGACTTCCATCCTTTCATAGGGGTCAGGGCGACATACCTACCTTGGTCAAGCCCCATATCGGTTACCTGCATGGTAACATACCCACATGCACTTAGAGATGGTTATCTATGGGTCTACTGGTTCATTCTCTTACTATATACTTTTCACTTAGCTTCTCAAAATCCTATGAGACCTCTTTAGGTTACCTCAAAACCAACAAAACTTGTATACACCCTACAAAAGGGCCCCCTCTCCCGGGATGGGAGGAAACTACATCTTGATAACAAAGGTCACTAACATGCTTATGTCTAGGGTTTACATCCACATGAGCATGCTTAACCTTAGCATGCTACTAAGGCACAAGCAGACCACCTACTAAACCATGCTAGGTCATACTTGTTCTCATTCTCAACATTGGACCAAGAACAAACCTTCCCATGTCACCAACTTAGTTGTGAGGGGTTCATCAACAATACCTTAAACTTAAGGGGTTTCCCTTTCCTCTAAACATGAGGAGTTCCATGCTCAACTCTCAAATCTCATCATGAGCATCATGTACACCACTTCCCCTCTTAGGCCTAGGAACCCTAGGTTCACTTTTCTGATGACCAACTCCCTACTCAACTTAACCACGAGCCAAGCATGTACAGGGTATGAAATGCACTTCCCATGATCCTTCAACTTGAACAACACTTCGGAGAGGAGTCCTCCTCAAGGACAACCAACAAGGTATAAGGCCTCACAACCTGTTACTAAACCTCCTCAGGGTCTAAGGAACTCTTCTTCCCATCTCAGAAAGTAAACACCTATACCATAGGCACATAGGTACCAGAAGCCTCATCCTCTCTCTAGTGTTTGGTTCCTCTAAAGGCAACCAATATATCCTCAGCCTCTAGGGATCATGCATGAGGCAACCGCTATCATCCACTTAGGTCGCATCATCCTCAACTCCCACTGTTCCTCATGTCTCAGAGTCTAAGCTTCCAACCTTCTTGCTTGGGTCCTGCTCTCTCTATCTAGAGCTAACCCTACAAATAGCCTTACTACTAGACGTTCTTTCTCCATGAAGGATCGAGCTCACAAGCATATCCCTACATGAGTGAAGCCTCTGTTCAAACTTGATGTTCACTCAAGATTATCCAAAACTCTTCTTGCTAATCTCATAAGCTATCCATCATACTCTCCTAGCCAAGGTATCAACCTACTACCCGCACTACTAATGTATTCTGGGTGATGTTATGCCCTACTCACATAAGCCCATAGGGTTTCTATAGGTTCTTCACTAACCTCATCAATGAAGGAGCTATCCTTCACTCAAAGATGCACGACCCTTCCCAGGGTTGGGTTGCCAAAGGTACTAGGTCATCCAACCTCACATGGCTAAAAATGTCATGGGCATCCACAAGCATGTCCACACACCTGTTCTATCATGACATCTAACTCATCATGCCATCTCTCTCTCTAACCATCACTTAGGGTTAGGGTTAGCATCATCCTCAAAGGATGTGCCAGGTCTCTACTTATATTGGAGGTCTGTACCTCCAAGACTAACTTTCTCCACTAATCCTCCTAACAAGGAGATCTAGCCTCAGGTCTCTCCTGAGGGCATGACGACATATGTCATACGACCTAAGCATGTACCTATTCTTTAGTTTATGCTTAAACTATTAATCTTATGTCCATGACATCTTATTTACATGCTTTTCATTAATTTGGTGGAGGATTCCTTAAACCTTATCAACCTTACCCATCCCTCAAGAGGGTGAGGAAAAGAGAGAGAAACCTAATCCTTAAGGTCCTTAACAGCATTTGAGTTGAGAAGGGATGAACAAGATGAGAAAGTCCTAAAGGTATCTTATTTCGAGTCAAATCTTGAGACATTGGCCATGCAATCACACTAATCCAGGAGTCCTCGTATTCTGACTAGCTGTGCTGAGGAAAATCTTCCAGCCCCCGGATGTGATCCTTTTCTAGACACCTCTATCTTTTAGAAAATCCTCTAATAACTCCCTTGGGTTCTACAGAGTTTGTAAAATTTAATAATTATTAAAGATTAAATGAGGAACCTATGCTCTGATACCAAATTTAACAACCCTGCCTCCCAGTAACCCCCAATTAAGGGAGACCAAGAGATCAGATCCATTATCCCAATTAACCGGATCAAAGGTTCAAAAAATAATCAATAATAATTATCAAATTCTACTAGACTAAACTGAAAACTGGTAAAAAATAAAAAAAATAAAAATTTGCATACCTTTTTCAAAAACATGGATATCTACTTCTATCCATATCTAGGGTCTATTCTAACTAATCCTCCTTTATACTTGAATTCTTACTTAATTCCACATATGCCACTTTACTGTTTGTCCTTTTCAATCTTGTACCTAAAATGTCAACTAACAAAACATCGGTCAGCATATCAAAATAATATGGTATGTGGGGACAACCAAAATTTCACAAATATGGCTAATAATCTGAATATCCCAATCAAGTTAATTAATAAGCCAAATTATGCTTTTAGTGTGTCATTCTCCACCGCTTTTGCCCTAACCCTGGAATAGCCCCTCTAGTGTTTCTCTTTTGCAATTGACTTAAGGCCACCTTCTCAATCCCGAGCTTGGTGCCTGGGGTCACCTCTCATGGTGCCCATTAGTCATGCAACATAAACCACCTTCTCATTCCCCATCTTGGTGTCTGGGGTCACCTCTCATGGTGCCCATTGGTCTTCCCTCCTGGGATTGACCTTTTTGCATCATCCATCAGGGTGGCATGTAGGTGCGAGAATACACACTTATTTTATAATTGTGATAATCATAATGACTTTTATAATTTGCAAGTACGAACATCCAAACTGATAGGTTGCATTCAATGTGATGAATCATCTGGGAAACGCTTCGGGAAACTAATGAGATTAACCGTAATTAACCACATACCTGTTAGGCTGATGTGAGACAAACTAATTCAACCAAGCAAGAAACCAATCAAGCACACAAGTTGATCCTGAAATATGCACCCAATTTTCCTATCATTAATCATTACATCAAGATCTATTAAACCTAGCTCGCTTCCTAGGGTTTCTAGTCCACTTTTAGGGTTCCATTGCAATTAGGGTTCCTCTTCATTTTTACTCTTTTAAACCCTAATTTTATACAATTACTCACAAACCCTGATTATCTCTTCTATTCTTCATGAAAGATATTAAGGTTACCCTTTTAACAACATATAACCTTAATTTCATATTAAAGGAACAATTAAAGCCATTAATAGTCACAATTACTAACATTAGGGTTTCAAGGCCCATTAAAGCTCATTCCTTTACATGGAACCCTAAATTAATCAAACTACGCATAAAGATCATCATTATAAATATAATTATTCTTTCTATGTCCAAAACGCCATTCTTTGATTAACAACATCAACTTAGTTCCTTAAACTCATCCTTAACCAAAGTTTAGGGTTTTGATTCATTAAATCATTAGAGTACTAACTTTATATACTTTTTGAACTAGAAGCAAAATTAGGCTCTACTAGTACTTTTATTGAATTCCTCACGTTCTCCTAATAAAATTTCATATAAGACTAGCTACCATCGGAGTTACGCATAATTAATTACAATTTTTGTAAAATACTCACCTCTAAGCCAATGGGACACTCCCACATCATCAGAGCGGGTCGCTCTTCCTTTACCACGCAGATTAGGTAGGAAAGTCAGTTCTGCCCCACTCCTTCGGGCCTAATTCCACACACAATTTGAGGGCAGTTTGGACATTTCTGTGCTTGTCTTCTTCAAGCTCGCGACAGAGCTTCCGTGAAACACAGCGCAGGTCCACAGTCAACTCCTCCATTGACCCCACGATCCTCTGCTCCTGGCAGCATAGTGAGGGCATCCCTACCTTTGTCTCTCCTCCCTGGACTCGAAGCACACTTTTATTACCCCTCTGCTTTCCCAAGTTTCTCGGACAACAGAGTCCTTCTCTGGCGCGATGGTTGACCTGGTCAGGGTATAGGTTGGGAGCTTTTCTATAATTGATAACTCAGAACAACTTGTCTCTCCTTCGTGAAAACAATGACATGTTTACGGGTCATGTGCCTGGTTTGTGGTCAGTTCTATATATAGGGGTGGTCAACTATTCCTTCCACCTATTTTGGGGAAATCCTGCCCAGATCAGGAAATGTCCCTAATCTTAGGTCGATCTAATGTGGAAATTGCTCCTGAAGCAAATGGGAGGGCTTCCTCCTTCGCACCTTATCTCTATTTCATGCAAATCCGAAAGGAAGATTGCACTCCCTGGATACTACATTCTAGTCTCTTCGCAAGACTAGGATCAGGTCTAGCCCGTTGGATCTTATATCTACGGTCCTCGTTTAATCTGAGTATCTAGATATTCTATTTTCATTGTGACATTATCCATTCACTTTAGGAATCTTCTAAAAATCATATCTCTTAAACCTTGTATCCAATTGATCCCAAATTTTAAGGGAAATTCTAACGAGACTTAATGCACGACTGTACCAAATTTGGGACACAAAATGGAAAGTATGAGATACTTTTCTTTATATGCAAGTTATCTCTTAATAAAGCATATTTTATGCATATTTTCTCTCTCTTAATCTTTTATTTTCTTTGATTTTGATTCCTTTTTTCATTAGAAACTATGTGGACATGAAATTTCATCCAATGATGGATTCATTATCCATATTTCCACATATTTCCTGCAATATTATCATTATCTCACATTTCTTCTAAATAAAGCAATATTTAATTAATCCTTTCTCTTTCTTGTTGCATTATCTTTGCAATTTGGACTCCTAGGAGCCCAAGGAACCCAAAAGGCACGAAATCTACCCTTGGATGATATTCCTTGCCTTCTAGAGGTTTCCACTTCTCTCTCTTTATTCCCCTTTTCTTTGTTATTTATTTATCTTTTGTATTTTCCTTTATTCTTTACTATTATCGAGCCCAATAGCCAGTAAGGCTCATAAAGCAACCAACAAGGCTATTTTAAACAAAATGTAATCAATTATGGCCATCAATTCCACTTTCTAGAGATTTCTATGTATTTCTCATAATTACTTTGCTTAATATCCATTATCTTGTATCTTTTCCTTTTATTTGGACTTTTCTTCTTTTCTTCTCTTTTATATCCATTATTGGATTAATATAATAATTGGAACCACGAAATTCCTAATGTAAGGAAGATTTGCAAAGAAATCCCTTCTTTGAAGCAAAACATTCAACCTTTTCAATTAAGTCCAAATTCACAAAATCATTATATTTCAAATATGAAAACACAAGAAAAATTGGGGTTGTAACATCCTTCCCCTCTTATATGAGGTTTGTCCTCAAAATTCCATCAAGCAAACAAACAGGATAAGCCTTACTTATGTCCATCATGGCTCCCATGTGGCCTCACCCTTTCCATGGTGCTTCCCAAGAACCTTCATCATCTCATATTCTTCCATCTGAGTTCTTTCTTACCTTGGTATATTGTACCCTCATAGGTAACTCAGGACATTTCATCCTCTCATACAGTTGAATAGGTTCAGGGCTCAACTCATGTCTTGGGTACCTCACATAGTGCTATAGATCGGACTCATCGAACACATTATACATCATGTTATCTTGAGGGGTAAGGCTAAACTCAACCATCTCCACCAATCCATCTCAAATGGACCCATATATCGGGGACTCGACTTTCTCAGTTGTAGCTTAGAGGGGTCGGATTTTTGCATCACATATTCCCCCATAGTGAACTTCATGTCAGTCTGCTTTGCATCGGCTCATGACTCATGTCGCCCCTGGGCTCTCTTTCGGCCATTGCACGATCAAAGCGACTTCATCTGCACACACTGTGGTTCTTTCTTGACCTTCGGGAGGTCCCTCCACCAACATCATCTTAATGAAGTGGTAACCGACACAACCTCCCTTACAGAGCTTCTTTACATCCCGACACTGGATATGGTGGTTATCATCACATCTTACAGAAGACAAGAATTGTCTCTCTATATCACGCTGAATGAGCACACATGCTCTCATGAGACCCCTCTAGTCTGGATCATACTAACCATTAGTTTGGGGTGACAAACTGTACTAATATCGAGTTCCTCATGTACCTACTTCCACCACATGGAAGTGAATCTTTAGGTTATAAAGAGCTTTTGAACTCGCATCTCTCTCTCATATGTAGTTCAACTGAATCCATCCCTTGATAGTATTCTTTCTTTCTCATGTCATCTAGGTAAGGCAATCTACCATAACCCATATTGTGTCTCGACCTTCCTTGGTCTATGGGAGACTTACCACAACATCATAGTGATGAACTTCGATTCCCTCTCGGGACTCTTCACCTACTATACCAACACACTAGGTTACTAGTGTTCTTCCTTCAACTTCTGGCTTGCCTGGCGACCAACCACATGCAACTTCATCAAAAGCATCCAAAGTACTACTGTCACTTACTATCTTAGTAGTACCATAGTGTATGATGCACTTAAAATCATGATCTCAAGTTTGATTCCTCAGAAACCCTAAACCACTCTAGTCGGTGTTTCATCACCTTCCTTTCCACAGAAGTGCATCTGAGGTTCTATAACCATCCTTTTATTGCATCAAGGCCTAGGCTGGCTAACCAAATAACTACTAACTTATTCAACAGATCTCATTACATCTGAGTGTTAGCCCAAACATCTCTCCTTTTTCAAACTCAGGGTTAACCTAACAGCCTCTTCTAGCCTCTAGCTAATTAGGCAGCTGCATCTCAACCACTTCACATCCTTATGTGTAAGGAAAAGTTGAAAACATACACCTCCATGTATTCCACTTATCCTCTCATCTCAAACTCTAAGTCTATCTTCATCAAGTAAACCCAGAGCTCATCTTCATGGTTTTCAAACTCAACCTTCTATAACTCATAGCTCATGATACAAACATCCTCATAAGATGACTACCTTATTTCTCTTATTGTTTGTAAACAATCCACATATCGTTCACTCCACAAGGGTATGTTATCATCTCTGTCCTCCTACCTCAGAGCAACGTTCCTACTCACATCATCATTATCCTTGGTGTATGGTGTGCATATTGTCCTATCTCTCACTCCCATAATAAGAGGAAATAAGCATTTGGCTGCAATCCAAATATAAAGTTCTTCCTATTCCAAGAGTAGAGATGGTACATCCCACCTTGCCAGTACACCTTAAAATCTAAGTTGAAACATGCAACTTATGTCTCAGCATCACAATAATCTCGATATCAAAGTTACTTCCATGGAAAACTGGTCTCGAACCTACTTGGGTCCACACACAATCCTTGGTCCTCTCCTCTAAGTCTATAGGGTGCTAGAATTTTTGGGGTCATCCTTCTTCTCTTATGCATCCAGAGAGTGCCCTCCCCATCTGTCCTTTGGGTCCCATGAGTTCATGAAGGTGATCAATTTCCTAACCCATGGCCCTCAGACAATGATAGTTATTACCTCCCAACCCTATAGTCATGTGCAACTAGGGAATTAGGCAACTCCTACTTTCATCGGTCTTATCCCTACCTGACCCTAGGATAGACTTAGGATTCTATTATAGTACATGTCCAACATAGAACCTTACCCAAGTCTCCATCATCTCTCTCTGCATTCATGAGCTGACTTCCATCCTTTCATAGGGGTCATGGCGACCTACCTACCTTGGTCAGGCCCCATACTGGTTACCTCCATGGTAAAACACCCACATGCACTTAGAGATGGTTATCTATGGGTCTACCGGTTCATTCTCTTACTATGTACTTTTCACTTAGCTTCTCAAAATCCTATGAGACCTCTATAGGTTACCTCAAAACCAACAAAACTGGTATACACCCTACAAAAGGGCCCCCTCTCCCAGGATGGGAGGAAACTGCATCTTGATAAAAAAACATCACAAACGTGCTTATGTCTAGGGTTTACATCCACATGAGCATGCTAAAGCCTTTCAAGATACTAAGGAACAAGCAGACCACCTACTAAACCATGCTAGGTCATACTTGTTCTCATTCTCAACATTGGACCAAGAATAAACCTTCCCATGTCACCAACTTAGTTGTGAGGGGTTCATCAACCATACCTTAAACTTAAGGGGTTTCTCTTTCCTCTAAACATGAGGAGTGCCATGGTCAACTCTCAAATCTCATCATGAGCATCATGTGCACCACTTCCCCTCTTAGGCCTAGGAACCCTAGGTTCACTTTTCAGATGACCAACTACCTGCTCAACTTTAACCACGAGCCAAGCATGTATAGCGTATGACATGCACTTTCCATGATCCTTCAACTTGAACAACACTTAAGAGAGGAGTCCTCCTCAAGGACAACCAACAAGGTATAAGGCCTCACAGCCTATTACTAAACCTCCTCAGGGTCTAAGGAACTCTTCTTCCCATCTCAGAAGGTAAACACCTATACCATAGGCACATAGGTACCAGAGGCCTCATCTTCTCTCCAGGGTGTGGTTCCTAAAAGGAAACCAAGATATCATCAACCTCCAGGGATCATGCATGAGGCAACCACTATCATCCACTTAGGTCACATCATCCTCAACTCCCAATGTTCCTCATATCTCGGAGTCAAAGCTTCCAACCTTCTTGCTTGGGTCCTGATTTCTCTCTCTCTAGAGTTAACCCTACTAATAGCCTTACTACTAGAGGTTCTTTCTCCATGAAGGAGAGAGCTCACAAGCATACCCCTACATGGGTGAAGCCTCTATTCAAACTTGATGTTTTCTGAAGATTATCCAAAACTCTTCTTGCTTATCTCATAAGCTATCCATCATACTCTCCTAGCCAGGGTTTCAACCTACTGCCCGCACTACTAACGTATATTGGGTGCATGTTATGCCCTACTCACGTAAGCCCATAGGGTTTCTATAGGTTCTTCACTAACCTCATCAATGAAGGAGCTATCCTTCACTCAAACATGCACGATGCTTACCAGGGTTGGGTTGCCAAAGGTACTAGGTCATCCAACCTCACATGGCTCAAAACGTCATGGGCATCTGCAAGCATATCCACATACATGGTCTATCATGACATCTAACTCATCACAACATCTCTCTCTAACCATCACTTAGGGTTAGGGTTAGCATCATCCTCAAAGGATGTGCCAGGTCTCTACTTATAATGAAGGTATCTACCTCCAAGACTAACTTTCTCCACTCATCCTCCTGACAAGGAGATCTAGCCTAATGTTTCTCTGAGGGCATGACGACATATGTCATATGACCTAAGCATGTATCTAGTCTTTAGTTTATGCTTAAACTATCAAGCTTATGTCCATGACATCTTATTTACATGCTTTTCATTAATTTGGTGGAGGTTTCCTTAAACCTTATCAACCTTACCCATCCCTCAAGAGGGTGAGGAAAAGAGAGAGAACCCTAATCCTTAAGGTCCTTAACATCATTTGAGTTGAGAAGGGATGATCAAGATGAGAGAGTCCTAAAGGTATCTTATTTCGAGTCAAATCCTTAGACATTGGACAGACAATCACACTAATCCAAGAGTCCTCGTATTTCGACTAGCGGTGCGGAGGAAAATCTTGCCAGCCCCTAGATGTGATCCTTTTCTAGACACCTCTATCTTTTAGAAAATCCTCTAATAACTCCCTTGGGTGCTACAGAGTTTGTAAATTTTAATAATTATTAAAGATTAAATGAGGAGCCTATGCTCTGATACCAAATGTAACGACCCTGCCTCCCAGTAACCCCCAATTATGGGAGAGCAAGAGATCAGAGCCATTATCCCAATTAACATGATCAAAGGTTCGACAAAAAATCGATAATAATTATCAAATTCTACCAGACTAAACTGAAAACTGGTAAAAAATAAAAAAATAAAACTTTGCATACCTTTTTCAAAAACTTGGATATCTACTTCTATCCATATCTAGAGTTCATTCTAACTAATCCTACTTTGTACTTTAATTCTTCACTTTATTATTTGTCATTTTCAATCTTGTACCTAAAATTCCGACAAACAAAACGTCGGTCAGCATAAATATGGCTAACAATCTAAATATCACAATCAAGTTAATTAACAAGCCAAATTACGCTTTCAGTGTGTCATTCTCCACTGCTTTTTCCCTAAACCTAGAATACCCCCTCTAGGTTTCTCTTTTGCCATTGACTTAAGGCCACCATCTCAATCCCGAGCTTGGTGCCTGGGGTCACCTCTCATGGTGCCCATTAGTCATGCAACATAGACCACCTTCTCATTCCCCAGCTTGGTGTCTAGGGTCACCTCTCATGGTGCCCATTGGTTTTCCCTCCTAGGCTTGACCTTTTTGCATCACCCATCAGGGTGGCATGTAGGTGCGAGAATACACACTTATTTTACAATTGTGATAATCATAGTGACTTTATAATTTGCAAGTATGAATATCCAAACTGATAGGTTGCATTCAATGCGATGAATCATCTGGGAAACTCTTCGGGAAACTAATGTGATTAACCATAATTAACCACATACCTATCAGGATGATGTGAGATAGAATAATTCAACCAAGCAAGAAACCAATCAAGCACACGAGTTGATCCTGAAATATGCACCCAATTTTCCTATCATTAATCATGCCATCAAGATCTATTAAACCAAGCTCACTTCCTAGGGTTTCTAGTCCACTTTTAGGGTTCCATTGCAATTAGGGTTCCTCTTCATTTTTACTCTTTAAAACCCTAATTTTATACAATTACTCACAAACCTTGATTATCTCATATATTCTTTATGAAAGATATTAAGGTTACCCTTTTAACAAAATATAGCCTCAATTTCAGATTAAAGGCACAATTAAAGCCATTAATAGTCATAATTACTAACATTAGGGTTTCAAGGCCCATTAAAGCTCATTCATGTACATGGAACCCTAAATTAATCAAACTATGCATAAAGATCATCATTATAAATCTAATTATTCTTTCTATGTCCAAAAATCTATTCTATGATTAACAACATCAACTTAGTTCCTTAAACTCATCCTTAATCAAAGTTTAGGGTTTTGATTCATTAAAGCATTAGAGTACTAACTTTATGTACTTTTCGAACTAGAAGCAAAACTAGGCTCTACTAGTATTTTTATTGAATTCCTCACGTTCTCCTGATAAATTTTCATATAAGACTGGCTACCATCGGAGTTACGCATAATTAATTACGACTTTTGTAAAATACTCACCTCTCGGCCAAAGGGACACCGCCACATCATCAGAGCGGGTCAATCTTCATTTACCATACGGATTAGGTAGGAAAGTCACTTCTTACCTGCTCCTTCGGGCCTAATTCCACACACAGTGTGAGGGCACTTTGGACATTTTTGTGCTTGTCTTCTTCAAACTCGCGACAGAGCTTCCACGAAACATTGCGTAGGTCCATGGTCAACTCCGCCATTGACCCTGTGATCCTCTACTCCTAGCCGCATAGTGAGGGCATCCCTACCTTCATCTCTCCTCCTTGGACTCGAAGCACACTTTTATTACCCCTCTGCTTGCCCAATTTGCTCGGACGACAGAGTCCTTCTCCGTCACGATTGTCGACCTGGTCAGGGTACAAGTTGGGAGCTTTTCTACAATTGATAACTTAAAACAACTTGGCTCTCCTTCGTGAAAACAACGACATGTTTAGGATTCATGTGTTTGGTTTGTGGCCCATTATATATATAGGGGTGGTCACCTATTCCTTCCACCTGTTTTGGGGAAATCCTGCCCAGATCAGGAAAGGTCCCTAATCTTAGGTCGATCTGATGTGGAAATTGCTCCCGAAGCCAATGGGAGAGCTTCCTCCTTCGCACCTTATCTCTATTTCTTGCAAATCTAAAAGGAAGATTGCACTCCCTAAACACTGCGTTCTAGTCTCTTCATAAGACTGGGATCAGGTCTAGCTCGTTGGATATTAGATCTACGGTCCTCGTTTAATCCGAGTATCCAGATATTCTATTTTCATTGTGACATTATCCATTCACTTTAGGAATCTTCTAAAAATCATCTCTCTTAAACCATGTATCCATTTGATCCCAAATTTTAAGGTAAAGTCTAAAAAGGCTTTATGCACGTGTGTACCAAATTTGGGACTCAAAATCGAAAGTATGAGATACTTTTCTTTATATGCAAGTTATCTCTTAATAAAGCATATTTTATGCATATTTTCTCTCTCTTAATCTTTTATTTTCTTTGATTTTGATTCCTTTTTTCATTAGAAATAATGTGGACACGAAATTTCATCCAATGATGGCATATTTCCACATATTTTGTGTAATATTATCATTATCTCACATTTCTTCTAAATAAAGCAATATTTAATTAATCCTTTCTCTTTCTTGTTGCATTATCTTTGCAATTTGGATTCCTTGGAGCCCATGGAACCCAAAAGGCATGAAATCCACCTTTGGAGGATATTCCTTGCCTTCTTGAGGTTTCCACCTCTCTCTCTTTATTCCCCTTTTCATTGTTATTTATTTATCTTTTGTAGTTTCCTTTATTCTTTACTATTATCGAGCCCAATAGCCAGTAAGGCTCACAAAGCAACCAACAAGGCTATTGTAAACGAAATTTAATCAATTGTGGCCATCAATTCCACTTTCTAGAGATTTCTATGTATTTCTCATAATTACTTTGCTTAATATCCATTATCTTGTATCTTTTCCTTTTATTTGGACTTTTCTTCTCTTTTATATCCATTACTGAATTAATATAATAATAGGAACCACGAAATTCCTAATGTAAGGGAGA
The DNA here is from genome assembly GCA_963693085.1 of Alisma plantago-aquatica. Taxonomy (NCBI): domain Eukaryota; kingdom Viridiplantae; phylum Streptophyta; class Magnoliopsida; order Alismatales; family Alismataceae; genus Alisma; species Alisma plantago-aquatica. The sequence continues at coordinate 640,469,783 of OY856413.1, read as the reverse complement.
TTTGCAAAGAAATCCCTTATTTGAAGCAAAGCATTCAACCTTTTCAATTAAGTCCAAATTCACAAAATCATTATATTTCAATTATGAAAACACATGCAAAATTGGGGTTGTAACAGATGGCCTCCAAATGGTCTTGCGGGTGACTGGCCTATCGATCTTTCTCTTGATTGGTCTTTGCTTGAGTGTTTAAACGGTCTTCCACCAAATGGTCTTCATCCAAACGATCTTGGGACCGATGACCTCTGATCCAAACGGTTTTGGAGACCGATAGCCTCCATACGATCTTCGTCGTCCAAACGGTCTTAAAACCGTTAGGCGTCATTCAATCTTGAGATTGTTTGGGCTCATGCGGTCTTGGAGATCGTTTGATGGCCAAATGGTCTTGAGACCGTTTAGGTGAATGTCTGAGACCGAGAGGCCAAAACCGCATGGGTAGACCGTTAGGGCAAACCGATTGGTCAAGACCAAAGTTGAGAGGATCTCGAGCGAATTCCATACGATGGTTGAACCTAGTCAAGACCTATACAAAAGCAATATAAATCTAGTTATTAATCCTAATAATTGAATTAGTTAAGAAATCTTGCATTTTGTGAGATTTAGGAGATGAAATCAAAAGTATTGAATCGAATGGGTCCCAAAAAGGCGACTGAAAATCATGATGAATACACATTCATCAAAACACCCCGAACTGAAACGTTGCTCGTCCTAGAGTAACAAAAAATCTGAAATAGTCACCAAATGAATACTTTCTGATCATGTGATTGCTTTCTCTTCACATCACGATTGTTTCCTTTCTGCTTAGTATGACTAAGCATCTCAACTTCCTGAGACCACTGAACACATCTTACCATATTTTCATTCCTGAGTTTGCTTTCCAACATCACTTCCTCCCCACTTTTTCCAACAACAAGCATGTCAAAGAGTTTCTTAAGAGTTTCACCATCCAACATGTTCTGACACTGGAATGGATCTATGGCCAGGGCAACTACATGAATAGGGTTCTACTTGATTAGTTGAAGCCAATTGGGTGTGTTTAACAACATCGATCAAGTTATAAAAAAATGCTAAGTAGATTCTACAAAGCATAGGTAGGTTGCAACTTCAGAAGATATAAAACATATAAAGCATAAAGTTGATCACATCACCACATGGTACTAGTTCACTATCATACACAAGGCAATCATCATTATCACCTCATCATGGGATTTCAATCCCTTATCACATCACTAGAGGACATCACCTCAATTAGATCACAAAGCCATTTCCAGGTCATAGAACCATTCATATTATTCCCTACAAGAACGTCTATATCTATCCCTGCCTCATCAAAGCTCATAATCACCACACATGTGTCACATCATTAATACTCCAATCAATCATTAGCTTATGATGTTCCTTTAACAAAAAATTCTAGGGTTACAATCATTAAGAGAGAGAAAGCATTCGATCAACATGCTAATTACTTAAGTAAATAGCCAACAACATTATATACTTGCAATTAAGGTGAGGTTTCAACTTAGTTAATCGAGTTAGGGTTTAAAAACAGCAAGTAACACTAACCCTACTAACCACAATCTCCAACATTCTTGGAAGAACGTTAGTTCAACAACCACATCATCAAGTCAAAAAAATATCATCGACCGCATAGGATAAGCATGTCATAGACCACTGAAACTAGGTCACCTATTCTCATCGACCACTTCGGATTATACACACCATAGGTCACTACAAATATAGGTACATCTCTAGCGACCAAGATCACACATCTAAGCGGCCAAAGAAGAAAGCATACTTCTTCATCAACCGAAAGGATTGGAATCCTTGGCAACTAAACACAACATACATAGTGACCACTGCCATCATGGCTTAAAACTTGGTGACGGAAGAAGCAAGGAGGAATCTCGTCGACTGAAGGGAATAGGTCATATCTCTGATGACTCAAGAAATCCATTCTTAGCAACCCAAAAGTCATCCAAAACTCAACGAACGCATGGGTCACAACTTGATATCATCAAGATAGAGAAAAACACACCAATATGAAAATCCACAAGTTGTTCATCATCATGAAACTGAAACTAACTAGGAGTAACCTCATGAAGGAAAACAACACAAAAATCTTAATTTTGGCCATCACCATAAGAGAAAGCTAATCCACATCTAGAGCGACATAAAAGCCCACAAATCTAACGTCATGCATTTATCCAAAACCTCATCCATCAAGTAAGAGAGTGAAACCATGATAAAGAGAAGACAACTAACGTTTAGCATATGCTTGCAAGAACCAACACCTCCATCATCAAAAAGATCTTGGGTACAAGAATTAGGGTTTAGGAGAAAGGGTGACTTTTCTTGGTTGATTGATTGATTGCTCTTGCTTGGAATCTTCTCTGTGGATTTGATTGATTGCATGTGATGAAGTGTAATTGTATAATTTGCATGGATCACCATCAAGGTATGTGGTTATGCCTATGACTAATCTCTTTAGTTTCCCGACATTTTTTCCAACCCTCCATAGATGAGGCTATAAAAGGGACATTGATCCGACTACGAGATCACTAGACTCTTCAGAGGCCCTTCTAGACTCCTGATCCCTCACCCTATCTCCAATTGCATAGACACGCCTGATGTTTTTCTCCCTTCTTGTCCTGCTACGCTACCGCAGAGGCGAACCCTATTCACACTGACCATGCCTCCTTAGATCAATCAAAGACCACCGATGAGTTTGTCGAAGAAAGATAAAGGGGACTATAACCTCACTCATTTCTCTAGAGACCTGACGTCCAGATTCAACCCTTAGTTGACTCAGCCAAGCAGGAGCATAGACCATTGTGGGGTAGGAGAAGGTCGATCGGGAAAATATTTTCTTGCCCCTGAGCGCCTAATATAAGGTAAGGGTCGAACTTGTCTTTTTCCCTCATTTCCAAAGCCATCCAACAAGTTGCTAGATGCTAGGTTGGCATGAGCTCATAGTCTAGACCCAGCCCCGTGGGTGACTGGGTTTGTTAGGATATTTTGGAATATGCTGACATGCCAATTTATGATTGGTCAACTAGGTTTAATCTTGAAATAATTATAATAATTAATTGGTAACTCTGATGGAGATAAATTATATTTGAAAGTTTATCATGAAAATATGAGGAATCCAGTGACCTTGGTTCCAAGACCTAATTATATCTCATATTTCAATAGTGCATAAAGTTGCTAACTTTAATGTATTAAATGCATAAAAACCCTAATTTCTTAGTTTTAATGATCATAACTTGTCTAAATGATTTTAATAGATAAATACTAATCTTTTTGGATAAAAAGGACATCTTGAAATCTAATTTGTGATTTAGAATTTATAATGTCAAATTAGGGTTTCCTGAGTTAAAAAACATTAAATGTGGTCATTAGGGTTTGGAAAGCCAAAACCCTAATGAAACCCTAATTTGACCCCAAAACCCTAACTTGGAACTAAAGTCAGTCTTAGTGTTAATTTATATACAAAATAGTAATGCTTAGGTGTTATGCATTAACATCAAGGTCATTTCTTCGTTATTACGATTGCTCTTATTTACTTTGACTTTAAGTCATCTCTGAGAAAGGTATGTGGTTACGCCTAAGAATACTTGCCTTATTGACTTCCATGGTATTCTGATGTTTTCTGAATGGATTGCAATAAAACTGCTCGATTATTTATATACAACATGCAATCTATAAGGCCTGTATGATTATCGCATTATATAAACATAACTTTCTCAATTATACTATCTATGGTGGATTAACTCATATATGTTAGACATATGAAGTGTCATTATGATGATGGATGACATGGCCGAGATAGGAAGATCACCAATAAGACCAAGATAGGATAGGATGGTCATGATTGGGCCAAGATGGGAAAGGAAGTCCATAACAAACCACACCCAGGAACCGAAAGGTGTTGAGAAGTCCACTTCAAGGACAAAGCCCTAGTGAGAGGGTACCCCAAAAAGAGTAATCCAATGAGGGAGTATATCACAGAGATTGAGTGATTAAGAGTTCAGAAGTTAGAAAGAAAATGCATGCTCAATTTTGTAATGATAATTGTTGCTATGGCTGATTATATTGTAACACTTACATGTAAATGTTTTGTGTCCCCCGCATAATCATTAATCTCGATATACTATCTGTGTTTTGGTTTCATGCTGATTTTGGACAAATTGCAAGTAATGATCAAAGATGGACATCCATAGAAGAAGACAACAAAAGAAAAGATCTAAAGTTATTCTTGAAGATTCAAATAGACAAATTTACTTCATGTGCCAAACATTAGATTTCCATTTCATGTAACTCCTTAGTGGAGGTTCTACTTTCATATTGTTATCAAACTCTTTTCCATTCAATGAAATTTATAATTATTTTTTGGATTATTGCTAAATCTTGATCCTAAATATCATAATGGCTCTTGCCCTCATGGTCCGCCTAAATAGGGGATAACAGGGGGAAGGGGGTGTTACTGTGACAAGAAGATGCCACATGAGTGAGATTACTCAAAACAAACCACGTGATTAACTTCTAACCATCCACATTACCAAAAGAACATGTAATTTAAAACCAATTTTATATTAACATAAAAAGAGGAAACATTTTACATGAAGGTCTAGAAGTTGTAATATATCACATATCTTACCAGGTATTTCCATTTGTATAGTATCCATTTGCCAAACAATTGTTGAAAAAGTTTTGTTCACATGAACAATCCACTTATACAAGCCATATATATAACTAAGGAAAACTGCCAAAACCATGTATCGAGGTACACATCATCTACAAAATGCATCCCTCCCAGACGTAAGAGTATAAGAACAACACATAGGACTCTAATACAAGACCAACAACTATTCAACCTTCTATGACTACTGATCTCCAAGTTGCTCTTCCTCAACAACACAATCCAACCCACGTTGCTAATGACCACCTAAAAAGATGGGGCGAACCACAAGGGTGATACCCATGTCCCAACGAGAGATACAAATCTCAACAAATGATTATTAAAACAACAAGATATACTATTACTAAGAAAGATGAGAATATTCAACTAAATGAATTATTTAAACTGATTAAACAAGTTAGGCAAATTGGATAGCTCTAGCAGATAAGTAGATCATCATATGCTTTCAGAAGGAATATGAAGAACATGTATAACAATTGATTTCTCTAACCGCATTATATAACAACTAAGCATTTATAAAAAAAAGACAAGGGTAATCATCCAATGTGTATCATGCTTAACCTTAAGCAGATACACTACATCACTATATTACATATTTTAATTAATGTCCAGATGATATTAGTTGTACCACACAAATCCAACTGACCACTTCTTAGTTGATATCAGTGTGATACAAGATCTAGGAAGAGATGGACTCAAAGATCTGCTCTGCACTACTCGATCACTTCGGGTCTACACCACAGTGACAAATTAGTCAAACTACCACAAACGACATATAGTCAAGCTAAAACACCTAGCCCACCATGGTATAGGTCACAATGCTAGACACCAGGGTATGAAACACTACCATCGAGGTACAACTGCATGTGTTCTCACTACAATCCTCATATATCACATATATAACACCGAGACACGACCGCAACCACTCCAAAACACCTTGAGATCTGTATGACAAGGATGTACTCTCCAAGCACCCCACATACTCAACAATATACACTCTTAGTTTCCCTCTACTCAAGATCACTACATAATCACAAACCCTATCTCATGATATCATCACCATACTATTAGGAACCACATTTTAGGAGTAGGATCATTGCATGCAGTGTTAAGTGCAACAATGATCAAGGAGAAGGCTATGTGACTCACCTTGATTGGGAATGACAACTCCAAAAGAAAGATGCTCCAAGCAAAGAGAGGCTAACTAAGGGTATGTGATTTCAAGAAATCCTTAATAACCTACCAAAGTAGATAAACTAAGGGTTAATGAACTCAGGATCATCCTTATAATCAATTGGGGAGATTTCTAGTTGTACACATGAATCTGAGAGAGAGGAAATCGAGAAAGGAAAATGAAATGGCATGTTACTTGTTTCCTATCATGACCTGAGATGGGATTCAACCTGTGAGTCATCAGATCCCTGATCAATGGTCCACAAGCCATGCACTTATAAAAGGGGTTAGTCCCATGATTTCCCAATATGATAAAATCATTACATTTAAATCATGTTTCCTTTAAGCCATCACTTTAGGAGAAAACTATTTAAATCATAACTCTCTCTCCTCAACCAATTAATCCCAAATTTTAAAGAAAATTTTGTAAGGATTAATCTCTGTGTGGGCGAGATTTGGTGGCAAAATACACAAGTTCATGATACTTTTCTTTATCTTTGAGTCTCCCCTTTTGTTTGATTTATTTATGGAATTAATTAAATTCTTTTTCTCTCCCAAATTTGGCAATATCTCTTATTTGGATATGCTTTCTCATTAAGTATAACATGGAAGTGAAACTAATTCTTAGTTGCATTTATCCTATACTTTTCTAGAAAACTCCACACAATTCCATATTTAAGATATAAGTTGTCCATTACTTTTAGTCATTCATGTATTATTGGATTTCCCTATGTTTTGTCAAATATCTATTAATGGATTACTGAAAACAGTAACCATCATCATCATCATCATCTAAGCCTCAATCCCCACTATGTTGGGGTTAGCTACATGGATCCTTCATTTCCATTCAGCTCTATCATGGGCCATATTCTGATTGAGATGTAGAGATTCAAAATCTCTCTTTATAAGCTCATCCCATGTTAATTTAGGCCTTCCTCTTCTTCTATTTATAGTGTTTGGCTCAATAGAATTGAATCGTATAGACACACTAGTAGGTCTGTGTTGCACATGTTTGTACCACCTGAGTCGGCCCTCGCGCAACTTGTCCTCAAAGCTCGCCACCCCCACTTTATTCCTAATATAGTCATTTCTCAAGCGATCATTTCTTATCTTACCACACATCCATCTCAACATACGCATTTCAGCCACATTCAGCTTGTTGAGACCTTGTTTCTTCACTTCCCAACATTCACTCCCATAGAGCATGGCTGGTCGTATAGCTGTTCTATAAAACTTACTTTTTAACTTGAGAGGGATCTTCTGATCGCATAATACTCTAGTTGCATTCCTCCATTTCAATCATCTTGCAGTGATCTTGTGACAAACGTCATTTTGGACATCCTCATCTATTTGAATAATAGAACCCAAGTAATGGAATTTGTCACATTTTGGTATATCTACTCCGTCCAACTTGGCTCCATCATTCACACTGTGAGATTGACTGAAATTGCAATGCATATACTCAATTTTTCTCCTACTAATCATCAATCCATTTGATTCCAACGCCATTGTCCAACGTTTAACTTTATCATTCAATCCATCTTTAGTTTCATCAATCAAAACAATATCATCAGCAAATAACATACACTAAGGAATATCATCATGAACATTCTTTGTCAACTCATCCATAACAAGAATGAATAGATATGAGATGAGTTTGGATCCTTGGTGTACCCCAACATGATAGGAAAAGTTGGTGTCTCTCCTCTAGGAGTCTTGACACTTATAGTAGAGCTATCATACATGTCTTATATCAAGTCAATGTATTGGATAGGCACAACTTTTTTCTTCAAAACCATCCATAACACTTCTCTAGGTACGCGATCAGAAGCCTTCTCTAGATCTATAAACACCATATGAAGATCTCTTTTGCTTTGTCTATACTTCTCCGTAAGCATCCTTATCAGAAAAATAGCATTTGTTGTTGATCTTCCAGGCATGAAACCAAATTGGTTGTTTGATACCTGCATTATAGATCTTAACCTCTGCTCAATAATCCTCTCCCAAAGCTTCATCATGTGATTCATCAGCTTGATACCTCTGTAGTTTGTATAGCTCTAAACGTCCCCTTTGTTCTTGTAGATTGGAACTATAGTACTATTTCTCCACTCATCCAGCATCTTCTTGGTCTTCATGATCTTGTTAAAGAAATTTATTAACCATGTAACTCCCTCATCCCCCATACGCTTCCATACATCAATGGGAATATTGTCTAGTCTGCATGCCTTTCTCATTTTCATCTTTTTCAAAGCATTCTTGACCTCAAATGGTGAAAGTCGTTGTGTATAAATGATATATCTTGTATTCATGTCACACGAGTCACTAAAATTATATGTAGTATCTCCATTGAAAATCTTATGGAAGTAATTTCTCCACTGGTTCTTAATATCATTGTCCTTCACCAATACTCTACCATCTTCATTCTTTATGCATTTTACTTGACTCAAGTTTCTTCCTTTCCTTTCTCTTATACGAGCCATTTTATATATATATTTTTCCCCTTCTCTAGTGTCCAGCTTCTTATACATATCAACAAAGTATCTAGACCTTGCCTCCCAAACAACCTTTTTAGCTTCTTTCATTGCTTGCTTGTATCTTTGGAATGTTGCATCATCTCCAGATTTGGGCAAGCTCCTATACATATCCCTTTTCAGTTTAATAGCCTTCTGTACTTCATCATTCCACCACCAAGTCTTCTTCTGTGGAGGCCCACAACCTTTAGACTACCACAAAACCTCTTTGGAAATTTTTGTTATGCGGGAGCTCATGTTATGCCACATAGTGTTAACATCAGACTCCAAATTCCAAGTTACCTCCTTGACGAGTTTATCATGAAAAGTCAAATTCTTTTCTCCAATAAGATTCTGCCACTTGATCCTACTATCTTGGTTTCTGTTATGCTTGCCTTTATTGATCTTCACATTAATATCCAAAATCACCAACCTATGTTGGGTTGTGAGTTCTTCGCCAGGAATCACTTTACAATCCGTGCATATGTTACGATCCACGTGCCTTGTAAGGAGGTAATCAATTTGGCTACAGTTGTGCCCACTCTTGAAAGTAATCTTATGAGATTCTCTTTTCTTGAAATGGGTGTTTGCCAAAATCATATCATATGCAACTACAAAATCTAATATCCTCTCTCCTTCTCCATTCCTACTACCATATCCAAAACCACCATGAACTCTCTCATATCTAGAATTGCTACTCCCCACATGGCCATTTAAATCACTCCCAATAATAATCTTCTCATCGATCTTTATTCCTTGCATCAATTCATCCATGTCATCCTAAAAATCCTTCTTCGCATCCTCACTAAGGCCAACTTGGGGGGCATAAGCGCTAATAATGTAAAAAATATTTCCCCCAAGAACAACCTTGATAGCTATGATTGTATCACCCATCCTTGTAATCTTGATGACGTCATCCTTCAACATCTTATCAACAATAATACCTACACAATTTCTATGTTTATCAATACTTGTATACCATATTTTGTATCTTGTATCTCTAATCTCTCTAAAGCATTCCCCTGTCTACTTGGTTTCCTACAAGAAAGCTATATTGACTTTTCTTCTCATCATGATATCCACTATCTCCAAATATTTCCCTGTCAAAGATCCAATATTCCAAGATCCAACTCTAATCTTTTTTTTAACTTGCTTCTTTACTTGCCTTCGTCAAAAATGTTGCCCCTGCACATTTTTCACTGCATCTGGGCAATGATGCGGTGGGACTAGCTTCTTTACCCACACCCTTCCAAGATGTGGCAATCCTTGCACATTTTTCACTACATTCGGGTGATGATGCAGCGGGACTAGCTTCTTTACCCACACCCATCCAAGATGTGGAAACCCTTATTTGTCCTTCAACACAACCGGGCGTCATTGTGTCGAAACCCCTTGCATATTTATCACTTCACCCAGGTGTCAATGCAACACGTCGCTAGGTAGGGACGCTCCAACAATATTCTTATAAGGATCCATGTCTCTCTACAACATTCCCATGTCCACTTGGTTTCCTACAAGCAAGCTATATTGACTTTTCTTATCATTATGGTATCCACTATCTCCAAAGATTTCCCTATCAAAATAGTAAAACCACAAAATCCATTGCAAAGGAGAAATTGTATTTTAAATCCATACTTTAAAGAAGGCATACTAAGTTTTATAATATATCCTTAACAACCCAAAATTTGCATTTCAAATATGTAAATACATGTGAAAAACCATGTTATAACAATATCCATACTAAAAGATAGAAAATAGAAAGGTTGAATTGAATTGGGGAGATCAATAATGAATAAATGATAATGGAATTAGAGGGATTAATGTTTTTTTGGTTTAAATGATAATGCAATTAGAGGGATGAATTTTTTTGTTGGTTTAATTGATAATGGAATCAAAGGGAGGAAATGTTTTGTTGGTTTATATTAAGTATATTTGAATTAACATGTGTTGATGGAAATGAACTTAGATAAAATTATGAAAGCTTTGAGTGATTAATCAAAGTTATATATCAAGTGAATAGAGAATGGTGAATTATAAAAATAGTAGTGAAAAAAAATAAAGAAGTTTAGAGTAAATCATCTATATTGAAAGGAAAACAACAAGTTAATTGGAGAACCTAAGAACCTAATTTTAACCATAATATTTGGATATATGTGATAATAACGATTAATGATCTTAAAATAAGGATTACAAAATATTAATAGGTATCATTTAATTTAATTAAATGATGAAATTAAAGTATGAGAATTGATTCATAAGAATACATTATTGGATAGTAATTGCCTGTTAGAATGTATGCATTATGAGAATGGTACATGCTAATGGGTTTCATATGAAATCACATGTGTAAAATGGTAACCCTATTTGAGGTATAGTAAATGTTTACAATATGAGATAAACATGTGTCATAAATGTGTATGCAGTGGTATTTCTTTATATGTGGAATAAGTCAATTGTTATATAGATAACCTAATATGAGCATGATTTGTGGTTAATCATATTTATAAGTTGTTGTTGATATGAGTGTTGATGTCTCAATGAATATTTGACCAAAATTTTCATATAAATGAATTTATAAGAAATATGATTGGATTATATTGACATGCATTGATTGTATTTTAGAAAACCCTATATGGATAAATGATGATAATGAGAATACCTTTAAGACTGATAGCCCATTGATGATGGCATATGAGTTGATGTAAAAATGGAAAGAAACATGTGTTGTAAATAATATATTATTTTGATTTATGATATCATGATTATATTTCTATTAATCCTAATATGCTTTATGTCATTCAAGTTGTGCGAGAACTACCCACATATGATAAATGATGATTTGAATTTTTTTTAGATTTGTAAAAATAACTAATAATAAGTGATCTAGTTAGGTGTTGTGAACACCGTGAGTTTCCCCTGTAGTCCTTATTGGGGAAACCAAACTAATCTCCTTGTATTAATTCGATAATTATGGTAAGGATTTTTGGAGTATGGGTTGAGACCTTACATGTTAGACCACCAAAATTTAGGAGTGAGTCATCTATTGTGATTGTGGCCCTATATCCCCAGCTATGAAATTCTATGTCCATGAGGAATAGAGTCTAATCAAATGAATACTAATAGTAACATGAAATATGATGATATGTAAAGTTTATTTTGGTTCCTATCTCATGTGCTTGAGATGAAGGCATGAGCCTCTTCAGGCAACCATGTGGTGTGCCACATCAATTGTTGATATCTTAGGGTGACCACCTAAATCCTAAGATAGTGACAGTGAGTCTTTAACAAAAAAATTAGGTGTAGATAATTCTACTTGGTGAGGAACGAGCAGTTCGAGGGTAAATGAATAAAAGATAAAAGTTGTGAAGAATATGAGTTGAATTTTTGTTACATCCCTTCTACTGCTAATTGCTAAATCTACTATTGTTCAATAGGTTTGTTCTTGTAGGAATTTATAAATCTATTATAATGTGATGATTTATTATTTGTCTAGTATGGAATCTAATCTTCTTTTTATGTTGGGATTGGAATATCCACTCTTATTATTATTTGGTTTTATTTGTGATTTGAATAGTCTTGTTTGGTAGACATGTCTTGTGTCGACTTCATCTTTAGGACTACACGATGTGTTCCTTGTCCGACTAGTGGAGTGTCACAAAGATGATGTTATTCTTGTGTTTGCATTCTAATTGCTAAGATCTTGACTTATCACTCCTACAATAGGATTTTCCTACTTAAATAATTAACATCTATTGATATATTGTTCAGATTGGACTGAGTGGATACCTTTTATGATTGATTAGATTATTGTCTTAAAATAAGGCTAGAATAATATGTAAGACTTAGTAATGTCTACATGTTTCTTTTAAGATCAATATAATTAATATGATGTAGATGCATATACTTAGATTGAGTGGGAGGTAGCCACTCACTAGCGATCTATATGAGTATGATGAGGTTATTTCAAATGTTTTTAGGTATAATGATATCCAACAAAGAGGTCATCAAAAATAAGATGTAATGAGAATAAAGCAGAATAAAATGTCTCTATACTCTCTCTTTCCTAGGATGGGTAGTGTAACATCCCAGGATTTGAGGCCTTGGATTAGTTGATCTTAAAAGGAATGATTGGACTACCCATATCACCAAGGTGCACATCCTTTTCAGGGAGCCCATCCCTAAAGAACTCCATAGTTAAGCGTGCTCAGCTTGGAGTAGTACTAGGATGGGTGACCAGTCGGGAAGTTGATCTTGGCCTGCGCGTCAGTGTGGACAAAGTGTGCAGTTAATGCTAGTGGTGGTCTGTGGGGCCAGTCGTCATTCCTGAAACTCTACTAGAGCCTCGGGCAGTGGGCCCGGTCGTTACAAATGGTATCAGAGCCATAACACCTCCAGTAGGTGGGGCCTGCATGGGCATGTGGCATGCCAGTCTTGAGTCGTGTGGTCCAGGCATGTAGGAAAGAGTTGTCCATGGTTGACGTAGCCACCCTTGCGTTGGTATTCCTTGATCGGGAGTTGGGTGTCCATGGGCCATTGTGGGTCTGCACTGAAATGGGGTCAGATTATAAGGCCTTATAATTGAGCCTTGACGATGACGTCAAGAGTCTAAGTGGGGGAGATTGTAACATCCCAGGATTTGAGGCCTTGGATTAGTTGATCTTAAAAGGGATGATTGGACTACCCATATCACCAAGGGGCACCTCCTTTTCAGGGAGCCCATATCTAAAGAACTCCATAGTTAAGCGTGCTCAGCTAGGAGTAGTACTAGGATGGGTGACCAGTCGGGAAGTTGATCCATAGTTAAGGCTAGTGGTGGTCTGTGGGGCCAGTCGTCATTCCTGAAACTCTACTAGAGCCTCAGGTAGTGGGCCCTTAGATTGAGTGGGAGGTAGCCACTCACTAGCGATCTATATGAGTCTGATGAGGTTATTTCAAATGTTTTTAGGTATAATGATATCCAATAAAGAGGTCATCAAAAATAAGATGTAATTAGAATAAAGTAGAATAAAATGTCTCTATACTCTCTCTTTCCTAGGATGGGTAGTATACCAAGTTTGTGCTTTCATGTACATGTAATTGATATAAATTGAGTTGCATATAAGCATTAAGATTTTATTTTCGTGTTATTGGATCTGAATATAAATTTTTAAAAGATTTTTTTCTTTTTGAAGTGTCATTGGTTATGAGGTTTATTAAAAAAGAAAAAGGAATTTTTATTTTTGGATCAGATAAAATAGTATTCCAGATGTAAAAAGGTACAAGTATAGGGTCAAACAAAATCCTGTATACAACACAAGCTAGTCAAGGTCCCAATTTCTTAGGACCTAATTCTACATCCCACCCAACGCAAAGGAGAAGCCTCTATAGAAATCCCTTACTCTATTTACAAGGTTATCAAAAAAAGGTAAGGGTATCTACACTACCATTCCCATGTCTTCTCTTGTTCCTCTCGTTCCATAGAGAGAACAGAAGCAGCCCAAAGATGTTACCAGCAAAATTACATATAGACTTCTTCCCTTTCGCTTCCCACAATATTTAGAGAATGGCATCCTCAAGGTTAGTTGCAGGGCTTCCACCCCAGCTGCACTTGAGGCTAACACGGTTCTAGTTGTACTTGGAATGATTGCATTCAAAAAAGAGGTGTTCACGGCTTTCAGCATCCATATTGCATAAGCTACAAATGGGGTTAGTGTCCAGTTCCCATTTCCTCAATCTGTCTGATGTGGGAAGTTTCTTCAAGATGCATCTATACACACAAAAACTCCACTTAGGGGTGTGCTATTTCCCCCAAAGGATCTTATCCCACTGAACATGTGGCTGGTTATAGTTAATCACCCAAGGTTTTGCATTATTGGTAAGGAGCCAAAGGTCCCCTACTTTATAATACTCTGCCCTTGAGCTCTTCTACCACTCTTGCATGGCCCTATGGCTCTTTGAAGAATCCTTCCTTGACAGGTTCAGTGAGCTGGGTATATCCAAATCACTCCCATACCCCTCATTCATCCATTTAGTCCAAGGAGAGACCATATTTCTAAGGAAGCAATCCACCCTCCTTACTGTCACAGCAGTAGCCATATCTAGCGGGTCTTTTAGATCCAAGCCGCCATCATGGTAGGTCCTAGCCATGGTACCCCAAGCAATAGCATGGTTTTTACCACGCCAAAGGAAGCCTGCAATCAAGGACCGCATCTGCACAAGAATGAAACCAGGGAAGGTGACTTGGCGACACCAGAAGTGGATGACACTCTATAGCACAGATCTGATCAGCACCGCCCGACCTACCATAGATATATTAACACCAGTCCATCTATCAATCTTCCCTCTCAGGTCATCAAGGCACCCACCATAGTCCCAGCCTCTTCCCTTTCCTCCTGACAAAATAATGCCCAAGTATTTAGTCAGTAGTGTGCCAACTTCAATGTCAGTTGCTGCCTTCAACCTTTCTCTTCTACCATCACAAGATTTAGAAAGGAACACATTCGATTTGATAGTGCTAATGTAGATCCCGGTCAGATCCCCAAACTCTTCTAAGATCAGTATTATCCTCCTTAGATGCTTAGCATGGCCTGATAAGAAGAACATCACATCATCTGTGAATATCAAGTGAGATCTCATTGGGGTACCTTTAACTTTAAAATACTTCATCAGATTAAGCTCCTCCGCATTCTTGATCATGATGGTAAGCCCCTCCATCACAATAGTAAAAAGAAGGGGAGAGAGTGGGTCCCCTTGGCGAAGGCCATTACCATCCCGGAAGAGACCCTTAGGACACCCATTCACTAGGACCGAGAAAGAGGTGGTCTCAACACACTATTTCAGGATATTGATCCACCTACAGCTGAACCCCATAGCAGCCATAATCTTCCATAAGGCCTCCCATCTCACAAAATCATAGTCCTTCTTGATATCAAGTTTAATACAAGCTTTATTGGACCTATTTTTGTCCCCAAACTCAGCAAGGAACTCAGTAGCCAGCTAGGTGCCATCTGATGTATTAAGCCCCTTAATGAAACCTAGTTGGTTCTCAGAATTAATGTTGGGAAGGACAGTCTTCAATCTCCCTACGAGTAATATCGCATACACTTTGTAGAGGACCGAACAGCAGGCTATCGATCAAAAATCATTCATATCGGAAGCTAGGTTCTTCTTAGGGATGAGTCTAATAAAGGCATGGTTAACTTGTCGTACCATTCTCCCACACACAACCATCCACCTCATGGCTTTGCAAATGTCCTCCTTCATGATAAGCCAAGCCCAGTGGAAGAACTTTTCATTGAAACCATCGGGGCCCGAAGCTTTGGAAGCATTTATAGAAAAAAGGGCTATTTTGATCTCCTCCTCATTCAGGGTAGCCACCAGCAACATATTCATTTCATTCGTGACACGTCTGTCGGGCATACTGAACTCCCTGTTCCAAGTATACTCGGGTTGATAATACATCTCTGTGAAGAAATGGATGGTTGTCTCGGCCACTTTCACCGACCCTTCGTTGACCTCTCCTTTCTCATCAATAAGGGTATGAATCTCATCTCTCATTTTTTTTCTTTTCAGCATTGCATGGTACACCTTGGTGTTTCTATCTCCATCTTTAATCCATCTCATTCTGCTCTTCTGCCACATAGACACTTCTTCTGCTTTTTCAAGATGTTTCAGCCTAGCTGTACAAGCTCTCTCCTCTGCTATTTTCCCCTCATTCAGAGGGTCCAATCTCATATCAGTAGCATCATGTTCATACTTGGTCTGCGCTTCAGCGATGAGGTGGGGCAGGTCGATCAAAGCTCTTGACCAACTTTTTAGCTTCTCCGTAACCACTTTCAATTTCTCCATGACGATGTACAGAGGATTACCCACAATGTTAACACTCCAGGCTTCCTTTATGAGGCCCTCAAAACTCGGCCAAGTTAACCAGTGGTTCAAGAATCGAAAAGGTTTAGGTTCTTTAGTCTTGGTGGATAGCTGCATCTTGAGCCAGGAATGGTCACTATTTGGATGACCACCCAACTCAATGGAGGCCTCAGGGAACACATCCAACCAGGTTGAATTCACCAAACCCCTTTCGAGGTTACTAGCTATGCGTCTTCTAGGAGCCCTGTTATTAGACCAGGTTATAAGACCACCCCTCATGTTAACCTCCACAAGATTAGCAGCATCAATGGACTCGTTGAATCTTCTTAGGACATAGGCAGGTATAGGTAGGCCACCTCTCTTCTCCCCTGAGCTTCTGATATGATTGAAATCTCCTATCACCAACTGGGGTATATCATTCTGTGAGGTATGTACCAAGACCTCCCAAAGTCTCCTTTTATCCACCTTCGAGGATAGCCCATACACAGCATAGATGATGCAATGAAAATCACCATGATTTATGCAACTAAGGTTGATCATCTGATCCATGGAATCTATGGGTTGAATGTCCCATACAGGCGGATTCCAACCCACCACCAATCTCCCACCTTGAACGTGGTCGATATTAGAAGTATGTTCCCATGCCGGCAGAAATAGACCCTTCATGCTTTCTCTCACTTCCCTTCTAATTCTAGTTTCATAGCAAATCACCACACTAGCCTTTTGCTCCACAGTCATCTTCCTCAACCTATGTTGTCTATCAGGCTGAGAAGCCCCTCACACGTTCCATGTGAGGATGGTCATCGGATACGGTTCCTTCCACCACCCTGGCCAGGGGTGGTTCCCCATCTACCTCTTCCTCCTCTCGAAGCAGAACCTGAGGCCGTAGCGCTTCTGGTCTCCCTTCTGCTGCTAAGGCTAAGATCTTCATTCTCCCAGTCTTCAAGGATAGAGAAGGTGTTCACGGAACTGAGAATACCCTCCTCCTCTGCATCAACCACCTGTGATTTCCCCTTCTCCATGGCCAACCCCTTTGCAGGCTGCACACTACCCTCCTCCGTGTTCTCTATATGGACTTGGTCCCGAAGAGGAGACTGGCCCCTATGTTCACTATCTAGGAGAGGTACTTCTATTGAGTGAGGTATTTCATCAAGCACCTCATGTGCAATAGACGTGTCACCGTACCTCTTCTTCTTTATTCTTGGTCTTCTACTAGCAGACCAGCCTCTGGTAGTGCTCGGAGAGACCTCCTCCCTTTCCCCGGGGCAGCATCCCTGGTTGTGCCTGAAAACCTGGCAGCTATTGCATCTGTCTGGTAGGGCCTCGTAGATGACCTTCACCTCCAAAGCTGATCCATCAGGCATTTCCACCATCACCACCTTAGGTGATATCTTGTTGGCCTGAATCTCCACACATATCCTTGACGCCCCCAATGTGTCGGCTAGAGATAGCAAGATTGAACACCCTGGGGACACCAATCGCGTACACAATGATAGTCAGAGCCCTCCTGGTCCAGTTCCGCCCCACCTCTGGTAGGGTGATCCAGACGAGAGTAGACGTGAGTGAGGCCCTTATCAGGTTCGATGAGGGACACCACTTCCTAGTGAGGACAAGTTTGTTGTCGAAGAACCAGGGGCCCTTCTCCAACACCACATTCATGTCTATGGCATTGGCAAACCTGACTTGGAAGAGGCCATCATTCAGGGAGAATAGTTGGATCTCCCCCTTCAATTTCCAATTCTTGAGCATCCATCTGAAAAGTTGCTCGTAGATGCACCTTTGACCCAGAATATGGACGATGATGGTATATCTGTGATAATCGTCCATCTTCGAGACCACTGGCTCTGAGAATCTGGTCCAGTACCTATCGTCACCCTCCTTGTAGAAAGGGGCTTTGGGATCTTCCTCCACGGCTACAGGCCTGCCGCTCCTAGTGAAGCGTGGTATCCCTTGAACTATATCAGCCCAAGAGCGTGCCTTAGTGACATCCGGTCTCGGGTCTGTCTAGGGTAAGGAGGACCCCTCCAAAGGTAGGATGACGGGTGGTGGTGGTGGGATGTTGGGTGGTGGGGGTGGGGGTTAGGCAGAGACGAGGTTAAGGGGGTAGGAACCACAGGAGGAGGCTCATTACTCAGGTGGTTTCCACCCCCACTCACCATGGCGAGGGGGTTGGCGGCTGGTAGGTGGCTAAGGTATCTAGAGATGGACAGGAGAACCTATAGAGAGAGAGGGTAGATAAAGAAAAAGGAATTATTTACCAATGTTTTATGTATATTGTGTTAATTGTCTTTGTCAAGAATCAAGTTTCTTATTTCTTAATATTGGACTAGAATTATAGTTTCCTTCTAATTGTTGGTATTTATGTTGATCAAAAGAGAGGTCCCGACAGCATGGTATAAGAACTTTGGTTAGATGAGTATACATGGACAATAGGATATAGGGATTGATGATAATATGGAGGTTGAACATAACCTGAATGATATTCATACTGACTGAACTCAGTATATGGCTACTCTAGTCAGGTATCATGATGTTAAGATAAGTTAGAATGGAACTTCTTGATGTACTTCTTCTAGCTACGCTAACCAAGCATCCAAATGATGATAGCTTGGCAATATAATGTGATTCAAAGTGGCAACAAAAAAGATAAAATGGATAAAAATAATAGATTATATAATTAACTATGAATCGAAAGACAAATCATAAATTTCATATGAGTAAGATGGATGAAATTTATAGATATGAAGATAATTCCTAAAGAATTTATATATGAGTATGAATCTAATATTGTTAAAAATATGATAACTAAGAATTATCCTAAAAAAATATTCTATGTGAATAATATTAATGGATATGGACAATAAAAAATGTATTATAATCCTTATCCATGAGATACATAATCAAAATTTGAATGATTATGAAAGGCAATGTGGATTACATCTTGATAGTGATGTACTAACAAGATTTGTGGAACAAGTGTTTGTAATACTCAAAGAGAGATATGATTATAATAATGGATGGAATATCTATCTAATGCTAGAAAATTCAAATTTCAATGTAATAAATCTAAAAAAACAAGAAAAAGAAGTAACATGAAAGATCAATAAATTGAATATCATTCTAGCATGATGTTGAGAGAGATTCATGATTAATTGTTATGATATTCTTCCATGCCTTTTTGTGTATATTAGGACAAAATCTTAGAAGGAGGGGAGAATTTGTAATGATCCATTTTCATCTTAGGCATCTAATAAGGGTTTACTTGGATTTTTTTAAGGTAAATAGACAAATATCATTATGGATGACCCACACAACATTTAAATGAGGAGGGACGTAAACTAAAAGACCTCATAAAAGTCAAGAATTGATACAACACACTAGAGACACTTATATTGGAATATAATAAGAACAATGATACTCAAATCCCTCTTCTACTACACTGGATAACACAACTTTACATGATGAATACCTTCAACCTGAGCATATACTGATGGTGGAGCAACCACATCAGACCAATGTTCCAAAAGGATATCACCTCCATAATTTTTTCAATATAACCATGTAACAGAAGACTGAGAGAAATTTCTACTAAGATAATAGAGAGTAACAACAATTGATGACACGCAAGACGAACATAAAGAGATAGAAAAAAAACAAAAATAACAAAGAAATATATAAAGGAGGAAGTAGTAAGGTGCCAGATGAGACGAGCACTAAAGGTAGGATGCCAACAACAGATCTGCACCACCAAAG
This sequence comes from Alisma plantago-aquatica, assembly GCA_963693085.1. Lineage (NCBI taxonomy): Eukaryota > Viridiplantae > Streptophyta > Magnoliopsida > Alismatales > Alismataceae > Alisma > Alisma plantago-aquatica. The sequence goes on along the minus strand of OY856413.1, from coordinate 640,449,806 downwards.
GCAGAGGGCATTGAGCCGCCCTCAACCTCTAAACCACTAAAGGAGAAGACAATGTCAAAACCAGACTTTAAGAGGAAGGAACTACTGCCACTACCACCCGAAGTCGACACCTAGTCAAAGGCATGAAGAGGATGGACTAGGGGGAGAGGATAAGCACAAGGAGAGTATCGTGTACCCTCCACCAAGTCATCCTCTAGATAGGATAAGGAACTAGAGTGTGTCTAGAGAGATGGGATTTCCCCTAGGGTTTACTTGGATGATTACATGCTTAACTAGATTGATCATTGTTTAAGCTTGATCAATGATAATATTTTGTTTATGATGATTTAAACCTAATGAGAAATTCTAAGAATTTTTATATTTTGAATAATTAGGTTTTGAGAAGTGTAAATGCTAGATGACCAAGAATTAGGGTTTATATAGGATATGAATACAAAATTTGATAAATACATTTGTCTAGTAAATGATTTTGAGTATATTACCTATAACTGTGATTTCTTTGAAATTTGGATATGGTTTGGATAACTCAAACTTGAGTGTAAGTGAAAATTTTCAGAATATTTAGTGTTGATGGATCTGTTGGTAGGTCGAGATTCCACAAAGAACAAACTTAGAGGACCATGCATTTAGGCTAAAGTAATAGTCTAATGTTTGATTTTTATTAATTTATATCGTTATCTATTTGGGATAAAAATTTTACATTATCATTAAAACTCCATTTCAGATACTAAAAGTTAGGTATTTTGGACCATGTTTGTCTTTCTCGAACCACTTCATTGGATGACAACTTTACAAGGAACAATCTCGACCGACGTCAAATTTGGTTGAACTAAAAAATGCAATTAAGGACTTGTTGGTAATTGTTCCAAGAACCTCAACTGATGTAAATCTCCAACCTAACACCTCGTAGCTTCCACAACCCATCACAATGACTGAGATACAAAATTTAGAGAAGAGAGAGAGATTAGGGTTTTGATGGAGAAAATCAATGGAATTTTGATTTAGGGTTTCAACTTTGCAAAGCTTACAAAAATAATGTAAGTTCTTCAACTATAGATAGGTTTTATGGTGAATTCTCTCTCTTATGTCAATATTCCTTCTTCACTCTAATTTGAACCAAAGAGATATCAAATCACCATCTTTTCTATTTCATTCTATTATATTCTCCTTTTCTAGGTTTCAGACTTGGAAGGAGGAAGAAAAGGAGGGCTAAAACCTTGATGGATTTCTAGAAATACATATTATATGCAACGTTTTTAAGGTTCTTGAAATATTAGGTAAGTTTTTATATCCCTATTAATCTATATAATCATGTTTAAAGCCTAATGCTAAAATAATTAAGGTCCTCGCTTATGCTTGAGTGTGATTTGATAATCAGTCAAGAAGATTTTAGGGATTGAATTTTACATATTTAGAAATTTATCATAGATTTGCATTTGTGTAGTTCCTGATCTATTTATTCAATTTCTATGAAAATTCTTATGGAGAAAAAATTGTATTGTTTAATATGAATATTTCCTAAAATTAGTCTAGTGAATGATATGATTAAAAATTGTGTTGAAAAGTATAGAATCATGTTTCAACTCAATAAAAATTAGTTCCCTACATATGTTTTTAATCTTTTCTAGATTTTGGTATCAAATATACATGAGGATTAGTAAGAGGGTTTGAAATGAATGTATTCCATATCTAGGGTTAGTTTTGAAGAAATGACTCAAATCATCCAATGAATCGATGTATACACACAATTGATGGATGAATTGTGTGGAAACAGAAAGTGGCATTTCCATGTGTTGTGAATATCATTAATGAGATTTTAAGCACCATGATGATGGTAGTGAATAACATCATTTTCATGATGTATTGTATGAAGTTGAGTTCTTTAAAATGCTAGAAATGTATTGAGACGAGTATGAGGGATAAAGCTTAGACTTGTATATAAATTTTAAAATCTGAAGAAATGCTCAATTGTAGGTATTATTACATCAATTGAAGGCATGATGTATTATTAATATGGTCAAGTTTGATGCACATATTGCGTACAATTGAAGGAAATATAATTATATTCCCCATCAATGCAAATCTTTTATAGAAGTCACATTGTAACAAATTGAGATGATGACTAGTGATTAATGGGTGAGAAAAATAACCTTAATCTATTTTACTTATTAAATGAAGTATTTATAAGGAAGAAGAAGATTGCTTTTGAATACCAAATTACCACTGTGAATTCAACAACATGGTATAACTATCCGAATACAACAATAGATAATGGAAAGGGTGAATTTGTGACGATAAATAATGGATAAATGATAATGGAATGAGAGGGGGATATGTTTGGTTTTTTATTTTAAATATATTCAAATTGACCTAATATGAATAAAATGCACTTAGATCAAACTATGAAGAATGATTAATAAATATAAAATATCAAATGAATATTTTATGATGAATACTATGAATAGTAATGAACAAGAAACAATGAAGTTAAGAGTAATGAATATATTCAAAAAAATTAAGGAGTTCATAATTGAAGCTAAGAACCTATTTTAACCATAATATGTGATAATAAAAATCACTGCTTCTAAGTGAAGTTAATAGAATATTTATAAGTACAGTTCAATCTAATATATAGATGAAGTTCAAATATATGAATTGATTTATAAGAATATGTTATTGGATTGTCATTATCTACTAGATTGCATGTATTCTGAGAATGGTCCATGTTGATGGCTTTCAAATTAGTAACGTATGTGTTGAATGGTAACCCTATTTGAGGCATGGTAAATAATAAAATATGAGTTTAAAATATGTCATGAATGTGCGTGTAATATTATTTCTTTATATATGGAATAAGTCAATTGTTGTATAGATAGCCTAATATGAGCATGATTAGTGATTAAAGATGTTCATAAGTTGTTATTGATGTGAGTCTTGATGTCATTGTGAATACTTGAGTAAAAAATCTGATATGAATGAACTAATAAGAAATATGATGGGATTAGATTTTCATGCATTCATTGTATTTGAGAAAACCATGATTAGGGTAAATTTTGGTAATGAGATGATGGATTATATGAAATGACGTGAAAATGGAAAGAAACATGACTATTGTAGCACATAGCTTATTTTATTAATGAAATAATGATTGTATTTCTATTATCATGATATGCTTTATGTCATTCTACTTGCATAAGAAATACACACATATGAAAAATGATTTTTTGATTTTTCTTTAAGACAAGTAAAAAGGGTTAATAACAAGTGAAATGATGACACAAATAGTTAGGTTCCCTGAACACTGTGAGTTTTCCCTAAGTCAATATTGTGGAAATCAAATGGATCTCCATGTAGTGATTAGAGAAATATCAGAAGGATTTCTAGAGTTTCGATCAAGACCTTAATTCTAAACAACTAATATCTTGGAGTGATTTATTTGGTGTGATTCTGGCCCTAAATACTCTTCTATAAAAGTATATGTCCATGAGGAATAGACTCTAATGACATGAAAGCTATGAAACATGATGATATGTGATATTTTATTATGTTGGTTCCTATATCATGTACCCAACAACCTCTTTATGCAACCATGTAGTGGATCGTGGTGTGTTGTTGATATCATAGGGTGGCCAGCTTGACCATAAGATAGTGATGGTGAGTTGTTGAAATAAGAATCAAGTGTTGAGACTTCTACTTAATGAGTTAAGAACCAACTAGATTCATGCAAATGAATAAAAGATGACAAGCTATGTAGAATATGAGTTGAATTTTTGTTACATTCATTTTAATGCTAGTTGATGAATCCATTGTTGCATTCATTTCCCTCCTTCGATCTCAGATGTTTTTCTAGAAAAGACACCATCCCCACAAAGGCCCAAAATGCTTTGGTGAGTGCCCTTTTTAGTAAAACAATTGAGGACATGAAGGCTAAGTTTGACATGATTGTTAGACAGAAGGCAGTTTTTGGGTGTCTTCAAGCTGATCATGCTCAAGATTTTCTCTTTGCAATTCCTATTGATGGAATTGGTCTACACATGTCACTAGTGGAGTACCATAATATCCTCAGATATTGTCTCATGATTCTTTTATTTCTAGGTGATTAGATTTGTCTAGTTTGTCGTAAGGCATGCTTAGACACTTTTGGGGAGAATGCGGTTTATTGCAGGGACCATCCAAGTTTTAAGTACAGGCATGATCTTATTAGAGACATTCTATTTGATGTACTCATATGTGCAGGTGTTGCTTCTAAGAAAGAGGCACCTATAAACTTTTTAACTGATCCACAAGAGGGGAGATCCACACTTAGACCTACTAATATTTTGATTTTTGGATGGGTCAGAGGGAAACATGCATGTCTCGATTTGATAGGAGTTTCTCTACTGGTGGGATTGAAGAGTGGGGTCTTTATAGTAGGACACGTTGCCCTTAAAGCAACTTCAGCCAAAGTGATCAAGCATGAGAAAGCATGTATTGAGAATCAACAAGCCTTAATCCCTTTTGGATTTGATACTTTTATCTTCTTAGCACCAGAATATGTGGAGCTTCTAAAGAGGGTCCAAAAAGTTAAGAATAGTAATTTTATGACTCCTAAGTGTATGGATGTAGTGTTTCGAAAAATTGGTTTTGCCATCCAAAAAGGACTAGCGACGCAACTTGTTGCCCGCTTGTCTTCTATTTTGATGTAAAATTGCTTTTTTTATTATGATAGATGATACTTTTTTTCTATACGGACGGTTAATATATTTGACAGTCTTGAAGTTATTAGATGTCTTATTCTTATTTGTCTAATATGTAATCTGGTCTTAAACATTGACATCTACTTTAAGTTTGGATTGGATATCCACCCTTATTATGATTTTGGTTTTACTGATGATATAAATAGTTTGGTTTGGTAGGCATGTCTTGTGTGTACTTCATATTTAGGACTACAGAATGTGTTGCTAATCAGACTAGTGAGTTGTCACAAAAATGATGTTATTATTATATCCGTATTCAAATTGCTAATATCATGACTTGTTACTCCTAAAATAGAATTGTCATTCTTAAATAATTAATATATATTGATATGTTCATAGATCTTCTTTTAATAATGTTTTAAAGTTGGGATTGGAATAAGTGAATACCTTATCTATACATTATATTTTTGTCACAAAATAATGCTAGAACAATCTGTTGGACTTAGTAATATCAACAAGTTTCTATAAAGTTAAATATACATAAACTGATGTTGATGCATGTACTTAGCTTGTGAAAGAGGTATCCACTTACTAAGATTCTATATGAGTCTCATGAGGTTGTTTCAAATGGTTTTAGTTATACTTCTATCCAAATGAGAGGTCTTGACTAAGAATATATAAATAAAATAACATATTGGAAGTCCTTGTTTCACTCTTCCCCGAGATCGGTAGTGTACTTAGTTTTTTCTTTCATGTACATTTAATTGATGTAAAATGAATTGCATATGAGCAATAATATTTTATTCTGGTGTGAATGGATATGAATATAATTTGTGATAAATTAATTTGTTTTCCTTGATGTGATAATGGATTAATAGGTTTTATGAAAAAGAAAAAGAGAAAAATTATGTATGATTTGTGCATATTTGTTTATCATGTTTGTCAAGAATCAAGTGTTTTGTTTCTTAATCTTGGTTTAGATTTAGGGTTTTTCTCTAATGGTTGGTATTTATGCTGATCAAAAGATAGGTTCTAACATAAAGAGTCCATAATATTAGATTAATACATAGTGGTTTCAAATACCCCTTGTAACCAGCCTATTCATATATATTGTATTGTCTAGATTTTTTCTAAACTTTTCCCAAATATTTTACCAAATATAAACCAATCTTTGTTGAATTTTATTAGAACTTCATACTTAATTATGGAATGTCAAATTTTATAAGATTACTGATTGAATTGCAAATCCCAAAATTTATTTCTATGATAGAATGTCTTCATTTGGTCCCACCTTTAAAGACATCTCTCAAAAAGTCGAACATAGTTGAGACATCATTGTAAACTATGAATCCATGTATGAAAATAAAGTAGTTTAAACATCAACAAAATGAAAACACATATATTGTTATCTTGAGACAAGAATAAGATAATGAGTTCTGTCCTCAAGAGATTATGATGCTAAATGCACTAAAGAAAAGATAGGATCGCAAAAGAAACCTAGCCATTTTCTCCTTTTACATCCAATCTTCAAACTTTATAGTGGAATCTTTCACATAGTTTGGTCCTTTTGTCCATGAATATCCTGAAGGAAGAAACATGCATGGACAAAAAGAAATGTTTTTGGTCCTTTTGTCCATGAATATCCCAAAGGAAGAAACATGCATGGACAAAAAGAAACGTTTTGGGTCACCAAAGTTGGTACCAAATTCAATTATTGAGCTATTTTTGAAAAAGAAATCCATGTAGTGGAATGTGTATAAGTTTGTTTGGTGGACTAAGTGAATAAACAAGAAAGTAATACAACTACTATATAGTTTCATATAGGTACAATAGATCATGGTGGTAACTTGAAACAACAAAGAGGTTCTGAAACCAAACATCAAGATATCAAAGAATTCATTAATTTAGGGGGTCATACATTCAACCTTTCATAGTGGAAATTATTGAACAATCAGTTTAGATTGAAAAGAATTGTGGTAACTTTCAAGTGGAAAATAAGGCTACTAAAAAAATTGGGTTCATCACTTGACAAGATCTTATGAATGCAATTCAAGAGGGATAAAATTAAAAAAATCATGGAATCGAGAATCTAGTACCTTATTCCAATCAAGATGCACACAAAGGCTCATTAGCTGCCACATTTACAAGAATCTAGAAAGAAATAATATACCAAGTATAGTGTATGTAACTTGACTTGGAAACCACTTGTTAGGTTTCGGTTAGTAACTACCATTATGTCCCTTAGTGGTAATATACTTAACAATAACCTTTTCTTGTTATAATATCTCAATAATTAAGTCCATTTCCATCAATACAATCATAATGTCAACACTTGTAATCACATATCTATATTAATCATTACCCAAGTTCATTAAATTTGATTTATAAATGTATATTTACACATTAATATGATTCTTAGGTCCATTTGTCAATAATGAGGTAAATATTCAGTGGATCACATTCTTGTTTTGGTGGAGTCTATGGAAGTAGGATATGCATAATATAAATATAAATTTCATTACTTTATGTATTCATATATTTAGGCCTTAGTTTCTTATTATTCTACATTATTATGTACTTATGTTTAAAACTTTATTAATTAAGTAAAGAGGGCAGAATGATGTAGAACATGGTAGATAAAGATAGAACATAATTTACTTATTATTTCTGATTTTCTGATTTTTACCATATATGCTGACATTATTTCATTTTTCCCATTACTTGGTCTAATAATGAGATTCTAATCGTTTATCATTATAACTTGACATAATAACCATAACTTGTACCAATTAATGGTGATTTTTTCACATGTAGTATTTTCTATGTTTTTATTCATTAATTTGATCCATTAGATTTATCCCCTATTTATTAATCTCCAATAAGATATATGGTTAGCATAATATTTCATTAATATTGAAACCAAGGATTTAATCACATTTATTTAAGTTCATGATTCATTTTGTCACACATTATCATCCTGAGGTACCTGGTGTAAGTGTTGTATTTTAATTGCATTTGTCATGCTATAGTTTCTAATACAAGTTTAATTACATTGATTATTGTAGGGCCTATGGTTTGATTTTTGCATTTAATAAAATCATTTATTAATATCCATACATGTACAAGAAGCATCAAAGGTGGGTAAGAGAAGAACTTGTTGATGTAGGTTTAGCATTTATTAGAGTAGGTCCTTCTCAATGAGCCAAATGGTGGGGGATCAATACGGATGGTTGTCAAGAAACCTAGGAGTTGGACAAAGTCATTCCTGGGATCATGTCCATCATAGGAGTAGCAAAGCCTAGAAGCAATTCTTTCTTGTTCAGTCAAGGATAGAATAGGGTAGCTCATTATCTAGGTTTGAAAAGGATATGGGAAAGAGTCTAGAGGGGTCAGTGGTGTTATTAGGTGTGGAGGATCATACTAAAGGTATTGAGGTGGATTGTAGAGTAGTGGCATTTATTGGCAAGATCTAGTCACCAGAGATGCGGGTGATAAGTGTTTCATGACTTTGGGATTTGGGGAAAAGTGAGGGTTTAGGGAGCTTCATAGGAGGTTAGACAAGATGGCTAGGTGGTTGAAAGGTGGTAGGGATCCTTGGAGGTTACTACTCGGTGGTCACTAATCTCATGGGAAGCTTGCAGTCTTAATGACTTATCTTTGGGATGAAAGAGCATTGTATAGGCTAACTTAGGTTGGGGCTTTGGTTTCTCGGCTAGTGGCAATGATTTTCCCATCACAAATTTGATCAGTAACGCTCTATGGCAGCTTGTCAACGGCTTTAATAGTTGTTTTCCCTCAACTATTCTCATCATAAATTGAGTAACCATTGAGAGAGGGAAAATGAAATAAAAGAAATGTTATTTAAAAAAAGGGGACGATATGTAGAGAGGGGAAAGATCTTTCTCTTTGTTTCTCTATACATGTGTAACAGTTGTGCAGAGAAGAATACTCAGTGTTGTGTTCCCATGTTAGTGTTGTCATGCCTATTTGACCGAGCAATTATTTCATTTCTTTCTCATAAATCACATTTACTTCAAGTTTATCTCCCAAGTTATTAGTCTATTCTCCTTAAAATTTTAACCATGATTGGCAATGTTGTAATTTCTTAAAACCTAACTTCCCAATTCATGATCCAAAGTAACAAATTTACTCTTTTAATAATTCAAATATTAATATTTTAGAATTAAAACTTATTGTGGTGTGACACCAATTTCAATTGTCGATAATTATGTTCAACTATTGAAATGAGGGTCCCAATTGGGATGACTTAATCAAGATGAGGAAATTTTGTATTTTGGAGCTCAAATTTTAAGATAATTCAATGAAGTGTAAATATGAACAAAAATTTAGCTATAGAGAATTTCAAATTGATAGTATTGTGTAATATCTCAAAACTAAATTTGGTACCAAATTTTTGGCATATTAAAACTCACCAACTCTAAAGGGGATTTTTTCTTGGAATCCAAGATGAGGTGAATTAGTTTGGATAAGTCTTCATCATTTATATTGTAAGTCATGTATTGCTACTTCAAGGCCATGGTGCTTTTGAAACACCTTCACTCATGGAATTTGTTTCTCAAATTATTTCACATGAGTTGCAAGGATACTAACTAGATGTTCCTCATTTGTCATCTGAGATGAGATGTGAGATGGGTCTTTGATGCACTTATTCAAGAAAGACATGATGTACATTGTGCATTTTCTCATAAGAAGGTGGAAAGGTTAGTCTTTGTATTCATTATTAGATCTACCTACACACTGAGAGATCAACTTGGGCAAGGGGAGAGATATATTCAAGTGAAGTGTTGAACATATTCTATCAATCCTAGGTAATTCCAACTCTTATAGAGATTATTAGAGACATGCAACTATTGAATGGCTATGTCAAAAAGAAGAGGCTTATAGGATATATGTATATATATATGTATATATATATATATATATATGTTTGTGTGTGTGTTGGGGAAAATCTACAATAGTTTTTCTTTATATGACCACTAGGGGCGCTAACAATTAGAATATAATCCATATAGGTGGTTTCCCAATTCAAGTATTTTACTAATCCTTTAGATATTAAGGAAATAGTTAATCAGGAATTGAAACGGGACTTAATGGGTTGGACAACAATAAAAATTGTACTTTCAATGACTCTATTGTCGTTTACAGCTTCCTTAACACTCATAGAATAATATAATTTTCCTTGGCGGTGATTTGTAGGTTTTGAGAAGTAGTGGGTCTAGTATTGGTTTTAATTCCTTGGCCTAAGTTATTTTGAGGGTTTATTGTAGGAGTGTTGTTGTTTCTTAAAGGCTTAGGGTAGTTTGTATTGAAATTACTTGGCTTGAAGTAGTTAAAGTATAGGGGAAAAAGATGGTAGAATTCCCCATAGTGCCTCTTCCCATAGTTGTGACAAGGATATGGGATCGATGAAGGACTTTAATTTATATTTTTGTTATTGTTGTGGTGATGATGATTACCTCTATGGTTGCTTTTGTTATGATGATGATTTCTTCCATAGTTTTAATTATTACAATGTCATTGACTTTGTTACTATTATTCTTTGGGGGTGTAAAAAGGCAATAGTTCTACTGGTGTTTCTCAGTGTTTTTTGGTTTGGCCACTGATGAGTGCATTTACACCCATTTTTACATACTATTTTACTTACTTTTTAGGGGTTGTTGTGTTTCTATTTCCTACTTTTAGCTTCATATTCACTCAAATGCAATTATCTTTCCTTTTATGGACTTTAATGCATTTTATATATATTTTATGCAGAACCAGCCAAAATTGTACAAAAATGCCCAGATGGATGATCAAGGCCTCATGATGCTACACCTCAAGGGAAGGTAGGCTCACAAGCCCTCCATTTGTTCACCTTCCGGTCACCTCATCAAGCGATCGACTCTGCCATTCACCCGACTTGAGCCACTCTCTACCTAGAGTCTTCCATATTCTTCTATTCTGATGTGTGCTCCCAGCATCCAGTCCATTCTTATTCACCCCATGTTGGTCCATTAGAGAATTGGATGTGAGGTCCAAATTGATTAACCTGCATGAGTTGTCTGTTGGACTAACTATACGCCATGCAATTAGATGCCTTTGACCACAAGCATTTAACATTAGGGTTTCAGTAGCAAGGAATGCATCAATAAAAGGGAACCCTTATTATCCATTCTAAAGGGTCTCTGGTCGGTGATTAGAAGACACATTACGCAGTAAAAACCCTAGGGGGGAGCGAGGAGGTGGTGACCATAGCAGAGAGATTGGTCTTCCTGCACCAGGCATCATGGCCTTCTCCATCGTTCCTTCTATCTTTATGTTATTGTCCCTCACCGTGAGTGATTAGACGGTTGTGCTGGGATATGGGGACTAGCCCCATTTGCATGTGTTTTATTCACGCTTATATCTAAACTCTACAATATAGTTTCTAAATAAATTATCATCTGCTTATTTCCTTGCCTTATACATTGACAACTTGCTTTACATACACGTTACAATCATGGATATGCAAGTTTTCATGAGTGTGATTAGAATACCAGAATGATCTTATTATCCCACTAAGGTGTCAGCAAGGGATAGTGAGGTGATTGGGATATGATCTGCTACATGTCAGGGATGGTCAGTCGTATGTGAAGGAGTCCAGTTGGAATGAACTAGGAACTTTAGTTCCGAGGATGGTTGGTTCCAAGGGAGTTTAGACCAAGTGATGACTTGTATCATGTAAGGGTGTAGCAGCTAAACCTCTATTTAGTAACCTCTATTGAAGAGTTAGATCTCGTTAGGGTAATTACACAGATAGTGGTAGTGAAACCCCATGCCCTAGTTCTTTTTATTATATTTTATGTACTTATTTATCTATGTTTCTTTTGGGAAACAATTTAGTTTAATCAATCCTTCAACTTCTCGGTGATAAATATTACTCTTAGCACTTTTGAATCTATATAATTTCTTAAAAGGTTTCCCCTTTGGTTCGATCCTAAAGTATACTATTATAAGGCTTCTTCTCATGTGGAGTGGGGAATTAGACGCACCACTTATGATCCTAAGGTATAATTAGGGTTTTTTATTTATTTATTTTTCTTGATAATATTGAATATCTTCTAAAATTAAACACACCACTTACGATCATCCTACCTCTTTTCAGGTACTCCTAGCATATGCAAAGATCTAAAAGTCTTGATTCGGGATTGATATTCAATCCTAGAATCTAGAAAACCCTCAAAAAAATTCACAAGGAGAAGACCATGGTGGATGCAGCAGCTATAGAAGCAGCTATCCATGCGCGTATCAATGCAACTATTGCGACCCAGTGAGAATTACTCACCACAGAAGCTAGAGAATAGGTGGAATCCGAGTTCAAGACCAACCTACAAACCGCCCAAGCCGCAGAATGCGCAAAAGAACTATGAGATTTCTCCATCCCTAATGACACTGACTTAACTCATCATGTCTAGCCTCCAAGTGACTAAATTGAGATTAAAACCCAATGGTTCATCCTATTGCAAAACTCCACCTTTACAGGAAGGATTGCATATGATCATTGGGAGCATATCCTTAAATTTATTGACCTTTTCTCGATGATGAAGCCATCTGGAGCCACTAACGACTCCATGCGGCTGCAACTTTTCAAATATTCCCTAACTGACAGAGTAGAGCCTAGTACAACACTCTTTGAGGGGATCCGATCACTATGTGGGAAGTCCTAGAAAACAAGTTCCTAGATAAATTCTACCCTCCTTTGATGACATACTTCATCTAGGGACATATTACAAGATTCAATAAAGTTCCTAAAGAGCGCCTATATGAAGCATGGGAATGGTTTGATGAACTCCTGTGCAAGTGCCCGCACCACGGTATCCTCGAGAACCAGATGATTGAATTTTTCTATCGGGGATTGATGGGATTTGATCCCCTCGATGAACTTGTTTTCATGCAACAAATCTTTGATATCTCCCTTATGATAATCAACCTCACAGTAGAAAATCAGACAGACTACACAAGACCCTTGAGAAAGAGCATTCTTAAAGTAGTCATGGTGGAGGATTGCTTAGAACTTCAATCTATCTCCAAAGTGTTGAAACATCTCTCTCTCCAGTAGGAGACTCTCGAAAAATTCTTCAGCATGTACAAAAGGAAGAACCAAATGCCCCAAGTACAAATCATTGCACCTTCCTATGAGTTCTACCATGCAGTGGATCACAACTTAGTCCATTGTCAACAATTATATCCTACACTCCATGAGCACCAAGACGAGCAACAGTATATAGTCACTCAGGTCGAATACGTGAAATCAAACCACAATATCCCAGGGTAGGAGTATTATAATCCAAACCAAGCTCAAAACCATCCTAGTTTACAATATGGGAACCCCTCTAGAGCTGAGAGTCCCAACTAGGCCTTGATGCCACCCGCCCAAGGTAGAGCACTGATGGGCTATAATTGCTAGTACAACCAATGAAACTTCAGGTTTAGTTTTCCTAGCCATAATTACCAGCATCGACACTAGTATCAGAATCCAAATCAGGACACACTACTACAAATCAAGGCCGCATCGACACAGGACCCATTGAAGACACTTGAGGAGATGATGGAATCATACCAGACCCAACTTGCCAATGCCACAACAAACCAAAAGGCGTTGGAATCTCAGATCACCTATTTGGTAGCTAGTCAGCAACCCCCAGCAGGCACGATCGTTGGTCTATCCGAAAACAACCCCAAACATCTGGAGAAGCCAAGCTAGTTAAACGTCATAATGACCAGATCAGGAAATGTGTATCTCACACCTCCTACCTCCACTCTTGCCTTTACTGTTACAGCCTTTGTCACACAAAGTGATATTATCTCAAAAACAAACACAAAATTAACACTAAGCAAGTGGATTACCAGAAAATATAGGAAAACAAAACCGATTTCATAAGCATGCATCAAGCTTAACTCATCATGTATGAACCCATAAACTAGAGCCACTTGTATTTCATTCATATCAAAAAATATTACATGACATAGTTTACTAGTTGTCTAGCAACAACCTTATTACATGTGATAACATGTTCACATACAAAAATCACATATGAACCGTCATCATATATGTCCAAAAACTCAAACTATTGTACAACATCTATAAAACACCTTCAAGGACTCGAGTGTATAGGGATGACATGTAGGACTCTATTACTAAACACTAGCTACATATCCATGATCCAACAAATTCAAAACCTCAGGAAATCTTCCTCGGTAACATAATCTCTATCTCAGCATGCATGTCCACCTAAAAGATGTAGAAACCCATAGGGTGAGACCAAACATCCCAGATAGAGATATAACTCCCTGCCATTGCTATTAAAGCACACAGATAAAGTAACTAAAGAATACAAGTAAAGCTACAACTATGACAAATATATTCAATTAGAGATCTAAGAAGGGAAGTTATCATCCTCTAAGCAAATCAAGTGACCATAGCAGAATGGTAGAACATTTTATATACTAATAAGAAATATGAAGAACATGTATATTTTCCACCAACAAAACAATACAAAAACAATCAAGGGCTCATCTAATATTTTTGTATTTGATCTTATAAAAGTACGGCTTCTAAGTCCATATTAGTGCCACACATGGTCAATGGAAGAGTTGGATTCCATGACCTTTCTAACACCTCCCGACTAGCATGAGAGTGACACCACAGTGTCAAATTAGTCAACTTGTACAAGTGAAATATAGTCAATAGATGGATCAGATCATGCATGGTCGTGCATATATCACAAGGTAATCAACTCACCCATGGTTGTCACAAAAAGAAGGAGTGGCTCGCACATGGCCACCCGTATCTAACAAGGAAACTGGATCACGCATGGTTGTTCCATATATCACAACAAGATCGACTCATGCATGGATGTCTCTTAATTATGCCAATTAAGTTTTAGAATCCATCAAGTTATAATATACAAAACCATAACAAGCACTACAAAGGTAATGGCATGGTACAACTTTCAAAGATATAGGACTTATAAGGTGTGAGCTTGTCACACAATCACGACATAACACATGTACACTGTCATTCACAAGACCATCATCATTGTTGCAAAGCCACTCAAGGCTATCACTAATGTCACATCACTGTGAGATATCAATCCCATAATCATAGCATGCACTAGTTATGACATTCAAGTACATATCACCTGTAAGGTTAGAAATTGATAAACAAGAGAGAGAAAACATCCTAAATCCATGTGTCACATCGTCACCTCCATATGCCTCAATTTTAAACAACCATCACCATAGCATACCCAAAAATGGCATGCTTTCATCCTTATAGGTTAGAGATTCACAGCAAGAGAATGATATCATCATAATATAATAGCCATTCTAAGAAAGAGAAGCAATCGTGTCACCATATTCATTATTAGGGTTAGGTTTTTCCATTCATTGTCGATTAATCCTAAGTTCACCACCTCCCACCATCTTGTAGTGTATTAAGATTACAAAACATCATTAAGGATTATTTAGACATTATTCCAAATGGAACTATGCATGGCTTATACATTACTCATGCAAGAGTATCATTAAGTGTCCAAGCATACCTTTCAACCACCACCATCAACATTTTTCTCGACCACTATCATTATCATATGTCTTGACCACTATTATCATCATATGTCTCGACCACTTTACACCACTAGGTTGCAACCACACTACCAGGTTGTGACCACACCACCCAGAACATGCCATGACCACGACACCTACGGTGTCTCAACCCATCTAGGGTTAGGGTTCCAAACCCTCACAGAACAGTCATGACCACAAGGAACATGATTGTCTCGACCACAAACCAAAGCATGTTAGGACCCAAGACCAAACATGTCTCGATCTCCCTCTAACAACATGTCATGACCAAGAAAAGGTCATGATCGTAACCCAAAAACTAGAGTAACAACTTACCAAAAATAGATATTAACTTGGTCATCAACACCAAATGTCGCGACCTTAAACATAACTAGGTCCATCCCAACAAAAGGGAAGTCTCTCGGCCAAGAACAACCATGGATCACGAACATCATGGGGATAGATGTCTCGACCACCCAAAGGTGTGATATCTCTACCCCAAAATAGAATACAAGTCCAAAGAAAACCATCATGTATATGGAGGAGAAAACTCAACCAAAATGGTCACTAAGAACCCTAGTTCATGCATCATGGATACACCATGAAAGGATCTCATACGAGATAGGTAAAACTATGTTCAAGGCACACAAAATAGAACCCAAACTCCTCATAACATCTACATACTTGAACATCATGTATGTGAGCAAAAACAAGGTTAAAAGGGTGGAGAAGATCACCATAACACCACAATCACCAGAATCATGTATATGAAATTAGGGTTTCAGATTTCATCCAAACCAAGCAAGATAATCACCACCAAACAAGTTCTAGAGATTATCATCATCTACTAGCATGTTAGGGGAGCATTTTAGAGAGAGAACATAGTAGCTTGAATGTATAAAAGAATGCAAGTAATAGAGAGGGTAAAGAGTTATATAACCCTCCTTAAAGAAGATGACCACTATGGATTCCAAGCTCCAAGATCAAGTCTCCAAGCACACAATCCAAAGGTTGAAGAAGCTCCATCAAAGGATCCACTCTTGGCCACAAGAGAACCTCAAGAACAAGAAGGTACCAAGGTCAAAACTTTCCCAAGAAAAGAGAGCATGAAGCTCTAGGACGAACCAAAAAGGAAAAGAGAGAAAGAGAGGAGAAACCTTCCTCACACTTGCTTCTATCTTGTCAAAACATGGTCTATGACCCTTGTGAAGAGGAGTCTCCCACCAAAACGACCACCATGGAGGAACCATGATCTAGGTCCAAGAAAAAAGAGTAGGATGGAGGTAGTATATCAAATTAAATGCCATCAAGGAAGGCAAACACTTACCAAGGTTGATTATGAACTATGGTCACCACAAGAACCACATGCAAGAAGAGTTCGGTCACCAAGCTCCAAGGTCAGATCTCCTTGCTCCACTAAGATCCAAGAATAAGCAAAAGAGAGGGAGGAAGAAGGAAGGAAAAAAAGGGTTACTAGCATGAATAGATAAGGGGTTATATAGGTGGGATATGAGATAGAAGGAAAGAGATGATGTGTCCACACTCTAAGGCACCAAAGGGACACTTGTCCACTTAAGAAACCAATATGAAACCACTCTAGCTCAACATGCAAGACATGGTGATACACTTTAGGTTGGGTCTCAACCACCTTGATCTCCCACATAATTGCGATCAAAACCCTCCAATGGTTCACCATCCATGGTTTCAATATACACACCAACAATCATCACTTAGTCGAGACAAGAGACCAACTCAAACCCTAGGTCGAGACATCCTATAAAAGGACAACCATCACAGCCCAATACCACCCAAGACCACCTTGGTCACAACCTCAACACCAAGAGGGGGTTTCTCGACTGTGACACCCACCAAACCTATCCTTGGTCACGACCTAGGTCGAGACAATAGACTATATACACTTAGGCAAAGAGACACATCACACGTATAAACCCTAATCACCACTAAGGGTGATACTCCTCAACCAAGGCTCAAGCAAGGATCCCACATCTTTCTCTTTCCTCTATATGATGCCAAAAATATAAGGATCACTCTAGAGGTGGAATTGCACATTGACCCCCACCCTACTTTGGGTAAATTGCAATTTGCACTAAAAGTAGCACATAAAGGACAAACATCATCCAAACAAGTTAAAACTTGAAACTTATGATCTCCACAAATCCTAATTACATTTTTAAAGATTATAGAAAGGTCTAAGAAACTTACTTAAGCCAAACAAATAGGGTTACCCAAAACCTAGGTCAGGGGTCTTACAAGCCATAAACACCTAACAAGGATTTCACCCCAAAATCCTAAGAGAACGGTGAGGGGTACTTCCTCCTCGTCTCCTCCTCAAGCTCCCACATGGCTTCCTCTATACCTTGATGATGTCATAGGACCTATGGATTATCGACCCACAACGCTTCTAATGTGCCGCTCTGATCAACTAACTCAACATCGATCTTACTAGTGACTGCCTCAACAGTCCAACTAACAAGGGAAGGGGGTACCAACTTTCTTCGTCATTATATAGATTTACAACTTATTATATGTCTTCTTACCTTTTTCACCTTGGCTTCCTTGCTATCAGGATGGGAATGATTGAGGTTAAAGCATCTCATCACTTCACTTTTGGTTATTGTTCATCATTCTCATGTATGTTTACTTGTTTTATCACGTTTTCCACCCCCCATCAAGAGGTAGACCATCATATTTCATATTTCTTTCATTAAGAAGAGTTCATCCCTCTTTAACTCTTTCATATATAAAAAAGGTTTTCATTTTATAACTTCCTTATTCACATAGGTTGGTCTGAGGTTAGCTCAGATTGCACTATATTAGTTCATGATTATTTTCATTTGTAACCTTTTGTCATACTTATCTCGAGAATCCTCTTCATCCTATGTGAGTTTTACACCTTCACTTACTTTATTAACACAGATTTATCCCTATTTTACATTAGAAACTTCTTAGAATTACCACTTCATGGATCTCTTATAGCTTATTTGTGTTCAAATTTAGGTTTTAAAGTGCCATTTTCTTCTCTTATTGATTATCAGTCATTAAAGTTGTGATAGGTTATGATGTAACTATGTCCTTCTTTAGAGTAAGATGAAGGTATTATTCTCATGATTCATGTTTAATTATTCTCTTTAGGTTGTTTCAAAGTGAATGCTTGATCAGAGTAATTAGAAAGAAAGCAACCTAAGAGTTCCATACTCACCTTTCCTTCAATATTTAAATACTGGCCAGGGCACTCAAGTACTGAGATTAGGTAGTATGCACCATGTTTTATGTCATGTTCTCAACTTATACACCCTCCTAGTCCTAGTCCTAGTGTCCCAATAGACTCAGCAAACCTAGAGCTCTGATACCACCAAATGTGACACCCTTAGTCACACAAAGAGAGATTACTCAGAACCAAATACAAAATTAACACTAAGCAAGTAGATTATCAAAAAACACAAGAAATCAAAACCGATTTCATAAACATGCATCAATCTTCACTCATCATGTCTGAAGCCATAAATTGGAGCCACTTGTATTTCATTCATATCAAAAGTTGTTACATGTCATAGTTTACTAGTTGTCTAGACACAACCTATTACATGTGATAACCTGTTATGTACACATTTCAGATTTGAACTGACATTGTATATGTGCAAAAACTCAAACCATTGTACAACATATATAAAACACCCCCAAGAACTTGAGTGTATAGGGATGACACATAGGACTCTATACTGGACACTAACTACATATCCATGATCTAACAACTTCAACAACTTAGGATGTCTGCCTCAACAAAACAATCTCTATCCTAGCATGCATGTCCACCTAAAAGATATGGAAACCCACAGGGTGAGACTAAATGTCCCAGCGAGAGATATAACTCTCTGCCAACACATTTAAAGCATAGATAAAGTAACTAAAGAATAGAAGTAAAACTACAACTATGATATACATATTCAACTATAGATGTAAGTAGGGTAGTCATTATCCTCTACGCAGATCAAGTAATAATAGAAGAGCAGTGGAACATTTTATAAACTAAGAAGGAATATGAAGAACATGTGTATTTTCCACCAATCAAACTATACAAAAACAATCAAGGCCTCATCTAGTATTTTCATATTTGATCTTACGAAAGTACCGATACTAAGTCCATATTAGTTCCACACATGGTCAATGGAAGATCTGGATTCCATGATCTTTCTAACACCTCCCAGCTTGCACGAGAGCAACACCACAGTATCATATTAGTCAACTTGTACAAGTGACATATAGTCAACAAATGGATCAGATCATGCATGGTCCATATATCACAAGGGAATGAGCTCACCCATGGTTGTCACAAAAAGAAGGAGTGGCTTGTGCATGGCCATCCATATCTAAGAAAGAAATTGGATCACGCATGGTTGTTCCATATATCACAACAAGATCGACTCATGCATGGCCATCTCTTAGTTATGTCAATTAAGTTTTAGCATCAATCAAGTTATATTATACAAAACCATGACAAGAACTATAAAGATAAGGGCATGGTACAACTTTCAAAGATATAATACTTACAAGGTGTGAACTTGTCACACTATCACCACATAACACATGTACATCGTCATTGACAAGTCCATCATCATTTTTGCACAACCACTTAAGGCTATCACTAATGTCACATCCCTATGAGATATCAATCCCTTAGTCATATAATGCACTATCTATGATATTCAAGTTCATATCACCTGAATGGTTAGAACTTGATAAACAAGAGAGATAAAACATCCTAAATCAATGTGTCACATCATCATCTCCACATGCCTCAATTATACACAACCATCACAATAGCATACCCAAGAATGGCATGCATTCATCCTATAAGGTTAGATGTTCAAAATAAGAGAAAGATATCATCATAATATAATAGCCATTCCAAGAAAGAGAAGCAATCATGTCACCATACTCATTATTAGGGTTTGGGTTTTCCATTCATAGCCAATTACAATTTTGAAGCTAAGTTCAATAACCAATCCTAGGTTCACCACCTCCTACCATCTTGGAGTGTATTAGGGTTAAGGAACATTATTTGGGATTATTTAGATATTATTCCAAATAGCACTCTACATGGCTTATACATTACTCATGCAAGAGTATCATTAAGTTTCCAAGCATACCTCTCAACCACCATCATCAACATGTGTCTTGACCACTATCATCATCATATGTCTGGACCATTATCATCATCATATGTGACCCCACCACCTAGACCATTCTGTGACCCTATCACCTAGGGTGTCTTGACCCATCTAGGGTTAGGGTTCCAAACCCTCACAAAACTGTCGTGACCCCATGAACATCTAAGACAAAACTTCATCAACATTGTCGGTTCACCTAACGAAACTCTCAACAACAACTCAATTGGTAATTCTTGTGTTAACATGTTAATCTCGCAAGCTAAAGAACGTTGTATAAACAAGTGAGTGGCACCCGGATCTATCAAAATTGTAACTGACATGCTATTAAAGAAAACATTTCTCCTATAATTACTCGAGAAGAAACAATACCTTCTTGTGGTGTCAGAGAGAACAAGCGTCCTGAAGCTCATCCTCTCCCACGGTGTCCATGTTGTCCTTCCCTAGAACTAGGTGTTGCACCACCTCAGGAACCTGAAGCTACAGAGGAACTGGATCCTCCAGTTGGAGCCTGTATCGGGACATTCTGGTATTGTGACTAGGAACCCTGTGATGCTGACTGTTGTAACTGGGGGCAATTCCTTCTAAAGTGTCCCACATGTCTGCAGACATAACAACCCTGAACATCTGCACCCCAACATTGAACAGAGTGTGACTCCCCATAGATATCACATCTTGGTACCTCTTTCCTTGGCAGACCTGTCACTAAAACCGATGATCCATAAGGCCTAGTTGGAGGTGTCCATGTAGACTGTGTACCCCATCTTCCGGAATTGGGTCTCCCTCCACTTGATGAAAAACTAGATCCTTGTCTACCAAAATAGCCAAGTCTTCATCCTATCTTTGAAAAAAAACCACCACCACCTCTGTATCCACCACTACTTTGTCCCCTTCTAATAAAGTCTCCAAATCTTTTCTTACTCTCAGTCTTCTTATCAATGTTAACTGACTCTTCTACATGTCTTGCTTCCTCAAGAAAATCTCCAAAGTTATCTCATTTTCTTCTTCCAATTACAGATACAGTATGCCAGATTTCGGGCCTCAATCCCTCCTGGAACCTTCTACACTTTTCCACATCGTTTGGGATGAGCTGTGGGTAGAAGTTTACCAACCTAGTGAAATGTGCTTCATACTCTCCCACTGACATATTGCATTGTTTGATGTTCTACAGTTGTCTTATCTTCTCACTCAAAAAGGTAGGTGGGTAGTACTTAAGATGGAATTCATCAATGAAATCCTTCTAAGTCAGTACCGTGTTTCTTCTTTTATCTTCCACTCCATGCCGCCAGAGTTCTGCATCACCCTTAAGCAAATAAATTGCATGACTGATTTGTCTTTCCTCAGATAGCTCCATCAGACGGAACACTTTCTCAATCTACCTCAGCCATTCATCTGCCACTGCAGGGTCCGTTGTTTCAGTGAACTCAGTACCTCCAAGCTTCTTAACCAGTTCATAGGATCTCATCAAATCCTTGCTACTCGAGGTAGAAGCTCGTCTATCTGACTTATATTTTTCCTTGGTCTCAAGAAACATCATGTACATTCTCGCTGCCTCATCCACCTCTTCACCACTAACTGGACCCATCTCCTGAGGATCAGGTCTAATGTGGCTCTCAGCTTGGTCATCATGACCACATCCTCTTTCTTCCATCTGCAATAGTATAACAGAACATTTCCTGTTAGAAAATTATAGTTAGAAGAAAGACACCTAAGTCCTAATCCTATTGGTCTCTTATCGTCCTCTAACCTTGGCTTAGAGTAACTATGTATTCAACCTATGCTCTGATACCAAAGCTGTTGTGACACCCCGATCCCCGTGTCATCTCTAATGACCCAAAGACCAGGGAGTCACCCTCGGTAAACCACTCTTAACTTTTTCTTTACTTGATCACCTAAAATTTTATTTAAAAGAAATCTTATGACTTGAAATAAACTGAAATCTTACTAAACTGCGGAAACAAACTTACTGTTTCTAAATATTGAAAGATACCACAGAGTTTAAACAACATATTACATCTTACTTGTGGAATATAAAGTACAACAGTTAATTGAAAACTAAGCTACATATTACTTTACATTATCTCTCTTTCTACCACACCATGTCCCAATGACCGAGGGGAATGGACTAAGAGACCTCTAAACCTAACTAAACACTACCTTCTAAGTGTCTGGGTGATACAATCCTTCAGCTTCTTCGTGTTGACGCTGACCTGAAAAATGTTTTAGTAGATTGGTGAGATACTGGCTCAGTGAATAGAATTTCACCCAACCATCACAGATAACTCATTTATGTTTATTCATTGGAATTAAATACAAGATAATACTATAATGAGAAGGTCTAAGCAATATAATTTAAACAACAGAAGATATCAACATTTCATTATGATAATAATTTATGCAAAGCTGTAGATACAATTAATTAATAGAAAATACTAAAATTTCACTTAAAGAACAACTATTTTGAAGCTAACTCATATCTTTCTTAATTCTTTAACTTATAAAAACTCTGTGAATCTATATGAACATATTTTATCTTATGCCCTGATCATATGCAGTGTACTCTACATATGAAGACTCATAACGAACTACGATCCCACCGTGCAAGACTTAGTCGACACCCCGGGATAGCTAAGTCTGATTGTTGTCCTGGTCTGCTACAGGAAAACTGGCTCTCTGGCCTTGACACTCCTATGGTGTCGTAAACTGGACTCCTCCTCTAACCTAAGCACACAGGCAGAGAGTCAAGCCATGCCACCAGGTCGTCTGGTTAGTGTTGGACACACTTTTTTGTACTCCAGTGCCACCAGGATGTATGGTTAGTGTTGGACACTGTAAACTGCTCTCTAGTGCCACCAGGACGTCTGGTTAGTGTTGGACACTACAAATTGTACTCTCGTGCCACCAGGACGTCTGGTTAATGTTGGACATGAGTTTCTAACCCCCCCCCCTTTGTACTAGACACTGCCAGGGTTAGGTCATTTCACCCCTAAGGCGCAGACCACTCAAAGGGGTTCTACGGTGTCTGGTCCCTTAAGTCTATTATTTTATTAAACCTAGAAAACTCTTACTACATTGTACCTTTTCCTTATGTATGCGACTCTGGTACCTCTAGGGTACCGCATCTATTTACTTGAACTTTATAATACCACATATTGTACTTGTCGGCAGTATAAAATTCTTAAATATCAAAATTTTATGTCAACTTGGCACATATACACTAAATTCATGCAATTGAACATCTTAATACATTGATAAGATTAAATTACTCAACAATTGAGAAATCATCAGTAGCATCTGTAATTTATCTAAAATTCCTCAAAAAACGTGCACATTAACCCAAATCCTAGTTTGTGCATCACCCAACTCAATTAAGAGTTAACTATTTATCATGACACAAATTATTAACAATAATTGAGGATTTCTAATAATATCTCAGAGAAACTGGCCAATTTCTATAAATATTAAACCATTCTCATTAAACATAGTAGAAAGGATGCAACTAGGGGTTTCATCTAACTTTCCATGTCATCATCATTTCCTTAAAATTGTGCATCTAATAAATTTCTAAAAGTTGTACTGCCTAGGTTTATACCCAAACAATACAGTTATTGGCCGTGTGCTACTAATTTCAGCATTCAACCTGAGCAATTTAGGTTTCAATTAACCATACAATTCCACTGGTCCAAACCACACTGACCAGATGATAAACTAAATCATATAAAAGCGTAAAGAAGCGATTTGTGAAATAAAAAGTTAGGCAACGCCAAATACTACACGGCGCCTGATAACTGTTATATGCAAAAAATGCAAATTTAACTAAAAATTTCTAAATATTGGAGTTAAATCATGCTAGGTGAGTGAAATTCTAGTCACAGTGGTTCGGGATGTCCGAATTTGTCTAGAAATGTGTCCAGAGCCTGTTTCTAGCGATTTTGGGTTGTCTTCAACCTTTGAATTTTATATGTTCATGGTCTAGCTACAACAGCAGCTTATGCCTAAGCTCAGGTTGATGGAAGGGGCTTTGATCGAAGATTGTGAGCTGTGATTTTGAGCATAGAACTCCAGGTCGAGCTCGAGGACACCTCCCCTATTACTGGGTGCCCCAAGGTGGCCCCTGGTTGCTGCCATACGCAGTAGCTTGCTGCTACAAGCTGGTCGTAGGCCAAGCAGCATGGTAGCTGGGCTGCAGGTGACTAAAGGAGGAAGGAGAGGAGGAAGAAGAAAGGAAGAAGGAAAGAAGAAGAGAGGAGGTGGTACCTGGAAAACAGAGCTCCTAAGCTCCTCTACAAATCACCTGATCGGGCCTGCTTTGCGCCTCTACAGTGCCCGCTTCAACCGGTGCTTGCAGAGGGGATAAGGGAAATGAAAAGGAAAAAGGATTATAAAACTAAAAACTTGGAAAATTTGCAAATTCGACCCTAGAAATTGAAAAAGTCATAACTTTCTCCTTGTAGGTCCAAATCAAGTGTTTTCCTTTGCAACTTTTCAAGCACAAGATCCTCTACAACCTCAAGGCATAAAAACATGCCAATTAGCTTGTCTCGGCTAATTAAAAAAACTAATCGCATATTAACCACTTAACTTAGCTTAATCAACAAAATGATGTTGTTATCATGATACTTACTAGTTAGCTTTGGAGTGGGTCATAACAGTCTTGGGGAGGAAACATCCCCTAGAAGATCGGATTATAAGAAGGCATATCCAATGGCATCGGGTAACCTCCAAAGTATCCTTGGCTCCAGTAGTGGTCAAAGAATGGTTATTGGTAGTTTTCCATTCTTTATAGGCGTCGATGCATGCTCTCTTGGTTGGCCAAGAGAAGACATTCATTCTCATAGATCGCCTGCTGGTTGGTGTACAGCCAACCCTGCACATCTTGAATTCTAGCCAGAGATTGCGCCTACTGCTGCTGATGTGTCTGTATATCCTGTAGCATAGAATACATGTCAGCTATAGAATAATCCTCCTCTCCTTCTTGAGAGGGTGGCGGGGTAGAAGATGTAGAGGTAGCATAATGGCGTGGACGCTGTTGTGGAGAAAATCAATGCATCATAGGAATTGTGGGATCCACCTCCTCCACTTTGTCGCTTGACTCCTCCTCCTCATCAGCATTTCATTCATCGTCGTCATCCACATTCGGCCATCTATAGTTCTCAACTTGCCTGATGTTGAATATAGGATCAGGGGGTTGACGCTCATAGAAGGTACCACTAACTGAATAGATTGCATAGATGGCGTTGTTTTGGACCTAGATAAGACCAGCCTGCTTGAAGTGGAGGTGGTCTATGTGAAGCTTGGAATGCACAGGCTCCAGAGTAGAGAGATTGAGGCCTAAGTGGAGAGAAATGGGGGTGATAAGTCCCCCAAATAGGATAGGTGTGGTCCTCTTGACATTGCAATTAACCACCATCACATGTGTGAGGAAGAAGGCTCCAAAGTTGACTGGCCTCCCCTCCAAAAGTTGATAGAGAAAGTAAAAGTATGGCAGTTGGACCTTCTCTTGCCCTTGTGTTAACTTTGTGAATAGAGTGTTGGTGAGCATTCGATGCGCACCTGAACAAAGGGATGCATGAGGTCTGCCTATGAGGTGTGGTGCCAGTTTAACTTATAACCTTATGGCACTATCACGAGGTCCTTCCATATTGCATCAAAGTCGACATTCTCGGGCTAGTGGCAGGGCACATGAGGCCACCCATAGATGTCATTGAAGGCATGAAGGGTAAGGGAGTAGTTGGTGTTGTAAAGGCAGAAGTCAACCCTTCCTTCTCTCCACTTTTCTCTCACTGGGCGTGCTGGGTCGGGGGAGACAAATATCTCAAGAGATGCCAAGAACTCGATTACAATCTCCTTATATGTTGGCCATCTACTAAAGATAGGTTTCATGGACCCTCCATTAAACTCTTACCCCACAAGGACCTCCGCCAGGTTGTCCTTGAAGCCCATGTCCTCCAATAGTTGTTGGTATCCATATCTTGTTGGAGCAAATGGCCTCTTGGCAAGTTCCTCATACACCTTCCGCACTTCTGTTGAAGGGTGGTTGATTTGGGGTCATGGCGTCAAACCGCCAGGGATTCCTGCTCTCCTTCCCATGATGTTGAAGTGATCGGGGAAGGAGGTTGATAAAAGAAGAGCTACGTGCAGCTTCTGGATGCTTAGAGTAGACACTTGCACTTGGGGAATAGTAGTTCTTGAAGTTGTAAGAAGAAAACAATCCACTACTTCCCTTTTATAGACTTGGCGCCGCCCTACTATGATGGAGTCAGTGGCACCAACTTCGAGTCAGTGGCATTAACTCTAGGGTGGATCTGAGCCCTAAGTGCATCGACGGCCGTCGGTGCATGATCTTAACTTGGCGGATTATCGACCAATCGGTGGCACTGACTTGGTGTCGATGACACCGACTCTTGGGCAGATCGGTGCTACCGATCGTCAATTCTTGACGCATTTGGGTCATTGAGGAAGGCGCCCACGGATCCATGGTTTCTCATGTCAGTGGCACCGACTGACGAGTCAGTGGTACCGACTTTATTCATTGATTTTTTTTCTGATGCACCGACACACCCACCGAGCATGGGGTGTTCGCCGAGTCGGTGCCACCGAATGGGGTGTTGGTGGTACCAACGACTTATCAGATAGCCGCGCCCATTTTTTCTGCACTTTCTTCATACCTGTCGGTGGCACTGACTTGTTTCAATCGAATTGGCCCGCTCGCTGACCTAATCTCGGTGCCATCGACTTGGGAGTCGGCAGCACTGACTTTGTCACAGCCTGCACACTTAACAAACGAGTCAAGGTATCATTTTTACAAAAAAATATGAAAAACTAAGTACCACTAAACCAACATAATGGAAAGGAATAAAATGAATATCCTAATGTTTGGGTTGCCTCCCAACAAGCACCCTTGTTTAACTTCCTAGGCTAGACAAATCCATTCTTGAGATTAATTAGGAGTAATGAATTTCACCTCATGCTCTTTCCTATTGAAGCCTTCTCCAAAGTAGTGCTTCAATCTTTAGCCATTAACCAAGAAGGATCTCTCTCCCTCATTGATTCTAACCGCCCCATGTGGAAACACTTCTTCTATGACAAATGGTCCACTCCATCTAGATCTCAATTTCCCATGGTGTAATTTCAGCCTTGAATTAAAAAGCAACACATTCTCTCCCAGATAAAAGACTCTCCTTGCTATATGTCGGTCATGTATTTTCTTAGTACTCTCCTAGTACAATCTTGAATTCTCATAGGCATTCATCCTAATTTCATCAATCTCATTCAACTCCAGCATCCTTGTCTTACCTGCTTCATCAAGGTCAAAATTGAGCCTCCTTAATGCCCAATGAGCTCTATGTTCTAACTCCACAGGGAGATGACACGCCCATCCATAGACTAACCTAAAGTGTGTAGCTCCTATTGGTGCTTTATAGGCAGTCCTATAGGCCCATAGCACTTCAATTCTTTCTACTAGACGATGCCATCTTCTCAAGAATATTTTTGATCTCACGATTAGAAATATCCACCTGCACTTGAGTTTGTGGGTGGTAGGGTGTACCCACATGGTGCATCACTCCATATTTGTTTAAGAGTGCCCCAAATTTCTAATTGGTGAAATGAGTTCCCCCATCACTTATAATCATCCTTGGCACTCCAAATCTACAGAAAATGTGATCCTTAACGAATTTGCATATGACATTTGCATCATTGGTGTGGGTTAGAATTGCTTCCACCCATTTTGACACATAATCTACAGCCAGTAAGATGTAGAGGTTAGAGTTAGAGGACACAAAGGGTCCCATGAAATCAATACCTCATAACTCAAAAACCTCTACTTCTTGAAACACATTCAATGGCATCTTCTGCCTCTTAGATATGTTACCTGACCGCTGACATGCGTCACACCTATGCACAAAGTCATATGCATCTTTGAATAAGGTTGACCAGTATAAACCGCTCTCCAACACCTTTGCGACGGTCCTGGAACTGACATGGTGTCCACCTGTAGGTAGTGTGTGGTAGTGTTTCAACACACTCTCATACTTACATTCAGGTAGACACCTCCTTAATATTCCATCCCTACACTATCTCAATAAAATAGGATCATCCCAAAAATAATATCACAATGAATGAAAGAACCTCTTCTTTTCTTGGTACCCCCAATCAGCGGGTAATTCCTTACAAGCTAAAACATTTACGATGTTAGCAAACAAAGGGTCTCTTTTCTTAAGGGCAAACAACTACTCATCAGGGAAAGTCTCTAGAATGGGTATATTAACCTCCTTCTCATCCACCCTCTCTAGTTTAAATAGGTGGACAACCACCACATTCTCAATCCCTACTTTATCTTTGACCTCAATGTCAAACTCCTACCGTAAAAGGATCCATCTAATCAATCTTTGTTTTGCATCCTTCTTCTGTAGCAAGTATTTAATTGCAGCATGATCAGTCCACACCACCACCTTAGCTCCCACAAGATATTGTCTAAATTTCTCAAAATCAAAGACAATAGCCAATAACTCTTTTTCAGTTGTGGTGTAATTTAGTTGTGCATCATTAAGGGTTTTAGATGCATAATATATGACTATAGGAACTTTGTCTAAGTGTTGCCCCAAAACTGACCCCACAGCATAATCTGATGCATCACATATCAGTTCAAACGGTTGGCTCCAATCTGGAGCCTGCACAATCGGTGTGGATATGAGTTTTTCTTTCAAGATTTGAAAATTTTTTAAACATTTCTCATCAAAATTAAATTCAACATTCTTTTCTAAAAGATCAGACAATGGCTTAGTGATTTTTGAAAATTCTTTGATAAATCGGCGATAAAATCTGGCATGGCCTAGAAAACTCCTAACTACCTTCACTGACGTTGGTGGAGGAAGTTTTGAAATCACCTTTATCTTAACCGGATCCACCTTCAATCCCTTACTAGACACCTTGTGTCCAAGCATTATGCCCTCGCTAACCATCATGTGGCATTTTTCCCAATTAAGCACTAAGTGTGTGTCTTCACACCTCTGTAAAACCTTATCCAAATTTCTCAAACAATCAACAAAAGATACCCCATAGATCGAAAAATCATCCATGAAAACCTCGAGACATCGATCCACCATATCCGAGAAAATTGCCAACATGCACCGCTGAAAAGTAGCGGGTGTGTTGCACAACCCGAACGGCATGCGACAGTACGCAAAAGTGCCATAAGGGCAGGTGAAGGTAGACTTCTCCTAGTCCTTATGCTCGATTGAAATCTGATTATAGCCTGAATATCCGTCAAGAAAACAAAAGTGGGAGCGATCGGCGGGTCGCTCCAAAATCTGATCAATGAACGGTAATGGAAAATGGTCCTTAAGCGTGGCGGTGTTCAATCTGCAATAGTCAATGCAAACTTTCCATCTTCTCACTAATCCAGTGGTTATTTGTTCATTAGATGAGTTTGTAGTGACAGTGATTCCTCCCTTCTTTTGTACTACATGTGTCAGACTAACCCACATGGAATCAGAAATAGCATAGATTATACATGTCGATAGTAGCTTGAGTACCTGCTTCTTGACTACCTCTGTCATGATTGGATTTAAGCGACGTTGAGGTTGAATGACTGGATTTTCTCCTTCTTCTAGCCGAATCATGTGTTGGCACAATGTAGGGGAAATCCCCTTGATGTCAGCCACAGTCCACCCAAATGCACCTCGGTGGCTCTTTAGCACAATAATCAATTGCTCTTCTTCTGATTCACTCAATGATGCAGATATGATAACCAGAAGCTTCTCCTCTGCAGCTAGAAAAATATACTTTAGATGAGGTGGCAGTGGCTTGAGCTCCAACTCGGGTGGGCTCAGGAGTAAAGAAACCAGTGGTGGTGGCAGCGGTCCCAAATCCTCAAAGTGCCTTGTGTAATAACATGGCAAAGCCTTCAGTAACCTTGCACATTCTTATAGTGACCGACTCTATAGACAATCATCTACAAGGTTCATTAGACATGCCTCAAGAAGAAGTTGTGGATGTATCTATTCTAGAGAGTCTTCTTCATCCTCATCCATAGTGGATAAAACCAATTCCTCTTGTTCGTCGTCTGGATACCCTACTGCCTTGGCAAGTGAGACCATCGTTGTGTTCTCCATGATGTACATAGCTAGTGTACCATTGTCCACCTTTGTCATGGCATGTGCGATGTCCAAAAATGGTTTTCCCAAGAACAAAGAGATATTGCTATCCATGTGCTTCGTCGTATTGCATTGCTCTTGAGCATTGGGTGACTTGGAATTATCTAGCATAGTGATCTCAAACCTATCATCCTTAATTCCCATAGTCAAACAGCCTCTACCCATCTCCAAGATCATATCAGCGGTTGCTAGGAAGGGTCTTCCTAATAAAAGCTCATTGCCATGGTCATCTTGCATCTCCATCACTATAAAATTGACAGGGAAAACAAAATGGTCCACTTTGACAAGTACATCCTCACAAATACCATACGGTTTCACCATGGAATTGATTTCCAATTGGATTGTCATGCTGCTCTTCCTAGACATTTTGAGTCCTAGCTTCTTGAAGGTAGATAAGGGCATAAAGTTGATACTCACCCCTGAATCACAGAGTGCCTCCCCAAGCTTTGGCTTCCCGATGTAACAAGTGATGTTAAAGCAATCGGGATCATGTCTCTTTGGTGGTAGTGTGCCTAAAATGAAGGCACTAACCTACTCTCTCAGTACAACTACCTCAAAATCTGGGATCTTCCTCTTCTTATTGATGATATCCTTTAGAAATTTACCATATGATGATATTTGCTCAATTGCCTCAATCAACGGTATGTTCACAAAAATCTTCCTAAAGCTATCTAGAAATTTTTTAAATTGTTGATTCATCTTTGTTGCCTTCAAGTTGTTAGGATATGGAACCGGTACCGTCTGTGTCCTTTGATGTGGTGGAACATATGAAGCTCTCTTTTCCATCTCAGCTTCTTGATCATGTTCTTCCCCTGTGTTGCCTGCCTCTACTTCCACTTGTGTCGGCTCTACCGCTGGGTCACCACAGTCAGTAAGCTTGGTCACCTTAGTATCCATGATCTTTGGAGTCAACGTCTTCTTCCCACTTCTCAGTAGTATGGCATTGACCTGCTGGTTTCCTGTTGGAGTGTCAGTGTTTCCCAGAAAACCTTACTGTGTAGGCTTCTTCAAAGCCGCCATGTCTTCCGCTAGCTGAGACAAAGTTGTCTCAAAACTCCTCATCTGGGCCCCTTGATTCTGGAGATCATGTTGGAAGTTGTTTATCAACTATTCATTCTGCTTCACTATCCAGTTGAGAATTTCATTTGTACTCTCCTCTGTTACAGGTCGCTACTGTTGATTATTCCTGTGTTGGTTCTGTTGATCAGGATCATGTAGGAAGTTGTTCGGAGAATTTCATTTGTACACTCCTCTATTGTAGGTCGTTGCTGCTAATTATTCATGTGTTGGTTTTGTTGATCAGTATCCTATAGGAAGTTGTTTGGATCTTTCCATGAGAACTTGGGCTCCTTTCTCCACGAGTAGTCATTGTTCTTGTATCTTTGCTGCCGCATGTATTTCACTTGTCCTTCCTCATCTGATAAATTATTATCCTTCTCTAACAGCTTCTTTGCTATTAAATCTAGTTTCTCATTCAAAGAGGTGATAACTTTAGACTCCCCTATGCTTTTGATCTACTCTGGATGATCTCTCTCATTACCCCATGCCTAATTCTTTGCCATATTTTTCAAAATGTCCTGACATGTAGAAGGTGAGTTGTTGAGAAAGAACCCTGAGCCTGCACTGTCTAAGGTGATACGTTCACTTTTGTGGAGCCCAAAGTAGAACATCTTGACTTGGTTCTCTAGATCTATCCCATGGTGAGGGACCTTCTTGAGCATGTTTTGAAAATGCTCCCAAGCTTCGAAATAAGATTCAACTGCATGTTGCTTGAAATTGTGGATGTTTCTAATCAGCTTGTTTGTCTTTTCCGGAGGAAAGTATCTTTCAAAGAATGTCTCGATCATTTGATCTCATGTCTCGATCGATTCCTTCGGCAGGTTGTGCAACCATTCTTTTGCCTTATCCTCCAATGATGATGGAAACAGCTTCAGATAAATAGATGTCTGTGGAAATCGATCCACTTTCACCATGTCGCAGCACTCCACAAAATTGTTGATGTGTGCTACCGGGTCTTCATGAGTGTGCCCATAAAAAACTTGTGACTTGATGAGTGTAATGAGCCATGGATCAATCTTGTATTGTGCTACATTCACTTTCTGCTTCTTCATAGGCCATGTTTGTGCAGCTGAGGAAGATGCCTTTATCATCTCCCATATGGTCCTTTCAGCCCCTAGATTACCATCCCCCATTGTATGTTTCCTGGGTGGCAATAGTATGCCTTCTGATGCAGTTGTTTGAACTGGAACCTCAATAGTGACTGGGACCTCTGGTGTAGATTCTCTGTAGTCTGTGGTTCGTGTTGTCACCATGCACTAGTACCTGAAAAAATTTGAAATCAGTTAATCATGATACTTAATAGAGAAAAATTTTGTTGTATGTATATGCGGTAAATTTTCAATGATTAAAATAAAGTTGCACGAAATAAAAAGTAGCCTAGAGTGGCCGCCCGCAATACTCGTAGTGCTGAAACTTCGCCGTCTCCCCGGCAACAGTGCCAAAAACTTGACACGATAAAACCATGTGTATGAACGCAAGTCCTGGCGTCGAGTAATATAGGCATATGTGAGGTCCGAGTCGAAATCAGGGAGATGTAGTCTCAGTGACTACTACTAACTATGGTGCAATCAGCTAAGCCGATTGAAAAGATAGATTTGAGTTTAAATAAAAATAAAAGGAAATTAAAAAAAATTAAAAATAGTTGATTCGAATGAGATGGATTCCTTAGGATTACCTATATTTTCACCACGGGGTCTCAATATATCTTATTTCTACCGACTTAACATAAATTTTACTCCTACCCTGGATAGAAAGTCTGTAGTCAGAATTGCCCGCTTCCACAGTACAATTCACTACCTAGATCAAAGTCAATTTCACGTCTATAGTAATTTATATCTTAGTCTAGGTGCATTATCGAAGACTCTGGGTTTCTTTCCACTCACCGTGAGTTACCTTCCCAAAGAACACGTAGGAAAGTGTATAAGTGATGGTTTTCTAACCTTTAATCCTCCTTCCGGAGTAAATATCAGTCTGTAATCCTACCGATGGTGATCAAGCATAGATAAGTCGTTCAATTCCACAATTATATATCCATAAATAAAGAGAAATCTATATTAAATCATGTAAAAAGTCAATACAGCGATTCTCCAGGCTACTCCCGGGTCCTAAGGAAAGGAGGGGTTTAGCCCCGCATGGTTTTCAGTTGTGAATACATATAGAGAGAAAGAAGAAAAACATGGGAAACATGAAGAAAATTCATATAACCCCTGGAGAGAAGATGTCTCGGATGATCCTCCTCGAGAAACGCACGTTATGCAGTCTTTTAGTAGTAAAATCGTCCGTCGAAGATGCTCGGATCTCCTGATTGACGTCTTTCGGCTCTGTGCTTCTCTCTCTCCCTTCTCTGGCCTTCTTGCAGTACAACGTGATGATCCCTTTAGCTCTGGCCGTCCTCTTTTAAGTCTTAGGTCAACTTACGGTACCACATAACGTGGATTATCGGATCTGGGCGATCTAATGGATTGTTGATTTCCAGCAAAGTCGGTGACACCGACAACATCGGGTGCAGTCTGGCTGTGGCGAAGTCGATACCACCGACTCGTGATGGTCGGTGGCACCGAGCTGATGCGCATAGTTTGATCTGTCGCTCTGAACAAATCTCGGTGGCACTTACTTGATAGTCGGTGGCACCGACTCTTCTGGTCTCTTATTGCCCGACCACTGCTGCTGACTCGGTGGCACCGACTTTTCACTGTACATGGAGTACCTTAAAAATCCATAAAATCGTGTATAAGGCCGAGGAATGTATAAAATAGTGTAAATATGATAAAATGAGTATAGTTTGATGAAAACAGAATATACAAGCCAATAACAATGATTTATGCAAATATGATCACTAATTGACTAATAAATGTACCAAACGAATATAAAACAGGCATGTAAAAACAACTCAAAACCCGTGCATCAGCACCTCATTCAAAACATTCTTATTCCTTGAGAAAATGTTGGACCGCATACTTTGTCCTGGCCTTTGGAAGCAAGGGGTGAGCTCTGTGTTAAAATAACTTATAATTGTTGTGGTCGCACCTCTCATCCGTTCAATCGGATAAATGAAAAGCAATTTGGACGCTTTCAATCCCTCTCAAGTACAGAACTTTTCTGTGGATACTCAAGCACTAAGCCATTCTTACCAATGCCGAGAAAGCTCACCGACACATCACTAATGATGACACCTGTCCTATTTGCAAAAATGTGACAGACACTTTGGTTCACTATCTTCGTGACCTCCCGCTCAGTCGACATGTTTGGAATCTCCTTGGTATGGACAACTCCTTCAACTTGCCTAAAATTGAATGGATAGACCATGTCTTGTATGGTAAGGACAATGTTGAAGCGGTAGTTATTCGCTACATTGGATGTTGGTCTATATGGTATGCATTTAATGATTTCACCCATGTTGGACGGTAACACCCACCCTCAGTCACGACAACATTCATAACAGAAAGGTCTAACGTAATTTATCCAAAGGCTAGTCCATCTAATATTTGAGAAATAAAATAGAATGTGGGCTTCGCACGCGCATGGTGGGGCAGTCCAAATGGGTTTGGGCCGGTCCGATCCGGAAATCTTTTAATCGGGCGCGTCGACACACGTCGCATCCCGCGAGCAGGGGGGTGCAAATCCGGAGCCCTTGCGTGGGCGCGGCCCCGGCTTGGTTTTGCCCTTCGGTTCATTGAACCATTTTTAACCTGAGCCGCAATGCAACTCTTCGTTTGGACGCTTCCAAACGACAGCCCAGTTTGCAACCGCAACGCAACTCTTCACGCGTATTTTCGTTGTTACTTATACTTTGTTCTTCGTTGTCGTTCAGAATAGTTGAACAACGTTTCTCGTTCTCTTCTTCCTCGCTTCTCCGCCTTCAGTCTGTCCACTGGAAGGATGATCAGTTACATTTCGCTCGTCACCGTGACTCTGTGTGTGCGCTTCACGTCGGCAAACGTTGTTGGATCCTGGAAGAGTAGCCGCGCAGGAGACTATCGCACAGGCGCTCGCCGTCGAGTACCGCGGAAATACTCTTAAAGACAGTGTTCTCTGTACGCCTCAGCATATCTCTGGTAAAAATTTTAGGGCCTGTTTGGTAGGGTGTAGTCAGAGGGAATTGTGTGAATTGGAGAACACAGATTCCTAAATAATAGAATTTGAACTACCAACATTTTGTTTGGTAGGGTGTAGTAAAAAAGTGATGTTTTCTTTTTCCTGTGTTTGGTTGACTACTCAAAACATACAGTGACTCCTTTTCCTGTAAGTTATATAAGCACGTCTGCTGTTTGAGGAAGCATATGAGGCATTTCTTGGTCAACACATATATATTCAGGAACTTATATAAAAAATATTTTTCCTGGTAGAACAGTACCGCACGTCTATTTTTTTTGCCTGAAAACAGAACACACTATAACAGTGTTGACAACCAGAAACCACAACAACCATGTATGAAAAGATTTGGCATATAGCATACATAATGTGCCACACGTTCAATATTTCTGGCTACATAATTGCTCATGAAACCACCCGCATAAGTCTGTAGCATATGAAGTAGATATGTTCAGTACTATTGCTATTACAACAACTGCAAAAATTGAGCACTATGCTCCAGTCCTATTAGCACTCAAAAATAACTTTGTTTGTTAGACACCATGGTTCAGCCACAGTCCTATTAGCACTCAAAAATAACTTTGTTTGTTAGACACCGGTAGTGGGTCGGCTGCTAGCAGGTCCCCGTTGTCCTGGAAGAAGTCGTCAGCGCAGGTGGAGGAACCCAATCATAGAAAGGTAGATCTGTTACAGACCAACGTTGTGGGTATGTCCAAATTCGACTGTAGACGCCCAAAATTCGTTATGCTATCTCAATGGGATGGATCCCGAGCAACAGAAAAAGGGATAACAAAGACCACTTCGGAAGCAACCGAGTAACAGGGGACAAATTTATGCAGAGAGATAAGAAGTATTTACCTCTTTCCGACGATCCATTGCAGATTCCTTTCACTGCGAGAGACCGGGGGCAGAACTCGTCGATGGAGGTAGCTTCAGTGACCAACGACGAAAGACGTACAGATCCCAGAAGGAGACAGCTCCGACCAGCTCTGACCAGCGTTAGCACCACCAGCTCACGGACGAGGAGAATACGTGTTGGAGAGGAAGAGGAAAAGCGGAAAAGATGAGAAGCGGTAGAGCATCGAGGGCGGGAAGCGGCGAGGAAGGGAGGATGAGAAGCGGAGGGCAAGGAAGGGCGAGAAACGGCGGCTAGACGAAAGGGGCAGACGCGCAGGGTTTCTACGTGAAGAATGAAGCGGAGAAAATACACCCGACCGCACCGGTTTAGGGGTTGGTACAAACTCCCGGATTTGGACCCTCCGCGCAAAAAATTTGGGAGTTCCAACCCGCGCAACTGCACCCGATTACTCCCTACCAAACAATTTTTTTTAGACAAAAGTGGACATTTAAATTCGTGGGTTCAAACATCACCCTACCAAACAGGCCCTTACTGTAAATGGTTTAGACCGCGGTTTGTAACCTATTCCGAATAACACGTCTCCTATATATGTTGTTAACAGCAAGTCATCCAATCACCCTCAGCCAAAATGTCGGGTTCTAATTTTCGTTAACGCCTTGTTGAAAATGGGAATTGGTGTCCACGCCACAGATGTAGATGGACGATGTATCTTAGGCATTGGTTGCCCATGCTATGCAACCTCTGCCCTAGAAGTGAAAGTTAAACGCATCATCTTCGCGATGAAAGTCTGCATAGAACGCAACTGGCCCTCTCTTGTCATCTTCACTTATTCATCAACGGCGATCGATATCATTGCTAGCAAGCTCGAGCCCCTGAGAAGAGAGTTCTGCCACACTCTCTCCTTGTTGCCAAATGTACAACTCTCTTTTATTCAACGCAAGTACAATATAGTGGCAGACAATATAGCAAAACACTCCATGTATTTCTTCCTATCCTACTCCTTCCATCGGGACAAGCCTGGCTGGTTGTCCAGGGACGTTGATATCCAACTTTCCTCTGTTTGGCCCGTAATAGAGAACGGGATTAATAATAACTTATTGGCAAAAAAACCTAAATGACACATTTGCCATTTTTTATTCCCTAAATGGCACGTTCTTGAACTTATTACCCAAAATGACACATTTCCATGCCAATGCGTCCCCTGTTGGGACGTATTGCTCTCTCGGGAGGCAATGCGTCCCCGGTTGGGACGCATTGCTCTCCCGAGAGAGCAATGCGTCCCAACCGGGGACGCATTGCCCCCACAGGAGGGCAATGCGTCCCGCAGCCGGACGTATTACTTTTTTTATTTTTTATTTTTTTATTTTTTTTAATTATGATACCATGTATATTATATATACATATATATGTTAAATTGCTAAATTAATATAATCTAAATTAACTTATATACAATTAGCCATATATTTAAAATAATATCTCAAGATAATAAAATAATAACGAAACATTATATTTATCAAAACATAATATTTATAAATGTAGATAAAAATATTCAAAATTAATAGATATAATACTAAAATTATATAATAAAGTTTAAAATTATAAAAATAAAGAAAATATATACATGTATTTATTTGTAAACTTAAAAGAAAAAAAACTAATATAGCAATAAAAATAAGAAAATACTAATATCAAAAATAAGAAAATAAGAAAATACTAATATAGCAAAATTATATATATATGTATATATATATATATATATATGAATATATATGTATATATGTATATGTATATATATGTATATATATATATATATATATATATATATTTGTATATATATTTATATTTGTATATATATATATATATATATATTTGTATATATTTGTATATATATTTGTATATATTTGTATATATATATATATATTTGTATATATATTTATATATATTTGTGTATATATATATATATTATTTTGCTAGATTAGTATTTTCTTATTTTCTTATTTTTGATATTAGTATTTTCTTATTTTTATTACTATATTAGTTTTTTTCTTCTAAATTTACAAATAAATACATTTATATATTTTCTTTATTTTTATAATTTTAAACTTTATTATATAATTTTGGTATTATATCTATTAATTTTGAATATTTTTATCTACATTTATAAATATTATGTTTTGATAAATATATATGTATATGTATAATATATATATATATATATATATATATATATATATATATATATATATATATTATATGTACATATATATATGTATATGTATATAATATATATATATATATATATGTATATGTATATAATATATATATATATATTATGTATATGTATATAATATATGTATATGTATATGTATATAATATATACATATATATATGTATATGTATATAATATATATATATATATATATATATATATATATATATATATATATTATGTATATACTATGTATATATATATTATGTATATATATATTATGTATATATATGTATATATATTATGTATATATATATACTATGTATATATATGTATATATGTATATGTACATATATATATATATATATATATATATATATATATATATATATATATATATATATATATATATATATATTATGTATATATATTATGTATATATATATATATATATATTATGTATATATATATATATTATGTATATATATTATGTATGTATATATATTATGTATATATATATTATGTATATTATATATATATATATATATTATTTTGCTATATTAGTATTTTCTTATTTTCTTATTTTTGATATTAGTATTTTCTTATTTTTATTGCTATATTAGTTTTTTTCTTCTAAGTTTACAAATAAATACATGTATATATTTTCTTTATTTTTATAATTTTAAACTTTATTATATAATTTAGTATTATATCTATTAATTTTGAATATTTTTATCTACATTTATAAATATTATGTTTTGATAAATATAATATTCTGTTATTATTTTATTATCTTCAGATATTATTTTAAATATATCGCTAATTTTATATAAGTTAATTTAGATTATATTAATTTAGCAATTTAACATATATATGTATATATGGTATACATGGTATCATAGTTAAAAAAATTAAAAAAAAATAAAAAAAGCAATACGTCCGGCTGCGGGACGCATTGCCCTCCTGTGGGGGCAATGCGTCCCAACCGGAGACGCATTGCCTCCCGAGAGAGCAATGCGTCCCAGCAGGGGACGCATTGGCCTGTAAATGTGCCATTTTAGACAATAAGTTCAAGAACGTGCCATTTAGGGAATAAAAAATGGCAAATGTGCCATTTAGGCTTTTTTTCCTAACTTATTTCTATGTTTGTCTCAAAAAAAAATACAAATAAGAAGATTCTATGAAGGCGTAAGCCATGTATCTTCAATGAAACTAAGCTTTTTGTTTGTATCTGCACTTATTTGTTTAACAATCTCTTCCCGCAAATATGTGGAGTAAAACCCAGTTCCGCATATTTTTGTTAGCCGTCATTTATATCAATACAGTTGTAGCATTTTCATTAATATGCTTTGTGAACCCCCAGGCTTATTAGCTAACTCCGTCACTAATCATCCCCCTGGTCCAGAGTGCATACACATTATTGTTCGAAGGACAAGATCAGCTGGCCTGCTTGCCAATGGTCCAGAGTCCAATGATGATCGTTATTACCAGAGGACGTCCGCGGCCTATAGCTTAGAACAGAAACAGATCAGCACATACACCGGCATTTGCAGCGGTCGGCGCCAGCAGTCCTCTATATATGGAAAAATAGCTGGTGATGTAGGTAGGATTTCCTAATTTTGAAAACTCAACAGAAAAGGACCCTGTACATGGTAGAATCCATTCGGATCAAGAACAAACTCCATGTTTCCCCTCAAATCTAAAATCCGCCCGCTCCCCGCCTCCCGCCGTGCTTCCTCATCTCCGTAACCCTAGCAATCATGTCGTGCATCTCGATCGCTTCCCCGGAGCGCACGAGCAAAACCGAAACCCTGTGGCTGCCGGTTTGCTGCATTGCGCTGGAGCGGACCAGCTCCGCCAGGGGCCCGCCTCCTCTTCCCCCGGGGTACGAACAGAAAGCCCGAATCGGCGGATCTGGGAGCTCCCGCCGGTACGGTGTGTCCTACAGCGGGCCTATGCTGGGAGGAAAGGGAAGCGGAGGCGGGGTGGAAAACGGCGATGAGGAGCAGGAGCCCCGGCTTGTCCGTAGCGGCGGGATGCGCAGAGAATGGAGCTTTGAGGACCTACGGAGCAGACTAGCGACAGCCAACCGCAAAGTTTGAAAAAGGTGACCCTGGGTCCGTCGGCCACTGTAAACTAAGGGTCTGATGCACATACGATTGATCGATCAGTCCACATATTAGTTTCCACCTTCGCGTATTTGCTTCTTTGCGACCTGTGGTATATGTCTTTTCTCGTATATAACCCGTTCAAGTTCCGCATAATATCAAACCGCGTTCGAAAAAAAGGATATCCGCATGCAATTTGTACGTGTTTGTGTCATATAAAATGTAGTGTCGATGTAAATATTATCTCTTATGTCTGAAAACGCAAGCTGCATGTAATGATTATATCATTGTGTCATCACTTTTATTCGTCGCCTTGCAATGATGTTCAATTTGCTGTCAAAAATCATATGTTCAATTCATAGTTGAAGTTATCGCATTTGTGGTTAAAAACCTCCAAAAGTCCTAACTTGTAGAACACAATCTACCCCTACATACTTGGGAGAAATGCATGAAATGCGAGTCACCAAGATTTCCCAAAAGATTCGCTAGTTTGTGTCATTCACATGGGTAAAAAAACACGTCTTGGCCAGCTAGTTGCCTAAGCCTGAAATGCCATAAATTTGTGTTCTTGAATTAGCATGAAGTTGTTTCTTTTACTGCGTGCAATTTCCATAACTTGGGTGATAAGGGGTCAAATTCGCTTTTGTTTTTCTTTAGTCTCCATTATTGTGTCCTTTTACCTTCAAAATGTGCCATCACATCTATAAACCCCAAAAACATTCTAGAGAACATGAAAACCATGAATAAGCTCTAGTTTACAATAGTATGTTTGTTGCTAGATTTTTTATTGGTGGGAGCATTATTTCATCCAAAGATTGACACAAGAAAATGCATGTGGCTTTATGGGCTTATATGACTTCCATTCAAACTCTGACATGTGCAATTTCACATTCCCCAATTTATTAAGCTCTGCTATGTATGAAAATCAAGATTTCATAAATGTGCTCTTAAAGAAATATACATGCTAGCTAGAAACAAGGTAGCTCTGGGACTAGGTATATTGCCTCAACATAATTTGAAGAATGTTTGCTTCAAGATCTCTAACACACTCAATGATACCAAGCCCATATAAGCATGCTCGTCTTCGTGAAGGTCCCCATCACATGCATGGTCATCACTTCCTATCCACGTGGTCGGTTTAAATCAGACTATTAGGGTCCCTACATTACCCATTGAATCTATCTTTTTCATTCATGCATATAACTTTAGGACATCGATGAGAGTGTGCACCTCTCACCAAATAATGTCGTCAAGTGAAGTTGTATTATTGTTTAGGGATCCTGGTGAATTATTATTATCTTTATGCTCAAATCTCATTTATCTAGCCCTTGTCTATGAGGATAGAGTCATGTGGTGTAAAATAAAATGCAAGTACAAAAAATAGAATTATGGGCACATGATTGAAAGATTGCAACCAGTTTCATGAAACACAAATAATTAGTAGACCTAATCTCACCCCATTTATCTAGGTATATATGTTTTCTTTTTCCAATAGAGAGACAAGTCTCTCTCTTATCAAGTTATCATCCATTATGAGGTACTATATACACACATTATAAAGTCAAAGCCATGAAGTAACTTCTTTTACCCCATGCAGATTAGAGATGTTGGAATATAAAGAGTCAAGTTAGCTTTTATTTTTAATAGTCACTGCCATTCTATTCTTTCACCTTGAATCGGCTCTTAAATGCCTCTAAACCATAAAACAATTCAGGAAAATGTCATGAGCGTAAGCTCTAATATGCAATAAAAAGACATCTAGGTTGATTGTGAACTTCCGTGTTTATCTCCCAGAAGAGATATTTGAGGCCAAATTGATGTTTAAATGAAGATGCCACATTAAAGATGAAGAGCCAAGTAAAGTGATAAGGGACATAAAACATCATTAAGGGATAAAAAAACTAAGCAATAATGTGGAGCACACTTGGAATGGTCAACAATTGGCAAAAATATGCAAAACAAAATTTAATATTTAGAATTTCGAATTTAAATCATTGTGTTACACCCACCTTCTATAGAGTGTGGGAATGATCTCAAAAGGTGGACTCAAGTTTAATATGAAACACAACCACTCATTTTCTCTTGGGTGTTTGCTGGCTAGAGCTCCATAATGCGGAAAAAGGATAACTAGAGTGTTTATGAATGTAATCTAATTGTTTTAGGAGTTTGAAGAGACATGGTAAATTGGCACCAAGGAGGCTATCTGATATCTAGTAGCTAACATCAAATGTCTTTTTATTGAAAATTAGAGTTTACATACATGATATTTCCCAAAAAACAATTATGGTTTAGAGGCATTCAAGAGCCTATTCGAGGTGAAAGAAAAAATTTATGGTGACTATTAAAACAAAATCTAATTGGACCCTAGGTCTTCCAACATCTCTAATTAGCATGGGGTAAAAGAAGTTACTTCATGCATTAACTTTATAATGTGTATATATTCTACCTCATAATGAAAGATAAGAGAGACATTCGACGATCATGAAACATATGTCCTTAGCTAAATGGGGTAAGATTAGGTTGGCTAATTATCTGTTTCTCATGAAACTGGCTGCAATCTTACAATTTTGTGCCCATAATCATACTTCTAGTACTAGCCTTCTCTTTTACACCACATGTAACTTTATACTCGCTAAATAGATGAGATTTGAGCATATTGATAGAAGTACTTCACTAGGATCCATAAAATATAATACAACTTCACTTGAGTGACATTATTTGGTGAGAGGTTCACACTCCCATCGATGTCCCAAAGTCACATGTATTAATCAACAATAAAGATCTAATGGGAAATATATACCCTACCAGTTTGAGCTGCACCTACCATGTGGATGGGAAAAGATGACCATGCAGATGATGGGGACCTT
Source organism: Alisma plantago-aquatica (assembly GCA_963693085.1). NCBI lineage: Eukaryota > Viridiplantae > Streptophyta > Magnoliopsida > Alismatales > Alismataceae > Alisma > Alisma plantago-aquatica. Next base: position 640,405,988 of record OY856413.1, on the reverse strand, counting down.
CACGAAGATGACCATGCTTGTATGGGCCTAGTATCATTAAGCGTATTAGAGAGCTTGAAGCTAACACTCTCCAAATCATGTTGCGGCGATAGACCCATTCTTGGAGCTACCTTATTTCTAGCTAGCATGTTTATTTCTTAAAGAGCACAGATATGGAATCTTGATTTTCATACGTACCAGAGATTAATAAATGGGGGATGTGGAATCGCACATGTCAAAGTTTGGATGGAAGTGGTATAAGCCCCAAAAGCCACATAGATTTTCTTGTGCTAATCTTTAGATGAGATGATTCTCCCACCAATAAAAGATCTAGCAGAAAACATATTATTGCAAACTAGAGCTTATTCATGGTTTTCATGTTCCCTAGAATTATTTTTCATGATTATGGATATTAGGTCACATTCTAAAGGTGAAAGGGTGCAATAATGGAGACAAAAGAAGAAGAAAAAAGCTAATTTGACCCCTTATCTTCCAAGTTCTCAAAATTTCATATAGTAAAAGAAACAACATCATGCTAATTCAAGAACGGGTAACTCGAGCTTAGGCAACTAGTTGGGCAAGAATTTCTTTTTCTACCCATATGAATGACATGTACCAGCAATATTTTTGGGAAATCTTGGTGATTTGTGTTTCATGAATTTGTCCTAAGTATGTAGATGAAGTTAAGATTACCATTACTCAACCTAATAGCATTAATACAACAATTGTGTTGGAGGAAGGATCCTATAATCATGAGCAAAATGGAAAGTAAAAGAGAGGTGGAGTTGATTATTTGGCTTTAGAAGAATAAAAAGGGGGATCATATGCAGTAGGTATGGGGGTCTAATTATAGGATATAACTAGGATTTAGGGGTTCCTAATGGATGATTATGAAGAGGCAGGAGTTGCTGCTAATGAGCTGTAGTGGACAAGTGTGTAGATCAACCAATCTTCCTCATAGCAAGCGACAGATGGTTGTGATCCATCGGGTGTCCCCAGGTAGGAAAAAGCATGATATCCTTTATCTAATTCTCAAGATATTTTAGAAACTTTCTTGAGAAAACTCAATTAAAATTGGTTAAAGATTCAAGATTGAATCATACAGGGAATACAATTCAATAAAATAGTGAAGGAAGATAATGGGATATTAATTTAGGATTAACCTTCCTTATTATCTTAAAAGGTGTGGATTTTTGTGAGGATAACAACAATTGAATACTTATAGGCATTAGAAAAGAATATCTTATTTAGGATAATATGATTGGATAATACCCCTCTTATGTGATGGATAGACACATAAGTGGGCCACACAACAAGTGTACTACCCCTCTTTAGTGTGGAACTCCAAGATGAAACTTTGCAATTGAGAATGCTCATTTGGGCACCCAAGGAGCACACCATTTATGTGATGCCAATGTGGACATGTACATGAAGTGATTATTTGATCTACCTTGTAGAAGGGGGTGCACCAAATGGAGGGCACTCACCTATATTTGTGGATATTTTGAAAATTACAAAGTAATAATGATTTAATATGCTCAAACTTAATAATACTCTAACCTCTATAAAAAATGCCCCTTCGACCATCATATATTGGTGATATGACTTACCAACTACAAGTTAACACCTACCAACCCAGGTTACAACCTACCAATATGAGGATTAACACCTACACACTCATGGTTATATATTTTTTAAGGATAACAAACTATTTCCTTCCTCATGACATTCAAGCAAGGTAGATTAGGTTTATCCATGATGTTGACCTCTTCCACTCCCTTTTTATTGATACCATTGTGGTAAAATTCTATGTGCACCTGATATCAATGGTATCTTGTATATTATTGTGATAGTAACTCTCTTTTCTTAAGATACTGACATGCATGCATATTTTTACAATGCATGTTCACTTAACCTAGTTTAATAACGTGAAAGATATCTTTTTACCTTGCGAAGGTTGGCAATACTAAACTCAAGAACATGGGGGTGCCTAAAAACATTCTCATGCATAACCCCATGCATTATTTAAATCTATAACTTTTATTGAATGCCTTGTCCACATTCTTTCTAAATATTTTAAATGGTTTCTCTTGTTTCCTTTATAAACTTGGTGGTGATTCCATATTTAGCCACATTTTTCATGCCTTCATGCAAGAGTCATAATGGTCATCGATTCATTTTCTATACTCATCTCAAACACAACAATATATCAACATAGAGAGAAATAGGAGGATTTTCTTCCTTCAATTGGATCCAAAATGTATATTCTTTGATCCTACATGCGATCAAATAAGAGTAACCAGTCATGATCCAGGAACCACAACATTACCGCATGATTTAAGTGACTAAGAGAAGAAGGGGTAAGATTTTGATCCCTAAATATCTTATTTATTCGACTATGCTTATTGCAAATGCATTCTTGAATTTTTGTAACTTATAAAGCATTAAGCGGTCATGATTATAAAGTGGAAATCTAAAGAAAAAATCATTTTAGAAAGAATTTTATCTTATCACAAGGCTACAAGTAGTATTTTTGGTTAATTTACTAGAATGTATGTGTATTCCCAATATGGAAAATTTCTCTATCACTTATGCCACATTGAGTAGAGCGGGAGTGTTTATAATTGTTTGTGGTGGTTGAATCAAGGATTTAATCTACGAATACATTGGATGGCCCAAAAACATTAAAAACACGAATTGGAGTCAAGTATGGACCACCAACTTTTCATTTGAGGGAAATGATGCTAAAATGAAAAGACTCATAATATTGTAAAATGTGATCCATAAAATCATATTCTAGGGATTTTATCCAATCATGATATGTAAGATGCTTGATGCCCTACATTGATTGTCAACTTCCATATTTATCTGCCAAAAGCGATATTTGAGGCCAAATTGATGTTTAAACGAAGATGCTATGTTATAGATGAAGAGTCAAGTAAAGTGATAAGGGACAAAAAAGATCATTAAGGGAGAACAACACTAAGAAATAATGTGGAGCACACTTGCAATGGTTAAAGATTAGCAAAAATATGCAAAACAAAATCTAACATTTAAAATAAATCAAGTTGTTACATCCGCCTCTGTAAGGAGTGTGGGAAGGATCTCAAAAGGTGGACTCAAGTTTATGTTGAAACAAAACCACTCATTTTCTCTTAGGTGTCTGCTGGATAGAGCTCCATAATGTGGGAAAGGATTTCAAGAGTGTGTATGATTGTAATCTAGATGTTTTAGGGGTTTGAAGAGCTATGGTATCTTGGAACTAAGGAGGCTATCTGATATCTAGTAGCTAACAAGAACCTTCCATATCATGATCAGATAAAATTCCTATAACTTGACTATACATATCACTTTTAATAGTAATATATCATTTCAAGTTAGCCTCATTTTCCCACAAATGAAATGTTGAAGGTCCATACTTGACTTCAATTGGTGTATTTCATGTTGGGGTCCATCCTATGTCTTATTAGATTTTATCGTTGATTCAACCACTACATACAATTATAAACACTCCCACTCTATTCTATGTACTATAAGTTAGATGAGAAATTTTCCATATTGGGAATATGCATACATTCTAGTGAATTAACTAAAAATAGCGCTTATAGCCTTGTGATAAGATAAAATTCTTTCTAATGTGGTTTTTTCTTTATCTTTGCACTTTAAAGTCATAACAATTTTATGAATTCTAAGTTGCAAATGTTAAAGTATACATTTTCAATAAGAATAACCTAATAGACAATATATTTTGGGACCAAAATCTTTGTAAGCCCCTTGACCTAGCTTAGAGCTTAATTTTTCTTGCCTTGTTTAATAAGATGCTTGAACCTTAATATAATATCTTGATATTGCCTTCATAACATGTAACAAGATTGTGTTTTTAGTTTGGTCCTGGTTGGATGATGTTTGAACTAGTTTTGTTACATGTATGGTTGTTTTGGACCAAGTTGCAATTTACCCATGTTGAGGGGTTATCTTGCAATTTGTCACATGTAGGTTGTGCTTTTTGTGTCTTGGCATCATGAAAGATAAGACGGTGTTTTGGGGCACCTTTTGTGCCTTGGTTTGATGAGGAGAGTAGTGGTGACATGTTGAGTGTTATTTTTAGGGTTTGCTTGGATACCCTATGTTAGTGTTAACCTTAAGTTGAGCACTGATGATCAAGGTCTTTGAGTGACCATCCTTGATGCTTCTTATGATCTAGGTCTTTCAATGACCATCCTTGATGCTTCTTGATGCGTTGTCTGCAGATGGAGGTGGTTGGAGTGTGTAGTGGAGCTCCCTTCATTCAAAGAGGGTTGGATCTCTCTTTTGGGTTGAAGATGACCTAGGGTTTTAGTTGTTCACTTGAGTGTCTTTAACCACTGATTTTTGTAACCTTGCTTTTATCTTTGACTGATGGTCATCTAGGACCAAGTGAGGTCGTTGGTTTCTCTTCTTTTCATGATCTATCTTGGTTGCAAGGTTTTAATGGATGCATGATTATTCTTTGAAGGACATGTGGAACTTATGTGCATGACACCTAGCTCTTTTGCCTCTCTCTACCTTTACATGTATGCACCTCTCCTTTCCCATGCATATGATCCTTTTTCTATCTCTTTCCCTATCTCATCTTTTGAGTTCAGCCCTTGGAGCTTGGTGGTGAATAAGAGATCATCCTTGGATCTTTGGTGGTCGATCATCTTACATGTGGTGATCTTGAGTTGGAGCATCATCTCTTGTTGCTTTGTTGGTGATCTTTGATCCTTAGTAGGTGATCTATCTTTCTCATCTAGTTTTCTTTGAAACCCTAACTCTTTCTCTTATCTTGGTCAAACCCATGGTTCTCCATGGTGGTCTTTTGAGAAACTTCTCTCCATAGAGGTCAAATCCATGGCCTTCCATGGTAGTACCTAAGTGGAATGAAGATCTTCTCCTTCTTCCTTTCTTTTCTGGTGTGCGGATGTTGGTTCTCCTTCTTTCCCTTTAATGTATGGTTCTTCTCTTTTAAGGTGGAGACTATCTTGGTCATGGAGGATATCAAAGCTAAGGTTTCTTTCTTGATTTTGGAGCTTCTTGCTTGGAGGTGGCTGGACCATCATCTAAGGCGGGTTATATAACTCTCTTCTCAACTATTATTGCACATTAATTCTACATGAAAATTTTATTCCTAAAATGTGATTACATTTTGTTGATTATGATATCTTATTTATGGTTGGTGTTCCAAAAATTATCTTGCATGTATTTGTTCCATTACCTAAACCCTAATTCATATGCCTGAAATCTAAACAATGGAGTGATGATGGTCTTGAATGCAACTTGACCTCAGTCTTGTTGTCTTGGTTGTTGGTTCGGTTATTTTGCATGAGATGGAGTTTGGTACTAACTATGTGTGCTTGAATCTTGGGTTTTCATCTATCATATCATGGTTTTCATGATGACCATCATTCTGTGATGTTTCATATTAGTGACCCTTGAGCATCTTGATGCCATATAACTGTTTTGGGGTGGTCATATTTTCTTAAAGTTTCAATTTGATTATTCCTTGCTAAGTGTTGATGGTGTTTCTTGAGTAGTCGTTGAGGATGATTGGATTGGTGGCCTTGTGGTGCTTTTGGTCACTGATTTGTTGAAGTTTTTGGTCATTTATCTAGTCCTTGTTTTTTTCGTTGAAGATGGTACTATGATCTTCGGTCGCAGGAGGTGTTTTAGTTCCCTTTGAACGATGGAGTTTTATGATGCTCTAAGTCATTGATGTGGTCTTTGACCTAGGGTTTCTCTTCGATCATGTGTTGATATCTTTTGTAGTTGGTGTCTTGGAACCCTTTGATTGTCGAGGTTGAGTGATACCTCCAGTCGATGGTCATGCTTTAGCCTAAGTTTTCTCTTCGATCGCATAGAAGTGCAACCTTTTAATTTTCTTCGATCGATGACAATCCCTAACCATACAAATGTTTTGTGTTGTTGAGTAGCAATATGATGGTGGACTGAATGGTTCCAAGAATATGGGAAGTAGTGGTGTGAGGCTTGAAATGTTATAACACTTTTCTAGAAACCCTGATTGTGAATACATGATGTAATGCTTATCTTGTTTGAAGTGCCTAACATGCAATCAAGTATTTTCTCTTTCCTACTTGTGTATTCCTAACCTCATAGGTGGAATGAATGTCATAGCTATTTGAATTCTATGGTTTGTTTGACATGACACATAGTAATGATAGTGAGCCTTTATGAGGCATAATGAGATAACAATGATGTGCAGGAATTATGTGGTTTGGGTCTTATGACCTAGAAGAGTCTCAATGCCTAGATGTGAGATGATGTCTCCATTGATGAGATGAGGGATTGATATCCCCTAGTGATGTGATGATGTTGATGATCTTGTATGGTTGTGTGACAAATTCATACCTTATATATTTTATATCTTCTGGAGTTGACGTACCCTTACCTTTGTAGAGTTTGTTTAGGGTTTATACATTGTAACTTGATTGATACTAAAAGAAGCCCGATTGGCCTAATTAATCAACTAAAACCTTAATCATGTAGTTTCCCTATTGCATAGATCCATCTTCAGCATCAGTTCTTGTTCGATAGTGAAATGAATTCTCCCTTAGTAGAAACTCAGAGTCATATATTGTTGAGTATATGCATTTCACAAGATTGACAATTGTTGAGGCCGTGTCTCAAGTGGTGTGATTCAGTATATACTTGACATGTTTTTAGGATGTCTGCGGTCATACCTCGGTAGGAGTGCAGCTACGGTCGTATCTCAGTTTTCTTAAGAAATTCAATCCACTTGTGATTACAATCAATTATGTTAGTTTTAATTCTTGCAAATTAGTTACTAATTCAACCAATTCATGCTTTTTCTAAGGCCTAGTTGATTGGGTCATTGTTAGAAGTAGTTTTTTAGTACATGTTTTCCCCGTGTTCAATATTTGGGTGTCTTTAGGCCTATATTACATTGATATGTGCACTTGCATTTTAGACATGTAGTTTATGTGCATCAAGTTTTGCGTCATTGCCAGGGAAAATGGTGTGTTCAACACTATGAGTGTTCTGACCAGCCACTCTAGGACACATTTTTTATTCTTCTTTTAAAATTGCAAAGATAAATTTGAAATATTTATTCAATCACTACTACCATGTTGTCACATAAATTTTGTATTTCTCAGGTACTAGTGCATGGTGCAGACGAGAAGCATTGATTACAGAGAGTCAACTCTGGAGCACTCTAGATTTAGTGTAGAAGATCTTTGGTGCAGGGCACGAGAGTAGAGTCACTCTGTGGGACAACTCATTGCAACACCCTGTTGGGGATAAAGTTTTTGGCATTGTTGCTGGGGAAAATGGTACTAGTGCATGCTGTAGAGAGAAGCATCAATTATAGAGCATCAACTTCAGAGAGCTCAAGCTTTAGCATAGAAGATCTTAGGCACAAGGCACGTGAGTATAGTGACTCTATGGGACAACTCATTCCAACACCCTGTCAGGGATCAAGTTTTTGGCATCGTTGTCGGGGAAAACAGTACCAATTCATGGTGCAGATGAGAAGCACCGATTATGGAGAGTCAACTCCGGAGAGCTCCAACTTTAGTGTAGAAGATCTTTGGTGCAAGGAAAGGGAGTACAGTGACTCTGTGGGGACACTCATTCCAACGCCACCGTCAAAAAATCCACCAATACTAATAGAACAACCAGAGCAAGCAAATATGGGTGACACAGTAGTTGAAGAACATACCATCTGGGAGAAGATAAAGGCATTGACTGCAATAGCACAGTTGGGCCCAATTAAAAGCCAGCATATCAATGTAGGAAACTAAAAGATAAACCTTGACTTGGTGTCACTGGTCAAGTCACAATCTTTCCATGGCCAAGATATCAAGGATCCAATAATGCACATCAACAATTTTGTTGAGAGTTGTGACATGGTGAAGATTGACAGAGTGCTAGTGACAATCATATACTTGAAATCGTTCTCATCTTCTCTAGCAGACAATGCAAAGTCTTGGTTCTTTAAACCTCCCACCCGAGTCAATAGAAATATGGGAGGAAATGATAGACATGTTCATTGAGCATTATTTCCCACCTCAAACAACAAATGAGTTGGTCAAGAAGATCTTTAATTTTAAGCAGCAGGTAGAAGAATCCTATTCTAAAACATGGGAGAGGTTCCAGAACATGTTGAGGAAGGTCGCTCATCATGGGATCAATCTTTATGGCCAAGCAAAGATCTTCTATTACGGGCTGCAACAAGAAGAGAGTACCACACTCAATAGCTCAAGAACATGATTCTTCCTCAACAAAAAGCCATCTAGGTGTCATGAGAATATAAAGAATATTGTTATGAATTACTCATGGGGAGAAGAAAGAGAACATACAACAACCATTAAAAGTGTTGCAGAGTATAAAATTATCATGACACTGAATAAGAAGCTTGACCTCATATCCAAGAAGCTATATCAGAAGGATGGAAATTCCTCTGGAGCATAGGAAGAAGAATGCAAGTTTATGCAGCAACAGAATTACAGGGGCAATGATTATTCTTGGAGGAAGGATCCTAAGTTCTCTTGGAAAGATCCCAATAATTTTCAGCACGACCCATCCCAAGCACAGCAAGCCAAGCTACAACAAGTTGGTGCAAAACAAGAATACCAATAGGATAGGGGCCCCAATAAAATCGACCGCATTGAAGACATATTAGGTAAGTTGGTCAATCAGAATGAAATGATCATTGGCCAGACCAAGAGGGAACTACAGAACTAAGGAGCACAAATCCACAGTATCGAGACTCAAATTTCTCAAATAGCAGCATAAGTAGCTTCTTTGGAGAAACCCATCTAGTAGGGGTGCCCATGAAATACTGACATACCATCTAGAAACCAACATGTAAAGGCAATGTTGCTTCACAGTAGGAAGAAAGTTTTGAATGAAAAGAGGATGGTTCTAGAAGCAAAAGACAATGCTAACAACACAAGATCGATGGTGACTGCTGATACAATTGAGACAGACACTACGTCATGAGATAAGGAAGTTGAAGAAGAAACTCATGAACATGAGGAGATAATCAAGGAGGAATATGTCCCACCTCATCAAAGGAAGTTGGTGATTCCAGTGCCCTTTCGAAATAGCTTAAAATCTAATAAAGTTGACCAGTAATTTCAGAAGTTTCTAGATAGCTATAGGAAGCTTCATGTCAACATTCCACTCATTGTTGCAATTGAGCATATTCCTTCCTACGGTAAATTTCTAAAGGACATAATCAATAAGAATAGGAGACTTGTTGATTCAGATGTAGTGGTGTTGAAGGGACATGTTAGTGCTTTCATTTTTGGAGCGTTGCTACCAAAAAGGCAAGATCTAGGCTACTTCAACATATCATGTTACAATGGTAGGACCAAGTTTGGGGAGGCCTTGTGCAATTAAGTGGGAAAGTATCAATCTTATGCCCTTGACTACCTTCAAGAATCCAGGCCTCAAAGAATCCAGAAGGAGCAATATGATTATACAACTAGCGAACAACTTAGTGGTTAGGCCATATGGTATATGTGAGGATTTTGTTGTAAAGGTGGACAGATTTGTGTTTTTAGCAGACTTTGTGGTTATGGATATGCAAGATGATCAGGGTAATGAAATACTACTAGGGAAGCCATTTCAAGCCACAACAGACATGATTTAGAGATGGGCATAGGAAGATTGACACTAGGTATCAAAGAAGACTGTCTTGAAATCAAGATGTGCGAGTCTACACAAATGGCTAAGGAGAATGCACATTGTCACATGTTGCAGCAGGTCCAAGGACAAGTGTCCCTATTTCTAGAGAAGCCATCCCTAGGCATGCCTCGTGTGGTGGGAAAAGCTCATAAAGGCACACTGGCAGTGCACATCCTAGAAAATACAAAGGAAATTTCATTGGCCAAGGAAATCCAATATCCTAATGATAAAGAGGAGGAATATTGTCTTGTGATAATTGATGAGGCAGCTTCTTCCACCCTTGCTCAAGCATATATATAGTTTCATTTGGAGGCGCACCTTATGAATTTGGTGGATTGCTATAGTGATGTTGTTCCTTAGAGGAGTGTGTCTTGTTTCTCAAGGAATTACTATGTTACTACACCTGACATTATGAGGACTTTGGACCACCTCCACCACCATTGATTCCATCTCTACTGAGTCCTCCAAATCTTGAATTAAAGTTGTTGCCACCGCATTTGAAGTATATCTTTTTGGCAGAAAATTAGAAGCTTCTAGTCATTATATCTACATCTTTGAGCATCCAGAAGGAGGAGCAATTGATTGTTGTGCTGAAGAACCATCAGACATCATATGGGTGATCAGTTTTAGACATCAAGGGGATCTCCCCTAGGTTTTGCTAGCATAAGATCCTCACAGAAGAAGGAGCCAAGCCGATCGTGCAACCTCAGAGGTATCTTAATCCCATCATGACTGAGGTACTTATTTCTACTAGGTTGGTGATCCAGTGGTGACTTGTATTGACTATTGTCGTCTAAACACTTCTACACTTAAGGATCATTTCCCACTTCCTTTTATTGATCAGATTCTTGAGCGGCATGCCGACCGCTCTCATTTTTGTTTTCTGGATGGGTATTTTGGGTACAATCAGATTCACATCAATTCACAAGACCAAGAGAAATCTACTTTCACTTGTTCCTATGGCACATTTGCTTACTGTCGGATGCCTTTTGGTTTGTGTAATGCACCAACAATTTTCCAGAGATGTATGATTCCATTTTTTGATATGGTAGAGCATTGTCTTGAGGTTTGCATGGATGATTTTTTGGTGTATGGAGAGTCATTTAAGGACTGCCTTGAGAGCCTCAACAAAGTCTTGCAAAGATGCAAGGACACTAGTGTCACGTGATGGTGAGTGAGGGAATTGCCCTGGGACACAAGGTGTCCCATAGAGGTATGGAGGTCGATCTAATTAAAATTGAGGTTATTTCTAAGCTGCCTCCACTAGCCACAATGAAGGGAGTTAGGAGTTTTTACGACATGCTAGTTTTTATCAACGTTTCATAAAAGATTTTTCAAAAATTGCAAAACCACTTTCTGGATTGTTGAAAAAAGACATTGAATTTAAGTGTTATGAGCGATGTTTGAAAGCTTTTGAGGCGTTGAAGGAAAAAGTCGTCTCCATACCTATTGTTCATGCTCCATATTGGATCCATCCCTTTGAGCTGATATGTGACGCATTGAATTATGGGGTAGGGGTTGTTTTAGGCCAAAGTCGAGATAAGAACGTTGTTGTCATTTATTATGCATCTAAGACCCTAAATGATGCCCAATTAAATTACACAACCACTAAAAAGGGATTACTTGGGGTATTTTTTTCTTTTGAATTTTTTTTTCAGTATTTGATAGGGACGAGGGTCATTATGTGGACCATCACACATCAATAAAATATTTTTTGCTGAAGAAGGATGTAAAACCTAGACTGATTAGGTGGATTTTTCTACTGTAGGAGTTTGACACTGAAATCAAGGATAAGGCAGGCATAGAGAATATAGTGGCAGATCATTTGTCTATGCTTGAAAGAGTGGATGAAAAGGATATTAAAATACCTATAGTGGAAGAATTTCTGAATGAGTTGCTCTTTGCCAGGAAAAGCAAAGATATGTGGTTTGCAAACATTATAAAATACTTGTCCTGTGGTGAGCTACCAGAAGAATGGGACTATCAGGAGAAGAAGAAGTTCTTCCATTCTTTGGGGTTCTATGTTTGGGATGATCCCATTTTGCTCAAGAAGTGTAGGGACAATAATTTAAGGAAGTGTGTGCCTGATTGTGAGTTTGAGAGTATCTTAGCACACTGTCATTACCTACCTACTGGGGGTCACCATGCTAGTTATAGGACAATGGCAAAAGTTTTATAGTGTGGATTTTATTGTCCTATGCTTTTTAAGGATGCATATAATTTTTTGTTTCATTGGGATGCTTGTCATCGTGTAGGGAATACATCCAAGAGACATGAAATGCCCTTAAATGTTTTTTAGGAAATTGAAGTGTTTGATTCATGGGGAATAGATTTCATGGGCCCTTTTTTGTTATCTAATTCTAGTTTATAAATATTACTTGTCATTGATTATGTATCTAAGTGGGTGGAAGCAATTCCAATCTGCACCAATGATGCCCAGGTCGTATGGAGGTTTGTGAAAGACCATCTATTTTGCAAGTTTAGGGTGCCAAGATTGATAATTAGTGATGGTGCATCTCACTTCACCAATAGGAAGTTTGGTGCATTGTTAAGAAAATATGGAGTGAGATACATGGCAGGTACTCCATATCATCTGTAGACCCAAATATAGGTTGAGGTGTCTATTAGGGAGATAAAGAAAATCTTAGAGAAGACAATCTCAACCAATAGGACAAATTGGAGTATGCAACTGAACAATGCTCTTTGGGCATATAGGACAGCCTATAAGACACATATATCAACCACTCCTCTTAGGTTGGTTTATGGTAGAGCTTTTCACTTACCCCTACAGTTAGCGCATAAAGCCAAATGGGCTCTGAGGAAATTGAATTACAACTTGGATGATGCAGGGAAAAGAGAATGTTGGAATCGAATGAATTAGATGAGCTTAGGGTGGATGCCTATGAAAGCTACAAGATATACAAAGAGAGAACAAAGAAGATCCATGATCACCATATCTTGCATAGAGTCTTCACTCCATGACAGAAGGTGCTTTTGTTAAATTCTAGGTTGAAATTACACCCTGGTAAGTTGAGGTCTAGATGAAATGGTCCTTTCATGGTAGTTACAGCTTTACCCCATGGGGCAGTGGAGATAAGCAATGAGGATGATCCATTCCTTGTCAATGGCCAACGTCTTAAGTATTACTTTATGGGACATGTGGTCGGGGAAGAAGAAGAAGAGTTGAAGCTCATTGAGCTTCATTGATTGTTTGATTTGATTGTTGAGCTTATGACATAAAACAAGGGTGCTTGTTGGGAGGAAACATAACCATCTCTTACTATTTTAGGATTTTGTTCTTTACATTCATGTTCTTTACATTCTAGTTGCATTGTACTATTTTCATTATTAAAAGGGTGGCTTGATCACTCGTGTTTGGTTTGCAGACTAAGCAAAAGTTGGTAGTACTAACATACATGCCGGTAGTATCGATGGAAGTACATGGACAATAAGGTCAGTTTTCACAAAATCTCGATAGTACCATCTGTAAAGTCGGTAGTACTGAAGACATCACAGGGATAGTGGAGTCAAGTTTCAAAATTTCTTAGTAGCACTGACTTTTTGTAGAGAGGCGGCCAAGTTAACTAATAAGGACCCAGTACTACCAACATCCAACTCAGTAGTACCGACACTATGTGATGGTCTAGGTTCGAAATACTAAGATAATTCTCAGAATTATTGAGAAAATTAAACAGCTCGGTATCACCAACACCTTGTCGATAGTAGTGACACCAGAAGACACATGATCCACGAGAACGCCATCAACAATCAAGATTTTTTGCATCTGATGGTCAGTAGTACTAATTCATTGTGCACCTTTTTGAAGTCAATACTACCAACTACCTTTGGTACTACCGATGCTAGGCAATCTCTGACTACTGACATAAACCAATAAGGAGTGTCAATATCAATCACTAGTACCAATTCACACAGATTAAGGAGAAGAAGTTAGTACTACCGACAACATGGTCGGTACTATTGATGCATCAGCAACAGGCTCGCCAATGTCTATGTAAGGAGGGGTGTCAGTAATATTTCATTAACACCTCCACTACACCCCACTCAAGAAATATTGTGCAAGCACTTACATGCGATTAGAGTCTTCTCTAAGCTCTCTTCTTCTCCATCCCCTTCTTTCCCCAGCTCAATGGTGTCCCAGAGAGCAACTTATTTGACAACAGGGAATGAAATGTCGGTACCCAAACCAACGCATATCACTCATGTGAAAAAAATGTGAAGAAGATCTACGATGAGATGATGGAAAGAGAGATCACCTCGACAGAGTATGGATACCATGCATCCTTGCATCCATGGGCTTCACCGACAATCTCCACCGAGTCTGCGAAGATCATGGGTTTGTGGATAATCACCCTTTCTTCAATTATTGGCTCACCTTCCCAGAGATCGTCTGTGAGTTCTTGGCTTCATTGGAGTTTTATGGAATTCCTAAGCACGGGGATGAATGGACGGAAGGGTGCATCAAATTCCATATCTTCAACACTAACTATCAAATGACATTGAGGCAATTCAATGCCATCTACAGGTGGTCGATGCGTGAACTATGCTTCGCCACCAACAACCTTTGACTACAAGGGTGCATGATGACTTTTAGAGGAGGTGCCATAGGGCTACCACATCAGCATGCATGTCAACTCTATCACCGACATTGAGCACCCATTTGCTCATATCATGCATTGTTTCCACACCAACACCATATTCACCCAGTCCAGTCAAGGGTAGGGGAAGGCTTAGTTGGTGTATCTCTTCTTCCACTATAATTTGCTAAAGTTAGGAAGGGAGTCATTGGAATTTAGTTCTTTGTTCCTCCAACACATGATGGCAGTGAAGTGACAGGTACAGAGAAGCCTCCCATCCATTTTGGAGGGCTTATCACTCTAATAGCTATGCATCTCAACCTTGATCTCTCCTCCTCCAAATCTCTAGAGGATTCTTCCTAGTTGGACTTGAAACATTTTAAGAGAGTGAACCTCATCAACCTACATCATGGGAAGGTGTACGTGTGTTGTACATTTGATGACTAGTACCAGGAGAGGGAGCTCCCTAATCCTATTTTCAACTTGCAAGGAGTATATCACATGAGGTAGCATGTAGAGAATGACATAGAGGAAGATGAAGCAAAATAAGATGTCGAGCAAGAGAAGTAGCAGGAGAAGAATGAAGAAGAGGAGGAGGAAGCCATCATCCCAATCATTTGGAGGTAGGTCCCCCGCAAGTGTGCTAGAGTACATGGAGCCTCTAGTTCTTTTTCCCCACCACTTGCCCAGGAGGTTGATCAATACTCAATGGTAGGTATGTAGGGAATGCTACAAGAGATTCAAGAAGGGAAACAATATCGTACAACTACACTTGTAGGAATCCAGGATGTCCAAGTTCATCTTTACCAGAATCAACAAGCCATCTTCGAGAATGAGAGACTTCTCTTGGCCAACCAAGAGAACATGGATACTCAATTGCATAGGATGGAGAACTATCAGCAACCATTCTGTAATAACTATTGGAGTCATGGCTATTTTGGTGGCTATCCACAACCTCCAGAAATGCCATAGCATCCGTCAATGTTTCAAGGGACTTTGTGTCCCCATGACCCGACCATGTCGCTCCCACTAGCAACACCATATTGATTGGTACCACTTTTCCACCTCTTGAGTTGGATTTTAACTATGAGGACATAGTCAAGTTCATGCTTAGGGCGGTGTTGGAACAACTATATCCTTTATTTTTATTTTTAATTTTGTTTTTGTCTTTATTTGCTTTTTGTGTTTTCATTATTCCAAGATGTAGGATCCACAATCCATCTAGTGTAACTGTGAAGCAGTAAAAAGCATGACTTCTAGCTTTTTCATCATAGAGTTTGTCTTCCTAGTCTGTGTAATGAAAAATTAAAAATTGAAAAAAAAAATTACTTAGTTGCAGTTCTTGAGTTACATTACCTAGAGGAAATGTATGGGTTAGTCAGCTTTTGGACACTTGGTATGAATGGAAATGTTAATTATTCATGTAATGTTGATGAATATGCGGTTTGAGCCTAAGTTGATCAAACAATTAACGTGACCTTAAATTGAAATTTTAGAAAGAAATCTTAAGGTTACCCTAAACACAGGCCAGTAGTAGAGGGACATATCATAGTTGAAGAAAGGCATTGTCTCTTAATTATGTGATTTCATCCATTTTGATCCACCAACTTAAGATGATCAAGTAACCCAAATTATTTCCTTTTGGTTGCATTTCATGGCATAATAGGTGACCTCATAGTTGATTTTTTTAGATGCATTAGTTACAAAATGAAAAAAAAATGAAAAAAATTTCACAAACAACTTTTGTGCATATCATCTAGTTGCATAACAATTACATGTAGATTGCATGCATTTTTCATCATTTATTTTACATCAAGTGGTTACATTGTTTTCTTCTAAAATAAGAGTGCAGGGATACACATCCATACCCTCAGAAAAAAAAATCAAAAGAAAAAAAATGAAAGAGATATGTTAGTGATGCCCAAGCATAACTTTATACAATTCTAAAATAGTGGGTCAATGAAAAAGAAGAGAGAGAAACATTAATGTTATGAAGTAAGAAGGGAGAAAGTATGCCCTAAACTCAGGTTGGAATTCTACATCACAAAGAAATGGAAATGTTCACATGATGCATTTTCTTCTTTACTTCACTCTTATCCATTCGATGAGGTTTTTAATACATGCATCATTCAACCATGACAGTAGGCAATATGATTCATGCATTTTTCACCATAATCATTTAAGTAGGCTCATCATGTTTTATTTTTTCATAAATGATTCATATGTTACTTGTGATTCTTCATAAGCCACCTATTTCATTCCTTACATTGCTCTTATTTGTAGGCCACATATATGATTGATCTCCTCATTCATTCTTATAAGGAGAATTTCTTCCAAGTAGTTGGTAGTTAGGAAAAGAGTAATGTAGATAGGGAATCATATGATGCACCAAGAAAATGCCTGATTGACTATGATATTAACTTCTCTATTGATAGTATTTCACTAATCTAAGGGTGTACATCTTTTATGGATATTTTTGGTTGCTTGAGAGTAGTTGATTGTTCAATGCTCAACAAAGGTCAGTTTGGGATTACCAGGTGGGGATAATTGAGAATTGAAATTCATATCGTATGTCCTTTTGCTGACTTGTCTCAAATAGGTCTGAGGGTGTGTTCCTCAAGGATGAGCTACATTTAAGCTTATGGGAGTTTGATGCATTCAATAATTGTCATTTTCATAGGTTATTTATCATGGATTTTTCATTCACTTATTGTTGATTTTGATATATTTTGTGTGTTATTTATCATCATTAGCCTGTGACATTTAATTGCATTTTAATGTTCCTGATAGATTCATTATTATTTGATAGCTTATGTTTTTTTTGTGAAATTTTAGGTGAATCTATAAGAAATGACACAGCTCGGTACTACTGACCAACCTGTTAGTGGTACCTACACTTGATCAGAAAGGAACATGTGTATTCGAGAAATCTCGGTAGTATTGACCAAGGAAGTCAATACTATCAACAACCTTAGAGAAAGGACTCAAAAAATCTCGAGAAATCTTGGTACTACTGACATCAACTCAGTAGTACTAAAAACTGCCCAGGGAGCCACAACTTATCGAGGGCATCAATAGTACTGACACCCAGTCGATAGTACCGACTCAGTAGGGTTAGTCAAGATCAGAAATCACAATTAATCTGACAGTCTAAGTCCTACCTGTGACTTAGGAGGAGTGCAGAGAGACCTAATAATCATGACCTATTCAGTTCTACAATCGAGGAGAGTGGAGAAGAGAGAAAGGAGAGGATAAAACAACATTTTGGGTGGTTCGTACACTACTGCTGGCTCGATTTGCATTCAGAAGAAGGTTAATTACCACGTTCGTTGGGAGGAACCACCCACATTGTCTTTTTCCAAAGGTTTTTCCTTGTTCTTGATGTTTTCTTCCTTCTCTTTTTCTTTCCTATGTGTAAATCAATTGAAATCATGCGGGGCTAATCCCCTTTTCCTTAGGATCCAAGAGTAGCCCGATTTTGCATTGTAATTGGCAATTATGATATATATATTTATATATATATATATATATATGTATATATGAATGATTCTCTTAATTTCTAGACATAAATCTATGAGAGAATCATGAATAACTTTGCTTGATCACCATAGGCAATTGTTTAGACCATTAATTGCTTCAAGAAAGGGATTAAGGGTTGGGAAACTCATAGATTTATATATTTTGTATCACACCTTGAGAAAGGGCTTACGAATGTGAAGCGAATAAACTAGAGATGTTGGTAAAGCACATAACTAATAACACAATTTTTGTGAGAGTGGGATTGGTATTAGAATGGGTAGTGAACTACACTGCGGGAATAGGTAATTCTTGCTACATATCTCTTTGTCCAAGGTTAAGAGAAATTAATATTAATGAAATGATATTAATTGCAATGTGAACTGTGGTGAAACCACAATCCTAAGGAATTTATTCCACTTGTCATCACATCCAAAATCTTAGTTCTATTTCTTGCAAATTAGTTATTAATTCAACCAATTCATGGCTTTTCTTAGGCCCAACTAACATAGTCATTGTTACTAGTAGTTTATGGGTACACATTTTCCCTGTGTTTGATATATGGGCCCCTTTAGGCCTATATTACATTGATACGTACACTTGCAATATTGATGTGTAGTTTATGCACATCAATGTGCCTATATACCATGGCAGACTAGGCTATTTTGTAGTTGGACTTTATATGTCACTACGGCTGACTCAAACTGACCGAGGGTGTGGGAGATCATAGGAGTTTGACCGCTTCTATATCTTGTATGGAAAAGATTTCAACTTAGCAGTGTTAGTTCGAGCAAGAGTGGTATACCTAATTTCCTTAGATCATAATAAAAGATGTAATAGATTCGTGTAGTATATCACTTAGGGTTAAGCATGACTCGCCTTGGATGACCCTTTGCCTTATCTCTTGTACTGATTTGTTGATTTATAATGTGGTGAGAGAAATTAATTATTATACATGTTCTTCATATTCCTTCTTAAATAATAAGATGTACTACTGCTCAGTTGTAGACCCTAAACTTCTTAAACAGTGTTAAATGCTTTGCTCATATCATTTAGCTAAATCTGCTCAATCTAATAATAGTGTTACTCTCTCATTTTATCTTATATGTGTTAATAATAGTTGTGACAGAAAGTTATATCTCTCGTTGGGACATTGGACTCAGACCATGGGTTTCCACATTTTTTAGGTGGTCATGAATGATGAAGTAGAGATCGTGTAGTTGAGGCTGAGCAGTAAGATGAGAAATAGCTATTAAAGGTTGGATATGCTTCTAGTGTCTTGTAGTAGAGTCCTATTTGTCATCCTTGTACTCTCAGGTTCTTAGGAGTGTTTTGTAGATGTTGTATATCGACAAGAGTTTCATTAGTAGGCCATGGTTGTACATATATAGTTTGTATATATTTGAACAAGTTATCATATGTAACAGGCTGTGGCAAGTTGGCCAAGTGCATAGTGATATGGATCATCTTATGGCTTGATATGTAATACATTTGTCCTCGTGTGGACCCAGATGAAATATGTTTCTACTTTTGTGACAATATGGTATTGGTTTTAGTTTACCCTATTTTATGGTAATCCTTGATGTTTAGTATAGTTTTGTGCTTTGTTTTGAGTAATCTCTCTTTGTACGGTGATGGGCATCATAGTTTGGTTGGTATCAGAGATCTTGGTTTGCTAAGTCTACATGGACATAGGACTAGGGTTCATGTATATTCTAGTGCCCTCTAACATATTTAATGGTAACTTCTGCTTATGCAAAAGAAGAATTAGAGAAGAAAATATATGATTGGAGAACACGAAGAACATGTAGAGAACAGTGTTGCTACACCAAGAGGTGGTTCCAGGAGGAAGGCCTGAGATGATGAAGTGCTTGAGGAGCCTCAAATTGACCCAAAAACTATGGCTAATCCCTCTTTTTAGTCCATGTTTGGATAATTCATGGCCACGATGACGCATATGGCAGATAGGATTCTCGTACCCCAAGCTTGAGAAAAGTCCCCAATGTAGAATCCCAGGGTTATGGGAAGACCTTTGAGAGGTTGAGGCATGTGGGAGTGTTGGAGTAAGTCGGTACAATGGATGTTGACATGTGGGTGATTGAGTTTGAGAAAGCCTTAAATATCTTCAATATTTCTGAGGATAAGGTGAAGCATATAGTGTACCTATTATAGGGTTGTGCTAGCCATTGGTGGGCCATCGAGGAAGATAAGAGGCTTGGTGTCATGATCAATTGGGAGGAGTTTTGGTGAGAGTTCGTGAGCTGATACTTTCCAGAGACCTATCTATATGAGAAGATCACATAGTTTGAGAAAATTTGATAGGGACATATGTCGAACAACAAGTATGAGGTGAAGTTTATGGATATTCTGAGGTTCTTCGCACATATGGATACTACAAACAAGGAGAGAATCGGACATTTTGATAAGGGTTTGAGCTCCGAGTTGACGACGTCAATGTCATCCATAGATAATAAAGAACGGTTTGCCATGTTTGTGGAGTCAGTAAGGAAGATAGAGCAGTCGGTTATGGATAAGAGAGAGGTGAATGCCAAGAAGAGAGCAACACAATATCATGGACAGTCATATGGAGGCTTCAAGAAGCCTAGGTTTTCAGCACCTTAGTCACAGTAGAGGTCGGTAGTTCAGTATCAATGGTCTCCGAGTAAGGGTAGAGATTGTACCTTTCCACCGGCAGGAGCTCACATTGCGGCGTCAGTATTAGTGACAGGGTCGTCTAGGCCATAGTTCGATCCCCGGATTTTCCACAAGTGTGGGCAAGTAGGACATCTGAGGTGTGCATGTCCAGTGAAGGATGAAGAAGTGACACAACAACTGAGATAGATTCATCAAGGGTCACAATAGTGAGAGTTTAACATTGGTGGAGGCTGAGGATGTGGTCAGATGTCACAAGTTAGTTCATCTGGGCAAGCTAAAAGAGGATGGGGGTGACAATAGGCAATGACTTAATTCTATGCTATGAGCCAGCCAGATGTAGTAGTCAACCTAAGGGTCATAACAGGTTAGATAGAGTTATTTCATATTGATTTGTCTTTTTCCTGCTTTATATCTATTTTGGTTGACCCAGGTGTGACACATTCTTTATCACTAGAGAAGTGATTGTTAGCTTCTCATTACCTTATAGTTGTAGACGTGACAGTCTTCGCTTAGAAACCCCTCTGGTGGGTTCCACTGAGTTGCGGGAGGTGTGTCCTTCTTGTGCTCTTTCTTTCTCAGGATGCATCGTTCAAGTGGATCTTATACCACTTGACTGGTATGGATTCAATGTGATCCTTGGAATAAATACTTTGGATAAGTATCGGGTGGTCTTGGACTATAGTGCTAAGGTGGCGATGTTTCATGATGGTGATGTTTCATGGATCTTACAAGGAGATAGAAAGACCCGACATGTCTAGTTTTAGCTATGATAGCAGAGTGGCTGATGAGGTAGGGTTGTAAAGTGTTTTTGGCTCATGTGGTAGATACCAATGTGAGGAGTCCTACTATTAAGGAGGTGCCATTTGTTTGTGAGTTTGAATATTTGATTCTCAATGAGTTTCTAGGTGTTCCCCCTTCCTAAGAGATTGATTTTGATTAAATATAGTCCTTGGTACCCAGACAATAGCACATACACCGTACATGATGGAACTGGCTGAGATGTAAGGGTTGAAGAATCAGTTGTAGGAGCTTCTAGAGAAGGGTTTTATCATACCGAGCATGTCCCTTTGGGGTGCTCCAGTGTTGTTCATGAAGAAGAAGGATGGATCCATGAGGTTGTGCATCAACTACTGATAGTTGAAAAAAGTGACGATCAAGAACAAGTATCCTTTTTCGTGGATAGATGATCTGTTTGATCAGTTGAGGGGTGTTGTCATGTTTTCAAAGATAGATATGAGGTCATGATATCATCAGTTTAGATCAAGGTGGAGAACATACCCAAATTAGCTTTTAGCACTTGATATGCTCATTAAGAGTTCATTGTTATGCCATTTGGGCTAACCAATGCACCGAAAACGTTCATGGACTTGATCAACAGGGTGTTCAGCCTTACCTGGATCAGTTTTTGGTGGTGCTCATAGATGACATCTTGATATACTCCAGAGATAGCCAGCAACATGAGCAACATCTACGATGGGCATTGACCTTGTTAATACAACATCAGCTATACACTAAGTTCAGCAAATGTGAGTTTGGGCTAAAGTAGGTGTCTTTTCTGGGACATGTCATATCTGAGGAACGTGTGTGTATGGATTCTAAGAAGTTTCAATATGTGTTATATTGGGAGCAACCAAAGACAATGATAGATATATGTAGCTTCCTGGTTTGGTATGCTACTACAGAAGATTTATCAAGAACTTCAGTGCTATGGTGTTACCCCTAATGAGGCTAACAAGGAAAGTTGTGTTGTTTATCTGGGATGACAAGTGTCGATGTTCTTTCTAGATTTTGAAAGAGAAGCTTACCAGTGCACCAGTGCTAGTGTTTCTAGAGCAAGGGAAAGGTTATATACTTCGCGACAACTTAAGAAACATGAGGAGAGATACCCAACACTTAATCTGGAGTTATAAGTTGTGGTCCATTTCTTGAGGATATGGAGACACTTCCTTTATGGAGAGAGGTGTCCGACCGGGGTGTCAGGCCTTCACCGACCACATGAACCTTAAGTACATATTTTTGCAACAAGATTTGACCATGAGGGAGAGATGTTGGATGGAGTTGATCAAGGACTATGATCGCACCATAGACTACCATCCAAGAAATGGGAATGTAGTGGCAAATGCTTTCAGTATGAAGTCTTTTTAGTCATCATCTGCAGACAAGTTTTAGCTATGTTCTTTGGTGTGCCATAAGAGAGACATGTTGGTCTCCTTGCATCAAATGAATGTGAAGCTAGAGGTATCCTTGTTAGAAGGACTAATGGCCTAGTTACAGGTGAAGCCTCTATTGAGCTGAAAAATTCGAGATGCACAACGTGATGATATTATGATTCAGAATATCTGATTAGAGTTTGGCAGTGAGAAGTGTGATGGTTTCCATGAGTCATATGATGGGATAGTGTGTTACCATGATAGAGTAGTAGTTCTTGATGTTGATGATCTGAGGAAGTTGGTTCTAGAAGAGGCTCACTCTTCAATGTACACTATGCACCCAGGTAGCACCAAGATGTATCACAATATAAAATATTTGTATTGGTGGCCTAGTTTGAAGCGAGATGTAGCTGAGTTTGTGGCAAAGTTTGCAGTGTGTCAGTAGGTTATGGCAAAGCATCAGAATCCCTATAGGGACTTGACAATCGTTGCCTATACCAGAGTGGAAATGGGATCATGTCATGATGGACTTTGTGGTTGGACTACCTAGGACAGCCAAGGGCCATGATTCCATTTGGATGATCATTGATAGATTGACTAAATCAACACACTTCCTTCTTATGAAGTCAATGTATACAGCTGAGAAGTTAGCACATGTTTATGTTGATGAGATAGTTTGTTTGCATGGTATCCCAGCTACCATCATGTCTGATAGAGGTCTTTAGTTTATTAGTCGCTTTTGGGAGCATATGCATACAACCATGGGTACACACTTGAGATTCAGCACACATTTCACCCATAAACAGATGGACAGTCTGAGAGGACTGTATAGACTTTGGAAGCTCTGTTGAGAGCATGTGTCATATATTTTTTGGGCAGTTGGATATACATCTCAGTTTGATAGATTTTTCTTTCAATAATAGTTATCATAGGAGTATTGATATGGCACTGTACAAGCTTTGTATGAGAGATGTTGCAGATCCCCATTATGTTGGTATGAGATAGGTTAATATCATCTTTTGGGTCCTCATCTTATGCAACAAACAACAAAGAAAATCAAGTTGATACAATAGTAGTTGAAAGAAACCCATGATAGGTAGAAGTCATGCACAGATAATCGTCATAGGCCTTTGGAGTTCCAAGTGGAAGACAAGGTATATCTCAAGGTCTCTCCTTGGAAAGGCGTGTTGAGGTTTGGAAGGAAGGGTAAGTTGTTTCCCAAGTTTATGGACCTTACCATGTGGTGGGACAAGTTGGAAAGATGGCTTACGTGTTGGAGTTTCTACTAGAGTTGCACAGGTTGCATCCAGTGTTCCATGTTAGCATGTTGAGAACTGTCACCCTGACACCAAGCAAGTCTTGCAGCTTGTGGAGGTTGAGTTGGATGAGGACATGTCTCATGTGGAGGGTCCCATGTTGATCCTAGATAGGAGGATCAAGAAGTTGAAGAAGAAGGATATCATTTTGGTTAAGGTTTTGTGACATCATTGTGCTGTAGAGGAAGCCACATGGGAGCTTGAGGAAGAGATGCGTAGGAAGTACCCGTCTTTTTTCACGTAGGATTTTGGGGGCTAAATCCTTGTTAGGGGTTTATGGTTGTAATGCCCCTGCCTAGCTTAGTGCTTAATTATGCTTTCCTTGCTTGATAAGATTCTTGAAACTTAATATAATCTCTTGAGATTGTGTTAAAAACATGTTACAAGCTTATGTTTTAAATTTGGTCCTGGTTGGATGATGTTTGAACTAGTTTTGTTACAAGTATATTTGTTTTGGACCAAGTTGCAATTTACCCATGTTGAGGGGTTATCTTGCAATTTGACACATGTAGTTGTGCCCTTTGTGCCTTGGCATCATGAGAGAGAATATGGTGCTTTGGGCCGCCTTGTTGTGCCTTGGTTTGATGAGGAGAGTAGTGGTGACATGTTGAGTGTTGTTTTTAGGGTTTGCTTGAATGTCCTATGTTGGTGTTGACCTTGTGTTGACCGTTGATAAACTTGGTCTTTCAACAACAATCCTTGATACTTCTTAATGTGTTCTCTATGGAAGAAGGTGGTTGGAGTGTGTGGTGGAGCTCCCTTCGGTCAAAGAGGGTTGCATCTCTCTTTTGGGTCGAGATGAACTAGGATTTTGGTTGGTCGCTTGAGTGTCTTCAACTATGGGGCTTTGTACCCTTGCTTCTTTCTTTGATTGATGGTCATCTAGGACCATGTGAGGTTGTTGGTTTCTCTTATTTTTCATGATCTATCTTGGTTGCCTACTTTTACTGGATGTGTGATTGTTCTTTGAAGGACATGTGGCACTTATGTGCATGATACCTAGCTCTATTGCCTCTCTCTACCTTTGGGTATAAGTACCTATCTTTTCCCATGAATATAATCCTTTTGCTATCTCTTTTCCTCTCTCATCATTGAAATTCGACCCTTAGAGCTTGGTGGTGAAGAAGAGATCATCCTTGGAGCTTCCGTGGCTGATCATCTTGCATGTGGTGATCCTGGATGTTTTGTATTAGTTTTGTGCTTTGTTTTGAATAATCTCTCTTTGTGTGATGATGGGCTTCATAGTTTGGTTGGTATCAGAGCTCTAGGTTCTCTCAGTTTATAGGGACATAGGACTAGGGTTCATGTCTGTTCTTCTGACATATTTAATGGTAACTTCTACTTATATAGAAGAAGAAGAAGAAGAAGAAGAAGAAGAGAAGAAAAGATATGTCTAGAGAACATGAAGAACATGCAGAGAGCAGTGTTGCTACACCAGGAGGTGGTGCCAGGAGGCAGACCTAAGATAATGGATTTCCTGAGGAGCCTCAGCTCAACCTAGAAACTATGGTTAATCCCACTTTTCATCCCATGTTTGGATAGTTCATGGCCACGATGATGCATATGGCGGATAGGATGCTCGTACCTCAAGATAGAGATGCAGTCCCAAATGCAGAACCCCAGGGTTATGAGAAGACCTTTGAGAGGTTGAGGTGTGTGGGGGTGTTGGAGTATGTCGGTACAACAAATTTGGTGGATTCTGACATGTGGTTGACTGAGTTGGAGAAAGCCTTCAAGATCCTCAATATTCCTGAAGAGGATAAGGTGAAGCATGTAGTGGACCTGTTGAAGGGTAGTGTTGGCCATTGGTGGTCCATCAAGGAGGAGAAGAGGCCTAGTGTCATGATTTGTTGGGAGGAGTTTTGGTGAGAGTTCATGAGTCGATACTTCCCGGAGACCTATCTGGATGAGAAGATCACATAGTTTGAGAAGATCTGATAGGTACCTATGTCAATCAACAAGTACGAGGTGAAGTTCATGGAGCTTATGAGGTTCTACCCTCATATGGCTACTACAGACAAGGAGAGAATCAGATGATTTGATAAGGGTTTGAGCTCCAAGTTGATGATGTTAGTATCATCCTTAGAGAGAAAAACAACGGTTTGAGCTCCAAGTCGATGATGTCAGTGTCATCCTTAGAGAGAAAAGAACGGTTTACCACATTTGTGGAGTCATTCAAGAGGATAGAGTGGTCGGGTGTGGAGAAGCGAGAGGCGAATGCCAAGAAGAGACTGTCACACTATCAAGGACAATTGTTTGGAGGTTTCAAGAATCCTTATGAAGGCTTTACGTGAAGCATACTATATGTTAGGAATCAAGATCTATAGAGATAAATTTAAAAGGATTCTTGACCTAAGTAAGAGCACATACATTGGCAAGATACTGCAGGAGTCCAGCATGTAGGACTCAATGAGATAAAATATGTCCATGTTCCATGGGATTATTCTCTCAAGATCCTAGTGTCATAATTCTTGAGAAGAATGAGAAAACATGATTAATATGCCTTATGCATTCACGATTTGATCTATCATGTATGCAATGTTATGTATTCGTCCCTTAGTCGCATATGTATTGAACATGATGTGTAGAAATATGTCAGATTCTAGTGAAAGTCATTGAAATTCCATAAAGAACATCCTTAAGTACTTTAAAATCACTAAAATGATTGGTTCCTTGGTTATGGTAATGAGGAAGAGTTGGTCATAAAGGGTTACATTGATGCAAACCTCCAAATTGATAAATACAATTAATGATCACTATCTAAATTTGTGTTTGGCCTTAAACTAAACTGTAAGATGGAAAATATCTGAACAAGAGACAGTTGTTAATTCTACAATAGAAGTCATGTGTCTTGGTGTTATGAAAATAGATAAGGATAATGTATGGAACAAGATGTTCATTTCGATAAACTTGTGGGAGGTTCGAACCATTGATGGCACAGTACAAATACTATGACAACAATGGAGCTACTGGATAGGAAAGGAATCTCACATGGCATACTACACCAATCTATCTCATGTGAAAAGTCATACAATGAGGTGATGTGAAAACTTGCAAAACAATAACGGAAAGCAAATGTTGCTTACCCTCTATTAAAGCACTTGCATAGGAAAAACATGACAGACATGTTGAAGATCACTTAGAACAAGATTCATAAGTGATTGGCTCTAAGTGCAAGTGGGATTCTATTGGTATGTATACCCATAGATCCAATCATATGATGATTGTAATGGGACACCATATACTTGATTTGATAATTATAAAGGTAATTTTTTCTATTATGTTTGTCCCAATCATGAGATGATGACACAAACATATTACATGTCTAAAGAATGATGATGTTACTCGATGCCATATGTCTTTAGTTTGATGACATGAAGAATGAAATCATATGTTTGATAAGAGTTTAGGAATTCTTGTTAGAGTGTTTGTTGACTGATGATAGAGTCTCATTAGTCATGATATGAGATATCAAGTCAAACACATAAGTACATGTTAGAAAATAGTGTATCAGACAGACCCAACTTAAGAGTGATACATGGAGATCATAGAATGTTAGTCAAAATCATCTCTCATAGTGATAGTGGTGATTATGGTTCTTAAACTTGAAGTCACTCCACTCATTACATGTCATTTTGCATATTTTGACATCATCCAACATGACCTTGAATAAGGGTTTCCATAAAGGTGATGCTTAGGTGCATTGTGACACGTGTGGACTGAGTGTGAGTGATGTAGATGGGATTTGTCCCTCCTATAGGAGATTGATATCTCGGCCACTTGATAATAGAGACTGAGAAATGTACCCATACTTGTGTGACTCAATGTGTGATATGTAAGCTCACATGCATCTCATACAGTCTGCTCTAGTTCAAGGAACATGGATTGAACATTGAGAGGATGACAATTCCATGCCTCGAGTTGAATATGGAATCAGAGACAAAGGAACTATACAGTCACGATAACACTAATCACAGATTGTAGGTTGAAGTTGTTCTCCAACTTTCCAATTACTTGGGTAGAAATGATGTGTTTCTAGATACCACTCATTGCTTGTAATGTCATAAATTGGTTATGGACATTCACTCCAATGTAACTTGGGAAATATAGGGTCATACACATAGGATGCACTTAGAAAAGGATTTTACTAATGAATATTGTTTAAATTTATTACTAAGGTGTTTAGGTATTGAATTTAAACAAGATTGGTTGTGCATTAGCCAAACTAGAATTTGAATTGTCTAGTTCAGAAGTAAACTTTACCAATTCATAATATGAATTACCCAGTTCAAAAATGTGAATCATATGTTCCAAATGTGATATGACCGGTTGAGCGATCAGTATGACTGGATCAAGGAATGATGTTGACATCATGTTGTGCATGAATCATCACATTAAAGTCAATATGTGTGTGAATAGAAAGTAATATGAACTGACCAATTCAAATGTTGAATCGAACATTTCACATGTGAACTAAAAAGTCTGGTAGTAAACTGAGGGGTTCATGGTTTGTATCTTCTAGAAATTCATGAAATTTTGTCTCTTTGACTCCTAGTTGATCTACAAACTCTAACATTGGCCCTCCTATAAATAGAGGGGGCAGTCAAGGCTTTCAGGAGACACAACAACAAGCTCTAACAATTGTTGCCCTCTCACAGTTATGGTAACATGAGAGCTTGAGAAAGTCTTACCCTTTAAGGGAGGGGCAATAAAGGAGAAACAAAAAGGGAGATAAGTTAATTCAAGAACATTGACTTGAAGGGATAACTCCTTTTTGTTGGTTCTGGTAGTGTAATAAGGAGTTCTCAGTGGTCTGTATGGACTAAATAGAGGCGTGGAGGTCGTTGCCTCCATGGTAGGAGGAGAACAACCACCACTATCTATGGTACTACAGTAGGAGGCCGTCATTGACAGTTTTCCATGTGCATCTTGCGAAGAGTGCACATCACCAAAAAAGAGTGGTTGTTAGACTTCTCTAGGGTTAGATATACTCCTTGGTACCTTCTTTCCTAGATACATCATTGTTGATGTGATCTTGTGAAAAGGAATAGGGACAAAAATAATGTCCACTGCCTTCTCTACCACCCCTATTCTCCAACAGTGGTATCAGAGCTACATCAATTTACGTGTATCGGGGATCTAAATCAATGTGATCAGATTTATTAAATTGTGCACAATGCAAATATTAAAATGATTAATGTGGATATTTGATTAAGTACCATATATGATCCCTATATATATATATATATATATATATATATATATATATATATATATATGGCTCATCTTTAATACCCACGCACACTTCCTAATATTTTTTTAATATTTTTTTCACAATTGTAGAGGAGCATTTTATCTAGCTCCCCAAAAAATTTGATCCAAAAATAATATCATTTGCCCCCCCCCAAAAAAAATAACCCATCCATATATTTATTGACTGTATATTTTCTACACAGTTACTCTTTTGCTCTTAGAGTTACTCTATATATCAATACAGTTACTCTTTTGATTCAGAAGAGTTACTCCAGTGTACCATATAGTTACTCTTTTAACCCCGAGTTACTCTAGTGGGTAGCAAAAATCTGGCTACCCGCGCAGGTAACGAATGAACAACAATATATATATATATATATATATATATATATGGTTGTTCATTCATTGCCCGGCTGGTAGCCAGAATTTTCGCTACCCGCTGGAGTAACTCGGGTCAAAAGAGTAACTATATGGTATGCTGGAGTAACCCGTCTGAATAGCAAGAGTAACTATATGGTATGCTGGAGTAACTCTGACTGCAGAAGAGTAACCGCGCAGAAAATATACAGTCAGTAATATATATGGACGGATTTTTTTATTTTGGGGGGGGGGCAAATGATATTATTTTTTGATCAAATTTTTTGGAGAGCTAGACAAAATTATCCACTACAATTGCGAAATTTTTTTTTTAAAAAATATCAGGAAGTCTGAATATATATATATATATATATATATATATATATATATATATATATGTGTGTGTGTGTATATATATACATATATACAGTCAGTAATATATATGGACGAGTTTTTTTTTATTTTGGGGGGGCAAATGATATTATTTTTTGATCAAATTTTTTGGAGAGATTAATAAAATGTTCCTATACAATTACGGAAAAAAAATCAGGAAGTGTGAAAAAAAATATCAGGAAGTGTTGCTGGGTAGCTACCCGTTAGTTACCCGCCGGGTATTAAAGATAAGCCATATATATATATATATATATATATATATATATATATATATATATATATAGAGAGAGAGAGAGAGAGAGAGAGCAGTCTATACATGTGGCCTTTAACATTTTGATGGTGGATGTATATACAAGGTATGGCAAAAACCTTTATGGATATGTGTGCATGGTTGTTTGGTTTCTTTCTTGTTATTTCTCAGTTTGCACACATATCCTCTCTCCTTCTTTCCAAACATAAATTAATGCTCTTCTTCCTATACTCCCATCAAATGTAACTTGAGGTTTTCCTTTTCACAATATAACATGGAATAGGATAGTTTTAATTTCTATTTTGGTAAAATGAGACCTTCTGCACCAGCCGAGTTGATGGACTAAGGAGTCGAACCAATTGATTGGAGGACCAAGGAGGCAACCTACAGGAGGAGCCAACCGATTGATTGGAGGTCCAACTGATCGACTTGAGGAGTTCATTCAATCACATGAGCCAAGACCATTTGACCAACCAATGAAGCCAATCGAATGATTGAGAAGTTCAACCGCTCGACTAGAGGGTTGGGATTGACCTGTCTGTTCCAATAACATGATATCCAGTACAAGTTGCTACACATATTGTGGACTTAGGTGGTAGCAATTCTTAATGGCTTCAAAAAAATACATTAGTATGGCCATAACTATCATTTATATGTTTGGTGATTTCATGTTTTGTTTGTAGAATTTATTATGTATATGATCAGTAATATAAGTATGTGCGAATTAGATATGTATGTATATATATATATACATATATATATAATCTCTCAATAAATATCAAGTCTAAGATGCTTTCCATAAGTGACACATATGAAATGCTTGATCGACCAAGTGTGGGAATGCCCTAGCGTGGTGCGTTGTCTATCTCATAGAAGTGTGATGGTAGTTATGTGGGTCTGTCTTAGCGGGGTGCATTTCTACCGTGTTAGATTTTGGGTCAGGCTTAATTGTTGACCTTAATGAAATTAAGTGCCTAAAAGCATACAGATGGACTATGGCAAAGATTTTTGCATACCATCTACCTAAGAATTGCAAAACATGCAATCGACAAATGTTTTCTACCTTAATAATTGGTTATGGATGTTGTTGGCGTTGGATGGGTAGTAACTTCATTATTATGGATCTTGGCTCACCAGAAGGTTGTTTGTTACAATATTCTGAATCGGTAGTGAGGGTTATCAATTTAAATAAAATAGTGAGAGTGATATTAATTAAAGGCCTAATTAATATTGTCGATGTTATCAGATCAAATCAAAAAGTTTTTTAACAGTTGCAAAAATTCTTTTGTAGAAACTAACGGAAAACACAAACATGTTTTCATTTCTTTTGGTCCTTGAGAAAGACAAATTAATCAGGATAAACTTTGATAACTGGTTTAGGACTTTGATGCATGTTCTCAATCATGAGTGTAAGCTCTATGTCCTTGAAAAGTAGTGCCAAAATAACCCACTCCACATGTACCTAAGGCTGAAATGGATGCTTACTTGAAGCATGTCAATGATGTTGTAGACATCAAAAATCTTATGCTGAGTTGTGTGAGCTATGAGTTGCATAAACAACATGAAAACCTGAACATTCTCGAGATGGTAACACATCTTAAGAATCATGTGAAGCAAGAAAGCTATAATGTCTCCAAAGTGTTGTTTGAGTGCAAATTGATAGAGGGAGATCTAGTAGGGCCTCATGTTCTCAAATATGATAAGGCATGTGGAACATATAGAGCTATCAGGATTTCCTTTAGGCCAAGAGTTGGCCACAGATATGATTATACAATCGTTGCTTGAATCATATAGCCAGTTTATCAAGTGCTATTACTTGAGTAAATTGGCCAAAGTGTTGTATGAATTGATTGTTATGTTAATGAATGTTGAAGTACGCATGAAGATGGACAAACCTATGATGGTGATCAGAAAAGGGGAGTTCAAGGACAAAGGCAAGGCCAAGAAATGTCCTGAGGCTAAGTTGAAGACCAAATCTTCTGCATCAAGATAAGGAGAAGGGTAAGTACAAAAGAAATCTGTCTTTTTCACCTAAAGGAACTAAGAAAGAAGAAGAAGTGGATAGAGATCTCCACTTTAGGACCCAAGAAGAAGTAAGATATAAATGTGTGGAGCAAGAGTTGTTGCCACTATAGTTTGAATCTCTCATTCAATCTGATGGGCATGTTATAGAATTAGTGAATTGCTATTATGTAGCTGCCATTAATGAAAACACCATGTATCTTGTATGGACAAGAATATTATAACCATCCGGATGTTTTGTTTTCAAAGATAAGATCTTGTGTGGCAGTTCCCTATGTCTCACAATATATTCTTGATAGTTCTACAAACAAATATGTATAACACATATACTTAATGACTCAACGACTCAAACAATGGATACCTATAGCATTGTCATCTAGAGCACATAAATAAAAATGCATTTCTAGAACCATAAAGATGGGTGTCTAGAATATTTTGGCTATTGAACTAATAGAGACATGCAAATATTATTTTTTGGGAAATATGACAAAAGTTCATCTCACTAGAAATAGCAGAAGAGCTAGTGTTCTATTAGGGCTCATACATATTGATGTATATAGAGCTTTTAGAATAAATGCTAGAAGTGGTTACCAATTCCTCATTATCTATACGGATGATCTCACTTGATATGGTAACTTTTATTTAATGAAATACAAGTCTGAATCTCTAGGTGTTCAAGGAAATCATGAATGAATTACATAACCAGCTTGGTAAAAGTATTAAAAACTTTAATATGATTGATGTGGAAAATATTTTAAAACAAGAGTTTGAGAACCTTCTGGGAGACCATAATGGTGTATCATGAAAAACTCCACCTGAAACATTATGATAGTGCATCAGAAATAAGGAATCACACCCTATTAGTCATGGTCTAATTATTAATAAATTTAGCTAGTCTTACCATTTCCTTCTGAGCACATGCTTTACACTAAATAACACCATCTAAAATGGTTCAAAAGACACCATATGAGATATTTCATGGGAAGTGTTGTCATATGTCTTTTATAAGGAATGAAAGATTTTCCAAGAAATTAGGTTCTAGAAAATCTTTGTCCATAAATCACATAAATGTAATTTTGTTGAATACCACTTTTGAAAATCGACAAGAAAAGTTTTGTTGCTAGGACAACTATAATCTTAAAGGGAATTTAGTTCCAAAGGAATCAATGGGATAAAAGTAGAACTCAAAAAGTTTGAGACCAACAAGTAAACATTGAACTTAAAAGAGGTATAATAGGAACAAGGAGAATCACAAATTGTTGTGGAATCTCAAGTTCCTTATGTAATACAAAACTCATAGATCTAGTAGAACACGCCTTGATCATGAAGGATTAGGATATATTATGGATCAAGAAGATGGTGGGTTGGTCATAGTATGATGATCCAACAATCTACCTAGAAGCTAATGAAGGACCAGAATATGAGAAATGGCTTGACGCCATTGTATCTAAGATGGATTCCATGTACACAACAAGGTATGACCTTGGTGGATCCACCTGAAGGGGTAAAACCCATAGGTTCAATTGGGTCTTCAAGAAGAAGACCAACATGGATGGTAATGTAGAAACTTGTAAGGTCATAGTGGTTGAAAAGGTTTTTAAAATAGTTTAAGGTGTTGAAGATGATGAAATTGTTTCACCATTTTCCATGGTTAAACCCATCAGAATAGTGTTTGCCATTGTAGCTTATTATGACTATGACGTTTGGCATATGAATATTAAAATTGCATTCCTTAATGGGAATAATAATGATGATATGTGAGTGACACAGACTAAAGGTTTTAGAAATATAGTTATTGCAAATAAAGTCTATAAGCTACAACGGACAATCTATGGATTGAAGCAAGCATTTCAGAGCTAGAATCTTTGATTTGAAAAGATAGTCAAAGAGTTTGACGTTAGTCAAAATGAAGATGAAATATGTAATTCAAAAAGTTGAGTGGGAGCATATTTATATTCCACATAATGATCAGGAATAACATCCTTATACTAAAAATAAAAAAAACGGGCAAGGAAAGTGTAGGGAATTTGGTGCACATATAGGCAGTGCAAACAAAAATTTAAATGCTCCTTTCCCAGAACAACAAGATTGTGTCAACAACAATATATTTAGGAAGGAAGGTTTCCAAGGTTATACCTGGTCATGGAGCAAGTCCAACAACATTACCCTTGTAGTAGCATCGTGCTTCTTCTTCTTCTTCAGGAAGCATCACGCTCCTTCAATAGCAGCATCACTTGAACGGTTTTCTCCACTGGCCTCCTGGTCTGGCCAGCATGGATGGAGGTTAATGGATTTCTCCTAGATACAGAAGACTCCCACCTCTAAAGAAGCCCATGCATAACATCGGGACCTTCACGTTGCAATACCAGAGCCAACAGGAAGGATTTTTCCTCTTATATCGACATACTAGTCAGTGACATACTCTCACAATTCTTCTCTCCCTCATTGTCCCTCCCTTTAACGGGTAGGACTTTATCAGGCTCTCTATTGGTTACCACAACCAGAGAGAACAACAAATTTTCAGAGAAACTAATTCTAAATTGTGTGTGTTGGGAAGCCCTAGTACCCCTCTATTTATAATATAGGCTAGGGAAAGGGTTCTCAGTATGTGTGAGAGTAGAAAGGCCCAGAATTTTCATGAATTTTGCATTCTATGACAGGTGAACCGATTGCTTCATTGGTGAACCGGTTGGATGGCACGGTCATCCAATCTGTTCACCTAGTGAGCTGATCGGTTCATAGTATTTCTCAATCACAATTAAATTTGCAATTCATTTTCAATTAATGTCCAACATTAATTCTTGTACCAATCAAATTGAACAAGTGAAAAGATCATATTATTTCACTGTTATCATTATTGCTCTTCCATTTATGTTCCATAGCTTAATATTATTACCAAAAGAATTATGTGTGATTACTTGCATGGAATTTTATATAATTCATTATTATCTCATGTGACATATTTTATGTGTCAATTATTAGATTAAGACTTATGTGAAAACATTAGGTTACGTAGGGTGATTTATGTGTGCATTAGCTCATTAGAGTTATACTAAAGATCTTTTAGGTCTAATGTCAACCTTGTTGGCTAAGTCCAAAAGGATAAAGTTCTAGGGTAGGGTCCAACATCTGGTATGATACAACACTCCACCCCTTAAAAGGATTTCGTCCTCAAAATCTATTGATCCAAACATCAAACAACCAACTACTCTCCACCCCTTAAAAGGTTTTCGTACTCAAAATATATTGATCCAAACATCAAACAACCAACTACTCTCCACCCTTTAAAAGGTTTAACCTAACAAGTCAAACTAACAACATTTAGGGTTACCCGCATATCTTTTAGTTGTGATTATTTTTGAGATTTATGATATTCATTTTTCCAACTAATAAGAAATAACCAACTAGGGTTGTGTTATAGGTCCTTGTGTCTCTAACCTATCAACCCTAAGATCCAAAAAGTCATAGGGTACAAAGGGTAGGTCCACTACACCTTTATATCATCTCACACATTCCTAGTCACATCTCATAGCCAAACTAGGGTTTAAGATATTTATTCCAACTAATTCACCACTAGAACTTCACATATCTCTTCATTGTGACTTAGTTTGAAAATCATTGAGAAAATCAGAGAAATTTTGTGTACATATAGTAGTATAATGAGAATCTATTTTTTTGTCGATAAGAAACATTGCAAAGTAAAACCAACAAGTTGGTCAAAATTCAATGTGAAAACCAAGTCACAATATTTCCATAACAAGAACTCTTTATCCTACTACCTCCTCAACCAAATTGCATCCTCAAGTCAAAACTCATAGCATCAAGATATATAAATCATAATCAATATATAGATAGGGTAAGATCTCCTAAAACCTCATCACATTATTATCATAGAGAAAACCTAGGGCAGTCATGTCACCTAAAGGGGAGTTATGTAAGTCAAGGGTTCTAATTGGGGAGGCAAAATTGAAATAGTCAGATTATGTCTAACCTGACTCGGATACCATGCTATAAGGAGTGGGATCCAAAGGGGAACCACTCCCTACTAAAATAAAAAGGCAACATCCCAAACCAAACACAAACATGATTTTTTTTCCAAAGGGATGAAACCAATTTATTCAACATGAATGTATCATAACACCAAAGTTTAGCAGCATAATAAAAACATTGAATATATTCAATTTATCATAAGATTACAAAAGTACATCAACATCATCCCCCATAAGGGTTTACATAAAGGGTACATCATAAGGATCTAGTAGAGGGAAATCTAAACCATAACAACTTTGTCTCCAAGCTTTAACTCCTTAAGTCCAAGTCTTCATGCCATGTCATCCAAGTCCTTCACCTAGGGTTGGAAGCATACCCCAGCAAGAAGAGAAAAATAGAAGACATCAGCAAAGGCTGGTATGTGCATACTAAAAAGGAAAATGAGAAATTTAAAAGAATAAAGGACATCAAGTATAAAAGGTTTCCCATAGAAAATAAAAGGACAACCCAAGTGGGTATCAAGACAAATGATTTGTAATAAAAAAAGAGATACTTGCCATAAAATAATAATAAAAGTGGTGCGACAAAAGCACACAAAATATTTGGGAACAAAACCCATCACTACAATAAAAACTTGCATGCATGTAGAATAACATTAACATTTAATGTATATCGCATCACCACCATAACCACATATTATGGCATCACCACCATAATCTTCAGGGGAGTAATGGCATCACAGCACAATTACCCCAGGACATGAATCACCATCTACACCCTCTGTTGGTAAAATACACAATAAGTATCACCACATAATGTGCACAAGTTATTCAAAGAGACATGCATAATGTAGAAGCAAGTAAGAAATATAGTCAGAATACACAAAATTGCCATCACATAAATGGACAATATAAACATCCACCTCAAGGTGGGCACACGATATCACATATCATCAAATAGTGTTCCAACATGAACAAAGAATAAGTTAGAGTCCAAGAGAATGTCAAATTAGATAACATGATCACAAGATAAATAACAAATAAGTTAGTTCACATGAACCATAATTTTCAAAGAAAAAGAGATAATGTGTAGGCAAGTGTCCATAGGACCAAGAGAAAGATAAAAGTAGGCAAGTTGCTCAATGTGAATAATAGGATATGTAAACATACCTTAAACTTTTGTCCTAGAAACACTCTTCACCAATCTAGTTGTTTTCAAGATCAACTTTGCCTAAGTACAAATTATTCACATGTATTAGGGTTTGTCATATGCATTAATATAAAGAAAATCCTAGTTTTGTACTTTCACACAAAACTTTAATTTATACTATGAAAACATCAC
The DNA here is from genome assembly GCA_963693085.1 of Alisma plantago-aquatica. Lineage (NCBI taxonomy): Eukaryota > Viridiplantae > Streptophyta > Magnoliopsida > Alismatales > Alismataceae > Alisma > Alisma plantago-aquatica. Next base: position 640,368,478 of record OY856413.1, on the reverse strand, counting down.
CATTGATCTAGTTAGGTTCTCCTTATTAAGAAAATATATAATTTTTCATATTCTGGAGTTATGATGATTAAAGTGTATTTTTGGTGATTTTTATGTATTAAATTCATTTTTAGAAAACACCTTTTGACAAAACTCAAAACCAAGACTTTAAAGTATTTTTATTAGAAAAAACATATTTTTCTAATTCAAAAACATATTTTACTTTAATTTTTGGATAAACGAGTCAAGAGTTATTAATTTTCAAAGCTCGGACAATCAGAAAAATCCAAAATTAGAGATAGGCTGATCAACAGTCAAACCTTTGCTTAGTTGGCCCGATCGGGCTTTGCCACCTAGAGCGGCCCACCAGAAAAACTCAGAAAAAAAAACCTCAGCACCGCCAAAAATAAAATGAGAAGGGTGAAAAGAAAAAATTGCCCCTCGATAAAAAAAACAAAGAAAAGAAGGAACTACGAGGGTTAGAGTAGGGAAAGCATAGGGGTCGTCCCCTTCACAGGCTTGTAGCGCCATGGCAACAACAGGTTGAGCTCGTATTTGGGGATAACTGCCTCGAGCAAGGAATCTTGATTCCAGAGAAACAAAAACAAAGATGGTTTGTCGAAGTTTCTTACCTTCAGGCAGATTTAATTGCGGTGAGAAGAATCACAATTGAAGTTCACCGGAAATCTTGACCAGCAAATGAGTTGTAGTGGACGAAGAACATAAATATGAACCAATCGGCCTTGGTGAAAGATAGAGAAGATCACAATGGAAACCAAAGTTGGTTTAGTTATTTATAGGGTTGATCTTAGGATGTGTGGGACCAACCTCCGATGGGTCAGTGGAGAAGAAATTGGGTGAAAGTCAAATAACCAGAGATAGGTGCCGAGTAATACATATATAGATGTGAAATTTGATGAGGAACTTAATGGCGAAGAAATTTTGGGGAAAGATGGATTGTGGGAGGAGAAATTGCAAAAACAAATTAAGGTGTATTGTGTGGCCGATTTCCATAACCAGTATAAGAAAGGTGACGACTGTGAGTCATTGGATCACGGATCCAATGGTCTAGGTTACGTGTGTGTGATTAAAACAAGTGTGACACATTAAATGTTATCCTATTGGATTTCAAGTAAGGTTTTATTTAATTTATTTTCCTTTTTCTCTCTCATCTTTTGAGGTTGCAAACAAATCCCAAAATTAATGAAAATTAATACATGGACTATTTTTTATATGAAGAATCTGAATATGTAATTAGATTTACCTTCTCATGACTTTTAATGTGTTAAACAAATCAAATCATATTTTCTCTTGTCTCATACATTAATGGCTTTAGGATTCTCAAAAATTAATGATACTTCACCTATAAGTCATATTAAGTGTCTTGGATATGAATTTGCCATCAATTTTATATTTTGGAGTTGTTTGTAGATTTCTTTTATATTTTGAAAGTTATACACACTTTCTCTCTCCAGATTTCATCTTTTAACCAAACATCTTCCAAATTGGATGAAAATTCACCCAAAGGCTATATTTATTATGTAGAATATGAATCAAAGATTATTTTCCATTTTGAGGTCATTTATTATTTTATTTGATATTTTGGGGAAATCGCAGATCTTCTCTATCCAAAATAAATTAAATTAATTATTATTATGTGAATAATGTGAAACTTGATTTCCAAGGTAATTGGGACCCAAGGAACATGATTTTTAACGTAGATTTCACTTTTGGGGTTTCCTTTAATGAGCTATGACACAATTAGTATTTTTGTCTATTAAAATCACATTATTACTTAGGTTATCATATTATTTCACTATTATCATTAGTGCTCATCCATTTATGTTCCATAGCTTAATATTATTACCAAATACTTAAACGAAATTTTATATAATTCATTATTATCTCATGTGACATATTTTATGTGTCTATTATTAGCTTAAGACTAGTGTGAGAACATTAGGTTACATTAGGGTGATTTATGTGTGCATTAGCTCATTAGAGTTATACTAAATATCTTTTAGGTCTAACCCCAAACTTGTTGTCTTAGTCTAAAAGGATAAAGTTCTAGGGTAGGGTCCAAGATTTGGTATGTTACACCAAGGAACCGATCCTTTTAGTGCTTCTCAAGTAGTAAAGTATGTTCTTTATCGTAATCCAGTGACTCTCACTGGCATCTGGCATATACCCTTTCATCATGTCCAACTCATGTGAGATTGCTAGATAGGTATATATATATATATCCTCTCATCATGTGCAATACACAGAGATGACTGGATATCCTATTAAAATGTCCAATACATATGAGATAATTGTATATATTCTTGACATCTCCAATACATACGAGATAATGGGATATATAACATGCATTCAAAATAGATGTAGTTGTGCTTGCATATGGCATCTATCCATGTGTTCCTATTTGTTACAAGAACTGGGACACTAGGCTCCTAAGAGACTAACTCCATTGAGCATGGACAAGTTTTCTCTCATTCAGTCTTGCATGTTGAACCCATTCAACATCTTGCCAATGTATGTGCTCTTTCTTAGGTCAAGAAGCTTTTCATATCTATCTTTATAGATCTCAATCCCTATCACATAGTATTCTTTGCCTAAACCCTTCATATAGAAGGTACTTTCCTTGTCAGGTCTTAATATTTATAGGATAAGGACGTTACTCCCCATAATTCTATGGGATACAAATATGCTCCCACCAAATATTTTGTAATCACAGATTTCATATTCATTTTGACTCCAGTCAAACTCTTTGATTGTCTTATCAAATAGAAGATTCTAACTCTAAGTTTCTTGCTTCAATCCATAAATTGACCTTTGTAGCTTATAGACTTTATTTGCATTATTGGAAACTTGAAGGATGTGTCACATACACATCCTCATAATTATGCCAATTAAGGAATGCAGTTTTAACATCCATATGCCAAATCTCACAGTCATACTAAGTTGTAATAGTAATAATGCAAGGTAGATTTAACCATGGTAACTAGTGAAAGATTTCATCATGTTCAACACCTTAAACTAGTTTGAAACTCTTTGCTATCAATTTACCCTCCCATGTTGGTATTCTTACATAGACCCAAATGCACCCTATAGGTTTTGCCCCTTCAGGTGGATCTAGCAAGTTCATACCTTGGTGTACATGGAGTCTATTTTGGATCTCATGGCCTGAATCCATTTCTCAGATTCTGGTTCCTCAATATATTTCTAGGTAGGTTGTTGAATCATCACTTATGGTCATCTTACCACACTTTTGAGTAGAAGATATCATAATATTTTAAACTCAAGGTGTTTTCTACTAGAACTATAAGATTTTATCTTACATAAGGAACTTGATATCCCACAACAACTTGTGATTCTCATTGTTCCCATTGTACCTCTTTTAGGTTCAATGTTTTCTCGTATTTCTTGAAAAATTTTAGTTCTGCTTTTTTTTGATAAGTTAAAATACTACTATGATCAAAGGAAGTATAGGGGAAAACATCAAAATCCCGTATACTGAACATGGTCTACATGAGACCCCACATCCTAAGAGCCATGGTATCGACACCCACCATGCTCTTTGGGTTCACTTTAAAGAACCAAACCACCCTATTGCTAATTACATCAAAAATGTTAAGGTTTCCCCTTGGCCTCTTGTCGTGCAACCTGCTGTTTCTTTCACCCCATATGTGAAAGATAAGAGAGGTGAAGAAGATCCCCCCCCAAGCATTCATTCCTCAGGTTATTGTTGGTCCTCTCCAAAATCCAGAGTAGTGCCTCATTAATCTCAAGGGGAGCATGTCCTCCCCACCCACACTTCATCCCCCCTCTCCTCCAAAGGTAGGCAGTGTAGTCACATTCGAAAAAGAGATGCCTATGTGATTCTAAAGCCTTGTTACACAACATAAAAATAGGGTAACAATTTAACCCCCAGTTGATCAACCTATCCTTAGTAGGCAGGCGGCCCATGATGGCCCAATAGGCACCAAAGCTTCACTTTGGGAATATGGACTTGGTCCAAACTACAGAATGCCAAAGGACATGCGGTAGGTGTTTGTTAAGGTTCCATGGTCTGAAAGGTAGTTGTGTTCCGCCATTCTGGTCATGTAGCAGGAAGTGGCTGCTCAGCTATTCACAAACATCATTCATTTTCCTCCAAATTATAGAACACTCAGACAGTAGTCATTCCCCATGACTCCATACATTTCCTTCATCCAAATCACCCAAGGCAATTCATTGCAGTTCAGAAACATGTCCACTCTTCTAGCTGTAGCTCCCCAAGCAATGTCTAGAGGATAGGTTAGACCCAAACCCCCTGTGAATCGAGGTTGAGCCACTGTCTCCCAACAAACACCATGCGCACCTCCACCCCAAAGGAAACTAGCTATAATAGCTCTGAAATTCTCAAGGATGAATTGTGGAAATTCAGTCTGCCTACACCAGAAATCAACTTTTGCATTAAACATTGATTGAATAAGGACAGCCCATCTAGCCAAGGAGATGGATATCCCACTCCATTTTTCAACAGTAGTTCTCAGGTCAACCACACACTTCATGTAATCCACTCCTCTTCCTCTCCCTCCTGACAAGGGAATGCCCAAACATTTTGTCGGGAACTGTCCTTCCATCAAACTAATCACGTCCTTCAGGTGGCCTTTCCTTGTATCACATGATTTGGAGAGAAAGACTTGTGATTTCAGCTCACTCATATACAAATTCATCATCTATCCAAAAGTCTTCATCACTCTTCTCACATTACTCAGATATTTGCAGTGACCCGCAATGAAAAAGAGCATGTCGTCTGGGAATATCATATGAGAGGAAACTCTCGTACCATTAACCTTGAAAGGTTTAACAAGCCCCTCATGCTCGGCAAAGTTAGTTAAGTAGGTCAGATTCTCCATAATCAGTGTGAATAGGAGAGGGGAGATTGGATCTCCTTATTGGAGACTGTTGGTCGCCTTGAAGAGACCATGCGGGACACCATTGATTAGCATCGAGAATGAGGTGGCATGTACACATTGTTTTATAATCTCAATCCATCTCTCGGAGAACCCCAGATCCAACAACGTGCTCCATAAAGTATCCCAACTGACATGGTCATACTCCTTGGCTATATCCAACTTAATACAAGCCTTCTTAGATGTATTCTTAACTCCAAACTCAAGCAGGAACTCATTGACAAGAAGAGTATTATTAGATATGGACCATCCTTTGACAAAGGCCGCTTGATTTGGGGAAACCATTAGTGGGAGAATTGCTTTTAATCTACTGGATAGCTCCTTTGCAATAATTTTGTAGATGATCGAACAACACTCTATTAGCCTGAAATCAGAGATGGAAGTCGGAGAAGACTTCTTAGGGATTGTAAGGACCCTAACCCATGTTTTGGGCTAACCCTATTTGCTTTGCTTAAGTAAGGTGCTTAGAACCTTAATCTAATCCTTCAAGCATTTTTTGATATCATGTAACAAGCTTATGATTACAGTTTGGTCCCATTTAGATGTTGTTTGAGCAATGTTTTCTTGTTTTGGACCAAAGTGCAATTTACCAAAAGTAAGGGGTTATATTGCAATATATCACATGTAGAGCATACCTTTAGTTCTCTAGCATCTTTATATAGAGAATGATGTTATGGGGCGCCTTATGAAGGGCCTATGTTCCAAGTTTGAGCTTGGTTGGATGATGCTTGTGCTTTATGTGCTAATTTAGGTATAAATTGCAAATTACCCAAAGTAGAGGGCCAATATGCAATTTACCTGCTCTAGACTTTTCTTGCTTTATTTTGGCATCACCTAGTACATGGATGAAGGCTTGGTCACCTTGTTTGGATGATAGTTGAGGAGTGACATCTCTATATGGTTTTTATGCCTTATATGTCACATGTGCTATCTTGTCCTTTAGTGTATCAGGTAGAGCTTGGAGTTTGTATTGGTTTAGGGGGAGTGTCGCCCATGGAAGATGATCAGATGCATGATACATATCCTAGAGTGTATCACCATGTCGTGCATGTGGAGTTTGGGTGGCAACAAGAGGCGTTAAGAGCATGGGCAAGTGGCATCTAAGTTTATGTGGGTATGACACCTTTCCTTTGCTACCTCTCTCTTCCTTGGTGTATATAACTCCCTTCCTCCTTAACCAAGTGATTCTTTTCAGCCACCTCCTTCCCCTTCCTTTATGGGACGAGCTTGGGAGATTTTGGAGCTAAGGAAAACCCCCATGGAACTTGGGAGGCCGAGCTCCTTGCCCATGGAGATTTCTTGCTCAAGATCCGACCTTGGTGAGTCATGCTTCTTTGCTAGCTTTCCCTTGTGCTTTCTTCTTCATCTCCTTCCTCCCCTCTCGGAAATGGATGGACCCTTGATGAGAGTAGGCAAGGTCGTGGTTCTCTCCCTCTTTACTTCTTATTGAGCTAAGCATAACCATGGCTTCTTCTTCTCTTTCATCTTTTGTTTCTTAAGGTGATGATGATGGTGCCGAAGGCATGTTTAGAGCTTTGGATGGATGATGATCATGGTGAAGAATGTGGGTTTGCGGATTGGATCAAGAATCTTGATGCCTTTCATGGAGATCCTCTTAAGACGGGTTACATAACTCTTAACCATCTCTATTATGTTCACTCCTCATATGTACTTAAATCGATTCTTGTCTTTAGATCGATACCTTTTTCTATGATATTTGTATATGTGGAACTTGAAATCTGATCTAATGGGAATGCTACATTTTATTACTACCTTTATCTTGTGTGGGATGTTAAGGGGTGTCTTGAGGTTGAAGATGACTAACAAGATATGCTTTGGCTACCTGATATGGTGTTTTACCCGATATAGAGCTTTGCCTGATATAATACCTTGCCTGATAGGTTATGCTTTGGTTGATGAATTATGAGCAATGCCCCTCTCATTTAGTTGAGAGGTGAGCTTAGGATTCCTTGATCCAAATATGTATGGTGGTGAGTCCTTGGGAAAAACCCCTCTCTCACTTTGTTGTTGAGAGGTGAGCCTATGCTCTAGATGGTTGGGCGACATGTTAGCTTGGCCGATAGGAGTGTTGACCTTATTGCTGAGATGATGTTCTACCCTAGCTGTTATTGGTTGGACGATATGGTGATGACCCACCTTGCTTCCCGATATGTGATAGAGGTTGTGTAAGACCCCTCTCACTTAGTTGTTGAGAGGTGAGCCAACTCTCTTGATCTATTAGGGTTTGTGGTGGTCTTGAGGTTGAAGATCACCAGCCAAAGATCGATGTCTTGTTGCCTGATAATATATTGATGTGAGATGCCTGGTATCCCCTTAGTTGGGTCTTGGATGATATGCTAGAAGAGTGTCTAGTTGACCCCTTTGACCGATATGAGCCCTTAACCGAGTTGATGTTTACCTGATATCCCCCTTTTCTTTTAGTTTGGGTTTGGGCGATACAGCAGTATGAGGTTTGGGTGACATAGTAGGAAGATGCCTTGGTGATCCTTCACCTGATATGGTGCTTTGGTGTTATGAGGTTTGCTTCCCGACATGGTCATGTTAGGCTGATCCTTGATGAGGGCAATACCCTTAAAGGTAGTGTTGCCCGATACCCTAGAACCCTTAGCGTGTTTTGGTGTTGTTGTTGTTGTATCCAGGCGATATGGTTTTGTATGCTTTGCACGATACCCTTAGAAGAGAGCCCTACCCTTGAGTAAGCTTTTGGGTGATACTGAGTATCCCTTGCTCGATACACCTTGGTGAAGGACTTAACCCGATATCTATGCCAACGTGACACACACCTTAGAGTCCTTGGCCGATACATCAGTCTTCTGAGGTACATGTTGTTGGCTTGCCCGATATCATCAGCCCTATTGTAGGTACATGTTGTTGGCTTTCCCGATATCATCAGTGCTGCCTTATCGAGGCATGTAGGTCCCCTGGAAGCCAACTTGGTAGTCGAGGAGGTGGAGGCTGAGATGTAGCAGGTCTCATCTTTTTGACCTGTATATATAATTTCATATCAATTGACTATATATATACACACTAACAAATTAAAGTAATGAAAATTATCATACAATATCAGTAATATGAGAAACCATTTATGTCAAACCCTTCATAAGACATAACATTCAATTTTGGTTTAAAGGTGAGGCATTTGATGGTTTCTGTAAGATTATCTGGTGTTTGAGATAGTTGATGTAAGGCTTTATCTTCAAACCACTTAATAAATGTCTTGTTATGCTCTCTATCAAGCCACATTGAATTGGATCGAGGATATTGTCTCTTGATGAAATTGGTATGTTCCTCGATATAAACACTCACTTCGTCGATGTTGTGTAAAATATACAAGTGACCTTGCTCCAACTGCTCACGGCTGATTACTTTCACCTGTGATCCCAAAACTCCTTTGCCAAAATGCTCCTCAATATTCTTGTCATTCACGGGAGTGTCATTACAACTTAGAAAGTCATTACAAAAATCCATAACCTCTCTCGCCACATAACCCTAAATAATACTCCCTTCAGGCCGATAACAGTTTCGAACATCACCTTTAAAAATGCTCATGTATCGTTCAAAGGGATACATCCAATGCAAGAAAACTGGTCCCAACATTTTCACTTCCCTAGTCAAGTGGACAACAAGATGTACCATGATATCAAAGAACGACGGAGGAAAATACATCTCAAGCTGACATAGGGTAACAACCACTTCTCTTTGCAAATTATCGAGAGTATCAGGGTCAATAACTTTGATGCACAGACTGTTGAAAAAGAAACAAAGTCTGGTGATTGCAAACCTTACATGCTTTGGCAATATAGATCTAATTTCCACAGGCAATATTTTTTGCATTAGAGTGTGACAATCATGAGATTTAAGACCTATCAACTTCAGATCTTTCATTGATACCAATGTACCGATGTTGGATGAGTAACCCTGTAGCACCTTAACATTTACCAAGCATTCACAAAATGTTTTCTTCTCCTTTCTAGAAAACGTGTAACAAGCGGGAGGTAAGTATGTTCTCGATCGCTACTAACTACTTCTGTTAATTCTGTCCTTATTCCCATTTCATGTAGGTCCATTCTGGATTTTATCCCATCTTTAGTCTTACCTGGTATATTCAACAGAGTACCGATGACGCTATCACATACATTTTTCTCAACGTGCATGACATCGATACAATGACTAACTGTCAAAGAACTCCAATAAGGAAGATCCCAAAATATCGACTTCTTCTTGAATAAAGACTTGTCACTCCTTGTTGCCATCGTACATTGTGATCTCTTACCAAATTCATTGGTGATGTCTTTCACTCTTTCATAAACATCCTCCCCTGATATAGGTTTAGGTGCACTATGTTCCTCATTCCATCCATTGAATGCTTTGCGCAACCTACGATACGGATGAAATTTTGGAAGAAACCTTCGATGAGCAAGATATACAGTCTTGCCGCCATGTTTTAGTCGTATTGAATTAGTGTTCTCTTCACATATAGGACACTCTTTAGATCCTTTGACACTATATCCAAACAAATGCCCATATGCTGGAAAGTCATTCACAGTGCAAAACAACATAGCATGCAAACAAAATGTCTCACTTCATGAAGCATCATAGGTCATCACACCTTCACCCCAGAGCTTCTTCAAGTCATCAATCATAGGTTCAAGATAAACATCGATATCATTTTTAGGTTGTTTAGGGCCCGATATCAAAGACGACAGCATAACATACTTATTTTTCATACACAACCAGGGAGGAAGATTGTATATAACAAGCATAACTGGCCAAGTGCTATGTTGGTTGCTCAATGTCCCATACAGATTCATCCCATCTATACAAAGCTCAAGTCTTAGATTCCTATCCTCTTCACCGAATTCAGGGTACAATAAATCAATCTTCTTCCACTGTGGGGAATCAGATGCATGTCGTAGGATCCCATCATTATTTTTCTTAACATCTGCATGCCACCTCAAATTCTTCGCATCTATAGGATTGGCAAAAAAGCGTTGAAACTATGGTATTATAGGTAGATACCACATCACCTTGGCGGGAGAACCAGTTTTGGACTCCCCCGAAGTCGTCAATTTATACCTTGACGCACAACATTTCGGACAATCTTTCAAATCCACATAGTTCTTTTGAAATAATACACAATCATTCTTGCATGCGTGTATCTTCTTGGCCTCCATTCCCATTGGGCACAACAATTGCTTTAACCGGTATGTTGAGATCGGCAGCTCGTTTCCTTCAGGAAGAATTTCTTTCAACAAAGACAACAATGACGTGAAGCTTTTGTCGCTCCATCGATTGTTAGCTTTCAGTTTATACAATCTCAACACAGCGCTAAGCTTTGTAAACTTACAACCCGTGTATAACGGTATCTCAGCATCATGCACAATGTTTCTAAACATGGGAGGTGGATCAGTTTTGGTGTGCTCTACCCCACAACTATCCAGCATCGCATCAACGATGTCTACTGGAACTGATTCGTTCACATCTATGTCATCGAAGGCAATTTCTTCTTCCACACAAGCACTGCTATCAACATCCACTGGTTTTGGGTTTGAAATCTCTCCATGCCAGTGCCATTCTGTATAGCCTTGTACAATCCCGTTGCACATGACATGACTTCTGATTTCATCACCAGTACTGACTTTCAAGTTGTTACCGCAATGCCTACATGGACAGTAGAAACTATCTCCAGGTTGTTTCCTATGTTCCTCGGCAAATATAATAAAGTGATCAAGACCAGAAATAAACTCTGGGGTGCAGCGATTGCGAATGGACATCCATGATCTATCCATTCTATGATCAAAGAGAAAATCAGTATATATTACAACAAGATTAGGGTCTAGGGTAAACATATTAGAGTTTATGGTTAAAAATTTAGGGTTTATACATGTGATGTCATTCTTATATATAATAAATGTGTACCACCTATCCCATTCTTGAACACCTAATCTCACTAGTAAGTGTATAATGTGTGTTGGGTTTTCAAGAAAATTTCGGCAGCATTTCCCCGCTGTTCTCCAAGTACATATGTACTTAGAGAACAAACGGGGAAATGCTACCGGAATTTTCTTGAAAACCAAATACACATTATACACTTACATCCTAAGTGAGATTAGGTGTTCAAGAACAGTCCCAAACTGGGGACTATCCAAGATTTACTCCTAATGAGTAAATCTTGGACGGGTTTCTAGGCCAACAAATACATGTATATATGTTGTCGTTCCAATACCTACAATCCTAGTTTCATCATTCATATCCTAGGTTTCATGTAACATCATTTAATCTAGGTATCATATTCTATAACATTGATTTTAACATTTTGAGTGTCCATGCATGTTCATCGTCAAGATAAAGATACACATAATTAAACAGCAAGAAGAAATATATGCAAATCAACAGCAAGTCAATAGCACCTGCAACAACACAAATGCATGATTCAATACTGTTATAATGTATTAATTAGGGGTCAATCTTGAAGTTTTAACTAGAGCTTCATATATCAACATACATACTAGGTCACATAATCATTTTAGAAATTGAAGACTCACATGTGAGTTAAGTTTGAGACATCAATGTATCTTTAACACGCATGTTTCAAGGTTCAAAGCACATAATCAAATCAAATTATGATGCTAGAATGGACAAGTTTAATATAAGTAAATACAAATCAGTAGATAAGTAAATACAATTCAGTAGATATATAAATTCAATTCAGTAGATAAGTAAATACAAATCAGTAGAAGTAAATATGAATCAGTAGATAAGTAAATACAAATCAGTAGATAAAAAATACTAATTAGTTGATCGAAATCAGCAACTTAGGACAAAGTCCATCACTTAGCAGAGGGGGTTGACCTTGGGCGACGGAGGGCAGGGAGCAGACGGAGAAGGATGGGCAGGGAGCAGGTGGAGAGGACATATGGGAGTCAGTGAGCACAAAGGGTCGGCGAGCACGGAGTGTCGGCGACCAGAGAGGGAGAGGGCCTGCGAGCAGAGAGCTGCCAGTGAGCACAGAGCCTTCGGTGAGCACAAAGGGTCGATGAGAAGAGAGGGAGACCAGCGGAGTCGGTACCACAGAGCAGCGGCGTGAGCACGGAGGGTAGGGAGCGGCGTGTCGGCGGAGCACGGAGCAGCGGAGGCGCGAGCACGGAGCAGCGGCGGGAGGCAGAGCACGGAGCAAATCGTCAGACCTATTTTTGCGGGGATGAAATAGAGAAAGGGGAATAGTCGGCTTCGTGTGGCACTATAAAGTTAACCATAAGCGTCGGTTATTTAAAAAAACCGACGCTAATAACAATAGTAGTCGGTTACCATAGAAAAATCGATACCACGGGGGTGTAAAAATTTCCGCGCGTACAGCGTGGGAAAACCCATAAGCGTCGGTCACTGTTGTAAAATTGACGACCAAAATGTGCCCAATTTCTGTCTTGTGAATAACCTTTAGTCGTCGGTTTATTAATTAATAACCGACGCCATATGTTAAATTTTGGAGGTAATTTTTTTCGCTGGAAATTTTGGATTTGGCAGTTAATTTTAGGTGTCGGTTTGTTATTAAGGAACTGACACTGAATAAAAGTGATACACGTGTCTGGTCGCCCTTCACAGATTGATGTCGGTTTATTTTATAAACTGACGTTGTATTGTTTAGGTGTCGGTGTATTTATACAACCTACGCCTTTAAAAGTGACGTTATAAGTCATTTCTGTAGTAGTGGCATTAACTAAATACAGATGAACTTTCATGTAGTTTGCCCTGGCCATAGATCCATCATCGTCAGGAGTTTGGTGATGGTGAAATGGGTTCTCTTGCGGGTTAACCCGGAACATATATTGTTTAATATGTGGGGTGCGCCTACACCCTAAGTAGCAGTGCATGTTTAGAGCACGGTTTTAGGCCCGTGGCTCAGTGTGGTTAGAGCATGGTGAATAGGCCCATGGCTCAGGATATGTGATGGAGCATGGTGAACAGGCCCATGGCTCAGTGATGATGGAGCATGGTGAACAGGCTCGTGGCTCGGTTTTCTAGTGTCGATACCTATACCAAGGTGGGCTAGGCAGAGGGTAGCCTTACCCTATGGCTGAGACCACTTAAGCAAGAGACTGCGGTCCTACTTTGGATATCATGCACTGACCACGAGGAGGTGAGGTCATGGATTCTGGCTCTTCCATTAACCTTGTATGGCACCGGCTTTGGGTTTCACAACTGAAGGTTGGATTTGAGCGGTACGGCTCACTTCCTTAGGGCATTATAATTCATAATCAAGTCATATAGTATCTTTTCTTAGGGCAAATACGAAACATTAGTTGAGGCATTGGATGATGTAAGCTTTCTCATATGTTCTCTATATACATGTTCTTCATATTCCTTCTTGTATAACCGGTTAGTTATTACCTATTGTTTAAATTGATCTATCTACTCAGTTATCTGTGATAATAATAAAGTCGGTAGAGGGTTATGTTTTTCGCTGGGACTGTGTGTCTCACCCCACTGGTTAATAACCTTTTTAGGTGGATGTTCCTGGTGAGATAAAGATCATGTGGCTGAGATGATATGCAGAGTTATCGTACCTGGTGGAATAGATAGTGTCTAGCAGTAGAGTCCTATGTGTCATCCCTATACACTCAGGTCTTCGGGAGAGTTTTCTATGTTTCTCATATGATGATCGATGTATGGTTTTCGGCTTATGTACCTTGATGTAACAAATCAGCATGTGGAACAGTTATTTCATGTAATGAGATGATGGGAAATTATGTTGTAGCACCTTGAAAATATGTTATGAAAAGAAAGTGTTGGCTTAGATGTAATATGTCTCATCTTATGGTGCTTGTTGTAAATCAATTTTAATTTCCTGTGGTTTTTAGTAATCCGCTGGTTAGTACGTAATCATGTTTTATTTGAGATGGGATGTTTAAAGTGGTTGGTATCAGAGCTCTAGGTTCGCCAAGTCTACAGGGACACTAGGAATAGGATTAGGATGGTTTCTAAGATTGGACCATGACATAAAATATGGTACATACTACCTAATCTTAGTACTTGATGCCATGGCCATGTATTCAAATATTGAAGATAAAGGTAAGTGTGGAGCCTTAGATTGTTTCCTCTGGTCAAGTAGTCATTCTAGAGCAATATAAAGAGCATAACAAATCAGGAAATATGACGTTAATACCTTCATCATGTTATAAAAGAGGTAAATGAATGCACCATAACCCCTTAATACATGGATGCTTGGTAATAAAAAGAAGAAGTAACAGTTCTACAAAACCTAAATCCATATGAGAATATGATGAGATAAGTTCTTGAAACTGTAATCTCAAGAGATATACCTGGAAAAAGATAGAATAACCTATGATAACACGGTAAGTTAAAGCATAAAACTTACACAAGATGAAGAAGATGCCTGAAAACCAAGATAAAGTTAAAAGAAAGAGAAGCACAAGTGATGAGTAAACCAGATGGAACCTGAGATAATCTCAGACCAACCAATGAACATAAGCAAGAATAAGAAAGTATAAAGTGCAATTCATGATAAGTGAAGGAGAACAAGGGAGATGATCCATGTTCAATAAAGAATAAGTGAAGAGTAATGATCTTTTCCACAAAGAGAGAACCAAAAATGTGATATAATCAGAAAAGGATCATGAAAATGATAAAACAACAATAAGGGGAAAAGTGTAATGACATGTAATGGTCTTGATGATTCATGTGCTGATTGTAAGGAAACCAAGAAGAAATTGGATAAAACCAGATGGAACAAAGTTTAATGATGCATAAATAGTTGAAAACTCATGTAAGGATCAAAGAGAGTGATAATATCCTCCCCTTTGATATGAAATCATAGGTGTTGATGGGGTGATGGGAGGAGTGTGTTCCCTTGTGTTCCTTCTTTCCGAGGAGGTGGCAGTCAAGTGGACCTTGTGTCACTTGATATGTATGCTTTTGGAGTGATCTCTGGTTGGATACTTTGAAAAGTATCAGTTAATCTTGGGCTTTAGTTTCCAAGATGGAGATGTCTGTGATAGATGATGATGGTAGGATCCTCCTGACACGTTTTGATCTGGTGACGACGGTGGATTATGGATGTGATATCGAAAATGATGCATTTTGGCTCATGAGATTGGGTACCAAGGTAAGGAATCCTAGTATACGAGAAGTGCCAAGTGTATGAGAAGGTGAGCACATGCCTTCTGGTAAGAGAGTTAAGAAACATGGATCATGGAGGTATGGTGGTGAACCGTCTTGATAGATCATCCTTAACCTTGAACTCATAAGAATGAAGCTTGTTTTGGAGTTTGGACCTATGTGGTGACCCTTGAGGCAGCAGTTCAGCATCACAAAGGAATGTTGATGAGGATAAGCAAGTGAGGACCGGATGGTTTGACCAGAAAGTAGAAGGCAATAGTTAGACCCCATGACATGAGTTAACTAGAAATGGAAGGTTAACTGAAGTGAGCTGGTAGGTCAGATGGAGTCACTCCATTCTACTTTGTCTTCTTCTTGCCTCTTATCTACCTTAGTTGATCCAGTTTAGGATGTACCCTCCTTTGAACGCTTGTAGTATGTTTGTCATATGTTTCCTTCTTGTTTAGTCAGGAGAGAGATAGCCTATTGTTGAGCACCTTGCTGGATGACCTAGTTGTGTTGGATGAAGTATATCCTTCTTGTATCCTTTCTTTTTCTAGACATGACAGTTAAGTGAATATCTTTCCACTTGACATATCGAGGATCGAGATAACCCTAGGAATGGATATCCTTGGAAATATGGAGAAGTTGGCTTTTGTTTGACCTGGCTAAGTGCTCATAGTATGGCTATCACCTGAGGGGTTTATACTCCACATAAACATGATGACGGAAGGTATGCACCCAAGGAAAAGAACTATTGTAAGATTGTCGTGGGAAAAGTTCATCAAGTTAAGCCTGATTCCTTGGAATACTCCTATCTAAGTCTCAATTAAAGGAAGGTCCAGGCATGATGTGCATCAGTTGGAGATGAATGAACAAGGTTTGTGATAGTGCATATCTGTTACCACCCGAGTTGGTGCTTGTTGTGCCCTTCGAACTGATATGAATTTGTGGCAGCCTTGCATCCAAGATGATGTGGTGTATCTAGGATACATGCATATGTATCTTATGATAATCCCTTCTAAGATCGATCTCCCTTGGATTAGAGGCATCCTTTGTGGATGGAGAAGGAATAGTTGGAATGTATATAGCAAAAGGATAGGGATTCAAGTCATGAGAAGCATAGGTGTTGAGCTTATAAGATCAGAGTAACGTAGATCAGAGTAGCACAGTGGAAGTGTAACATGGAATGTGATATATCAGTAAAGGAACTGATACCTGAGTGATACAAGTCGCATGTGATGTTTTGGTATCTAAAGAGTGTTACCAGACAAAGGATGATGAGACGGAGGGTTGAGTTTGTGACCAGTACAAGAAAACCTTGTGTTGTCTCTAGAAGAAGAGCAAGTATGTTGGTCATAGATCTATGACACCCATGAGCTTATGTGGAGTTGTATGACGCGATGCGTGAGTAACACCCATCTTCTTTTTGCTCGATATTTCAGGGACGAAATCCTTGTTAGGGGTTTATGACTTATAAGGACCCTGATGCACATTTTGGGCTAACCCTATTTGCTTTACTTAAGTAAGGTTCTTAGACCCTTAATATAATCCTTCAAGAAGTTTTATATCATGTGAAAAGCTTATGATTACAGTTTGGTCCCGTTTGGATGTTGTTTGAGCAATGTTAGGGGTTTATGACTTGTAAGGACACTAACACATGTTTTGGGCTAACCCTATTTGCTTTGCTTAAGTAAGGTGCTTAGACCCTTAATCTAATCCTTCAAGAAGTTTTGATATCATTTGAAAAGCTTATGATTACAGTTTGGTCCTGTTTGGATGTTGTTTGAGCAATGTTTGCTTATTTTGGACCAAAGTGCAATTTACCCAAAGTAAGGGGTTATATTGCAATATGTCACATTTAGAGCATACCTTTAGTTCTCTAGCATCATTATATAGAGAATGATGATGTGGGGTGCCTTTTGGAGGGCCTATGTTCCAAGTTTCAGCTTGGTTGGATGATGCTTGTGCTTTATGTGCTAGTTTTGGTGTAAATTGCAAATTACCCAAAGTAGAGGGACAATATGCAATTTACCTGATCTAGACTTTTCTTGCTTCAGTTTGGAATCACCTAGTATGTGGATGAAGGCTTGGGGACCTTTTTTGGATGATAGTTGAGGAGTGACATCTCTATATGGTTTTTATGCCTTATATGTCACATGTGCTATCTTGTCCTTTAGTGTATCGGGTAGAGCTTGGAGTTTGTATCGGTTTAGGGGGTGTGTCGCCCATGGAAGATGACCAGATGCATGATACATAGCCTAGAGTGTATCACTAGGCCGTGCATGTGGAGTTTGGGTGGCAACAAGTGGTGTTAAGAGCATGGGCAAGTGAAATCTAAGTTTATGTGGGTATGACACCTTTCCTTTTCTACCTCTCTCTTCCTTGGTGTATATAACTCCCTTCCTCCTTAACCAAGTGATCCTTTTTGGCCACCTCCTTCCCCTTCCTTTATGGGACGATCTTGGGAGCTTTAGGAGCTAAGGAAAAACCCCATGGAGCTTGGGAGGCCGAGGTCCTTGCCCATGGAGATTTCTTGCTCAAGATCCGACCTTGGTGAGTCATGCTTCTTTGCTAGCTTTCCCTTGTGCTTTGTTCTTCATCTCCTTCCTACCCTCTCGTCCATGGATGGACCCTTGATGAGAGCAGGCAAGGTCGTGGTTCTCTCCCTCTTTACTTCTTCTTGAGCTAAGCATAACCATGGCTTCTTCTTCTTCATCATCTTTTGTTTCTTAAGGTGATGATGATGGTGTTGAAGGCATGATTAGAGCTTTGGATGGATGATCTTCATGGTGAGGAATGTGGGTTTGCTGCTTGGATCAAGAAGCTTGATTCCTTTCATGGAGATCCTCTTAAGGCGGGTTACATAACTCTTAAACATCACTATTATGTTCACTCCTCATATGTACTTAAATCGATTCTTGTCTTTAGATCGATACCTTTTTCTATGATAGTTGTATATGTGGAACTTGAAATCTGATCTAATGGGAATGCTACATTTTATTAATACCTTTATCTTGTGTGGGATTGTAAGGGTTGTCTTGAGGTTGAAGATGACTAACCTGATATGCATTGGCTACTCGATATGGTGTTTTACCCGATATAGAGCTTTGCCCGATATAATACCTTGCCCGATAGGTTATGCTTTGGTTGATGAATTATGAGAAATACCTCTCTCTCATTTAGTTGAGAGGTGAGCTTAGGATTCCTTGATCCAAAGATGTATGGTGGTGATTCCTTGGTCAAAACCCCTCTCTCACTTTGTTGTTGAGAGGTTATCCTATGCTCTAGATGGTTGGGTGACATGTTAGCTTGGTCGATAGGAGTGTTGACCTTAGTGTTGAGATGATGTTATACCCTAGTTGTTGTTGGTTGGCCGATATGGTGATGACCCACCTTGCTGTCTGATATCTTATAGAGGTTGTGCAAGACCCCTCTCACTTAGTTGTTGAGAGGTGAGCCAACTCTTTTGATCTATTGGGGTTTGTGGTGGTCTTAAGGTTGAAGATGACCAACCCCAGATGTCTTGCTACCTAATAATATCTTGATGTGAGGTGCCTGATATCCCCTTAGTTGGGTCTTGGACGATATGCTAGAAGAGTGTCTGGTTGACCCCTTTGACTGATATGAGCCCTTAACCGAGTTGATGTTTGTGTGATATCCCCCTCTTCCTTTAGTTTGGGTTTGGGCGATACAGCAGTATCAGGTTTGGGTGACATAGTAGGCATATGCGTTGGTGATCCTTCACCCGATATGGTGCTTTGGCATTGTGAGGTTTGCTGCCTGACATGGTCATGTTAGGTTGATCCTTGGTGAGAGCAATACCCTTAAAGGTAGTGCTGCCCGATACCCTAGAACCCTTAGGGTGTTTTGGTGGTGTTGTTGTTGTATCCAGGCGATATGGCTTGTTATGCTTTGCATGATACCCTTATATGAGAGCCCTACCCTTGAGTAAGCTTTTGGATGATACTGAGTATCCCTTACCCGATACACCTTGGTGAAGGACTTAATCTGATATCTATGCCAACTCGACACACACCTTAGAGTCCTTGGCCGATACATTAGTCTTCTGAGGTACATGTTGTTGTCTTGCCCGATATCATTAGTCCTATCTTGGTGTAAGCATGATCATGTACATGAGAGCTTGGGTGATACTAGGGTTTAGTGCTTGGCCAATACCCTATATGAAGATTTGATAACTTGGCCGATATACCTTGCCCGATACATGCGTCCTTTTGGTTGGTTACCCGACACATAGAGAGGTTTAGACAAAGCTTGAGCAATATGGTGTTTAGATGATACATGTTGAGAGTTTTGATGGTATGGTATTATATATGAGATCCATATACTCATCCTTATGCAAGTATGCATCCTAGGATTAGAAGTTTATTGGCTTAAATGATATGCATATTAATGTTGATCATGGATGAGGGAAAGGGGAGTTGACCATGCTAGGGTTGATCCAGAGAATACCTTAGTTGTTATAAGGTTATGTGGTTCTTAGTCGACATCAATAGTGTTTGCTGGTTAATAGTGAGGGTTCGTTTGGTTGCTGCCTAGTTTTGGTGAGGATAGGTGACACCTTTGACGAATAGGTTGTGAGCCTCACTATGATGGTTACCTATGGTTGGTGATGGGTGAACCTTTGATAAAGCTTGATGATAGGTCATGGTTGTATGATCCTTAAAGATGAATCCTTAGGAATGGCGTGCATGGTGACATGAGATGTAGGGTATGGTGGGATACCCATGGTATGGTAACAGTAATGTGTATTGTTTAATATATCATCTAAGACTTTATAATTCATGAGTTCATAATAAAGTATTTTGTTCCAATCCTATAAACCTTAATCTTAATGACGTGTTAATCGTGATATGCTCTTTAAAGATTTGTTTTTGGTGATCAAGTTATCTCTTTTGCCATACATCCTAACCATGCAGGTATTATCAATTTAGATCATAGCCAGGTTAGAGCTATGATGGTTATATGATTATGTGCTTTATGTAGCACTTGGTATATGTGCAATATCTGAGTAATGATGATGTGCCTTGTTGATGAGATAACAAGTACCACCATATGATGAGAAAGGTCTGGTGACCTGATAAAGGCTGAAGTGCATGTTTAAGGTGTTATCCTCTAGTTGTGATATGAGGGATTGATATCCCATGATGATGTATGATGATGAAGCCTTGAGAGGAAGTAGCATTATGTGATGAACTGAGGGATTGATATCTCATGGCAATATGATGATTGTTGAGGGCATTGAGAATAACAGTAACAGTGTGACACCAGATAATGGAATTTAATATTCTTTATGTTTTATATGGTTGTTTAATACAACTTGGTTGCCCCAACAATCCACTTAAAATGCATTAACTAAATACAGATGAACTTTTATGTAGTTTTGCCTGGCCGTAGATCCATCATCGTCAGGCGTTTGGTGATGGTGAAATAGGTTCTCCTGTGGGTTAACCCGGAATGCATATTGTTGAATATGTGGAGTGCACCTATGCCTTAACTAGTAGTGCATGTTTAGAGCACGGTTTCAGGCCTGTGGCTTAGTGTGGTTAGATCATGGTGAATAGGCCCATGGCTCAGGATATGTGATGGAGCATGGTGAATAGGCCCATGGCTCAGTGATGATGGAGCACACCCATGGTTCAGTTTTCTAGCGCCAATACATGTACCAAGGTGGGCTAGGTAGAGGGTAGCTTAACCCTGTGGCTGAGGCCACTTAAGTAAGAGACTGCGGTCCTTCTTTGGATATCGTGCAATGACCATGAGGAGGTGATGTCATGGAGTCCGGCTCTTCCATTGACCTTGTATGACACTGGCTTTGGGTTTCACAACCGAAGGTTGGATTTGAGCGGTACGGCTTACTTCCTCAGGGCATAATAATTTGTAATCAAGACGTATATTATCTTTGCTTAGGGCAAATACGAAACATTGGTTGAGGCCTTGGATGATGTAAGCTTTCTCATATGTTCTCTATATACATGTTCTTCATATTCCTTCTTGAATAACTGGTTAGTTATTACTTGTTGTTTAAATTGATCTATCTGCTCAGTTATTTGTGATAATAATAAATTTGGTAGAGGGTTATGTTTCTCGCTGAGACTGTGTGTCTCACCCCGCTGGTTAATAACCTTTTTAGGTGGACGTGCCTGGCGAGATAAAGATCATGTGT
Source organism: Alisma plantago-aquatica (assembly GCA_963693085.1). Classification (NCBI taxonomy): domain Eukaryota; kingdom Viridiplantae; phylum Streptophyta; class Magnoliopsida; order Alismatales; family Alismataceae; genus Alisma; species Alisma plantago-aquatica. Next base: position 640,347,217 of record OY856413.1, on the reverse strand, counting down.
CTGAGATGACATGCATAGGTATCGTACCTGGTGGAATACATAGTGTCTAGTAGTAGAGTCCTATGTGTCTTCCCTGTACACTCAGGTCTTCGGGAGAGTTTTTGATGTTTCTCATATGATGATCAATGTATGGTTTTCGGCTTATGTACCTTGATGTAACAAATCAGCATGTGGAACAATTATTTTATGTAATGAGATGATGGGAAATTATGTTGTACCACCTTGAAAATATGTTATGAAAAGAAAGTGTTGGCTTAGATGTAATATGTCTCATCTTATGGTGCTTGTTGTAAATCATTTTTAATTTCTCATGGTTTTTGGTAATCTGTTGGTTAGTATGTAATCAGGTTTTATTTGACATGGGATGTTTTAGGGATCAGTCTAATGAAGGCATGGTTGGCTTGTTGAACCATTCTACCTCCCACCAAGAACCAATGAACAGCTCTGCACACATCTTGACTGACAATAGGCCAACAAGATTGGAAAATTTTGGCATTAAAGCCATCTGGACCAGGTGCCTGGCACCTATGGAGAACACCGCTCTCTTGATCTCCTCATCATCTACTATTCTTAAGAGGTTCCTATTCATCTCATCTGTGATACATCTTTGAAGATTGGATTGTGGTTGGTCTTGTCTCGTCCCCCGGTTGTACATCTCAAAGAAGAAATCCACAGCCATCTTAGCCATCTTGTCCTCTTCATCCACAAGATTACCTAGGGGATCAATGAGATTATGTATGTGGTCTCTCATGACATTTCTCTTCACAGTAGCATGATAGACTTTCATGTTTCTATCTCCATCTTTGACCCATTTAATTGTACTTCTTTTCCAATAATAAACCTCTTGTGCCTTTCCCAGTTGCAAAAGGTGTTTGTCCGCCTCATCTTCAGCCTCTATGTACCCCGTGGAAAGGGGGGATCCCCTCATATTTTTGGCAGCAATGTCAAACTCCACTATGGCTTCCTTAATCAGTAGCTCTAAGTTGATCATGTCTTTTGACCATGCCTTCAGAGCTAGCTTAAATCTCTTCAGCTTATCCACCACAACAAAGAGTGAATTACCCCTCACTTTAGTAGACTAGGACATTTTCACGGTATCCTCAAAGTTGTTCCAAAGGATCCAGTGATTTAGGAATCAAAAAGGCCTATTAGGAGTTATCTTTTAGACTAGATCAATATCCATCCAAGTGTGGTCATTGTTGGGATGGGCTCCCAATGACACAGAGGCATCTGGGAACACCTCCAACTATCTCACATTAACAAGTCCTCTATCAAGGTTACTTGCAATGCGTCTCACCGGGAATGTTTTGTTATTCCAAGTAGCTAGGCCTCCCCTCATATTTAACTAAATGAGATTAGCTTTATTGTTGGCATTGTTAAACCTCCCAAGAATCGTATCAGGGACAGAAAGACCCCCCAACTTTTCCTTGGCCTTCCTTGCATTATTGAAATCACCCACCACCAAGTGTGGAAGATCTTGTTGCGTGGTACGCACCAGGTACTCCTAGAGTATTCTCATGTCTCTCTCAGAATTGGAGCCATATATAGCTGAAATGACACAATGAAACCCACCTTAGTTGATGCAACTCAACATCAGGAGTTGGTCTGAAGTGTAAATCAATTGCACATCCCAACTGATAGGCTTCCAACCCACTATGATTTTGCCACCTTCAATCTTATCTAGATTTGAGGTGTACTCCCAACCTCTAGGGAACAATCATTTAACTCTCTCTTGAGTCTCTCTTCTAATCCTTATCTCTAGGTAAATAATTGTAATGACCCCGCCTCTCCATAACCCCCAATTAAGGGAGACCAAGAGGTCAGATTTGTTATCCCAATTTCCAGATCAAAGGTTCGACAAATAATCAATAATAATTACTGAATTCTACCATACTATACTGAAAAACTGTAATAAAATAAAACTTTGCATACCTTTTTAAAAACTTGGATGTCTAACTTCTATCCACAAGATCAGTCTATTCTAACTAATCCTCCTTGCACTTTAATTCATAAATTCACAATGTAACACTTTACTATTTTTCCTTTTCCATGTCGTACCTAAAACGCCGACAAACAAAACGTCAGTCAGCATAAATGAATATGTTGGAATGTGGTGGAAACAATAATCGTGCAACTATGATAACAATGTAAGTAACCAAATATCATTTAACAATCAAGGTTACATTTTAAGCAATACTACTCAATCCATACCTATCCCCTATCTCTGTGTTGCCCCTGTAGTGGACTTGGATACTACCTCTCTCATATGGTAGATCCTTACCCCCATGGTCCTACCTCACAGGTAGCCATTACTTAGGGTTGTGGAGTCGCATGGCCCTACCCAAAGGTAGCCCAATCTCTGACTCATGGTGACTTGATGGTCCTACCCCGTAGGTAGCCATGTACTAAGTCATCCAATCACCTGATGGACCTACCCCATAGGTAGCCATGTACTAGGTCAACCTATCAAGCTATATAGGGGACTAGGATCTGAGCTAGTAAGCATATTATCATAGGTGATAGTCATATCCACATTATAGTATGCATGAAATAAATTCATCCAACAGTTTAATTCAAGCAACTGATGAAAACTTCGGAAATCCTCAGAAAGCAAGTTTGAGATATTCATAAGCATAACTACATACCTGTCAGGCTGATTTGGTACAGAAATAATCCAATCAATGTAAGAAATCCAATAGGCAAGCAAGCACACAAAGAGATCCTGAAATATGCATATAATTTCCTATCATAAATCATGTCATCAAGATCTATTAAACCTAGATTAATTCCTAGGGTTTCTAGTCCACTTTTAGGGTTTCCATTGCAGTTAGGGTTATTCTTGTACTTTTATCACTACAAACCCTAGTTAGGAAAAAATTTCTCTTAAACCCTAATGATTGTAACCTATTTCATTCAACAGGATTAGGATCATCTTCCAACAACATATTATCACATATATCAAATTAAAATTGATCTATTTCTCTTTTACCCTGAATTAGGGTTTCTAAGTGCTTAATCATTCTTATTTAGTGTAAAACCCTAAATCATACAAGAAACATCTAGATCAGGTTCAAGTCCATTATTAACTAACCAACATGTTGCAAATATTCAATTTCAATAATTAAGTAGCAGGAACTCAACCAATATGCTCAAATAGGGTTTCTTAATCTAATACATATGCACTTTTCATTAGATTAACATAATTTTGTAAAAGGGAATAGTTTCAGGTTCTCAAATCAATTTTAATGTGTTCATCATATTTTTTTAAGCAACTTTCTCATATAAATTTTTCTCATCGGAGTTTTCTACGAATTTCTATGATTTTTGCAAAGAGAAACACTTTTTTGGATCATCAATTATTTTGAGAAAAATGTAGGTTGTTGGATTGATGGTCCACTGGACCACGCTGGATCCAATGATCCCCAACTACGTGGTTCACCCACGATCGAAATAACCAAAGGACAATATTGTCCTTACTTGAACTGAAGGCACGGGGGGCTTTTTGGTAAAAATGTCGCCTATCTTCTTCTTCCTTGCGCTAAGCACAATAGAGAGCCCGCAGTCAACCTGGAGGTTGACTTTGAGGTTCCAACCACTAGAGAGCGTGACGAAGGTACATGAAGCTCCATCTTCCTCCACCGAATTTTACTAGGCCCTCAATTGCTCGCCACGACCACACTACGACCTCCTCCTACTCGTCGGACTCCGACGAGGCTTTCTAAGAAGATGGGGGTGAAGGTCAAGGTAGAAGACGGAATTGGAAGCATGAAAACACTCCTTTCGGTCCGCCACAGAGTTTAGGTTAGAAAGATAGCATTCTAGTACCCTCTCTCACCTTCCCCCATATATTGGGTCAAAGGTAGGGATCGAGTGAATTGGGAACTTTCCGAATCATTGACCAAACCCCTACAAAGTAGGGATGGTCCTCTTTGGACTTCTCTCCCGAGTTCAACGGTGATATTCTCACAATCTAACTCCCTTTCCTTTTCCTGCAATGATCCTACTTTGGATCATCGCAAGTCTACCTAATGCAGACTCCTTGCGCCAACAGGGATTCATCCCCGATCATTGGATCGCGATCCAACGGTCCACATAAAACCTGAAATCCTGAATTATCCAATTAAATTGTGACAGCGATTTCTTAGGCAATTAATAACCACACTTTAGGTAATTTTGCAAATTGCATAACTCAAAAACCGTGCACTATTTTCCAACCAAATTTTAAGGGTTTCTCTATCTTGCCTTTATCTACTTGCATGTCAAGTTTGAGTCTAAAATTCCAAAAGAACATGTCCATCTCTTCATAGGCAAGTTACTCTTTAAACAAGTCTAAATAATGGTTATTTTCTCTTTCCTTAAACCAAAATATTGCTATATTGGACTCCTTGGACCCCAAGGAATCCTAAGATTTTGAAATCCTTTTTGAAGGATACTCATTATCCTTCTAGAAGCATATACATCCATTATTTCTCATTATCTTCTTTACTAAAAGATTTCTTTTCAAGGATTTCTCTTTATCTTTTATTTCCTTTCCCTCTTTTCCTATTTCTTTCATTAGAAATCACATATAAACAAAAATTATTCAATTGTGGCCATTAATGCCATTTTCTAGAGATTTCTATATAATTCTCATAAATACTTTGCTTAATATTCATTATCTTGTATCTTTTTCTAATATTTGGACTTTTCTTCATTTCTTCTCTTTTATATCCATTATTGGATTAATATGATAATAGGAACCACAAAATTCCTATCAAAAGTGAGATTTGCAAAGAAATCCCTTCTTTGAAGAAAAGAATACAACCTTTTCAATTAAGTCCATATTCATAAAAACATTACATTTCAATTATGAAAACACGTAAAATTGAGGTTGTAACATCCTTCCCCTCTTATAGGAATTTTTTCCTCAAAATTCCACCAAACATATAAACAAATCAGGATAAGACTTTCCATATCTGTCATTGGCTCCCATGTGGCTTCATCCTCTCCATGGTGCTTCCAAAGAACCTTTATCATCTTATATTCTTTACTCCTGAGCTCTCTCTCACCTTGGTATGTCGTACCCTTATAGGTGACTCAGGGTAAGTTAGCCTCCCTTAGGAGCTCTCTAGGTTCATTTCTTAGCCCATGGCTTGGGTACCTCCCATAGTGCTCTAGATCAGACTTGTGGAACACATCATACATTACATTATCCTGAGGGGTAAGGCTACACCCAAGCATCTCCACCAATCCATCTCAAATGGACCCATGTATCGGGGACTCAGCTTTCTCAGCTATAGTTCAGAGGGGTCGGATTTTCATATCACATATTCTCCCACAGTGAACTGCATGTCAGTCTTCTTTACATCAACTTACGACTCATATCGTCCCTGGGCTCTCTTTCAGCCATCTCACAATCAAAGCGACTTCATCTCCACACACTATGGTCTTTTTCTGACCTTCGCGAGGTCCCATCACAAACATCATCTTAATGAAGCGGTGACCAACACAACCTCCCTTACAGAGCTTCTTACATCCTGATACTAGCTGTGGTGGCTATCATCACATCTTACATAGGACAGGAATTGTCTCCATATATCACCCTGAACGAGCACACACACTCTCATCAGACCCTCTAGTCTGGATCATGCTAACCATTAGTTAGGGGTGATAAGTTGTACTCGCATCGAGTTCTTCATGTACCTACTTCCACCACATGGAAGTGAATCTTTAGGTCATACTCAAGAACCTTTGAACTTGCATCATGGGTTAGTTGAACCATCTATTTCTCTAACATGTAGTTCAACCGGATCTGTCCCTTGATAGCACTCTCTCTTTCTCTTACCTATCATCTAGGTAAGGTGATCTACCATAACCCATATTGCATCTTGACATCCCTTGGTCTATGGGAGACTTACCACAACATCCATAGTGATGAACTCCCATTCCCCCTCATGACTCTTTACCCTCTGTATCAACTCACTGGGTTACTGGTGTTCGCCCTTCACCTCCTGGCATGCATGGCGACAAGCCACATGCAACTTCATCTTAGGCATCCAAAGTATTACTGTCACTTACTATCTCAGTAGTATCATGGTGTATCATGATCACTTGTACGTCATGATTCCTCAAGGTTGATTCCTCAAAAACCCTAAAACACTCTAGTCGTGGGTTTCATCACCTTCTCTTCCAGAGAAGTGCATCTGTGGTTCTACAACCATCCTTCTATCACAACAAGCCCTTGGCTGGCTAACCAAGCAACTACTAACTCGATCAATGGATCTCGTTACATCCGAGTGTTAGCCAAACATATCTCATGACTTAGAGTTCACCTAGCCACCTCTTCTAGACTTTTTACTAGCTAAACTAGGCAGTTGCGTCTCAATAAGAGCATCCATCACCACCTTTCATCTTTATGTTCTAGGTAACAGTGGAGACATACACCTCCATGTATTCCACTTATCATCTCATATCTGACTTTAGGTCTATCTTCATCAAGAAAACTCAGAGCTCATCCTCTTAGTTATCAAACTCAAACTTATTTAACTCATAAATTCCATACAGATCATGATAAGAACATCCTTATAAGATGACTACCTTAGTTCTCTTGATGTTGGTAAACCCTCCACACATCGTTCACTCCACAAGGGTACGCTATCATCATAGCAACATTTCCACTCATCTTTATCCTTGGTGTATGGCATGCATATTGCCCTATCTCTCACCTTCATAACGAGAGGAAATAAGCATTTGGATGTAGTCCAAATACAAAGTTCTTCCCGCTCTAAGAGTAGAGATGGTGCACCCTACATCACCAGTACACCTTCCAATCTAAGTTGAAACGTGCATCACATGTCTCCACATCATGAATATTTTGATATCAGGTTTTCTTTCATGGAGAACTGGTCTCAAACACACTTGGGTCACCACATGATCCTTAGTCATATCCTCTAGGTCTGTAGAGTGCCGGTACTTTTGGGGTCATTCCTCTTCCCTTATGCATCAGAGAGTGCCCTCCTCATTTGTCCTTTGAGTCCCATGAGTTCATGAAGGTGATCAATCTCCTAACCCATGGCCCTCAGACAATGATAGTTGTTACCTCCCAGTCCTATGGTCATTTGCAACTAGGAAATTAGGCAACTCCTACTCCCATCGGTCTTATCCCTACCTGACCCTAGGATAGACTTAGGATTCTAACATAGTACATATCCAACTTGAAACCTTACCCAAGTCTCCATCATCTCTCTCGGCATTCGTTGTCTGACTTACATCCTTTCATAGGGATCATGGCGACCTACCTACCTTGGTCAGGCACCATCTACATGCACCTAGAGATGGTTATCTATGGGTCTGTAGGTTCATTCTCATACTATGTACTCTCCACTTAGCTTCTCAAGATTCTATGAGACCTCTTTAGGTTATCTCAAACCCAACAAAAGTTGGTACATACCCTATAGAAGTGTCCCTCTCCCAGGATGGGAGGAAACTATATCCTGATAGCAACAACGGTCACAACATCTCTACATCTAGGGTTTACATCCACATGAGCATGCTTAGCCCTAGCAAGCTACTAAGGCATGTAGCTAACAAGAAGACCTCCTACTAAACCATGCTAGGTCTCCCTGATAGGTCATACTTGTTTCTATTCCTTCACATTGAACCATCATCATACATGCCCATGTCACCATCCTATATGTGAGGGGTTCATCAAACATATACCTTAGTCTAAGGGTTTCCTTTTCCTCTAAACATTAGGAGTGCCATGCTCCCACATGTAAGAACTCAAGCATCCGTGTGAGCATCAGGTGCACCAGGAACTACTTCTTTCCCTCTTTAGGTCAAGGAACCCTAGGTTCTCTTTTATGCATCAACTATCTAACCACATGCTCAGCTTTCCAACCATGAACCAAACATGTACGAGGTATATCATGCACATCCTATAATCCTTCCACTTGAACAACACCTCAGAGTTGAGCCCTTCTCAAGGACAAACAACTAGGTATGAGGTCTTCCAACTTGATACTATACCTTCCCAGGGTCTAAGGAACTCTTCTTCCTATCCTTAGAAGGTAAGGTAGGCACCTACTACTTCCATAGATTGGTTCAAGAAGTCTCTTCCCCTTTCTAGGGTTTGGTTCCTCTAAAGGCAACCTAGATACCACAAGCCTCCAAGGATCATGCACGAGACAACCGTAACCACCCACTTAGGTTGTACATATCTGACTTCTTAGGGTTCCTTATATCCTAGAGTCCAAGCTTCCAACCTTCTTGCTTGGGTCCTTCTCTCTCTCTCTAGAGCTAACCCTACAAAAAACCTTACTACTAGAGGTTCTCTCTCTAAAAAGGTGGATCAATCTCACATGTATACACCTACAGGGGTGAAACGTATGATCAAACCTATGTTCGCTCATATCTCTTCATGTTAATCTCATAAGCTATCCAACATGCCCTTCTGGCCTAGGTTTCAACCTATTGTCGGCACTACTGGCATACTGCATAGGTGCATGCTCTTCCATGCTCATATAAGCCCATAGGGTTTCTATATGGTCATCACTAACCTTATCAATGAAGGAATTATCCTTCACCCTAACATGCACGACACTTCCCAGGTTGGGTCGCCTAGAAGGCACTAAGTCAACCAACCTCACATAGCTCATACTTCTCATGGATATTCAAAACCAAAAGTAGGTCAACTCGCGCACATGGTTGACCATGATATCTAACTCATCATGCCATCTCTCTCTAACCACCACTTAGGGTTAGGGTTAGCATCATCCTCAGAGGATGTACCATATCTCTACCTTTAATGGAGGTATCTTCCTCCAAGACCAACTTTCTATTCATCCTCCTGACAAAGAGGTCTAACCTCAGGTCTCTCCTAAGGGCATGACAACACATGTCATACGACCTAAGCATGCAACTAATCTTTAGTTTATGCTTAAACTATTGAGCTTATGTCCATGACATCTTGTTTACATGCTTTTCATTAATTTGGTGGAGGATTCCTTAACCTTAACATACATACCCTATCCTCAAGAGGGTGAGGAAGAGAGAAAGGAAACCCTAAACCTTAGAATCTTAACAAAATTAGGGTTGAGAAGGGATGAAAATAGGTGAGAGAGTCATAAAGGTATCTTATTTCGAGTCAGATCCTAAGACATTGGCCAGGCAGTCACACAGATCTGGGAGTCCTCGTATTCCAACTAGTGGTACGGAGGAAAATATTGCCAGCCCCCGGACGTGATCCTTTTCTAGACACCTCTATCTTTTAGAAAATCCTCTAATAACTCCCTTGGTTCTATGGAATTTGTAAAATTTAATAATTACTAAAGATTAAATGAGGAACCAACGCTCTGATACCAATTCTAACGACCCCGCCTCCCGATAACCCCCAATTAAGGGAGACCAATAGGTCATAGCCGTTATCCCAATTTCCGGATCAAAGGTTCGACAAATAATCAATATTAATTACTGAATTCTACCATACTATACTAAAAAGTTGTAATAAAATAAAACTTTACATACCTTTTTAAAAACTTGGATATCTAACTTCTATCCCAAGAGCAGTCTATTCTAACTAATCCTCCTTGCACTTTAATTCATAAATTCACAATGTAACACTTTACTGTTTGTCCTTTTCCATGTCGTACCTAAAACGCCGACAAACAAAACGTCGGTCAACATAAATGAATATGTCGGTATGTGGGGGAAACAATAATCGTGCAACTATGGTAACAATATAAGTAACCAAATATCATTTAACAATCAAGGTTACATTTTAAGCAATACTACTCAATCCATATCTATCCTCTATCTCTCCCTACAGTGGACTTGGATACTACCTCTCTCATATGGTAGATCCTTACCCCCATGGTCCTACCTCATAGGTAGCCATTACTTAGGGTTGTGGAGTCACATGGCCCTACCCAAAGGTAGCCCAATGTCTGACTCGTGGTGACTTGATAATCCTACCCCATAGGTAGCCATGTACTAAGTCATCCAATAACCTGATGGACCTACCCCATAGGTAGACATGTACTAGGTCAACCTATCAAGCTACAAAGGGGACTAGGATCTGAGCTAGTAAGCATATTATCTTAGGTGATAGTCATATCCACATTATAGTATGCATGAATTAAATTCATCCAACAGATTAATTCAAGTAACCGATGAAAACTTCAGAAATCCTCGGAAAACTAGTTTGAGATATTCATAAGCGTAACCACATACTTGTCAGGATGATTTGGTATAGAAATAATCCAATCAATGTAAGAAATACAATAGGCAAGCAAGCACACAAAGAGATTCTGAAATATGCATATAATTTCCTATCATAAATCATGTCATTAAGATCTATTAAACCTAGCTTGCTTCCTAGGGTTTCTAGTCCACTTTTAGGGTTTCCATTGCAGTTAGGGTTTTTCTTATACTTTTATCACTACAAACCCTAGTTAGGCAAAATTTCTCTTAAACCCTAATGATTCTAACCTATTTTGTTCAACAGAATTAGGATCATCTTCCAACAACATATTATCGCATATATCAAATTAAAAGCGATCTTTTTCTCTTTTACCCTGAATTAGGGTTTCTAAGTGCTTAATCATTCTTATTTGGTGTAAAACCCTAAATCATGCAAGAAACATCTAAATCAGGTTCAAGTTCATTATTAACTAACCAACATGTTGCAAATATTCAATTTCAATAATTAAGTAACATGAATTCAACCAATATGCTTAAATAGGGTTTCTTAATCTAATACATATGCACTTTTCATTAGATTAACACACTTTTGCAAAAGGGAACATTTTTAGGTTCTCAAACTAATTTTAGTGTGTTCCTCGTATTTTTCTAAGCAACTTTTGTATATAAACGTTTCTCATCAAAGTTTTCTACGAATTTCTATGATTTTTGCAAAGAGAAACACTGTTTTGGATAATCTATTATTTTGAGAAAAATGTAGGTCGTTGGATTGATGATCCACTGGACCACGCTGGATCCAATGATCCCCAGCTACGTGGCTCACCCGCAATTGAAATAACCAAAGGACAATATTGTCCTTACCTGAACTGAAGGCACGGGGGGCTTTTTTGGTAAAAACATAGCCTATCTTCTTCTTCCTCGCGCCGAGCACAGCAGCGAGCCCGCGGTCAACCTAGAAGTTGACTCTGAGGTTCCAACAACCAGCGAGCACAAAGAAGGTCCAGGAAGATCCGTCTTCCTCCACCAAATTTGACTAGGCCCTCAATTGCTCGCCAAGACCACACTACGACCTCCTCCTACTCGTCGGACTCTAGCGAGGCTTTTGAGAAGATGGGGGTGAAGGTCAGGGTAGAAGATGGAATTGGAAGATCGAAAACACTCCTCTCGATCTGCCACAGAGTTTAGGTTAGCAAGATAGCATGCTAGTACCCTCTCTCACCTTCCCCTATATATAGGGTCGAAGGTAGGGATCGGGTGAATTGGGAACTCTCCCAATCATCGACCAAACCCCTACAAAGTAGGGATGGTCATCTTCGGACTTCTCTCCCGAGTTCAACAGTGCTATTCTCGCAATCTAACTCCCTTTCCCTTTCCCGCAATGACCCTACTTTGGATCATCGCAAGTCTGCCTGACACAGACTCCTTGCGCCAATAGGGATTCATCCCCGATCATTGGATCATGATCCAACAGTCCACATAAAACTCGAAATCCTGAATTATCCAATTAAATTGTGACATCGATTTCTTAGGCAATTAATAACCACACTTTAGGTAATTTTGCAAATTGCATAACTCGGAAACCATGCACTATTTTACAACCAAATTTGAAGGGTTTCTCTATCTTGCCTTTATCTACTTGCATGTAAAGTTTGAGTCCGAAATTCCAAAAAAATATGACTATCTCTTCATAGGCAAGTTACTCTTTAAACAAATCTAAATAATGGTTATTTTATCTTTCCTTAAACCAAAATCTTGCTATATTGGACTCCTTGGACCCCAAGGAATCCTAAGATTTCGAAATCCTTTTTGAAGGATACTCATTATCCTTCTAGAAGCATCTACATCAATTTTTCTCATTATCTTCTTTACTAAAAGATTTCTTTTCAAGGATTTCTCTTTATCTTTTATTTCCTTTCCCTCTTTTCCTATTTCTTTCATTAGAAATCACATATAAACATAATTTATTTAATTGTGTCCATTAATGCCACTTTCTAGAGATTTCTATATAATTCTCGTAAATACTTTGCTTAATATTCATTATCTTGTATCTTTTTCTAATATGTGGACTTTTCTTCATTTCTTCTCTTTTATATCCATTATTGGATTAATATGATAATAGGAACCATGAAATTTCTATCAAAAGGGAGATTTGCAAAGAAATCCCTTCTTTGAAGCAAAGCATACAACTTTTCAATTAAGTCTGTATTCATAAAAACATTACATTTCAATTATGAAAACACATGTAAAATTGAGGTTGTAACAATAACGATCTCTAATTCCTTTAGAACTAAGTTCCTCTCATGAATACAGTTGTCTTGGAAACAAAGACCTTTGTTGTTGGATTGAGATAAAATTAGTATTGAACAAAATAACATTTATGTGATTTATGGATGGAAAAGATTAAAAAAACCTATTTTATTATATAAGGCAGTTTGAGATGACCGTTGGAAGCCTGTCCGCCTCACACGCCATGGCTTGCCTCTCTCACACGTTTTCTTCGCAGATGACATATTGTTGATGTCGGAAGTAAATTTAACTCAGGCAACACACATCATGGAAATACTCAATTCCTTTACTGCTGCTTCAGGACAGGAAATATCCAAGCTAAAATCATGTTGTTTTTTCTCCACGAACACGAGCAAAGTAGAGAAAAGGTCCTTCTGTTGAAAGATTGGCATTTTCCACACAGAATATTTGGGTCGTTATCTTGGAGTACCCATCCTTCACCATAGAATCAACAAAACGACACATCAGCAAATAACTTCCACCATCCAGGAACATATGACAGGATGGTCTGCGAGACATCTCTCTTTGGCTGGACGTATAACACTAGCAAAAGCAACACTCCAATCTATACCATCCTATGCCATGCAAACAGTTAAACTTTCTCCTCGTCTCTGCGATGACATCAATAAGCAAGTCAAGGACTTCATTTGGTCTGGTGGACGTGACCAAAAGAAGTTATCACTGGTCTCCCGGAAGAAAATCACCTCACCTAAAGATTTGGGTGGGCTGGGAATCAAAGATGCCCATGATCAAAATACTTCTCTCATGCTCAAGAATGTGTGGCACTTCCTCAACAATCACTCAGCACCTTGGGTTAAAGTGATGCAGGAGAAGTACATGTGTAAAGGAACCTTCAGTAAAAAACCCAATTCTTCTACTAGGGCCTTCATCAAAAAACATATTGCCACCATTTCAGGAATCAGCCATAAAGCAATCATCTCAGGCAGCACCACAAATGTCTAGAATGACAAATGGATATAGGGAAAAGCTATTTCAGAAATACACCCGACCTGGAACATCCCACCCGAACTTCACAACCTAAAGGTCAACTCCATGCGTCTTGATAATGGAGAATCGGACTTTGATTTCATCAATACCTATCTTCCACCAGGAATTGGAGAACGACTAAAATCAATCCCACCGCCTACTAAGGGGGGCGATGATGATAGCTGGATTTGGCCTTTTGTCGATACCAGAGAGTTCTCAGCTAAATCCTCTTATACATGGTTGAGATCTGAGAAGAACATACAAACTCACGGAGACTGGGACACCATATGGCACCTCAACATTCTGAATTGTCTATGCACTTTCTTATGGCTCCTACAACATGGCACTCTACTCACAAACACAGAGAAGCATCGTAGGCATCTTGATGTTGATATCACGTGTAGCATATGTGGTAATGCCCCAGAGAGTTTACTCCACTGCCTGCGTGACTGCCAACCCAGCAGACAGACCTGGACTAGCCTGGGAATGGGAACAAATTCCTTTACTACAAATGAAGAAGAATGGATCCAACAGCTGATATCAGATGCTGCTCACAATACTGCTCATATTCAAACCATTGTAACGACATGGCATCTTTGGCAGGTTAGAAATGACAAAGTTCACAAGAACCTCTTGTTCAATCTATACAAGAGTGTCCATTTTATTAAGCAGAGAACACAATCAATCTTAAATATAACTATTCCTAAGCTGCAATCCAAAGGAATCACCAAACACACCATACTGTCCAGGCCGGAAACCTACAACGCAGTGATCTTCGTGGATGTGGCATATAACCACACAACCACTAAGGCAGGTGCCGGCATTCATATCATCGATAATACATGGAGGTGTTTGAGCGGACAAGGAATTCCTTTCTACTCATCATCAATCCTTGCTTCTGAGATTTATGCCATTCTCCTCGCAAGTGTTTTATGTCAAGAGTTTGGGCTGTCTAATGTCATCATGCTCTCAGACTCCAACCTAGCAGTAAGCATGCTAAACAACGAAGAACCACCAGCTCGTCATCTCCAGCCACTCTGGAGGAAATTTCAACCCATCAGAACCAGTATTTAGATTGTGATACTTTATGTCCCTCTCACTTTGAATAAGTTTGTCAATGAAGTAGCTAAAAACACCTTACGTTCCTTTTTACCTTGTAACTTGAGCTTATTCAAGCCACCTTGGCTTAGCTCAGACTTGAATGTTAACCTCGATCTGTTTTGGACTGCACTAGAGAGCAGTATGAATAAAATTTAATCTCTAGTATTTGCAAAAAATATATATAAGCTTTAAATCCTAATCACTACAAAATACGTGTGGGACATCTCCTATGCCATACCTCATATGGTGTCTTTTGAACCATTTTCAATGTTACATTGTTTTAGTGTAAAGCATGTGCCCAAAATAAATTGTAAGATCTACTAGATTTTATTGATAATCACACCATGTCTTAACATGGTGTGACACCTTCTTTCTAACATATCATTATGTTTCAGGTGGAGTTCATTGTGATACACTATCACGGTCTCTCCATAAAACTCTTGGTTTAAAATATTTCAACACTGATTAAATTTAAGTATCTTAATACTTTTATCAAGTTAGATACATACTTCATTTACAATCTCTTTGAACACTTTAAGAGATTCATACTTGTATTTCATTAAGAATACAAATTACCATATCTACTGATAGCATCAGCAAATATAATGAGGTACTAGTAACTGCCTTTAACATTCATTCCAAAAGGTCTATATACATCTTTATGTATGAGCCCTACTAGAAGTCTCTCTCCCACTACATCTAGTGAAGATGCTTTTGTCATATTACTCAACAAATAAGATATGCATATGTTTATCAGTTCAATAACCAAAAGAGTCTAGATAACCATCATATGGATTCTAAAAATGTATTTCTCATTTATGTTCTCTAGATGACAATGCTATAGGCATTCATTGTTTGAGTCATCCAGTATATGTGTCATACACATTTATCTTTACAATATCAAGTATAGTTTGTAAGACATAGGGCATTTCCATGAAATATCATATCTTTTAAAATGAAATATAATGTTCTTGACACACAAGACATATAATGTTTTCATCAATGGCAGGTACATAATAGCAATTCACTAATTCTATTATGTGCCCATGAATGACAACTTCCAACTATAGAGGAAACAACCCTTTCTTCATACACTTCTAGATAACTTCTTTTTCGGTCCTGAAGTAAAGATCTCTATCTTCATATTCTTCCTGAGATCCTCTATAAAGAGGACAGTTCCTTTCCAACATCCAGGCATGTGACAATGGTAGCCATTTCTTTTATTTTACTTTAAGTGAAAAGGACAAATTCTATTTACACTTGCTCTTCTCCATATAATGAGTGCACAAAACTTGGACTTTAACTTAGCCTCAGAACTCTTCTTGGCCTTGCCTATGTCCTTAGACTCACTTCCACTAATCACCATCACAGATTTGTCTTCTTCTTTTGTGCTTCAGCATTAATCAACATGCCAAACATTTGATAAACTGACTATATGATTCATGTGATGATTTATAGAATCATATCCATGGTCAACTCTTGAACTAAGAGAAATCCCATTTACTCTGCATGCCCAATCATATTGAGCATATGGGGATCTACTGGATCTCCCTCTATCAGTTTACACTCAAACAACGTGTTAGAGACATTATACCTTTCATGATTTACATGATTCCTCTAAGATGTGTTACCATATTGAGAATGTCCATGTTATCATGTTGTTTATGCAACTAAACATTCATAAACCATAGCATAAGGTACTCAATATCTATGGCATCACATGCATGCTTCAAGTAAGCACCCATTTCAGCCTTAGGCGCATTTGGAGCGGGTTGTTCTGGCCCTGGTCTTTGAAGGAAATAGAGCTTTTGCTCATGATTGAGAACACTTCTCAAAATCCTTAACCAGACATGGAAGACAATCCAGTTTAATTTTGTCCTTCTTAAGGATTGATCAAAATAATAACATGTTTCTCTACAAAAGAAACTTTACAATTTTCAAAACATTTTTATTTGTTTGATTTGATAAGTTAATGATATTTTTTTGGTAACCCAGGAGACTTGTAAGGCTTGCGTCGAGCCCAACCTGGGGACCTTATCCCCATCCTGTAAGGAGCATAGCCCATTAAGTCATGTAGAGCCTGGCTTCACTACGGGAGAAACAATTCCGAACAACACCACCAGGGGGATTCGAACCTAGGACCCTTCATGAGGGGCCCCATGCTGCACCATCTGAGCTACTACTCATTGGCTATAAGTTAATGATATTAATTAGGCCTTTAATTATTTATCACTCATACTATTTTTTTTCAAATTAATAACCCTCATGTATCAATTCAGAAGATTGCAATTTATGATCTTCTAGTGAGCCAAGATCCAAAACAATTAAGTTATTACCCGTCTAATACCAACTTTCATAACCAATTATTAAGGCAGGAAAATTTTCTAATTGCATCATATGCAATTCTTGGATAGATAATATGTGTAACTCATTAAGGTCACACAGTTAAACCTAACCTAAAACCAACGCAATAGTAATGCACCTCGCTAGGCAGGCCCACATTATTACCATCACACTTCCACAAGATTTACATCGCACCACCTTTGGGGTGCCCACGCTTATTCAATCAAGATTTTCATATGTACTACTTATGGAAAGCATCTAAGACTTAATATTTTATTGAGAGATTTTTTCTATAAATACATATACATATCCAACCACCACAGACTTATAGTATGTATCATATACATGCTATAACTACAAATGAGAACATGCAATAATTAAAATATACTAGCGATGGTTATGGTCATACTATTGTAATTCCTTGGATCCGCAAGGAATTACCACCACCTAAGGGTCACATCATATGCAACTTGTTGTTGATGAAGACATGTGCTCAAACCGATCTAGGTTGACCGGTTCAACTCTTGAATTGGTCGGCTCACCTCTTGGTCACTCAGTTGGGCTCTTTAAATAGTCGTCTGGTCTTTAGGTTCAAGTGATGATTGGACTCCTCCAACCGATCGATTGGGGCACCAGTCGATTGGTTCATCTGGCCTTTTCAGTCCTCCAGTCAATCGAGTCATCTCATGAACCAGTCATTTTTCCTTGGTGCAGATCATCATCTCACATTGAAACATAAAATGAAAACTATCCTATTTCTTATTACATTGTAAAAGGGAAAACCTTAAGTTACATTTAAGGAAAAATAGGAAGAAGATCATTCATCAACATTTGGAAAGGAGAGAGATGCTCGGAACGCAGACCAATTAATAGAAAGAATCAATAACTACGACCATGAACATAGAGATCTATGGTTATTGGCCATAACCATACTTCACATCCACCATCAAAACTTATTTTATGGCGACCTGTGTAAATTGCATATATATATATATATATATATATATATATATATATATATATATATATATATATATATAGTCAGGCTAGAATACACTTGAGTGTGTCCGGAGCGGAATACACTCAAGTAGTTTTTCATGATGCAATATTTTTTTTGAAAATCTAATCCATTGATCTTATTAAACATCTTGTGAACAACTCATATGCAAAATTTGAGCACATTTAGATATGTATAACTCATGTTATGAAGACCGCAAAAATTATACATTTCAAATTAGTTTCGCGCGTCGATTTTGTTGCCCTTGGATGAGTGACTTACACTCATCCAAATGGGCTCAAAATTTGTATGTAGCCTAGTTATAGTATGACGGTGAAGATCAATGGTTTACATTTTGCAAAAAATAGTCTTGATATGCAAACACACTTGAGTGTATTCGTGCGATCCGTACACTCGAGTGTATTCTAGCCTGACTATATATATATATATATATATATATATATATATATATAGAGAGAGAGAGAGAGAGAGAGAGAGAGAGAGAGAGATAGAGAGAGAGTCCGTCTAGAATACACTCGAGTGTATTTGGAGCTGAATATACTCAAGTAGTTTTTCATGATGCAATATTTTTTCAAAAATCTAATCCATTGATCTTCTTAAACATGTGAATAGCTCATACACAAAATTTGAGCACATTTGGAAATTTATAGGTTATGTTATAAAGACCACAAAAATTATGCATTTCAAATTAGTTTCGTGCGTCAATTTTGTTTCCCTTGGATGAGTGACTTACACTCATCTAAATGGGCTCAAAATTTGTATGTAGCCTAGTTATAGTATGACGGTGAAGATCAATGGTTTATATTTTACAAAAAATAGTCTTGATATGCAAACACATTTGAGTGTATTCATGAGATCTGCACACTCGAGTGTATTCTAGCCTGACTCTCTCTCTCTCTCTCTCTCTCTATATATATATATATATATATATATATATATATATATATATATGTATGTATATATATACATACATATATATATGTATATATATATAATTTGTGGAGCATAGATGGTAATTAATCAGATATGCACATTAACCATTTTAATATGCATGTATTATACAATAAAATAAACCTGATCATATCAATTTAAACCCCAGATATACTGTAAATTGACGGGGCTCTGGTACCACTATGAGAAAATTAGGCTCAAATATAGGCAGTGGAAACAAAAATTTAAATGCTTGTTTCCTAGAATAGCAAGATCATGTCAACAACAATGTATCTAGGAAGGAAGGTTTGCAAGGTTATACCTGGTCCTGGAGCAAGTCCAGCAACGTTACCCTTACAATAGCATCATGCTTCTTCTTCTTTAAGCAGCATCATGCTCCTTCAGCAACAACAACACTTGAACGGTCATCTCCACCAGCCTCCTAGTCTAGCTACCACTAATGATGGTTGACAGAGTTCTCATAAGGGAATAAGCCTCTACCTCTAGAGAAGTCCACACGGACTACTAGGAATTCCACATTGCTCTACTAGAGTCAACATGAAGGATTTGTCCCCTTCTATCAGCATACTAGTCACTGAAATGCTCTCCCACAATTGTTCTAAGTTGTTCTCTCCCTTTCTATCCCTTTGTTTAACGGGTAGGACTTATCGAGCCCTCTATTGGTTACCACAATCAAAGAGGACAACAACTATCAGAGAAACTGATTCTAAATTGTGTGTATTAGGAATCCCCCAATACCCCTCTATTTATAGTAGAGGCTAGGGTTAGGGTTTCCAGACTATGTGGGAGTAGAAGGGTCCATAATTTTCATGAATTTTGCAACATGCAACAAGTGAACCGGTCGGCTGAGCCGATCGGCTCACCCAGTGAGTTGGTCGGTTCATAGTATTTCCCAATTGTAATTGAAATCGTAATTGGTTTCTAATCAATGTCCAACATTAATCCTTATATCAATCGAATTGAACAAGTGAAACAGTCAACTTTTCTCATGATTTAGGAAAATCACTAGAAGCTTCGATTGGCTTGATTGAGCCAATTGGTTCACTAGGTGAACCAATATTCTCACCAATCTAATTCGATTGGTTCACCTAGTTGGCTGATGTTGGTGTCCTAACTCATGAAGATATCAGGCAATTCAATTTTCATTCAACCTGACACTCCAATCAGTTAGTTCAACATTCAGACCTGATGGTTCTGAGTCGTGTTAATTGATCTATTATTTAATTGAATACCTAAACAACTTTATTATTCATTCTAAAAATCATTCATGAATATACTTCTTTTGATCCAAGTGTATCCTTTGTGTGCAACCCTATAGGTCCAAAATTACGTTGGTAGTGAATGTCCATAACCAATTATAACATCACAAGCAAAGAGTGGTACCTAGTCACACATCATTACTACCCAAATAATTTGTAAAGTTGGGGAACAACTTCAACCTACAATCTGTGATTAGTTTTATCTTGATCATATAGCTCCTTTGTCTCTGATATCTGGATTTAACTCGAGGCATGGAATTGTCATCCTCACAATGTTCAATCCATATTGAACTAGAGCAGACTATCTGAGATTCATATGAGTTCACATATCATATACTGAATCACATGAGTGTGGTTGTACATTCTTAGTCTCGCTTATCAAGTGGCATGGATATCAATATCTTGTAGGAGCAAAAAATTGCATTTACATCACTCACACTCAGTCCCCATATCTCACAACTACCCAATCATCACCGTTATTGTAATCCTTATTTTAGGTTTATGTTGGATGATGTCAAAGTATACCAAATGACATGTGATGGATGTAGTGACTTCCAAGTATAAGAACCACAGTCACCACTATCATAATGATAAATGATCATGATTGCCATTTCATGGTCTCCATGTATCACTCACATGGTGGGTTTGTCTGATATACTACTCTCTAACATGTACATGTATGCTTGACTTGATATCACAAATTATGACTAATGAGACTCTATCATCAATCAACACACACTCTAGTCTTATGTATTATTATTGACTCTTTTTCTTCCACATTAATATCTAACTAGGGACATAACAAGAACATATGTACACTTAACATTCGTATGATCTCATTATTCAAGTGACGTATTTAAAGACATACGACGTTGAGTAACATCATTCTTTAGACATCTACTATGTATCCGTCATAATCTCTTTTTTTTGGATAAGGTAAAATATTACTAGATCAACAAAAAGAGTATAGGGGTAAACCACCCCATATAATGTACATGGTCACTTAAGACCCCACATCATAATGACCTCAGGTTTCACCTTAAACAGGATACCCGGGTTTGCTTTACAATGCCAAACCAAACTATTTACAAATTCATCAAAAACTTGGTACTTATCCCTCCCCCTTTTCCCATGGGTCTTGTTGTTCCTCTCATGCCAAATGTGAAACATGAGGCTGGTCCAAACAAGACCAGCAAACCTTCTATGATGTATGTCACCTTTGGTCCTAATTAACAACCAATCCAAACTGTTCTGGATTCCCGTAGGAGGGTTGCCACCCCATATGAGTTTGAGAGAAGGATGGACCCAAAGGTACTTGGTAAATTCACAGTCAAAGAAGAGGTGTTGCTGCATTTCTTTAGCCTGATGGCACAGTGGGCAGTAGCTCACAATGCCATTGAACCACCTGCTGGTTCTATCACTAGTAGGAAGTCTGTCCAAAATCACCCTGTACGCACAGAAGCTCCATTTGGGGCAATGGTTCTTCCCCCAAAGAAGTTGGTACTAGGGGACTTGAAGTTGATTCCGGTTAACCCGCCAAGGTCCCCCTCCCGCAACCACACTCCAGTTCCCATTATCCTCCACATAATTTAGCTTGCAAAGATCCCAAGTGCAGCACATCTTCCTCCAGACTCTAGATCCATCTCCTGTTCTATCTCCACCTGCTTCAAGACAGCCTCCATACCGAGCCCTCATCTAGGCGCTCCTGGATGAATTAGGCTTCAATAAGAAATCATATACTCTTCTCATTGTGGCCTCCATCATGATGTTAGAGGGATCCACCAACCCAATTCTGCCTCCCTGTCTAGGATGGGCGAGCTCCGTCCACGCAACAGCATGTTGCCTACCACTCCACAAAAAACCTGCCATGATTGATCTCATCTTCCCCAAAATGAACTTGGGAAAATCCATGAGTCTACACCAGTATCAAATCATGCTAGCAAGGACAGATTTAATCAAAACTGCCCTACCGGCTAAGGACACCTTCAACCCGCTCCATTTCTCAACCCTCATGCTGAACTTGTCCAAATAGCCCTGGAAGTCAGCACCTCTTCCAGCTCCTCCCGATATGGGGACCCCTAGGTACTTGGTAGGGAAGCACCCAAACTCAAGCGGAATGGCCTCCTTTAACCTTCCTCTTCTAGCATCACAAGATTTCGATAGGAAGACATGTAATTTAATGTCACAGATATGCAGACATGTTAGATCAGCAAACTTCTCAAAAATGTGTCTCACTCCCCTGAACACCTTAGTTTGAGCCGCCACAAAGAACATGAGGTCGTCTGCAAAAATCATATGGGTCATGACATTGGTGCCTTGGACCTTTTACGTATTTATAAAGCCCTCTTCTTCAGCTTTATGAGTGAGATATGACAAATTCTCCATGATGAGTGTGAGCAGTAGGGGCAACAAAGGGTCACCCTGCCTTAAGCCATTTGAAGCCTTGAACATGCCTTTAGGGACCCCATTCACCAACACAGAGAAAGAAGTAGTTTGGATGCATTGTTTAATGATGTTGATAAACTACCCGGAGAATCCAAGGGCCTCCATAGTACTCCACAACCCTTCCCAAGAAACATGGTCATACGCTTTAGCAATGTCCACCTTGATGCAAGCCTGCTTAGATCTCCCCTTGACCTGGACGTCCCACAAAAATTCCATGGAAAGCAGCACATTATTGGATATAGCCCGTCCCTTCACAAACACAGCTTGGTTTGGGGAAATAATCTCTAGAAGAATACACTTAAGCCTTCTTGAAAGAAGTTTGGCAATAATTTTATACATCATAGAACAACAAGCAATAGGGCGGAAGTCGCTCATAGAAGATGCTCCAGCTTTCTTTGGAATAAGCCTAATGAAAGAATGATTAATCTATCAGACCATCCTCCCCCCAACAAGGAACTACCTCACCGCATTACACACCTCCCTACCAACAATGTGCCAGCAGCTATGGAAAAACTTCGCATTAAAACTATCGGGACCCGGTGCTTTAGAAGTACCTATGGAAAAGGATGCTTGTTTGATTTCCACATCAGTCGCTAGCTTCAGTAGCTCAACATTCATATTGTCACTGACCTTTCTTTCAAGAGCAGAATTTCTCCTTTCCCTGTTGTTGTCATTGCTATTGTACAGCTCCGTGAAGAAATTTACCGCCATCTCCTCCACTTTAGCCTCTTCATCAACAAGAACACCCTTATCATCCACCAGATTGTGTATGTGGTCCTTCATGTTGTTCCTTTTGACAACAGTGTGGTATACTTTCGAGTTGCTATCTCTGTCTTTTAACCATTTCAACCTGCTTCTTTGCCATCCCAAAATTGCATAGGCTTTCTCCAGCTATACCAATCTCTTTCTAGACACAGTCTCATCCTCCATAAACCTTTGGTCGTTGGGTTGCATTCTCAAATTTGCAGCATCTTTATCATACTTCTCCTTGGCATGCTTTATAAGATTCGGTAGGTCAATGAGATTACTGGACCAAGCTTTCGAGGCTAACTTGACCTTCTTAAGCTTTACAGCTACCACAAAGAGTGGGTTGCCATTGACCCTTACATTCCATGCCTCACTGATCACCCCCTCAAAGGATGGCCAAGTAATCCAATGGTTGAGAAATCTGAACGGCCGGTTCTGTTTCTTCTTTACACTTAGCTGAAATTCCATCCACGAGTGGTCACTATTAGGGTGACCCCCCAGCTTGAGCGAAGCCTCTGGGAAAACCTCAAGCCACACTTCATTGACTAGGCCACGGTCCAAGTTACTAGAAATCCTTCTAGCCGGCGTTCTCCTATCGTGCCATGTGATTAGTCCCCCATTCATGTTGAGTTCAAATAGACCAACCGCATCCACAACTTCATTGAATCTTTTGAGGATTGATTCAGGGAAGGGCAGTCTGCCCCACTTCTCTTTGGATTTCTTGACTTGGTTGAAATCCCCCACCACCATCTGCGGTAGTGCCTGCTGGGTCAAATCCACCAAAATATCCCACAGCCTCCTCCTTTCAATCTCCGGGTTTGAACCATAAACAACATACAACACACAATGGAACCCACTGGAATTGATACAGCTCATAATCTCATGATTGAGACAACCATAATAGATGGAATTGCCTTTATTATATACAAATTAGGTATCTAATGCCACACTCCAAACATCATATGATTGGCTCTCTGGGCATACATACCAATAGAATGTTCCCTCTTTTTTTTAGGAAAAGCGAGGAGGCTATCTATTCATCACACCCTCTTCGTGCACATAAATTTTCAAAAGCATTACAAATGATAGAGAAATGAGGGAAAATAAAGGTGGTAGTACTAATACCATTACAATCATTGTTCAACAATTGATGAACTTGTTGAGGAGGTCTCACATAGGTGAAAACCCATGTTTTGTTTTTTAAGTGAAACTTGTCTAGGAAGTTCACTACTGAGTTGGATTTTCTTCATTCAGAGTGCACCATCCATCCAACCTTTAACAAGTTTTGAATCTCTGTTACCCAATTTGCATATCTGGGGTTAAGGGATCTGTCTGCAAATATCATGTTTGTTGCACATTGGCTGTCTGTAGAATTTGTTGCTCAACTTCCACAATTTCGTTCGGCAACCTAGGGTTGTGTCTTCTATGTTTCGTGATGTTGTTGCTTCTACCACTTCTTTTCATTTTTGTACCGTTGCCTTTGATTAATCGTCTTGTTGTCTTCTTTTTCTCAATAGCTTTGGTGCTTCCGCATAATTTAATTGTGTGGGGTGTTTGAAAGGGGAGGTTATGTGCTATGGCATCAGTGGTGAGTCCCATTTCAACATCGTTTGATTCCTCTATTAAGTAGATGACCTCATCAACATCAGGGTGAACTACAGAGTGTTGTATCTTGCCTTCACTTGAATCATTCATGGTCTTGGAGTTCTTTGGGGACATCGTGGGTGTTGTATTCTGGATTTCCTTTAGGAATTCCCTCTTTTGGTCAGCGGTCTCGGGGGGTGGCATTTTCTTTTTCTTCCACACTTTTGTAGGTCTCTCTTGTGCTCCGTGTGAGAAAGTGCCCTCTCTATGAAGGGTTTGGGGGAAGCATCCTATATGTTAGGAATCAAAACCAATAGAGAAAGATCTAGAAGGATTCTTAACCTAATTAAGAGAACATTCATTAGCAAGATGTTGAAGGGGTTCAACATACATGACTCAATGAGAGAAAATCTATCCATGTTCCATAGGATTAGTCTCTCAAGAGCCTAGTGTCTCAGTTCTTGTAAAGAATAGGGAAACATGAGTAAGGTGCCATATGCATTCGTAATTATATCTATCATGTATGCAATATTATGAACTCGTCCCATAGTCTTGTATGTGATGAACATGACAAACATATATCTGTTAGATTCCATTGAAAGTCACTGAACAGCCATAAGAACATCCTTAAGTACTTGAGAAGCACTAAGAGGATTGGTTTCTTGGTTATGATAATGAGGAAATGTAGGGTGTAAAGTGTTACACCAATGCACGCTTCCAAATTGACAAATAAAATTAATGATCATAATCTAAATTTGTGTTTCACCTCAAATTGAACTGTAAGCTGGAAAAGTTCTGAGCAAGAAAAAATTATTAATTCTACAATAAAAGTCAAGTATCTTGGTGTTATGAACACAGCAAAGGATAGTGTATGGATTAAGAAGTTCATGTAGATGAACTTGTGGGAGGTTACAACCATTGATGGCATAATGCAAATACTATGACAACAATGGAGATACTAGATAGGAAAGGAATCTCAAACAACATACTACTACAATTCCATCTCATTTGAGAAGTCTTACAATGAGATGTGAAACTTGCAAAATACTAACTTGTAGCAAACGTTGCTAACCTGGTATTAAAGCACTTGCATGGAAGAAATATGATGGACGTGTTGAAGATCACTTAGAATAACATTTTTAAGTGATTGGCTCTAAGTGCAAATGGGAGTCTGTTGGTATGTATCCCCATGACCCAATCATAAGATGATTATAATGGGGCATAATAAACTTGATTTGATAATTATAAAGGTAATTTAGTCTATTTTGTCTATCCCAATCATGAGATGATGAAATAGATGTGTTAGATGTGTAAAGAATGAAGTCACTCGATGACATATGTATTCAGGTTGAGGACCTGAATAATGAGATCATATGTATGATAAGAGTTCATGAATTCTTGTTATGTCCCTAGTCAGATATTACTATAGAAGCAAAATAGACAATAGTAATACATAAAACTATGAGTGTGTGTTGACTGACGACAGTATCTCATTAGTCATGATATGAGATATCAAGTCAAACACATAGGTACATGTTAGAGAACAGCGTATCGGATAGACCGACCATGAGATTGATACATGAAGACCTTGGAATGTAATCAAAATGATCTCTCATAGTGATAGTGGTGATTTTGGTTCTTAGACATGAAGTCACTACACTTATCACATGTTGTTCAATGTATATTTGACATCATCCAACATGACTTTGAATAAGGGTTGACATAAAGGTGATGCTCGGGTACATTGTAACATATGGGGACTGAGTGTGAGTGATGTAGATGGTATTTTTCCCTCATACAAGAAATTGATATCCCAATCACTTGATAAGCGAGATTGAGAAATGTATGGCCATACTCGTGTGACTCCATATATGATATGTGAGCTCACATACATCTCATATAGTCTACTCTAGTTCAAGGAACATGGATTCAACATTGAAAGGATGACAATTCCATGCATTGAGTTCAATCCAGATATCAGAGATAAAGGAACTATAAGATCACAGTAACACTAATCACATATTGTAGGTTGAAGTTATTCTACAACTTTCCAATTTCTTGGGTAGCAATGATGTATTTCTAGAAAGTGCTCATTTCTTGTGATGCCATAAATTGATTATGGACATTCAATACTAATGTAAATTGGGACCTATAGGGTCACACACATAGGATTCACTTGGAAAAGGAGTTTACTTATTAACATGGTTTAACTTGTTTAGTAAAGTGTCCAGGTATTCAATTTAAACAACATTGGTTGTTCATTGGCCAAACATATATTTGAATCGCCTGGTTCAGAAGTGAACCGCATTGTGTTGAATATGAATCACTTGGTTCAAAATCAAACAAACCGTTCCAAAATGTGAATCATCCATTTCTTATGTGTAACAATTGGTCGAGCAATCAGTGTGACTGGATCAAGGATTGATGTTGACGTCATGTTGTGCATTAGTAGTCACATTAAATCCAATATGTTTGTGAATAGGAAGTAGTGTGAACTGACCAATTCAAGTGTTGAATCGACCATTTAACATGTAAACTGACCACTTCAGTAGTGAGCTGACTAATTTGTGGTTCGCAGCTTCCAGTGAATTCATGAAATTTTGTCTCTTTGACTCCCAGTTGATCTGGAAACCCTAATTCCCACCCCCATAAATGGAGGGATTGCCAAGGCTTTCAGGAGAAACAACAATAAGATCTGACAAGTGTTATCCTCTCACAATTGTGGTAACTTGAGAGATCGAGAAAGTCTTACCTGTAAAAGGGAGAGATGACAAGGGAGAGACAACAAGGGAAAGCAGTTAATGCTAGCACGTTGACATCAAAGGAACAACTCCTTCTAGTTGGCTCTGGTAGAGCAACGAGGAGTTCTCGATGGTCCGTATGGACTATGTAGAGCCATTCAGGCTGTTTTCTCCACACTAGGAGGACCACAACCACCACTGTTCATGGTGATACACTAGGAGGTTGTCACAAATAGTTGTCTATGTGCATCTTGCAAAGAGTGCACATCACCAAGAAAGAGTAGTGGTTGGACTTTTTCTTAGACTAGGTATACTTCTTGATACCTTCTTTCCTAGGTAGATTTTCATTGATGTGATCTTCTGGAAAGGAATAGGGACAAAAAAAAAATTGTTTCCACTGCCTTCTTTGCCATCTGTATTCCCCAACATAGGATTTTAGTGATGAATTCTGATGGTGAGTGGCTTGTGAGAGTTTCTTTGAGATTGTTGTTTTTGTGACTGCTAAGGAGTGTCATGGCTTTGGAAGTGTTTATGGTATCATAAAGTTACATTTAATGAATTGTATCGTAAATCCATCGCACCATGGGTCATACCAAAAACTAATATGTTTTGTAAGATGGGGAGGTGTACAAATCATGTGTTGTATTATAGTTGAATGTTTGTTTATATATTTATAGAGAGGAGATGTTTAACTTGTAGTAGTACGCCATCAAGGTTTTTTTGGTAATATTTCTCTGTAATGAATTTTTCCATAAAAAATATTTTGTTTGTTTCTAAAGAGACAATGATCTTAGTGATCAGATAGATGGTGTGTATTTTAATGTTTGTGATGCCCTATCCTCCATAGAGTTTAGGAGCACATATGGTGTTCTAGTTCACCAGGTGTATGTTATTTTTGTGGAGGTTTTGACCATTTTGATTCCATAGGAACTTCTTCTAGATTTTTTCAATAGATTGTGGAACATTTGTAGGTAGGGTGATGAAACTAAGGTACTAGGTGGTAATTGTAGAGAGGGATTTGTTGAGCAAGGTGAGTCTACCCTCTAGGTTTAGAAAGTTAATTGTCCATGGGTTGATTCTATAGTTTAGTTTATCAATGATGTGATTGTTGATAAGGTATGCACACAGATTCAATTATATGAAAAATAACATGGCATATACGATAAAGGATTTTATTAATATATATATATATATATGTGTGTGTGTGTGTGTGTGTGTGTGTGTGAACATATATATATATATATATATATATATGTGTGTGTGTGTGTGTGTGTGTGTGTGTGTGTGTGTGTGTGTGTGTGTGTGTGTGTGTATGTGTGTGTGTGTGTGTGTGAAGCCTCCAATTCATTTTGTTTCACTCAGTTATGAGATAATGAGGAGACAAAGTGAATGTCTAAAGAATGGCATTACGCAATGATGTATGTCTTCAAGGACGTGACTTGGAAGAATGAGATCATACAAATGCTAAGAGTATGCACACTCTTATTATGTCCCTAGTCGGTTGTTACTGTGGAAGGTAGATAGACACCAGTAACATTAAATACTATAGTGTGGGTTGGTTGATGACAAAATCTCATTAGTCATTATATGGAATATCAAACCAAACACACAAATACTTGTTCCAGAACAGTGCATCGGATAGACCCACCTTGAGAGTGACACATGGAAACCATCATTGGTGGTCATAGTAATCTTTCATAGTGAAGGTGGTGGTTGTGATTCTTAGAAATGAAATCCTTGCACTCATCACATGTTGTTTGGTATGCTTTAACGTCATCAACTGCAATCTTGAAACATGGGTTGTCATAAAGGTTATGATTGGGTGACTGTGACACATGGGGACTAACTATGAGTGATAGAGATGGGATTTGTCCCACCTACTAGAGTTTGATATCATGGATACTTGATAAATGAGACTGAGAAATGCATGCTTATGCACATGTAAATCAATAATATGATATTGATGTCAAATATATTTTAGATAGGCTGCTCTTTGTTCAAGGAACATAGATTGAGAGTTTAGAGGATGAAGATTCCATGCCTCTACTTCATTCAGGATATTAGAGACAAAGGAGTCATACAATCATTGTAACAGCTTATCACAAATTGTAGGTTGAAGTTTTTCTCCAACTTTCCATTCACTTGGGTAGCACTAATGTGTGAGCACCTCACTTTACATGTGATATCATAAGTTAGTTATGGACGTTCACTATCAATGTGACATGGGACCTATAGGGTCACACACATAGGAGCTCATCTAGAAGAGGGGTGTAATCATAAATGATGAATGAATTTATTAGTAAATTGTTTAGATACTCAATTCATGCAACAAATCAGTTGACTAGACTTCCAAACGATCGACTCACCTAGTGAAATGGCCATTTGGAGTGTCAGGTTAATTGGAATTGAATTGGTTGAATTCTGCATGAATTAGGCATGAATCCATCGGCTCACTGGGTGAACCGATTAGCTCAGGTTGAGCGAGATGACATGTTCACCTGGTGAACTTATCAACTCAGTTGAGTCAGTAGATGGTTCTAGCAACTTTCCCAAATTTGTGAGAAAGATCACTCTTTTCACTTATTCAATTCAATTGGTACAAGAATTAATGTTTGCATTAATTGGAAACAATTTTTCCAAATTCATGTGTGATTAGGAAATAGGAAAAAGGACCATTTTAGGCCACAAACCGATCAGCTCGTATGTGATATGACCATTTCAGTTGCGAAACAACCATTTTGGATTTCGCAGGTTGCAAAAATTTATGATCTTTCGGTCCTTTCCACTCCCAGTTCAATTGGGAAAATTGACCCTAACCCCTCCTATAGATAGAGGGGTACTGGGGGTTTCCCAACACACACAATTCATAATAGTTTCTCTAACAATTGTTGTCTTCTTTGGTTGTGGTAACCAAGAGAGCCCAAGCGAGTCCTACCCAGATAGGGAGGGATAGAGAGGGAGAGAACAATTGATGATCATTATTGTAGGAGAGCAAGTTGGTGACTAGTATGTAAATAGGAGAGACAACTCCTTCATGTCTGTTCTACTAGAATGATAGGAGTTCTAGTTGGTCTGTGTGGACTACTCTAGAGGCAAATCTACTGTCTGTGGTGAAGACCAGGAGTTGCACATACACCGTCCATGTAACATCCCTGACCTGGGTTATGAGTTAACCCTAGGTGTTTTGCCTAAATTTGTGATTAACTCTGAGCATGTGATTAAGTTTCTCAGAAACATATATTTCAGTATTTGCTCCTTTTTATTTAAAGTTGTAGCATTGTTTTGTTATACAGGGACCTATGTGCAATTTACCCAGTTGAAAGGGTTAGCTTGCAATTTGCACATGTTGAGATGTTCCTCTGATGTTGAGACATCATGAGAATCTTTTTGGTAAAGTTTGAGGGATTTCCCAAGCTAGGGCACCAAGGTGCAGCTGTGGAAGCAATCCCGGTACTTAAAACCCTAATTTGGGGTAAAATGCAATTTACCCAAATTAAGGGATGCAAATTGTAAAATATGTCATCTAATGTATCTTTTTAGACTCTTGTCATCATTAAGAGAAGAAATGATGAGGGAGTCACCTCAATTGAGTTATCAAGTTATGAAATATGCCTTGTGATGGAATAATCAGGGTATATGTGCAATATCTCTTTATGTATGTACCTTATTATTAGATTGTTCTTCTTTGCCTTCTTTTTTCTAAACCTTAAGATAAGGTTTGTCCTTATAATAAAGAGGAAGGGACGAGCAAGTAAAAGAAGGAGGGACCTAGTTGGAATTATGGACAACTTAAGAACTAATGTTGAAAATCCTACCCCTAGTATATATACCCTCAACTTCTCTAAGCAAGGGAACTTGCCCTTCGTTCCCTTCACTGTTCCATTTCACCAAAGATGACCAAAGACTTCCTTGGAGCTAAGGAGGACGACCAAGGGAAACAAGGTAGGTTTGGGACCCTTCTTCTTGCCTAATTTCATGGTTAGAACTCGAATTCAAGGTCAACTTCATGGCTAACTCTCGAAACCCTATCTTTCTAGCCATCTCTTTTCATCTTTCCTTGGAGTTTTCACCTTGGCCAATCTGTGGGAACTCAAGGACGCCATTAGAGCTTGGATCTTGAAAGCTTGGAGCTCAAGAAGCAAGCTTTAGGCGGGTTTTATAACTCTAAACCCATGCTTTACTATATACACCTCTTATATGCGGTTAGATGATAGTTCTTCATGTTTCCCTACTTTCCCTGCTATTTTTGCAAGCAAATCCATGGGATATTCGTACTGTTATTGAGCTAGGAGATGAAGGCGTGATTTCCAAGAAAAACCCACCTCTTTTCACTTCCTTAACGGTCTCACCAGCTTGCTCTCTCGGTCTCAAGACCGCGAGGTGAGCACACGGTCTCGAGACCGCGACAGGGAAAACGGTCTCCAAGACCGTTTGTCCCCGTTGACCGAGCGTGGACCGTATAAGGAATCTGTTCCAAATTATATAGGCTAATTACCCTCAAAATTTGGGAGGCTAACTCCAAAGGAATCGGGAGATATGACCTTTTTAAGTAACAACTTTAAATGAATTTATTCCTGATTCTCAAACGGTCTGAAATTGCCTTTTTGGGAAAACGGTCTCAAGACCGTGTAAGGTCGTTGACCAGGCGTTGAACGTATGAGATTACTGTTCAAAATAATGTTAATTAACAACTCACCAAGTTTGATGGTCTAATTCCAAACGGTTTAAGAGTTGAAGGGTGAATACTAGGGCTAACCCTAGGTGAAATCAGTACTGAAATTATGGTAACCTAATTAGGGTTTTTAGGGTTGATTGACCTAAACGGTCTCAAGACCGTTTAGGGGCCACCCAAACGGTCTCAAGACCGCGAGGGCAATCAACCATGATCGTTTGGAGGTCTGGGGTCAAGATTAGTTGACCTATTGAAGGTACAATTACACCAAATTACATTGCAATTAAATAGTGATATGATCATCAACTCAATAGGTCAGACCTTGATGAATTTGCACTAAAATCCAAAATTGGATGGGCAAACGGTCTCAAGACCGTTTGGAACTCATCCAAACGGTCTCAAGACCGAGAGGAAAATCACCCAAGACCGTTTGAAGGTCTAGGGTTAAGTAATTTGACCAATTGAGGACCTAATTGCAAATAAGTTGTCAATATAATCAAAATTCTGTTCTGTGGATCAATCATAGTTCAACCCCTATCAAATCACCTTAGACTTTGATGAAATCTTGGG
The DNA here is from genome assembly GCA_963693085.1 of Alisma plantago-aquatica. Lineage (NCBI taxonomy): Eukaryota > Viridiplantae > Streptophyta > Magnoliopsida > Alismatales > Alismataceae > Alisma > Alisma plantago-aquatica. The sequence goes on along the minus strand of OY856413.1, from coordinate 640,314,334 downwards.
CAAACGGTCTCAAGATCATGTGGGGTCCACCCACATGACCTCAAGACCGTTTGGGCCAAGTTTGGGCCCAATTGGAGCTCAATTGAAGGGTTCAACCTTGTGTTAGTGCACATTGTTGAGTGTTGATGGGTGAACATTGATAGACCCTAATTGAATCGACTTCAACCCTAATTGGTCAACCATTAAGGGTCAATTGAATGACCAAGTGGTCAAGCATAATCTTAATTGACCCAATCCATAAGTGGTCAACATGGCTCTGACCTTTTGAGGGCTTCAACATGAGTTGACATTATCGGTTGTATCATGGAACCCTGTTGATGGTCCAAGTGGTTGAGACCATGTGAGCTCACGGTCTCAAGGTCGAGAGGAGGCTCGCGGTCTCAAGGTCGTGAGGAGGCTCGCGGTCTCAAGGTCGTGAGAGGGCTCACGGTCTCAAGACCGCGAGGGGCCTCGCGGTCTTGGGGTCAAAGAAGGGCAAACAGTCTTCATGATCTTCGCGGTCTTAACCTCATTTGGAGTCTTCGCGGTCTTGAATCAATGGAGGGCTCGCGGTCTTGGAGGAGGAAGAGGCCTCGCGGTCCTGAGGTCAAAAGTGACCAAACGGTCTACACATCCTCGCGGTCCTAATGTCAATTGGTCAAAAGGTCAACTCAATCAATGGGTCTCAAATCGATTGAGGGTTGATGGTTGAGATCAATCAAGATAATTCAAGGTTGACTTCTTTCAATCGATTGATGATATAAATGGTTCAATGTTGCCCTAATCAAACCCTAATGATAACCTAGGATATTAAGGGGTTAATGGACTAAGGTTTTGACCATGATGATGATCAATGGGGTGAATTACCAAAATACCCCTGAAGGGTAAATTAAGTAATACCTTGATCAAATCAAACCCTAATCACATGATAGTGATGTTTTGGGCTATGTTAGCCTATGATGACTTAATCCGACCTGATCTAGAGTGATGTTGACATCACCTAACCTTATGATGAGAGAGAAAGTACTTCTAGACAGAGAAATTACTTCTAGAGAGAGAAAGTACCATTTTTAAATGGAAACTCAATTAAAGCATCTCCAATGCACAGGAATGAGCATAATTAGGGTATGATCCACCTGTGTGAAATCATAGAAACCCTAATTATGATAAATGATGAACCTTTAACTAATCTAAGAGCATCAATGAAGATGTTACTCATACATGATGATGTTATGAGGTCAATTCACCTTAGTGTGAATAGTAAACCCTAATTCAAGGGTGATGACATGTAATGTGAATAGTAAACCCTAATTCAAGGGTAATGGCATGCTTTTGAGTATTAAACTCTATTTGATGTGAATTAGAGATTTAACTCTTATGACAAGAGTAGGAAGTATATTCCTTATTTCTGTATTACCTTTATCAGTTGTATTAACCATGTAGGTTCTGATATGAAGGTAATCATATCCAGGTATGGATGTTGATGTTATATTCATTAAAGGCATGTTGTTAGCCTTATGAATAAGTAAGGTAATCTGATGCCTTGAAAAGTGGCATCCTATGCTGATAATGGGCTGTGAGAGCCATGAATACCATCAAGGTCATGCCTTAGAGATGACTTGTGATGAGGATAATAAGAAATGATGATTGATATGAGTTAGGCTTGTTACATTTAGTATTCTTCTGTTATAGCTGCTATGCTACTGTTATTGTTTGGAGAACAATGTATGCTATTAAAGAATACTGAATGTACCTAACTAATCAAGTATAATGTAGAGCCCTGATCATAGATCCATCATTGTCAGAGATTAAGTGATGGTGAAACAGGTTTTCCTCAGGGAACTCCTGGAGCACATACTTTTGAGTATGTGGGGTACATGGATGTGTAGAACCTTACATCCTAGTGTAGGAAAGTGATGTAGATGTGTAATCCATCCATCCTTCACTATATTTCCATACCGTATCAGTGGTAGGTAAACATGAAACCTCCTGATGACAAAGAAAGCACAGATATCTGTATCAGTGGTAGGTAAATATGAAACCTCCTGATGATGAAGAGAGTACAGAACGCCACTGTGACTCTAGAATAGCGAAGGACCAGTTTACCCTGGTGAGCTATAGTAGTAGAGACACGAGATGTCCTACAAGTGATCCTCTTACTGACTGAGGAAGGTGAAGGTCATGAGAATCCGGCTCTCTTAATGACCTATGTATGATACTGATGTGACTTCTCAGCGATCAGTTGGGGTATGAGTGGTAAGCCTCATCTCCACAGGTCATAATGTTGTTTGTAAAACATAATCAACCATGTAGTATAACTTGTTAGAGATAACTCCAAGTTAGTTGATTGATGTTACATTGCAATAGTGTTTATATTCTCCATATCTTCTAAATGGTAGAGATCTTGTTATACATGCAACTGTTATAGAATACTTTGAAGGCTTTACTGTTTAAGATATTCTTTGATGTTATAATAAAGCTTCTGGCGAAGAGTTATAACTCTCGCTGGGACAATAATGTATAATTGTCTCACCCCGTAGACTTCAACTTTTTAGGTGGACATCGGAGACAAAGGAACGAGCCTACAGGTGATTAGTCTCAGCAGCAGCAGCACCAGGGGCAGCAGTAATCTCAGGTGGAGATTGTCCTGCCATGTGGTGTAGTTAGAGTCAGTCCTATGTGTCCTATGTACTCTCAGGTCTTGGAGTCTTTTGTATAGTGATCTTGAGATTTTGTATCTGGATGTATATAATTACTCAAGAAGTAATTATCCTGAGATGTAAACAGTTTATCTCTCTTTATGAAAGAAGCTTTTATGGATCCAAGCTCTTGTCTCAAAAAGTTTTAATTTCCCGTGATTTTTGTCTTCCGCTGATTACCGATTCACTTCTGCTACGTTTTAATCGTGTTTATGTCATGGTTTGGAGATCAGAGCCCACAACTAGTGGTATCAGAGCTCTAGGTCAGTTGAGTCTACAGAGTCATAGGACTTAGGATGTCGAGTCTACCTTTAGTACTCCTTCCTTATCTAATAGAATCTTCTGCTCCTCAGGAGAAGAAGATACCTAAGGATGTCAGAGCATCATGATGAGTACATGGCAGAGAGTAGTGCTAGTGCACCTCGAGGTGGTGCAAGGGTTCCAAGCATAGAACAACATGCACCTGAGTCACCAAGAGAGCCACCCCAGTTTGACCCAGCTGACATAAGTAATCCAGTTGTACAGACGATGTTCAGGCAGTTCATGACTGCCACGACACATATAACTGATAGGATGCCCATTCCTGCACCTAGGGCACCTGTCCAGCCTGAAGCACAAGGTATCGGTAAGACATTTGAACGACTTCGTTGTGTCGGAGCTACCGAGTACTTCGGAACTGCCGACCCTGCAGATGCTGACTTATGGCTGACAAAGTTGGAGAAGGCTTTCATGATTCTTATGATTCCGGAAGCTGAGAAGGTTAGACATGCTGTCTATCTTCTCAAAGGCAGTGCTGGTCACTGGTGGAACATGGAAGAGCAAAAGAGACCTGGGGTAGAGTTCTCATGGGAAGAGTTTCGTCGGGAATTTATCAATAGATATTTTCCAAAGACCTTCCTAGATGAGAAGATCTCTCAATTTGAGAAACTAAGGCAGGGTATGATGAACATTAGTGAGTATGAAGCTAAGTTCATGGAGTTGTTGCGGTTCTGTCCGCACATGGCTGCTACGGATGAGGAAAGAATCAGAAGATTCGAAAAGGGTTTGAATTCTGATATGTCAACCCATGTGTCTGCCTTAGAAAACAGAGAGAGATTCTCTACCTTCGTTGAGTCAGTCCGAAGGATAGAGAGATCTGTGGTTGAGAAAAGACAAACCCATAAAAGATATCCACAGTTCCAGGGTTCTTCATCTAGGGATTCCAAGAAACCTAGATTCTCTGCACCTAACCCTCCACCACCCAGATCGAGTTTTCAAACTCAATGGACACCAAGCAGAGGTAGAGGACGGAGTCAACCGCTTCAAGGGATGCACAGTTCTGCATCAGTGTCAGTTACTGGACCACCCAGACCACAGCAACAGGAGAAGAGTTGCTACAACTGTGGTAAGGTGGGACACTTGATGAAGGATTGCCGTTCTAGGCCTGTCGGTATGACACAACAACCCCCGAGACAGAATCAACAGGGATCTCAGAATAGACAACATCAAGGAGCAGCTCGAGGACGTGGACAAGCGTCTCAAGCTGGATCATCAGCACCACCTCAACACCAGGCGACTGCGAGGTTCTATGCTATGAACCCACCTGAGGCAGTGGTCAATCCACGGGTAGTGGCAGGTCAGATGAAACTTTTATATTCCGATATGTCTACATCCTGTATTGTATCCGTTCTGATTGATCCGGGTGCTACGCACTCTTTCATCACTCGTGAAGTGATTCGTAACTGCAATATGACTGTTAGTCATAGGACAGATAGTTTGTTGTTAGAGACTCCGGTAAGTGGGTCTGCCATTTTGCAGGAGGTATGTTCTCCCTACATCCTTTTCTTTTCTGACCATCGCATTCAAGTGGATCTTATACCACTTGATATGCAGGGATTTGATATAATCCTCGGGGTGGATACCTTAGAAAGATATAGAGTTGTCTTGGAATATGTGTCCAAGTTGGCTGTGTTTGCTGATGAAAGCAACACATGGATCTTTCAAGGAGAAAGAAAGATTCTGCCCACCTATCTTGTATCAGCTATGGTTGCTGATAAGTTGTTGAGGAAAGGATGTTATGCATTCTTAGCCCATGTGGTAGATGTTACCAAGGAAAGTTCCAATCCTACTAAAGTCCCTATAGTCAGGGAATTTGAAGATGTGTTTCTTGAAGAACTTCCTGGTATACCACCACCTCGGGAGATTGATTTTGAAATCAATCTGATCCCAGATACGAAACCCATAGCTCAGACTCCGTATAGAATGGCGCCTGCCGAGATGGCAGAACTCAAGAAATAGCTTCAAGAGCTACTTGAGAGAGGTTTTATCTGACCAAGTACTTCACCTTGGGGTGCTCCGGTCTTGTTTGTTAAAAAGAAAGATGGGTCAATGCGGTTTTGCATCGACTACAGACAACTGAATAAAGTAACAATAAAGAATAAGTATCCTCTGCCGAGGATTGATGATCTCTTTGACCAGTTGCGTGGTGCAACAGTCTTTCCAAAAATAGACTTGAGGTCTGGATATCATCAACTCCGCATTAAGGATAGTGACATATCCAAGTCTGCCTTTAGGACAAGATATGGTCACTATGAGTTCACGGTTATGTCGTTTGGACTAACCAATGCACCAGCTGCATTTATGGAACTCATGAATAGAGTTTTTCGACCTTTCCTTGATCAGTGTGTTGTCGTCTTCATAGATGACATTCTGATCTATAGTAAGGATGCTCAGCAACATGAACAACATCTTTGCCAAGCTTTGACCTTGCTAAGAGAACATAAGCTGTATGCTAAGTTTAGCAAGTGTGAGTTCTGGCTGTCGGAAGTATCTTTTCTTGGACATGTAATATCTGCTTTGGGAATTTGTGTTGACCCTACGAAAGTAGAATCTGTTCTACAGTGGGAACAACCGAAGACACCGACGGAGATTTGAAGTTTCTTGGGGTTAGCTGGCTATTATCGAAGGTTCATTAAGAACTTTAGTTCTATAGCTTTACCTTTGACCAAGTTAACCCGGAAAGATGTTCCTTTTTCTTGGAGCGATAAGTGTTAACAATCTTTCCAGTTGCTGAAGGAGAGATTGACAAGTGCACCTGTGCTAGTGCTACCTGAACAAGGAAAAGGGTATATATTTTTCTGTGATGCTTCCAAGAATGGACTTGGATGTGTGTTGATGCAGGATAAACACGTGATTTCTTTTGCTTCCCGACAGGTTAAGAAACATGAGGAGAATTATCCGACACACGATCTAGAGTTAGCTGCTGTGGTTCATGCTTTAAAGATCTGGAGGCATTATCTCTACGGAGAGACATTCCAGATTTTCACAGACCACAAAAACCTTAAGTATATCTTCTCTCAGCATGAGCTCAACATGAGGCAATGTCGCTGGATGGAGTTAATCAAGGACTACGACTGTACAATTGATTACCATCCAGGCAAGGCCAATGTTTTTGCAGATGCCTTGAGTAGGAAATCAGCAACATCAACCATGAATAGAGCACAACTAAACTCTTTAGTATGCTCTAGGAGAGATATGCTTATCTCTTTAAGGCAAGACAATGTACAGTTGAAGGTGTCATTGTTAGCCGGATTGTTGGCTGAGATGCATATTAAACCTACCCTAAGAGAGCATATTAAAGAGGCACAACTAGGTGATGCTGCAGTTCAACATATAAGATCTGAATATGGAAATGAGCAGCAAGATGGTTTTCATGACTCAGAGGACCAAGTAACTTGTTATAATGGGAGAATGATAGTGCCGGATGTGGACAACTTGAGGAAGTTAGTCCTGGAAGAAGCCCATTCTTCCATGTATTCTATGCATCCAGGGAGCACCAAGATGTATCGGAATTTGAAAGATCTGTATTGGTGGCCTGGGATGAAGAAGGACGTTGCAGAGTTTGTTCTGAGGTGTCCCGTGTGTCATCAAGTTAAAGCTGAACACCAGAAGCCTGCAGGAACAATGCAACCTTTACCCATACCACAGTGGAAGTGGGACCATGTGACCATGGACTTTGTTGTTGGCCTACCCAGGACAAGCAAAGGACATATTTCCATTTGGGTAATTGTTGATAGGTTGACTAAGACAGCACATTTCTTACCTGTCAAAACAACCTATTCTGCTGAAAGGTTATCAGAGTTGTATGTTAAAGAGATAGTGCGTTTGCACAGAGTTCCTGTCACAATAGTTTCTGACAGAGGCCCTCTGTTTACAAGTCATTTTTGGGAACAGTTACACCAAGCCTTAGGCACCAAGCTAAAGTTTAGTACGGCCTTTCATCCACAGACTAATGGACAGTCGGAAAGGACCATACAAACCTTAGAAGACCTGTTGAGAGCATGTGTTCTCCAGTTCACCGGAAGTTGGGATCTACACCTAAGCTTGATAGAGTTTGCCTATAACAATAGCTATCAGCATAGTATTGATATGGCACCTTATGAAGCCTTATATGGTAGACGTTGTAGGTCACCCTTGTGTTGGTTTGAGACTGGTGAGCACCAGTTGTTAGGTCCTGACCTTGTGCAGCAGACCATAGAAAAGATTAAAGTAATACAACATAAGATTAAGACTGCTCAGGATAGGCAGAAATCTTATGTTGACAAACGTCGTAGACCCTTACAGTTCTAGGTTGGAGACAGAGTGTATCTCAAGGTCTCACCTTGGAAAGGGGTCCTTCATTTTGGAAGGAAAGGGAAGTTAGCTCCTAGATATATGGGGCCTTATCCAATCATCGAACGGATTGGAAAGGTAGCCTATAGACTAGAGCTACCACCTGAGTTACAGTGGTTACATCCTGTGTTTCACATTTCTATGTTGAAGAAATGTCACCCCGACACCGAGACAGTTCTACAACCTATGGAGGTAGAATTGAATGATGACATATCCTATGAGGAGGGACCAGTGTCAATCCTTGATAAACGAATTAAAAAGTTAAAGAAGAAAGATATAAGTCTTGTGAAAGTCCTCTGGAACCATCGTGGTGTTGAAGAAGCCACTTGGGAGTTAGAGGATGAGATGAGAAGGAAATATCCTGCCCTTTTCTCTTAGTATGTTTTATCGATTTCGGGGACGAAATCCTTGTAAGGGGTGGATAATTTGTAACATCCCTGACCTGGGTTATGAGTTAACCCTAGGTGTTTTGCCTAAATATGTGATTAAATCTTTGTGATTAACTCTGAGCATGTGATTAAGTTTCTCAGAAACATATATTTCAGTATTTGCTCCTTTTTATTTAAAGTTGTAGCATTGTTTTGTTATACAGGGACCTATGTGCAATTTACCCAGTTGAAAGGGTTATCTTGCAATTTGCACATGTTGAGATGTTCCTCTGATGTTGAGACATCATGAGAATCTTTTTGGTAAAGTTTGAGGGATTTCCCAAGCTAGGGCACCAAGGTGCAGCTGTGGAAGCAATCCCGGTACTTAAAACCCTAATTTGGGGTAAAATGCAATTTACCCAAATTAAGGGATGCAAATTGTAAAATATGTCATCTAATGTATCTTTTTAGACTCTTGTCATCATTAAGAGAAGAAATGATGAGGGAGTCACCTCAATTGAGTTATCAAGTTATGAAATATGCCTTGTGATGGAATAATCAGGGTATATGTGCAATATCTCTTTATGTATGTACCTTATTATTAGATTGTTCTTCTTTGCCTTCTTTTTCTAAACCTTAAGATAAGGTTTGTCCTTATAATAAATAGGAAGGGACGAGCAAGTAAAATAAGGAGGGACCTAGTTGGAATTATGGACAACTAAGAACTAATGTTGAAAATCCTACCCCTAGTATATATACCCTCAACTTCTCTAAGCAAGGGAACTTGCCCTTCGTTCCCTTCACTGTTCCATTTCACCAAAGACGACCAAAGACTGCCTTGGAGCTAAGGAGGACGACCAAGGGAAACAAGGTAGGTTTGGGACCCTTCTTCTTGCCTAATTTCATGGTTAGAACTCGAATTCAAGGTCAACTTCATGGCTAACTCTCAAAACCCTATCTTTCTAGCCATCTCTTTTCGTCTTTCCTTGGAGTTTTCACCTTGGCCAATCTGTGGGAACTCAAGTACGCCATTAGAGCTTGGAGCTTGAAAGCTTGGAGCTCAAGAAGCAAGCTTTAGGCGGGTTTTATAACTCTAAACCCATGCTTTACTATATACACCTCTTATATGCGGTTAGATGATAGTTCTTCATCTTTCCCTACTTTCCCTGCTATTTTTGCAAGAAAATCCATGGGATATTCGTACTTTTCTTGAGATAGGAGATGAAGGCGTGATTTCCAAGAAAAACCCACCGCTTTTCACTTCCTTAACGGTCTCACCAGTTTTCTCTCTCGGTCTCAAGACCGCGAGGTGAGCAAACCGTCTCGAGACCGCGACAGGACAAACGGTCTCCAAGACCGTTTGGCCCCATTGACCGAGCGTGGACCGTATAAGGAATCTGTTCCAAATTATATAGGATAATTACCCTCAATATTTGGGAGGCTAACTCCAAAGGAATTGGGAGATATGACCTTTTTAAGTAACAACTTTAAATGAATTTATTCCTGATTCTCAAACGGTCTGAAATTGCCTTTTTGGGCAAACGGTCTCAAGACCGTGTAAGGTCGTTTACCAGGCGTTGACCGTATGAGATTACTGTTCAAAATAATGTTAATTAACAACTCACCAAGTTTGATGGTCTAATTCCAAACGGGTTAAGAGTTGAAGGGTGAATACTAGGGCTAACCCTAGGTGAAATCAGTACTGAAATTATGGTAACCTAATTAGGGTTTTAGGGTTGATTGACCTAAACGGTCTCAAGACCCTTTAGAGGCCACCCAAACGGTCTCAAGACCGTGAGGGAAATCAACCATGATCGTTTGGAGGTCTGGGGTCAAGATTAGTTGACCTATTGAAGGTACATTTACACCAAATTACATTGCAATTAAATAGTGATATGATCATCAACTCAATAGGTCAGACCTTGATGAATTTGCACTAAAATCCAAAATTGGATGGGAAAACGGTCTCAAGACCGTTTGGAACTCATCCAAACGGTCTCAAAACCGAGAGGAAAATCACCCAAGACCGTTTGAAGGTCTAGGGTTAAGTAATTTGACCAATTGAGGACCTAATTGCAAATAAGTTGTCAATATAATCAAAATTCTGTTTTGTGGATCAATCATAGTTCAACCCCTATCAAATCACCTTAGACTTTGATGAAATCTTGGGAAAACGGTCTCAAGACCATGTGGGGTCCACCCACATGACCTCAAGACCGTTTGGGCCAAGTTTGGGCCCAATTGGAGCTCAATTGAAGGGTTCAACCTTGTGTTAGTGCACATTGTTGAGTGTTGATGGGTGAACATTGATAGACCCTAATTGAATCGACTTCAACCCTAATTGGTCAACCATTAAGGGTCAATTGAATGACCAAGTGGTCAAGCATAATCTTAATTGACCCAATCCATAAGTGGTCAAGATGGCTCTGACCTTTTGAGGGCTTCAACATGAGTTGACATTATCGGTTGTATCATGGAACCCTGTTGATGGTCCAAGTGGTTGAGACCATGTGAGCTCGCGGTCTCAAGGTCGAGAGGAGGCTCGCGGTCTCAAGGTCATGAGGAGGCTCACGGTATCAAGGTCGTGAGAGGTCTCACAGTCTCAAGACCGCGAGGGGCCTCGCGGTCTTGGGGTCAAAGAAGGGCAAACGGTCTTCAAGATCTTCGCGGTCTTAACCTCATTTGGAGTCTTCGCGGTCTTGAATCAATGGAGGGCTCGCGGTCTTGGAGGAGGAAGAGGCCTCGCGGTCCTGAGGTCAAAAGTGACCAAACGGTCTACACATCCTTGCGGTCCTAATGTCAATTGGTCAAAAGGTCAACTCAATCCATGGGTCTCAAATCGATTGAGGGTTGATGGTTGAGATCAATCAAGATAATTCAAGGTTGACTTCTTTCAATCGATTGATGATATAAATGGTTCAATGTTGCCCTAATCAAACCCTAATGATAACCTAGGATATTAAGGGGTTAATGGACTAAGGTTTTGACCATGATGATGATCAATGGGGTGAATTACCAAAATACCCCTGAAGGGTAAATTAAGTAATACCTTGATCAAATCAAACCCTAATCACATGATAGTGATGTTTTGGGCTATGTTAGCCTATGATGACTTAATCCGACCTGATCTAGAGTGATGTTGACATCACCTAACCTTATGATGAGAGAGAAAGTACTTCTAGAGAGAGAAAGTACTTCTAGAGAGAGAAAGTACCCTTTTTAAATGGAAACTCAATTAAAGCATCTCCAATGCACAGGAATGAGCATAATTAGGGTATGATCCACCTGTGTGAGATCATAGAAACCCTAATTATGATAAATGATGAACCTTTAACTAATATAAGAGCATCAATGAAGATGTTACTCAAACATGATGATGTTATGAGTTCAATTCACCTTAGTGTGAATAGTAAACCCTAATTCAAGGGTGATGACATGTAATGTGAATAGTAAACCCTAATTCAAGGGTAATGGCATGCTTTTGAGTATTAAACTCTATTTGATGTGAATTAGAGATTTAACTCTTATGACAAGAGTAGGAAGTATATTCCTTATTTCTGTATTACCTTTATCAGTTGTATTAACCATGCAGGTTCTGATATGAAGGTAATCATATCCAGGTATGGATGTTGATGTTATATTCATTAAAGGCATGTTGTTAGCCTTATGAATAAGTAAGGTAATCTGATGCCTTGACAAGTGGCATCCTATGCTGATAATGGGCTGTGAGAGCCATGAATACCATCAAGGTCATGCCTTAGAGATGACTTGTGATGAGGATAATAAGAAATGATGATTGATATGAGTTAGGCTTGTTACATTTAGTATTCTTCTGTTATAGCTGCTATGCTACTGTTATTGTTTGGAGAACAATGTATGCTATTAAAGAATACTGAATGTACCTAACTAATCAAGTATAATGTAGAGCCCTGATCATAGATCCATCGTTGTCAGAGATTAAGTGATGGTGAAACAGGTTTTCCTCAGGGAACTCCTGGAGCACATACTTTTGAGTATGTGGGGTACATGGATGTGTAGAACCTTACATCCTAGTGTAGGAAAGTGATGTAGATGTGTAATCCATCCATCCTTCACTATATTTCCATACCGTATCAGTGGTAGGTAAACATGAAACCTCCTGATGACAAAGAAAGCACAGATATCCGTATCAGTGGTAGGTAAATATGAAACCTCCTGATGACGAAGAGAGTACAGAACGCCACTGTGACTCTAGAATAGCGAAGGACCAGTTTACCCTGGTGAGCTATAGTAGTAGAGACACGAGATGTCCTACAAGTGATCCTCTTACTGACTGAGGAAGGTGAAGGTCATGAGAATCCGGCTCTCTTAATGACCTATGTATGATACTGATGTGACTTCTCAGCGATCAGTTGGGGTATGAGTGGTAAGCCTCATCTCCACAGGGCATAATGTTGTTTGTAAAACATAATCAACCATGTAGTATAACTTGTTAGAGATAACTCCAAGTTAGTTGATTGATGTTACATTGCAATAGTGTTTATATTCTCCATATCTCCTAAATGGTAGAGATCTTGTTATACCTGCAACTGTTATAGAATACTTTGAAGGCTTTACTGTTTAAGATATTCTTTGATGTTATAATAAAGCTTCTGGTGAAGAGTTATAACTCTCGCTGGGACAATTATGTATAATTGTCTCACCCCGTAGACTTCAACTTTTTAGGTGGACGTCGGAGACAAAGGAACGAGCCTACAGGTGATTAGTCTCAGCAGCAGCAGCACCAGGGGCAGCAGTAATCTCAGGTGGAGATTGTCCTGCCATGTGGTGTAGTTAGAGTCAGTCCTATGTGTCCTATGTACTCTCAGGTCTTGGAGTCTTTTGTATAGTGATCTTGAGATTTTGTATCTGGATGTATATAATTACTCAAGAAGTAATTATCCTGAGATGTAAACAGTTTATCTCTCTTTATGAAAGAAGCTTTTATGGATCCAAGCTCTTGTCTTGAAAAGTTTTAATTTCCCGTGATTTTTGTCTTCCACTGATTACCGATTCGCTTCCGCTACGTTTTAATCGTGTTTATGTCATGGTTTGGAGATCAGAGCCCACAACTAGTGGTATCAGAGCTCTAGGTCAGTTGAGTCTACAGAGGCATAGGACTTAGGATGTCGAGTCTACCTTTAGTACTCCTTCCTTATCTAATAGAATCTTCTGCTCCTCAGGAGAAGAAGATACCTAAGGATGTCAGAGCATCATGATGAGTACATGGCAGAGAGTAGTGCTAGTACACCTTGAGGTGGTGCAAGGGTTCCAAGGATAGAACAACATGCACCTGAGTCACCAAGAGAGCCACCCCAGTTCGACCCAGCTGACATAAGTAATCCAGCTGTACAGACGATGTTTGGGCAGTTCATGACTGCCATGACACATATAACTGATAGGATGCCCATTCCTGCACCTAGGGCACCTGTCCAGCCTGAAGCACAAGGTATCGGTAAGACATTCGAACGACTTCGTTGTGTCGGAGCTACCGAGTACTTCGGAACTGCCGACCCTGCAGATGCTGACTTATGGCTGACAGAGTTGGAGAAGGCTTTCAGGATTCTTATGATTCCGGAAGCTGAGAAGGTTAGACATGCTGTCTATCTTTTCAAAGGCAGTGCTGGTCACTGGTGGAACATGGAAGAGCAGAAGTGACCTGGGGTAGAGTTCTCATGGGAAGAGTTTCGTCGGGAATTTATCAATAGATATTTTCCAAAGACCTTCCTAGATGAGAAGATCTCTCAATTTGAGAAACTAAGGCAGGGTATGATGAACATTAGTGAGTATGAAGCTAAGTTCATGGAGTTGTTGCGGTTCTGTCCGCACATGGCTGCTACGGATGAGGAAAGAATCAGAAGATTCGAAAAGGGTTTGAATTCTGATATGTCAACCCATGTGTCTGCCTTAGAAAACAGAGAGAGATTCTCTACCTTCGTTGAGTCAGTCCGAAGGATAGAGAGATCTGTGGTTGAGAAAAGACAAACCCATAAAAGATATCCACAGTTCCAGGGTTCTTCATCTAGGGATTCCAAGAAACCTAGATTCTCTGCACCTAACCCTCCACCACCCAGATCGAGTTTTCAAACTCAATGGACACCAAGTAGAGGTAGAGGACGGAGTCAACCGCTTCAAGGGACGCACAATTCTGCATCAGTGTCAGTTACTGGACCACCCAGATCACAGCAACAGGAGAAGAGTTGCTACAACTGTGGTAAGGTGGGACACTTGATGAAGGATTGCCGTTCTAGGCCTGTCGGTATGACACAACAACCCCCGAGACAGAATCAACAGGGATCTCAGAATAGACAACATCAAGGAGCAGCTCGAGGACGTGGACAAGCGTCTCAAGCTGGATCATCAGCACCACCTCAACACCAGGCGACTGCGAGGTTCTATGCTATGAACCCACCTGAGGCAGTGGTCAATCCATGGGTAGTGGCAGGTCAGATGAAACTTTTATATTCCGATATGTCTACATCCTGTATTGTATCCGTTCTGATTGATCCGGGTGCTACGCACTCTTTCATCACTCATGAAGTGATTCGTAACTGCAATATGACTGTTAGTCATAGGACAGATAGTTTGTTGTTAGAGACTCCGGTAAGTGGGTCTGCCGTTTTGCAGGAGGTATGTTCTCCCTGCATCCTTTTCTTTTCTGACCATCGCATTCAAGTGGATCTTATACCACTTGATATGCAGGGATTTGATATAATCCTCGGGATGGATACCTTAGAAAGGTATAAAGTTGTCTTGGAATATGTGTCCAAGTTGGCTATGTTTGCTGATGAAAGCAACACATGGATCTTTCAAGGAGAAAGAAAGATTCTGCCCATCTATCTTGTATCAGCTATGGTTGCTGATAAGTTGTTGAGGCAAGGATGTTATGCATTCTTAGCCCATGTGGTAGATGTTACCAAGGAAAGTTCCAATCCTACTAAAGTCCCTATAGTCAGGGAATTTGAAGATGTGTTTCTTGAAGAACTTCCTGGTATACCACCACCTTGGGAGATTGATTTTGAAATCAATCTGATCCCATATACGAAACCCATAGCTCAGACTCCGTATAGAATGGCGCCTGCCGAGATGGCAGAACTCAAGAAACAGCTTCAAGAGCTACTTGAGAGAGGTTTTATCCGACCAAGTACTTCACCTTGGGGTGCTCCGGTCTTGTTTGTTAAAAAGAAAGATGGGTCAATGCGGTTGTGCATCGACTACAGACAACTGAATAAAGTAACAATAAAGAATAAGTATCCTCTGCCGAGGATTGATGATCTCTTTGACCAGTTGCGTGGTGCAACAGTCTTTCCAAAAATAGACTTGAGGTCTGGATATCATCAACTCCGCATTAAGGATAGTGACATATCCAAGTCTGCCTTTAGGACAAGATATGGTCACTATGAGTTCACGGTTATGTCGTTTGGACTAACCAATGCACCAGCTGCATTTATGGAACTCATGAATAGAGTTTTTCAACCTTTCCTTGATCAGTGTGTTGTCGTCTTCATAGATGACATTCTGATCTATAGTAAGGATGCTCAGCAACATGAACAATATCTTTGCCAAGCTTTGACCTTGCTAAGAGAACATAAGCTGTATGCTAAGTTTAGCAAGTGTGAGTTCTGGCTGCCGGAAGTATCTTTTCTTGGACATGTAATATCTGCTTCGGGAATTCGTGTTGACCCTACGAAAGTAGAATCTGTTCTACAGTGGGAACAACCGAAGACACCGACGGAGATTTGAAGTTTCTTGGGGTTAGCTGGCTATTATCGAAGGTTCATTAAGAACTTTAGTTCTATAGCTTTACCTTTGACCAAGTTAACCCGGAAAGATGTTCCTTTTTCTTGGAGCGATAAGTGTTAACAATCTTTCCAGTTGCTGAAGGAGAGATTGACAAGTGCACCTGTGCTAGTGCTACCTGAACAAGGAAAAGGGTATATATTTTTTTGTGATGCTTCCAAGAATGGACTTGGATGTGTGTTGATGCAGGATAAACACGTGATTTCTTTTGCTTCCCGACAGGTTAAGAAACATGAGGAGAATTATCCGACACACGATCTAGAGTTAGCTGCTGTGGTTCATGCTTTAAAGATCTGGAGGCATTATCTCTACGAAGAGACATTCCAGATTTTCACAGACCACAAAAACCTTAAGTATATCTTCTATCAGCATGAGCTCAATATGAGGCAACGTCGCTGGATGGAGTTAATCAAGGACTACGACTGTACAATTGATTACCATACAGGCAAGGCCAATGTTTTTGCAGATGCCTTGAGTAGGAAATCAGCAACACCAACCATGAATAGAGCACAACTAAACTCTTTAGTATGCTCTAGGAGAGATATGCTTATCTCTTTAAGGCAAGACAATGTACAGTTGAAGGTGTCATTGTTAGCCGGATTGTTGGCTGAGATGCATATTAAACCTACCCTAAGAGAGCAGATTAATGAGGCACAGCTAGGTGATGTTGCAGTTCAACATATAAGATCTGAATATGGAAATGAGCAGCAAGATGGTTTTCATGACTCAGAGGACCAAGTAACTTGTTATAATGGGAGAATGATAGTGCCGGATGTGGACAACTTGAGGAAGTTAATCCTGGAAGAAGCCCATTCTTCCATGTATGCTATGCATCCAGGGAGCACCAAGATGTATCGGAATTTGAAAGATCTGTATTGGTGGCCTGGGATGAAGAAGGACGTTGCAGAGTTTGTTCTGAGGTGTCCCGTGTGTCAGTAAGTTAAAGCTGAACACCAGAAGCCTGCAGGAACAATGCAACCTTTACCCATACCGCAGTGGAAGTGGGACCATGTGACCATGGACTTTGTTGTTGGCCTACCCAGGACAAGCAAAGGACATGATTCCATTTGGGTAATTGTTGATAGGTTGACTAAGACAGCACATTTCTTACCTGTCAAAACAACCTATTCTGCTGAAAGGTTATCAGAGTTGTATGTTAAAGAGATAGTGCGTTTGCACAGAGTTCCTGTCACAATAGTTTCTAACAGAGGCCCTCAGTTTACAAGTCATTTTTAGGAACAGTTACACCAAGCCTTAGGCACCAAGATAAAGTTTAGTACGGCCTTTCATCCACAGACTAATGGACAGTCGGAAAGGACCATACAAACCTTAGAAGACCTGTTGAGAGCATGTGTTCTCCAGTTCACCGGAAGTTGGGATCTACACCTAAGCTTGATAGAGTTTGCCTATAACAATAGCTATCAGCATAGTATTGATATGGCACCTTATGAAGCCTTTTATGGTAGACGTTGTAGGTCACCCTTGTGTTGGTTTGAGACTGGTGAGCACCAGTTGTTAGGTCCTGACCTTGTGCAGCAGACCACAGAAAAGATTAAAGTAATACAACATAAGATTAAGACTGCTCAGGATAGGCAGAAATCTTATGTTGACAAACGTCGTAGACCCTTAGAGTTCCAGGTTGGAGACAGAGTGTATCTCAAGGTCTCACCTTGGAAAGGGGTCCTTCATTTTGGAAGGAAAGGGAAGTTAGCTCCTAGATATATGGGGCCTTATCCAATCATCGAACGGATTGGAAAGGTAGCATATAGACTAGAGCTACCACCTGAGTTACAGCGGTTACATCATGTGTTTCACATTTCTATGTTGAAGAAATGTCACCCCGACACCGAGACAGTTCTACAACCTATGGAGGTAGAATTGAATGATGACATATCCTATGAGGAGGGACCAGTGTCAATTCTTGATAAACGAATTAAAAAGTTAAAGAAGAAAGATATAAGTCTTGTGAAAGTCCTCTGGAACCATCGTGGTGTTGAAGAAGCCACTTGGGAGTTATAGGATGAGATGAGAAGGAAATATCCTGCCCTTTTCTCTTAGTATGTTTTATCGATTTCGGGGACGAAATCCTTGTAAGGGGTGGATAATTTGTAACATCCCTGACCTGGGTTATGAGTTAACCCTAGGTGTTTTGCCTAAATATGTGATTAAATCTTTGTGATTAACTCTGAGCATGTGATTAAGTTTCTCAGAAACATATATTTCAGTATTTGCTCCTTTTTATTTAAAATTGTAGCATTGTTTTGTTATACAGGGACCTATGTGCAATTTACCCAGTTGAAAGGGTTAGCTTGCAATTTGCACATGTTGAGATGTTCCTCTGATGTTGAGACATCATGAGAATCTTTTTGGTAAAGTTTGAGGGATTTCCCAAGCTAGGGCACCAAGGTGCAGCTGTGGAAGCAATCCCGGTACTTAAAACCCTAATTTGGGGTAAAATGCAATTTACCCAAATTAAGGGATGCAAATTGTAAAATATGTCATCTAATGTATCTTTTTAGACTCTTGTCATCATTAAGAGAAGAAATGATGAGGGAGTCACCTCAATTGAGTTATCAAGTTATGAAATATGCCTTGTGATGGAATAATCAGGGTATATGTGCAATATCTCTTTATGTATGTACCTTATTATTAGATTGTTCTTCTTTGCCTTCTTTTTCTAAACCTTAAGATAAGGTTTGTCCTTATAATAAATAGGAAGGGACGAGCAAGTAAAAGAAGGAGGGACCTAGTTGGAATTATGGACAACTTAAGAACTAATGTTGAAAATCCTACCCCTAGTATATATACCCTCAACTTCTCTAAGCAAGGGAACTTGCCCTTCGTTCCCTTCACTGTTCCATTTCACCAAAGACGACCAAAGACTGCCTTGGAGCTAAGGAGGACGACCAAGGGAAACAAGGTAGGTTTGGGACCCTTCTTCTTGCCTAATTTCATGGTTAGAACTCGAATTCAAGGTCAACTTCATGGCTAACTCTCAAAACCCTATCTTTCTAGCCATCTCTTTTCGTCTTTCCTTGGGGTTTTCACCTTGGCCAATCTGTGGGAACTCAAGTACGCCATTAGAGCTTGGAGCTTGAAAGCTTGGAGCTCAAGAAGCAAGCTTTAGGCGGGTTTTATAACTCTAAACCCATGCTTTACTATATACACCTCTTATATGCGGTTAGATGATAGTTCTTCATCTTTCCCTACTTTCCCTGCTATTTTTGCAAGCAAATCCATGGGATATTCATACTGTTCTTGAGATAGGAGATGAAGGCGTGATTTCCAAGAAAAACCCACCGCTTTTCACTTCCTTAACGGTCTCACCAGCTTTCTCTCTCGGTCTCAAGACCGCGAGGTGAGCAAACGGTCTCGAGACCGCGACAGGGAAAACGGTCTCCAAGACCGTTTGGCCCCATTGACCGAGCGTGGACCGTATACGGAATCTGTTCCAAATTATATAGGCTAATTACCCTCAAAATTTGGGAGGCTAACTCCAAAGGAATCGGTAGATATGACCTTTTTAAGTAACAACTTTAAATGAATTTATTCCTGATTCTCAAACGGTCTGAAATTGCCTTTTTGGGCAAACGGTCTCAAGACCGTGTAAGGTCGTTGACCAGGCGTTGACCGTATGAGATTACTGTTCAAAATAATGTTAATTAACAACTCACCAAGTTTTATGGTCTAATTCCAAACGGGTTAAGAGTTGAAGGGTGAATACTAGGGCTAACCCTAGGTGAAATCAGTACTGAAATTATGGTAACCTAATTAGGGTTTTTAGGGTTGATTGACCTAAACGGTCTCAAGACCGTTTAGGGGCCACCCAAACGGTCTCAAGACCGCGATATGATCATCAACTCAATAGGTCAGACCTTGATGAATTTGCACTAAAATCCAAAATTGGATGGGCAAACGGTCTCAAGACCGTTTGGAACTCATCCAAACGGTCTCAAAACCGAGAGGACAATCACCCAAGACCGTTTGAAGGTCTAGGGTTAAGTAATTTGACCAATTGAGGACCTAATTGCAAATAAGTTGTCAATATAATCAAAATTCTGTTTTGTGGATCAATCATAGTTCAACCCCTATCAACTCACCTTAGACTTTGATGAAATCTTGGGCAAACGGTCTCAAGACCATGTGGGGTCCACCCACATGACCTCAAGACCGTTTGGGCCAAGTTTGGGCCCAATTGGAGCTCAATTGAAGGGTTCAACCTTGTGTTAGTGCACATTGTTGAGTGTTGATGGGTGAACATTGATAGACCCTAATTGAATCGACTTCAACCCTAATTGGTCAACCATTAAGGGTCAATTGAATGACCAAGTGGTCAAGCATAATCTTAATTGACCCAATCTATAAGTGGTCAACATGGCTCTGACCTTTTGAGGGCTTCAACATGAGTTGACATTATCGGTTGTATCATGGAACCCTGTTGATGGTCCAAGTGGTTGAGACCATGTGAGCTCGCGGTCTCAAGGTCGAGAGGAGGCTCGCGGTCTCAAGGTCATGAGGAGGCTCGCGGTCTCAAGGTCGTGAGAGGGCTCACAGTCTCAAGACCGCGAGGGGCCTCGCGGTCTTGGGGTCAAAGAAGGGCAAACGGTCTTCATGATCTTCGCGGTCTTAACCTCATTTGGAGTCTTCGCGGTCTTGAATCAATGGAGGGCTCGCGGTCTTGGAGGAGGAAGAGGCCTCGCGGTCCTGAGGTCAAAAGTGACCAAACGGTCTACACATCCTTGCGGTCCTAATGTCAATTGGTCAAAAGGTCAACTCAATCAATGGGTCTCAAATCGATTGAGGGTTGATGGTTGAGATCAATCAAGATAATTCAAGGTTGACTTCTTTCAATCGATTGATGATATAAATGGTTCAATGTTGCCCTAATCAAACCCTAATGATAACCTAGGATATTAAGGGGTTAATGGACTAAGGTTTTGACCATGATGATGATCAATGGGGTGAATTACCAAAATACCCCTGAAGGGTAAATTAAGTAATACCTTGATCAAATCAAACCCTAATCACATGATAGTGATGTTTTGGGCTATGTTAGCCTATGATGACTTAATCCGACCTGATCTAGAGTGATGTTGACATCACCTAACCTTATGATGAGAGAGAAAGTACTTCTAGAGAGAGAAAGTACCCTTTTTAAATGGAAACTCAATTAAAGCATCTCCAATGCACAGGAATGAGCATAATTAGGGTATGATCCACCTGTGTGAGATCATAGAAACCCTAATTATGATAAATGATGAACCTTTAACTAATCTAAGAGCATCAATGAAGATGTTACTCATACATGATGATGTTATGAGTTCAATTCACCTTAGTGTGAATAGTAAACCCTAATTCAAGGGTGATGACATGTAATGTGAATAGTAAACCCTAATTCAAGGGTAATGGCATGCTTTTGAGTATTAAACTCTATTTGATGTGAATTAGAGATTAACTCTTATGACAAGAGTAGGAAGTATATTCCTTATTTCTGTATTACCTTTATCAGTTGTATTAACCATGTAGGTTCTGATATGAAGGTAATCATATCCAGGTATGGATGTTGATGTTATATTCATTAAAGGCATGTTGTTAGCCTTATGAATAAGTAAGGTAATCGGATGCCTTGACAAGTGGCATCCTATGCTGATAATGGGCTGTGAGAGCCATGAATACCATCAAGGTCATGCCTTAGAGATGACTTGTGATGAGGATAATAAGAAATGATGATTGATATGAGTTAGGCTTGTTACATTTAGTATTCTTCTGTTATAGCTGCTATGCTACTGTTATTGTTTGGAGAACAATGTATGCTATTAAAGAATACTGAATGTACCTAACTAATCAAGTATAATGTAGAGCCCTGATCATAGATCCATCGTTGTCAGAGATTAAGTGATGGTGAAACAGGTTTTCCTCAGGGAACTCCTGGAGCACATACTTTTGAGTATGTGGGGTACATGGATGTGTAGAACCTTACATCCTAGTGTAGGAAAGTGATGTAGATGTGTAATCCATCCATCCTTCACTATATTTCCATACCGTATCAGTGGTAGGTAAACATGTAACCTCCTGATGACAAAGAAAGCACAGATATCCGTATCAGTGGTAGGTAAATATGAAACCTCCTGATGACGAAGAGAGTACAGAACGCCACTGTGACTCTAGAATAGGGAAGGACCAGTTTACCCTGGTGAGCTATAGTAGTAGAGACACGAGATGTCCTACAAGTGATCCTCTTACTGACTGAGGAAGGTGAAGGTCATGAGAATCCGGCTCTCTTAATGACCTATGTATGATACTGATGTGACTTCTTAGTGATTAGTTGGGGTATGAGTGGTAAGCCTCATCTCCACAGGGCATAATGTTGTTTGTAAAACATAATCAACCATGTAGTATAACTTGTTAGAGATAACTCCAAGTTAGTTGATTGATGTTACATTACAATAGTGTTTATATTCTCCATATCTCCTAAATGGTAGAGATCTTATTATACCTGCAACTGTTATAGAATACTTTGAAGGCTTTACTGTTTAAGATATTCTTTGATGTTATAATAAAGCTTCTGGAGAAGTGTTATAACTCTCGCTGGGACAATTATGTATAATTGTCTCACCCCGTAGACTTCAACTTTTTAGGTGGACGTCGGAGACAAAGGAACCATCTGGAGAAGCAAGCGTACCAACTGGTGGACCTAACTGACCGTCTAGAAGGTGTCCAAACATCAATTGGATAGGAGTCTAGAAAACTGTTCCAGACGACCAACCAATCGGTCAAGAGGCGAGCCAACCGGTTTAAGGGTAGAATTAGGTCAACCCAGATTGGCAAGAACAGATCTACACTAGCAACTTGTTCATGCATGTAATGTGATGATGACCTAGGTGATAGTATTTCCTTATGGCTCTAAGGAATTATAGTAGGCATGGCTATAACCATCACTAAAGTTTTTTTATTGCATGTTTACGTTGTGGGATATAGCATGTATATGATACATACTATATATATGTGGTGATCGGATACAATATATGTATATATATGATATATATGAAATTCATCAAACTAACATATTAAGTCTAAGATACTTTTTGTAAACAACACACATGAAAAGCTTGATAGACCAAGCGTAGGTTATGCCAAAGTGTGGTGTGTCGTCTATCTCGTAGAAGTGTGATGGTAGTAATGTAGGTTCCACCAAAGTGGGGTGCATTATTGTAGTATTGGCTTTTGGGTCAGGCTTAACTGGTGATTCTAAGAGTGCCTAAACCCATAAGCATATAGATTATCATGGAAAAGAGTTGCGCATATCGTCTATCCAAGAATTGTGTGAGATGCATTTGGTTAATGGTTGATTATGGATGTTGGCGTTGGTCGGGTAATGATTGAATCATTTTGGATTTTGGCTCATTAGAAGTTTATACGCTGCAAACTTCTAGATTGATACTTGAGAGTAATCAATTTGAATAAAATAAAGAATGATAATTAATTAAAGACCTAATTAATATTGGCAAAATTTTATTCAAATCAAATCAAAATGAGTTTTGAAAAAATTGCAAATTCTTTTGTAGAATCAAATGGAAAAAAACATCAATCACTTTTCTCAATGACCAGTCCTTGAGAAGGACAAACTAAATTGGAACAACTTCCATGACTGGTTTGGGACATTGAGAATTATGCTCACATAGGAGTGCAAGCTCTATGTCCCAGAGATGTCAGAGCCAGATGAAACCTTTCCCAATGCACCAAAGGCTGACATGGATGCTTACAAGAAGTATACTAAAGTGTCGTGGATGTCAAATGTATGATGATATAATCCATGAACTATGAGACGTAGAGGCAGCATGAGAAGATGGACGTTATTGAAATGGTCACACATCTCAAACATGTTCCATGATCAGGCAAGACAAGAGAGTAATGATGTCTCTAAGGCATTGTTCAAGAGCAACATGGAAGAAGGAGATCCAATAGGTCCTCATGTGCTCAAGATCATGGGTATGTGGAGAACTTTGTTAGAATGGGATTCCCCTTGGGTCAAGAGTTGGCCACTGATGTGATACAACACTCCCTGCCAGAATCATATAGTTTATCATGAACTACAACATGAGCGACTTTGACAAATCATTGACAGAGTTGTTGGGCATGTTGAGAACAGTTGAGGCACAGATGAAGAAAGACAAACCCAAGTCTATGATGATGATCAACAAGACAAAGGGAAAATCTAAAGGCAAAGACAAAGCTAAGAAGAGTTCTAAAGCTAGCCAGAAGCCCAAGTCTTCAGATCTCAAAGCAAATGGAGGAGTAAAGAAGAGAGGCAATTGTCACCATTGTCACCATCCTGGACATTGGAAAAGAAATTTCCCACTCTGGATAGAGGAATTGAAAAGCAAGAAGGAGAGCGATGAAGACTCCACTTCAAGTATAAACATTATAGCATAAATTTGATTACTTCTTCATCTTGTTACATGATACCAGATATAGATCTGTCATATTGATGTGCGAGATCTGACAATAAGTAAAGACCTTTATAAAAGGACAAAGATGGACAAGGCGGAGCAAGAGTTTCCGAAGCTTTACTCTAGATTTAAATTTATCTTTTCCCTATGGGCATGTAATAGAGTTAGTTGAACTATTATTCATTATTCTAATAAATAGAAACATTTATTGTACACATCTTGTTTGATAAGGATGATAAATCAATAAAGTAATATGTTTCTATTTTAAAGATGTGATCTTATATGGCAATGATCGACCGTCTAATGATCTTTATATGAACGAATCTCAAGATGAATTTTAATACCAAAGGATTATATGTGATTACTCAAACAATCTATAGCACTATCAACTAGAGTACACATGTGAGAAATGTATTTCTAGAACATATTGATGTTCATCTAGACTCTTTTGGTTATTTAACAAATAAGAGACATGCAAGTCTTATACATGAGCAAGATGACATACCACTTCTCACTAAGTGTAGTGGAGAACAAGTATTCTATTAGACTTTGTACATATGGATGTATTAAGATCTTCTAGAACAAGTGGTAAAGGCTATTATTTATACTTCAATGTATTTACTGATAATATGGTGATATGCATGGAGTAAAATGTGAATCTCTTGAAGTGTTCATGATGATTACATATATGAAGTAAACAAATTTCTTAAAAGTATTAAGATGCTTTGATGAGATCAATGATGAACTATTATACACGAATATTTTGAGGACCTTTTGGATAGACTATGATAGTGTATCACAGTCAAATCCAATTGGAACATGATGATATATTAAAAATGAGTCACAACATGATGGGTAATGATGTGATTATCATTTGATCCAATCTTCAAATTTCCTTAAAGATAAATGATTAATACCAAATGAAAGTGCCATCTAAATGGTTCAATACAACTACATATGAGATATGGCATGGGAATGTCCTGATGTGTCTTAAGGATGAAAACTTATGCAAGAAAATAGTTTCTTGAAAATATTTAATCAAATGATAGTTTGTTGAACACTACTTATCTCAATCCAACAACAAAGTGTTTGTTTATTAGATAGTTGAATTCCAAAAGAATCGATTGGAGTAAAGTAGAACTCAAAAAGTTTGACACCAATAAGAAACATTTAAATAGTAAGAGGTATAAATAAAACTATGGAGAATCAAAATTTGGTGTAACATTGAACTCATAGTTCAACACATCTGAAGTTAACAAATTGTGAATCTTATAACTCAGATAAGTTGTGAGTTGGTCGTATGATGAGTCATCCATCAACTAGGAACTATTAAGGACCATAGTCTAAGTAATGGCTTAAGGCCATTATGTCCAGAATAGAATCCATGAGATCAACAAGATATGATCTTGGTGAAACCACCTAGAGGGATAAAATCCATAAGGTGCAATTTTCAAGAGGAAAACCAACATGGATAAAATGAAGGACGAGTTGGTTGTAGTACAAATAAAGTTCAAGTGTTGAACATGATGAGATCACTTCACCAATTGGCTTGCTTACCATTGCAGCTTGTTAAAACTTGATGATTTGTCATATGGAGATTAAATCACATTCCTTAATAGGAATAAATGATAGGATGTGTACATGACACAACATGAAGGTTCTATAACTCCATTAATGCAAATAAAGTTTGTAAGCTATTAAGAAGTAAAAGTAAGCATATCATACATTGAATCTTTTATTCTAATAACACAGTCAAATAGTTTGGCCTAAGTCAAGATAAAAGATAAAATCTGTGATTACAAAAGATTTAGTGGGAGAATATATGAATATTCCACATATTGTTGAGGAATGACATCCCAATACTATGAGTGTTGTGATTTGGCATGAAAAATACCTTCAGTTGTGAAGGATCAAGTGAAACATCCTATGCGATAGGGATCATGATCTATAAAATAATTCTTGAAAGTTTCATGACTTGAATGAATACATATTAGCAGGTGCTGAAAGAGTTCAACACAAAGGATTCTAAAGGAGATAATATGTCCATATAGATGGGATTAGTTTCTCATAAATTTGGTGTTCTGATTCTTATGAAGAATAGAAAGAACATGAGTAAGATGACATATGCATCAGCTTTTGGATCTATCATGTATGACATATAATCATCCCATAATCTTGTATGTATCAAACATGAAAAGATGTGAGAAGATTCCAACGAGGGTCATTAGAAACTGTCATATCCATTAGTACTTGAGAAGCACCAAAGGATTAGATAGCTATATTGAAGCAACAAGGAAGAGTTGAGTGCAAAGGTTACACTGATGCAAGCTTCCTAAATGACATAAAATGATCACAATATGTGTTTGAGTTTAATGAAAAAAGAGTTGTGAGTTGGAAAGAGTTCTGAACTATAGGCCATAAATATAAAGTCTTTAAAAGAAGTTGTATATCTTGGTGTTATGAACAAAGGAGTGAAAAGAGCATGGATCTAAAACTTCATATGATGAACTTATAAATATTCCAACTATTGATGACTCAGTAGTGATATTGTGACAACAATGTATCTACTTGTTAGGCAAGGTATATCAGATACCATATTATGGCAGTTTCATCTCACAATGAAGAGATATGAAACATTCAATATAAGTAAAATGTTTCTAACCCACTGGATTAGTACTTGCACAACAGAAACATGGTGGACATGTTTATATCAATGAGAACGAGATTCATAGGTGATTGTCTCTAAGTGCAAGTGGGAGTCTATTGCTAAGGTATGAGCAGAGAGACAATCATATGATGGTTGACATGGCATATAACATAAAGGATTTGATTAATTATATATATATATATATATTGGAAGATCTAAGAGGCTTGTGTTTAGCTTTATCAAGGAGCGAGTATGGAAGAAGTTGCAAGGATGGAAAGAAAAATTCTTGTCAAAGCCAGGGAAAGAGGTCCTCATTAAAGCCATTGCACAGGCCATTCCTTCATATATTATGAGTGTTTTCCAGCTTCCTTCGACACTTATTCCGGAGATTCACAGTTGTGTAGCTAATTTTTGGTGGGGGTGAAGGGTAATGAGAGGAAGATAGCTTGGCAATGTTGGGAGAGGCTATGCAAACCAAAAAAAGCTGGTGGTATGGGTTTTAGAGATCTACATAAATTTAATCAAGCACTCCTGGAAAAACAAGTATGGCGGCTACTTACAAAACCGACTTCTTTAGTAGCACAGGTTCTTAAAGCAAGATACTATCCACGTTCATCCATTTTGGAAGCACACAGAGGATACAGTCCGAGTTACACATGGCGGAGTCTGTGGGGAGCGAAGGCACTGGTTTGTGAAGGGGTAAATTGGAGAGTGGGTGATGGAGAAGTAGTCGATCTATGGAATAGCAGATGGGTGATGTCCCTACAAGGCACGTTGGGTGAGCTCTATCCAGATGTTCAGGTGGTGTACCCATCACTACGGGTCTGCGATCTACTCAACCGTGATAGCTGTGTTTGGAAGGAGGAGGAGGTTCGTACTATCTTCCCGAGTGCTGCCGCAGAAGCTATTGTCTCCACACCTCTCAGCTCGAGACGACCACCGGACGCACCCTTCTGGTGGCCGAGGCCAAGGGGGGATTTCACGACTTGCTCAGCCTACTGGCTGGGTCATCTAGGTAGGGAGGAGTATATACGCAGCCGTAGGGAGCAGAATGATCTGATATGGAGATGGATATGGAGCAAGCAGTGGCCTCCACGTCTAGCGCATTTCCTATGGCAGGTGTGTACGGGCAGCATGGCCACGTTGGGGAGGCTCTATGATCGTCACTGCAATGTGGATTTTCTTTGTCCGATATGTCACACGGAGAAAGAGACAATCGGTCATCTCTTGTTCGAGTGTCCGGAGGTGAGGCAGCTGTGGAGTAACCATCCTTTGAAAGAGAAGATCATACAGTCGGGAAACCGCCAGTTAGCTGACCGACTTCAGTTCCTTGCGTACAACCTCTCCGGGGAGGAACTCGAGATGGCAGCGGGTGTGTGGTTGGGGCTGTGGCATTGGAGGAACAAACGAGTCTTCGATCAGGAGACGACGGAGATGAGGATCATCATCAGCAGGTACACGGGCATCATCGGCGAGTACCGAGACACCATGACGGCACAGGCTATAGGGGAAGCAACATGCATGCAGCTTCAGCCGCAGCGTTGGGGTAGACCGCCCCGGGGGCGTTTGAAGCTGAATACAGATGTTGCTATGGGTCTGTGTGGAGCTCTTGGGATTGGAGGAGTCCTTCGTGACCATGCGGGAAGGGTGGTCAAAGTTTTTAGCCAGCGGCGGGAGGCCATGGTGTCGGTGGAGATGGGAGAAGCCCTTGCTCTTCTTTTCTGCCTGCGGCACGTAGCGGCGACGGGCAGCATGGACCTGATATGTGAGACAGATTCTCAAATTCTATACCTGGATCTCACGGGACCAACGCAACGCATGGACCATATGGGTCTTATTGTAGACGATATCCGTAGTTTAGCTTTGTACTTTGCTTCTATTTCTTTTGTTTTTGCTCCCAGGAGCTGTAATAAAGTTGCTCATGCTATGGCCAGAAAGGCCCTGGCTGATGACAACGCCTATGAACAGTCCGGAGAAATGGTACCTTCTTCCATCTCTCCGCTGGTCTTGTATGATTCTGGTGATTAGTTGAATACAGGGCCAGCCCCAAATTTCAAATATATATATATATATATATATATATATATATATATATATATATAAGTCAAGATTCCAATTCATTATGTTTCACTTAGTTATGAGATAATGAGGAGACAAACTGAATGTCTAAAGAATGACATTACTCGATGACGTATGACTTCAAGTACATGACTTGGAAGAATGAGATCATGTGGATGCTAAGAGTATGTACACTCTTATTATGTCCCTAGTCAGTTGTTACTATGGAAGGTAGATCAATACTAGTAACACTAAAGACTATAGTGTGGGTTGGTTGATGATAAAATCTCATTAGTCATGATATGGAATATCAAACCAAACACACAGATACTTGTTAGAGAATAATGTATCGGACATACCCACCATGAGAGTGACACATAGAAACCATCATTGGTGGTCATGGTCATCTTTCATGGTGAAGGTAGTCATTGTGATTCTTAGACCTTAAAATCACTCCACTCATCACATGTCGTTCGGTACACTTTGAAATTATGCAACACAATCCTAAAATATGGGTTTTCATAAAGGTGATGATTGGTTGATTATGACACATGGGGACAGACTGTGAGTGGTATAGATGGGATTTCTCCCTCCTATTGGAGTTTGATATCCTGGTCACTTGATAAGTGAGACTCAGAAATGCATGCACATGCACATGTGAATCAATATGCGATATTGAGGTCACATATATCTCAAATAGTCTGCTCTTGGTTCAAAGAACATGGATTGAACGTTGTGAGGATGACGATTCCATGCCTTAATTTTGTTCCAGATATTAGAGATAAAGTAATTATACAATCACTATAAGACCTTATCATAGATTGTAGGTTGAATTTGTTTTCCAACTTTCCATTCACTTGGGTAGCACTAATGTGCGATTAGGCACCACTCTTTGCTTGTGATGTCATAATGTAGTTATGGACATTCACTGCCAATGTGACATGGGGCCTATAGGGTCACACACAGAGAAACTCATTGAGAAGAGGAGTTTAACCATGAATGATGAATGAATTGATTACTAAAGTGTTTAAGTACTCAATTCACGCAACAAATCAGCTGACTGGACTACCAAACAATTGGCTCACCCAGTGAGATAGCCTTTTGGAGTGTCAGGTTGTTTGGAACTTAATTGGTTGAAGTTATGCACAAACTTGGCATGAACTGATTGGCTCACTAGGTGAACTTATCGGTTTGGGTTGAGCAAGACAAACAGTTCACTTGGTGAACCGATTAGCTCCATTGAGTTGGCGGAAGGTTCTAGCGACTTTCTCAAATTCGTGAGAAAGATCACTCGTTTCACTCATTCAATTTGATTGGTACAAGAATTAATGTTTGCATTAATTGGAAACAAATTTGCCAAATTCATGTGCTATTAGGAAATAGGTGAAATGACCGGTTCGGGCCGCGAACCGATCGACTCACATGTGAGAAGATGATTTTGATTGTGAAATGATCATTTTGGTTGTGAAATGACCATTTTGGATTTTACAGGTTATAAAAATTCATGATCTTCTGGTCCCTTCTACTCCCACTTCAATCAGGAAATCTGACCCTCCCCTCCTATAAATAGAGGGGTATTGGGGGTTCCCAACACACACAGTTGAGAATCAGTTGCTCTGACAATTTTTGTCCTCTCTGGTTGTGGTAACCAAGAGAACCTAAGCAAATCCTACTCGAATAGGGAGGGATAGAGAGGGAGAGAACAATTGATGATCATTATTATGGGAGAGCAAGTTGGTAATTAGTACGCCAATGCGAGAGACAACTCCTTCCTATCCGTTCTACTAGAAAGATAAGAGTTCTAGTTGGTCTGTGTGGACTACTCTAGAGGCAGGAGTCCTATGGCTGCTGGTAGGAGGAAAACGTCAATTTGCAGTCTGTGACGAGACCATAGGAGTCGTTGAAGCTATCAAATCTATTATCTATGGTAAAGACTAGGAGCTGCATAGACACCGTTCAAGAACAACTATAAGATAGTTATAGTGCAACGAGTTGTACTCGCTGGACTTGCTCCAGGATTAGGTATAAACTTGTTAAACCATATTTCATATTTCATAATAGTTGACACAATCTTGTTGTTATGGGAATACAGATAGATAAAAATTTATTTATGTTGCCTTATTTTGTGCCTGTATTCACCAACAAGGATTTCATGTTGATTTCGAGATGGGATGTGGTGAGATGGGTAGGCCAAGGTTGTGAAGGGGAAAGTTTTTGTCTTACATTTAAGCAGAGCTTGAAATCTCTGCATTGGACTAGGATCAATGTGGGTGCCAATGATGGAGGATTTGTGAAGGTTGATCTTGAGTCTAGAAATGTATGAAAAAATACTAATGGTGTGAATGATATTTATGACATAGGCTTACATAGGTTTTATAAGGATAATAGTGTCTTTGGCATATTTAGTGGTATTTTAGATACATTCTAGAGGTGATTCTTTGCTACAAGAACCATTGATGACTTTTGGGTAGGTTGGTATTAAATAAATTAAAACAAAATATTGTGCAACCATCTAGCTATTATTACTAGTGCTTCTTCGCTACCTGGGATGATACTAGGAGACCTCAATGTTGTTATTTCAACAAAGTTGGTAGGTGAATCAATAAATATTAGCATGTGTAGGGAATTTTCCTTAGTTCTGAGGGAGGTCATACTGGACCAAATGGAGAGATTTCAATCTCTACTCAAATGCAAAACCAAAAGCTTCTCTTTCACTTACTTGGGCCTTCTGATATCACCATACCCAGTCTCACGATACACATCGAAACCCATCATAAATAAACCAAATAAAAAACTCTAGTCATTCACGAACAAGTTTCTCAGCTTGATTGAAAGACTTACTCTTCTCAATAACTCCCTCTCCTCCACAACTATTATTTTCCTCAGTTGTATCCCACTCCCAGAAAATGTTCACATAGACATAGATAAAACTAAAAAAAGTTCTTTGGAACAATTTCGACACAAACACCCAAAAGAAAACATGTATTCGACAAACTGGAACACCATCTATGCTCCAAAATGATATGGTGGATGGAGCATCATCAACATCAAAATACATGCTATATGTTTGATCTGAAAAATTATAGACACCCTCTCCACTGGTAGAAAATGTATTTGGAAAACCTCCATCACTCAAAAATACTATCGGAAAAAGATTCCTTGGTGGCCTACAACCAAAGTAGTTCCTCCCCTTTGTGGGAATACATTAACAAACACTCCTCTCTTATCCAACATATGATCACCCCCCCCCCCCCCCAAAAAAATGTTACCAAGAACATCTACTTTTGGTCTAACCCATGGTATCGCGAATCCACTATCCAAAACCTTTCATGTAACTTTCAGAATCCCCACAAGCTTTTGAATTTTGAACACTGCTAAGGCTATGCGACTTCTAGACAACAACAAAAATAACCTCCTCAAACAAACACTCTCCCATCAATTATCATATAAAAATATAAAAAACATGGTTTATGTTTTGAAGAACCACACCTTTAACCATATCTCGTGGACATGGGGGAAAAAATTAAACCACAAAAAGCATACCTCTTTCTAATTTACAGAGGACACCTCCACACTTTGACAGACATGGAATTTCACGGTGTCATTAAAAGTGAAGATCATTATTTGGCTCATCAAACAGAACAAGATCCTCAACGATCACAACCTCATGAAATGAGGTTTCTTTGGATCAACCAAACGTTATATGTGTGATGCATATTCCGACACCACATCTCATCTCTTCATAAATTGTCCAATCACTACCCAGATTAGAAGACATCTTTTCCATATAAGCCTAAATGAAGTTATCATCATTCACGACATCACCAAATATCTGAAGCCAAAACTAGCTCAACATATTTAAAAAAATCTTAATTGCTGCTATTCGGAATATTTGGATAGAAGAAAATAACAGAAAATACAAAAATAATAGAAACACCATCCGCAGCATCCTTTCAAATATTGAACAAAGGTACGCACTTTTTTATACTACAGGTCAACTGAACCAGGAGATTAGAGAGGATGAAGCCCGCTTCCACACTTTTAGAGACAACCACAGAAAAAAAAAATCACCTTTAAAGAGATAAAGGTTGGTGAAAGATCATCATATTTAGCATCCACTTCTCGGTTTTTCTGATAGTTTTTTAACTTCTCATTCTGAGGTCTATTGTTTAAGGAGTGCCTCCCCATTTCACAAACATTATAACTTCTCATCACGTGGTTTATTTTTTTCTCTCTGTTTTAACAACTCGTATTGACACACCTCTAGTGACGTTGAGACGAGTTTTTGTATTAACGATCTGCATGCGGTTTGTATGCATATCTATATATCTATATGTATGAATTTTCTATATATAAAGAAAAAAGAATACTTGGGTGTCGCATGACCGAAGAGCCTTGAGAGGACAGGCAAAACCAAGAGTGGATGGATTTGCATCCCCTTACCACTATCAAAATTCTGCCTAGAATAAACTCTGACCGTTCTCCCACTCGAATCTGCACAGGTGAAAGAAATCAATCTAAAAACTAGTGTAACATGGTATGTGGATTAATTGTTGAACAATCCACTTTTATTCGACTCTGGTATGTGAATTCAATTAAATTCTTAGTAGTTTATGTCTGATCTTGTCCGCATTCTAGTTTGCCTTTGACAATTTGATTGGTTGACATGGCTGTTTTGGATGACGAATGGATGAAAAGTTTCCTTTGTTCTTTCTTTTTGTAGTGTTTTACTGTTTTCTTTTTTATTCTTACATGTAGAATGCGAACAGGCTGCAACGCCATGCACGATTCGAAAAGTTCACCACTCATCTGCAGATTCTAACTTAGGATGCGAACAAAGCCGCAACTGCAATGCAGGATTCACAAAATTCCCTACAACTAAGATTATAACTTATTTTGGTCCTAGTACGATTCGGAACTCCTCGTCCTAAAAGAACTCCTGGGTTCTTCTACCATCAGCCAGAGGACGCAAGGGGATCAAAGCTAAGCTTCCTATAAATTTTTCTCCGGACAGATTAGATTATAGCACCGATTATGTTCATCCCAGGACTGACTGGGAATTCCTAGTCATAAGGGATTCGTAGTTTCTTACCCGATCGGCCGGAGGAAGCAAGGGGATTGAGGCTAACGCCTGTTGCCTTCCCCTATATCTTGGGTGCATAAGCATCCCGGTGAGATAACGAAGCCCAAAACCCTCGTACACAGCGTGCTTAGAAATAGGTAAAATCATTTGTGGTTTTCATCGGAGACGCGGCAGGAATTCTAGTGAGAGAACGAAGGCCCCAGGGTGGTGATAGTACTCTGTGCCTATGCCGTAAGAATTCCGGTGAGTGAACGAAGACAACAAGGCTGGATCACGTTGTGCATTGGTGCTACTTTATCTACGGTAGTCAAAGCATAAAATCACGGCCACCAGCCGTATAGCCTGCACCTATAGAGCGAGATTAATTCTGAACCATCCCAATACTCAAAAAGAGAAGGAACATAAAATATGGGGTGAGAGAGGCTCGAACTCTCGACCTCAGGATCACTCAGAAGCTATGAGACCTACGCGCTAGCCAACTGCGCCACCACCCCGTGTTGTTGATGTGATTGTTAAAAGATTAATAAAACTATGCATTGTGAACAAAATCTGGTCCATCTCACTCTTTTCGGCGCACTTTTCGCGCCATCTGTAAGCCGTGCCTCTTGTTCGCAATTCACTCGCTTCTTTTCTGTTTTCCTCGGCTCTCTCAACCTCCTCTGTCTATCTCTCTCCGCCCTCTGCGGCCTGATCGTCCTCCTTTCACCCTGCATGTCGTCTGTTCCCGAAGCCGAAGAAGGTGGGTAGCCGGTCTTCTCCTCTTTATCGCTTCTTCTGCATTTCTCACTGGTGTCTTTAGATTGCTACTCGGCTTAATTCCACGAACTAACCGCAGAAAAGATCGGCTCTTGTTTTTTCCTTCTCCAGTTCTGGGCACCTTCACGTCGACAACCTCTTCAGTGTCGTTGATTTCGCAGGTAAGCAACTGATCCGGTACAAGCCACCCGCTGCTGATCCAAACATGTCTTGTTTGCCGCTCGACTGTCTGGGAGAGTATCGTATATCTTGCTATTTTACCTCCATTTCTGGCTGCCGCGTTTAGTCACCGGTGTCGATCTTCCCTCCATTCAGTTGATACCCTGGGTTTAGCTTTGAATGCACCTGTTCTGTATTCATTGCAAGTCATGAACTTTATTACTTTTTCCCTCGGACGCCACATAATCTCGACCCATCATGCATTTGAACCTAAGATGTTACCATGTACCTCTTTTTTAACGAATGGACGATATCTTCCCTGATTTGCCTAGGATGAGGCAACTTTCCGAAGATTATTTTTATCGATAATCATAAGACGGGAATAAAACTTACTTAGGAACCCAACTGCCCAAGCAACGCTGAACTGTATGTTACTGCTATTGTCTAATAACTTTTATCTCGATTGTGCAATATCATGTAACACCTATCTCTTGACAGTTGAAAGCCAACAGTTACCTGTTTGCGTTTTCCTAATTTGTGTTGCATGCTACCTCTAGTTTAGAAACGCAAGACCTTGTACCCAGTGGTCCAATATCTAACTGCTTCTTTATTTCCTGCTGAAGTTCAATTGTGGTGTAAGGCACTGGCAGGTGTGTGATTTTGATAAGTCCCCCTTAAACATAAATGTTCTCTGATTGGTGGACAAGGAATGGCTAAATTCTAACTTCCCTGCTGTATGTTTTCATATTCATGTGATCGCTTTGCTTTAGTTTCAAGTGAGACCGCACTTACTTCCACATCTTTTTTTTTTGTAATGCCTTAAAAGGTTTAAAATCTGCATCCAGAAGATTGTTCCCTATGGTTTTGGAAGCCTTATTAATGAACTGTCGGTAGAAGTCTATGGTTTTGGAAGCCTTGTTAATGAACTCATAGTGTTACATCATATATGAGTCTGTGAGAAAATCATTTCCGTCAATGTTGTTTCTATCATTACAATATGAAGAGTACTATTGTATATTTAACATATCTGTTGCAGCCACATTAGATTGCCGTGTCACAAACACACTTTGTCCATTAAACCAATCAATTATTCATCTTGAGCTGGGCCTTCCTTTTGAATGACTTATTGTTGATAACACCCAAATTTATGCATTTATGCTAAGCACTTATTTATGGTTTGTGTGTCACTGTAGTCTTAATTTATCCAAAATAACTCATATTTCTTATCTTCTAGTAATTTATGCCCTTTCCTAGATAAAGATTGCTCAACTAGTCAATTTTGGGACTTGCCGACACCGAACTTGAAAAGACATCTATTTCTCCATGATTTCTCCCCAAATCCATATATTTTTGCAGCAGCTAAGTCTACACCGCGATCGCGGTCCTCAGGGTCCCAACCGCGACTACGGTACTCACGCTCATCCCAACCGCGACCGCAGTCTGGATATACACCTCGACTGCTATCCAAGCCACCACCGCCACTGATGAACTAACACTAACCGCGACCGAGGTGCATCCTCCTGGACCGCGACCGCGGAATCTACATCGGTCTCGACCGCGATCGAGGTACATCTTCCGCGACCTCGACCTCGACCGCGACCGCGACTGCGGGGTGCACCTCGACCGCGACCGAGCAAGACCGCGGTCTGGATTTGTACCTCGACCATTTCGCCTATAAATACACATCCCCCGCAACCTGGAGAGGGGTTCCGCACCTGGGGGAAGTTCCATCGGTCTGTTCAGATCTGGAGAGTTTTCCAGCTGTTGGTTCCGACCCAGTGAAGTTCCCAGAGCCCCGTGTGGGAGAGTCCGGAGGTCCGAGAAGGCCGAAGTGCTCGTTCTACGCCCACCTCTTCAGCGTGCTTCCATCCCCCACCATCTTCCACCTCTGGTCTTAGATCTCCAAAGGCGGAAGCTAAGGAGAGAGATGACTGAGGACCCATCTTCGAGAGAGAAAGAGAACGCCCACACCATCATCTTCCACCCCCATCCACCAACCAAGCTGCTTTTCGGGGCGGATCTAGAGAGAAAGGAGGCCGAGGAGTCCAGAAGATCAAGGAGGACGACCCAAGGATGAGATCCGGCCTATACGGAGGCTAGGGAGCGAGAGCCACCCCTCCTCTACGGGCTAAATCTCTTCTTCTTCTTCTCATTTCTTCTTCTGTTCTCATTGGTTTCTGTACAAACGATGTTCTTCCATCTTTGTTCGGTGCCAACTATGCTTGTCCATGGCTAGTTGAGCTCCTTCTTGGCTATGTACCCCCTTTTGGGCATGTTTATGTACTTTTACCTTGAGCAAGTAGTTTTATTTCAGATCTAGCACGTTTCATGTTCTATCTCCTCTTTCTGGTTATGATTGCTAGTTTGGTTGATCTCTTTCTTGCTTGAACTTCTATTTCTGCCTATATCGAGAGGTTCGTTGTAGAAATAGACAAGAGAAGATAGTTTGGATCGAAATATGAGAGGAGGACGGTTCAAGGTCCTCTGTTCCTAACATTCCAGAATACTCTAAGACTCGAGAGGGAATCTAGAGTATTCTAGGATGTTGGTTTGTCTTCCTCGAGAGAGGTTTCATACCATAGATGGGTTTTAGTCACACTACGCGAGAGCGAGTGGGATGACCCCACAGGAACAGATACCACAGTGCGTGTTATGTTTGAATGTAGCTTGCTTGTTGAGGTGTTCGAGGGTTGTCTACGCCCGAGAACGGGTGCATAGACTGCCCAACTTGTGGTTACATAGCCAGGAACTCCTCTCTGATTAGTAGAATCCTACAGACTCTGTTTTATTTTTTTTCTTTGTTTTGTTTTAATTTGTGACAACCCGCTAGACTAATTCTAGCCCCATACTTTTATCAGCTATCGTCTTGGCTTATCTGACTCAAGGACGAAATCACAAGCGTCCTAAACGTCACCATGTCCCTGTGTTCGACCCCGTATATCTACTTTGACCCCCTAATAAAAGTTGTGGGGGTCCTTGAAGTTTCGGGTTATAAATTTAAAAGTTCGATTCCTTCTGAATCCGTCTCCGTATTCCGGACGCGCGATTCGGGCCGATCAACTTTTTGGCGCCGTTGTCGGGGACGTGGTTTTCCACGTTTACACGGCTAATAGATTCTGTTCTGTCACTTTTAAGCCTGTATAAATATGCATA
Source organism: Alisma plantago-aquatica (assembly GCA_963693085.1). Lineage (NCBI taxonomy): Eukaryota > Viridiplantae > Streptophyta > Magnoliopsida > Alismatales > Alismataceae > Alisma > Alisma plantago-aquatica. Next base: position 640,276,514 of record OY856413.1, on the reverse strand, counting down.
GTTTTTCTTTTGTTTTAAACATTCTTGTTCATATATACTGAATAGCTTTCCTTTTTCTCATACTTTTTCAGCCATGGATCTTGCTTCTACAAGACAAGTCATCTTGTCCACATGTCCTCCCGAATTTTTCCGCAGTCCTGACTGTTGGCAAATAATTGAAGGTCGTGCTCTACAGCTAGTCGAGTTATACTCACCTCCACCGTCGTCGTATGTTGAAATTCCAACAACGGAGACTGCCAGTCAGCCCTTTACTTCCGTGCTATCAGGAGATCAAGAACTGATTAAGGCAGTGGAGTTGGTCGGGGAAAGTGTTCACGCACTCACCTCAGCTCCTCATCTCCAAGAACACGTCGATCCGCTCCAGTAACTATTAGAAAAGCAGGAGCGTCAACTCCAAATAGCAACGGAGATTGCAGACTGCAGTAGAAGTATACTTCAAACTGTTGAACAAGGATTCATCCGGAAACATCAGTTTGATACAGCAGATTCCCATTAGATGTGTATGGCAGAATTGACGAGTCTCGAAAGCATTGATGCTCAAGTACAGCAACTTCGTGATAAAGATGTTGAACAAGGTAGGGGGCTCTAAGAGCTCATCGATTTGGGTACAATTCGGTTACAAATGCCTTCACAAGATAATGAAGACTCTAGTCATCAAGACCATTCCATTGGATCTGAAGTGGAGTATGCCTCACAATCTGATTCAAACCATCAAGTGGATGCATTAGGATTTTTCTGTGAAGACCAACCCACTTGGGAAAGCCCTTCATTCTATCCAGATGATTCAGCTGATCAACCAATGGAAAATGCAAGCCACACGCATGACTGGTTTTATAATGACGATGATGAAGACTCTTATCCTCACTATAATAACCAAACAACCTCGCAGCCAGAAGGTTGGTTTGAGGAACCTGAGTCAGACATTAATCCAGACCAGAGTAATATCTCTCATAGTGAGACTTGTCACCTAACCTTGAGCAGTACGCCAAACATGGTTTGGAACAATTTGTTCGATGACGACGACGACAACTGCTCAAATTGGAGCAGTGAATATACCGATGACGACGAGTTGGAGCAGCATGAGCTGACATTTACCACCATTCCCTTAAAGGGCTTGGTGGATATCGATGGAGAAGGATGGACAATCCACTACAACATGGTTGTTGATCATGAAGACACCCTGTACCCACAGAAGGCGACAAGCTTGGGGTGGTAGAACTGCAATTAAATTCACCAGGGGATACTTTCTGCTCAGAAAATGATTGGATGACTCAGACTGTACATGAAGACTTATCTGAGCATCCAACCTCAAATTCCGAGGTGGAGAGAGAGGTGAGGGGCCTTATAGAAAACTCTCGACCTCCCTCCTCGATCTCATCATGCGTCGACACCCAGGGGCCTTCCTGTTCATGTCCTTGCCTTGAAGGCGCCCTTAAAGAGGAGCTGCTGAAGGATTCATCCCCGTGCAGTTCAATTGAACATGAGTATAGGGATGGCTTCTCCAAGAGGCCAGATTTCATCCCTCTCCTCCAGAGTCAGAGTGGGACATCTTCCCTCATCCCCTACCACTACACCATGGGTACAGGCATCGAGTTGCAGGTAAATGGAACCCAAAAACTTAGGATTCGGGATCCTAGTGTGGGAATTGTAGGGCAGCCACCCCCTAATTCCTACACAATTTTTCTTTAAATATTTACTTTACTTTTCACGTACAAATAAAGCCAATTTGATTTCTACCTTTCACCAACTGCCCACAATATTATTCATTTTGCATCATCTAGTTTTTCTCTTATTTTCCTTTCACTTACGACTTCACACCCGAACAGTTGTTTTTGGTATGTTTCTCTATCATCCTTCTTCGATTGCGACATCTTGGTTTTCACTTTGTATTTTGACATCTATAGATTCCTCCTTCCCGCGTGATTTTGCTGGAACCGCGATCGTGGTCTGGCAATAAGACCGCGACTGCGGCCTGGCAATAAGACCGTGACCTGGCGACAAGACCGCGACCGCGGCCTGAAGGCCAAGAACCGCGACCGCAGTCCTGCATGAGTGAGACCGCGATCGCGGTTATGCAAGACCGCGGTTGAGTGTTTTTTATCCTAGTCTGACCAACATGTCGGGTTGTCTCAGCATTTTTGACCGACTGTTGCTCTTTTGACCGAGCTTTTTCTCTTTTTCCAATTTTTTCGGCATTTTATCCGCTGCTTCAAGCGTTTCACGTGAGGCGGGGCCTGATGCTGGTCTATAAATTCCTCTACGGTCGAGGGGTCACCCCCCCTCATTCCTAAACCACCGGGTTCCCTCTTCCGCATCGCTTTCTGCCTGTTTTTCCTCCTCCTTGCTCCTACTGTAGGACAACAGGGAAGGAGCGCGCAGGTCGACACCAGCAGCTACAACCACGACCACATAGGCAGTAGCCCTGCAGCTCGCTAGCCACGCGCCCCAGGCAGTGACAAGCTCAAAGGTCCTGACCGTGGCCCCTCCGTAACCAGCGGGACAGCGGTCAGAGCGCCATGGCGAGAAATGTCGCAGTTTCCCGGTCGTAGTTCTGAAGGTTGAAGTCACCTCGTGCACCCAGTCGCGGTGTCCTACATTCGCAGGCGGGGGGTTTCAGGTCTACTTCACGACGCGGTTCCTCAGACCGCGGTCTCCTTAACCGCGGTCGCAGTGATAAGGAGGTCAAGGCCGCGGTATCCCTACACACACCGCGGTCGCGGTCTCCCTAATCACGAGCACCTAGGTCGCGGTTTCGTGATCATTCACAGTGAACGCGGTCTTCGATACCGCGATTGCGGTCTTCAACTCGGTCGCGATCCAGACCGCGGGCTGATTTGGTGCGTTTTCTAGAATCTTCATCGACCTCCGCTACAGTAAAAGCTACTGAGTCTACATCAAAAGTATCAACATCATGGACGCCATGAAGAGTGGTTTCAAAAAGCTCAAAAAGTCCATAGCCATGAAGAAAGGGGAAGGGAGCTCAGCATCACCATCGAATTACGGGAGCCCCTACCCACAATACACCTCCCGAACTACGAACCCAATTTATGAAGATGAAGTTATGCTTTGTACATCAGGGCTCGGGTCGCAAGATTTTGGCTCTGGCTTCCGCAGCCTTGTTGGCACACCTATGGATACCCACAGTGGTGAGTCAGTGCAAGAAGCTTTAGGTGAGAGGATATGGACCGAACGTCGCGACGCTGAACTCCAGACTTCGACCGGGTATCAAGACGGCCCGACAGTTCTTCATAGAGCTTCATCCGCAGGAGATCAACGTCGACAGTCAGCAAAACGTTCAATTTTCTTACGACGGTCAACCTCCTCACGAGACTCTTTCCAGGGGAACAGACACCAAGCAGCTCATAGTGGTGTCAATCAAAGCTCAATCCCCCCTCCATTTTTTCTGAGCATAAAGCAAAAGCTAAGTTTTGACGCTCTTCTTAGAGACAAACGTAGACTTGCGGGACCGAGGTACGCCGATCTAGGGACGCTACTTAGACTCGGGATCCAAGAGCAAGTCAACAGATACCTTGCAGTTATTGGCCTTGATGTGCTCGCATACGCACATTGCAATGCTTACCATAGACTTACTTGCGAGTTTTATGCCACGCTAGAGCCATGCAAGGATCACCAGTACACTGTATTACGTTTTCGTCTCCTTAACCAACCCCGCGAGGTTACAATGGAAAAACTCAACAGTTGGTTATCAAGATCTGCTGAAGACTACGCTGAAATGACTAGGGGACGGCCGGAGACAACGGACCACGACTTTAATGTTGTCCATACAGGGAAAATGATTATGGAGGAAGACAAGTACTCCGCAAAAAGCTCCAAGGCCTCGCACATCCACAACCCGATAATTCGTTATCTACACCGGGTGCTAACAAACTGCGTCTTGGAAAAACAAGACAGCCAAAGGGCGCTCAGTGCAGCTGACCTCTACATTATGTGGTGTGCAGTGGTAGGAAAGAAAGTGAATGTGGGGAACTTCATAATCCGTCACATTCACAATTCTTTCAAGAACAGATCCAATTCATGCCAATGGCGGGAGTTCTAACTTTTATGGCGCGCCATTTGGGAATTGGGGATGAACAGTTGGCACTCATGTACGATACTGCCAAGTGGTCAAGGTTAGACTTAGATCACTTGGTCCGTTCAGGAATGATCAGACAATGCATCTCTGGCTATCTCTACATCTTTGGTCACTACAAGCACAAAATTTTATTGCCGGCAAACGCAAATTTCGCATGTCGAACGTCATTTTTGGACGTCTCTCTATTGGACGCCCAGGGTAATGTTCGTCATACAGGCGAAGCCGCAGGAGCTTCTTCTTCTGCACCACCAGTGCCAAGGACTCATGAGGGAGGACAGCAGATGGGGGCAACCTTCCACAACATACCTTATCAGGGATGGCCCTATGTAGAGATGCCTACTTTAGAGTATTCGCAACCCCCTCCACAACAGTCGTACACGTCAAATGATAATCATGAGAACTTCTACGACTTCATGACAGGTTTCAGAGATGAATCCGGAAGGCGGTTCGACACATTGAAGTAAGACGTCAATTATCTCAGAGAAAGGTTTGACGCGGTCTTTCCCCCAGAGCTTCAACAGTTTTATCAGCAACCGTTCCAGCAACCTCCCGGGTCTTATTATCAACCTGGACCCCATGTCTATCAGTCGCCCCAAAGCTTCAACCAGGCAGTTCAATTTCAGCAAGACCTAAATCAGAACTTCAAGAACGCACCGAGCAGTCTAGACAGCCTAGATCAATTTCTGAATAACGACTACCTATAAGCAGTTGCTCTCCTCTTCACCCACCATGTCCAGAAGAATTGCTCGAGGACGAGCAAAGATTTTAAGCTTGAAGTGGTGGTCAGGGTGTACCCCCCTCCTAATTCTGTTTATTTTAATTTTTCCTTCGCATGCATGCATTCTCCCTTTTCCTTGCATTTTATCCTTGTTAAACTTTATTTCTTAATTGTAGCTTGGCAATTAAAGGCTACACAATGCAAATCTTAGAACTAAATGCTTATCTTTATGCATGAATGCACATTTTTCATCTTAAACTGCTTGATCTTTTTCTTGACTTGCTCATTGACTCTTCTCTTAAGTGTGGTGATAAAATCTAAGGTTATGTGACTTTTTCGTAAATGAAAACATTATTCCCTTGATCTATGTTGTGAATGACAAATCCAAAGTAAAGGACCGTTGGAAAGAGCTAGATCATGATCAAAGACTCCTAGCCGCGATTTCACAAGTTTGCCTCTATTCTAAGGATCCTTGAATCATAATTGCTACTTCACATGTGTCAAACGGATCATGATGAGTTTTGAGCCATAATCAAGTTGATAGGTTTTCCTTGATGGACTACGCGCCCTCACACCTTAGATTGAGTCAAAATGATGAAAAATAAAAAATTTGCAAAAGAGGCTTGGCCGCCCATAAAATCCCAAAAATAGCAATATAGTTCTCACCCAGGCCTTTAAATTAGAATGCATATAATAAAAGCCTGAGTGTGAATAAATGAGCGCGTGTTTTCTCTTTCAGGAGAGTTGATGATGCCCATTTGGTGTATGACTGCGCACATGAACGCGGGTATCACTCCAGAAGCTCATTAGAGAGTCATTAGGAACCCCTTGGAGACCTATGAGATCATCCCAGTAGCAGGGTTGGTTCGAGCACAGTACGAGGAGTTCGTCTCACTACTCTGGGCCAACTGGCTCGGACTGTAGGGACTATTGCTCGTTACATGGACCGGCCTGATGCAGATCGGGATTCTCAGAAGTCATTAGAGTCTTTTCGCTTTGCTTCTTAGGACCTGAATAAGTGAGAGGCGTGTTGTCCCTGATTGGTCTACATGGATGCATGATGATTGCTCATTGCTCATCACCCGCGTGATCATCTATGTGACAATGCTTTATGTTGTATAATTATGATTCAAACCCTCATGAGTATCGACAGGTTACAGAGGACTAGTTTAATGTTGCCTGGTTGCTCTTTGATCTTACTTTGGCAGGATTGTGCTCGATTGGTGGGGGTTTGTTCTGAAATGACCTGGATCAAGAGAATTGATGTTTTAAAATATTTTCTTAGCCTTAGCATTTTTCACCAAACTTAATTTGGATGTTATCTTTTTGTTTTTTGAGCACAGTCTTGCTTGAGGACAAGCAAAGGTTTAAGGTTGGGGTGGTTGATAACACCCAAATTTATGCATTTATGCTAAGCACTTATTTATGGTTTTTGTGTCACTGTAGTCTTAATTTACCCAAAATAACCCATGTTTCTTATATTCTAGTAATTTATGCCCTTTCATAGATAAAGATTGCTCAACTAGCCAATTTTGGGACTTGCAGGCACCGAACCTGAAAAGACATCTATTCTCCATGGTTTCTCCCCAAATCCATATGTTTTTGCAGTAGCTAAGTCTATACCGCGACCGCGGTTCTCAGGGTCCCAACCGCGACCGCGGTACTCACGCTCACCCCAACTGCGACAGCGGTCTGGATATACACCTCGACCGCTATCCAAGCCACCGCCGCCACTGATGAACTAATACTAACCGCGACCGAGGTGCATCCTCCTGGACCGCGACCGCGGTATCTACATCGGCCTCGACCGCGATCGAGGTACATCTTTCGCGACCGCGGCCGCGACCTCGACCGCGGGGTGCACCTCGACCACGACCGAGTAAGACCGTGGTCTGGATCTGTACCTCGACCATTTCGCCTATAAATACACGCTCCCCGCAACCTGGAGAGAGGTTTCACACCTAGGGGAAGTTCCATCGGCCTGTTCGGATCTGGGGAGTTTTCCAGTTGTTGGTTCCTACCCAGTGAGGTCCCCAGAGCCCCGTGGGAGAGTTTGGAGGTCCGAAAAGGCCGAAGTGCTCATTCTACGCCCGCCTCTTCAGCGTGCTTCCATCCCCAACCATCTTCCCCCTCCGGTCTTAGATCTCCAAAGGCGGAAGCTGAGGAGAAAGAAGACTAAGGACCCATCTTCTTTGAGAGAAGGAGAACGCCCACACCATCATCTTCCACCCCCATTCACCAATCAAGTTGTTGTTCGGGGCGGATCTATAGAGAAAGGAGGCCGAGGAGTCCAGAAGATCAAGGAGGACGTCCCAAAGACGAGATCCGGCCAATACGGAGGCTAGGGAGCGAGAGCCACCTCTCCTCTACAGGCTAAATCTCTTCTTCTTCTGTTTCCCTTGATTTTCTATACAAACGATGTTCTTCCATCTTTGTTCAGTGCCAACTATGCTTGTCCATAGCTAGTTGAGCTCCTTCTTGGCTATGTACCCCGTTTTGGGCATGTTTATGTACTTTTACCTTGAGCAAGTAGTTTTATTTCAGATCTAGCATGTTTCATGTTCTATCTCCTCTTTCTGGTTATGATTGCTAATTAGGTTGATCTCTTTCTTGCTTGAACTTCTATTTCTGCTTATATCGAGAGGTTCGTTGTAGAAATAGACAAGAGAAGATAGTTTGGATCGAAATCTGAGAGGATGACGGTTCAAGGTCCTCTATTCCTAACATTCCAGAATACTCTAAGACCCGAGAGGGAATCTAGAGTATTCTAGGATGTTGGTTTGTCATCCTCGAGAGAGGTTTCATACCACAGATGGGTTTTAGTCACACTACACGAGAGTGAATGGGATGACCCCACAGGAACAGATACCACAGTGCGTGTTATGTTTTAATGTAGGTTGTTTGTTGAGGTGTTTGAGGGTTGTCTACGCCCGAGAACAGATGCATAGACTGCCCAACTTGTGGTTACATAGCCAGGAACTCCTCTCTGATTAGTAGAATCCTACGGACTCTGTTTTATTTTCTTTTCTTTGTTTTGTTTTAATTCGTGACAACCCGCTAGACTAGTTGTAGCCCCATACTTTTATCAGCTATCGTCTTGACTTATTTGACTCAAGGACGAAATCCCAAGCGTCCTAAACGTCACCACGTCCCTGTGTTCGACCCCGTATCTCTACTTCGACCCCGTAATAAAAGTTGTGGGGGTCCTTGAAGGTTTCGGGTTATAAATTTAAAAGTTCGATTCCTTCTGAATCCGTCTCCGTATTTCGGACACGCGATTCGGGCCGATCAATTGCTTTGATAAAATGGTAGATGTCTTAACACACCCCCCCAGGCACACAAAAGCTTGCCACCTCAAAGCAAGTAGAGAACTTGTCATGAATGAACAAGAGCCACAACTGAGCAAGTAGTTTTGTTAGGAAAGAGAGGATGCCAACAAGAACCAATAATAAAAGGGAAAGATAAATGAAGAAAACAAGAAAGCATAAGATAGCAACGAATTAAGAAGGGGAGATGTCAGAAGAGTTGCTTAGGGAATATAAAGCACGGGTGCAGATGACTAGATGAGTAAGACTCATTTTGTGATTTAGGGCTTATACCCCAAAGAAATGGTATTAAAATACCCGCTTTGAGGCTTACGCCTCGAGGCGAGGCTATCCCATTAGCCCCTCCAGGATCACACCTCAACGTCATGGACTAAGGGTATTGAAGCTTAGCTAAGGCGCAAGCCTCAATTGTGTATGATGATGTCTTATATTAACCACCAAGTTCTTTTTCTTTTGAGACGACTATATATACTTCAAAAAATTCTATTTAGATTTGTTGTACTTGATTGTCCTTATCTCATTCGTGAATTTACATAACTCTTTATTTTTTAGACTCAGAACTCAAACTTAATTTTGATTTTGAATTTATAAAACATTGCCAAATTTATATTTCTGCGATAAGTTATACTTAATATGTTAGTCTTTTTCAATTCTCATTTTTATCTATATTGATTTCTACTTATTCAAAATTATGCATGTCCTAATTTTTTCTTAATCGAGTTTAAAAACTTGGATCTAATAGTATAAAAAATTGATGTCTTGCTATTTGCCAAGGTTTCATTTTTATTATTTTGGTGACCTTTGTTATTAACATTGTTCTTAATGCCTAACTCTCCTTGTTAACTTAGGTAAAAAAGATCTATGTAATTTTACTTTTTCTTATATATACATATTTTTATATGATATATAACATATTCATATATAATACACAAATATGCATACACACGGATATATAATATATAAACACAAATATACATGCGTATACATATGCATATATTATTTGTTTGTGAACACTTCATATATATTTTTAAGCTTACACCTCATCTCATTGAGACAAAAAATTTCGTTACGCCTCACTCGCTTTAAAACCTTGCCTGTGAGAGACAAGTCCCAATTGAGGATCAGATGTGGAAAATAATGGAAAAGAAAAGAAAGAAGTTAAGATCTGAGTTAGTTTTGAAAAGGAAGAAGTGGAAATAGAGCATATGAAAAGAAAGGAAAGAGAAGAGAAAGATAGGAACAAGTAGTGTAAATTAATAGGGGGAAGTAAGAAAAAAACTAAAAGAGTAAAGAATAAACAAATTTGAAGAGGGTTGTCGGACTGGTAGCTCACATTTGGTTGCTGCAATGGAACAGAAACCATAGGAATTCAGGAATAGAAAACGAATTGTCATATGACACAATAGTATATATGACACAATAGTATCTGTTGCATGAACTGTCACGTTTTCATGCTGATAATGGAACTTGGTTTTTGACAATGACACACTTTGACAGGACATGTTGCTCATTATCACATAGTGAAAGAATCCTGAGGCTGATTTGCTGACAAGGGGATGTGGGATCATGAGCACTCGTTAGCGGAAGAGAGGAAGCAACACGATCATGGGATTGGCACTGTTGTAGCCTCTTGCAGCATGCGACTGCCTTTGGAGGATGCTTTCACAACTGTTAAAAGGTAACCGCAACATATTCAGAGCTCCTTTCAAAATCCCTAATCTCGTTCCATAATTAGATGGAGACTTAGCAACTTAAAGGGGTGAAGGACACATGCTCGAAGGGCAGCAAAAAGAGGAGTATCAAGGATAGTGAGACCTAGATATAGCGAAAAACGTGGAATGCATCAGTTAAAAATAAATTATACAGACGTTGCACATGAGAGGCCAAGAACCAGGGGTGGGGCAGTGATCTCAGCCTATATATATATAGAGTCAGGCTAGAATACACTCGAGTGTACAGATCGCACGAATACACTCAAGTGTGTTTACAAAATGTAAACCATTGATCTTCACTGTCTGTATTTTGCAAAATGCTTGCATCATACACTCAGTGTATTCTAGAACATTGCTCTCACTCAATGTTCTAAATTCGCACGAATACAGCTTTGGTATTTGCATATGAAGTATGCTTGCATCAACAGTGTTTTTTCCAAATTTAATAAAACTTAAATTTTCATCAACATAATATACTTCGGTTTTTAATGTTCTATTTCTGAATAATTATTTATTCCTCCAGATTTGTCTGCTGCGCTCTGTATATAACACAGTTTTCTCACAAATAATGTTACTGCTCAGTAGCTAAGTAATAAGCCTTGGCTTTCAGCCGTTGTCTGTAAGTAACAACAGCAACATCGTTGCTATATCTAAGTCTCAATCCCCACCATTGTTGGGATGGATGACATGAAAGAAAGTAATTTGTCTTTGTTTTTCTCTCTAAATGTGCCTCAGTGATTCATGTGTCCATTCTTGTCAATTTATTTCTAGAAACAGAAGTTCCTCATTTATCCTACTAATCCAGAAGCGGGGATCCTTCATGCTGCTTTGTTTCATTATATGTACTGCCATAGATATATCACATGACATATCTTAATGACAAATTAACTCCAGGGACACATCCAAGCCAATGAAAAAAAGAAAGAAATAAACACATTTAAACAAGTAGACACGTTTGGAGAATTTTGATTTATCCAAGAAAAGTTCCATGCATCTAGCACGTTACAAAGTGTCCATTTGGTTGAGCTACTAGTTGCGTTATACCTCATAGGGATCTGGGATCCAGCTAATCATCTTCAAAATTGTATGGAAATTTCAGCTTTCCAACTGTCCTATGTATCAATTGTGTAGAAATCTCAAGTGGACACAGTTCTCTATTCAACCTGGCTATGAACTGTCTAAACCTTCATTTAGTATAAAGCTGAATTTCCAGTTTAAGAGACAAATTCTGGATTTGACATTAATTCCTGACCAGAGTGAATATAAGGAATATGTTTCCAAATTTTGGGAGATTGCTCAACAAATGCTATATATAAAACTCCTAAACGCTGATACTATATATCTCTACTTGTCAAGATAAATTTCCACTGAGCCTCAGGTGATATCTCATCCTTTCAGAGTGTATATTGGCTGACTGTCATTTGCTTTTCCTGTCAGTGTGAATGAAAGGGATACAAGGAACTAAAATAGCTATATGAATTAGCTTTGTACAAGAGAGCAGCTGCTTCTGGCATTGCCAAAAGTCTGAAACCTGAACGTTTGCCTCTCCGAGGTGAGGGTCATTGTTATACAGGAAGGTCTGGCTAGTAACAAGTGACCATGGTATTCACTTAGCTGGCTCGGACCCTGGCATTACCGTAGCCACAACAACCTTGAGGAAGCATTAAGCTAGTTATCAAGTACAGGTATGGTTTCATGCTAAAGGTTAGGTGAACTGTCTAGGGAATCATGATGGCGTGTAAAAATTTCACAATATCTGAAGATTGGACTTTGCTTACAGATTAAAAGAGCACCATCTTGCATTGAGTCAACGTGTAAAAAGTTTCTATTCACGATGGGGGATGTGCCCCCAGTCAGCGATGCAGTGCTATCACGACGGATTAAAAACAGGGAGCGTCAGCGCAGATACAGGGCTCGGAAGCGGCTTGAGGCTAACAATCAGAATTCCGTTGACTTCATCAATCCGCCACCATCTTCAGTGCAGCTCATCTGCCAGCCACCTTCCACAACGGCTAGCCCTCAGATAGAAGTGCAGTTGACCAAGGACGTAGCACGGAAAAAGCGTTCTCGAGACTGGAAAGGGGATGCCAGGGAAGCAAATAAGGTGAAACCAAAGGAAGTGGAGAGTTTAGACTGTCCGGGTGATCAACTATCACCATCAGCATTGAACACTGATGACCCTGTTCCTCCTAACCGTGGAAGAGACTGGAAAGCTGACGCACGGAGCAGGACGACAGACATTTCCAAAGATTTTGAGAATTCCCCAGGGGATTGAAGATTCTTCTCTGTTGACCTCTAACATCGAGGAGGGTTGTCCCAAGACCCAGCATCAATATTTTGTCCTCAGACTTGGGAACTGATGGCGGGTCGCCCGTACACCCAAACTCTGCTTCACTTAAAGTTTGTACAATGGTTGTCGTATATAACTAGCTTGCTTTTCTTGTACGACCTGGGCTAGTTTCTACGAAGCAGTGCTCTATAGAGCTAACCACCAGTCCAGTTCCAGTCTTGTATAGTTTTTGTTTGCTTGAATATGGTAGACTAGGTGCCTTCTTGTACATGAATATTTTTTGTAGTGAAACTATGTTTAGAATGTGACATTGTCATCTCTGTCGAACTTTGTAGTTGTGAAAAATCAGAAAAAAGTAGTTTTTTAATGTGCTAATCGGAACCTAGATGAAATGAATAGATGGTTACATTGTCATCTCAATTGAACTTTGTAGTTGCAAAAAAACAGAAAAAAGTGACGTTTTCCGGAATGTGTAAATCAGAACGTGGTCATCCGAGTTATGTGCGATCCAACATCTATAGTCTTGCTTGAAATGGGAGACCACATTCTTGTTAATGTTTTTTCAGTAGATCTGAATCTAGAATATGACATTGCTAGCTTAGTCTAACAGTGGAACTTCATAGTTGCAAAGTATCAGAAGAGAGTTAGGGGTGGTTTGGGTGCTGACTTCCTAAATCCTGGCGATCGGCATATAGCAAATATTCTTATCAGCGGTAATATGTTGAGCTGTTGTCATTGTTTCAGAGGGTGGCCGAGCAACGAGATGTTGTAGGCGGGTGTCAGCCAGCGTAAGGAATAGCAGAAATAGCACAAGTGTGGTAGTTGTTCACCCCGCCGAACATGGCGTGATTAGAGAAGCACACCGTTACTGTTACGACAATTCAGGAGCAGCAGTTCTGAGTTCCGCTTACTACGGCGACCGTGATCAAATATAATACCAACTACCAGTATTCACAAAAACAGCGGCCAAACTGGGCATGTTTTCCTAAAGACTAGCTGAAAGCGCCGCACGTAAGTAGTAATTGAGTTAGCACAATAAATTGTTGCAAATGTTAAACCACACACGGTATTACATAAACAATCAAATATTACATCTTATAAATGTTAGCACTTGTTGCTCATTTTCATAAAGAGACATCATGAAGTTTGATTTTGTATGAGACAACTCAGGATGTTGAAAATGCGTATGAGACAACTGGAATATTAAGAGGGCAAATAACATAAATACACATGGTATTACTTAAAGAATCAAATATTACATCCTATAAATGTTAGCTCTGTTGCTCACTTTCATAAAGAGACAGCATGGACTTCGATTTTGTATGAGATAACTCCGCATGTTGAAAATGCGTATGAGATAACAGGAATATTAAGAGGGCAAATAACATAAATATGTTTAGGAAAAGCGTGTGAGTATGCTTAACATGGTTCTCTTCAACCCGAAAACTTAACCCAATCGATTTTTTCAGAGATCGACTACTTGAAACATTCTTTATATTATTTGTATAAAGAGTGATATGAATTTAACTAGGTGGTGTACACGGATCCGTGAGCCTAACTCAGAAAAATTATTTATTTTTAAAAATTGTCAATCATGCCAAATTTATACAACTCAATTCAGAAAAATTAGTTCTTTTTAAAATCTGTCAATCGTATCAAATTTATATTTAGAACTAAGTCATATTTTGGTTTGGATATGTCAAGTGGGTTCGATTATAAGCTGACAAATGAAACAACGCGGTGTATATTAGTTAATAAGAGACAGCATGAACTTTGATTTTGTATGAGACAACTCGGGATGTACCATTTCAGTATTGGGTTTACTTCTTTTGTCTCGACTCGGGTGCTCATTTGAAACGGTACCAACCTAGAATTATTATCACCATTTCGGATCCAGTTTAAATGACTCCCTTTCCGCTGGTCTTCTTCTTTAGCCAAGTCAGTCTCATACTCATCTTGTTTTTCTAGACACTCCATGTCAAGTCTATAATCATAATAATTTTCAATGCTACATTGTAATTTATCAATTTGTCAACTAAGCTTTAATTTCTTCATCTTTGCAGTCTACTAGATTGAGACATGTCCCAGTTCGCAGGTTTTCATTGGACCCTTCCCCATTTATCATTAAAGGATGACTCCACTTTCCACTTTTTCATAAGAAAATTCTTACATCATCATTTAGATTCCAGCTTGCCTTAATTTTAAAAAATAAACACCTTGTGCTTACGTTTCTTTACACTCAACAAGATCGGACAATAATCTGAGCTGATTCTGGGACGCTGTCACACATGCATTTCACTGTGTTGCCGACTCCAATAGTTGTTTGGGATCTATCAAGTATCTCATGAAGAAGACCCTTCATGTACATGAACCTTGCTCCAGAGAAGCCAAGATCCACAAGACCTGCATCAATATCACCTCATTGAAAGTTTTAGATACGTAGTATCTAAACAATTTCTTCCCTTGCTTCTCTGCAGTGTTCAACATAGTATTAAAATCACCCACCACAATCCATTCACTTGACATGTTCCCACCAAACTGAGTGACGTGTTTCTACAACATGGCCTTCATAGTGGGGTTAGAATGAGCATAGACCACTGTAAGGAAGATCCAATTTTCCCTGCAATGAACATAGTGAATATGCATCTCAAGGATTTCCACCTTAACGGTCTCATCTTGCTAGAGAAGTCGGATACCTTTCAAGAACCCCAGACACCTATGAGATTTGTCAAAACCTAGTCAACAAACAACATCTTCTACACTTGAATCAAAGATTCGGGTTCAATGACATCCACCACATTGGGTCTATGCACCAAAACTAACTCTATAAGGATGTTTTGGGTATTATCATTCTCAATCTGTTGTACATTTCAACTGAGAATACTAACCGTAGGAATAGAGAAAAAGAGAGGAACTTACATACCCCTAATAGATAAATCCCTTGTACAATCTAAGTACTTTCATTCTTTTATGAAGGGGAGGAAATAGAGGAACTCAATCACAATGTTGAAGGATTCAAATGGTAAATGGGACACTGAGCCGGAAAGCTTGAAGAAGATGGTATCAACACTTCAAAGATCAATTCACTGAAACTAGAAAACCGTCTTAGTCTGATATGGATAACTTTCTGAGTCACTTCGTGCGAATTTCTTAGCCTTATTTCAATGTTATAGTACATGTCCCTTTAGAGGAGGAGGCGATTCAAGTCTTGAGTAAAACGGGGAGATACAAAGCCAGTGGACCAGACAGGATTGATGCATGATTCATATTTGATAATTGGTCTATCATGCGTGGGTCTATAATGCAGTTGATTATAGGTGCTCTTTTGTGGTACCTACTTGAAACCAAAGTATGTGATTCAGTGATCGTTCTAATTCCTAAAACTAAGATCCACTTGAACAATGGAAAACTTCATTTGATATGTATTAACAACACTGGTCTAAACTATCCTCTAACATCATTGTTGAAAGACTGAAACCGCTCTTGTCATATTGGATATCTAAATCACAAAGTAGTTTCGTAATTGAGAGGAGGATTTACGATAGCATTGTTCTTGTACATGAAGCTATACATACTATGTGTCGTCTTGGTACAACGTCTTACATGGCAATTAAAATAGACTTTTTGAAGGCTTATGACCACATGTCTTAAAGATTTATCAATGATACCATTAACATGGCTGGTCTACCTCTTAACCTAATTTCATACCTTATACAATCTATAGAATGTAGTTCAACCAATCTCCTATGGAATTGTGAACGATTACAAAGCTTTAAAACATCATGAGGACTCAAACACGGAGATCCTTTTTTGCTTTAACTATTTTTTATTTGTCTAGAGCAATTAAGCCATCTGATCGAGAGGAGAGTACACATTAAGGAGTGGATACCTATGCAAACTTCTTGAGGAGGCCCAACCATTTCCCACATGGCATTTGTCGATGATATTATTATCTTTGCAAAGGTGATATCATTTAGGAAGCTCTATTACCCGAGAGATGAAAATTATTTCTTTCTATGGTTGATAATCTTTATGTGTTGATGACTAATGATTGGAGAAAATAAAGGCACTTCACTGATAATATAGACTGTGGTATATGGAAATGGGAGAAGGAAGACATCTTGCATATGTTGACGAATTATACCAGAGCTAAGCCTATGTGGATGGTCTTGGGAGCTAACATGATTTTCCCTAACTTCTTCCTGGCTAATAAACATGAGTTGTTGAAGATGATTTTGAAAGCTCGTCAACAACACCTTCAATTTTTTATTGTAGCCTACTGGTTTATTTGGTAGGGTCATAATAAGGATATCTTTGAGTAAAAGGCGACCACAATGAAACATCATTGTAATCAGATAGTTAATCAGGCAAGGTGCATTGTCAAAGCTCTGTCAATTGATCAAAAAGCTAAAACTCCCAAGGTATCCATCTGAAGTGGGAATCACTATCAGAGTATTTGATCAGGATGAACTGCAATGTTGTTGTAAAGAGAAATTCATTAGATATAACATCCATTCTGAGGGAGCATGCAGATGCTTGGTTAGGTGGTTGGGGAATATCTACTAAAACCCAATCAATACAAGAAGCATAGATGGTAGCAATTTATATCGCTTTGGATCAGGCATGGATTGCTAGATGGAGGAAGGTCATGATTGAATTAGAAAGTAAATTGGTTGTTGTGTTGGTGAAGATGATTAGTGAATCTAGCATGTCACTAGGTGTGCTAAATTGGGGAAGCAGGGTGATGAATCTACTAAAACATGGCTGGTCAAGGTTGAGTATGTGAACCATCTTCAAAATCATGTTTTTGATGCGTTGGATGAATAATATGTAAAATCCAAGAAAGGAGACTAGAAATATGCCCCCCTTCATACTATGTGTCTCATTATTTAGGGTCTAATTTTTTGCACTTCCAGTTTTGTTGTCAATTTCTTATTGAACCAACTATGTAGTTCTTAGGTTAGTCCTACAAGAGGGGAGTAGTCCAGTGGATTTTAGAAAAAATAAATTGGTACCAAACTAAAATAGACAAACCAACATTACTGTAAGTTTCAATGACATGCAATTGTATTTTTAAAAAATATAAAAATGCATATTATTGAAAAGCCATCGAATAACATGGAGGAAAGTACTAATATGAGTTGAAATAAAGAAATTAGTGATATCCCATTTGTTGACGTGTCCAATTTTACTTGTGTCTCATTTTTTGGAATTTTTTGTACTGGTATGTGTTGTACCCATTTTAAAAAATATTAACCTCTCACAAGGTAACAGATCCGGTGACCGAAAAATTGATAAAAGAAATTAATCTCAGAGTCGCCACCATATTGTATTGTCAAAATACTTTTAATTTGATTTGGTAATATAAAATTTTGATGATATTAATTAGGCCTTTGTTTAATTACTGATCCTATTATTTTGTTTAAATTGATATCCCTCACTTATCAATTCTAAAGATTGCAGCGTACAAACTTTGTCTGAGTCAAGTTCTAAAACAATAAAGTTATTACCCAACCGACGTTGGCATCCATAACCAATTTATTAATGCATGATATGCAATTTTTATATAGATGATATGAACAACTTCTTGTCATATTACATTTGTATGCTTCTAGGCACATAGTCTTATTAAGGTCACCTAATTAAGCTTGACCAAAAAGCCAACACGATAACAATACACCCTGCTTGGCAAACCCACATAACTACCATCACACTTCCATGAGATAGACGAAGCATAATGCTTAGCGTTCCCACACTTGGTTGATCAAGATTTTATGTGTGTTTTTTATGGAAATCATGTCAAACTTCATATTTGATTGAGGGGTTTTATTTATATACATAGACATATCCAATCACCACATACTTACAATATATATCATATACATACTATATCCACAAACGAAACATGCAATCATAAAAATATGAGCGACAGTCATGGCCACACTAATGCAATTTCTTAAAACCACAAAGAATTTGTGTCCACCTAAGGTCAAACATCACATGTTGCAACATGCATACAAATTTGTGCTAGAAAAAATCAATCGATTGATTGGACTCTTCCAATCGATACACTCATCTTCCTGTCACTAGATTGGCCTTTGTTTGTCAGTTGACTGGATCCTACCTTAAGTAGTTGTTTTGACTCCTCCATTCATCCAATTGGCCTCTAGTTGATCAATTCACTCCTTTGATTTGTAGCCTCTTTGTTCCTCCAGTCCATTGACTTGACTCCTAGTTGATCAACTCTCCTGGTGTAGAGTGTCTTCTCTTTTGATGAAATAGAAATTTAAACTATCCTATTTGAGTATTACATTATACAAGTGAAACCTCAATTTATACTAGCAATACACAACAATGAATGGGGACAACTTATTATACTGACAATGTCAACTACATCACTTTTTCTATGGAAGGAAAGGAATAAACGCAGGCACGAAGGAAAACTACAGACACTGAAGGACTTAATGGTACTTACAAAGGCACCATTTAGAGAGTACTTTTTAACCAACAAGACTTAAGGAACAACTTGCCTCTCAACGTGCAAAGGGCATGGGATGTTCACTGATTAATCTATACATGATGGCTCAATGGGGACCAAGATAGTTCAGGTGTAACTGGCTATGACTTGCATTTGTATCTTGTCCTTTGTTTGAGTCTTTGTTTCAGTGTCTGATGGAACACCTACCATGCGTGGTTTGTGCCATCCGGGGATGTCACAGATCATCCACCTTGTACAGTTGGGTGCAGAATGATTACCATCGATATCAAGTAGCTATATATGTATAGCCATAGGAGGATCTCAGACCATCGACAATTGATGAAGCTCATGGTGACTGCTTTACTCAGTGTAGAGCAAGCACACCTTTTTATGTTATCATTAGACGATCTAAACCCACATAGTTGGGGATGGAAATTCTAACATCAAAAACAAAAGGGAATGAAGAATCGGTTTAAATGGCCTTGGGCCAGGAATAGCTTGATTGGGAGATAGGTTTCTTACTCTAAAACTTACTTGTAAAGGGGCATTTTACCCTAGGGCTAGCTTGCTAGTCCTTTCTTAAATAAATTATCAACTTCTAAGAAACCTCAAGCTACATTCAAGGGGAGTATAACAAAGACAACATAAACTTACATATGGAGAAAGAGAGAAGCTCGGTATGCCAACTGAATTTAGAAGAGAAAAAAATAAACCATCCAACCATGCACATATTTAGGGGGTATCATCCATAACCACACTTACATACACCATAAAATTTTATTTTTGGGTGACACATATAAATTGCATATATATATGTATATATATAACATAAACTTACATATGGATAAAGAGAGAGACTCAGTATGCAAACTGAATTTTTAACAAAAAAAATAAACCATTCAACCATGCACATATTTAGGGGGTATTGGCCATAACCACACTTACATCCATCATAAAAATTGATTTTAGGGTGACACATATAAATTGCATATATATATATATATATATATATTTATATATGACATTCCCTAAAGTGTATATATATATATATGACATTCCCTAAAGTATGTGATATTTGATATATATATTTACATATATGTATATATGACATTCCCTAAAGTATGTGATATTTGATCGGATATGCACACTAATATATTCGCATCACATGTAATAAAATAAATGATAAAATGAGAACCGATCATATATCGATAAATCTCAAAACATAATATATTGACGTGGCTCTATTGTAGGAAAATATGACGACATACATGAAAACAAAGAAAAAAAATTTAACCATATTCCTCATAGCCAGTGGATCATGTTTCATGTTAATAACTATAAACAGGAAGGAAGTTTGCAAGGCATATACCTATTCATAAATCAAGTCCAATAACAATCCTCACAGTCTCATGCTTCTTCTTCAAGTAGCACACAAACGGTTGTCGATGACGTCCTCTTGGTGTAGCACCGCAGACGGTGGTTGCTGACATTCTCTGTAACACCCCTGACCTGGGTTATGACCTAACCCTAGATGTTTTGCTTAAGTAAGTTGCTTACAAACTTGTTCTTATCTTTTGAAAAGTAATTAAGGCCTTTGTGAAGTTTATTTTCAAATTTGAGCTTATATGCAAAGCTATGTGTGCATTATATGATAATCTAAGTGAGAAGTGTAACTTACCCAAGATGAGGGGTTATGTTGCAAATGTTACATGTTGAATATATTCTAAGTGTTTTGTATATCATGAAAGAGAATATGATGCTAAGTAGTGGCTTTTGCGAAGCCTAAACCCTAAGTGATAACTTGTGTAAATAATGCTAAGTGCTTGATGCATCGATTGTAGTACAATTTGCAATATGTACAAAATGTAGGGTTAAAGTGTAATTTATCACCTCTAGATTGTTTTTACTCTTACCTAGTGTTATATAGAGGAGAGAGAAAGAAGGAGACAACATGTTTGAAGCATCTTGAAGTGTTAGTACTCTTAATAATGAAGAAAATAAGAAAATGCATAAGTTGAAGTTATACACATGGGCCATATCGATTGTGGACTTAGGAAAGGAGCCCCTATTGGCCATAGAGCCATAAGAAGAACATCCTATCGGTTTGTGGAGCTTTTTCTTGGCCCATGACGGGTAAGGCACTTCAAGGAAATGTTGAAGCATCGATTTGCTTTTGCCTTGGAAATGATGGAGTTGAATATAATAATAAAATAGTGGAAGGAAGCTTGCCCTAGAGGACAACTCAAGAGTCGATCCTTGTCTTCCATTTTACCCTTGGACTTTTATTTTTTCATGGCTAGATAATAAGTGGCAAGCATGAAAGAGCATGTGTCGACTTTGCATGACTAGGTGGCATGAAGTACCTTAGGATAATGACACCTATTACACTCTTTTCTATAAACCTCAAGTATAAATACCTTGACCTTCATTTGTTGGCAAGATTTTTGGATCTAGAAAGTGCCCTTCCTCTTGTATCATTCAACATCCTCTCTTGTGTCGCCCATAGTGAAGAGAGTTAAGTGGTATCGGCCAAGAAGAAGAGATATTGGCCAAAGAAGATTGAAGCAACCAAGTGAGATGATATTGCCCAAGGAGATTGGAGATATTGTGCAAGAGCTTGGAGTTCAAGTCTGGGAGCTTGGAGAAGGCTCATCTTCAACCTTGGAATGTGTGGAGTGAATCTTGAATCTTGGAAGCTCTTCAAGAGGTGGGTTATATAACTCAAACCCTTCAATATTATTATCCTTTCTTTAATATTATTCAATTTGTTGAATATTTGCAAATTAGGACTTCCTATGATCAATTGATATAATCATGAGTTCCAATATGTAATTAGGACTACTATCCATAGTTTTGAACCAATTAATGATCTTGAGGTTGATGATGATGACATCATCATTGGATACCCGATATGAGTTGATCACTCTTGAACAACTTGAGATGGGTTGAAGATTTTGCAACCCGACATGGGTTGATGACTTGGGACAACCGATATGGGACCCAACACAGAAACTTGCCCGATATGGAGATAGGTCATCATAGGTTCTATAAACGATATGGAGGACTCCTATCTACCACCTTGTACATGATACAAGGTAAAAGGAATAACTTTGCCTGATACGAGAAAAACCCTAGAAACTCGATATGTTTTTTATCTTTGAAACTTGATATACCCCTTTACTTGGTGTTAGGGATAAAAGAACAACTTAGTAATCACCTTGTTATGATTTGAGTTCAAGGTTCTTATTAGTAATGGGCACACTATATGGTCATGAGGTATCAATTAACATGGGTACCCGATATGGTGCTCAATACCTATGCCCGATATGGTGCCCAACACCTACGCCCGATATGTTGCCCAATACACTTACCCGATGTGGTGAAACTATGAGATAAACCAATATGGTGAAAACTAATATGATGTCCAACATGAGATCATGATATGATACCCAACATATGGCAAGTCCAATGTGAGTGCATGATATGGTAATCCGAGATGGAGCCCGATATAGAAATCCAAGATGGTGACCGATATGGAAATCCAAGAGACAACCTGATATGATGGAAAACCAATATGGGAGTTTAAATTGAGAGTTGACATAACCAACTATGGAGTAGAAACAATATAATATTGTTTACATGAGATATGGACATGCCTGATATGGTGTACCCTAGTACACGATATGAAGTGGACTTAAGATAAGAAAAGTAAAATGATACCTAACTAACATGACTACACGATATGGTGATAAGGGATATGCCCTATACCTGATATGAGGATGTGGTTTCACCATGTGATTAACTAAATATATGCATTTCCAAATACATTAGAATGACATTATCAATCATGCTACTTGAAATGGTAGGCATGTCCTTAATCATTGAGCTTGTCTAAGTGATGAATATGCTTAACTCAACTTGATAATGATGAGTTGTCAACCTTAAAGATGTGAATTAAGTAACCTACATCTTAGTAAGAATGAAAGAGAAACTAAGAATGGCAAGATGACTATAAGATTAACCTTTGATAATACTCCTAAGAAGAGTAGAGTATGAGTTAAGATATAATCTTACTAATGAGATCTTGAAACCCTAATTGATTGACTATAACCCTAATTCATAAAAGAGGATGTGTTCCTTAGTATCTTATAGACATGTGTTTGAAATTGTTGATAATATGATATAATAATCATGTAAGTATCTTAAGGTTATGAGCATGACCAAATAAGAACTATGTTGTTATGTGAAACAATGCAATGAGCTATGTGGACTATGTGAATAAATACCCGGGTCTGATGACCTAGAGGTAATGATCATCTGCTAAGTGGTGACAGTACTCAGTGATGAATTAAGGGTTGAATACCCAAGTATGACGATGACAAGTGATTGAGATTCTAAGAGAACTATGTGACTCAAGGAATATGAAAGTATTCAATAAATGCAATTATGCTTTTCTTTGTAGCATTTGATGTAAATCTTATTTGTAACTTGATTGATGCTAAAAGGTACAATAATGCACTTAATTAAGCAAGATGGATATTATCATGTAGTTTCCCAGACCATAGATCCATTCAATGTCAGCATTTGTTGAATGGTGAAATGAGTTTTTACTCAGAACGCATATTTTTGAATATGCGATAATATAAGGGTGCTCAGTGGACTCCCAAACTAAATAAGGGTGCTCAGTGGACTCCCTAAATACATCAGGTTGCTCAGTGTACTTCCTGATAAAAATCAAAACAGGATCGCTCAGTGGTCATCCTGATAATCCGGGAAAGCTAAGTGGTCTTCTCCTGAAGAGAGTACATGCTACAGCAGTAACTCTATAGTGAATAAGCTGCTATACCACGACATAGATAATCACAACAGACCCAAGATGTCATGCTAAACCTAAGTGTTCTCATACTGACCGAGAAAGGTGAGTTCTTGACATCCGGCTCTGCCATTGACCTTGTATAGTACCGATTTCGACTTACTAGTGGTCGGTTGGAGTATGAGCGGTATATCTCATCTCCTCTGGGCATAAGTATGAATGTGAACATGTAATCAGCCATGCAGTATATTTGTTTAAGGACCAACTATGGAAACATTGGTTGATGGATTATTACTTTTATACATCTTGCTGGATAGATATTATACATGTTCTTCATGTTCCTTTTCAAGAGAAAGATGAGTTATAGATCTGTTATTAATATCCTTGAATGGTACTTGAAGATATATATGTTAAACAAATAGAATACCTACAGATCAGTTTTATATTATTTTCTGTGATAATAATATTGTTGGCAGAGAGTTATATCTCTCACTGGGACAATAGTCTCACCCCGTGAGATTCACAATTTTTTTAAGTGGTCACAGACAAGGGACTAGGAACCGAGTTGTAGAAGAAGGATTGTGTCAGCAAGAATTGCAGTAGTATTTCAGGTTGAATACTCTGTCTGTTAGGGTTTTATAGATAGATGTCTATGTGTCGTCTCTGTACTCTCAGGTCCTTGGGAGATAGTTCTTAGTGGTTTTTCATGAACGACTTGAGATTTTGGTTTGCTTATCTCGAGGTTTTTATAATGTTGTTGTATATATATCAGATTAAAGCAACTGACACTTGTTATCCTCGAGAAGAGACACCATACTGAATGTATGGCATGAACTGTGTGTATGTAAAGCTTTGGTCCTTTGTGTAAAATCTTACTGGATAGGGATCTATGTGCAAAATAGTTTTAATTTTTAGTGGTTTTTATTAATTCTTTTATTTGTGATAATTCCACATTTTAACTGGTGATGGCTTGACTTTATAATCAGGTCGTCACAAAATTTTGGTATCAGAGCCTAAGGTTCACTGAGTCTACAGAGACATAGGATTAAGTTTGTTGAGTCTGTTCTAGTACCCTCTAGTATATCATATAGTAAAATTCTCCTTGTACAGGAGAAGAAGTAGGAACCAAAGATGTTTGGAGCGCACGAAGAACATGCTGTTGAGAGCAGTGTTGCTGCACCCAGAGGTGGTGTAAGGGATCAGGATAGAGATGAACCAGTGCCTGAGAATCCCCAACCTGATCAAACTCTGTTAGAAAACCCAACTTTTCAAGCTCTTTTTGGGCAGATCATGAATGCAGTGACGCATATGGCTGACCGAATACCAGTACCAGCCCCTAGGACATCAGGGTCTAGTGAGAGACATGGAGCTGGCAAGACTTTTGAACAGTTGCATCGAGTAGGAGCCATTGAATATGCTGGCACAGCTGACTCAACTGATGTAGATTTATGGCTTACTGAGATAGAGAAAGCCTTTAAGATCCTTGATATTCTGGAAGCTGATAAGGTTAAGCATGATGTACACCTTCTGAAGGGAACTGCTAGCCATTGGTGGGCCATAGAAGAAGAGAAACGATTGGGTGTTGGGGTCATATGGCAGGAATTCTGACAAGAGTTTGTCAATAAATACTTCCCTAAGACTTATTTGGATGAGAAGATTTCACAGTTTGAGAAAATTAGATAGGGGACGATGAATGTTAATGAGTATGAAGCCAAGTTTATGGAATTTCTGCGGTTTTGTCTGCATATGGCCATCACAGATGAGGAGAGAATTCAGCATTTCTAGAAGGGTTTGAACGATGAATTAACCACACTTGTATCCACCCTGGAGAATAGGGAGAGGTTTGCTACCTTTGTGGAGTCAGTTAGACAAATAAATAGGTTTGTGACAGAGAAACGAGAGGCAAACAGTAGGAAGGCACCTGCATAGTTTTAGAATCAGAGGTTTGGTAGTTTTAATAAATCAAGATTTTCTGCACCTGTGGAACCACAGAGGTTCAATACTCAGACACAGTGGACATATAGCCAAGGTAGAGGTCGTAGTTTTCCATAAGGAGGAACTCAGAGTTCAACATCAATGTCAGTGACAGGACCGCCTAGGTCACAGTGGGATAACAGAGTCTGCTACATGTGTAGACAGGTAGGGCATGTGATTAAGGACTATCCAGTTAGGGACGTGAAAGTGACCCAACCATTAAGGCAGAGCCAACAGGGCTCTCAGAGAAAACAATTTAGTAGTGACTCTAAGGGATGTGGATAGGCATCTCAGGCAGGATCATCTGCACCGGCCAAAAGAGGATGAGGTCGTCAGTAAGCGACAACAAGATTCTATGCTATGAATCAACCGGAGGCAGTGGTTAACCCACGAGTTGTGACGTCAGATGGAATTATTTCATTCGGATATGTCTTCATCATGTTTCGTATCTATTTTGATTGATCCGAGTGCTACACATTCTTTTATCACCCGAGAGGTGATTCATGACTATAATATGGTTGTTAATCCTTGAAAGGATAATATGTAATTAGAAACCCCGTTAGAGGGGTCTGTGATGTTGCAGGAGGTATGTTCTCCCTTTGTTCTTTCCTTCTCAAAACACAACATTCAAGTGGATCTTATACCACTTGAAATGCATGGGTTTGATGTAATTCTCGGGATGGACACCTTAGAGAAATATAAAGTTATCTTGGATTGTGGGCCCAAGTAGGCCATGTTCACACATGATGACAAGACATGGGTCTTTTAGGGGGAGAGAAAGATTCTTCCAACCTATTTAGTGCCAGCTATGGTGGTAGAGAAGTTGACGAGACAAGGATGCTTCACATTCTTGGCACATTTGGTAGATACCAGGATAAAGAGACCTAGTCTTTCCAAAGTTCTGGTTGTTAAGGAATTCGAGGATGTGTTTCTTGAGGAACTACCAGGTATTCCTCCACCTTGAGAGACTGATTTCAAGATTAATCTTGTTCCAGATATGCAACCTATAGCCCGAACCCCTTATAGGATAGCATCAGCTGAGATGGCAGAACTTAAGAAACAGTTGCAAGAGTTGCTTGAGAAAGGCTTCATACGACTGAGTACTTCGCCATGGGGTGCTCCAGTTATTTTTGTTAAAAAGAAGGATGGGTCTATGAGACTATGCATAGATTACAGACAACTCAACAAGGTGACTATTAAGAACAAATATCCCTTACCAAGGATTGACGATCTGTTTGACCAGTTGTGTGGTGCAATGGTGTTTTCTAAGATTGATCTAAGGGTAGGATATCATCAGTTACATATCAAGGAGAGTGACATACCTAAGTTGGCCTTTAGAACGAGGTACGGTCATTATGAGTTTGTAGTTATGTCGTTTGGACTAACTAATGCACCAGCTGCATTCATGGAGTTGATGAATAAAATCATTCGGCCTTTTCCTAATCAGTTTGTAGTGGTTTTCATAGATGACATCTTGATATACAGTAGAGACAGTCAACATCATGAACAACATCTTCGTCAAGCCTTGACCTTATTGAGACAGCATAAGTTATATGCTAAGTTTAACAAGTGTGAGTTCTGGTTATTAGAAGTATCTTTTCTTGGACACATCATATCTGCTTCAGGTATCCGTGTTGATCCTAAGAAAGTAGAATTTGTTGTGGAATGGGAACAACCTAAGACACCGACTGAGGTTCACAGTTTCCTAGGCTTGGCAGGATACTACCAAAGGTTTATCAAAGATTTCAGCTCTATAGAATTACCCTTAACCAGGTTGACAAGGAAAGAAGTTCCTTTTGTCCGGAATGACAAGTGCCAGCATTCTTTCTAGATGTTGAAAGAAAAGTTGAGTATTGCACCTGTGTTAGTTTTACCTAAGTAGGGAAAGGGGTATGTTGTTTTCTGTGACATTTCTAAGAATGGTCTAGGTTGTGTGTTGACGCAAAATGATCATGTAGTTTATTTTGCTTCTCGAAAACTCAAGAAACATGAGGAGAATTATCCAACACATGATCTAGAACTAGTTGTAGTAGTTCATGCGTTAAAGATATGGAGAAATGTGCCAGATCTTCACAGATCATAAAAACTTAAAATACATCTTCTCTTAGCATGAGCTGAATATGAGACAACATCACTGGATGGAGTTAATCAAGGACTACGATTGTACCATTGATTATCATACAGGTAAAGCCAATGTAGTGGTTGATGTACTCAATAGAAAATCCTCATATTCACCCTCAGATGATGTACAACTGAATTCCTTAATATGTTGTAAGCGGGATATGCTTGTCTCTTTGAGGCAGATGGATGTGCAATTAGAAATATCTTTGTTAGCATGGTTATTAGCTGAGATGCATGTGAAACCCACTCTGAAGGAACAGATCAAAGAGGCACAACAGGATGATACTGTGATTCAACAGATTAAGTCAGAGTTGGGCAGTGAGAAATAGGAAGGTTTCCATGAGTTTGAGGACGGGATAGTTTGTTACCATGGTAGGATGGTAGTTCTTAATAGTAATAACTTAAGGAAGTTAGTTCTAGAGGAAGCTCACTCATCCATGGATGCAATGCATCCAAGGAGCACTAAAATGTACCATAACTTAAAAGATATGTATTGGTGACCCAGTCTTAAGAAAGATGTAGATGAGTTTGTCATGAAGTGTCCGGTGTGTCAGCAGGTTAAAGCAGAACACCAGAAGCCTGCAGGGATGTTACAACCCCTACCTATACCTCAGTGGAAATGGGATCACATGACAATCGACTTTGTGGTTGGTCTGCCTAGGACAGCCAAAAGTCATGATTCCATCTGGGTGATAGTGGATAGGTTGACTAAGACAACACATTTTCTTCCTGTCAAAACAACCTACACTGCGGAGAAGCTTGCACAGATCTATATAGATGAGATAGTGTGGTTGCACAGAGTCCAAGCTACGATTGTATCTGATAGAGGTCCCCAGTTTACAAGTCATTTTTGGGAACGATTACATAAATCTCTGGGTACACAGTTAAAGCTTAGTACAACCTTTCATCCTCATACAGATGGGCAGTCTGAAAGGACCATACAGATCTTGGAGGACTCACTTAGGGCATGTGTCGTTCAGTTTGTGGGAAGTTGGGACTTACACTTAAGCTTGAATGAGTTTGCTTATAATAATAGTTATCAGGCCAGTATTGATATGGCACCATATGAAGCATTATATGGAAAAAGTTGTAGATCTCCGTTATGCTGGTTTGAAACCAGAGAATACCAACTTTTGGGTCCTGAGTTAGTACAACAAACAACTGAGAAGATTAAAGTTATACAACAACAGTTGAAGGCTGCACGGGATAGACAAAAGTCTTATGCTGATAAACGTCGTAGACCTCTAGAGTTCCAAGTTGGAGACAAAGTGTATCTCAAGGTCTCTCCTTGGAAAGGTGTTCTTAGGTTTGGGAAGAAAGGTAAGTTAGCCCCTAGATTTATGGGACCTTACCCAGTGATAGCACAGATCGGGAAAGTAGCTTATAGGTTGGAGTTTCCAGTTGAGCTACATAGACTACATCAAGTGTTTCATGTGTCTATGCTGAGAAAGTGTCATCCCGATGCAGAGATGGTGCTGCAACATGTAGAGGTTGAATCGAGTGAAGATATATCCTATGTGGAAGGCCCTATGATGATTCTTGATAGAAGGGTCAAGAAGTTGAAGAAGAAAGATATCATTCTTGTGAAAGTTCTCTGGCATCATTTTGGCATTGAAGAAGCCACATGGGAGTTAGAGGAAGAGATGAGGAAGAAGTACCCTTCTCTTTTCTCTTGAGATTTTGGGGACAAAATCCTTCTTTTAGGGGTTGATAATTGTAACACCCCTGACCTGGGTTATGACCTAACCCTAGATGTTTCGCTTAAGTAAGTTGCTTACAAATGTTTTGTTATCTTTTGGAAAGTAATTAAGGCCTTTGTGAAGTTTATTTTCAAATTTGAGTTTATATGCAAAGCTATGTGTGCATTATATGATAATCTAAGTGAGAAGTGTAACTTACCCAAGATGAGGGGTTATGTTGCAAATGTTACATGTTGAATATGTTCTAAGTGTTTTGTATATCATGAAAGAGAATTTGATGCTAAGTGGTGGCTTGTGCAAATCCTAAACCCTAAGTGAGAACTTGTGTAAATAATGTTAAGTGCTTGATGCATCGATTGTAGTACAATTTGTAATATGTACAAAATGTAGGGTTAAAGTGTAATTTATCACCTTTAGATTGTTTTTACTCTTATGTAGTGTTATCTAGAGGAGAGAGAAAGAAGGAGACACTATGTTTGAAGCATATTGAAGTGTTAGTACTCTTAATAATGAAGAAAATAAGAAAATGCATAAGTTGAAGTTATACACATGAGCCATATCGATTGTGGACTTAGGAAAGGAGTCCCTATCGATCACAGAGCCATAAGGAGAACATCCTATCAATTTGTGGAGCTTTAGACTGGCCCATGACGGGAAAGACACTTCAAGGAAATGTTGAAGCATCGATTTTCTTTTGCATTGGAAATGATGGAGTTGAATATAATAATAAAATAGTGAAAGAAAGTTTGCCCTAGAGGACAACTCAAGAGCTGATCCTTATCTTCCATTTTACCCTTGGCCTTTTATTTTTGCATGGCTAGATAATAAGTGGAAAGCATGAAAGAGCATGTGTCGACCTTGCATGGCTAGGTGGCATGAAGTACCTTAGGATAATGACACCTATTACACTCTTTTCTATAAACCTCAAGTATAATTACCTTGACCTTCATTTTTTGGCAAGATTTTCGGATCTAGCAAGTGCCCTTACTCTTGTATCGTGCAACACCCTCTCTTGTGTCACCCATATTGAAGAGAGTTAAGTGGTATCGGCCAAGAAGATGAGATATTGGCCAAAGAAGGTTGAAGCAACCAAGTGAGGTGATATCACCCAAGGAGATTGGAGATATCATGCAAGAGCTTCGAGTTCAAGTCTTGGAGCTTGGAGAAGGCTCATCTTCAACCTTGGAATGTGTGGAGTGAAGGTTGAAGCTTGGAAGCTCTTCAAGAGGTAGGTTATGTAACTCAAACCCTTCAATATACCATCTCTGCTGTCTAAGATTCATATCCTTCTGGGTGAAAATATATTTCAAACTCTTATGATCCGTAAACACCTGACATGCCTCACCATAAAGATAGTGACGCCATGTCTTAAGAGAATGAACTACAACATCTAACTCTAAATCATGTGTCGGGTAATTCTCCTCATTCTTCTTAAGCTGTCTAGATGCATAAGCTACTACTTTGCCTTCCTGCATTAACGCACAACCTAAGCCTCTCCTGGAAGCATCACAAAACATTGTGTAGCCTTTACCTGCCTCGGGCAAGATCAACACTGGTGTTGTAGTCAACCTCTTCTTCAAGATCTGAAAACTCTTCTCACAGTTGTCTGACCAGACAAACGGTGCATTCTTTCTCGTTAAGCGTGTCGGAGGTGGCACTACAACACTAAAGTTCTGGATGAACCTCCTGTAGTAACCTGCTAATCCTAAGAATCTTTTGATCTCAGTAGGAGTCTTAGGCTACTCCCACTGTAGAATAGACTCGACTTTCTTAGGGTCAACACTTACTCCATCTCCTAAGATGACATGTCCAAGAAAAGACACCTCAGCTAACTAGAACTCACACTTACTGAACTTAGCATATAACTGGTGTTGTCTCAACAACTGTAACACTATCCTCAGATGCTGCTCATGCTGCTCATCATCTCTGGAATAAATCAAAATGTCATCTATGAAAACTACTATGAACTGATTCAAAAACGGATTGAACATCTGGTTCATCATATCCATGAAAGATGTTGGGGCATTAGTCAGTCCAAACGACATGAATAGAAACTCATAATGCCCATATCTTGTTCTGAAAGCCGACTTAGGAATATCTGAAGCTTTTATCCTCAACTGATGATATCCAGATCTCAAGTCTATCTTAGAAAAGATTGACGCTCCATGCAACTGATCAAACAAGTCATCTATCCTTGGCAGCGGGTACTTGTTCTTGATGGTGATCTTATTCAACTGTCTATAGTCTATACATAACCTCATAGTACCATCTTTCTTTTTCACAAATAAGACTGGAGCTCCCCATTGCGATGAATTAGGTTAAATGAAACCCTTATCTAGTAATTCCTGTAACTGAATCTTGAGTTCCTTCAAATCTGTAGGTGCCATTCTGTAGGCTGGAAGTGCTATAGGTTGACTACCTGGCAACACCTGGATCTCAAAGTCTATCTCTCTTTCAGGAGGTAGACCTGGAAACTCATCTAGGAAAACATCTGGGAACTCGCAGACCACTGGCACATCCCATAGGCTGACTGTGCTCTTCTCAGATGTAGTATCTTCTACATGTGCCAAGAATGCCTCACAACCTTTCTGCAACATCTTATCAGCTACAGCGACTAATATGATACACGTAGGCAAAACCTTCCTGTCTCTAGTAAAGACACAAGAAAATCCACCCTGTTGAAAGATAGCCTCTTTCTTCCAACAGTCGAGTTGAACTCAATACATCTCTAGGCAATCCATACCCAAGATAACTTGAAAAGAGTTAATATCTAGGGGTATAAGATTAACCGCAATGGTGTAACCATTAAAAGTCAACAAACATTCGGGACAAAACTTTGTCAACACTGTCGGTTCACCTAACGGAACCCTCAACAACAACTCAACTGGTAACTCCTGGGTTAACAGGTTAAGCTCACAAGCTAAAGAACGTTGTATAAATGAGTGAGTAGCACCCGGATCTATCAAAACTATAATTGAAATGTTGTTAAAGAAAAGCATTTCTCCTATAATCACTCAGGAAGAAACAATACCTTCTTGTGGTGTCAAAGAGAAGAAGCGTCCAGAAGCTCTTCCTCTCCCACGATGTCCTTGTTGTCCTTCCCTAGCACTGGGTGGTGCACCACCTCAGGAACCTGAAGCTACAAAGGAACCGGGTCCTCCAGCTGGAGCTTGTCTCGGGACATTCTGGTACTGTGACTGGGAACCCTGTGATGCCGACTGCTGTAACTGGGGGCAATTCCTCTTGATATGTCCCATCTGTTTGCACTGATGACATCCTTGAAACTCTATTCCCCAACACTATCCTGAGTGTGGTCTTCCACAAATATCACATGCTCGCATCTCTCGCCTCGGTGGATCTGTCACTAACACTAAAGATCCTGAAGACCTAGTTGGAGGTGTCCATGTAGACTGTGTATTCCATCTACCGGAGGTAGGTCCTCCTCCACTTGATGAAAAAATAGATCCTTTTCTACCAAA
Source organism: Alisma plantago-aquatica (assembly GCA_963693085.1). Classification (NCBI taxonomy): domain Eukaryota; kingdom Viridiplantae; phylum Streptophyta; class Magnoliopsida; order Alismatales; family Alismataceae; genus Alisma; species Alisma plantago-aquatica. The sequence continues at coordinate 640,243,810 of OY856413.1, read as the reverse complement.
ATAGCCAAGTCCTTGTCCTATCTTTGAAAAGAAACCACCACCTCCTCTGTATCCACCACTACTTTGTCCCCTTCTAATAAAATCTACAGATATTTTCTTACTCTCAGACTGCTTATCAACATTAACTGACTCTTCTACATGTCTCACTACTTCCACAAATTCCACAAAGTTTTCTCTATCTCTTTGACCAATGGCTGATACGGTGTGTCTAATCTCTGACCTTAATCCTTCTTGAAATCTTCTGCACTTTTCTACATCATTAGGAACAAGTTGCTGATAGAAATTTGCCAACCTTGTGAAATGTGCCTCGTATTCACCAATTGTCATACTTCCTTGTCTGATATTCTGCAGATGTATTATTTTCTCACTCAGAAAAGTAGGTGGGTAGTACTTAAGATGGAATTCATCAATGAAATCCTTCCAGGTCAGTGTCGTGTCCCTCCTTTTATCTTCCACTCCACACCACCAGAGCTCTGCATCACCTTTAAGAAAATAAACTGTGTGATTGATTTGTCTTTCCTCAGACAGATCCATCAGACGGAACACTTTCTCTAACCGTCTCAGCCATTCATCTGCCATTGTAGGGTCCGTAGTTCCATTGAACTCAGTACCTCCAAGGTTTTTAACCAGTTCATAGGATCTCATCAGGTCCTTGCTGCTCAAGGTAGAAGCTCACCTCTCCATCTTATACTTTTCCCTGGTCTCAAGAAACATCTTGTACATCCTTGATGCCTCATCCACATCATTTCCACCACCTGGACCCATCACCTGAGGGTCAGGTCCAATGTGGCTCTCAACTTGGTCCTCATGACCACGTCCTCTTTCTGCCATCTACAATAGTATAACAGAACATTTCCTGTTAGAAAACTGTAGTTAGAAGGAAGACACCCTAATCCTAATCCTATTGGTCTTATCGTCCCCTGACCTTGACTTAGAGTAACTACATACTCAACCTATGCTCTGATAGCAAATTAATTGTGATGCCCCGATCCCCGTGCCATCTCAAATGACCCCGGAGACTGGGGAGTCACCCTCGATAAACCACCCTTAACTTTTTCTGTTCTTAATCACTTAAAATTTACCTAAAGGAGAATCTCATAATTTGGACAATACTGAAATCTTACTTAAACTTGCGGAAGCAAACTTTCTGTTTCTAAATCTGGAAAGATACCTCAGAGTTTAAACAACATATTACATCTTACTTGCAGAATATAAAGTGCAACATTTAATTGAAAACTAAACTACATATTACATTTCATTCTCTCTCTCTCTCTACCATACCACATGCCCAAGGAATGAGGGGAAAGGACTAAGAGACCTCTATCTAACTACATACTACCTTCTAAGAACTTGGGTGATACAATCCTTCAGCTTCCTCATGTTGACGCTGACCTAAAAAATGTTTCAGTAGGTTGGTGAGCTACTGGCTCAGTGAATAGAATTTCACCCAACCATCACAGATAACTCATTTTATGTTTCTTAATTGGAATAAAATATAAGATAATACTATACTGAGCAGATCTAAGAAATATAATTTAAACAATAGGAGATTTCAACATTTCATTATGATAACAATTGCTACAAAGTTGTAGATACAATTAATTAACATAAATTTCATTTAAAGGACAACTGCTGTGAAACTAACTCAAACCTTTCTTAACTCTTTAACTAACTCTGTGAACCTATATGAACATATTTTATCTTATGCCCTGATCATATGCAGTGTACTCTACATATGAAGACTCATAGCGAACTATGATCCCACCGTACAAGACTTAGCCAACACCCCGGGATAGCTAAGTCTGACTACTCTCCTGGTCTGCAATAGGAAAACTAGCTCTCTGGCCTCGACACTCCTATGGTGTCATAAACTGGACTCCTCCTCTAACCTGAGCACATAGGCGAAGAGTCTGGGTCGCTCTGTGGGCCTCATCTTGGTACGATCTGTGGGTACCAGTGGGTTACCACCGGGATCTCCGATTCATGTTGGGTAACCTATTCTCTTAGGAGACTTCCTCAAGGCCTTCGTCTCCCTGCACGCTCTGTGGGTGCGTTCTGACCCCCGTATATTGGACGCGCCACCAAGGTAGGTCGTTTCATCCCTATGGCGCATACCTCTCATAGGGATTCTATGGTGTCAGGGCCCTTAAATCTATTATTTTATTATTCTAGAAAAGCTCTTACTACATTGCATCTCTCTCTTACTTATTCTTGGCTTTGGTATCTCTATGGTATTGAGTCTATTTATCTGAAACTAATAAATACAACATGTATATCTTTTCTAACTTGGCAGTGTAATATGCTCAAACACTATAATTTATTGAGAAATCAACATTTTGTACTTGCAGGAAGATTAAAATAAATAGAATACTTGTCAACTTGGCACATACATACTGAAATCATGCAATTAAACATCTTAATATATTGATAAGGGTTGATTACTTAACATATGAGAAATCATCAGTAGCACTTGTAAATTATCTAAAATTCCTAGAAAAATGTGCACATCAACCCTAATCATGAGTTGTGTATCACGTAACTCAATTAAGAGTTAATTACTTATCGTGACACGAATTATTGATAATAACTAAGAATTTCGTATGATATCCTTGAGAAACGTGTCGATTCGTATAATTAATAATAAATTCACATTAAATATGACCGGGAGTGTGCAACTAGGTTTTCATTGAACCCCTTCATGTCATTGTCATTTCTTTGAAATTGAGCATCTATTAACTTACTTAAAACGTGCAGCCTGGGTTGATACCCAAACTGTGCCGTTACTGGTCATGTGCTACTGAGTTCAACATTTAATCGAGCAATTGAAGTTTCGATCCATCACGTATTTACACTAATCCAAATCACATATATCAATTAACTAATTGGCGTCATGCAAGTGTTAATGAATAAGACGTGCAAATTAAAAATTGTGTGGCACCGACACTACCCGACACCTAAGTAAACGTTGTTACCTGTAAATAACACCAATTCAACAAAAACACCCAATTATTTGAGTTAAACGTGCTTAGTGAGTGAAATTCTACTCACTCTGGTTCAAGATGACCAAGATTGACTTGAAATGCGTCCAGAGGCCAGTTTCCGGGCATCAGCAGGTCTTCTTCAACCTTGGTACAACCCTTGTTCAAATGTAGCGCACACAGTTTCTTGATTTGGGCGTCGCTTAATGTTTCTTTATGCTTGGACCTCAAAGACGAGCTAATGATGTCGTTCCTTGGTGCTGCCTCGCACCCAAGGTGCTCTTGGTCTAGACCTACTGCAAGCAGCAGGTGCTTTCTCATGCATAGGCGGAAGGGAGTGATCGACTAGGTGCTAAACGTAGATGGGAGCTACATATTCTAGCATAGACCTCCAAATCGGAGTCGAAGTAGTCATTATCATGGTGCTTTGTTGCGCCAAGATGGCCCCTAGCCATCGTTGCAGCTACTGCTACTCTTGCAAGATGGGGCACTGCCCCTGCTAAATTGAGGTGCAGGTGGCGCAATAGGGGTGGAATGTTGTGTTTTCTTGTCTTGAGCTCTTGGTCAGAGTCAAGGGTAGCCTTTGGTGGTGTTTGCTCGCCCAAAATGGCCCCTTGGCCGACACCCTGTAGCTGGTCGTTGCTGCTGCTTGGCCGGCTGGCGCCCTGGCTAGGGCTGGTTAGAGTTGTGGCTAGGGCGAGGTAGAGGAAGGAGAAGGGCAGAGGAAGGAGAAGGTAAGTAGGGTGCCTACGGATCGGAGCTTAGAAGCCAAGAAATCGCCCGCCATTCACCCCCTGCTATTGTTCTATCGAGGTCGCTTCTGTCGATTTTGGAAAATGATCAGGTGAAGAAGAAAGGATAAGGGAGAAAGGGAAAAGGGAAAAGAAGTTATAGCCAATTAATGGATAAATTGCAATATAGGTCCAAAGAACATAAAAACATCATAACTTTTGCCTCGTAGGTCCAAATCAAACGATTTCTTTGGCAAAGTTTCAAGCATGAAATACTTTACAACCTCAAGGCAAGAAATCATGCTAATTAGACTGTAACACTAGATCAAAGAACTAATTGCATCTGTGAGTACTTAACTCAACTTAATCAACTTAATGATGTACTAAGCGTTGTGCTTACTGGTTAATCATGGAGTGGGTCATAACAGTCTATGTGTCGTCTCTGTACTCTCAGGTCCTTGGGAGATAGTTATTAGTGGTTTTTCACGAACGACTTGAGATTTTGGTTTGCTTATCTTGAGGTTTTTATAATGCTATTGTATATATATCAGAGTAAAGCAACTGACACTTGTTATCTCCGAGAAGAGACACCATACTGAATGTATGTCATGAACTGTGTGTAAGTAAAGCTTTGGTCCTTTGTGTAAAAGCTTACTGGAGAGGGATCTATGTGCAAAATGGTTTTAATTTTTAGTGGTTTTTATTAATTCTATTATTTGCGATAATTCCACGTTTTTACTAGTGATGGCTTGACTTTGTAATCGGGTCGTCACATTCTCCTAGCGTAATCACAATGGCTTCCATGCATGTAAGTAGTCCACATGGACTACTGAGAACTCTTTTTGTTCTACTAGAAAAGACGGGAAGGAGTTGTCCCTTGTGTTATCAATGTGTTAGCGTCGACTTTCTCCCCTTTGACTATCTCTCTTTTTATAGGTAAGATTCTTCTGGCTCTCACATTACCACAACGTTGAGATTTAGAGACTTGTCATGAGAGCCTTGACCATCCCCCCTTTATATAGGAGTGGATGGGTCATGTTTCCACAAATCCTGGGACTCAAGAAGACAAATTTCATGAACTTTAAGCTACTATAAATCACAAGTCGGTTGTTGGGCTCCTAGTCAGTTGATTGGACACTCCAATCGATTGTTTGGAATTATTTCCTATTAGCAAACATATTAGCTTTCAATGCGACAATCAATGCACAACATGACATAAGAATCAATCCTTGATCCATTCTTATTGATCATCTAGTCAGTTGACTGGACTTATTAGTCGGTCTACTGGACACTCCAGTAGATCTACTCACATTCCTAGTCAATCAAATTGCATTCTCAATCAGCCTACTGTCACCCAATGTTGTTTAAGTTGATTATCTAAACACTTTAGTAACCAAGCTAAACCTTATCCATGCATAAACTCCTATTCTAAGTAAATCCTATATGTGACCCTATAGGTCACAAATTACGTTGGCAGTGAATGTCCATAACTAGATTATGACATCCCAAACAATGAGCGGTGTCTAGCAACACACCATTGATACCCAAATAATTAGACAATTGGAGAACAACCTTAACTTATAACATGTGATCGGTATTACAATGGTTATAGAATTTCTTTGTCTCTAATATCCAGATTGAACTCTAGGCTTGGAATCGTCATCCTCTTAATATTCATGCATGTTCCTTGAACTAGTGCAGATTGTCTGAGATGCATGTGAGTTCACATATCACATATTGGTTCACATGAGTATGCTCATACATGTCTTAGCTTGCCAATCAAGTATCCAAAATACTAACTCTGACGGGAGGGACATATCTCATCTATATCACTCACAGTCAATCCCCATGTGTTACAATATACTTGAACATCACATGTATGGTAACTCTTATTCAAGGGCACGTTGGATGGTGTCTAAGTATATCAAACAACATGTGACGAGTGCAATGACGTCAAGTCTAAGAACCACTATCACCACTATCTCTATGAGAGTTGATTCTAACTACCATTCTATGATTTTCATATATCACTCTCAAGGTGGATTTGCCTCTGATACATAGTTCTATAACAAGTACCAATGTGTTTGACTTGAAATCCCATATCACGACTAATGGGACTTTGTCATCAGTAAACACACATTCCAGTCTTATGTATTATTTTCATCTATTTTCTTTAAAAGTAATATCCGACTAGGGACATAGCAAGAATGTAAGTACTCTTATCATACATATGATCTCATTCTTCAGGACCTCAACCTGAAGACATATGTCATCAAGTAATATCATTCTTTAGACATCTATCATGTTTGTGTCATCATCCCATGATTAAGACAAAACCAATAGACGGAATCACCTTTATTATTATAAAATCAAGTCATGATTCCCCATTACAACCATCATATGATTGGTTCTCTAGGAACAAATACCAACAATCACTCCCATATCAATTTTAAGGATTCAACCTGAATATAACACCCTTTCCATTAAGCATGGGTTCTAGGTGTGCATAGTAAGTGTGTAGGATTTTTCTTTTTGTGAAGCAATGCCATAATAGACAAGAAAAGTAAAGATGTGTATGCAAGAAACTCCATGCGGACAAACAATGATCTAGTGGTATTTTAATGGGGATTCTATCTGTTACAACCTCAATTTTACATGTGTTTTCATAATTGAAATGTAGTAATTTTAGGAATATGGATTTGAATTGAGAAGGTTGTATGCTTTGCTTCAAAGAATGGGTTTCTTTGCAAATATCCCCTTTGATATAAATTTTGTGATTTCTATTGTTCTGTTAATCCAATAATGGATATAAAAGAGAGGAAAAGAAGAAAGTCCAAACAATAGAGAAAAATAAAAGATAATATATATTGAGCAATGTATTTATGAGAAATGTATGGAAATCTCTAGAAAGTGGCATTGATGGCCACAATTGATTAGATTTTGTTTACATGTGATTAATAATGGAAGGAGTAATCAAAATAAGGAAAAAGGAATTTAGTTAATAAAAGGCATAAGTAAGGAAAGGAGAAAAGATAGAGGTAGAAGCCTCTAGAAGGCTAAAAGAGGTAGCCTCCAAAGGTAAATTTCATGCCATAGGGTTCCTTGAGGACCAATGAGTTCAAGATACCAAGATAATGGCATAGGAAAGAGGAAATTCTAATTAATTTGGCTTTAATTAAAGAATAACTTGCTTATGAAGGAAATACCCTTTTCCTTTGGAATTTGGGTTTCAAATTTAATGCAAGAGTAGATAATGCCAAAAAAAGGTTTCCTCTAAAATTTGGATGAAAAAGGATAGATGAGGAGAGAGTTATGGTTTTTGCAAGTTTTCCTAAACTGAAAGGATAACCATTTAATTGTATTAAATGTCGCATATATTTTCCTTTTCTAAAAAGAATAGGAAATGGCGCACACAATGGAAACCATTGGATCTAAGATCCAGCGGCGCACGTTCGTCGCCTAGAATGGATAGAACAAGGAAAGGAAGAGGAGAAACGAGATTTTCGATCTCAGTTTGCTCACGAACCCGAGCATGTGCAAGGATGGAAAGGGAATAGATGGCATCGGGAGAAGTTTCTGAGCAAGCCCATCCTAGGTTTTAGGTGGTTTTGAGGACTCTGGAAGAAACGCCCAAAATGGTAGGGAACCATTCGATCGGGGTCCACGATAGGCTCGTGAGGGGTATCCACGGCCCAGGCTGATTCGCGCCTCAAGATCAGAGTTAGTGGGTACGAGTGGCCACAACCATGGGATCGGGTCATCTGCTAACCACAACAACGATCCGATGACTCTCGTTTTTCCAAAAGAAAAGGTAAATAGCCTCTCTGGCTAGAAAATCCAGAAAATGCTTTTTTTGCAAAAATTGTAGTAATTGGTAGGAAGGTCAGATCAAGGAACTTAATATATGAAAATTGATTAGAAAAATATGAGGAACTTGGTAAAATAGTTTTAGAACATGATTTTGTTATCAATTGCAAAATTATGTTAAGTTTATGGAAAATTTATTAAAACTTGGTTAGAAACCATAATTAAGATCAATGGATGAATTTATGAAGCTTAATAGGTTAATTTTAGTAATATTAACTTGTTGAATGATAATGATAGGCTTGAACCTGATTTAGATGAATAATTGCATGTTTTAGGGTTTTAAACCAAGTATGAATGATAATGCATCTAGAAACCCTAATTTAGGGTAAAAGAAGAGAAGATCATATGTAATTCGAAAATATGGAAATATGTTGTTAAATGATGACCCTAAGCATGTTAGGAGAGATAGGATGAGAAACTTAGGGTTTATAAGTAGTTTTTTCTAATTAGGGTTTGTGGTACTAAAAGTGAAGGCAAAACCCTAATTGCAAGTGAAACCCTAAAAAGGAATAGAAATCCTAAGAAGAAAGTTGGTTTGGATAGATCTTTATAAAAGGAAATTGTATGTTTATTTCAGGATTTTGGTACTTGCTTGCTTGATTGGATTTCCCTACTTGGTTGATTCTATCTCAAAAATCAGCAGTACATGTATGTGGTTATTTATGAGTAACCAATTTAGTTTCACAGAGTTTTCTCGAATGATTGATTGAATTGGATGCAGCCTAACTGTTGGATGTTCATTTATGCAAATCTTTAAAGCCACTATGATTATCACAATTAATTATAAATGTGCATTCTCGCACCTACATGCCACCCTGATGTATGATGCGTGACCAAGCCCTAGAGGGAAGGTCAATTAGGTCAAGTCCAAGAGGGAATACCATTGGGCACTATGAGAGGTGACCCCATGCACCAAGCTCAAAATGGAGAAGGTGGCCTTATGTTTCTTGCATAACTATTGGGAACCAAGCTCAGGATGGAGAAGGTGGTCTTATGTCTAGTGCAAAGGAAAAACCCTAGAGAGGGTATTCCAGGGTTAGGGCAAAAGTGGTGGAGAATGTCACATTGAAAATGTAATTTAGATTGTTAAATAACTTAATTGTGACATTTAGGTTGTTAGCAATATTTTGAAATTTTAGTTGTCCCCACATACTGGCATATTCATTTATGCTAACCGACATTTTGTTTGTCGGCGTTTTAGGTACAATATGAAAAGGACAAATAGTAAAGTGATACATTGTGAATATATGAATTAAAGTACAAGGAGGATTAGTTAGAATATAATCTAGTTGTGGATAGAAGTCTAGAAATCCAAGATTTTAAAAAGGTATGCAAAGTTTTATTTTATTCTAGCTTTTCAGTATAGTTTTGGTAGAATTTAGTAATTATTATTGATTATTTGTCAAACCATTGATCCAAAAAATTGGGATAATGGCTCTGACCTTTTGGTCTCCCTTAATTGGGGGTTACCAAGAGGCGGGGTCGTTACATTTGGTATCAGAGCCAATGGTTTCTCATTTAATCCTTAATAATTATTAAATTTTACAAATTTTGTAGAACCCAAGGGAGTTATTAGAGGATTTTTCGATGACGGAGGTGTCTAGAAAAGGATCATGGTCTGGGGGCTGGAAATATTTTCCTCCCCCCAGCTAGTTGGTCACAAGGACTCCCAGATGTGGTGTGCCTTCCTGGCCAAAGTCTGAGGTTTTGACTCGAAATAAGATACCTTTAGGACTCTCTCATCTATTTTCGTCCCTTCTCAACCCTAATTTAATTAAGATTCTAAGGTTTAGTGTTGTTCTCTCTCTTCCTCACCCTCTTGAGGTCAGGATAAGTATGATAAGGATTAAGGAATCCTCCACCAAATTAATGAAAAGCATGTAAATAAGATGTCATGGACATAAGTTTAATAGTTCAAGCATAAACTAAAGATTAGTTGCATGCTTAGGTTGCTCGGTGTGTGTTGTCATTCCCTCAGTAGAGCACTGAGGTTAGGCATTTTTGTCAAGAGGATGAGTAGAAAGTTAGCCTTGGAGGCAGATGCCTCTAAAAAGAGGTAGAGACCTGACACATCCTCTGAGGACGATGCTAATCCTAACCCTAAGTGGTAGTTAGAAAGAGGGATGACAAGATGAGTTGGATATCACAGTTGACCATGCATGTATGTATGTGGGTTGACATGCATATTGGTTTAGAGAACCCGTGAGAAGCATGAGCTATGTGAGGTTGGTTGACTTAGTGCCGTTTGGCGACCCAACCCTAGAAGGGTCGTGCCTATTAGGGTGAAGGATAACTCCTTCATTGAAGAGGATAGTGGTGACCATATAGAAACTTGTATGGGCATATATGAGCATAGAAGAGCATGCACCTATGTAGGAGAGAACGTAAGCAGTGCTGGCAGCAGGATGAGACCTAGGTCAGAAGGGGTAAGCCCGACAGGTTAGGAGATGAACCTACATAGCATTGGATAATCTTGATCGAACATAGGTTTGAATCATACGTTTCACCATGTAGGTGTATGCATGTATCCTTAAGAGCTTGGTTCACCCTCTTAGAGAGAGAACCTCCAGTGGTAAGGTTGGTTGTAGAGTTAGCTCTAGAGAGAGAGAAAGACCTGAAGAAGAAAAAAAGGTTGGAAGCTTAGACTTCGAGACATGAGGAATCACGAGAAGTTGGGTATGACATGACCTAGAATGGACGACCTAAGAGGATGGTTGTGGCTTCCTCATGCATGATCCATGGAGGCTTGTCATACCTTGGATGCTTTTAGAGGAACCAAACCCTACAAGATGGATGAGGCTTCTAGTACTGATGTACATATGTTATAGGTGTCTACCTTATAGGTATAGGAAGGAGAGTTCCTTAGAACCTGATGAGGTATAGTATCAAGTTGTGAGGCCTCACACCTAGTTGGTTGTCCTAGTGTAGGATTCTCAGGTGTTGCCTAGGTGGAAGAATAGTAAGTGCATGCTATACCTTGTACCTGTTTAGTTCGTGGATGAAAAGCTGAGCATGTAGTTAGACAGCTGATGCATAAAAGTCAACCTAGAGTTCCTAGACCTAAGAGGGGAAGTAGTAGTACCTGGTGCACCCGATGCTCACGATGAGGTTTGAGTTTATATAGGTTCGAGCATGGAACCCCTCTTGTTTAGAGGAAGAGGAAACCCCTTGGGATAAGGTATATGTTTGATGAACCCCTCACATATAGGTGGGTGACATATGTATGTATGATCTTGGTCCGATGTTGAGGAATAGGAACAAGTATGACCTACCAAGGAGACCTAGCATGGTTTAGTAGGTGGTCTTATTTTTAGCTACGTTCCATAGTAGCTTGATAGGGCTAAGCATGCTCATGTTGATATAAACCCTAGACGTCAGGATGTTTGTGACCTTTGTTACTCTCAAGAGATAGTTTTCTCCCATCCTGGGGAGGGACCCTTCTGTAGGGTAAGTATCAGCTTTTGTGTAGGTTCGAAGTAACCTAAAGAGGTCTCTCATAAGATCTTGATGAGCTAAGTGGAGAGCACATGGCGTGAGCACGAATCTATAGACCCTTGTGTGACCATCTCTAAGGGACATGAAGATATGTTGCCATGGAGGTAACCTTATGAGACTTGACCAAGTTAGGTAGGTTTCCATGATCCATATGAAAAGATGTAAGTTTGACCATGAGTGCCTAGAGAGATGCTGAAGTTGTGGGTAAAGATTCAAGAACTATATGTGCTATGATGAAATCCTAAGTCAATACTAAGGTCATGAAGGGATAAGACTGATGGAAGTAGGAGTTGTGTGTTCCCTAGATGCACGAGACCATAGGGTCGGGAGGTAACAACTACATTTGCCCAAGGACCATGGGTTAGGAGGTTGGCCACCTTCGTGAGTTCATGGGGCCTAAGGGGTAAAGGTGATAGGCACTCCCTAGATGCATAAGGGTCAGATCACTCCAAAAGTGTCGGCACCCTAGAGACCTTGAGGTAACGACTAAGGATTGCACATAAAAGAGATATGTTAAGATACAGAGGTGATGGGAAAAGTCTTCCCATGGGGGTAGACCCATAATCGAGATGTTCATTTTGTGGAGACGTGATGTACGTTTCAACTTGGATTGGAAAAGTGTACTGGCAATGTATGATGCACCATCTCTACTCTTAGAACGGGATGAACTTTGTATTTGGACTACAGCCAAATGCTTATTTCCTCTCGTTAAGGGGGTGAGAGATAGGGAAATACGCATGACATACACTAAGGATAAAGATGATGTGAGTTGAAACATTGGTATGATGTTTGAGGATTGAAGAAGTATCATGCCTTTTTATAGATGGTTTGCAAACACAAAGAGAACTAAGGTAGTCATCATATGAGGACATCCCTATCAAGAGCGATGTGGAATTTATGAGTTATATAAGTTTGAGTTTGATAACCAAGATGATGAGCTCAGAGTTTTCTTGACTCAGTTAGACCTAAGTCTGAGATGAGGAGGATAAGTGGAATATATGAAGGTTTATGTCTTCATCGTTACCTAGCACATAAGGATGTAGGGTGGTAATGGATGCCCTTTGTCGAGACACAGCTATCTAGTTTAGCTAGTAGAGAGGCTAGAAGAGGTGGCTAGGTGAACCCTAAGTTTGTGAGATATGTTTGTCTAACACTTAGATACAATGAGATCTGTTGGTCGAGTTAGTGGTGGTTTCTTGGTTATCCAGCCTAGGGCTTGATGTGATAAGAGAATGGGTGAAGAACCTCAGATACATTTCTCAAGAAAAGAAGGTGATGGAACCCATGAATAGAGTGTTCTAGGGTTTCTGAGGAGTCAACCTTGAGGAATCATGACATGCAGGAGCTTGTGATGATAAGTACACCCTGCATCTGGTATATTAAGATGATTAAAGTTTGTAGTAGTGCTTGAAGACATGAGATGAAGAAGTATAAAGAATTGCATGTGGCTTGTCACCATGCATTCCAGGAGGTGAAGGTCAAACACCAGTACCCAGTGAGTTACTATAGATAATGAAGAGTCCCCAAAAGGGAATGAGAGTAGATCACCATAGACATTGTGGTGGGTCTCCCCTGGACCAAGAGAGGCCATGATGCAATATGGGTATGGTAGATCACCTTACCAAGCTGACCTAATCCCTTACCTAAGAAAGAGAGCATTGTCAGTGTGATAGATCTGGTTGAACTATATATGAGGAAGAGATAGTTCATCTACACTGTGGTTGAGTTCAATATTTGGAGTGTGACCTCAAGATCACTTCCATGCGGTGGAAGTAGGTACATGAAGAACTTGATGCCAGCTTGAAGTTCAACATAGCTTATCACCCCTCACTGATAGACAGTCAAGAGAGTATGATCTAGACTAGAGGGTCTGATGAGAGTGTGTGTGCTCATTCAGGTGATACATGGGAGCAGTTCCTGCCCTAAGAGAGTTTGCTTGTGATGATAGCCACCATAGCTAGTATCAGGGTATAAGAAGCTATGTAACGGAGGTTGTGTCGGTCACCGCTTCATTCCGATGATGTCGGTGAAAGTACCTTGTGAAGGTCAGAGAGACTATAGTGTGTGCATATGAAGTCGCTTTGATCATGTGATGGCTGAGAAAGCCCAGGGGCGACATGAGTCGTGAGCCGATGCAAAGCAGACTGACATGCAGTTACTGTGGGAGAATATGTGTTATGAAAACCTGACCCCTCTAAGTTATAGCTAAAGCTGAGTCCCCGATACATAGGTCCATTTGAAATGGATTGGTGGAGTTGCTTATGTTTATCCTTACCCCTCAGGATAATATTATGTATGATGTGTTCCATGAGTCTGATCTAGAGCACTATGTGATGTACCCGAGCCATGTGTTGAGCCATGAACCTATTGAGCTTCTAGGGAGACTAAAATATCCTGAGTCACCTACAAGGGTACGTGGTACCAAGGTGAGAAAGAACCCAGATGTAAGAATATAAGACGATAAAGGTTCTTTGGAAGCATCATGGAGAGGATGAAGCCACATGGGAGCCGATGATGGATATGAGAAAGTCTTATCCTAATTGGTTGTTTTTTTGGTGGAATTTTGAGGGAAAAATTCCTATAAGAGGGGAAGGATGTTACAACCTCAATTTTACATGTGTTTTCATAATTGAAATGTAATAATTTTAGGAATATGGACTTGAATTGACAAGGTTGTATGCTTTGCTTCAAAGAATGGGTTTCTTTGCAAATCTCCCATTTGATATGAATTTTGTGATTTCTGTTGTTCTATTAATCCAATAATGGATATAAAAGAGAGGAAAAGAAGAAAGTTCAAACAATAGAGAAAAATAAAAGATAATAGATATTGAGCAATGTATTTATGAGAAATGTATGGAAATCTCTTGAAAGTGGCATTGATGGCCACAATTGATTAGATTTCATTTACATGTGATTAATAATGGAAAGAGTAATCAAAATAAGGAAAAAGGAATTTAGTTAATAAAAGGAATAAGTAAGGAAAGGAGAAAAGATAGAGGTATAAGCCTCTAGAAGGCTAAGAGGTAGCCTCCAAAGGTAAATTTCGTGCCATAGGGTTCCTTGAGGACCAAGGAGTTCAAGATACCAAGATAATGGCATAGGAAAGAGTAAATTCCAATTAATTTGGCTTTAATTAAAGAACAACTTGCTTATGAAGGAAATACCCTTTTCCTTTGGAATTTGGGTTTCAAATTTAATAAAAGAGTAGATAAAGCCAAAACAAGGTTTCCTCTAAAATTTGGATGAAAAGGACAAATGAGGAGAGAGTTATGGTTTTTGCAAGTTTTCCTAAAGTGAAAGGATAACCATTTAATTGTATTAAATTTCGCATATAATTTCCTTTTATAAAAAGAATAGGAAATGGCGCGCGCAATGACAGCCATTGGATCCAAGATCCAATAGCGCAGATGCATCGCCTAGATCGGATAGAACAAGGAAAGGAAGAGGAGAAATGAGATTTTCAATTTTAGTTTGGTCGCGAACTCAAGCATGTGCAAGGATGGAAAGGGCATAGATGGCTTCGGGAGAAGATTTTGAGCAAGCCCATCCTAGGTTTTAGGTGGTTTCGAGGACTCTGAAAGAAATGCCCAAAATGGTAGGGAACCCTGTCGGCGGTGAGGGTTGGAAACCCTAATCTAGATGCCCAAACCTATAAATAGGATCACCCCTAGCCTCGCCCAAATCCCACAAACTCGAACAATCCCTTTCTAGCCCCAATCTCTCTCTCTCTCTCTCTCGATCATCCTCTCTCCGGCGAGCTTCCTCTGCGGTGTTGTCGCGGGTTCTATGTGTAGAAAAGAGGAAGAAGAAGAGAGGACAACCATCTGATCGAGGTCCACGATAGGCTCGCGAGGGGTATCCACGGCCCAGGCTGATTTGAGCGGCCACAACCATGGGATCGGGTCAACTTCTTACCGTTGCGACGATCCGACGACTCTCATTTTTCCAAAAGAAAAGGTAAATAGCCTCTCTGGCTAGAAAATCTAAAAAATGTTTTTTTTTGCAAAAACTGTACTAATTAGTAGGAAGGTCAGATGAAGGAACTTAATATATGAAAATTGATCAAAAAAATATGAGGAACCTGATAAAAATAGTTTTAGAACCTGATTTCGTTCCTTATTGCAAAATAATGTTAAGTTGATGGAAATTGTATTAAAATTTGGTTAGAAACCCTAATTGAGATCAATGGATGAATCTATGAAGCTTAATAGGTTAATTTGAGTAATATTAACCTGTTGAATGATAATGATAGGCTTGAACCTGATTTAGATGAATAATTGCATGTTTTAGGATTTTAAACAAATTATGAATGATAATGCTTCTAGAAACCCTAATTTAGGGTAAAAGAAGAGAAGATCATATGTAATTTGAAAATATGGAAATATGTTGTTAAATGATGATCCTAAGCCTGTTAGGAGAGATAGGATGAGAAACTTAGGGTTTATAAGTAGTTTTGTATAATTAGGGTTTGTGGTACTAAAAGTGAAGGCAAAACCCTAATTGCAAGTGAAACCCTAAAAAGGGGTAGAAACCCTAAAAAGGAATAGAAATCCTAAGAAGCAAGTTGGTCTGGATAGATCTTTATAAAAGGAAATTGTATGTTTATTTCAAGATTCTGGTACTTGCTTGCTTGATTGGATTTCCCTACTTGGTTGATTCTATCTCAAAATTCAGCAGTACATATATGTGGTTATTTATGAGTAACTGATTTAGTTTCATGGAGTTTTCTTAAATGATTGATCGAATTGGATGCAACCTAACTGTTAGATGTTCATTTATGCAAATCTTTAAAGTCACTATGATTATCAAAATTAATTATAAATGTGCATTCTCGCACTTACATGCCACCCTGATGTATGATGCATGACCAAGCCCTGGAGGGAAGGTCAATTAGGTCAAGCCCAAGAGGGAAGACCATTGGGCACTATGAGAGGTGACCCCAGGCACGAAGCTCAGGATGGAGAAGGTGGCCCTATGTTTCTTGCATGACTATTGGGCACCATGAGAGGTGACCCCAGGCACCAAGCTTAGGATGGAGAAGGTGGCCTTATGTCTAGTGCAAAGGAAAAACCCTAGAGAGGGTATTCCAGGGTTAGGGTAAAAGCGGTGGAGAATGTCACATTGAAAACGTAATTTGGATTGTTAAATAACTTAATTGTGATATTTAAGTTGTTAGCAATATTTGTGAAATTTTGGTTGTCCCCACATACCGACATATTCATTTATGCTGGCCGACATTTTGTTTGTCGGAATTTTAGATACAATATGAAAAGGACAAATATGAATTAAAGTACAAGGAGGATTAGTTATAATAGACTCTAGTTGTTGATAAAAGTCTAGAAATCCAAGATTTTGAAAAGGTATGCAAAGTTTTATTTTATTCCAGCTTTTCAGTATCATTTTGGTAGAATTTAGTAATTATTATTGATTATTTTTTGAACTATTGATCCGAAAAATTGGGATAATGGTTCTGACCTTTTGGTCTCCCTTAATTGGGGGTTACCGGGAGGCAGAGTCGTTACACTATCTATCACTATAGGATCCCTTTTCAAGATCACGGTAGTTCCTTTTTGGGTGGTTGTAGGACGGACGACCACCTATAGATGGTAGGGGATGGGTAGGAAAGAATATTACACATAACATAAATACTTTCTTATCTTTTCTTATTTCCCCCATATTTTTATTTATACATTTTTATAAAGAAAGAAAACTTTAAGAAAAAATTAAACAAGTGAGGAAATGGATTAGAAATTCTAAAATGGGAAGCATATCCAAAATCCTAAAAAAGAAAAATGGACCCAAACTCAAAAAAGGGAATACAATGCACAAAAAGGATGAGGAATCAGAACAAAAGAGACAAAAATACTAATTAGATTTTAGACTGAAAAGGTGAACCAAAAACTAGGAAAAAGAAACTTGCAAATCTAATTGTGGACATATTTCTCTAATCGATGGTAGTGAGAGGACTCGTGATATGTCATGACCTACCACCCAACCGCTATTCCTCAGTAAACCCAACAGTCTAACGTATAGAATGGAAAATCTAAAAGAAAACAAAAGGAAAGAAAGATAACAAAAGATAACTAAATCTGACAAAGACATTAAAAAACAAAATGACACAATACAATTAATCTAGATCGTCTGGATATCCCCTATGGAGTAGCTAGTTTGTGTAGCCAAAAATATTAACTATTGTGAGGGAACTAATTAATCATTGCAAAAATGAAAAAGCATGATAAGTTCACAATTACCATCATATTTTATTCATGAAAAAAAATAAGATGGACATTTGTATCAACAACAAAACGTAGAAAATTATTTTTTTTACTCCACCCAAAGTCAGATAAAGAAATTATAAAATACACAAATGGAAATTAGATTTGATGAACTTGCTACAAGTGAAGTAGATTTTAACATCCACATTTTGTCCGATAAATTGATATTGAACACGTTTCTTAATGCTCATGAGTTAGGTGGGTTTCATCTTGGGTTACAAGAAAAGAAATTGTAAAACAACCTTCATGATAGCTAGGACGGATGCATAGGAAAGAGAAAGAGAAAATTTAAAATAGTTTCAATGAAGAGTAACAACTGATTCTATTCGAATAGTCAAGTCAACCGATCTAGATAGATTACATGAAAATATCAAAATTCACATATATAGATAGGTCAACAATTATTGCAAATTAAAATATTTATAAGTAATTTTGAGATGGATGAATTTGATGTGTGACTCTAACAACAATTTGAAAACCATTGTTTAAAATGAATGATCATCTAAACAGGTACAAGGTAGAAAATAAAAAGAAAGATAGTTCATTCTCTATATGTGGTGGAAATGGAAGTGAAATATAAAGTAAAATTATGATTTGAGTTCCTAGTAGATTCTAGAATAACGACAGAACTATTGATCTTTCGGGATCACGATTAGTGAAACACCACTCCACAAGACACATCTAGATGATTGTGTTATTCCTCCTAATATTTGAGAAAGAAAATATCTTGTATCCAAAATTCAGTGTGTTGAAATGTTCTAAGTAATATTTTAAATTTATCAAATCGAGTCAAACTCAAATTCTAAAAATCAAGAGCAATAGGGAGATGAAAACTCGATACTTAATCTCATCTTTTTCTCGTTCTCACTCAAAAACATGAATTAATAATATAAAATATTTTTTTATATTAAGATAAAAACTAGAGAATAATATAGGCTGAAATTTAAATATTAAAAATATGCAATTACGTTAGAAATTTCATTAACTTATAAAATCAGAGTTGATGGAAAATTAAACTTAAGTTTGAAGGAAAATATATTTCGTGTAAGGATCCAAAATTAGGTAAAACTATTGGATTAAGTATATAGAACAATATGGATAAATAAATTAGTGCAGGAACATGCGGGAAAATGTGGAAAAAAATTATAAACTGCAAAAAAACAATATTATGATCATTTTATGATTAGTGAACAAAAATACATAACTACCTAACTGCACATCAAATAGAAAAAATAAGAATAATGTAATGAATATAAATGTGTAAATAGGACTACGGGTAGGATAAGGTAGGATATAGGCTCACCCCCACCCTAACCCGCGTCAAAGTTACGGGTAGGATAAGGTAGGATATAGGCTCACCCCCACCCTAACCCGCGTCAAAGTTACGGGTAGCGGGCAGTATAATTATCCTTTTTCAGAAATCTTTACCTTAGTCAATGAAGTAGCAACCCAGTGGTAAAAATTGTTGTAAGACCACGAGGTTGTGAGTTCAAATACCCCCAACGACGGATGAATGAATAGCCAATTTTAAAACAAAAATCATTACCTTACACTTACAGACACCCTTTTAACCCGAGAGTAAATGGTAGGATGACGACTGAAATGCGTAAGGAAACATAAATATAAGTATTTGATATTTTCAACAACATTCATACGATATTTTCTACATTAAACACAAGACACACTTAAAACAAGATAGCAATAATTGTGTTTTTGATGATACACAACAAAAAAGGAGTATTTGACCTAATATTCTACTAAGCACAAGGTCTAACGTTTTTGATATATTATTTCCTATAGATGAATTTTCTCTCTCTCTAAAAATTATATGATATTCATCACTTATTAAGTTTTGGAATCACAATAGTTCAAATTAAGAAATTAGTGACATTGCTTGATTGATTTTTAATAAGCATTGATACATATATTAGAATATAAAATTATTAATTCAAATCTATACTATGAATAAATGGGTAACGCGTGCAGGATAAACTTCTCATCTACATGATGGTAAAGTAGATAAAGAGTAAAGATGTGATAAAGTGATGGGTAAGAAATATACCTAGTCATAACTTACCCTACCGGGTATGGCTGGTGGGTTAATGGATAATATTCTATTCATTTACAACCCTACATACAAGCTAGCAGACTCGATGCACTTACAAACTTGTAGTTATAATATCAGCCTAAATGGAACGCGAGTCTTTATTAGCAGCGTAGTACATACCTAACTATAATGAGAAACAATTACATCCAAAGTTGAGAACTGAAAAATAAGTAAAACAAAATGGTAGACAAAAGATAAAAGGCAGGGATGCTATAGATGAGAACGCAAATAAGCCTCCTATACTTGTTATATAGGAGAATCAATGAGAACATCAAAAACCCAACCCATAAAAAAATTAATGAAGAGAAAAATTAAAATTTTTCGATATTAAAACGAGTTCTTTAATTATTAAAATTTTTCGATATTAAAACGAGTACTTTAATTCTGTAAAGAAATTCTGATTGGTCTCCTAATCATTTTTTTTTATAGGCGGCCTCCTATATGTTAGGCATCCAATGGAAACGGTGAGACACTCCCCAGGGGACAGTACAGTATAACAAAGGATTAGATCAACTCAAATCCGGCAGCACCATGTATGTTAAGTCGAAATCCCCCTATTAAAGACGGAACTGTAGATGGAAGTAGCACCATGTAAAGTCGAAATCCCGCTTTTAAAGACGGAACTGTATATGGAAATGGCGCGGCCCGGAGAGAATAAGGGCTTTCATGTGATGCTATACATGTCACCAGAAATTGTGATGATGCTATACTTGTCACCAGAAACTGTAATGACGCCGGAGAAGTCTACGCCACCCACTGAATTTAAAAAATCTGAAGGAGCATGAGCAATATTCTGTCGAACGTCGTTCTTGCCAAAGTTGAAGAGTTTAAAAGCCGAGGAACATCAGGTTGACTTCTTTGCTTGTGATATCAGTAGTAGATGGAAATATCAACCATAATGGAGAATGGTCGATTACCGTTGGTGTTATTCGATGGAGGATTTGGGAAATCGCAATACGAGGGTTTTCCAGAAAGTTAAACAGAAAAACAATCAAACCACAAGAGACCATTAGGAACAGTGTGGAAAAAGATTATTGATGCGAATGAGCTTGAAGACAAG
Source organism: Alisma plantago-aquatica (assembly GCA_963693085.1). Lineage (NCBI taxonomy): Eukaryota > Viridiplantae > Streptophyta > Magnoliopsida > Alismatales > Alismataceae > Alisma > Alisma plantago-aquatica. The sequence continues at coordinate 640,223,297 of OY856413.1, read as the reverse complement.
TTGAAAGGGCAGCACAAACCTATTCTTCTAATTGGGTGGACTCCACCGCAGGAACAGTAAATGTTGATGGCTCTATAACCTTCTTGCTGTTGCTGCAGGTCTGGTGAAAAACCAATATGGTGAACAGATTGAAGGATTTATGTCGAACATAGGAAATTGCTCTGTTATGAAGGTGGGAGTTGTGGAGTATCGTTGAGGTGATTAATATGGTTTAGAGACTGGGATGCAGGAAGGTATTCATTGAGTGTGTTTCAAAAATTGCTGCTAAGGCGATCAATGAAGATGGAAGTCTTAATACTGACTGCAGATCCCTTACGGTTCTTGTTAGAAGTCTTATTTGCAGACACTGGATCATTAAAATTCAACATATCTAGAGGGAAGCAAACGGGGCTGCTGATGGACTGACTAGATTGACCTATGATGCTAATCTCGGCCCGCACTATGTGAAGGATTCACCGCCCGAGATTGCTGATGTCCTTATAATTGATGAAACAGGGTTTAAATTGAATCGTGTGATCAATGATAAGGTGGTTTAGTTGCTTAGTTTTATGAATCTGCTCAATATAAGAACACGATTTCAGCCTGCAAGGAGGGGGCGGGATGAACAAAATGCCCCTGGACTTGCCTAAGAAAAGGTCGGAATCTTGCAAATACCCAATCCCATAGGAATTAAACTTTGAAACCTCTGTCAGTGCCATGATCTGACCACCAGTGTATTGGACTGATGGGTCAGGAACCAGCCAGTCAAGAAGGCAGGATCATATACCGGCTATTTTTCTAAGGGAGACACCAAAAATATATGCAAAAGCATGTAATCTGTTACATATACGGGAAAGACCTACAGACCAACAACACTAACCGGTGCACAGACCCACCCACAACTCTGAGACAGAGTAATTCGAAAATACAGACTAGTCAGAGCCCAGCAGCAGCTTGCTTGGCCCTTTCACCTTATTAATTTACTTTTGGCCTGATCTACATAACGGGGATGGAGACCACCCTGGGCTTTGCCTTCTCCTTCTCCTCCTCGGGCTTCTTGGCCACGTTGACGGTGAGCACGCCGTCCTTGTAGAGGGCCCGGATTAATTTCTCGTCGGCGTCCTCTGGCAGAGGGAACCTCCTCCAGTGTCTCGCCTTCTTCCTCTCCACGTGCAGAGGCTTCCCTTCAGCCGGAATGAAGGAGTGTTCAGTGCCCGTTGACTCCTGTTGATCTTGCTGCTGCCTCTGTAGCAGCTGCTGCGTCTGCGGCGGTGTCTTTTGCTCTGGCGGTGTTTGCAGTGGCTGCTGCATCTGCTCTGGCGGTGTTTGCAGCGGCTGCTGCTGATGCTTCTGCTCTGTAGGTGTGTGGAGTGGCTCCTCTCTCGGCATAGTGACATCTTCTCCGGCGACGGCCGGTGCAGCCTGGCCGCTGATGGACGTCTTCTGCTTGTGCTTCTTCCCCTTCTTGCCCGACACCTGAAGCGACCCCTCGGCCACCGTCACCTGTTGGGCCGAAACATTTACAAGCAAAACGTACGGGCCAGATGCGAGCGACGAAAAATCATCAGCTTGGGGGCGGGCAGATTGAAAGTTTACAGAAGCAAATAATAAGAATTAGCCTAGTGCCTGAATTCCCACCTTGATGTCATCGGGCTCGAGGCCTGGCATGTCAAGCACGTAGCTATAACGGTCCGGGTACTCATATATATCCGCCGGGGTACGCAGGGCAGCTTTAGCGCTCTTCACGTAGGACCGCGTCGGCCTCTGCAGCATCTTCACCATCTCGTCCGGGATGTTCAGCAACCGCTCCAGGTCGTTGGCAAGCCCAAACATCGTCCCAAGATCCATAGCTATCTCAACCACTTTGATATGATCGACTGATATGATACTAGATGAATTGAAGATCTTTGAGATCACTGCCTGCAGCTAGATGTGTATTCAAATTGGCAAGGAAGCAGCCAGCCTCGTGGAATTTATACCGGATGGTTGTGCCTGCTGCCAAAAGCTCCTCGTCTCGTCTATCCACCGACTAGCTACTCCACCTTAATCCTCAGCTTTCCTTCTTCGCATGTCTGGAAAGAACTCCCGCGCCAAACGAGCTGATCCTAGAACCTGGTTGAAGCAGATATGGATGGACGATGCTTTAGATTGTTCCAGATGCAACGGACAGGAATGAGCTGTCGAGTACTGCAACGCTGGCGGCTCAGCACGGCTTTGTTCCCTGAACAGCGACTATACCATGCATCGACGAGTGGTGCATGCCAAAGCAGACAGCTCTCGGCTGCTCAGTGTGTCCAAATCTTATTGTGGTTTGGTGATGACCGGCCGTGTTTGTAGTTGCAATCACCGGCTGCAGTCCGTGGGGCCTTGTGGCATTATGGGCTAGTGATACTATCAGGCCGAGGTAGAAAAGAAAGCCCGCAAGATTAAAATAAAAACATGTAAACAACACACCATGTTTTTATTTTATATCTTATATTTTATCTTACATCATATATCGTATAAAACACAAGTGATATGGTTGTTATTCGTATCTCGGTGTCTGGCTGTTTACTGTACCTATGTGCCTATCTGTTTGTAGTTTTTCTTATTGACACATTTGTGTCTGGCTGCTTACTACATCTGCGTGTTTGTCTGTTTACGGTATTTTTTTATCCCATCCACCAACACTTTTGTATGCTTCAAAAGTATATTTATGAGCTATGTTTGCATGGTTCAACAAGACCTATATGTACTTCAGAGCATATCTGTGAGCATGTATGTGAACTCAACGGTGTATTACATTTGTGTACTGACTTCTTTTTTTAAAACAAAAGTAATTTTGATAAACCTTGTAGCGGGTTGTATGTGAAGTATTGTGAGTAATAATTATATGTACCCATCAAGATGCACATGATAAAAAGGAGAGCACATATAATATTGATAGTAACACACTACAAGTTGACGGGAGTCAACTGACATTAATCGAGTTGTTTTCTTTTAGCGAATTGTATGAGTTATTGTGGATACTAATAATATTCTGTGAACATGCACATATCGAGGAAGGGGAGCACCTATAATTTTTATATTGGGACACTACAAGTTGGAGGGTTGTATATAAATTATTTTGAGTCATATATCGTTAAATAAATACATGTGACATGCGTGCTATTTGCACATTTGTACCTTCATGCTTACTATATATTTTTTACTATTTGCACCTTTGTGATTGGCTGCTTACTGCAGCTATGATTCTGCCTGTTTATGGTATTTTTTTTACTATTTGCGCCTTTGTGGCTGGCTGCTTACTATACCATGTGCACTATTTTCTTATCCCATCTACCAACATTTTTGTGTATGCTTCAGGAGCATGTTTATGAGTTATGTATGCATGCTTCCGCAAGACAACTATATGCTTCAAGAGCAATTCTGTGAGTATGTCTTTGGACTCAACATTGTGTCGCATTTGTGTGTTTACTGGCTTCTCTTCTTTTAAATGGAATTAATTTTGATAATCACACACTATAGGTCAAAGGGATTCAGTCAAAAACTTGTAGAATCGTATCCTTATAGAGGGTTGTATGCAAAGTATTGTGAGTAGTAATTATAAGTTACCTGTTAGGATGCACATGACCAAAAAGAAGAGTACAAATAATATTGGCAGTAACACACTACAAGTTGGAGGGAGCCAACTGACATTAATCAAGTTCTTTTCTTTTAGCGGGCTATATAAGTTATTGCGAGTACAAATAATATTTTGTGAACTTGTGCATATCCAGAAAAGGGAGCACATGTAATTTTTATATTGGCACACTACAAGTTGGAGGGTTGTATATAAATTATCGTGAGGGTATATATTGGGTTGTATTTATGATATTTTATATCTAACCATCCTATAAAAGAACATATTTGGCATTTTTATATTTGTTTTTAGTGGGTTTTATGTAAATTATTGTGTGTAGTTAACATACGCATATAATTTCGATAATGATGCAATAGTAGATTAATCAAGTTGTTCTTTTTCACATTTATATTTAAATAATATAGGTACCAATTATATGTTAATGAGCATGCACATTTCACAAAGAGGACAAGTAATTTTGGTGGCATGCCTACTATTTGCACCTATGTGCTTAGCTTCTTACTGCATAGTTCTGACTGCCTGCTTACAACATCGATTTTTTTATCTCATCCATCGTTATTTTTGTATGCTTCAATAGTATGTTTATTGCTTTGTTGGCATACTTCAGTAAGACATCTATGTACTTCAGTAGATTGTCTACGTACTTCAACACCTATTTTTGAGTTTAGTAGCCCAATCTATAAAAGAGGGATTGTTAGAATTCCATGTGCTAGCTCATTCGTTGACCAAGTTTGTTTGTTACACGAACATGTCTTTGATCAATGGTGTAGAGAATTTATGTTTTTACCGACTTCTCCCTTTTTTTAAGTGTAATTTTAGTAACCACACCAGAGATTGGAGGGAGCCAATCCACAGTTTATGTAATTACACTCTTATAGTAGGTTTTCTATAAAATATTATGAGTAGTAATCATTTGTTACCTATCAAGAGGCACTTTGCCAAAAAGGAGAGTACATATAATATTGGTAGTGACACACTACATGTTTCATGGAGTCAGCTGACATTAATGGAGTTTTTTTTAGTTGTATAATTATTGTGAGTATTAATAATATATCGTGAACAAAAACATACCAAGGAAGGAGAGCATGCGTAATTTTTTTATGATTTGCTACAAGTTAGAGGGTTGTAAGTAAATTATCACAACTATATATTATGAATTATATAAATTATTGTGACTCTATTCTAACCACCTGACACACTTTTTAAGTGTGTAGAAACGCAAGTGTACGCGCCAATGTAATATAGGCCTTTGTGAGGCTCGAGTCGAACTAAGGGATGCGTGAATTGTCGGAGACTACTACTAACTACTCGCAATCAGCTAGACCGATTAAAAAGTTGAGAGTTGTTATTGAAATTAAATGAAAATGAAACTAAAACAAAACAAAGAAATCGATTAAATGTTTGGTTTAATCAATTCAAAATGAGATCTTTAGGATTGCGGTTTCACCTTGTTCAAGGGATTTGTCAATTAATGTAAATTTTGTCTCTTTTCAACCATTAATTCTTCTTTCAAAGTAATTAAGGGCATTAGATTATTATTATGATGATCAAGCATAACAATATAATTGAGAAAACGAAATTATACCACAGATTTAAGAGAGAAAATATGAATTTCTATGATAAAATTGTCATACAATGAATTCCCGGGCTACTCCCGGTCCTAAAGACAAAGGGGATTAGCCCTGCATGTTCATCTCAGAGCAAAACGTGGAGTAGAAAAAGGGAAACATGGAGAAAAACATGATTGAGTGGTAAAACCCCTGAACGGAGAAGATCCAAGCGATCCTTGGCGTAGAATGTGCGCTCTCCCGCCTTTCGGTGGTGGAAATCGTCTTCTTCGGCATCCGGATCGGCTCAGGCGTGCTTCTGGGCTCCGTTCTTCTCTCCACACCTTCTCGAGATGTGTGCAGTGGCTAATGACATGATTCCTTGCTTTTGGCCGTCGTCATTAGGTATAATCTCCGAATTAGGTCGCCAAATTACCACAACCGTCGGATTTAGATCAATCTGGAACAAACATGTATCTGACGGTCTGTATCGGCTGGATTTCTTTTCTTTTCTTTGTCGCGACTGATGCCACCTCGATACCATCGACTCAGGTCGATGATATCGACATTCATAGGCGTCGGTTTTGTCCTTTTACCGTCGTTGTAGCTCCACTAGTCGATAGTATCGACATATGTGTCGATAGTATCGAATCACTCTTCGCCAGCAACCTGATGGAATCTCGATACCATCGACATCCCTGTCGATAGTATCGACTTTCTTATGCTCCTTGCGGCTGGCAACCTATGGTCCGGTCGATGGTATCGACCACCGTTGATGGTATCGACAGCAGCATATACTTGTTTTTCCTGAAATTTCAACATGAAACCAAATAAGTCTACACAAAACATATTCTTGTGATAATTTATGCTCAAAATACTGAGATAAGGGAGATTTGACATAGAGAGTGATCATAGACCAAAGTAGATGAATTATGCAACATTAACCACAGAAATGACCAATAAATGCATAAAGCACATATAAACAAGTCTATAAATGTGACTCAAAATCATCGCATCAAACTCCCCTATGCTTGAACATTGTTCGCCCTCGAGCAACTAAACTTTTGAATAGAATTGCCAGAGTCAACTAAAGAACAAATCATCACAATAGACATCCCATATGATCCCCACCGGACATTCACATTCCGGCCCTCACTAACCACAGAATGATAATTACCCTAAAGGCAACAGTAATCATCCATAAAAGATATCTACCTCAAAACTGATGAACACTATCACATAAGGCAGTTAACATAATAAAACTCACCGGTCCAGACTTGGTGCGTCTTGTGATCTCCTATACTACCTTGCTCGCCCTAACTACCATCTACATGGAAGCAGCTCTCCTGATATTCACAAGTGAGGAGAAAATCACGGTGGCCTACCAATTCGAGCAACGGGCGGATGGAATGGGTGGCTCATGGAAGAAATGGAAGCATTATACGATTTCAACATGCATAAAACAAAAATGCCATAAATGATGCATTTGCACATGAACATGCCCTAATGCCTAATATTGGGTGGAATGATGCATGCACTAACATCCCGTCTCAAAATGAGGTGGAATATCTAACTGAGCTACATCATTTACTTACTCATCTTAAACTGTGAATGAGACTATGTTCCTTTCTCCTTTTTATTCTACTTGCTTCTCAATAATTTTTCTTTTTTTCATTTTATTATATATTTTTTTCACTCTTTTTTTCTTAAAGCCCTTATATCCATAATTGACAATGAATTATTTGTTGGGCTCACTTTTTCTGCATAGCTCAAATATTTGAAGCATTTATGAAGGTATGAAATAGCTAATCACCCTTAGAGAAGAAATAAGTTACATGATGTGCTCTATGCATAAAAGTTATGAATGCAGCTAAATGACACGCAACTAAGGATAATATGCATGTATAACTATTCTAAATTTTTTTTCATGTAAAACATGTGAAAGTGATTGCAATGCAAAACCTATCTATATGAGATGCAATCAAAAGGATTAAAACCGTAAAGTACTTCCAATTCTTATGGTGGATTATGAAAAACAATGAGGTGGAAAGATCACAAGACTAATTGACTGAACCTTTGAAGATTACTATGTGTCCCTCCTTACTGACCTGTGTAAAAGTTAAGAGGTATCTCTCTCTTACTTCAAATTAGAGTCTCATTATCATTTGGCCAGTTTAGGCTCAAACAACCAATTCCGTCCACTTTTCATGAATCATTAGGAATGTACAGTTGTGATTTCCTATTTAAAGGTTGACAAAACCAATCATTTTCTTAAGTTATGTGCTCAAAGTTGACCAACACAAGCTTGCGAACACTCAATTTTTTTTTAATTTTCCCTTAATTCCCATGTACAAGTGAATGAGATGACACAAGACTTAAAACATCCACGATTACACTAGATAGAATGTGGATCCTACAACAAATCAGATTGCAAGAAATAAATGACAAGAACAAAATAAACTAAAAATAGAGAAAATAAAAGATAGAGCTGTTCCAACTACCCCCCAAGCTTGAATTCGACTATGGCCTCATAGTCAAAAACAATCTTAAAGTTGGAACAGAGATACCGATTTACTCTTCTGGCGGAGGCGGGTACTGTGGGGCCGTAGGGTCCCAGGATGGGTACTCTCCCTGAAAGCTCGGATCAAACTGGGGCATAGGTGGAGGTTGTGGATACCCCCCAAAGTAGTTCTGACTCCAGTAGTGATCATAAAAGGGTTGCTGCTGCATCTCCATCCTATGCAACCTGTCATGAATCTGTTGTCGGTTGACAAGGAGGAGGCACTCATTCTCGAAGATCGCCCGCTGATTGTCAAGTAACCGGTTCGTAGTATCCTGAATACTGGTATACACTATAGTGTGATGCTGCTGCGTCTGCTGTATGTCATGCAGCATAGCATACATGCCTTGCATCGAATAGACATCCTCGCTTGGCTGCGAGGGCGGTGGTGGTGGCGGAGGCTGCGAAGATGAAGACGCACCCGGATGCATGTGAGGACGCTTCCGTGGTGCCACTCGTGCTCGAAGAGGAGTGTAGGCCTCCTCTTCCTCTTCAGCCTCGTCGTCATTGCTGTTGACGTCATCGTTGTCGCTGTCTTCATCGGAGTCAGCAATGGCTATGATAGGCCATCGGAAATGTTGTGCCCCTTTGATATTGAAGACAGGATCGGGAAGCGAACATTCTTGGTAAGCATGGTTTACATGGAAATGAGCATAAGGTAAACCATCCCGAAGCAAGATAAGGTTTGATCGGTGAAGATGTTGCAAATTAACCTTGCTTCTGCTAGAGAGAGGAGTAAGCTACTGGAAATTCAACCCAAGGTAGAAGGCCAGCTTTGTGATAAGCCCTCCAAAGTGAATTGGAGCTTTCCGTGTACTCCTTTTTACTGCCAAAACGTGCGTTAAGAAGAACGCGCCCCAGTTGCATTCTTGGCGCTTCAATAGCTTGTTCAGGAAAAACAGGTCTGTCTCCTGGAACTTGCTGAGAGCCAGATCACCACGGCTGAATAGGGTGGTGCAGATCATGCAGTGAAGAACCCGCACAAACGGATGCTCGAAATCTGCTACCGCTGCATTGTGATAGCTCACAGCCTTGCCCGGGGGCACCGTCATGAGCTCGGCGAAGATAGCGTCATAATCTGTCCGGTTGTCTGGCCACCGGTAGTCATTTTGCAAATGATTCCAGTTGTAAATCTTATTGAACTGACAGAGTGTGAAGTTGTAGTCATTGTTGTACAGCCGGAAAGACACCCGGCCTTTGATCCACTCGCGGTCTGTGGCTATGATGTCATTTGGCACGACACAGACGTCCAGTGACGCCATGAATTCTGCCACCAGCTCCTTGTACGTAGGCCATTCATTGAAGAACAGCTGGCCATCGGCATGGCACTCCAGCTCATCGGGCCTCCTGCCCGTGTGCCTCGCCTGCCCTTTGAGAATGTAGGCCAGATTAGCCTCGAACCCCAAGTTGCGGATCGTTTCCCGTTCAACATAATGGGTCAGCTCGATTTTCCTCTTCAGAATCTCCTCATAGATCTTCTTGACCTCCGCAGACGGGTGAACAATCCGCGGGCATGGAATCGACGCAGGCGGTGGCAGCACAAACTCCGGGATGTCCATCGGTTTGGCACGCGAAGAAGAAGCACCAGCAACATGCACCATGGTTGCAGAAGAAGGAGGGTAGAGAAATAGCTCGGTGAAGATCAGAGAAGGAAATCTCCGCTCGATGAAGAATGTGCTCCTGGATGCTCGTCGTCGGGCTCAGATTGCTCTTGAGGATGCTCGGCGCAAGTGAAGAAAGAACTTGTTGAAGGTGTGACGTCATATGACGACAAACCCCTCCTTATATAACTGATGCCGGTGCTGCTGCGTGCCCGTCGATACCATCGACGCGGGTCGATGGTATCGACACGCATAACACAATCCACATGCCGCTAGTATTGACGGTTATCGATAGCTGGATCTGCATGACCCGGATCGCTGACGCGTCGATACTATGGACAGGTGTCGATGGTATCGACCCATCCCATGGATCGACTTTCTGGTTGCAGCGATCGCCGTTGATCTTCTCTCGCGGATTGGTGATGTGGCGCGTCGATACTATCGACACATGTCGATAGTATCGACTCTCTGATTAGGGCAACTCCCTCGCGAGGCCGGCTGCCGCCTTCTGTATATGATTGTGTCGATACCATCGAAAGGCCCGTCGATGGTATCGACTTCACTGAGATGATTTCTTCTAAAAATCTCCAGAGATATCGATGGTATCGACTGGCATGTCGATACTATCGACTTGGACTTTGCGATCAACCTGTTGGTGTGTCGATACTATCGATGAGGCCGTCGATAGTATTGATGCAGTGCGATTTCTGCAGTCGCCAACCTGTACCCAGGTCGATACCATCGACACAAGGGTCGATGGTATCGACTCTGCCTCAGTCCTGCACAGTGAGAAAACGATCACGGTATCTTTTTTATACTAAAAACAAAGTCAAAACAAATCAAACTACAAATGTAACAGAAACTAAACTAAGGTACTGATGGTTGGGTTGCCTCCCAACAAGCGCCCTTATTTAACGTCTTAGGCTAGATGACTTGAAACTCATCATGCATCCGGAAGTGCAATGAGTTTGACCTCATTCACTTTCCTTGTGTAATCTTCACCAAAATACAATTTCAACCTCTGTCCATTGACCAAAAACGTGGTCTCGCCATCGCGCACCCTGATAATGCCATGTGGTCTGACCTCCTCTACTATGAATGGTCCACTCCATCGGGATTTCAGCTTCCCGGAATGCATCTTCAGCCTGGAGTTAAACAAAAGGACACGATCTCCTTTCTTGAAAACTCACATCTGAATGTGGTGATCATGGATCAACTTTTTGCGCTCCTTGTATATCCGAGAGTTTTCATATGCATTCATTCGCAGCTCATCAAGTTCACTTAATTCAAGTAACCTCTTCTTCCCCGCTTCATCATAACTCAAGTTTAGCTTCCTAAGCGCCCAATGTGCTTTGTGCTCTAATTCCACCGGTAGGTGACAGGCCCGACCATAAGCCAACCTAAAAGGTGTGGTGCCTATAGGTGTCTTATATGTCGTCCTGTATGCCCATAACGCGTCTGGTAGTAGGGCACTCCAATTCTTCCTCGTGGAAGCCACAGTACGCTCCAAGATCTTCTTAATTTCTCGATTGGAGACCTCGACTTGTCCTTGAGTTTGCGGGTGGTATGGGGTACCAATGTTATGTTTGACCCCATACTTTCTCAATAGTGCCGAGAACTTTTGATTATGGAAGTGTGCACCCCCGTCACTAATGATCATTCTGGGCACACCGAACCTGCAGAAGATATTTTCTTTAACGAACCTGCACACTACAGTGGAATCATTAGTCCTTGTGGGTATTGCCTCTACCCACTTTGACACATAATCAACAGCCAAAAGGATATACAAATTAGAATTTGAGGACACAAAGGGTCCCATAAAATCTATACCCCATAAATCAAATACCTCAACCTCCTAAAAAACATTAAGGGGCATCTCTTGTATCTTCGAAATGTTACCCGCCCTTTGGCAGGAATCACATTGCCTCACGAACTCATAAGCATCCCTAAACAAGGTAGGCCAGTATAGGCCACTTTCCAGTACTTTAGCTGCCGTACGAGAGCTTGCATGGTGTCCGCCTGTCGGTAGTGTGTGGCAATGATGAAGAACACTCTCGTATTCCACCTTAGGTACACACCTGCGTAGGACACCATCCCTACATTGCTTTAATAGAATAGGGTCATCCCAAAAATAATACCGTAGAGAATGGAAAATTTTCTTCTTCTCTTGATATGTCCAATCATCCGGAATGATTTTGCAGGCAAGATAGTTCACAATATATGAAAACCACAGATCTTTAGAATTCACTTTCAAAAGTTGTTCATCCGGAAATGTCTCGGTAATGGGTATGTGTAAATCTTTTTCATCTACCCTCTCTAACCTAGACAAATGATCCGCTACAACATTTTCAATCCCCGCCTTGTCTTTGATTTCGATATCAAATTTCTGTAAAAGCAAGATCCACCTAATCAATCTAGGTTTGGCATCTTTTTTCTCCATCAAATACTTAATAGCGGCGTGGTCCGTCCAAACTACAACTTTCGATCCAACTAAATATTGCTGAAAGTTTTCAAAAGCGTACACAACGGCAAGTAATTCTTTCTCAGTAGTCGTATAATTGAGTTGGGCGTCATTCAAAGTCTTAGAGGCATAAAAAATCACAGCGGGTTTATTGTCCACCCGCTGTCCCAACACAACTCCAACGGCGAAATCAGATGCATCACACATGAGTTCAAACGGTTTGGTCCAATCCGGTGTTTCCACAACCGGTGCGGAATCAAATTTTTCCTTAAGCACATTGAACGCGTGTAGACATTTTTCATTGAAGTCAAAAACAACATCCTTTTCTAAAAGCTCAGATAGAGGTTTGGCGATTTTAGAAAAATATTTTATAAAACGACGATAGAACCCGGCGTGACCTAAGAAACTCCTTACCCCTTTTACCGAATTAGGTGGGGGCAATTTGGAAATTACATCAATTTTTACCGGATCTACCTCCAAACCTTTGCTAGACACTTTATGAAGCACTATTCCTTCAACGTTCCATAAGGACAAGTGAAGGTGGACTTCTCTTGGTCCGTAGGGTCTATCGAAATCTGATTGTACCCTGAATACCCATCCAGAAAACAAAAATGTGATCGGCCTGCTAAGCGCTCTAGAATTTGATCAATAAACGGAAGAGGGAAGTGATCTTTTAGTGTAGCGGCATTCATTCGTCGGTAATCTATGCAAACACGCCACCCGGTTTCCAAGCAGGTGGTGACAGGTTCATTTAAGAGATTATGAGTAACAGTGATTCCCCCCTTTTTAAAGACTACCTGCGTGGAACTCACCCATGTCGAGTCAGAAATAGCATAGATGATACCTGCGGAAAGAAGTTTAATCACCTCCTTCTTCACAACCTCCATCATGTTCAGATTTAGTCGACGTTGCGGTTGAATCACCGGCTTGGCTCCCTCCTCGAGCCATTGTAGTATAGTGGTGAGTATTCCCACCTGTCACGCGGGTGACCCGGGTTCGATCCCCGGCAACGGCGCCAAAAACTTGACATGCTTTTTACGTGCATAGAAACGCAAGTGTACGCGCCAATGTAATATAGGCCTTTGTGAGGCCCGAGTCAAACTCAGGGATATGTGAATTGTCAGAGACTACTACTAACTACTCACAATCAGCTAGACCGATTAAAAAGTTGGGAGTTGTTATTGAAATTAAATGAAAATGAAACTAAAACAAAACAAAGCAATCGATTAAATGTTTGGTTTAATCAATTCAAAATGAGATCTTTAGGATTGCGGTTTCACCGTGGGTTTTCATTGTATTAAATTCTATGTAGTCACTCAAATTTATCTCTCTATCCGGGTAGTGGCCTGAAATCAGAATTCCCCACTGTCGTGGTACAATTCACTACCTATGTCTAGGTCGGTTCCACCGTCGTAGTAACCTATACCCTAAACTAGGTGCATTAAAAATGATCTCTCAGTGTCCACCATTAGCCTTACACCACCTTGTTTAAGGGATTTGTCAATTAATGTAAATTTTGTCTCTTTTCAACCATTAATTCTTCTTTCAAAGTAATTAAGGGCATTAGATTATTATTATGGTGATCAAGCATAACAATATAATTGAGAAAACAAAATTATACCACAGATTTAAGAGAGAAAATATGAATTTCTATGATAAAATTTTCATACAATGAATTCCCAGGCTACTCCCGGTCCTAAAGACAAAGGGGATTAGCCCCGCATGTTCATCTCAGAACAAAACATGGAGTAGAAAAAGGGAAGCATGGAGGAAAACGTGATTGAGTGGTGAAACCCCTGAACGAAGAAGATCCAAGTGATCATTGGCGTAGAATACACGCTCTCCCATATTTCGGTGGTGGAAATCATCTTCTTCGGCGTCTGGATCGACTGGGGCATGCTTCTGGGCTCTGTTCTTCTCTCCACACCTTCTCAGGATGTGTGCAGTGGCTAATGACGTGATTCCTTGCTTTTGGCCATCGTCATTAGGTATAATCTCCGAATTAGGTCGCCAAATTACCACAGCCGTCAGATTTAGATCAATCTAGAATAAACATGTATCTGACGGTGTCGATACCATCGACACGGGTCGATGGTATCGACCCTGCACTGTATCGGCTGGATTTCTTTTCTTTTCTTTGTTGCGACTGATGCCACCTCGATACCATTGACTCGGGTCGATGGTATTGACATTCATAGGCGTCGTTTTTGTCCTTTTACCATCGCTGTAGCTCCACTAGTCGATAGTATCGACATATGTGTCGATAGTATCGACTCACTCTTCGCCAGCAACCTGATGGAATCTCGATACCATCGACATCCCTGTCAATAGTATCGACTTTCTTCTGCTCCTTGCGGCTGGCAACCTGTGGTCCGGTCGATGGTATCGACCACCGTCGATGGTATCGACAATAGCAGATACTTGTTTTTCCTAAAATTTCAACATGAAACCAAATAAGTCTACACAAAACATATTCTTGTGATAATTTATGCTCAAAATACTGAGATAAGGGAGATTTGACATAGAGAGTGATCATAGACCAAAGTAGATGAATTATGCAACATTAACCACAGAAATGACCAATAAATGCATAAAGCACATATAAACAAGTCTATAAATGCGACTCAAAATCATCGCATCACCACCCTTTAAAAGGATGTATGTGGTATTTTCTATGTATTTGTTTTCTTTAGAGAAATATATGTACTTTATTGTGTGTACTAATTATATATTAACACTCGACATGCACATGTGATTTTGATAATGATATGGTAGAACTAGATTATTCAAGTTGTTCTCCATTCACATTTTATATTTTACTTTTCATGAGTAGTTATTATATGTTATTCAACACGCATATTCTCAAAAAAAGAGCACGAGTAGTTTTAATAGTAACATAGTACAGGTTGGAGGTAGTCATTCAATAGTCAATTAAGTTGTTCTCTTTTATATTGTTGTATGTTTATCGAGTCTATCTCTTACCCTAAAAAATGAGTGTATGTGGTGTTTTTTTATACTAGTACGTTTGTCATATTTTCCACGATGTTTGATCAAAACTTCGTGCAATAATTTTGTATTTCTTAATCCTTATTGTAACATCCATGACCTGGGTTATGTTCTAAACCTAGGTATTTTGTTTAATAAAGCTGATTAGATGCTTGCTTTAATATTTTGAGAGGTAATTAAGGCTTATTAGGAACTTATATTTCAATTTCAGTCCTTTTTGAATAATGTTGAAACATTGTTTTGTTAATCTTTGGACTAAAGTGCAAATTACCCAAGTTGAGGGGTTAACTTGAAAATTATACATGATAAAATGTTCCTCTGATGTTGAGGTATCATAAGAATGAATATGATGTAGTGGTATGGTTTCCACAAGCTTGGGCACCAAGATAGAGCTTGTTGAACAATCCTTGTGCATTAAAAACCCAGTTTTGGTGTAATGTGCAATTTACCCAAAACCAAGGGTTCAATATAAAAAATACCACCTCTAGAGGGTCCCTAATGTTTCTTGGTATCAAGTAGAGCAAATAAAATGAGAGGGGCGCCTCATTTAAATTAATTTGGAGGAGAGAGAATCTTGATATTAAAATAATCAAGATTTAAGCATAAAAGGAACTTTAATTCAAATTAATGCAAAAAGAAATATATTAATTGAGGAGCCCTTCAACCAAAAGTTGAGGGATGATTTTTCAAAGTGTTGGACGAGCTTGTGCCTTGACAAGGCATGAAAAGATCTTGGCTGAGTGGAAGCCCGCTCACATTAACATAGTAAAAAGTATTATCCACTAAAAGTAGGATATTAGTATAAAATTCATTAAGGTGCTTAATTTCTTTTCCTTTAATCCTTGGATAATGAAGAGGTTTTGCAAGATAATGAAGGTGGATTCGTGGCCAAGGAATTTAGGGGGAAGTGGTGGAAATAATTTGGAAATAAAAGAAATTAATTTCCATTTTCTCTTTCCTTGAAATTTTTTATACATATCTCTTTTTCCACCCACTTAAGGACCTTTTTCGGAAATCCATTTCTCTTCTTGCCTTGGCCGACCATGAGAGAGCTCAAGAGTAGGAGAAGGACGACTCTAACCTGTTGGTAAGCTTTTGATCATCTTCCACCTTGGTTTCATGGTGAAAACCCAAAATCGATGCTTGATTCTTTGTTTTCTTCACTCGATTTCCAACCCTAGCTAACTTTTTCATCCAAAAGCTCAAGAACGGACCTTGGGCAGTTGCTAGAGCTTCATCCACCATTAGAGCCGTGGAGCCTAGAGCTTGTAATCAGATTTTGAGGCGGGTTTTATAACTTAAACCCTTAAACATTGATATTGCATTCCATTCTTCAATAATTGTTGATTATTTTCTTCTATTTGGAACTCTTTTGATTCATTGCTGTAATTTCCATGAAAACGGAAGTAGTTCTTGGATGAAAGAAGGAAGATGATGATGACATCATCTTGGACACTTTTCCCAAGAAAATTCTAGGCCAAACGGTTTCTATATAAGTACTCAATCGGTTTCACAAACCGTTTGAGAGCAAACGTTTTCAAACCGTTTGGGGGTAAACAGTTTCATTAGACCGTTTGAGAGTAAAGAGTTTCAAAACCGTTTGAGGGTGTTGACCATAGTTGACCATTTGAAAAAATTGATGATGATGATGATGGTTAATGACCAATTAATTATAATTGATTAGTTCCAAGGGGTTCATGAGTTGAAGGACCATCAATCACCAAACCCTAATCGGGTAAGTACTGATTTCTCAATTGATTGACTTAGAACCTTGGTTGATTAACCCAAACGGTTTCAAAACCGTTTGGGGATCACCCAAACGGTCTTAACACCATTTGGAGGTAAACCAAGACCGTTTGGAGGTCTAGGGTTAAGTATGGTTGAACAATTGAAGATCCAAAGATACTAAGTTGTGATGCAATCAAATGCTGATTTGATAATCAATCCAATGATCCAAACCCTAATTGGATGTCATGAATTTTGATGATGAGATGGGAAAATGGTCTCAAGACCATTTGGAGGTCATCCAAACGACCTCAAGACCGTTTGAGGTCAGGTCATGTCCAATTTGGATGGTGGTCCAATGATTTCAAAGTAACTAGTTTGATAATGACCACGATTGAAGGTTTATTGATTTAAATCCCTAATCCAATGGGATTCAAAACCCTAATTGATGATTAATTGGAATTCAAATCACTTGAAGGATAATTTATTTAAGTCCAATTGAGGTATGGATCTTAGGATCAATTGATAGTTGGTTACAAGAATTTAATCGATGAGGGAATCAACCTTGGAAACCCTAAATCAGCTTGAGTGGTTGAGACCATATTTGGTCCCTTCACTTTTGAGGAGGTTTGGACCAAACGGTCTCAAGACCATTTGGGACCAAACGATCCCAAACCAGTTGAGACATAAACGGTTTCATATATCACTTTGTTAAACGGTTTCAAGTATTACTTTGTCAAATGGTTTCAAAGACTAACTTTACCAAATGGTTTCAATGGTATGTTCAAGACCGTTTGGAGGTATTACAAGCAAGACTGTTTGAGGTCTGATTGGTCAAGACCGTTTGAGGTCTAAGTGACAAAGATCATTTGGAAGATAATTAATCAAATCGTATGAACAGTTAAAGTGGTTAAAGGTCAATTGTTTAATTGAACAATTATATGATGTAAACCAAGGGTGATTATAATAATGGTACCCTTAATGAGATAGGGTGATAAGTACCCTTTGATCAATTAATCTTTAATGATCATGGTGGTAATGACATAATTCATTGTGTTAATTCTTCTTTCAAGTTGAGTTGAATTAGTCTAATCAAGACTGAAGTAAGCATCATCTTATAGAAGATAGGAGAGAGAGAATTTCCTACATGAATGATAATCATATAGTGGTTAAGTCTCAACACTTTCAACATGGATGAATGTCTAATTAGGGTATGATCCTTGATAGTGAGATCATGAAAACCCTAATTATGAAGGTTAATGAATCCTAACCCTAATTGAGGGCAATGATAGGTGAAACCCTAATACATGATGATGGTATGATCCAAATTCAGGGTATTTTGATGATAAAGCCTATTTGGGGTGAATAGTAAATCCTAATTGTGGATTATGAAAAATAAACCCTAATCTAGGGTGATTTGATGTGAATAGTAAACCCTAATTGTGGATTATGAAAAAATAAACCCTAATCTAGGGTGATTTGATGTGAATAGTAAACCCTAATTCTAAATATGGTGAAGATATATATGAAACCCTAACTCTGGGTTAAATTACAAAGCATGAAAATCTAATCCTGGACAATGAGATGATGAGTCATTAATGTAACATCGCTGACTTGGGTTATATACTAACCCTAGGTGTTTTTCCTAATAAAGTTGGTTAGATTCTTGCTTGTAATTCTTGAAAAAGTAATTAAAGCTTTTGAGGAACTTATATTTCAATTTCAGTCCTTTTTGCATAATGTTGAAACATTGTTTTGTTAATAATGGACTAAAGTGCAAATTACCCAAGTAGATGGGTTAACCTGCAATTTGCACATATTAAGATGTTCCTATGATGTTGAGATATCCTATTAATGTATTTGATGAAGTGGTGTAGTTTTCACAAGCTTGGGCACCAAGATATAGCTTGTAGAGCAATCCTTGTGCTTTGAAACCTAGTTTTGGTGTAATGTGCAAATCACCCAAAACCTAGGGTCCAACATGTAAAATATATACCTCTAGAGGATCTCTCATGTTTCTTGGCATCAATTGGGGCAAAGAAAATGAGAAGGGCCCCTCTTTTGAATGATCATGGTAGGAGTGGAAAATTACTCACAAATAATAATATATTAAGCAATATCCAATAAAGATGGATATTAATATACAACTCTTTAAGGTGTTTTGTTTCTTTTCCTTTTAATATTGGATAATGGAGGAGTTTTGCATGAGGTTAGGAGGTGGAAACGTGTACAAGGATGGAGGAAGCTTTGGTGGTTTTAGTTGGGAAATAAAAGGAGATAATCCTCTTCTTTCCACTTTCCTTGAAAATATCCAAAAATATATAAGTGTAACTTTCCAACAACTCAAAGGATCGTTCCTTAGTTCTTTTCTTCTCATCACTTTGCTTGGACCAACCAAGAAGGAGCTATGGAGCAGAGGAAGGATGACCAAGCTGACTTGGTAAGTGTTGATCACCATCTACCTCGAATTCATGGTGGAAACCACAATATAAGGTTAGATTCAAGGTGTTTTTCACACGATTATCCTTTCTAGCCATCTTCTCCATCCAAAACTTGAAGAACGGCTTTTGGACACCTACTGAAGCTCAAGCCACCATTAAAGATACGAATCTTGGAGCTTTGGATCAGTCCTAGAGGCGGGTTTTATAACTCTAACCCTTAATGCTTTGTTAATGCATCTTTCTTTCCTATAATCGTTGCTTAAATCTTCTTCTTTAGACACCTTTGTGTGTTCTTGCTATCTTTTCCATGAAGAACAACCCCTGTTCTTGGTTGAACAGGGGTAGAAGAAGATGACGTTAATTCCTATGTTTATCCAAGAATTAACTTTAACAAACGGTCTCCCAACTTTAGCAAACGGTTTGCCAAACCGTTTGAATGCAAACCGTTTCACAAGAACGCATGGAAGCAAACGGTCCTAGACCGTTTGGAAGAGTTGACCAGGCATTGACCATTTGGAGGTCTGTTGGGAATAAAGTAGATTAATCACCTACCAAAAATCATCAATTAAATCCCAAGTGAATCACGAATTAAAGGCCCATCAATCATCAAAACCCTAATCGGGTCAATTGTTGATTTCAATAATTGAATTAAGTTGAAGTTTGGGTTGAGTGACCCAAACGCTTTCAAAACCATTTGGGGATAACCCAAAAGGTCTCAAAACCAATTTGTGATCACCCAAGAACGTTTGGAGGTCTAGGTTTAAGTAGGGTTGACCAATTGAGGGTCCAATGATATCAAGTTGATGAATAATCGATTGCTGATTTGGTGACCAAATCTAGGGTTCAAACCTTAATTGAATAACTTGGTTTTGATAAAATAATAGGCAAACGGTCTCAAGACCGTTTGGAGGTTATCGAAATGATCCCAAGACCATTTGGGGTCAGGACATGATCAAATTGGATGATGGTTCAATGATTTCAAATCAATTAGACTCACATTGAAGTATGTTGGAGGGTCATCGATTTCAAACCCTAATCCAATCGATCTAAGCCCTAATTTATGATCAATTGAGGGTCAAATCAGTTGAGGGTTGACCTAATTAACTCAATTGATGAGTGGATAACATGTGCATGATCGATTGAGGGGTTCAACATTGGGAACCCTATTTCAATTGAATTGGTTGAGACACTTTTTGGTCCTTGCAGTTTTGAGGTGGTTTGGACCAAACCGTCTCAAGACCGTTTGGGACCAAACGATCCCAAACCATTTGATCTCATGTGGTTTCAAGGTCAGTTATGTCCATGTGGTTTCAAAGTCAATCTTGGCCAAACGGTCTTCACCCCATCTTGGGCAAACGGTCTTGAGTGTGCACTTTACCATGCGGTTTCAAAAGTCAACAAGACCAAACGGTCTTCAACACCAAACGGTTTCAAGGTCTGTCCAAGACCATTTGGGGGTTTAGTGTGCAAGACTGTTTGAGGTCTAAAAAGGTCAAGATCGTTTGATGCCTTAGTGGTCAAGATGGTTTAGTGGTTGGTTAACCTAAACCTCATAGATACCTAAAGTGATAAAGGGACCAAGTAATTAGTTGATTAATGCATGTTATAATCAGTGGTGATCATTATAAAGGTACCCTTGATGGGATAGAGTGATTAGTACTCTTTGGATGAGTAAGACCTAATGATCACAATAGTAATGACATAACCCATGATGTCAATGTTGAATTGACTTAGCCAATCAAGGATGATGTAAGCATCAACTTATAGAAAGATGAAGGAGAAGAGTTCTTATATGAATGGCAATCAAGTACTGAACTCCTAATAAAGATGGATACCTAATTAGGGTATGATCCATATCAAGTGAGATCATGAAATCCTAATTATAATGGTTAATGAATATTAACCCTAATTTGAGGACATTAATGGAAGTAATCCTCATACATGATGATGGTATGATCTTAATTCATTGTAATGTGAATAGTAAACCCTAATCTAAGGTAATGTGATGATGTGAACAGTAAACCCTAATTCTGGGTTATGCTTTTAAGTATGAAACTCTATGACTGAATTATGAAATAAGGAATCACTATGCCTATTTTAAGCTAAAGGGGTTGGATAACCCTAATTGAATTGAATAGGAAACCCCAACCCTAGAAACCAGCTGTGGTGATGTAAAATGGTCGTGGTAATCTTCTGTAGCACGAATGTGCAAGGCAGCACAGCCGTGGTGCTCCAAGCTTGACTTGGAATTGATTTGCAAGTAAACCTTAACCCTAGTAAAGGCATAGTTGTACAACCCTTGAATAGTAAAGTTATCTATGCTTTGCATTGTGCTGATATAGAGATAATGTGTCTGTTATCATTTGTATTAATCATGCAGGTTCTTATGAAATAGGGAACATAGCCAGGTAAGAGCTATGATGTCATATTCATTGAAAGCACTTTATAAGCTTTGAAAGTAATGATATGCTATGTTGCCTAGTGAGAGGTAACATATGAGATTGATAGGTTGTATGAGCCATGAGAAATATCTGCATTGCTACTATCATCTTGATACTGTTAAATGAATTAATGGCAATATGTTACTTGGTAACAAGTATTCTGATGATCTAAGGGTTTGAACACCCATATTCTTGAATCATAATGATGAGATGGTTAGATATTGATATCCCAATGTTAACCAGATGTGAAATGAACTTGATACAATTAGTAATCTTTCTTTATAGCAATTGTCTTATTAGTTTATGTTTGAAAACATGCCTGATGATAAAAGAATGCTATAATGTACTTAAATAATCAAGAGGAATGATATCATGTAGAGCCCTGACCATAGATCCATCATTGTTAGAAGTTAAATGATGGTGAAACAGGTTTTCCTAAGGGAACTCCTGAAGAGCATACTTTTGAGTATGTGGGGGTTATGGACACGAATATCCTTACGTCCTAATGAGGGAATTGATGTGAGATGTACATTTAATCTCTCAATCCTTCATTATATGTTTATGCCGGGATGATGTATCACTAATCTCCTGATGATGTTGTTAATGCCGCATCGATGTGAGATAAACAAGAAATCCCTCGATGGCGAAGAGAGTACAGCATGCCACTGTAACTCTAATAGTGAAGTTGCCAGAATACCCTGGAAAGCTATTATGGCAGAGACACAAGATGTCCTTCATGATTGTACCTCACACTGACTGAGGAAGATGAGGTCATAGGAATCCGGCTCTTCTAATGACCTATGTATGGTACCGATTGCGATTTCGTAATGGTCAGTTGGAATATGAGCAGTGTAACTCATCTCCCCAGAGCATAAATATGTTTGTAAAATGTAAACAACCGTATAGCATAATTGCTTAGGTTGAACTACGAGAAACAATGATTGATGATACATTGATTATAATGTCCTAGTTGAATAACTAGTATACACATTCTTCATATTCCTCATTGATTATATGTCTTGTCACTCATTCAAGTTATAATTGAAATGATTGCTTAGAGAATACTACTCTACTTAGCTTATTCAATGAATTGCCTGCTGTCAAATAATTATAGTTCTTCTGCTCATTGTTACTTTATTAATTGCAATAACAATGCTTCTGGCGGAGAGTTATAACTCTCGCTGGGAGAATTATTCAATTGTCTCACCCCCGTGGGATTTGACTTTTTAGGTAGACGCTGAGGACGAAGGAACCCATCAGTGGGTGAGCAGCAACAGCAGAAGCAGCAACATCCGGGACAGTAGTGATCCTCAGGTGGTGACATTGTTTGTCAAGTCTTATAGATAGAATGTCCTATGTGTCATCTCTGTACTCTCAGGTCCTAGGAGTCAGTGGATGGTTTAATATAGATCTGAGATTTTTGGCTAAATGCCTTGAGATTTTTGTATACTGCTCATGTCCAGTTTAATAGGGCTGTCAGTATTATGACTCTTGAGATATGATGATACAGAGATATGCTAATGTATCAGTTTGTAAATAACTTACCTTGTTTCTTAATAAAAGAGTCTTACAGTTTGTGGACCTTTCTGAAAAAGTTTTAATTTTTAGTGATTTTTAGTAATTTCGCTGCTAATTAATCGCTTCCGCATCGTTAATAACATTTTCTCCGAGACGTGTCATCACAAGTAGTGGTATGATATCAGAGCTCTAGGTGAGTCTACAGAGACATAGGACTTAGGTTATAGAGTTTGTTCTAGTGTCTTCCAGTATATCTGATAGTGTCTTCTACTCATATAGGAGGAGAAGATAAAACTAAAGATGTCTAGGGAAAACGAGGAACACGTTGCTGAGAGTAGTGTCGCTGCACCCAGAGGAGGTGCAAGAAACCAAGAAAGAGAAGAACATATGCCTGAACCACCCCAATTCAATCCAACTGACATGGGGAACCCAATCGTCCAAGCCATGTTTGGGAAGTTTATGACTGCCATGACACACATGACTGATAGGATGCCTATGCCTATACCTAGGGCACCTACCCACCCAGAAGGACAAGGATCCGGCAAGACGTTTGAACGACTTCATCGAGTTGGAGCCACGGAGTATGTTGGAATAGCTGACCCAACAGATGCAGACTTGTGGTTAACTGAACTAGAGAAGGCCTTTAGAATCCTAAACATCCCAGAAGCTGAGAAGGTTAGACATGATGTGTATCTTCTCAAGGGAAGTGTTGGTCACTGGTGGACCATGGAGGAAGGAAAAAGGCCAGGTGTGGAGATCGAATGGGAAGTTTTCCGATGAGAATTTATCAATAGATACTTCCCTAAGACGTTCCTGGATGAGAAAATCTCTCAGTTTTAGAGGTTAAGACAAGGACTAATGAACATTAGCGAGTACGAGGCTAAGTTCATGGAGATTTTGCGGTTCTACCCGCACATGGCATCAACAGATGAAGAAAGGATTAGGCATTTTGAGAAAGGATTAAACACTGAGTTGACCACCCCTGTGTCTGTCTGGAGAATAGGGAAAGGTTTGCTACCTTTGTGGAGTCTGTCAGAAGGGTAGAGAGGTCTGTGGCAGAGAAGAGACAGACCAAGAACAAGAGAATGTATCCCCAGTTTCAAGGATATTCATCCAAAGGTTTTAAGAAATCGAGGTTTTCTGTCACACCCTGATCTCACACTAACCACTAATCACGAGATTAGGGCGCGACGGAGGGATTATCACATAAACAAATCACTGAGAACTTTTTCTTTTTAAAACCTCATAATGATATCCATATTATTGTTGTAAACTAAAACATAATAAACTATTGCGGAAGCATTTCAATTAAACTGGCTAGAGAACATAAACAGAGTTTACAACATGTAACATTGTTTAACAGAAAGTAAAACATAACAATTAATTTACATCTTTTACTCATTCGCCATACATACTCTCTCTCACCCACACCATGTCCCAAGGACCGAGGGGAAAGGATTAAGAGACCTCTAACTAAACTAACTACATATACCTTCTACTGCCAAAAACTAGGATGGAAAGATCCTTCAGATTCCTGGAACTGTTGCTGACCTGAAAATGTTTGAGTAGAGGAGTGAGCCTACTCACT
Source organism: Alisma plantago-aquatica (assembly GCA_963693085.1). Classification (NCBI taxonomy): domain Eukaryota; kingdom Viridiplantae; phylum Streptophyta; class Magnoliopsida; order Alismatales; family Alismataceae; genus Alisma; species Alisma plantago-aquatica. Next base: position 640,198,808 of record OY856413.1, on the reverse strand, counting down.
CAGTGAATAGTTTTTCATTTAACTATCACTAAACAACTCGTCAAGTTTATTATTCAGATTAATATACAAGAAATACTACACTGAGCAGTTCTAAAACAATATAATTGAAATAACAAAGAATGTAAATATTGCATCCAAAGAAAAACTACTAGAAGACTGTGCTCTAGTCTTCCTTAACTCTTTCATTTATAAGGAACTCTGTGAACCTATATGATCATATTTTAGCTTATGCCCTGATCTATGCAGTGTACTCTGCATAGAGACTCGCAGTGCACTACGACCACACCGTACAAGACTTAGCGACACACCCGGGAAATGCTAAGTCTGACTTCTCATCGTGGTCTGCACAGGACTCTCAGGCGCTCAAGGGCCTCAGGCTCACAAGGGCCTCACTGCACTCTCAAAAGAGTGTACTCTAGACTCCTCCTCTAACCTGAGTACACAGGCGCAGGGAGTCAACACTGGGTTACCACCAGAATTACTCAACCGGTTGGTGTTGGATAACCCTTCTGTCCTCGTGCCACCAGAATTACTCAACCAGTTGATGTTGGACACGAGTTTCACCCCTAAGGTGCAGACCTCTCAAAGGGGTTCTACGGTGTTCAGGGCACCTAAGTCTAACATTAACATTATAGGTACCTTTTTAACAGAAATCATAACTCATTTAACATTTCTCACAAGGCTCACACGGCCTGCCATATCATATCATAAGAAACATCATAACTCATGTATTCAACATATATCATGTCTCAGTAACATCCCTTTCTAGGGCATGTCATATCTCATCACCTGCAATTTATGAGATATGTATTGAAAATAAGAAGCCCTGCAGTATGTAGATATCAACTCAGAGAGAACAGACATATAAAGTTAAATGCACTAGAAACATACAATTCAATAGTTAAGTATCACCACATCTCATATCGAGACCTTTCATATTACCATGACATGATTCATTGAACACCCTATCCTTAGGGTTTCAGTTACCTCATTCACTTATCACATGGCAACACCCTATCCTTATATCATGCATGCAGGCAAATTTAAAATTCATAAATATCCCAAACTCATGTCAATTTGGCACATGCATATTGAATTCATTCAATTGTACATCTTAGTGCACTGCTACAAGTAATTTACTTCACATATGAGAATTCATACGTAACATTTGTCAATTCTCTAAAATTCTCGAAAAACGTGCACATTAACCGTAATCCTAGTTTGTGCATCACTTAACTCAATTAAGAGTTAATTACCTATCACAACACAATTTAATAACAATACTTGAGAATTTCTGGTAATATTTTAGATAAATGTGCCATTTCATGTAAATATCAATTTACACATATTAACGTCAAAAGATATATGCAATTTAGGGTTTTATTGCATATTTTTATTTATTCATATCAACTTTAAAATCGTACATCTTATAATTTATCAGAAATCCTTATTGTCTGGGTTCATACCCAAACCATACCATTTTCAGACATAAATTTCTAATTTCAACATTCAAATGAGCAATTTAGGTTCCAATGAACCATATAAATCTACTGATTAAATCCGTACTGTTCAAATGCAAAATTTAATCATATAACAGTGTCTAGAAGCAGTTTATGAAATAAAAAGGTCGGGCAACGCCAAATGCTCCCTGACGCCTGATAACGCCTGTTATCAGCGTAATTCGCGCACAAAACAGAAAATATTCAAACGCCTGAGTTTATTAATGATAAATAAATGAAATCCTACTCACAGCTATTCGGGGTGTCCAGATTCGTCTGGAATTGTGTCCAGGGACTGTTTCCGGGCGGATTTCAGTTGTCTTCTACCTTGGATTAACTCTATTCACGTTTCTTCTACAGCAGCTTGACGCTCAAGCTACAGGTTGACGAAAGAAACCTGATCGGCAGCTGAATCGTGGCAAGTAGCTACGGAACCTCGCATGGATTTCAAATTCGGATTCAAGGGTAACTATCTTTGCTGCAAAACACACCCAAATCTGCCCCTTCTTGGCCGTGCACAACAGCTTGACGCACACCTACAACCCGACAAAACTGCTTCTTCACGAATTGATTGGAAACAACTCGATCGTTAGCTGGTTTGTGGGTAGCAGCTATAGAATCTTACCTGGATCTCACTGCCAAGCTCGAGAGCAGCTTCTACTGCTGCTAGGCGTGCTCTAGGCGGCACCTTAGTTGCTGCCGTATGCAGCCGCAGGTACTACTGCTGGCCGCCGGCCAAGCAGCTAGGGTGGTCGGGCTACAGGTAGCTAACGGAGGGAGGAAAGGAGGAAGAAAAGAAGAAAAGGAAGGGGGTTTAGCTGCTGGAACAGAGCAAATAGGGGAAATCGCCCTGCGCGCTACTCCACTGAGAAATTCGGCCTTGCTCCGCTTGAACTGTTACCCGAGGAAAAGATAACGAAGAGAGAAAACAAAGCAAAGTTTATAAAGAAAATACTTTAGAAAAATTGCTAAATTAACCCCAGAAATTGGAAATCCTTATAACTTTTTCCTCGGAGGTCACAATAGCATGATTTCTTTTGCATCTTTTCAAGAATGAGGCCCACTACACTCCCGAGGCATGAAAACATGCTAATTACTGGTTCAAAGTTCCAATTGCATCAAAAATCACTTTACTCAACTTAATGATCTTAATTATGCACTAATCATGATACTTACAGATAAACTTTGAAACGGGTCATAACAATCTCCCTCCCTTATAAGAATTTCGTCCCGAAATTCCTAAAAGAGAAAAGGAAACTTGTTTCGCATCTCAGATTCAAGCTTCTACGTGGCTTCATCTAGGTTATGATTCCTCCATAGTAACTGTACTGGTCCCTCAACATAGAACACATTTGATCTGAGCAGTGCAGGTTCCGGGTCCATAAACCTAGGAGTCAATTTGCCTCTCTTACCAAACCTCAGCACTCCCTTCCATGGTGAAACTTTCAAATATACTTCATCACCAACCTCAAACTCAAGAGGTCTACGTCTCTTCCCAGCGTAACTCTTCTGCCTGTACTATGTAACTTTTAACTGCTCTCTGATCAATGCAATCTTCTCAGTAGTCAAATTCACTATCTCTGGTCCAAGAATCTGCTTTTCACCTACCTCATACCAAAATATGGGTGATCTACACTTTCTACCATACAGAGCTTCGTACGGGGCCATACCAAGTCTGGAATGGTGACTATTGTTGTATGTAAACTCTATAAGACTTAAGTGTTATTCTCAACCTCCACAAAAATGCAAGATACATGCTCTCAACATGTACTCAAGAGTTTGAATGGTCCTCTCGGACTGACCATCCATCTATGGTTGAAAAGTTGTACTGATTCTTAACTTTGTGCCCAAATCACGATGCATCTAATTCCAAAACATGGATGTGAACTTTAGAATCTCTATATGATATAATTAAAATTGGGATACCATACAACCTGACTATCTCATCCATGAATATCTTAGCCAACTTCGAAACATTAGAGGTTGACTTGATATGAAGAAAGTGAGCAGACTTAGTCAGTCTATCCACAATCACCATATCGAGTCACAACCTCTAGGTGTCCTGGGTAACCCTACCACAAAATCCATTGTGATATATTTCCACTTCCATTCTGATATAGGAAGAGATTGCAAAGTACCTACAGGTTTCTGATGCTCAGCCTTAACCTGCTGACACACGCTGCACCTAGCCACATACTCAGCTACATCCCTCTTCATACCAGGCCACCAATACAACTCCTTGAAATTCATGTACATCTTAGGGTTGCCTGGATACATATCATACATTGATGCATATGCTTCCTCAAGAATCTTTTCTTTCAAATCACTATCTCGAGGTATACACAACATCATCTAAAACCGAAACTCTGGTCTTTACCCCATGTCAAGTCATGCATGATCTGATGTAACTCACTGTCATTCTGCTAAAGTTCCTTGATTTGATCATAAAAGTAGGCTTGACTTGCATTTGTGCAATCAAACCAATCTACTCTGTCACCCCTAAGCCTAAGTTCAACTTCCGCATCTCTACTAGAAGGTCTCTCTTGAAACATGCCATAGAGAATGCATCAGCTATTGAACTTGACTTCCTGCTGAGGACATCAGCTACCACATTCGCTTAACCAGAGTGATAGTCTATTGTCACATCATAAAGATAGTGACGCCATGACTTAAGAACATGAACTATAGCAGCTAACTTCAGATCATGTATCAGGTAATACTCCTCATTCTATGGTACTTACTTCTTGTTATTACTACCAGAATTTATTTCATAACACACTTCACTTATTTTGTATTTCTCTTTTTGGTTCAAAGCACACTTGTTACATTTCAAATTTATATCTTACTCTTTCCGAGTTAATTTCATATTGTTTATCTACCTTTCAGATTAGCTACCTTTAAACCCTAGATTACTATCAATACTAATTTACTTTTCATAGTGCAAATCTCATGATTTTGTTTTATAGATATGCTAGTATTCAAGGTCAAATCACTAGCGACATCCCTTGAACTACTTCAACTCTAAACATTCTAGGGTTTGGTCCTTATCAGTAACATAGCATTATTGTGATGTGATTTTGCTTCCTTAGTTTGAAATCAAACTTTAGATCTCATAAGTTTTACTCAAGTCTTCCTTATCTTATCACTGGAATTTCCTTCCTCTTACTTGAACATCCAGATAAGTTACATTCTCAATTTACCTTGATAGGGTTTCATCATCATATTGTGTGTCATTGTTTCATTCACTTAGACGTCTCTACCATGGTAGCTATGTATCATATATGATGCATTCATTTTCAAAATTACGCATTTACTCTTTTTTTTGAACTAGTTTGTTAGTCCATAGAGACTTAGAATCCAAAGGTAGTATGTATGAATGTATTCAACTTTATAATAAAGATATACATTCCATACTCTCAATTATGTCATGCAATCTTCATTCTTTAATCAAGGTCATCATTTCTATCATTTCTCTTGATTCAACTAAATTTCTTATCCTGGTCTTATGATTTACATAAGGCTCTTTATTTCTATGTACTTATTGTATACTTAACTCTTTTCTTCTATTTTCCCTTTGCTTTGAAGTACATAAAAGTATTTTACTTTATTACATGATCCATTCCATGGTTGATTCTTACTATCTTAACCCTTACAGACTATTCTCATATCTTTTCCATATTCTCATGTTTAGAAATCATATAATACTAATCATTAAACTTAATCTGAACCTTACGTCGTATTCCTTTATTTCCAATTAAGGATTGCTCATATGAGGTTCCAACGTTGGGTCTCCGATATCAGTTCCAACTAATTCTTAGTTGTTCTAATATTTCCCTTATATCTCAACATCTTAGTGTATATACATTTTTCACCATGATTCGGGTCTAAATTATCCAGAATCTACTTTTATTATATTTTTAATAAGAGTTGTTAGATCCCAGTAACGCATCCTGCCAGCCGGACCAGGCTGAACTTGTAGTCCTTAAGCCAAGAGCTACTCAAGATTAACCAACTCCTATTAATCTCAAACATGTGGAAAGAATATCCACTTAGGGCAAACTCATTTAAACATAACTTCTGGTCTACTTAATACAAAGAATATAAACAATAAATAAACCAATTTATGACGCACAACAATATAAAAGAATCATTTATATTTTATAAACTGAAAATATAAATTCATACATATAAGAGCATTTCTAGTGATCTCCAATCAAATAAGCAATATAAAGCAAGAGTTGTATCACATTCTATGTTTAATCTTTTACTCCTACATTAATTTCCAGTTTCTTAACCCTAAGATTTCTAGGGTTTCTCTCTAGCCCATCCTTCCTCTGCATACCTGGCCAGGGCATCCAGAGAAGAATAGACAGAGTAGCTTGATACTGGTCAATCTAAGTATTCAGACACCTGGCCAGGGTATCTAAACACTCAGACCTCCCAGAGCTAAAGACATATCACTTCTTATTTTTCTCACTTATAACTCTATCTTTCGACCCTAATGATCCCTGACGATTCAACATAAACTCTTTACTTGGTTCTCGTGACCACATCCTCTTCCTGCAATCTGCAATAGTATAGCAGAACACTTCCTATTAGAAAATTGCAGTTAGAAGGAAGACACTTAAGTCCTAATCCTATTGGTCTCTTATCATCCCCTGACCTTGACTTAGAGTATTCATATACTCAACCTATGCTCTGATACCAAGATGTCACACCCCGATCTCACACTAACCACTAATCACGAGATTAGGGCGCAACGGAGGGATTATCACATAAACAAATCACTGAGAACTTTTTCCTTTTAAAACCTCGTAATGATATCCGAATTATTGCTGTAAACTAAAACATAATAAACTATTGCGGAAGCATTTCAATTAAACTGGCTAGAGAACATAAACAGAGTTTACAACATGTAACATTGTTTAACAGAAAGTAAAACATAACAGTTAATTTACATCTTTTACTCATTCGCCATACATACTCTCTCTCACCCACACCATGTCCCAAGGACCGAGGGGAAAGGATTAAGAGACCTCTAACTAAACTAACTACATATACCTTCTACTGCCAAAAACTAGGATGGAAAGATCCTTCAGATTCTTGGAACTATTGCTGACCTGAAAATGTTTGAGTAGAGGAGTGATCCTACTCGCTCAGTGAATAGTTTTTCATTTAACTATCACTAAACAACTCGTCAAGTTTATTATTCAGATTAATATACAAGAAATACTACACTGAGCAGTTCTAAAACAATATAATTGAAATAACAAAGAATGTAAATATTGCATCCAAAGAAAAACTACTAGAAGACTGTGCTCTAGTCTTCCTTAACTCTTTCATTTATAAGGAACTCTGTGAACCTATATGATCATATTTTAGGTTATGCCCTGATCTATGCAGTGTACTCTGCATAGAGACTCGCAGTGCACTATGACCACACCGTACAAGACTTAGCGACACACCCGGGAAATGCTAAGTCTGACTTCTCGTCCTGGTCTGCACAGGACTCTCAGGCGCTCAAGGGCCTCAGGCTCACAAGGGCCTCACTGCACTCTCAAAAGAGTGTACTCTAGACTCCTCCTCTAACCTGAGTACATAGGCGCATGGAGTCAACACTGGGTTACCACCAGAATTACTCAACCGGTTGGTGTTGGATAACCCTTCTGTCCTCGTGCCACCAGAATTACTCAACCGATTGATGTTGGACACAAGTTTCACCCCTAAGGTGCAGACCTCTCAAAGGGGTTCTACGGTGTTCAGGGCACCTAAGTCTAACATTAACATTATAGGTACCTTTTTAACAGAAATCATAACTCATTTAACATTTCTCACAAGGCTCACACGGCCTGCCATATCATATCATAAGAAACATCATAACTCATGTATTCAACATATATCATGTCTCAGTAACATCCCTTTCTAGGGCATGTCATATCTCATCACCTGCAATTTACGAGATATGTATTGAAAATAAGAAGCCCTGCAGTATGTAGATATCAACTCAGAGAGAACAGACATATAAAGTTAAATGCACTAGAAACATACAATTCAATAGTTAAGTATCACCACATCTCATATCGAGACCTTTCATATTACCATGACATGATTCATTGAACACCCTATCCTTAGGGTTTCAGTTACCTCATTCACTTATCACATGGCAACACCCTATCCTTATATCATGCATGCAGGCAGATTTAAAATTCATAAATATCCCAAACTCAGGTCAATTTGGCACATGCATATTGAATTCATTCAATTGTACATCTTAGTGCACTGCTACGAGTAATTTACTTCACATATGAGAATTCATACGTAACATTTGTCAATTCTCTAAAATTCTCGAAAAACGTGCACATTAACCGTAATCCTGGTTTGTGCATCACTTAACTCAATTAAGAGTTAATTACCTATCACAACACAATTTAATAACAATACTTGAGAATTTCTGGTAATATTTCAGATAAATGTGCCATTTCATGTAAATATCAATTTACACATATTAACGTCAAAAGATATATGCAATTTAGGGTTTTATTGCATATTTTTATTTATTCATATCAACTTTAAAATCGTACATCTTATAATTTATCAGAAATCCTTATTGTCTGGGTTCATACCCAAACCATACCATTTTCAGACATAAATTTCTAATTTCAACATTCAAATGAGCAATTTAGGTTCCAATGAACCATATAAATCTACTGATTAAATCCGTATTGTTCAAATGCTAAATTTAATCATATAACAGTGTCCAGAAGCAGTTTATGAAATAAAAAGGTTGGGCAACGCCAAATGCTGCCCGACGCCTGATAACGCCTGTTATCAGCATAATTCACGCACAAAACAGAAAATATTCAAACGCCTGAGTTTATTAATGATAAATAAATGAAATCCTACTCACATCTATTCGGGATGTCCGGATTCGTCTGGAATTGTGTCCAGGGACTGTTTTCGGGCGGATTTCAGTTGTCTTCTACCTTGGATTAACTCTATTCACGTTTCTTCTACAGCAGCTTGACGCTCAAGCTACAGGTTGACGAAAGAAACCCGAACGGCAGCTGAATCGTGGCAAGTAGCTACGGAACCTCGCATGGATTTCAAATTCGGATTCAAGGGTAACTATCTTTGCTGCAAAACACACCCAAATCTGCCCCTTCTTGGCCGTGCACAACAGCTTGACGCACACCTGCAACCCGACAAAACTGCTTCTTCACGAATTGATTGGAAACAACTCGATCGTTGGCTGGTTTGTGGGTAGCAGCTATAGAATCTTACCTGGATCTCACTGCCAAGCTCGAGAGCAGCTTCTACTACTGCTAGGCGCGCTCTAGGCGGCACCTTAGCTGCTGCCGTATGCAGCCACAGGTACTGCTGCTGGCCGCCGGCCAAGCAGCTAGGGTGGTCGGGCTACAGGTAGCTAACGGAGGGAGGAAAGGAGGAAGAAAGGAAGAAAAGGAAGGGGGTTTAGCTGCTGGAACAGAGCAAATAGGGGAAATCACCCTACGCGCTACTCCGCTAAGAAATTCGGCCTTGCGCCGCTTGAACTGTTACCCGAGGAAAAGATAACGAAGAGAGATAACAAAGCAAATTTTATAAAGCAAATACTTTAGAAAAATTGCTAAATTAACCCCAGAAATTGGAAATCCTTATAACTTTTTCCTCGGAGGTCACAATAGCATGATTTCTTTTGCATCTTTTCAAGAATGAGGCCCACTACACTCCCAAGGCATGAAAACATGCTAATTACTGGTTCAAAGTTCCAATTGCATCAAAAATCACTTTACTCAACTTAATGATCTTGATTATGCACTAATCATGATACTTACATATAAACTTTAAAACGGGTCATAACATTTTCTGTACCTACACCACCACCTAGATTCAGTACCCAGACGTAGTGGACATCAAATAGGGGTAGAGGACGAAGCTTACCTTTAGAAGGAGCTCATAGCTCAGCATCTATGTCGGTTATAGGACCACCCAGACCACAACAACTGAACAGAAGTTGTTACATATGTAGAAAGATGGGACATCTGATGAAGGATTGCAGAGCCAAAGAAGTGAGTGTAACTCAACCTCAAAGGCAGAGTAAGTAAGGATCTCAAAGGCAACAGTTTCCAGGTAGTTCTAGAGGATGTGGACAAGCGTCCCAAGCCGGATCATTGGCACCAAGTCATCGATTACCGAATCAACCACAGGCAACGATGAGATTCTATGCAATGAATCCACTTGATGCAGTGATCAACCCTCAGGTTGTGGCAGGTCAGATGGAGTTGTTTTAATCTGATATGTCTACATCTTGCGTTGTATCTGTTTTAATTGATTCGGGTACTATGCATTCCTTTATCACTCGAAGAGTGATTGTTGACTATGACTTGACTACAAGTCATAAAGCAGATAGTTTGTTGATAGAAAATCCTTTGATGGGATCTGCTATTTTGTGGGAGGTATGTTCTCCTTGCATCCTCTTCTTTTCTGAACATCGCATTCAAGTGGATCTTATACCACTTGAGATGCATGGATTCGATGTAATCCTTGGGATGGATACCTTGGAAATGTATAAGGTTGTCTTGGATTGTGAATCCAAGCAAGTTGTGTTCGCTGATGATAGTGACACATGGATCTTTCAAGGAGATAGAAAGATTCTACCAACCTGTCTTGTATCAGCCGTGGTTGCTGAGAAGCTGATGAGGCAAGGATGTTATGATTTTTTGGCCCATGTGGTAGATACTACCATGGAGAGTCTTAATCCTACTGATGTTCCGATAGTCAGGGAATTTGAAGATGTATTTCCTGAAGAACTTCCACGTATACCACCGCCTTGAGAAATTGATTTTGAAATCAATCTAATCCCAAATACGCAGCCTATAGAACAAACACCGTATAGGATGGCGCCTACTGAGATGGCAGAACTCAAGAAACAACTGCAAGAGTTGCTTGAGAAGGGTTTCATCCGACCGAGTACTTCACCTTGGGGTGCTCCGGTCCTCTTTGTTGAAAAGAAAGACGGGTCAATGTGGTTGTGCATTGATTACAGACAGTTAAATAAAGTAACAATAAAGAATAAGTATCCACCAATGAGGATTGATGATCTCTTTGACCAGTTGTGTGGTGCAACCATCTTCTCAAAGATAGATTTGAGTTCGGGATATCACCAACTGTGTATTAAGGATGGTGACATACCTAAGTCTGCCTTTAGAACAAGGTATGGTCACTATGAATTCACAGTTATGTCGTTTGGACTAACTAATGCACCAGCTGCATTTATGGAACTCATGAATAGAATCTTCCAACCTTTTCTCGATCAGTGTGTTGTTGTCTTCATAGATGACATTCTGATCTATAGTAGAGATGCTCAGCAGCATGAGCAGCATCTTCGTCAGACTCTAACTTTGCTAAGAGAACACAAGTTATATGCTAAGTTTAGCAAGTGTGAGTTCTGTTTACCAGAAGTATCTTTCCTTGGACACATAATATCTACTACAGGTATTCGTGTTGACCCTAAAAAGGTAGAATCCGTCCTGTTATGGGAGAAACCGAAGACACCGACGGAGATTCAAAGTTTCTTAGGGTTGGCAGGCTATTACCAGAGGTTCATTAAGAATTTCAGTTCTATAGCTTTACCCTTGACTAAGTTGACCAGGAAGGATGTTCTTTTTACCTGGAGTGACAAGTGTCAGCAATCATTTCAGTTGTTGAAGGAGAGGTTGACAAGTGCACATGTGCTTGTATTACCGGAGTAAGGGAAAGGATATATAGTTTTTTGTGATGCTACTATGAATGGACTAGGATGTGTGTTGATGCAGGATAAACAAGTGATTTCTTTTGCTTCTCGACAGCTTAAGAAATACGGGGAGAATTATCTGACACACGATCTAGAACTAGCTGTTGTTGTTCATGCCTTGAAGATCTGGAGACATTATCTTTATGGAGAGACATTCCATATTTTCACATATCATAAAAACCTTAAGTATATCTTTTCTCAGCATGAGCTTAACATGAGGCAACGCCGATGGATGGAGTTAATCAAGGACTACGATTGTACAATTGATTACCACCCAGGGAAGGCCAATGTTGTTGCAGATGCTTTGAGCAGGAAATCAGCAACACCAGCCTTAGACAGAGCACAACTGAATTCCTTGGTATGCTCTAAGAGGGATATGTTTATCTCCTTAAGACAAAACAATGTACAGTTAAGAGTATCGTTGCTAACAGGATTGTTAGTTGAGATGCATATAAAACCTACCATGAGACAACAAATTAAGGAGGCACAACAAATGATGCTACAGTTCAGCAGATTAGATCGGAGTATGGTAATGAGAAACGAGAAGGTTTCCATGATTCAAATGATCAAGTAGCTTGTTATCATGGTCGAATGATAGTGTCGGATGTGGATAACTTGAGGAAGTTAGTCCTAGAAGAAGCTCATTCTTCAATGTATGCTATGCATCCAGGAAGCACCAAGATGTATTGTAACTTGAAAGATATGTATTGGTGGCCTAGTTTGAAGAAAGACATTGTTGAGTTTGTTATGCAATGTCCGGTGTGTCAACAAGTTAAAGCTAAACACCAGAAGCTTGCAGGAACAATGCAACCTTTACCCATACCACAATGGAAGTGAGATCATGTGACAATGGACTTTGTGGTTGGTTTACCTAGAACTGTCAAAGGACATGATTCCATCTGGGTAATAGTTGATAGGTTGACTAAGACAACACATTTCTTACCTGTAAAAACAACCTATTCTGTAGAGAAACTAGCACAGTTGTATGTTGATGAGATAGTGTGGTTGCATGGGGTCCCAGTTACCATTGCTTCTGACAGAGGTCCCCAGTTTACGAGTCATTTTTGGGAGTGACTTCATAAAGCTTTAGGAACACAGTTAAGGTTTAGTACAACCTTTCATCCTCAGACAGATGGACAATTAGAAAGGACTATAAAGACTTTGAAGGACTTTCTTAGAGCATGTGTTCTTCAGTTTACAGGAAGTTGGGCTCTGCACCTAAGTTTGATAGAGTTTGCCTACAACAATAGCTATCAACATAGCATTGCCATGGCACCTTATGAAGCTTTGTATGGTAGACGTTGTAGATCACCCCTATGTTGGTATGAAACTGGTAAATATCAACTTTTAGGTCCTGATCTTATGCAGTAGACCACTGAGAAGATTAAAGTAATACAACAATAGTTAAAGACTGCACAAGATAGGCAGAAATCTTATGTTGATAAGCGTCGTAGACCTTTAGAATTCTAGGTTGGAGACAGAGTGTATCTCAAGGTCTCACCTTGGAGGGGAGTTCTTAGATTTGGAAGGAAAAGAAAGTTAGCTCCTATGTTTATGGGGCCTTATCCAATCATTGAACGGATTGGAAAGGTAGCTTATAAGCTAGAGTTACCACCAGAGTTACAAAAGTTACACCCAGTGTTCCACATTTCCATGCTTAGGAAATGTCATCCTAACACAGAATCAGTTCTGCAACCTATGGAAGTCGAATTGAATGATGATGTATCTTATGTTGAAGGACCTATGTCGATCCTTGACAGAAGAATTAAAAAGTTGAAAAAGAAAGACATAAGTCTTGTAAAGGTTCTCTGCAATCACCGTGGCGTTGAATAAGCTATGTGGGAACTAGAGGAAGAGATGAGGAGGAAATACCCTGCTCTTTTCTCTTAATATGTTTTGAAGATGATTTTGAGGACGAAATCCTTGTAAGGGATGAATAATTTGTAACATCCCTGACCTGGGTTATATATTAACCCTAGGTGTTTTGCCTAATAAAGTTGGTTAGATGCTTGCTTGTAATTCTTGAAAAAGTAATTAAAGATTTTGAGGAACTTATATTTCAATTTCAGTCCTTTTTGCATAATGTTGAAACATTGTTTTGTTAATAATGGACTAAAGTGCAAATTACCCAAGTAGAGGGGTTAACCTGCAATTTGCACATGTTAAGATGTTCCTCTGATGTTGAGATATCCTATTAATGTATTTGATGAAGTGGTACAGTTTTCACAAGCTTGGGCACCAAGATATAGCTTGTAGAGCAATCCTTGTGCTTTGAAACCTAGTTTTGGTGTAATGTGCAAATTACCCAAAACCTAGGGTCCAACATGTAAAATATATACCTCTAGAGGATCTCTCATGTTTCTTGGCATCAATTGGGGTAAAGAAAATGAGAAGGGTGCCTCTTTTGAATGATCATGGTAGGAGTGGAAAATTACTCACAAATAATAATATATTAAGCAATATCCAATAAAGATGGATATTAATATACAACTCTTTAAGGTGTTTTGTTTCTTTTCCTTTTAATCTTGGATAATGGAGGAGTTTTGCATGAGGTTAGGAGGTGGAAACTGTTGGGTTTTAAGGGAGGCATAGAAGGCAGCGGAAACAAAAAAATTCTCCTCCCAAACCCAGAACAAGGAAACGCGTCAACGTCTATACAATAGGAAAGGATGGTTGTGGAATCATACCTTGTCCCGAGGCTTGCTCGGCAACAATACCTCACAGCTTGCACGGTCTTCACCTCCGGTCTTGGACAGTATATGTACAGCTCCCGGTCGCACCGGGACTGACGACTCCTGGTCTCACTGGGTCTGTCGGGATTGACAGTTGTCCTCCGAGCGGCAGAAATCTCCCACCTCTAAAGTAGTCCACATGGACCACCTGGAACTCCAATCTCCTTGTCTCACAAGGAATTGGAAAGAGTTGTACCCTCCTGTCAGCGTACTAGTCACCGACACACTCTCCTTCCACCAGTCGCTTTCTGTAGTTGTCTTTCCCTTGTTGTGCCTCCCTTATCGGGTAGCACTTGCTCGGGCTCTCTCGGTTACCAAAACTAGAGAGAACGACAACTTTACAGAGAAACTAGTTTCACTGTGTTGTACTTTGAGAATCCCCCAATACCCCTATATATATAGGAGGGTCATGGGACAGGGTTCTCTATCCCGGGCAATATGGGACTAAAGCAGGAGTAGAAGGGTTCAAGATTTTCCACAAAAAAACAACCAACTCGCAACCTGAACTGATCGTTTCATTTCTGAAACGGTCGGTTGGGGACCTGAGTCGGTCGGTTGACACCTCAACCGATCGGTTGGGACCCATGAAATGATCAGTTCACTTCTGAACCGATCGGTTTGTGGTCCTGGTCAGTTCCCGATTGACTTTTCTTCTTTTATTTCTAATTGGTATCAAATACCAATCCTTGTTCCAATCAAATTGGGCAAGTGAAACGAAAAGAAATTTCTCACCAATCCTACTTTCCCAACTTGCTCGGTTGGACCAGTTGAACGATCGTTTCAACACTTGAACTGGTCGTTTCACCCTGTCCATGAGTCGATCGACTCACCACTTGAGCCGATCAGTTCACCAAGCTGAGCCGATCGGTTCATCACATGAGTCGATCGGTTGGGAGTGTAGATTGTGCAGAAATAGTCAATTGCAGTTTCAATCAATCTGATACTCTAATCAATGTATCCAACACCTTGAACATTATGACATTGAGCTATCAATTAATTGAGTGTTTAATTGAACTACTAAACTCCTTTAGTAATCAAATCTAAACATTGTTTGTGGACAAAACTCCTCTTTTAGGTTAAATCCTATGTGTGTGACCCTGCAGGTCCATTTCACATTGGCAGTGAAAGTCCATAACACTTATGACTTCACAAGCAAAGAGTGGTGCCTAGTCACACATCAGTGCTACCCAAGTGAAATAGAAAGTTGGAGAACAACTTTCAATCCTACAATTCGTGAATGGTGTTACAGTGAATGTATAATTCCTTTATCACTGATATCCCGAATGAACTCGAGGCATGGAACAGTCATCCTGTCAACGTTCATTCACTTTCTTGATCTCAGAGTAGATTGGAAGAGATATGTTATGACATCAGTATCACATACTGATTCACACATGCGTGCACACCTTTCTCAATCCTACTCATCAAGTGGCCATGGATATCAAACTCCCTCAGGAGGGATAAATCCCATATCTATCACTCACCCCTCAAAAGCCCCATGTGTCAAAGCCACCCAATCATCACCTTTATAACAACCCATGTTTCAGGATTGTGTTTGATGATGTCAAAGTGTGCCCAATGACATGTGTTGAGTGTAGTGATTTTAGGTCAAAGAATCACACTCACCACCATCACTGTGAGTACTGACTGTGACTACCATGTCATGGTTCTATGTGTCAAACTCACGGTGGGTCTATGCAGTACACTTGTTCTCTAACAAGTACCTATGTGTTTGGTTTGATATCTCTATATCATGACTAATGAGATTCTGTCATCAACCAACACCACAATCTAGTCTTGTGTGTCATTGTTGTCTATCTACCTTCCACAATGACATCCGACTAGGGACATAATGAGAATGTACAAACTCTTAGCATCCGTATGATCTCATCGTTCAGGTCTTGAACCTGAAGGCATATGTCATTGAGTACTGTCATTCTCTAGACATTCAATCTTTTCTATCACTATCTCATATGACTGAACCAGAAAGAATTGGAAGCTTGCCTTTGATGTTTATCAAATCAATCTTAATGTATCCCACAAATCATCCCATGATTGTCTCTTAGGGCATACATACCAACAGACTCCCACTTGCATTGTGAGTCAATCACCTTTGAATCATATTCATAGTGATCTTCAAACATGTCCCACATGTTACTGTTCTCTAGTGTGAACATAGTGAGTTATGGAAACACCTTGCCAAAATCAGCATCAATTGCATGTCTCACATCTCTTCGTTGTACGTCACACGTATGAGATGGAGTTGTCGTAATATGTGATCTAGTATTCCTTTGCTAACGTTTAGCCACATTGCATGATCAAGGATTTCATACTTGTCATCAATGAGTGGAATATCTATAAGTTCATCTCATGAACTTCCAGATCCATATAGTATCCACTGTTGTTCTCCAACACATAGATACTCGGCATTTCCCTTTTAAATGGTTTAATTGGAACACTTCCAATTATCAATAAACTTTCACTTTTATATATCTTATATATAATTTGTGATTAATTTCCTGTCCTTTCAGAAGTTCACATCAATGTAACTCTTTACATTGAACTCCTCCTTATCTCCATAGAACAAGTACTTCTCAAGTACTTATCAAGTTCTCATGGTATTCCAGTAACCCTTACTGGAAGTAGACAAACATCCACTTGTCATGTCTCATATATGAGTTATCAGGATGACCACATCATATTGCCATGTCCTACATACAAGATGATGAATGCATTTTATTCTTACCATGTCGATACATGCAAGATAATGGGATAATTACATACATGATAGATCCATATCTATTCTTAGTGTTCCCATTCTTCATAAGAATTGGACACTTGGCCTTGGGATACTAACTCCATGTAACATGGATAAGTTTTCTCCCACTGAATTTGTGCATGTTGAACCCTTCAGTACAGATTGCCAATGTATGTTTTCTCCTCTTTTAGGTCAAGAGGTTTTCGAGAACTATCTCTATAGATCTTTATTCCTATCACATAGGATACATCTCTATCTTCCTTAAAGATAAATTCCACTTTTGGATTTCCATTCTAGAACATTTCCATTTCACATCAACATGTGGAATGTGAACACGCTCCCACTAAATCACAGATCCCTTCTTTATCTTTGACATATCAGTCAAACCCTTTGACTATATCATCAAAGTAAAGATCCAATTCTGAGTTGCTTGTACTCAATCAATCACATTGACTAGTCCATTGTAACTTATAGACTTCATTTGCATTAGTGGATTCATAAACCTTATAGGTTGTGTCATGTACACATCCTTGTTTTATTCCTCATCGGAATGCGGTTTTAGTATCCATATGCCAAATTTCTTAGTCATTAAGTTGCAATCAACAAGCATCATCCTTCTCAAAATGTTATCCATGTGTCTTAACACTTAAGATTCATTTGCACTTATGGATTTCATCCAATGGGTGCTACCATCAAGGTCATACCTTATGGTTCACATGGATGTCATTTAGGATGTAATTGTCATAAACCATAACTCAAAATTCGGTTCCTCATATTCATCTGGATAGTTGACTCATCACATGAACAACTCATCACATAGATAATTGAGGTGTATCTGTTAAGGATATAAGAACTCACAACCCTTGTGATTCTTAATTTCTTTTATTAGTGTGGGGTATTCTTTTATTAAGAAGAATTCAGTTATTTGATAATCATTCTCTAACTCCTTAGAGTATGATTCCTTCTTGATTTAGACATCACCATGCCTTAATCATGAGTTCACTATGATACACTATCATAATTACTCATAAGGATCTCAAACATTTGGTCCAAGTATTTCATTCATTGATCTCATCAAGAATTAACACTTTACCAAATTTGTACTTCATCTATGATAATCTTGAACACTTCAAGATATTCATATTGGCATTTCTCTAAACACCATTTGAAGTATTAGCATTTGTTCCAATAGGTATGTAAATACATCACATGTTTCATACCTAATAGGATAATCATTCTCCCACTACCATTAGTGAAGATTGATTAATCATGTCCAAGATATTCATGTCTCTTACTGGTTCTCTAACCAAAAGAGTCTAGATTTATCCATCACATGGAAACTAGAAATGAATTTCTCATGATTGATGCTACTTTGATTGTTTGAGTTATCTATAACTTTTAGGTATCATTTTATCTTATGCATATCAAATACCACAAGATAAACAAGGCATTGCCACAAAGATCATATCTTTAGAAATTGAAACATCAACTTTATTAATTGCCATCATTGTCATACTATATGCAAAAATAAAGTGTTTCTATCTATTGGCAAATATGAAATAGTAGTTCATAACTGTATTACATGCCTTTAGGCTGAAAATAAACTAAAGTACTCCTATCTATGGCGGCAACACTTGCCCCATTTATTGAGTGCTTTACACATTACATCTTGGTATCAAATACCTCAAAAGTGTTACAAGTTTACTTTCATGACACCTTTAAGTAGAGACATTTGTTGCCTCCTTCTTCTGTTCTTCCAGATAGAGAGGACAATTCCTTTTCCAATGTCCTGGCTTTTGACAATGGTGGCAATTGCCTTTCTTCATCATGCCTCCCTTGGCCTTGAGAGCTGAAGACGACTTGGGCTCTTGGCTAGCATCAGAACCTTTATTAGCTTTGCCCTTGCCCTTGCCCTTGCCCTTGCGCTTGGACTTGCCTTTCTTACTCATGATCACCATCACAAACTTAGGCTTGTCCTTCTTCATCTGTGTCTCGGCTGTCCTCAACATGCCCAACAACTCTGACAGTGGCCTATCAAAGTTGTTCATGTTGTAGTTCATCACAAACTGACTGTAGGATTCTGGCAATGATTGCAGTATCACGTCCGTAACCAACTCTTGGCTCAGTGGAAATCCCAGTCTTGTCAGGTTCTCCACATACCCAATCATCTTGAGTGTGTGAGGACCAACTGGATCTCCTTCTGTCATGACACACTTGAACAGTGCCCTTGAGACATCGTATCTCTCTTGCCGTGCTTGATCTTCATACATGTTCCTGAGATGCTGAATCATCTCAATGACACCCATGTTCTCATGTTGTCTCTGCAACTTGTGGTTCATAGAGCACAACATCAAGCACTTTGCATCAATGGCATCATCAGAATGCTTCTTGTAAGCATCCCTTTCTGCCTTTGGTGCATAAGGAGTTGGTTCCTATGGAATTGGAGTATCCAGGACATAGAGCTTTCGCTCTTGAGTGAGAACAATTCTCAATGTCCTATACCAGTCGTGGAAGTTTGTCCCATTTAGTCTGTCCTTTTCAAGGACCGATTGCAAAGAAAAGTGATTGTTGTTTGTTGTCATTTGTACTACAAAAGAAAATATGCAATTTTAGTCCAAAAACTCATTTTTGATTTATTTGATTGATTTGAAAAGTTGACGATATAATTAGGCCTTTAATTAATTATCGCTCCCACTATTTTAGTTCAAATTGATAGCCCTCACCATCAATTCGGAAGATTGCAACGTACAACCTTCTAGTGGGCAAGATCCTAAAATCGTCTAAATCATGGACCAGCTAGGGTTGTCACCCACAACTTAGATCTCTCAGGTAGGCAACTCTTGCCAATTGCATCATATGCAACTCTTGATAAGATGTCATATGCAACTCCTTGCCATGATCACCTCCATGCCTCAAGGTACTATATCCCATCTAGATCACCTTGTTAAGTCTGACCCAAAGCAAACACGATGAATATGCACCCTGCTAGGGCAGACCCACATATCCATCCTTCACGCTTCCACGAGATAGACGGTGCACCACGCTAGGGCGTGCCCACACTTGGTCGATCAAGCTTTTCACATGTGTCGCATTTGGAAGGCATCTAAAACTTAATATTTAATGAGGGATTTGGTTTTATATACATATACATATCCAATCACCACAATACATAGTATGTATCATATACATGCTATATCCCACAGAAAACATGCAAAACGATAAAAAGTGATGATTATGGCCATCCTAATGTGATTCCTCGAGCCAAGAGGAATCACGGTCATCTAGGTCCACATCACATGCAACCTGTACAAGATGAACTTTGTGCTTTGCCTTTCTGGGTTTGATCAACTCATCACATGACTGATCAGCTCGCCATCAGGCCGGTCAGTTGGGTGCCACCAGCCGATCGGTTGGCTCCTCCAACTGATCGGTCTGCCTAGTCATCGTGCATCTCATCATGGCCACCACCCACTCGTCTCACTCCTCGAACTGGTCATCAACCGATCGGCTCACTCCTTGAACTGATCGTCTCGAACGTCAACCGATCGGTTCACGCCTTGAACCGATCGTCTCAGCTGTCATCAGGATGTCCTCCATTAATTGACATAACAGGAAATAAAATGCTATCCTATTTTACATTGTAAAAAGAGAAACCTTGAGTTACATTTGAGGGGAGCAAAGGTAGGAAAAAAATCTCGAATTATTTCGAGTTACATCAGGAATAGGAGAAGGAAGATCGGTGCGCAGACTGAGATGCAAGCAACCACATACAACCATATACAGATAGGGTTTATTGGCCATAACCAAGCTATACATCCACCACAAAACTCATTTAACGGAGACGCGTATCGAGTGCATTCATAATACATATCATATATGTAAATTGGGATTTGTGGATTTAGGATTGGACATGCATAAAGCCAATTTTATTCGCATCGTATGCAATAAATAAAGGTGACAAACCAAAATCGATCATATCGACAATCCTAAAGTATAGAGCATTTGATGTGGCTCTGATACCACCGTTGGGTTTTAGGGGAGGCAGAGAAGGCAGCGGAAACAAAAAATTTCTCCTCCCAAACCCAGAACAAGGAAACGTGTCAACGTCTATACAATAGGAAAGGATGGTTGTGGAATCATACCTTGTCTCGAGGCTTGCTCGGCGACAATACCTCACGGGTTGTGTGGTCTTCACCTCCGGTCTTGGACGGTGTTTGTGCAGCTCCTGGTCGCACCGGGACTGACGACTCCTGGTCTCACCGGGACTGTCGGGATTGACAGTTGTCCTCCGAGCGGTAGAAATCTCTCGCCTCTGAAGTAGTCCACACGGACCACCTGGAACTCCAATCTCCTTGTCTCACAAGGAATTGGAAAGAGTCGCACCCTCATGTCAGCGTACTAGTCACCGACACACTCTCCTGCCACCAGTCACTTTCTACAGTTGTTTTTCCCTTGTTGTGCCTCCCTTATCGGGTAGCACTTGCTCGGGCGCTCTCAGTTACCAAAACCAGAGAGAATGGCAACTTTACAGAGCAACTGGTTGCACTGTGTTGTACTTTGAGAAGCCCCCAATACCCCTATATATAGGAGGGTCATGGGACAGGGTTCTCTATCCCGAGCAATATGGGACTAAAGCAGGAGTAGAAGGGTTCGAGATTTTCCACAAAAAATAACCAACTCGCAACCTGAACAGATCGTTTCATTTCTGAAACGGTCGGTTGGGGACCTGAGCCGGTCGGTTGACACCTCAACCAATCAGTTGGGACCCATGAAATGGTCGGTTCACTTCTGAACCGGTCGGTTTGTGGTCCTGGTCAGTTCCCGATTGACTTTTCTTCTTTTATTTATAATTGGTATCAAATACCAATCCTTGTTCCAATCAAATTGGGTAAGTGAAACGAAAAGAAAATTTCTCACCAATCCTACTTTCCCAACTTGCTCGGTTGGACCAGTTGAACGATCGTTTCAACACTTGAACCGATCGTTTCACCCTGTCCATGAGTCGATCGACTCACCACTTGAGCCGATTGGTTCACTAAGCTGAGTCGATCGGTTCATCACATGAGCCGATCAGTTGGGAGTGTAGATTGTGTAGAAATAGTCAATTGCAGTTTCAATCAATCCGGTACTCTAATCAATGTGTCCAACACCTTGAACATTATGACATTGAGCTATCAATTAATTGAGTGTTTAATTGAACTACTAAACTCCTTTAGTAATCAAATCTAAACATTGTTTGTGGACAAAACTCCTCTTCCATGTTAAATCCTATGTGTGTGACCCTGCAGGTCCATTTCACGTTGGAAGTGAAAGTCTATAACACTTATGACTTCACAAGCAAAGAGCGGTGCCTAGTCACACATCAGTGCTACCCAAGTGAAATAGAAAGTTGGAGAACAACTTTCAATCCTACAATCCGTGAATGGTGTTATAGTGAATGTATAATTCATTTGTCACTGATATCCCGAATGAACACAAGGCATGGAACAGTCATCCTGTCAACGTTCATTCACTTTCTTGATCTCATAGTAGATTGGAAGAGATATGTTATGACATCAGTATCACATACTGATTCACACATGCGTGCATGCCTTTCTCAATCCTACTCATCAAGTGGCCATGGATATCAAACTCACTCAGGAGGGACAAATCCCATATCTATCATTCACCCCTCAAAAGCCCCATGTGTCAAAGCCACCCAATCATCACCTTTATAACAACCCATGTTTTAGGACTGCGTTTGATGATGTCAAAGTGTGCCCAATGACATGTGTTGAGTGTAGTGATTTCAGGTCAAAGAATCACACTCACCATCACTGTGAGTACTCACTGTGACTACGATGTCATGGTTCCATGTGTCAAACTCACGGTGGGTCTGTCTGGTACACTTGTTCAATAACAAGTACCTATGTGTTTGGTTTGATATCTCTATATCATGACTAATGAGATTCTGTCATCAACCAACACCATAATCTAGTCTTGTGTGTCATTGCTGTCTATCTACCTTCCACAATGACATCCGACTAGGGACATAATGAGAATGTACAAACTCTTAGCATCTGTATGATCTCATCGTTCAGGTCCTGAACCTGAAGGCATACGTCATTGAGTATTGTCATTCTCTAGACATTCAATCTGTTCTATCACTATCTCATATGACTGAACCAAAAAGAATTGGAAGCTTGCTTTTGATGTTTATCAAATCAATCTTAATGTATCCCACCAATCATCCCATGATTGACTCTCAGGGAATACATACCAACAGAAACGTGGCCAAGGATGGAGGTAGATTTGGTGGTTTTAGTTGGGAAATAAAAGGAGATAATCCTCTTCTTTCCACTTTCCTTGAAAATATCCAAAAATATATAAGTGTATCTTTCCAACAACTCAAAGGATCGTTCCTTAGTTCTTTTCTTCTCATCACTTTGCTTGGACCGACCAAGAAGGAGCTTTGGAGCAGAGGAAGGACGACCAAGCTAACTTGGTAAGTGTTGATCACCATCTACCTCGAATTCATGGTGGAAACCACAATATAAGGTTGGATTCAAGGTGTTTTTCACACCATTCTCCTTTCTGGCCATCTTCTCCATCCAAAACTTGAAGAACGGATCTTGGACACCTACTGAAGCTCAAGTCACCATTAAAGCTATGAAGCTTGGAGCTTTGGATCAGTCCTAGAGGGGGTTTTATAACTCTAACCCTTAAAGATTTGTTAATGCATCTTTCTTTCCTATAATCGTTGCTTAAATCTCCTTCTTTAGACACCTTTGTGTGTTCTTGCTATCTTTTCCGTGAAGAACAGCCCCTGTTCTTGGTTGAACAGAGGTAGAAGAAGATGACGTTAATTCCTATGTTTATCCAAGAATTAACTTTAACAAACGGTCTCCCAACTTTAGCAAACGGTTTGCCAAACCGTTTGAGAGCAAACGGTTTCAAACCGTTTGAATGCAAACAGTTTCACAAGAACGCATGGAAGCAAACGGTCCTAGACCGTTTGGAAGAGTTGACCAGGCGTTGACCATTTGGAGGTCTATTGGGAATAAAGTAGATTAATCACCTACCAAAAATCATCAATTAAATCCCAAGTGAATCACCAATCAAAGGCCCATCAATCATCAAAACCCTAATCAGGTCAATTGTTGATTTCAATAATTGAATTAAGTTGAAGTTTGGGTTGAGTGACCCAAATGGTTTCAAAACCATTTGGGGATCACCCAAACGGTTTGAAGACCGTTTGCTGATCACCCAAGACCGTTTGGAGGTCTAGGGTTAAGTAGGGTTGACCAATTGAGGGTCCAATGATATCAAGTTGATGAATAATCGATTGTTGATTTGGTGACCAAATCTAGGATTCAAACCTTAATTGAATAACTTGGTTTTGATAAAATAATAGGCAAACGGTCACAAGACCATTTGGAGGTCATCCAAATGATCCCAAGACCGTTTGGGGTCAGGACATGATCAAATTGGATGATGGTTCAATGATTTCAAATCAATTAGACTCACATTGAAGTATGTTGGAGGGTCATCGATTTCAAACCCTAGTCCAATCGATCTAAACCCTAATTGATTATCAATTGAGGGTCAATTGAGGGACAAATCATTCGAGGGTTGACCTAATTAACTCAATTGATGAGTGGCTAACATGTGCATGATCGATTGAGGGGTTCAACATTGGGAACCCTATTTCAATTGAATTGGTTGAGACACTTTTTGGTCCTTGCGGTTTTGAGGTGGTTTGGACCAAATAGTCTCAAGACCGTTTGGGTCCAAATGGTCTCAAGACCATTTGAGTTCAAACGGTCTCAAGACCGTTTGGGACCAAACGATCCCAAACCATTTGATCTCATGCGGTTTCAAGGTCGGTTATGTCTATGTGGTTTCAAAGTCAATCTTGGCCAAACGGTCTTCACCCCATCTTGGGCAAATGGTCTTGAGTGTGCACTTTACCATGCGGTTTCAAAAGTCAACAAGACCAAACAGTCTTCAACACCAAATGGTTTCAAGGTCTGTCCAAGACCGTTTGGGGGTTTAGTGTGCAAAACCGTTTGAGGTCTAAAAAGGTCAAGATCGTTTGATGCCTTAGTGGTCAAGATGGTTTAGTGGTTGGTTAACCTAAACCTCATAGATACCTAATGTGATTAAGGGACCAAGTAATTAGTTGATTAATGCATGTTATAATCAGTGGTGATCATTATAAATGTACCCATGATGGGATAGAGTGATTAGTACTCTTTGGATGAGTAAGACCTAATGATCACAATAGTAATGACATAACCCATGATGTCAATATTGAATTGACTTAGCCAATAAAGGGTGATGTAAGAATCAACTTATAGAAAGATGAAAGAGAAGAGTTCTTATATGAATGGCAATCAAGTACTGAACTCCTAATAAAGATGGATACCTAATTAGGGTATGATCCATATCAAGTGAGTTCATGAAATCCTAATTATAATGGTTAATGAATATTAACCCTAATTTGAGGGCATTAATGGAAGTAATCCTCATACATGATGATGGTATGATCTTAATTCATTGTAATGTGAATAGTAAACCCTAATCTAAGGTAATGTGATGATGTGAACAGTAAACCCTAATTCTGGGTTATGCTTTTAAGTATGAAACTCTATGACTGAATTATGAAATAAGGAATCACTATGCCTATTTTAAGCTAAAGGGGTTGGATAACCCTAATTGAATTGAATAGGAAACCCTAACCCTAGAAACCAGCTGTGGTGATGTAAAACGGTCGTGCTAATCTTCTGTAGCACGACCGTGCAAGGCAGCACGGTCGTGGTGCTCCAAGCTTGACTTGGAATTGATTTGCAAGTAAACCTTAACCCTAGTAAAGGCATAGTTTTACAACCCTTGAATAGTAAAGTTATCTATGCTTTGCATTGTGCTGATATAGAGATAATGTGTCTGTTATCATTTATATTAATCATGTAGGTTCTTATGAAATAGTGAACATAGCCAGGTAAGAGCTATGATGTCATATTCATTGAAAGCACTTTATAATCTTTGAAAGTAATGATATGCTATGTTGCCTAGTGAGAGGTAACATATGAGATTGATAGGTTGTATGAGCCATAAGAAATATCTGCATTGCTACTATCATCTTCATATTGTTAAATGAATTAATGGCAATATGTTACTTGGTAACAAGTATTCTGATGATCTAAGGGTTTGAACACCCATATTCCTGAATCATAATGATGAGATGGTTAGGGATTGATATCCCAATGTTAACAAGATGTGAAATAAACTTGATATAATTAGTACTCTTTCTTTATAGTAATTGTCTTATTGGTTTATGTTTGAAAACATGCCTGATGATAAAAGAATGCTATAATGTACTTAAATAATCAAGAGGAATGATATCATGTAGATCCCTGACCATAGATCCATCATTGTGAGAAGTTAAATGATGGTGAAATAGGTTTTCCTAAGGGAACTCCTGGAGAGCATACTTTTGAGTATGTGGGGGTTATGGACACAAATATCATTACATCCTAATGAGGAAATTGATGTGAGATGTACATTTAATCTCTCAATCCTTCATTATATGTTTATGTCGGGATGATGTATCACTAATCTCCCGATGATGTTGTTAATGCCGCATCGATGTGAGATAAACAAGAAATCCCTCGATGACGAAGAGAGTACAGCATGCCACTGTAACTCTAATAGCGAAGTTGCCAGAATACCCTGGAAAACTATTATGGCAGAGACACAAGATGTCATGCATGATTGTACCTCACACTGACTGAGGAAGATGAGGTCATAGGAATCCGACTCTTCTAGTGACCTATGTATGGTACCGATTGCGATTTTGTAATGGTCGGTTGGAGTATGAGCAGTGTAACTCATCTCCCCAGGGCATAAATATGTTTGTAAAATGTAAACATCCATATAACATAATTGCTTAGGTTGAACTACAAGAAACAATGATTGATGATACATTGATTATAATGTCCTAGTTGAATAACTAGTATACAAGTTCTTCATATTCCTCATTGATTATATGTCTTGTCACACATTCAAGTTATAATTGAAATGATTGCTTAGAGAATAATGCTCTACTTAGCTTATTCAATGAATTGCCTACTGTCGAATAATTATAGTTCTTCTGCTCATTGTTACTTTAATAATTGCAATAACAATGCTTCTGGAGGAGAGTTATAACTCTCACTGGGACAATTATTCAATTGTCTCACCCCCGTGGGATTCAACGTTTTAGGTAGACGCCGAGGACGAAGGAACCCATCAGTGGGTGAGCAGCAACAGCAGCAGCAACAACATCTGGGACAGCAGTGATCCTCAGGTGGAGACATTGTCTTTCAAGTCTTATAGATAGAATGTCCTATGTGTCGTCTCTGTACTCTCAGGTCCTAGGATTCAGTAGATGGTTTAATATAGATCTGAGATTTTTGGCTAAATGCCTTGAGATTTTTGTATACTGCTCATGTACAGTTTAACAGGGCAGTCAGTGTTATGACCATCGAGATATGATGATACAGAGATATGCTGATGTATCGGCTTGTAAATAACTTACCTTGTTTCTTAATGAAAGAGTCCTACAGTTTGTGGACCTTTATGAAATTTTTTTAATTTTTAGTGATTTTTAGTAATTCTGCTGCTAATTAATCGCTTCTGCATCGTTAATAATGTTTTCTCCTAGACGTGTCATCACAATTAATCCTAATCGAGCTAAGGGTATGATTAACCCTAATTGAAATGAAAAGGAAAACCCTAACCCTGGCAAGGGCATAGTGGTGTAATCCTTGAATAGTGATGCTATGACTGTTTTGCCTTATGTTGATATGAAATTGATGTAACTATTACCA
This sequence comes from Alisma plantago-aquatica, assembly GCA_963693085.1. NCBI lineage: Eukaryota > Viridiplantae > Streptophyta > Magnoliopsida > Alismatales > Alismataceae > Alisma > Alisma plantago-aquatica. Next base: position 640,171,179 of record OY856413.1, on the reverse strand, counting down.
TTCGCACTAATCTTGTAGGTTTTATGAGATAATAAACATAGCTAGGTATGAGCTATGATGCTTTATTTATTGAAAGTACTTTATGATCCTTGTAAGCCATAATATGCTATGTTGCCTAGTGAGAGGTAAAAAAAGAGATTATTAGGCTTTAAAAGCCATATGAAATACCTACATTGCAATTATCATGTTTACACTGTCAGATGACTTGATGGCATTAAGATAACTGTTGAAGTGGTAATAAGTATTTTGATGATCTTAGGGTTGAACACCCATATTCTTGAATCATGATCATGAGACGATAAGGGACTGAGATCCCAATGTTAATAAAGTTGTGAAATGAACATGATAGAAATAGTACTCATTCTTTATAGGAATCGTTATAATGGTTTATGTTTGAAAACATGTCTGATGCTAAAAGAATATTGTAACGTACTTAAATAATCAAGTGAAATGATATCATGTAGATCCCTGACCATAGATCCATCATCGTCAGTAGTTTGGTGATGGTGAAACAAGTTTTCCTAAGGGAACTCCTAGAGGGCATACTTTTGAGTATGTGGGGGTTATGGGCATGAATATCATTATGCCCTAATGGAGGAATTGATGTGAGATAAACATTAAATCTCTCAATCCTTCATTTTATATATATATATATATATATATATATATATGTCGGGATGGATGTATCACTAATCTCCCGATGATGATGTTAATGTCAAATCGATGTGAGATAAACATGAAATCTCTCGATTGAGAAGAGAGTACAGCATGCCACTGTAACTCTAATAGTGAAGTTGTCAGTATACCCTGGAGAGCTATTTGGCAGAGACACGAGATGTCCTGCAGTTGGTTCTCACACTGACTGAGGAGGATGAGGTCATGGAAATTCGGCTCTTCTATTGACCTATGTATGGTACCGATTTCGATTTCGCAATGGTCAGTTGGAGTATGAGCGGTATACCTCATCTCCCTAGGGCTTAAGTATGTTTGAAAAATGTAATCAGTTGTGTAGCATAATTTCTTAGGGTTGAATTATGAGAATCAATGATTGATGATACATTTCTTATTATGTCTTAATTGAATAAATAATATACATGTTCTTCATATTCCTTGTTGAATAAATGACATACTGCTTTATCAAGTTGAAACTGAAATAAGATGTACAGAGAATACTGCTCTACATAGTTTGATCAATGATTTACCTGTTGTTGAATATTTATGATTCTTATGCATAGTGTTATTCTATTATCTGCAATAACAATGTTTCTGGCGGAGAGTTATATCTCTCGTTGGGACAATTTTCAATTGTCTCACTCCCGTGGGATTCAACTTTTTAGGTAGATGTCGAGGAAAAGGTAGAAACCCTACAATGGGTGAGCAGCAGCAGCAACAACAACAAGGACTGCAGTGATCCTCAGGTGGAGACACTATCTATCAGGTCTTGTAAATAGAGAGTCCTATGTGCCGTCTCTGTACTCACAGGTCCTAGGAGTCGATAGTTAGTTTAATATTGAACTGAGATTTTGGCTTGATACCTCGAGATTTTTATACTGCCTATGTACAGATTAACAGGGAAGTTGTTGCTTGTAACTTTTGAGAAAGAGATGATACAGAGATGTACTGATGAATTAGAATGTAAATAACTTACTTTGGTTCTTTATGAAAGAGTTTTTCAGTTTATGGATAAAAAGTTTTAATTTTTAGTGATTTTCAATAATTCTGCTGTTAATGACTACTTATGCTTTAATCTTAACCGATGTTTGGCAACAGACGTCACAATTTAGTGGTATCAGAGCTCTAGGTTCGCTGAGTCTACAGAGACATAGGATTAAGGTTGTTGAGTTTGTTCTAGTGTCTTCCAATTTATCTGATAGTATCTTCTGCTCATATAGGAGGAGAAGAAGAACTAAAGATGTCTGGATCACACGATGAACATGCTGCTGAGAGCAGGGTTGCTGCACTAGGAGGAGGTGCAAGAGACCATGATAGGGAGGAGCATGTACCTGAACAACCCCAGTTCAATCAAGTTGACATGGGAAACCCATCTTTCCAAGCCATGTTTGGGCAGTTTATGGCAGCCATGACTCATATGACTGATAGGATGCCATTACTTGCACCAAGGGCACCTACCCACCATGCAGGACAAGGAGTCGACAAGACATTCGAACGACTTTGCTGGGTTGGAGCCACAGAATATGCTGGGACAGCTGACCCAGCAGATGCTGACATGTGGCTAACTGAACTAGAGAAGGCCTTTAGAATCCTTAACATCCCAGAAGCTGAGAAGGTTAGACACGCAGTGTACCTTCTTAAGGGGAGTGTTGGTCACTGGTGGACCATAGAGGAGGGAAAAAGGCCTGGTGTGGAGGTCGAATGGGAAGTATTCCGACGAGAATTCATCAATAGATACTTTCCTAAGACATTTTTAGATGAGAAGATATCTCAGTTTGAGAGGTTAAGACAAGGACCAATGAACATTAGCGAGTATGAGGCTAAGTTCATGGAACTTTTGTGGTTCTGTCCGCATATGGCAACTACCGATGAAGAAAGGATTCGGCGTTTTTAAAAAGGGTTAAATGCTGATTTGACCACCCCTGTGTCTACTCTGGAGAATAGGCAGAGGTTTGCTACTTTTGTGGAGTCTGTTAGACGGATAGAGAGGTCAGTGACTGAGAAGAAATAGACTAAGAACAAGAAGGTGTACCCCCAACTTCAAAGATCCACGTCCAAAAGTTTCAAGAAACCGAGGTTTTCTATGCCTAAACCACCACCTAAGTTCAATACCCAGACACAGTGGATGTCAAATAGGGGTAGAGGCCGAAGTTTACCACCAGAAGGAGCCCACAGCTCAGCATCAGTGTCGGTAACAGGACCATCCAGACCACAGCCAGGGATCAGAAGTTGTTTCATATGTGGAAAAATGGGGCATCTGATGAAGGATTGTAGACCCAGAGAGGCAAGTGTGACTCAACCTCAGAGATAGAGTCAGCAAGGTTCTCAGAGGTGACAGTTTCCAAGTGGCTCTAGGGGACATGGACAAGTGTCCCAAGTTGGATCGCCGGCACCCAGTAATCGAGCACTGAATCAACCACAAGCGACGGCGAGATTCTATGTGATGAATCCACCTGATGCAGTAATCAACCCTTGGGTTGTGACAGGTCAGATGAAACTATTTTATTCTGATATGTCTACATCCTGCATCGTATATGTTTTAATTGATCCGGGTGCTACGCATTCCTTCATCACTCAAAGAGTGATTCTTGACTACAATATGACAGTTGGTCATAGGGCAGAGAGTTTGAAGTTGGAAACTCCTTTGATGGGATCTACTGTGTTGCGGGAGGTGTCTTCTCCCTACATTCTCTTCTTTTCTAGACATCGCATTCAAGTGGACCTTATACCACTTGAGATGCATGGGTTTGATATAATCCTTGGGATGGACACCCTAGAAAAGTATAAGGTTTTCTTGGATTGTGAGTCCAAGCAAGCGGTGTTCACAGATGATAGTGACACATGGATCTTTCAAGGAGATAGAAAGATTCTTCCAACCTATCTTGTGTTAGTTATGGTAGCTGAGAAGCTGCTGAGACAAGGATGTTTTGCATTCTTGGCCCATGTGGTAGATACCACCTTGGAGAGTTCTAATCCTTATGAAGTTCATGTAGTCAGGGAATTTGAAGATGTATTTCCTGAAGAACTTTCGGGTGTTCCTCCGCCCCGAGACATTGATTTCGAAATTAATCTAATCCCAAGCACGTAGCCAATAGCACAAACACCGTATAGGATGGCTCCTGTTGAGATGGCGGAGCTCAAGAAACAACTTCAAGAGTTGCTTGAGAAAGGTTTTATCTGACCAAGCACATCACCTTAGGGTGCTCCGGTTCTTTTTGTTAAGAAGAAAGATGGGTCTATGTGGTTATGCATTGACTATATACAGTTAAATAAAGTAACTATAAAGAATAAGTATCCTTTGCCAAGGATTGATGATCTGTTTGATCAGTTGTGTGGTGTGACTGTCTTTTCTAAAATAGATCTGAGGTCGGGATACCATCAGCTACCTATTAAGGAGGGTGACATACCTAAGTCTACCTTTAAGACAAGATATGGTCACTATGAGTTCATAGTTATGTCATTTGGACTAACTAATGCACCAGCTGCATTCATGGAACTCATGAATAGAATCTTTCGACCTTTTCTTGATCAGTGCATAGTTTTCTTCATAGATGACATCCTGATCTACAGTAGATATGCTCAACAGCATGAGCAGCATCTTCGTCGGGCTCTAACTTTGCTAAGAGAGCATAAGTTGTATGCTAAGTTTAGCAAGTGTGAGTTCTGGTTACCGGAAGTTTCTTTTCTTGGACACGTAATATTTGCTTCAGGTATTCGTGTTGACCCTAAAAAGGTAGAATTTGTCTTGCAATGGGAACCGCCGAAGACACCGACGGAGATTCATAGTTTCTTAGGGTTGGCAGGCTATTACAAGAGGTTCATTAAGAACTTCAGTTCTATAGCATTACCCTTAACCAAGTTAACCAGAAAGGATGTTCCTTTTGTCTGGAATGACAAGTGTCAACAATCATTCCAGTTGTTGAAGGAAAGGTTGACAAGTGCACCAGTACTGGTGTTACCTGAGCAAGGGAAAGGGTATATAGTTTTCTGTGATGCATCTAAGAATGGCTTAGGATGTGTGTTAATGCAGGATAAACAAGTGATTTCTTTTGCTTCTCGACAGCTTAAGAAACACGAGGAGAATTATCTGACACACGATCTAGAACTAGATGATGTAGTCCATGCTTTGAAGATCTGGAGACATTACCTCTATGGAGAGACATTCCAAATTTTCACAGACCATAAGAACCTAAAGTACATCTTCTCACAACATGAGCTAAACATGAGGCAACGCCACTGGATGGAGTTAATCAAGGACTACGATTGTACAATTGATTATTATCCAGGAAAGGCCAATGTGGTGGCTGATGCATTAAGTAGGAAATCAGCAACACCAGCCTTAAACAAAGCACAGTTGAATTCTTTAGTGTGCCCTAGGAGGGATGTGTTTATATCCTTGAGGCAAAACAATGTACAGTTAAAAGTATCATTATTAGCCAGGTTGCTATCTGAGATGCACATAAAACCTACTCTGATAGCAGATTAAAGAAGCACAGTAAGCTGATGCTACAGTTCAGCAGATTAGATCAGAGTATGGTAGTGAGAAATGAGATGGTTTCCATGATTCAGATGATCAGGTAGCCTGTTATCATGCTAGAATGATAGTACCTGATGTTGATAACTTAAGGAAGTTAGTTATGGAAGAAGCTCATTCTTCTATGTATGCTATGCATCCGAGAAGAACCAATATGTATCATAACTTGAAAGATATGTATCGATGGCCTGGTATGAAGAAGGATGTTGCTGAGCTTGTTATGCGGTGTCCAGTGTGTCAGCAGGTTAAAGTCAAACACCAAAAACCCACAGGAACAATGCAGCCTTTACCTATACCACAGTGGAAGTGGGATCATGTAACTATGGACTTTGTGGTTGGTTTGCCTAAAACAGCCAAAGGTCATGATTCCATTTGGGTAATAGTTGATAGGTTGATAAAGACAACACATTTCTTACCTATCAAAACAACCTATACTGCAGAGAAGCTGGCACAGTTATATGTGGATGAGATAGTGTGGCTGCATGGGGTCCGAGTCACCATTGTTTTTGACAGAGGTCCCCAGTTTATGAGTCATTTTTGGGAACAAATTCATAAATCCTTAGGCACATAGTTAAGGTTTAGTACAGTATTTCATCCTCAAATAGATGGACAATCAGAAAGGACTATACAAACCTTGGAAGACTTGCTTAGGGCATGTATCCTTCAGTTTACAGGAAGTTGGGATCTACACCTAAGTTTGATAGAGTTTTCCTACAATAATAGCTATCAACACAGTATCGACATGACACCATATGAAGCTTTGTATGGTAGACGTTGTATATCTCCCCTATGTTGGTATGAAACTGGTGAATATCAACTTTTGGGTCCTGAACTTGTGCAGCAAACAACCGAGAAGATTAAAATAATACAACAACAGTTAAAGACTGCACAGGATAGAAAAAATTCTTACATTGATAAGTGTCGTAGACCTTTAGAATTCCAGGTTGGAGACAGAGTGCATCTCAAGGTCTCACCTTGAAAAGGAGTTCTTAGGTTTGGAAGAAAAGGAAAGTTAGCTCCTAGGTTTATGGGGCCTTATCCAATCATTGAACGGATTGGAAAGGTAGCTTATAAGTTGGAGTTACCACCTGAGTTACACAAGTTGCACCCAGTTTTCCACATTTCCATGTTAAGGAAATGGCATCCTGACACAAAATTAGTCCTACAGCCTATGGAAGTAGAATTAAACGATGATATATCATATGTTGAAGGACCTATGTTGATTCTTGATAGAAGGATCAAGAAGCTGAAAAAGAAAGCTATTATTCTCGTAAAATTCCTATGGAATCATCATGGCATTGAAGAATCTACATGGGAACTAGAGGAAGAAATGAGGAGGAAATACCCTACTCTTTTCTCTTAATGTTTTTGTTGATTTCGGGGACGAAATCCTTATAAGGGGTGGATAATTTGTAACATCCCTGACCTGGGTTATGTTCTAACCCTAGGTATTTTGTTTAATAAAGTTGATTAGGTATTTTGTTTAATAAATCTGATTAGATGCTTTCTTTAATCTTTTGAGAGGTAATTAAGGCTTATGAGGAACTTATATTTCAATTTCAGTCCTTTTTTAATAATGTTGAAACATTGTTTTGTTAATCTTTGGACTAAAGTGCAAATTACCCAAGTTGAGGGGTTAACTTGCAAATTATACATGATAAAATGTTCCTCTAATGTTTAGGCATCATAAGAATGAATATGATGTAGTGGTATGGTTTCCACAAGCTTGGGCACCAAGATAGAGCTTGTTGAACAATCCTTGTGCATTAAAAACCTAGTTTTGGTGTAATGTGCAATTTACCCAAAACCAAGGGTTCAATATGAAAAATAACACCTATAGAGCGTCCCTCATGTTTCTTTGTATCAGGTAGAGCAAATAAAATGATAGGGGCGCCTCATTTAAATTAATTTGGAGGATAGAGAATCTTGATATTAAAATAATCAAGATTTAAGCATAAAAGGAACTTTAGTTCAAATTAATGCAAAAAGAAATATATTAATTGAGGAGCCCTTCAACCAAAAGTTGAGGGATGATTTTGCAAATTGTTGGACGAGCTTGTGCCTTGCCAAGGCATGAAAAGATCTTAGTTGAGTGGAAGTCCACTCACATTAACATAATAAAAAGTATTATCCACTGAAAGTAGGATATTAGTATAAAATTCATTAAGGTGCTTAATTTCTTTTCCTTTAATCCTTGGATAATGATAAGGTTTTGCAAGAAATTGAAGGTGTCCTCGTGGCCTAGGAATTGAGGGGGAAGTGGTGGAAATAATTTGGAAATAAAAGGAATTAATTTCCATTTTCTCTTTCCTTGAAATTTCTTATACATATCTCTTTTTCCACCCACTTAAGGACCTTTTTCGGAAATCCTTTTCTCTTCTTGCCTTGGACGACCACGAAAGAGCTCAGGAGTAGGATAAGGACGACTCTAACCTTTTGGTAAGCTTTTGATCATCTTCCACCTTGATTTCATGGTGAAAACCCAAAATCGATGCTTGATTCTTTGTTTTCTTCACTCGATTTCCAACCCTAGCAAACTTTTTCATCCAAAAGCTCAAGAACGGACCTTGGGCAGTTGCTAGAGCTTCATCCACCATTAGAGTCGTGGAGCCTGGAGCTTGGAATCAGATTTTGATGCAGGTTTTATAACTTAAACCCTTAAACATTGATATTGCATTCCATTCTTCAATAATTGTTGATTATTTTCTTCTATTTGGAACTCTTTTGATTCATTGCTGCAATTTCCATGAAAACAGCAGTAGTTCTTGGATGCATGAAGGAAGATGATGATGACATCATCTTGGACACTTTTCCCAAGAAAATGCTAGGCCAAACGGTTTCTATATAAGTACTCAATCGGTTTCACAAACCGTTTGAGAGCAAACGTTTTCAAACAGTTTGGGGGTAAACGGTTTCATTAGACCGTTTGAGAGTAAACGGTTTCAAAACTGTTTAAGGGTGTTGACCATGGTTGACTATTTGGAAAATTTATGATGATGATGATGATGGTTAATGACCCATTAATTATAATTGATTAGTTCCAAGGGGTTCATGAGTTCAAGAACCATCAATCACCAAACCCTAATCGGGTAAGTACTGATTTCTCAATTGATTGACTTAGAACCTTGGGTTGATTAACCCAAACGGTTTCAAAATTGTTTGGGGATCACCCAAATGGTCTTAAGACTGTTTGGAGGTCAACCAAGACCGTTTGGAGTTCTAGGGTTAAGTATGGTTGAGCAATTGAAGATCCAAAGATACTAAGTTGTGATGCAATCAAATGCTGATTTGATAATCAATCTAATGATCCAAACCCTAATTGGATGTCATGAATTTTGATGATGAGATGGGAAAACGGTCTCAAGACCGTTTGGAGGTCATCCAAACGACCTCAAGACCGTTTGAGGTCATGTCATGTCCAAGTAGGATGGTGGTCTAATGATTTCAAAGTAACTAGTTTCACAATGACCACTATTGAAGGTTTATTGATTTCAATCCCTAATCCAATGGGATTCAAAACCATAATTGATGATTAATTGGAATTCAAATCACTTGAAGGATAATTTATTTAAGTCCAATTGAGGTATGTAGCTTAGACTCAATTGATAGTTAGTTACAAGAATTTAATCAATGAGGGAATCAACCTTGGAAACCCTAAATCATCTTGAGTGGTTGAGACCATATTTGGTCCATTCGGCTTTGAGGAGGTTTGGACCAAACGTTCTCAAGACCGTTTGAGTCCAAACGGTCTCAAGACCATTTGGGACCAGATGGTCTCAAGACCGTTTGGGACCAAACGATCCCAAACTGGTTGAGACTTAAACGGTTTCATATATCACTTTGTTAAACGGTTTCAAGTATCACTTTGTCAAATGGTTTCAAAGACTAACTTTACCAAATGGTTTCAATGGTATGTTCAAGACCATTTAGAGGTATTACAACAAAGACCGTTTGAGGTCTGATTGGTCAAGACCGTTTGAGGACTAAGTGACCAAGATCATTTAGAAGATAATTAATCAAATCGTATGAACACTTAAAGTGGTTAAAGGTCAATTGTTTAATTGAACAATTATATGATGTAAACCAAGGGTGATTATAATAATGGTACCCTTAATGAGATAGGGTGTTTAGTACCCTTTGAACAATTAATCTTTGATGATCATGGTGGTAATGACATAATTCATTGTGTTAATTCTTCTTTCAAGTTGAGTTGAATTAGTCTAATCAAGACTGAAGTAAGCATCATCTTATAGAAGATAGGAGAAAGATAATTTCCTACATGAATGATAATCATGTAGTGGTTAAGTCTCGACACTTTCAACATGGATGAATGTCTAATTAGGGTATGATCCTTGATAGTGAGATCATGAAAACCCAAATTATGAAGGTTAATGAATCCTAACCCTAATTGAGGGCAATGATAGGTGAAACCCTAATCCATGATGATGTTATGATCCAAATTTAGGGTATTTTGATGATCAACCCTATTTGGGGTGAATAGTAAACCCTAATTGTGGGTTATCAAAATAAAACCTAATCTAGGGTGATGTGATGTGAATAGTAAACCCTCATTGTGGGTTATGAAAAAATAAACCCTAATCTAGGGTGATGTGATGTGAATAGTAAACCCTAATTCTAAATATATATGGTGAAGATATATATATGAAACCCTAACTCTAGGTTAAATTACATAGCATGAAAATCTAATCCTGGACAATGATATGATGAGTCATTAATCCTAATCGAGCTAAGGGTATGATTAACCCTAATTGAAATGAAAAGGAAAACCCTAACCCTGGCAAGGGCATAGTGGTGTAATCCTTGAATAGTGATGCTATGACTGTTTTGCCTTATGCTGATATGAAATTGATGTAACTGTTATCATCCGCACTAATCTTGTAGGTTTTATGAGATAATAAACATAGCCAGGTATGAGATATGATGCTTTATTTATTGAAAGTACTTTATGAGCCTTGTAAGCCATAATATGATATGTTGCCTAGTGAGAGGTAACAAAAAAGATTATTAGGCTTTAAGAGCCATGTGAAATACATGCATTGCAATTATCATGTTTACACTGTCAGATGACCTGATGGAATTAAGTTACCTGTTGAAGTGGTAATAAGTATTCTGATGATCTTAGGGTTGAACACCCATATTCTTGAATCATGATGATGAGACGATAAGGGACTGAGATCCCAATGTTAATAAAGTTGTGAAATGAACATGATAGAAATAGTACTCATTCTTTATAGCAATCGTTATAATGGTTTATGTCTGATGCTAAAAGAATATTGTAATGTACTTAAATAACCAAGTGAAATGATATCGTGTAGAGCCCTGACCATAGATCCATCATCGTCAACAGTTTGGTGATGGTGAAATAGGTTTTCCTAAGGGAACTCCTGGAGGGCATACTTTTGAGTATGTGGGGGTTATGGGCGTGAATATCCTTACGCCCTAATGGAGGAATTGATGTGAGATAAACATTAAATCTCTCAATCCTTCATTATATATTTATATATATATATATATATATATATATATATATATATATATATATATATATATATATATATATATATATATATATATATATATATATATATATATATCGGGATGGATGTATCACTAATCTCCCGATGATGATGTTAATGCTGAATCAATGTGAGATAAACATGAAATCTCTCGATTGTGAAGAGAGTACAGCATGTCACTGTAACTCTAATAGTGAAGTTGCCAGTATACCCTAGAAAGCTATTTGGCAGAGACGAGATGTCCTGCAGTTGGTCCTCACACTAACTGAGGAGGATGAGGTCATGGAAATATAGCTCTTCTATTGACCTATGTATGGTACCGATTTCGATTTCACAATGGTCGGTTGGAGTATGAGCGGTATACCTCATCTCCCCAGGGCTTAAGTATGTTTGAAAAATGTAATCAGTCGAGTAGCATAATTACTTAGGGTTGAATTACGAGAATCAATAATTGATGATACATTTCTTATTATGTCTTAATTGGATAAATAATATACATGTTCTTCATATTCCTTATTGAATAAATGACATACTGCTTTATCAAGTTGAAACTGAAATAAGTTGTATAGAGAATACTGCTCTACATAGTTTGATCAATGATTTACCTGCTGTTGAATATTTATGATTCTTCTTCTTAGTGTTATTCTGTTATCTGCAATAACAATGTTTCTGGAAGAGAGTTATATCTCTCGCTGGGACAATTTTCAATTGTCTCACCCCCGTGGGATTCAACTTTTTAGGTAGACGCCGAGGAAAAGGTAGAAACCCTACATTGGGTGAGCAGCAGCAGCAACAGCAAGGACAGCAGTGATCCTCAGGTGGAGACATTGTCTGTCAGGTCTTGTAAATAGAGAGTCCTATGTGTCGTCTCTGTACTCTTAGGTCCTAGGAGTCGGTAGTTAGTTTAATATTGATCTGAGATTTTGGATTGATGCCTTGAGATTTTTATACTACCTATGTACAGCTTAACAGGGCAGTTGTTGCTTGTAACTTTCGAGAAAGAGATGATATAGAGATGTACTGATGAACCGGAATGTAAATAACTTACTTTGGTTCTTTATGAAAGAGTTTTTCAGTTTATGAATCTCTTTGTAAAAAGTTTTAAATTTTAGTGATTTTCAGTAATTCCATTGTTAATGACTACTTCCGCTTTAATCTTAACCGATGTTTGGCAATAGACATCACACTTAACATCTATATATTTACATGGCATAATTGAATTACAATTTTTTTGTGTATATTGAATATAATGACAAATAATAGTTGTCACTAGCAATTAATTTTTTATTTATTTTCTCAAACAATCAATTTTGTACATAAATATTAAATATTTATATAAATGTAAATTTATAACATGTTCTTAGTACGTGTCTTTCGCTAGTCATTTTGATATTCATATAAAGAAATGTAGGTGTCTAACCTACTTTCCAGGTGGTTGTCTGCCTGGTTAATTTAAAAAAAATAAACATCATGACCTTTCAAATTGTGCTATGTATGTTACTTCTACCTTATCTACACCTATAATGAAGCAGAGTTGACCAGTCCTGCTTCCTGCTCATCAATGCAGGCTATTTTCCATGCTATTTGCCTGCTTAGGTGGTTTTTTTTTTCTGTGTGCTTTTAAGTGGACCGACATGTCTATATTGTCTAGTGATGTATTTATTATTGATACTTGCTACACATAGTCATTGTTGGACTCTAAACCGGACAACCACCTATTAAAAGATAAAACAAGTCATGTAAATGCTCTACAATGCCCTTCTACATCCCGCCACTCTACTGATAGATGGGAGACGTGTGTACACTTCCCGACACCGATACATACCTTGTTTCCTCCACCCCCACCTCCCTCGCTACATACCGCCCTTTCAGTATTCTTGCTCTACTCTCACTTCGCTTTCCTCGACCATAAACCCTGAGCCCCTATTTGGTTCGACACTGGGATTCTGGTGTCTGGACTGAGTTAGTCAGAGTTCGTCAGTAGGTCTAGATTGGGGTAGTGTGGATCCAATTTGATTTTATTTGGCAACCCAATCTGATTCTGGTCAGCTAGTCAGGATTCAATCTAATTCTGTTTGGCTATCAGTCAGGATCCAATCTGATTCTGTTTGGCAACATAGTTAGGATCTGGCTACCCTATCATGTTCTTATAGAACAGTTTGTCATGTTCTTATAGAATAGTTTTAAAAACAATTACCACAGAACTATGTTGATTGTGCAATACAAGATTAAAATTTACAATAAATATATAATTTTATACAAAATTGATTCTATTTTTTGTTTTTCTTTTATGAATATGAGTTGAGTATTATTAATTTTATATGTATATTCAAAGTAAATATTACTTTAACCACTACTATGTGAATGCATGGCACATGTCTTGTTGTGTGTATGTATACTTGTGCATTTTTGTATAAATAGGTAAGTAACAAAATAATTGTCTATAGACAACTTAAATTTGTCATAATATACAATATATTGTTACACAATACAACATAAATGGCATACAAGTGTCATCATAATTTGAAATATGAAAAGGTCAAATGACGTTAGGTACTAATATGTATTCGATGCACTCATTTTCTAGATCATTATTGGCTCGAACAACATTAGGTTGTTTGTCTCTCTCTCTAATTATCGATTGTTGCGCACGGTTGAGAGCTTCCTACTTGATCAAGTTGTTATTGTATTGTCGGCAAGTAAGTACGGGGACTTGTCCAGAATGAGTGTGGAACTGCATCTACAATTTTTAGCACTTTCCACCTTGCCTTAAAGGCAGCCATGTTTATGTCATGCCTCCCAGTTAATGTAAGAAATTCGGCAAGGGCATCACGCCAACCTTGATGTACATGAGGCCTATGCAAGTGCCGCAAGTAGTATTGATGACCCAACACCATGCCAAGTACGACATCTGACTTGTCATCCCATTGAAAATGATTCATTGTGTGTGAGAGTGTCTCTAGCATATATTAATAACTATCAAACCAATGTATTCAATGACAAAATATGTGACATAAGTGGAGCCAATGTATTTGATAACAAAAAAGTAGGTGAGAGAAATGGCTTTAAAATAATATATATGCTTGACACATGCGCAACAAAGGATAAAATAAAATATAATTAGATGTAAGGTACAAGAAATTTTGTTCAACCAATGGTATTAAAGTAAACTAAACATATCATATTCATATTCTAATTGAAATACATATAAAAGTAATTGTTCCACAGAAATATAAAAGTAATTGTTGCACAGAAATGGAGATGGCATATCTTACATCACAACTTAAATTTTGAAAAAAGATAATATCATGTCTTAATATTGGGTAAATGCAGCACGGTCCGACGGAGAGGAGACAAAAAAAAGGAACGGTGTGCCCTACAATTGCCTAGATCTAGAAACCCAGAAGTAGTCTAAGATGGTGACCAGTCACTGTGCTGTCCATTCTTTGGTGTGGAGGCAGGTTTTTGTTGATCCCAGGTAGTACTGTCCCAGTCGGTCCTACTTAAGGCCTCATTGTACTCGTCCCATGATACGTGACACTCTTCCTATGCTGCTGCCTTGTCTTGTTCTTTGATGTTGTCTTTCGGCCAATCAAACAATAGAGACAGATGACAAACTGGGTGAGTGACATCATCGTTGCTTTGTTCTGGGTTCACATTTGGGGAATGAGACTGGGAAGGCTCACAACACTTCTGCTTGCACATGAGTTTTTTGTTCACATATTTTTCTATCCGTGCAAACGACATCAACATTTTTTCAAACTCTGAACGTGACTTTGACATCTAAACGTAATAAGTACAAGTCTGAGAAAATTATGATAACAACAAAGTAAGGATGACAATAAGTTACACAAACTAGGAAAATAGTTAAGAGATATTAAAATAAATAGTTAGTGTATTTGACATAAAATTCAACATGTAATGGTTCATAATCATTACAAAAAAATAAAAATTAGCAAAAAAATATAAATAAGTACTCATTTGACCAAATAGTAATAGTAACAAACAAACAATCACAATAATTTACAATTAGTGTTCATAATCATCAGATCAAGTACATTTTTAATGCATACAAAACAAAAAAATGAACATCCCTAAGGTGGTAAACAATTTCTTACAACTTTATTCGTTGCCTTCACCAACTATTCATGTAGCTGTGTCATTGTTGTTTTCAACGTTGTTTAGGTATTCTGCAACTCTTGGGGAGTAAGTACGTCGAGTCATCACAGAATTACATGGAATGACGTGTTGCATGACCAATGGTTGAGGAGGTACAAAAGATCCCAAAATGAAATGATTTTCTCTAATGAAATCTCTCCTGAGGTACTGCCATCGAATTTGCACCTCACTTAGATATGTAAGACACCCTCATTATGTTTTTAAAGTCACACCATGCCTCCCTCCAAGCATGTGTAGTATATACTCCATTCACACATCTCCCTAAGTCATATTGGTTTCTCATCAAACCTTTGAGGACCATATCATTCTCTGTATACCATATGTCATACGTCGTGGTACCTTGCCTGACCATAATTACAAATTTTGTATGGAATATATTGCAATGGTAAGGGTTAATTTTACAATGGTGCGTACATAATATGATAATTTCAATATAAAGATTTAATGTGCATATATCCGCTGAAGCCATAAAAATTCAACATTACCATAAAAAAGATCACACATAAAGTAGCAAGCTAATGATGTAGATTTAACAACAAGCAAACTCAGGGGTCCAATAGTAGGAAGTAAGAACATAGCATACATAAATTAGTAAAAAGAGGTATTCTGGCAACGTCATTCATTGCCTTCATGGTCTACTCTTGCAACTCCATTGTTGTTGTTTACAACATTGTTTAAGTGTTCTGCAACTCTTGGAGGGATCACATATTGTGCTAAGGGATGAGGAGGCAATAAATGTGCCAAAAGGAAATGATTTTGTCTGATAAAGACTTTCTTTAGATTCTTCCAAACGGTTTTCAATTAGTCCAAAGATATGAAATGCATTCCCGTTATGTTTCAAATGTTACACCAAGCCTCCATCCAAGCCTCTCGAGTATAAAATCCATTAACACATCTCCCCATGTCATATTGACTTCTCATGGCATCAAGTAGGATATGATCGTGCTTTGGACGCCATAAAGCAAACACGCTCGTTGGTCGCCCAGCCATATTACAAATTATGTATGTAATATATTTTAGATGTAAGGGTGTATATCACAATTATGCAAATATAATATGATTATTCAGATTTAAATGGCATACACCCTCCTATCTGGTTCATACATAAAACATTCAGTAACATTATGATAAATATCAGCAATCTTATAATGTAATTCAAATAACATTACGAAAAAATTAAAAAAATATATAATGTTAATAAAATCCAACAATAGACAATCTAAATCTATAAGACAATCTACATCTAACTCTTTCATTCAACGTTATTGTGACGTATGTTGCCAAACATCGATTAAGATTAATGCAGAAGCGGTCGTTAACAGTGGATTACTAAAAATCAGTAAAAATTAAAATCGTTTATCAAGAGATCCATTCAAATGAAAACACTTTCATTCAGAACCAAAGTAAATCATTACATACTGGTTCATATATACATGTCATGTCTCATTGCTTCTCGAGGCATACAAGCATTCACTACTCTGTCTCATTTGTACACAGGTAGTATAAGAACCTCGAGGCTTGAAGCCCAAAATCTCAGATCGAATTATTAAAAGCACTAACTCCTAGGACCTGAGAGTATAGAGATGACTCATAGGACTAACTATACAAAACCAGACAGCCAATATCTCCACCTGATGGATCACTACTGTCCTTGATGTTGTTGTTGCTACTCTTCCTCTGTTACAGATGTTCTTCCTCTTTGTCTGCGTCTACCTAAAAACGTTGGATTCCACGGGGGTGAGACAATTATAAAAATTGCCCCAGCGGGAGATATAACTCTCCACCAAAACATTATTATTGCAGTTTAATAGAAATAAACTGAGCAGTGGAATCATAAGCTTAACAATAGTTAATTTAATATCTATGCAGATTAGAGCAACATTCTCACTTAAGCTTATCAGTTGTAACTTTATAAACAACATGTCTAATACTCAATAAAGAATTGAAGGACATTTATAACAATTATCCATCTAGGATATAACATCAACCAGTGATTCTCATATTTCAATCTTATGCAAATAAGCTACACGGCTGATTACATTTTTCAAACATACTTAAGCTCTGAGGAGATGATGTATACCGCTCATACTCCAACCGACCATTGCTAAATCAAAATCGGTACCATAAATAGGTCAATGGAAGAGTCAGATTCCCATGACCTCCCACATTCCTGTCAGTACAGGACCACAAGCAGGACTATGTCAACTGCTCAATATAGCTTTCCAGGGTATACTCGAACTTCGCTATAGAGTTACAACGTCAACTGCACTCTCATCGGCAATCGTGAGAATTAATGTTTATCACCATCAACCCGACATTAAATATCATTGGGAGATTAGTGATACATCCATCCCAACCGTCGGGAGATTTGTGATACATCTATCCCGACACATGAAGGATTGAGAGGTTTAATGTTTACCTTCCATCAGTTTCTTCACCAGGACGTAAGGATATTTTTGCCCATTTCCCCCGCATATTCATAATATGTGAATTCCAGGAAATTCCATAGGAAAACCTCTTTCACCATCACCAGCTACTGATGATGATGGATCTATGGTCAGAGCACTACATGAACATATTTCACTTGATTAATTAAGTACATTTGCATATTCTTTTAGCATCAGCCAAGTTCTCAAACATAACTTATTATGAAAATGTTATAAAGAGACATGTACTATTTTCATCAATTACTTATCCGTCTTTAAAAGACATTGGGAACTCAGTCCCTCTTTTCAATACTGCAAATTCTCATCCCTTCACAATCTCATTATCACAATCATATGGTTTTGGGTATTCAAACCCTTAGCTCATCATTGAGCATTGTTACCACTTTTCCAGGTAACTATCACCTTCAGGTCATCTGACCAAGGTAAACATGATACTTGCTATTACAAGCATCACTCATGGTACTTGAGGCCCATTAACTCTCTTATTACCTCTTTACCAGGCAGCAAGGTATATTATGGCACACAAGGCCCAATAAACAATAATGAATAAAACATCATAGCTCATACCTGGCCATGATCACCATTTCAGAATACATGCATGGTTAGTGCAGATGATAATAGTAACTTCAATTACATATCAGTACCATGCAGAACAAATATGGATTCACTATTCAAGGGTAACACCACTATTCCCTTTCTAGGGTTAGGGTTTCCCATTTCATGTCATTTGGGAACATTCATCCCATTACCCAGATCCAAGTTATGGTTTATCACCATATTGCCCAAGATTAGGGTTTCATAAAACATTACATAGTATCACCCTGGATTTGAGTTCCACATCACATCAAACATTAGGGTTTCTCATAAAATCACCCTTAGTTAGGGTTTCACATAAATTTCACCCCAGAATAGGGTTTACATTCAATAACCCACAATTAGGGTTTACTATTCATCCCAATTAGGGTTTCATATTCCATTACCCATAATTAGGGTTTACTGTTCATCCCAATTAGGGTTTCATGTTCCATTACCCATAATTAGGGTTTACTATTCAATTATCTCTAATTAGGGTTCACTAAACATCCCAATTAGATTTTCTATTCAAGTACCCTTAATCAGGGTTTACTATTCATCCCAATTTAGGATTTTGCATCACATTACCCTAAATTAGGTTTACACATATCATCACCCTGGATTAGGGTTACACCCTTACCCTGGATTAGGGTTTCACTTAAATTTGCCCTAAATTAGGGTTAGGGTTCAATAACGTTGTCAATTAGGGTTTATGCTCATGATTAGGGTTTCATGATCTCTTTGCTAAGGATCATACCCTTAATCACCACATGAATCATACTCATGTATAAATCCCATTCTATCATCCTCTCAACTTGATTAGGTTATATCAACCCTTCAATCAAGTACATACAGCTATGATCGACATAGTGTACTAAGTTATTGTTCTTATAAGCAATTAGGGTTTGTCCCTTTAATGGTACTAATCATTTAGGTGCTTTTAGTATTTCAACCTTTGTACCTCCATTGATTACCATCACTATCAATCATTGGATCATTGGAACAATCATCACCTTCAATTTCCAAATGATTGAATCACAATAGTCCACCATTCGGTTTTGGGGTTTCATCACCAAACGGTTTTGAAACCATTTGACTCCAAACGGTTTTGAAACTGTTTGACCCAAAATGGTTTCAAGACCGTTTGGGCTCAAACGGTCTCAAGACCGTTTGGGCTCAAACCAGCCTCAAAACCGCATGGGCACTTAGGACCATTTCCAATCAAATTAAATAAAATTTGCACCATTGAATTGGTTGTCAATTAGGCAATTGAAAGATTCATCAATCATCACCATTAGATCTCTATCCATCAATCATGAATCAACCTTAAACCCTCCAAATGGTTTTGAAACGGTTTGGTCCCAAACGGTTTCAAGACCATTTGGGCTCAAACGGTCTCAAGACTGTTTGACCCAAATTATCTTGAAATTGTTTGAAACAAACATGGATTCTTTGATCAACTCGATTAGGGTTTCCAATTGAAAGATTGTATATACATTGAATCAATCAATTAGGTCCATTGGATCATCATCCAACATGCACTTAAGTTCAGACCTCAAACGGTCAACCTAACCAAATGGTCAACACTCTCTTGTGGTTTGGAGTCTGACTGTTTGACCCAAATTATCTTGAAATCATTTGAAACAAACATGGATTCTTTGATCAACTCGATTAGGGTTTCCAATTGAAAGATTTTATATACATTGAATCAATCAATTAGGTCCATTGGATCATCATCCAACATGCACTTGAATTCAGACCTCAAACGGTCAACCTAACCAAACGGTCAACCCTCTCTTGCAGTTTGGAGTCCAAGTCACCAAACGGTTTGCAAACCCCCAAGGCTCGTCCTCAAGTTTTGGAGTGAAAGGATTGGCTAGGGTTGAAGATGGAGTGAAGAAAAGAAGAAATTATTTATTGATTTATGATTTCCACCATGAAATCAAGATGAAAGAAGGTCAAGAAGCTTACCAACATGTTGGGGGTCGTCCTCCTGGTCCTTCAATGCTTCCTTGGTCGTTTTGCAAGCAAAGGGTGGAAGGGAATTCGAAATTACCCTTTCATTCTATGGATAAAGGAGCATATATGTGAATTTTATTGAAAATTCATTTAGGAGAGAGAAAGTAGGAATTATCTCCCCCATATACTTGCCACGTGCCCCCTTCCTTTCCTTAGGGACGATGATATCCTCTTTGCCTCTTATTCCTCTCAATTATCCATGTTTTAAAGAAAAGCAAATTAAGCAGCTTAATCCATTTAATAGTAATATCCATAAGTGAGTGGATATTTCTTTTTCTTATAATAAGGTGAGTGGGTTTTTCACCTCCTTGAGATATTTCGTGGCCCTTGAAAAGCACAAGGACGTACACACATATCTGAATTCAATCATTTCAATTTTGGTTGAAGGTCCTTCAATTATTTTATTTATTCTTGCATTAATTTGAACTAGGGTTTCCATTTATGCTTAAATCTTGATTATTTTAATATCAACATTCTCTCTCCTTCAAAGAGATACAAATGAGATGCCCCTCCCATTTTATTTGCTCCACATGATCCCAAGAAATAGTAGGGACCATTTTGAAGTGGTAATTTGCATATTGAACCCTAGGTTTTGGGTAAATTGCACATTACACCAAAACTAGGTTTTAATGCACAAACATTGCTTTATCAGCTCTTTCTTGGTATTCAGGCTATCACAAGCCATACCTATGCATCATCTTTACTCTCATGATGCTTCAAAATATGAGGAACATATTATCATGCACAATTTGCAAATAAACCCCTCAACTTGGGTAATTTGCACTTTAGTCCAAAACAAGCAAAACATTGATTTCAACAATATTCAAAAAGGACTAAAATTGCAATATAAGTTCCTCTTGAGCCTTAATTACTTTTCAAAAGATAAGAGAAAACATATAATCACTTTTATTAAACAAAACACCTAGGGTTAAAACATAACCCAGGTCAGGGATGTTACAAGTTATTCGCCCCTTACAAGGATTTCGTCCCCGAAATCATCAACGAAAACATCAAGAGAAAAGAGAAGGGTACTTCCTCCTCATCTCTTCCTCTAGCTCCCACGTATCTTCTTCAATGCCATGGTGATGCCAGAGAACTTTTACAAGACCAATGTCTTTCTTTTTCAACTTCTTGATTCTTCTGTCAAGAATCAACACAGGTCCTTCAACATAAGATATATCGTCATTTAGTTCTACCTCCACAGGTTGTAGAACTAACTCTGTGTCAAGATGACACCTCCTTGGCATGGAAATATGGAACACCGGATGCAATCTATGCAGCTTAGGTGGTAACTCCAGGTTATAGGCTACCTTTCCCATCCTCTCAATGATTGGATAAGGTCCCATAAATCTAGGAGCTAACTTTCCCTTCTTTCCAAATCTAAGGATACCTTTCTAAGGTGAGACCTTGAGATACACTCTGTCTCCAACTTGGAATTCTAAGGGTCTACGATGCTTATCAGCGTATGATTTTTTCCGATCATGGGCAACTTTCTACTATTGTTGTATAACTTTAATCTTCTCAGTTGTTTGCTGAACCAGCTCAGGGCCCAAGAGTTGATACTCTCCTGTTTCATACCAACATAAGGGAGATCTACAACGTCTACCATATAAAGCCTCATATGGTGCCATATCAATATTGTGTCGATAGCTATTATTATAAGCAAATTATATCAAGCTCAGATGTAGATCCCAACTTCCTACAAACTGAAGGACACACGCTCTAAGCAAGTCCTCCAAAGTGTGTATAGTCCTTTTAGATTGTCCATCTGTCTGTGGGTGAAAGGTTGTACTAAACCTTAACTGCGTACCCAAAACTTTATGCAGTCATTCCAAAAATGACTCGTAAACTGGGGACCGCTATTAGAAACGATAGTAGCTGGAACCTCGTGTAAACGTACTATCTCATCTATGAATATATGGGCCAGCTTCTCAATAGTTTAGGTTGTTTTGACATGAATGAAATGTGTTGTCTTAGTCAACCTATCAACTATCACCTAAATGGAATCGTAACTTTTGGCTGTTCTAGGCAAACCAACCACAAAGTCCATGGTTACATGATCCCATTTCCACTGCGGTATAGGCAGAGGTTGCATTGTTCCTGTGGGCTTTTAATGTTTAGCTTTAACATACTGACACACTGGACACCGCATAAAAAACTTAGCAACATCTTTCTTTAATCCAGGCCACCAATACATATCTTTTAAGTTATGATACATCTTGGTGCTTCGTGGATGCATATCATACATCGAAGAATGAGCTTCTTCCAGAACTAACTACCTTAAGTTATCAACATCGGGTACTACCATCCTATCATGGTAATAGACTACCTGATCGTCTGAATCATGGAAGCCATCCCATTTCTCACTACCATACTCTGATCTAATCTGCTGAACTACAGCATCAACTTGTTGTGCTTCTTAAATCTACTGTCTCAGAGTTGGTTTTATGTGCATCTCAGCTAACAACCTAGCTAACAATGACACTTTAAGTTGTACATTGTTTTGCCTCAAGGATATAAGCATATCTCTCTTAGAGCACACTAAGGAGTTCAATTGTGCTTTGTTTAAGGCTGGTGTTGCTGATTTTCTACTTAGTGCATCAGCAACCACATTGGCTTTCCCTGGATGATAATCAATTGTACAATCGTAGTCCTTGATTAACTCCATCCAGCGGCGTTGCCTCATGTTTAGCTCATGCTGTGAAAAGATATACTTTAGGTTCTTATGGTCTGTGAAAATCTGGAATGTTTCTCCATAGAGATAATGTCTCCAGATCTTCAAGGCATGGACAGCAGCTAGCTCTAAATCGTGTGTTGGATAATTCTCCTCGTGTTTCTTAAGTTGTCGAGAAGCAAAAGAAATCACTTGCTTATCATGTATCAACACACACCCTAAGCCATTCTTAGATGCGTCATAGAAGACTATATACCCCTTCCCTTGCTCAGGTAGCACTAACACATGTGCACTAGTTAACCTTTCCTTCAGCAACTAGAAAGATTGTTGACACTTGTCATTCCAGACAAAAGGAATCTCCTTCTTGGTCAACTTGGTTAGGGGTAAAGCTATTGAATTGAAGTTCTTAATGAACCTCCTGTAACAGCCTGCCAACCCTAAGAAACTATGAATTTTTGTTGGTGTCTTAGGTTGTTCCCATTGCAGGACAGATTCTACTTTCTTAGGATCAATACGAATACCTAAAGCAGATATTACGTGTCCTAGAAAAGAAACTTCTGGTAACCAAAACTCACATTTGCTAAACTTAGCATACAACTTATGCTTTCTTAGCAAAGCCAAAGCTTGACGAAGATGCTGCTCATGTTGTTGAGCATCTCTACTATATATCAGGATGTCATCTATAAAGACGACTACACACTGATCAAGAAAAGGTCGAAAGATTCTATTCATGAGTTCCATAAATGCAGCTGGTGCATTAGTTAGTCCAAACGACATAACTATGAACTCATAGTGACCATACCTTGTCCTAAAGGCAGACTTAGGTATGTCACTATCCTTAATACGCAACTGATGGTATCCTGGCCTCAGATCTATCTTAGAAAAGACAGTTGCACCACACAACTGATCAAACAAGTCATCAATCCTTGGTAGAGGATACTTGTTCTTTATGGTTACTTTATTTAACTGTCTGTAATCAATGCATAAATGCATAGACCCATCCTTCTTCTTAACAAAGAGGACTGGAGCACCCCATGGTGAAGTAATCAGTCGGATAAAACCTTCTCAAGCAATTCTTGTAGTTGTTTCTTGAGCTCTGTCATCTCAGCAGGTGCCATTCTATACGGCATTTGTGCTATTGGTTGTGTTCCCGGGATTAGATTAATTTCAAAATCAATCTCTCGGGGTGGTGGAACACCTGGAAGTTCTTCAGGAAATACATCTTCAAATTCCCTTACTATTGGAACTTCAAAAAGATGAGGTCTCTCCATTGTGGTATCAACCACATGGGCTAAGAATGTGAAGCATCCTTGTCTCATCAACTTCGCAGCTACCATAGCTGACACAAGACATGTTGGAAGAATCTTTCTATCTCCCTAAAAGATCCATGTGTCACCATTATCTGTGAACACAGCCTGCTTGGAACCACAATCCAAGACAACTTTATACTTCTCTAAGGTGTCCATCCCAAGAATTATATCAAACCCATGCATTTCAAGTGGTATAAGATCCACCCAAATGCGATGTTCAGAAAAGGAAAGATTGCAGGGAGAACATACCTCCCGCAACACTGCAGATCCCAACAAAGGGGTTTCTAGCAACAAACTATCTGCTCTATGACTGACAATCATGTCGCAGTCATGAATCACTTCTCGAGTGATAAAAGAGTGTGTAGCACTCGGATCAATTAACACAAATATGAAGCAGGATGAAGACATATCAGAATAAAATAATTCCATCTGACCTGTCACAACCCTGGGATTGACAACTGCTTCGGGCTGATTCATTGCATAGAATCTAGCTGTTGCTTGTTGTTGACCCTATGCTCGATTTTTGGATGTCGATGATCCAGCTTGGGACATTTGTCCACATCCTCTAGCACCACTGCCAAACTGCTGACTCTGCCTCAGTTGCTGGGTCACATTCCTGACTTTTTCAGGACAGTCCCTCACCACATGGCCTTCTCTCCCACATCTATAACAGGTTACATTTCCCTTCTGTGGTCTGGGTGGTCATGTTACTGACATTGAGGCTGAGTTGTGAGCCCCCTTCAGTGGTAAACTATTGCCTCTACCCTTACTTGACGTCCATTGTGTCTGGGTATTGAACCTTGGTGGTGGTGTAGGCACAGAATACCTTGGTTTCTGAAAACTTCCAGAACTCTGTCCTTGGAACTGTGGGTACTCTTTCTTGCCCTTGGTCTGTCGCTTCTCAATCACAGACCTCTCTATTCATCTTACAGACTCCAAAAAAGTGGCAAATCTCTCCCGGTTTTCCAGAGCAGACACCAGAGTGGTCAATTCAGCGTTCAACCCCTTCTCGAAACGCCGAATCCTCTCCTCATCTGTAGATGCCATATGCAGACAAAACTGCAACATCTCCATGAACCTAGCTTCATATTCGCTAATATTCATTTGTCCTTGCCTCAACCTCTCAAATTGAGAGATTTTCTCATCTAGATACATCTTGGGAAAGTATCTAGTGATGAATTCATGTCAGAATTCATCCCATCCGATCACAACACCAGGCCTTTTGCCTTCCTCAATGGTCCACCAATGACCGGCACTCCCTTTTAGGAGATATACAGCATGCCTTACCTTCTCATCATCAGGAATCATGAGGATTCTGAAGGCTTTCTCCAGTTCAGTCAACCATAGGTCATCATCTGCTGGGTCAACTGTACCAGCATACTCTACGGCTCCTACCCTCCAAAGCCGTTCAAAAGTCTTGCCGGCTCCATGTCTTTCATCATGGGTTGGTGCCCTAGGTGCAAGTAATGGCATCCTATCTGTCATATGGGTCATAGTTGCTATAAACTATCCAAACAAATTTTGGAAAGCTAGATTCCCCATATCAGCTTGGTTGAACTGGGGTTGATCAAGTACATGCTCCTCCCTATCTTGATCTCTTGCACCTCCTCCTGGTGCAGCAATGCTGCTCTCAGCAGCATGTTCATCGTGTGATCCAGACATCTTTAGTTCTTCTTCTCCTCCTATATGATCAGAAGATACTATCAGACAGATTGGAAGACACTGTAACAGACTCAACAACCTTAATCCTATGTCTCTGTAGACTCAGCGAACCTAGAGCTCTGATACCACTAATTTTGTGACGTCTATTGCCAAACATCGATTAAGATTAATGCGAAAGCGGTCGTTAATAGCGGATTACTGAAAATCACTAAAAATTAAAACCATTTATCAAGAGATCCATTCACAGGAAAACTCTTTCATTCAGAACCAAAGTAAATCATTACATATTGGTTCATATATACATGTCATGTCTCATTGCTTCTCGAGGCATACAAGCATTCACTACTCTGTCTCATCTGTACACAGGTAGTATAAGAACCCCAAGGCTTGAAGCCCAAAATCTCAGATCAAATTATTAAAAGCACTAACTCCTAGGACCTGAGAGTATAGAGACGACTCATAGGACTAACTATACAAAACCAGACAGCCAATATCTCCACCCGATGGATCACTATTGTCCTTGTTGTTGTTGGTGTTGCTCTTCCTCTGTTACAGAGGTTCTTCCTCTTTGTCTACGTCTACCTAAAAACGTTGGATTCCACGGGGGTGAGACAATTATAAAAATTGCCCCAGTGGGAGATATAACTCTCCGCCAAAACATTATTATTGCAATTTAATAGAAATAAACTAAGTAGTGGAATCATAAGCTTTACAGTAGTTAATTTAATATCTATGCATATTAGAGCAACATTCTCACTTAAGCTTATCAGTTGTAACTTGATAAACAACATGTCTAATATTCAATAAATAATTGAAGGACATTTATAACAATTATCCATCTAGGATATAACATCAACCAGTGATTCTCATATTTCAATCTTATGCAAATACGCTACACGGCTGATTACATTTTTCAAACATACTTAAGCTCTGAGGAGATGAGGTATACCGCTCATACTCCAATTGACCATTGCTAAATCAAAATCGGTACCATAAATAGGTCAATGGAAGAGTCGGATTCCCATGACCTCCCACATCTCGTTCAGTACGGGACCACAAGCAGGACTATGTCAACTGCTCAATATAGCTTTCCAGGGTATAATGGAACTTCGCTATAAAGTTACAGTTTCAACTGCACTCTCATCGGCAATCGAAAGAATTAATGTTTATCTCCATCGACCCAACATTAAATATCATTGGGAGATTAGTGATACATCCATCCCAACCATCGGGAGATTTGTGATACATCCATCCCGACACATGAAGGATTGAGAGGTTTAATGTTTACCTTCCATCAATCTCTTCACCAGGACGTAAGGATATTTTCACCCATTTACCCCCGCATATTCATAATATGCGAATTCCAGGAAATTCCATAGGAAAACCTGTTTCACCATCACCAACTACTGACGATGATGGATCTATGGTCAGAGCACTACATGAATAGATTTCACTTGATTAATTAAGTACATTTTCATATTCTTTTAGCATCATCCAAGTTCTCAAACATAACTTATTATGACAATGCTATAAAGAGACATGTACTATTTTCATCAATTACTTATCAGTCTTTAAAAGACATTGGGAACTCAGTCCCTCTTTTCAATACTATGAATTCTCATCCCTTCACAATCTTAGTATCACAATCATATAGTTTTGGGTATTCAAACCCTTAGCTCATCATTGAGCATTGTTACCACTTTTCCAGGTCACTATCACCTTCAGGTCATCTAACCAAGGTAAACATGATACTTGCTATTACAAGCATCACTCATGGTACTTGAGGCCCATTAACTCTCTTGTTACCTCTTTACCAGGCAGCAAGGTATATTATGGCACACTAGGGCTAATAAACAATAATGAATAAAACATCATAGCGCATACTTGGCCATGATCACCATTTCAGAATACCTGCATGGTTAGTGCAGATGATAATAGTAACTTCAATTACATATCAGTACCATGCAGAACAAATATGGATTCACTATTCAAGGGTAACACCACTATTCCCTTTCTAGGGTTAGGGTTTCTCATTTCATGTCATTTGGGAACATTCATCCCATTACCTAGATCCAGGTTATGGTTTATCACCATATTGCCCAAGATTAGGGTTTCATAAAACATTACATAGTATCACCCTGGATTTGAGTTCCACATCACATCTAACATCAGGGTTTCTCATAAAATCACCCTTAGTTAGGGTTTCACATAAATTTCACCCCAGAATAGGGTTTACATTCAATAACCCACAATTAGGGTTTACTATTCATCCCAATTAGGGTTTCATATTCCATTACCCATAATTAGGGTTTATTGTTTATCCTAATTAGGGTTTCATGTTCCATTACTCATAATTAGGGTTTACTATTCAATTATCTCTAATTAGGGTTCAGTAAACATCCCAATTAGATTTTCTATTCAAGTACCCATAATCAGGGTTTACTATTCATCCCAATTTAGGATTTTACATCACATTACCCTAAATTAGGTTTACACATATCATCACCCTGGATTAGGGTTACACCCTTACCCTGCATTAGGGTTTCACTTAAATTTGCCCTGAATTAGGGTTAGGGTTCAATAACCTTGTTAATTAGGGTTTATGCTCATGATTAGGGTTTCATGATCTCTTTGCTAAGGATCATACCCTTAATCACCACATGAATCATACTCATGTATAAATCCCATTCTATCATCCTCTCAACTTGATTAGGTTATATCAACCCTTCAATCAAGTACATACAACTATGATCGACATAGTGTACTAAGTTATTGTTCTTATAAGCAATTAGGGTTTATCCCTTTAATGGTACTAATCATTTAGGTGCTTTTAGGATTTCAACCTTTGTACCTCCATTGATTACCATCACTATCAATCATTGGATCATTGGAACAATCATCACCTTCAATTTCCAAATGATTGAGTCACAATAGTCCACCATTCAGTTTTGGGATTTTATCACCAAACGATTTTGAAACCGTTTGACTCCAAATGGTTTTGAAACCGTTTGACCCCAAATGGTTTCAAGACCATTTGGGATCAAATGGTCTCAAGACCGTTTGGGCTCAAACTAGCCTCAAAACTGCATTGGCACTTAGGACCATTTCCAATCAAATTAAATATAATTTGCACCATTGAATTGGCCATCAATTAGGCAATTGAAAGATTCATCAATCATCACCATTGGATCTCTATCCATCAATCATGAATCAACCTTAAACCCTCCAAATGGTTTTGAAACCATTTGGTCCCAAACGGTTTCAAGACCGTTTGGGCTCAAACGGTCTCAAGACCGTTTGACCCAAATTATCTTGAAATCATTTGAAACAAACATGGATTCTTTGATCAACTCGATTAGGGTTTCCAATTGAAAGATTGTATATACATTGAATCAATCAATTAGGTCCATTGGATCATCATCCAACATGCACTTGAGTTCAGACCTCAAACGGTCAACCTAACCAAATGATCAACCCTCTCTTGTGGTTTGGAGTCCAAGTCACCAAACGGTTTGCAAACCGTTTGGACCAAAAGTCCAAAACTATTTGCAACTCAAATTTGCTGAGATGTGTGATTGTGATGATGTCATCACCATCAACCTTCATCCCCACGAAATCTACTGCCATACCCATGGAAGTTGCATCAATTAATCAAAGGTATTGCAAGAAAAACAATTGAATCAATTGAATTGAGAAATTGAGTTCAATAACAATAGTTAAGGGTTCAAGTTATATAACCCGCCTTCAATTAAGCTTAAAAGCTTGGAGCTTCACGTCAACAATGGTGGAAGAATCTTTTGTAACTCCCCCAAGGCTCGTCCTCAAGTTTTGGAGTGAAAGGATTGGCTAGGGTTGAAGATGGACTAAAGAAAAGAAGAAATTATGCATTAATTTATGATTTCCACCATGAAATCAAGATGAAAGAAGGTCAAGAAGCTTACCAACAGGTTGGGGGTCGTCCTCCTGGTCCTACAAATCTTCCTTGGTTGTTTTTCAATAAAAGGGTGGAAGGGAATTCGAAATTACCCTTTCATTCTATGGATAAAGGAGCATATATGTGAATTTTATTGAAAATTCATTTAGGAGAGAGAAAGTAGGAATTATCTCCCCCATATACTTGTCACTTGCCCCCTTCCTTTCCTTAGGGACGAGGCTATCCTATTTGCCTATTATTCCTCTCAATTATCCATGTTTTAAAGAAAATCAAATTAAGCACCTTAATTCGTTTAATAGTAATATCCATAAGTGAGTGGATATTTCTTTTTCTTATAATAAGGTGAGTGGGTTTTTCACCTCCTTGAGATATTTCGTGTCCCTTGCAAAGAACAAGGACTTCCAAACATATCTGAATTCAACCATTTCAAATTTTGTTGAAGTTCCTTCAATTATTTTATTTATTCTTGCATTAATTTGAACTAGGGTTTCCATTTATGCTTAAATCTTGATTATTTTAATATCAACATTCTCTCTCCTTCAAAGAGATACAAATGAGATGCCCCTATCATTTTATTTGCTCCACATGATCCCAAGAAATAGTAGGGACTATTTTTAAGTGATAATTTGCATATTGAACTCTAGATTTTGGGTAAATTGCACATTACACCAAAACTAGGTTTTAATGCACAAACATTGCCTTATCAGCTCTTTATTGGTATTCAGGCTATCACAAGCCATACCTCTGCATCATCTTTACTCTCATGATTCTTCAACATATTAGGAACATATTATCATGCACAATTTGCAAATAAACCCCTCAACTTGGGTAATTTGCACTTTAGTCCAAAACAAGCAAAACATTGATTTCATCAATATTCAAAAAGGACTAAAATTGCAATATAAGTTCCTCTTGAGCCTGAATTACTTTTCAAAAGATAAGAGCAAACATATAATTAATTTTATTAAACAAAACATCTAGGGTTAAAACATAACCCAGGTCAGGGATGTTACAGTTATGGCATCATCCGAGGTGAAGGAATGTCCAAAAGAAGACTACAAGTTTCCTCCATCTTATCAATAGAGGTTTGTAGAACCTCATTGGAACATCCCTAACCTGGATTATGGCTTAACCCTAGAATTTTTGCTTAAGTAAGTTATTTACAAACTTTTTCTAATCTTTTTAAAAGTAATTAAGACTATTTGTGAAGTTTATTTTCAAGATTGAGCTTATTTGCAAACTATTTGTGCATTATATGATAGTCTGAGTGTAAAGTGCAATTTACTCATGATGAACGGTTATGTTGCAAAATGTCACATGTTGAACGTACCCTAAGTGTTTTAACATCATGAGAGAGAATATAATGCTAAGTGATGGCTTGTGGAAAGCCTAAATTCTAAGTGAGAATTTGTGTGAATAATGTTAAGTGCTTTGTGCATCAATTGTGGTACAAATTGTAAATTATCTAAAATGTAGGGTTGATGTGTAAATTTCCACTTATAGAGTGTATCTACTCCTTCCTAGTATCATCTATAGGAGAGAGAAATAAGGAAAAACTGTGTTTGAATCATCTTGGAGAGATAGCACTCTTGGTGATGAAAAGACTAAGTTAAAGCCTATGTATGAGTTAAATCGAGTTGAGGACTTGATATAGGAGTCCCTATCGGCCAAGGAGCCATAGAAGGAGTCTTATATTAGTTTTTTTACCCTTGGCATTTCTCATGATGGGCTAAGCACCTCAATGAAGTCATATGTATCGACTTGCAACTTTTCTTTGGAAAAGGATGCATTGAATATAATAATAAGGTGAGTGGAAGTAACTTGCCCTAGAAGATAACTAAAGGGACGACCCTTATCCTTTGCATTATCCTTGAGCTTTTATTTTTGTGTGGAAATATAAAGATGGGATGCATGCAAATACATGTGTCAATCCATGCGTGGTAATGTGGCACTTAGTAGCTTAAGCTAATGACACCTCTTACACTCTTTTTCATAAAACACAAGTATAAATGCCCTTCCCTTCACATATTAGTAGAATTTTCAGATCTTGTTATCATCCTTCTCTTATATATCATGCATATCACTCTAGTATCGTGCATAGTGAAGGAGAGTTTATTTGTAGAGCTTGGTATCGGCCAAAAACAAAGGATGTCGGCCAAGTAGGGGGTATCAACCTAGCAAGATGATATCAGCCACAAGGAGGGAAGATATTGTGCAAGTCCTAAGGAGCTCAAGTCTTGGATCTTAGAAAAGCTCATATTCAACCTTGGGAACATTAGGATTTGGAGCTTGAAGCTTGGAAGTTGTGTTATAGGTGGGTTATATAACTTAAACCCAACTATGTTATTATGCACTTTCAATATTGTTGAACTTGTTGATTACTTTTAATTTCAAATTCCTTTGATCAACTGATGTTCCTTTGAGTACCAATAAGTTATTAAGATTGTTGTCCATGAATTATAATATCAAGACAAAGGTCTTGAGGTTGATGATGATGACATCATCATGGTACAACCCGATATGGGGTTGAAGTACCTTAAAATCTGATATGGAACCCAAGATGGTGGTTAACTCGATATAGAAGTGGATAATACCTCATACATGATATGAGGCATGTCTTATGAATGATATGGGAGGTACCTACTTGCACCTTATACACAATAAAAGGTTAAGTTATACCTTTCACACAATATGGTACACTCTACCCAATATGGTTAAAACCCTAGATGAAGAAGTGAAACCCGTCATGAATTACCTTTGAAACCTGATATATCTATATCCTTTTGTAAAAAGGGTTGTTGAGAAGGAGTTCAACCTGATATCAAGTGTGTCGTTCAAACATATGATAGAACCGATTCATAAAGGCATAAAGTATTATGAGCCTAATAGTCTACCTAACTTGGTAACCCAATATGATAGCCAATATAGTAAATCGATATGACAATCCAACATGGAAACCTGACATGGTATTATGTATATACCACTTAAACGATACATGATGAGGTAATATATTCTATGCCCGATATGGTGCACACCATGTGCACGATATGGAAATAAGTATATTCCCATGT
This sequence comes from Alisma plantago-aquatica, assembly GCA_963693085.1. Lineage (NCBI taxonomy): Eukaryota > Viridiplantae > Streptophyta > Magnoliopsida > Alismatales > Alismataceae > Alisma > Alisma plantago-aquatica. The sequence continues at coordinate 640,138,567 of OY856413.1, read as the reverse complement.
CTGATATGGTGTACCCTTGTGCACGATATAGGAACCAAATATATCCATATGCCTGATATGAGGTCAAGAATCTAACCCGTACATGATATAAGGTTGACTTGAGATGATAAGAACTAAGTGATAGCTAATCCGATATGGATGCACGTTATGGTGTTAGGAGATACACCCTAAAGACAATATAAGGATGTGGTTACACCACGACCGATATGGGTACATGATAGGATGTGAAGGTTCTATCTCAAATACAATATGATAGCATATATACACCATGATGCCCGATATGGTAGGTATGCTTCAATACAATGTATTTAACTAAGTGATATATGTTGTGTGTTGTGCTAAATGCAACATTAAGATGTAATGAGTTTAATCCAATTTGATAATGGTGACCTCATGGACCTTAAGAGGATAAGTAAGAAATCAACATCCTAGTAAGAATGAGAGAGAAACTTGTATTAACAATGTAATAAGTATATATTGGTATTCCTAGATTGAATGGAGTATGAATTAGGGATCAATCTCATATGATGTAATCTTGAAACCCTAATTGGTTGATAAGAGTAAATCTCAACCCTAATAATGGGTGGTGAGATGATTTGAAACCCTAATCAGTTGCTAAATGGAAACCCTAATCCTAAATAATTGGAAGAATGTGTTTCTTTTGCATGGCATGGTTACAACATGTATGTGATATTGTTGTTAGCATGATATACTAACCATGCAGGTATCAAAAGGTATTGATCATAGCTAAGTAAGAGCTGTGATATTTATATGATAAATATTTAATGAGCTTTGTGAACTATGTGAATTAATACCTTGGTATGATGACCTAGAGGTAATGGTCACCTGCTAAGTGGTTACAGTACTTAGTGATGAATTGAAGGGTTCAAATACCCAGGCATGATAAAGATAAGAGATTGAGATCCTAAGTGATGTATGTGTTCCAAAGATCATGAAAGTACTTGATAAACATATTATATCTTTATTTATAGAATCTGATATAATTCTTGCTTGCAACTTGATTGATGCTAAAAGATACTTTAATACACTTAATTAATCAAGATAAATGTTATCATGTAGTTTCCCAGACCATAGATCCATTCAGTGTTAGAATTTTCTGAATGGTGAAACGAGTTTTACTCGGTATGCATATTTTTTAATATGTAATTATTATACTAGGGTGCTCAGTGGACTCCCCAAACTAAACATGGGTGCCCAGTGGACTCCCCAACTACACCAGGTTTCTCAGTGGACTTCCTGATGAAACTAAACCAAGATCGCTCAGTGGTCTTCTTGATGACAAATAATCTGGGAAAGCTCAGTGGTCTTATCCTGAAGAGAGTACATGCTATGGCTGTAACTATATAGAAAAGATGCCGCTATACCCCGGCATAGCTAATTGCAGTAGACACAAGATGTCCTGCCAATTCTCTCATACTGATCGAGACAAGTGAGGTCATGACAGTCAGCTCTGCCACTGACCTTGTATGGTATTGATGCTTAACGTAGTCGTGGTCGGTTGGAGCATGAGTGGTATACCTCATCTCCTTTGGGCATAAGTGTGAATTTGAACATGTAATCAGCCGTGTAGCATATTTGCTTAAGGATTGAATACAGAAAACATTGGTTGATGCTTCGTTACTTTTATACAACTTAGTAAAAAGATGTTATACATGTTCTTCATATTCCTCATAAAGCAAATAGATGATTTGTAACTCTGTTATCAATTTTTATACTTTGCACTGTAAATAAACCTGCTTATTTGCATAAAGTATCCTCTGCTCAGTTTTTGTTCAATTTCATGTTATAATAATATTGTTGGCAATGAGTTATATCTCTCGCTGGGACAATAGTCTCACCTCGTGGGATCCACAATTTTTAGGTGGACACAGATGAGGGAATAGAAACCAGATTGCATAGGAAGGACCACATCAGCAAGGAAAGGAGTAGTAGCTCTGGTGGAGTACACTGTCTGTCGTGTCTTATAGATAGAAGTCCTATGTGTCATCTCTGTACTCTCAGGTTCTTGGGAGATAGTTCTTAGTGGTTTTTACGAATGACTTGATATTTTGGTTTGTTTACCTTGAGGTTTTATGTTGTTGTTGTATGTGTTAAAGTAAAGCAATTGGTACTTGTTATCCTCGAGATGAGACGGTACAATGTATGTACAATATGGATTACATGTATATAAAGTTTTTGCTCTTTTTGTAAGAGTTTCCTGAAAAAGGATCTATGTGCAAAATGGTTTTAATTCTTAGTGAATTTTGTTAATTTCGCTGCTTATGGTTATTCCATGATTATTACTGGTGATGACTTGATTTGTAATTGGGTCTTCACAAAGTTTTGGTATCAGAGCCTAAGGTTGGTTGAGTCTACAGAGACATAGGATTAAGCTTGTTGAGTCTGTTCTAATATCCTCCAGTGTATCGTATAGTGATGTCTCCTCATATAGGAGAAGGAGTAAAAGTGAAAGATGGCTGGAGCACACGAAGAACACGCTGCTGAGAGTAGTGTTGCAGTACCAGGAGGTGGTGCAAGGGATCATGCTAGAGAAGAACATGTGCCTGAGAATCCCCAGCTTGACCAAACTCTGTTAGAAAACCCAGCTTTTCATGCTCTTTTTGGGCAGATCATGAATACGATGACACATATGGCTGACCGGATACCAGCACCAACCCCTAGGGTACCAGTTTCCAGTGAGGGACATGGATCTGGTAAGATCTTTGAGCGGTTGCGTCGGGTAGGAGCCACTGAATTTACTGGCACAGCTGACCCAGCAGACGTAGATTCATGCTTACTGAGATAGAGAAAGCCTTTAGGATCCTTGATATTTCAGAGGTTGATAAAGTTAAGCATGTTGTATACCTTCTGAAAGGAAGCGGTGGCCATTGGTGGGCCATTGAAGAAGAGAAAATACCTGGTGTTGAGGTCAGATGGAAGGAATTCCGACGAGAGTTTGTCAGTAGATACTTTCCCAAGACTTATCTAGATGAGAAGATCTCGTAGTTTGAGCAGATTAGACATGGACTGTTGAAGGTTAGCGAGTATGAAGCTAAGTTTATGGAGCTTCTATGGTTTTTTCTTCACATGGATACCACAGATGAGGAGAGAATTCAGCATTTCAAGAAGGGTTTGAACGCTGAATTAACCACACCTGTATCTGCTCTAGAGAATAGAGAAAGGTTTTCCACCTTTGTGGACTCAGTTAGGAAGATATAAAAGTCTGTGATTGGGAAATGAGAGGTGAATAGTAGGAAAGTACCTTCATAGTTCCAGGGTCAGAGGTCTGGTAGTTTTAAGAAACTAAGATTTACTGCACCAATAGAACCACAGAGGTTTAGTGCTCGGACACAGTAGACGTCCAGCAGAGGTAGAGGTCGTAGTTTTCATCCAAGTGGAGCCCATAGCTCAACATAGATGTCAGTGACATGACCACCTAGGTCACAATGGGAAGACAGAGTCTACTACAAGTATAGGAAGACATGACATGTGATAAAGGATTGTCCAGTTAGAGACGTGGAAGTAACCCAACCACCGAGGCAGAGTCAACAAGGCTCACAGAGACAACAGTTCAGTATTGGCACACGAGGATGTGGAAAAGCGTCCCAAGAAGGATCGTCTGCAACAGCCAATAGAGCATGACGTCGGCAATAGGCAACGACAAGATTTTATGCTATGAATCAACTAGAGGCAGTGGTTAATCCATGGGTCATGATAGGTTAGATGGAGTTGTTTCATTCTGATATGTCTTCATCTTGTTTTGTATCTATTTTGATTGATCCGAGTGCTACACATTCCTTTATCACTCAAGAAGTGATTCATGACTGTAATATAACTGTCAAACCTAGAATGGATAATCTATTATTAGAAACTCCGTTAGTCGGGTCTGTAGTGTTGCGGGAGGTATGTTCTCCCTGTTTTCTTTCTTTCTCAGTTAATAGCATTCAGGTGGATCTTATACCACTTGAGATGCACAGGTTTGATGTTATTCTTGGGATGGATACCCTAGAGAAGTATAAGGTTGTCTTGGATTGTGGATGCAAGCAAGCTATCTTTACACACGGTGATAAGACATGGGTCTTTTAGGGGGACAGAAAGATTCATCCAACCTGTCTAGTGTCAACTATGGTAGCGGAAAGGTTGATGCTACAAGGATGCTTTGCATTCTTGGCAAATGTGGTAGACACCAGATGACACGCCCCGACCCCACAATTACCACTAATCATGAGATTCGGGCGTGACAATGAGAATTACACTTAACACAAAAACACCCTTAACTTTCTCTTTTCTTAATCACTTAAAATTTACTTAAAGGAAGTCTTATAACTCGAATAACACCGAATCTTACTAAACTGCGGAAGCAACTTACTATTTACCTTACTTGGAAGAAAACCAAACTTCCTTGACATATTACATTGTTCATGCATAAAGTAAACCCAAATAGATAACTAAAATCTAATCTGCATATTACATTACATTCTCTCTCTACCACACCTCATGCCCAAGGACCAAGGGGAAAGTATTAAGAGAGCTCTATCTAACTACAAACTACCTTCTAAGTACTTGAGTGATATGATCCTTCAGCTTCCTCGTGTTGATGCTGACCTGAAAAATGTTTGAGTAGGTTGGTGAGCTACTGGCTCAGTGAATAGAATTTCACGCAACCATCGCAGATAACTCATTTATATTTATTAATTGGAATAAAATTCAAGATAATACTATACAGAGCAGATCTAAGCACTATAATTTAAACAACAAGAGATATCAACATTTCATTAAGATAACAATTGATGCAAAGCTGTAGATACAATTAATTAACAAAAAAATACTAAAATTTCATTTAAAGGACAACTGTTGCAAAAACAAATCAAACTTTTCTTAACTCTTTAACTAACTCTATGAACCTACATGAACATATTTTATTTTATGCCATTATCATATGCAGTGTACTCTACATATAAAGACGCGTAGCGAACTACGATCCCACCGTACAAGACTTAGCTGACACCCCGGGATAGCTAAGTTTGACTGTTGTCCTGGTCTGCTACAGGAAAACTGGCTCTCTGGCCTCGGCACTCCTATGGTGTCGTAAATTGGACTCCTCCTCTAGGCTGAGTACACAGGCGGAGGGTCTGAGATGCTTTGTGGGCCTCAACTTGGTGCACTCTGTGGGTACCTCTGGGTTACCACAGGGACGTCTGATTCATGTTGGGTAACCTATCTTCTCTTAGGAGATGTCCTCAAGGGCTTCGTCTCCCCGCACGCTCTGTGGGTGTGTTCCGACCCCCGTATACTGGACGCTGCCAGGGTTAGGTCATTTCATCCCTATGTTGCAGACTTCTCAAAGGGATTCTACGGTGTCAGGGCCCTTAATCTGATATTTTATTATTCTAGAAAAGCTCTTACTACATTGCATCTCTCTCTTACATATTCTTGGCTTTGGTATCTCTATGGTATCGAGTTTATTTATCTGAAACTTATAAATACAACATGTATATCATTTGTAACTTGGCAGTGCAATATGCTCAAACATTATAATTTACTGAGAAATCAACATAATGTACTTGCAGGCATATTTAAATAAATACAATACTTGTCAACTTGGCACTTATACACTAAATCATGCAATTGGACCTCTTAATGCACTAATAAGAGTAAATTACTCGACATATGAGAAATCGTCGGAGCATCTATTAATTATCTGAAATTCCTCAAAAAATGTGCACATTAATCCTAGTCCTGGTTTGTGCATCACGTAACTCAATTAAAGATTAATTTACTTGTCATGGCAAGATTTAATATATAAACATGCGCAACAACCCTAATCTTAAATTATGCATCACATAACTTGATTAAATTTATAATTACTCATCATGACACGAATTATTAATATTAATTGAAATTTCAAATTATTTCGTGAGTTGAGCATCTCATAACTCAAATAAGAGTTAAATTATTATCATGACACTAATTATTATTAATAATCGGGAATTTCTAATAATATCTTCAAGAAGCGTGGCAATTTGAGTAGATATTAAGTCATTCACATTAAATATGACCTAAGGCATGCAACTAGGTTTCCATTGACATTTTCATGTCATCGTCATTTATTTGAAATCGTGAATCCAGTAAAGTACTAAAATTTACAACGCTCGAGTTTATACTTAAATCGTACAGCTACTGGTAGTGTGCTACCGTTTTTTACTTTTTAACTGAGAAAATTAGGTTTTGATCAACCATATAATTCCACTAATCCAAATCCATACAAATCGATTAAATAATTTGGGTCAGGCAAACTTGAATAAGAAAATGTTTAATTTAACTTCAGGCGACACCGACACTGCACGGCTCCGAGATATACGCTAACTGCAACAAACACAGATTGAACCTAAATTATATGTTTCATGGAGTTAAATCCTGCTTTGGGGATTGAGATTCTACTCACAGCCATTCGGGATGTCCAACTTCCTCTAGAAACACATCCATTTTCGGGTATACACACGTCGTCTTCTACCTCTAGCTTGCCCTGGATTCTAACATGCTTCACGCACATCACGCACAGATGAAGGGGAGGCTCGGTTGGGTGCCTAATCATTGCTGGGAGCTACGGAATCCTTCTTAGACCTCACGGACGAGCTCGGTGGTGCCGCTGGGTCGTCTTCCTTCTTGGTTAAGCCCTGGGATATAGCCTGCTGCAAACAGCAGCTTCCTCACGCACGCATAGGTTGGAAGGACCTAGGTTGGGTGCTGCTCGCAAGCTAGATGGCGGCGGAATTAGGTCTAGGCCTCAAGGCCGTAGCTCAAGGGCACCGTTGGAGGTGCTATCTGCACCCAAAGGGGCGCCTAGCTGCTACTGCAACTACTGGCCGCCGGCCGCCCAAGCTGCTAGGGCCGCAGGTGGCTGGGAGCGCCACTAGGGCGAGGTAGAGAGGAAGGAAAGGTAGAGGAATGGAGGAGGAAGGACGGACAAAGGTCGATTGCTGGTTATTTCTCCCAAAATCGCCCTCACGCGCCTCCCCTCTACTGCTCACGGTCGGACGCTTCTATCGGTTGCCTGGTTCGTTGCTCGGTTGGGGAAGAAAGGAAAAAGAAAGAAAAAAAAAGGCCAAAAACTGGAAAAATTGCATAGTTAACCCCAGAACTTGAAACCCTCATATCTTTCGCCTTGTAGGTCCAAATCAAATGATTCTTTTTGCAAAACTTCAAGAACGGAATCCATTACAACCTCAAAACAAGAAATCATGATAATTAGACTGTAACACTAGGTCAAAGCACTAATTGCATCTTGAGCACTTAACTTAACTTATTCAACTTGATGATGTACTAAGTGTTGTGCTTACTTAACTTAATCATCTTAATGATGCTGTGATCATTGAACTTACTAGTTAACTTTGGAATGGGTCAAAACAATCTCCCTCCCTTATAAGAATTTCATCCTGAAATTCCTAAAAGAGAAAAGGAAACTTGTTACGCATCTCAGACTCAAGCTCCCACGTGGCTTCCTCTAGGTTATGCTTCCTCCACAAAACTTTTACTAATGGTATCTCGCGATTCTTGAGCTTCGTGATCCTATGATCAACTATTTGTACTGGTCCTTCAATGTAGGACACATCTGTTCTGAGTTGTACAGGTTCTGGGTCCACTATTTTCTCTATACCAGGATAACACTTCTTCAGCATCGATACATGAAACACATCACATAAATTAGCCAACTCAGATGGAAAATACAACATGTAGGCTACAGGTCCAATCCTCTCAATGACAGGATATGGGCCCATAAACCTAGGAGTCAGTTTGCCTCTCTTGCCAAACCTCAACACTCCTTTCCATGGTAAAACTTTCAGATACACTTCATCACAACCTCTAGGTGTCTTGAGAAACCCTACCACAAAATCCATTATGATATGTTCCCACTTCCACTCTGGTATAGGAAGAGATTGCAAGGTACCTGTAGGTTTATAATTCTCAGCCTTAACCTACTGGCACACACTACATCTAGCTACGTACTCAGCTACATCCTTTTTCATACCTGACCACCAGTACAACTCCTTGAGATTCATGTAAATCTTAGTGTTGCCTGGATGCATAGAGTACATCGATGCATGTGCTTCCTCAAGAATATGTTCTTTCAAATCACTGTCTCCAGGTACACACAACCTATCATGCAGATACAACAAACCATCATCTAAAAACCTAAACTATGGTCTCTTTCCCTCTGTCATATCCTGCATGATTTATCATAACTTGCTATCACTCTGCTGAAGTTCCTTAATCTGATCATAAAAGGTAGGCTTGACTTGCATCTGTGCAATCAAACTACTCTGCTCTGTCACCCCTAAGTCTAAGTTCAACTTCCGCATTTCTACTAGCAGGTCTCTCTTGAAACATGCCATAGAGAATGCATCAGCTGTTGAACTTGACTTCCTGCTGAGGGCATCTGCTAATACATTCACCTTACCAGGATGATAATCTATCATCACATCATAATTCTTGATCAATTATAACCATCTCCGATGTCTAAGATTTAGATCCTTCTGGGTGAAAATATATTTCAAACTTTTATGATCTGTAAACACCTGACATGCCTCGCCATAAAGATAGTGACGTCATGTCTTAAGAGCATGAACTACAGTAACTAACTCCAAATCATGTGTCGGGTAATTCTCCTCATTATTCTTAAGCTATCTAGATGCATAAGCTACTACCTTGTCTTCCTGCATCCACACACAACCTAAACCTCTCTTGGAAGCATCACAAAACGTTGTGTAACATTTATCTACCTCAGGCAGGATCAACACTGGTGTTGTAGTCAACTTCTTCTTCAAAATCTGAAAACTCTTCTCACAGTTGTCTAACTAGAAAAATGGTGCATTATTTCTCGTTAAGTGTGTCAGAGGTGACGCTACAACACTGAAGTTCGGGATGAACCTCCTATAGTAACCTTCCAATCCTAAGAAGCATATGATCTCAGTAGGAGGTTTATGTTTCTCCCACTGTAGAACAGACTTGAATTTCTTAGGGTCAACACTTACTCCATCTCCTGAGATGACATGCCTAAGAAAAGACACCTCAGCTAACCATTACTCACACTTGCTGAACTTAGCATATAACTGGTGTTGTCTCAACAACTATAAAGCTATCCTCAGATGGTGCTCATGCTACTCATCATCTATGGAATAGATCAAAATGTCATCTATGAAAACCACTATGAACTTATCTAAGAACGGCTTGAAAATCGGATTCATCATGTCCATGAAAGTTGTTGGGGCGTTAGTCAGTCCAAACGACATGACCAAAAACTCATAATACTCGTATCTTGTTCTGAAAGCCGACTTAAGAATATCTGAAACCTTTATCATCAACTGATGATATCCAGATCTAAAGTCTATCATAGAAAAGATCGTCGTTCCACACAATTGATCAAACAAGTCATCTATCCTTGGCAACGAGTACTTATTCTTGATGGTGATCTTATTCAATTGTTTGTAGTCTATACATAGCCTCATAGTACTGTCTTTCTTTTTCACAAACAAGACTGGAGCTCCCCATGGTGAAGAACTAGGTCAAATGAAACCCTTATCCAGTAATTCATGTAACTGGATCTTGAGTTCCTTCAACTCTACAGGTGCCATTCTGTAGGCTGGTAGCACTATAGGTTGACTACCTGGAAACACTTGGATCTCAAAGTCTATCTCTCTTTTAGGAGGTAGACCTGGCAACTCATCTGGGAACTCACAGACCACTGGAACATCCCATAGACTGATTGTTCTCTTCTCTGCTCTCGTATCTACCACATGTGCCAAGAATGCCTCACAACCTTTCTGCAACATCTTATCAGCTACAACAGCTGATATGATACACGTAGGCAAAACCTTCCTGTCTCCAAAAAAGACACAAGAAAATCCACCTTGTTGAAAGATAGCTCCTTCCAACAGTCGAGCTGAACTCGGTATGTCTCTAGGCAATCCATACCCAAGATAATTTTAAAAGAGTTAATATCTAGGGGTATAAGATTAACCGCAATGGTGTAACCACCAAAAGTCAACAAATATCCGGGACAAAACTCTATCAACACTGTCGGTTCACCTAACGGAACCCTCAACAACTACTCAATTGGTAACTCCTGGGTTAATAGGTTAAGCTCACAAGCTAAAGAACATTGTATAAATGAGTAAGTAGCACCCAGATCTATCAAAACTGTAACTGAAATGCTATTAAAGAGAAGCATTTCTCCTGTAATCACTCGGGAAGAAACAATAGCTTCTTGTGGTGTTAAAGAGAAGAAGCATCTGAAAGCGCTTCCTCTCCCACGATGACCTCATTGTCCTTCCCTAGCACTGGGTGAAGCACTACCTTGGGAACCTAAGGCTATAGAGGAACTTGTTCCTCCAGCTGGAGCCTGTCTCGGAACATTCTGGTACTGTGACTGGGAACCCTGTGATGCTGACTGTTGTAACTGGGGGCAAATCCTCTTGAAATGTCCCATCTGTCCACATTGATGACATCCTTGAAACCCTATTCCCAAACACTGTCCTGAGTGTGGTCTTCCATAGATATCACATGCTTGCGTCTCTCGCCTCGGTGGACCGGTCACTGAAACCGATGATCCAGATGACCTAGTTGGAGGTGTCCATGTAGACTGTGTACTCCATCTACCGGAGTTAGGTCTTCCTCCACTTGATGAAAAACTAGATCCTTGTCTACCAAAACAACCAAGTCCTCATCCTATCTTTGAAAAGAAACCACCACCTCCTCTATATCCACCACTGCTTTGTCCCCTTCTAATAAAATCTCTAGATCTTTTCTTACTCTCAGACTGCTTATCAGCATTAACTGACTCTTCTACTCATCTCACTGCTTCCACAAATTCCCCAAAATTTTCTCTATCTCTCCGACCAATAGCTGATATGTTGTGTCTAATCTCTGATCTTAATCCTTCTTAAAATCTTCTGCACTTTTCTACATCATTAGGAACAAGTTGCAGACAAAAATTCACCAACCTTGTGAAATATGCCTCCTATTCACCAATTGTCATACTTCATTGTCTGATATTCTGCAGTTGTCTTATTTTCTCACTCAAAAAAGTAGGTGGGTAGTACTTAAGATGGAATTCGTCAAAGAAATCCTTCCAAGTCAGTACCATGTCCCTCCTTTTATCTTCCACTCCACGCCACCAGAGCTCTGCATCACCTTTAAGCAAATAAACTGCGTGATTGATTTGTCTTTCCTCAGATAGCTCCATCAGACGGAACACTTTCTCTAACTATCTCAGCCATTCATCTGCCACTACAAGGTCTATAGTTCCACTGAACTCAGTGCCTCCAAGCTTCTTAAACAACTCATAGGACCTCATGAGGTCCTTGCTGCTCGAGGTAGAATGTCGCCTCTCCATCTTATACTTTTCTCTGTTCTCAAGAAACATTTTGTACATCCTTGATGCCTCATCCACATCATCTCCACCACCTGGACCCATCACCTAAGGATCAGGTCCAATGTGGCTCTCAGCTTGGTCCTCATGACCACGTCCTCTTCCTGCCATCTGCAATAATATAACAGAACACTTCCTGTTAGAAAATTGCAGATAGAAGGAAAACACCCTAATCCTGATCCTATTGGTCTCTTATCGTCCCCTGACCTTGACTTTGAGTAACTACATACTCAAACCTATGCTCTGATACCAAATTAGTTAACACACCCTGACCCCACAATTACCACTAATCATGAGATTAGGGCGTGACAATGAGAATTACACTTAACACAAAAACACCCTTAACTTTCTCTTTTCTTAATCACTTAAAATTTACTTAAAGGAAGTCTTATAACTTGAATAACATCGAATCTTACTAAACTGTGGAAGCAACTTACTATTTACCTTACTTGGAAGAAAACCAAACTTACTTGACATATTACATTGTTCATGCATAATGTAAACCCAAACTGATAACTGAAATCTAATCTACATATTACATTACATTCTCTCTCTACCACACCTCATGCCCAAGGACCAAGGGGAAAGGACTAAGAGACCTCTATCTAACTACAAACAACCTTCTAAGTACTTGGGTGATACGATCATTCAGCTTCTCGTGCTGACGCTGACCTGAAAAATGTTTCAATAGGTTGGTGAGCTACTGGCTCAGTGAATAGAATTTCACCCAACCATCACAGATAACTCATTTATATTTATTAATTGGAATAAAATTCAAGATAATACTATACTGAGCAGATCTAAGCACTATAATTTAAACAACAGGAGATATCAACATTTCATTAAGATAACAATTGATGCAAAGCTGTAGATACAATTAATTAATAGAAAATAATAAAAATCAATTTAAAGAATAATTGTTGCGAAACTAACTCAGACCTTTTTTAACTCTTTAACTAACTCTGTGAACCAATATGAACATATTTTATTTTATTCCCTGATCATATGCAGTGTACTCTACATATGAAGACTCGTAGCGAACTACAATCTCACCGTACAAGACTTAGCCGACACCCCAGGATAGCTAAGTCTGACTGTTGTCCTGGTCTGCTACAGGAAAACTGGCTCTTTGGCCTTGGCACTCCTATGGTGCCATAAACTGGACTCCTCCTCTAGGCAGAGTACACAGGAGGAGGGTCTGAGACGCTTTGTGGGCCTCAACTTGGTACACTCTATGGGTACCTCTGGGTTACCACAGGGACGTCTGATTCATGTTGGGTAACCTATCTTCTCTTAGGAGACATCATCAAGGGCTTCGTCTCCCCGCACGCTCTGTGGGTGCATTCCGACCCACGTATAATGGACGCTTCCAGGGTTAGGTCGTTTCATCCCTAAGTTGCAGACTTCTCAAAGGGATTCTATGGTGTCAGGGCCCTTAATCTGATATTTATTATTCTAGAAAAGCTCTTACTACATTGCATCTCTCTCTTACGTATTCTTGGCTTTGGTATCTCTATGGTATCGAGTCTATTTATCTGAAACTTATAAATACAACATGTATATCATTTGTAACATGGCAGTGCAATATGCTCAAACACTGTAATTTACTGAGAAATCAACATATTGTACTTGCAAGCAGATTTTAAAAAATAGAATACTTGTCAACTTGGCACCTATACACTAAATCATGCAATTGGACCTCTTAATGCACTAATAAGAGTAAATTACTCGACATATGAGAAATCATCAGTAGCATCTGTAGATTATCTAAAATTCCTCGAAAAATGTGCACATTAACCCTAGTCGTGGTTTGTGAATCACATAACTCAATTAAAGATTAATTTACTTGTCATGGCAAGATTTAATATATAAACGTGTGCAACAACCCTAATCTTAAATTATGCATCACATAACTTGATTAAATTTATAATTACTCATCATGACATGAATTATTAATATTAATTGAAATTTCAAATGATTTCTTGAGTTGAGAATCTCATAACTCAAATAAGAGTTAAATTATTATCATGGCACAAATTATTATTAATAATCGAGAATTTCTAATAATATCTTCGAGAAGTGTGTCAATTTGAGTAGATATTAAATCATTCACATTAAATATGACCTAAGGCGTGCAACTAGGTTTCCATTGACATTTCCATGTCATCATTGTTTCTTTGAAATCATGCATCTAGTAAAGTAATACAATTTGCAACGCCCGGGTTTATACCCAAATCGTACAACTATTGGTAGTGTGCTACCGTTTTTCACTTTTAAATGAGCAAATTAGGTTTTGATCAACCATATAATTCCACTAATCCAAATCCATACAAATTGATTAAATAATTTGGGTCGGGCAAACTTAAATATGAAAACGTGCAATTTAATGTCAGGCGATGCCGACACTGCACATCACCTGAATATACACTATTAATTGCGACAAACACAGATCAAACCTAAATTATCCATTTCATGGAGTTAAATCATGCTTTGGGGAGTGAGATTCTACTCACAGTAATCCGGGATGTCCGAATTCATCTGGAAACATGTCCAGAGGGTAGTTTCTAGGTATATGCAGGTCGTCTTCTACCTCTAGCTTGCCCTGGATTCAATCTGCTTCACGCACAGATGAAGTGGAGGCTCGGTTGGGTGCTTAATCATTGCTGGGAGCTGTGGAATCCTTCTTAGACCTCACGGCTGAGCTTGATGGCACCGCTGGGTCGTCTTCCTTCTTGGTTCAGCCCTGGGATTTAGCCTGCTGCAAACAGCAGCTTCCTCATGCACGCATAGGTTGGAAGGACCTAGGTTGGGTGCTGCTCGCGGGCTAGATGGCAGCGGAATCAGGTCTAGGCCTTAAGGCCGGAGCTCAAGGGCACCGTTGGAGGTGCTAGCTGCGCCCAAAGGGGCACCTAGCTGCTGTTGTAGCTACTGGACGCCAGCCGCCCAAGCTTCTAGGGCCGCAGGTGGCTGGGAGCACCTCTAGGGTGAGGTAGAGAGGAAGGAAAGGTAGAGGAATGGAGGAGGAAGGATGGACGAAGGTCAATTGCTGGTTATTTCTCCCTAAATCGCCCTCACACTCCTCCCCTCTACTGCTCACGATCGACCGCTTCTGTCGGTTGCTTGGTTCATTGCTCGGTTGGGGAAGAAAGGAGATAAGGGAGAAAGGAAAAAGAAAGGAATAAAAGACCAAAAACTGGAAAAATTGCATAGTTAACCCTAGAACTTGAAACCCTCATATATTTTGCCTCGTAGGTCCAAATCGAATGATTCTTTTTGCAAAACTTCAAGCACGGAATCCACTACAACCTCAAAGTGAGAAATTATGTTAATTAGACTGTAATACTAGATCAAAGAACTAATTACATCTTGAGCACTTAACTTATTCAACTTGATGATTCACTAAGCGATGTGCTTACTTAACTTAATCATCTTAATGATGTTGTGATCATTGAACTTACTAGTTAACTTTGGAATGGGTCATAACACCATAGCAGAGAGTTCTAGTCTTTGTGAAGTTCTTATTGTCAAGGAATTCAAGGATGTGTTTCCTGAGGAAGTTCCAGATGTTCCTCCACCCCAAGAGATCAATTTCGAGATTAATCTAATTCTGGGTATGCAACCCATAGCCTAAACACCTTATAGGATGGCACCAGCTGAGATGGCAGAACTTAAGAAACAATTATAGGAGTTGCTTGAGAAAGGTTTCATTCGATCGAGTACTTCACCTTGGGCTGCTCCAGTTCTTTTTGCTAAAAAGAAAGATGGGTCTATGAGATCAAGAAAGTCCAATTTACACATCAACCCTACATTTTAGATAAAAGTAATTAAGAAAGATGTAGGGTTGACCACATTTTAGGGTGATAGTCAACCCTACATTTATAATGTGATAAAAGTACAATTTCTTTTTAGCAAAAGGCATGAGAGAAAAGCATATTGGCTAATGATTGTAAGGCCCCAATTCTTGACTGGATGTTACAATTATCATCTTTCTTTTTAGATCAAGAAAGTTCAGTTCGTTTGAAACACCATATTCAAACTTTTCTTGCCCGGACCTGAGAGTACAGGGATGACTCTAGGACCCACTAGACATTGAATCAACTTTCTCAAAGATTCATTACTATAGCTCATCTTTGCTGCAACAAGTTTGTTTTCATCACTATCGATTACCAAAAAAATGTGGCGAACTACAAGGGTGAGACCCAGTCCCAGCAAGAGATATAACCTCCAATAAAGTTTATTGATTACAACATTTTTAAGTAATTAAATAGTTAAGCAATTTAATCAGATATAACAAATAAGATCAGAGATACTAATGATTAACAAAATACATAAAGGAGAAGATAATAACTATCATCATTAGCCAGACTATCATCCTTTATCTTGTTGACAATATAAGCAATTCAGTACCATATGCATATCTAGCATCATGAGCAAGTCTAGTAACATAGCATAGTTAACAACATGAGCATGTCTGATTGGTTTAACATATCAACATCATAAGAAGAGCTAACAACATAAGCACAACTATCTGAATAAGCATGAATAGAAGTGTATGCATCTCTAGTTACAAAGGCATGGCTAGCATGCTAAACATAAATAACAACATGAGATAGCTAGCATCATGATTAGAATCAGCAGTAGCAGTATAGTGATCAACATAATCATAGATACTATATGTATGCATCTACAATCTTAGGCATATCCACAACATAAGTATATCTTCTATCTCTTAATTGCACTAAGCATCATCTTTATGTAAATATAACAAACAAGGGTTATTCTCTAATGTGAAACATTGTGTATAACCCTAAACAAATATGCTACATGGCTATATTACATCTTTTATTATGCCCTGGGGAATTTGAATCATACCATTCAACATCCAACCGGCCTCTGCAAAGGGCTATTCGGTTCCGTATAAGATCTAGGAGTGCTGGTATCCTAAGATCTCTTCCACTTGGTCAGTATGAGTAAAAAGGTAGTGACATATCAGTCAAAGCTGCCACCACTGTGACATATAGTCAAGCTGGTAACCACTAGTCTGCCCTTGGTACAGGTCATGGCACTATAAACTAGGGTATACAAACCCAATCACTGAGGTGCAATCGCAGTTGTCCTCTAATCACATCATGTTATAATCATCGAGACACGACCGCAGCCGTTCTCAATCACATCAGATGTATGAGGCATGACCATAGCCAACCTCCACAATCTGCATTGTTCATGGATGTTACAATTATCAACCCCTAAAAAGGATTTCATCCCCGAAATATCAAGAGAAAAAAGAAGAGTACTTCCTCCTCATCTCTTCCTCTAGTTCCCATGTGGCTTCTTTAAAGCCACAATGATGTCAGGGAACTTTCACAAGAACTATGTATTTCTTCTTCAACTTCTTAACTCTTCTATCAAGAATCATCATAGGACCTTCCACATAGGATATATCTTCATTCAATTCAACCTCTACAGGTTGCAACACCATCTCTGTATCGGGATGACATTTGCTCATTATAGATATATGAAACATTGGATGTAATTTGTATAGCTTAGGTGGCAATTCCAACCTATAAGCTACCTTTCCAATCTGTGTTGTCACTGGTAAGGTCCCATAAATCTAGGATCTAACTTACCCTTCTTCCCAAATTTGAGAACACCTTTCCAAGGAGAGACCTTGAGATATACTCTGTCTCCAACTTGGAATTCTAAAGGCATATGGCATTTATCGACATAAGACTTCTATCTATCTTGTGCAGCCTTCAATTTTTGTTGTATTACTTTAGTCTTTTCAGTTGTTTGTTGCACTAACTCAGGACCCAAATGTTGGTACTCTCCTGTCTCAAACCAACATAACATAGATCTACAATGTCTACCATATAATTCTTCATATGGTGCCATATCAATACTAGCTTGATAACTATTGTTGTAGGCAATATTAAACTCAAGTGTAAGTCCCGACTTCCCACAAACTGAAGAACACATGCTCTAAGCAAGTCCTCCAAAGTCTGTATAGTCCTTTCAGACTACCCATCTGTCTGAGGGTGAAAAGATGTACTAAGCTTCAACTACGTACCCAAAGCTTTATGTAGTCATTCCCAGAAACAACTTGTAAACTAGGGACCTCTATCAGATACAATTGTAGCTGGAACTCCATGCAATCACACTATATCATCTATAGATCTATGCAAGTTTCTCAGCAGTATAGGTTGTTTTGACAGGAAGAAAATGTGTTGTCTTAGTCAACCTATCAACTATCACCCAAATGGAATCATGACTTTTGGTTGTCCTAGGTAGACCAACCACAAAGTCCATTATCACATGATCCCATTTCCACTGAGGTATAGGTAATGGTTGTAACAGACCTATAGGCTTCTGGTATTCTGCTTTAACCTGCTGACACACCGGACGCTGCATAACAAACTCAGCTACATCTTTCTTCAAACCAGGCTACCAATACATATCTTTTAAGTTATGATATATTTTAGTGCTCCTTGGATGCATTGCATACATGGATGAGTGAGCTTCCTCCATAACTAACTTTCTTAAGTTACTAACATCAGGAACTACCATCCTACCATGGTAACAGACTATCCCATCTGTTGACTCGTAGAAATCATCATGTTTCTCACTGCCCAACTCTGACCTAATCTGTTGAATCACAATATCATCCTGTTGTGCCTCTTTGATCTTTTCTTTCAAAGTAGGTTTCACATGCATCTCAGCTAACAATCTGGCTAACAAATATACTTCTAACTGCACATTCATTTGTTTCAAAGAGACAAGCATATCCCGCTTACAGCACACTAAAGAATTCAGTTGTGCTTTATCTGTGGGTGTAGATGAGGACTTCATACTGAGTGCATCTGCCACTACATTGGCTTTTCCTAGATGATAATCAATTGTACAATCGTAGTCCTCGATTAATTTCATCCAACACCATTGTCTCATATTCAACTCGTGTTGTGAGAAAATGTATTTTAAGTTTTATGATCTGTGAAGATCTGACACATTTCTCCATAGAGATAATGTCTCTAGATTTTTAACGTGTGAACCACTGCAGCTAATTCTAAATCATGCGTCGGATAATTATCCTCGTGTTTCTTGAGCTATCGAGAAGCAAAAGAAACTACATGATCACTCTGCATCAACACACAACCTAGACCATTCTTAGAAGCGTCATAGAAAATAATGCATCCCTTTCCCTGCTCAGGTAGAACTAACACAGGTGCACTAGACAACCTTTCTTTCAACAACTAGAAAGAATGCTGACACTTGTCACTCCAGACAAAAGGAACTTCCTTCCTGGTCAACATGGTTAGGGGTAATGCTACAGAACTGAAGTCTCTAATAAACCTTATGTAGTAAACTACCAAACCTAGGAAACTACGAATCTCAGTTGGTGTCTTGGGCTATTTTTATTCCACAACAGACTCTACTTTCTTAGGATCAACATGAATACCTGAAGCAGATATAACGTGTCCAAGAAAAGATACTTATGAGAACCAGAATTTGCACTTACTAAACTTAGCATATAACTTGTGATGTCTCAACAAAGTTAAAGCTTGATGAAGGTGTTGTTCATGTTGTTGACCATCTCTACAGTATATCAAGATGTCGTCTATGAAAACCACTACAAACTGATTAAGGAATGGCCGAAAGATTCTATTCATTAACTCCATGAATGCAGCTGGTGCATTAGTTAGTCCAAATGGCATAACTACAAAGTCATAATGACCATACCTTGTCCTAAAGACTGACTTAGGTATGTCACTCTCCTTGATATGTAACTGATGGTCTTAGATCTATCTTAGAGAACATTGTTGCACCACGCAACAGGTCAAACAGATCATCTATCATTGGCAGAGGATATTTTTTCTTAATAGTCACCTTGTTAAGTTGTCTATAGTCTATGCATAATCTCATAGACCCATCTTTCTTTTTAGCAAAAATAACTTAACAGACGACGAGCAGATCATACGGTTTGAGAAGGGTCTGAGGGCAGAGTTGACAACACATGTGGCTGCTTTGGAGAATCGGGAGCAGTTTGCCACGTTCATGGAGTCCGTCCGCAGGATTGAACGGTCAGTCAGGAAGAAGAGAGAATCCATGACTAAGAAGAGGCCTGCTCAGTTTCTATGGCAGAGGTCTGGTGGCTTTAAGAAGCCAAGGTTTTCAACACCTTATGGGTTAAGAGGTTCTAGTGCACCGTCACAGTGGTCCCCGAGTAAGGGAAGAGGATATGGTTCTTCGCCATCTAAGGAACATAGTACAGCTTCAGTGGAAGTGATAGGGCCATTTAGGCCATAACATCGAGACCAGTCATGTCATCTTTGTGGTCAGATCGAGCATTGGAGGTCAAATTGCCCAAGGAAAGATGTTGAAGTAGCACAACCACCGAGGCAGAATCAGCAAGGGTGGGTTAGACAGCAACCCAGTGGTAGCAGAGGGTGAGGATGCGGTCAAGCGTCGCAAGTAGGATCGTCTGCCCAAGGAAGCAGAGGACGTGGACAGCAAGCAATGGCTCGATTCTACACTATGAGTCATCCGGAGGCGATAGTCAACCCGCGCGTTGTGGCAGGTCAGAAGGAGTTATTTCATTCTAATTTGTCTTCTTCTTGATTTATATATGTTTTGGTTGACTCGGGTGCTACACACTCTTTTATCGCACGAACTATGCTTAAAAATTGTCTTTTACGTATTAGCTGTAAGAGAGATAGCATGTTGCTAGAAACCCCTCTTGATGGTCCCTCGATGCTTCGAGAGGAGTGCCCATCTTGTGTTCTATCTTTTTCGGGACA
The DNA here is from genome assembly GCA_963693085.1 of Alisma plantago-aquatica. Lineage (NCBI taxonomy): Eukaryota > Viridiplantae > Streptophyta > Magnoliopsida > Alismatales > Alismataceae > Alisma > Alisma plantago-aquatica. The sequence goes on along the minus strand of OY856413.1, from coordinate 640,118,347 downwards.
CAATATACAAGTGGATCTTATACCACTTGAGATGCATGGATTCGATGTGATCCTTGGGATGGATACCTTACAAAAGTATAAGGTTGTGTTGGACTATGGTTCTAAGCAGGCAGTGTTTGATGATGGTGGGGAGAAGTGGATCTTCTAAGGTGATAAGAAGATTCTTCTGACGTGCTTAGTGTCAGCGATGGTGGCAGAGAAATTGCTACGGCAAGGGTGTAAGGCGTTCTTAGCTCACATTGTGGATACCAAGGCAAAGGGTCCTAGCCTTTTGGAGGTGCTTGTTGTATGAGAGTTTGTGGACTTGTTTCCAGATGAGTTCCCCGGTGTTCCCCCACCTCGAGAGATTGATTTTGAGATCAATCTGGTGCTAGGAACACATCCAGTTGCTCAGACACCATACATGATGGCTCCAGTCGAGATGGTAGAACTGAAGTAGAAGTTACAGGAGTTGTTAAATAAAGGTTTCATCAGACCGAGCACATCACCGTGGGGTGCTCCAGTCCTGTTCGTAAAGAAGAAGGACGGGTCGATGCGGCTGTGTATAGATTATCGGCAGTTGAACAAAGTCATGATCAAGAATAAGTACTCGTTGCCGAGGATAGATGATATGTTTGATTAGTTGTGTGGTGCTACAATGTTCTCAAAGATAGATCTACGGTCTGGATATCATCAGTTGAGGATTAAGGATGAGGACATACCAAAGTCAGAATTTCGGATGAGGTATGGTCACTTTGAGTTTATGGTTATGTCGTTTGGGCTAACCAATGCGCCTGTTGCTTTCATAGATCTGATGAACTGGGTATTCTGTCCGTTTCTAGATCAGGTTGTTGTAGTTTTTATAGATGACATCCTGATCTATAGTCAGGATAGTCAATAGTATGAACAACATCTTTGACAAGTGTTGACTCTTCTTTGCCAACATCAGTTGTATGCCAAGTTTAGTAAGTGTGAGTTTTGGTTGAAAGAAGTGACTTTCTTGGGTCATGTGATGTCTGCAAAAGGAGTTAGAGTGGACCCTAAGAAGGCGGAGTCAGTTACAGATTGGGAACAACCGAAGACGCCAATAGAAGTTCGTAGTTTTCTGGGTTTAGCAGGATACTACCGTAAGTTTATAAGGAACTTCAGTATAATCGTGTTACCGTTAACAAAGTTGACCAGGAAGGGTGTACCCTTTGTTTGGGATGATTGTTGTCAGCAAGCTTTCCAAAGCTTGAAGGAGAAGTTGACTAGTGCTCCAGTGTTGGTGATGCTAGAGCCTGGGAAGGGCTATGTTGTTTTCTGCGATGCTTCCAAGAAAGGCTTAGGATGTGTGCTAATGCATGAGGATCATGTGGTTTCTTTTGCTTCATGATAGCTTAAGAAACATGAGGAGAACTATCCGACACATGATCTGGAGCTGGCAGCGGTGGCCCATGTGTTAAAGATTTGGAGACACTAACTTTATGGGGAAGTGTGCCAGATCTTTATAGATCATAAGAATTTGAAGTACATCTTCTCACATAGTGAGCTGAACATGCGACAGCGTTGCTGGATGGAGCTGATCAATGATTATGATTGTACCATTCAGTATTATCCTGGTAAGGTGAACGCGGTAGCTGATGCTCTTAGCAAAAAGTCTCCTTCTTCCCGCTCTATGAACAAGGCACAGTTGAGTTCCTTGGTATGCCATAGGCGGGATATACTTGTCTCTTTATGGCAGATGAATGTACATATGGAAGTCTCCTTGTTGGAAGGATTGTTGGCACAGATGCAAGTAAAGCCTACGTTGAGACAACAGATCAAAGTCGCACAGTAGGCAGATGCTTTAGTTCAGTTGATAAGATCAGAGTTTGGCAGCAAAAAGCGTGATGGGTTCCATGAGTCCGAGGATGGACTAGTTTGCTATCATGATAGGATGGTGGTCCCCGATGTTGATGTTTTGAGGAGGTTAGTGCTCGAGGAAGCACACACATCGATGTATGCCATGCATCCAGGTGTCACCAAGATGTATCGTAATCTAAAGGACTTGTATTGGTGGCCTAGCTTGAAGAGAGATGTAGTCGAGTTTGTGGCTAGGTGTGTGGTATGCCAGCAAGTTAAGGCTGAGCATCAGAAGTCGACAGGTACGTTGCAACCCCTGCCGATACCATAGTGGAAATGGGATCATATAACCATGGATTTCGTAGTTGGTCTGCTAAGGACAACTAATAATCATGATTCCATTTGGGTGATAGTGGATAGATTGACAAAGTCTGCTAATTTCATACCTATGAAGACAACATATACAGCAGAGAAGCTTGCTCAGGTGTATTTGGATGAGATAGTGTGTTTGCATGGTGTACCTGCAATGATAGTCTTTGATAGAGGACCCCAGTTCACGAGTCATTTTTGGGAACAGTTACATAAAGCATTGGGAATGTAGTTGATATTCAGTACCATTTTCCACCCACAGACAAATGGACAGTCTGAAAGGACTATTCAGACTTTAGAGGATCTTCTCCGAGCTTGTGTTTTGCAGTTCTTAGGCAGTTGGGACGTGCATCTCAGTTTGATAGAGTTCGCCTACAACAATAGTTACCAGTGGAGCATCAACATGGCTCCTTATGAGGATCTATATCGCAGGAAGTGAAGATCTCCTCTATGTTGGTATGAGTCTGGTGAGTATCAGCTTTTGGGTCCTGAGTTAGTGCAGCAGACCAGAGTAATACAATAAAAGTTGAAAGTGGCACAGGACAAACAGAAGTCGTACGCAGATAATCACTGACGACCTATAGAGTTCCAAGTGGGAGACAACGTGTATCTCAAGGTCTCACCATGGAAGGGCATGATGAGGTTTGGCCGGAAAGGCAAACTGACACCCAGGTTTATGGGGCCATACCCGGTAATAGCACGTGTTGGCAAGGTAGCTTATAAGTTAGAGTTGCCGCCAAAGTTGCACAGGTTACATCCGGTGTTCCATGTCAGCATGCTGAAGAAAAGTCATCCAGAGACAGGGATAGTTTTATAGCCAGTTGAGGTTGAGCTCGATGAAGATGTGACCTACGAGGAAGGTCCAGTGATGATCCTTGACAGAAAATTAAAGAAGCTGAAAAGGAAGGATCTGGTTCTTGTGAAAGTTCTTTGGCATCATAGTGGCATTGAGGAAGCCACCTGGGAGCTTGAGGAAGAGATGAGGAGGAATTATCCCTCGCTTTTCCCTTTGGATTTTGAGGACAAAATCCCTTTGTAGGGGTTTATGGCTTGTAAGGACCTTGTCCTCTGTTTTGGGCTTATCCTGTTTGTTTTGCCTAAACCTTGTCTGTAGTTGCTTGCTAATCACCTCTAGTGGTGATTAAGGTTGTTGGTGCTTTGTTGATAGTTGGAGGTGCCACTTGCAAATAACCCAAGTCTAGGGTTGATGATCTACTTTGCCACCTTGAGAGGTTTTTTTCTCTCTCTTTGCTTCCTCTAGTGTTGAAAGGAAGGGTTGGGCTCGTTGCTTAAGTTGCCTTGGGCTTGGTTGAACCTTGTTGGGCCTTGTTTTGCCTTGTTTGGGCCTTTCCTTGCCTTGATGGACCTTGTATCAGGCAAGGGTGTGTTTGGGAGCCTTGTGTTGGCCATGGTTGTGTCGGCCATGAGGCTGTGTCAGGTAAGAGAGAGTATCACCCATGTGGTTGTGTCGTCCTTTGACCATCCTTGACCTTTGGCTTCATTTGTGTCACCACCCTTGTGGACACTTGGTGCATGATGCTTGCATGTGGCAATTGCCTTGGACATGTGTATGGGGCGAGATAAGGAGGTGGCATTGCCCATGGACAAGTGCCCCTAGGTGGGCGACACCTTGCCTTGTTTTCTCCTACACCCTCTTCTATATATGCCTCTCCTTTCTCTTGCTTAAGATCCCTTTAGTTGGTGTTGCTTCCTTTCCTTCCTTGGTGGGTGACACATCTCCTTTGTTAGTTGGTGGTGGATCCTCCTCCTTCTCCTTGGAGTCTTCTTCTTCCTCTAGTGGTGGCCAAGCCCTAGGGTGCATTGTTCTTCTTCTTATGGTAAGCATCTCCCCTCTTTCCTTAGCACCTTCTTCTTCTTCTTCTCTTTCTTGCTTGCTCTTCGGCCATGGTGGTTACAAGTTTTGTTTCTCTTCTTGAGGTGGCCGAAGGTGGTGCTTGAGCTTGGGAGCTTGGTGTTGGGATCTTGGAGCTTTCTTAAGGTGGGTTACATAACTCCTAACCCTAGCTATACTACTTCCTTTTCTTGTGCATGTTATGTTTCACCTTGATCGGCCATGTATCTTGTGGATATATGTTCATTTTGTTGGTGTGTTCTTGACCTTTGTGGTTGAACCATATGTATAGAGTTTCTTGGGAAAAACTCCTTTCTCTCCATTTGGTCTTGAAAAGTGAGTTCGGCACTAGTGGTATAGGCAACACTCCTCTCACTTGGTTCTTGAGAGGTGAGTCTATACTCTAGTTGCTTGGGCAACACTCTTCTCTCACCATGGATTAGAGAGGTGAGCCTTGGTTGGATGTTGACCTAGTAGAGGTTGGGAGCTTAGCTGATATGGAAATGATCTATCATGTTGCCCGAGATATGTGATGGAGGTTGTGCAAAACCCCTCTCTCTTGGTTGTTGAGAGGTGAACCAACTCTCTTGATATGTTAGGGTGTTGTGATGGTGATCTTGAGGTTAGTGATGACCGATCCGAGATGAACCTTTATGTCTTGCATGATACACCTTTGTGGTGATGTTTCCCGACACCCCTCACCTTGGGTTTATCTTTAGCCGATATGGTTATGTTTGGTTTGGTTGGCTTTGTGCCCGATATGACCATCTTGATCTTGTTGGTGACCTTGGGCGATATGCCACGACCGAGATGACCATTTCTCCTAGTAGGTTTTATTCCCTTGGCCGATATGGTGCTTAGTTGTTATCTCTGTAGGTGCCCATGTTTTGTGTCTTGGGTGACACATGTCGGTAGGGTTGCTGCCCGATACAGTGTTGAGTGGTGAAACCCTAGTGCTTGCCTTAGTGGTGGTCGATATGGTGTGCTTGATCTCGTTGGACGATAGGCCTTCTTGTGGTGCCTTTGTATCATTTGATGTCGTGAACATGTTGGGCGATACAGTGCTGGTTTTGGGCGCCATGATCTTGGCTGATATAATGATGAGTTGATGCCCGATACACATCTAGCTCAGTTGCACGGTATGTCTTCTTGACCCCAGCTGCTCGATGCATTCATGTTACCTTGGTTGCGACATCCCTTAGGCCTTGTTGACCAATACACTCTTGTGTTTGGCCGATAGATGTGGCTAAGTACCTTGGTTGACAGGCCTTTAGTGAGGGTTGTTACCCTACCCGATACCACATGTGGTAAGGGGTGCGCTACCCATCACAACTTTTAGCAAGGGTAACTAGTACCTTTAGTGAGGGTTATGCTTAACCTAGAAACCCTAGCTAGTGATGTGTTGTCATATAATCGCACATATGTTGTTGATATTATATGGATGATGGGTTGCGAACCAGTGCTATGCTTGATGCTTAAAGATAATGCTAGATCAGATAACAAGATACTTGTTTATGTTTATAAGATAAATGGCATAAGTGGATGCTTATGATTCGATAACCATAATGTAATTGATACAGTTGTATGCCTCAGATGATTATAATCATGACATGCACATCTACAACCCTAATGACATAATAATCAGTAAGATCTATGTCTGGTGATTTTAATTTATCTTTCTTGATGTGCATACTATCTATGCAGGTGTATCAGTTAAATTCATAGCCAGGTAAGAGCTATGAGATATATGATGATAATTCTTGTTGATGGGATAACATGCATCACTAGTATGATGAGATAGGTCTGAGGACCTGATGAGGGCTAAGTGCCTAGTGATGTGTTATCCTCTTGAGGATGAGATGAGGGGTTGTTATCCCAGGTAATGATGTAAAATGATGATGCCTTGAGAGGCAGTGGCTTCTGTGATGAGGGATTGAGATCCCATGATAATGTGATAATGACAGCATTAATGTAACTCAATGATGTTTATGTTTTACAACTTGGTTGCCTCAACAATCCACTTAAAATATACTAATTAATTACAGTGGAACATATCATGTAGTTTGCCCTGGCCATAGATCCATCATCATTAGTAGTTGGTGATGGTGAAACGGGTTCTCCTGCGAGTTAACCCAAAAGCGCATATTGTTGAATATGTGTGGTTGCTCCTAGCCAAAAATAGGAGGATTAGAGTGCAACTTCGGTTGTAGACTCCAGAGCATGATTTTAGGCCTGTGGCTCAATATGTTAGAGCATGGTGAACATGCCCATGGCTCAGAATGTGTGATAAGAAGAACATGATTGTGTTCATGGCTCAGAGCACGGTGATCATGCATGTGGCTCAGTTTCACTAGCGTCGATACCTATACCGAGGTGGGCTAGGCAGAGGGTAGCCTGACCTTGTGGCTGAGGCCACTTAATCATGAGACTGTGGTCCTACTTGTTTTGCACTCGTGCACTGACCACGAGGTGGTGAGGTCGTGGAGTCCGACTCTTCCATTGACCTTTTATGGCACCGGCTTGGGTTTTGCAACCGAAGGTCGGAATTGAGCGGTACAACTCACTTCCTCAGGGCATAATAATATGTAATCCAGCCGAATAGTACTTATTGCTTAAGGTAAAACACGAAACATTGGTTGAGGCCTTGCTTGTGTAGTTGATCTTGTTATACCTTGTAGTTGGTTATACATTCCTTATGTTATGTGGTAAGATCTTATAAATCTTGTCTTGTCAATCATGTTTCATAAAGAAAACCAGGTTATATGCCTCCCGGATATCCTGGTAAGTTTAATAATACAGTAAGACCTGCTCAGTATGTTGCTCATATAATCTGCTTATACTAGTTACCTGTTTTACCTACTTTAGCCTTCTTTGGAGTTTTATAGTTTCGGCGGGGAGTTATGTTTCTCATTGGGACTGTGTGTCTCACCCTGTTGGTTTACAACCTTTTTAGGTGGTCGCGCCAGACATGGTGGTGGGCGCAAGGTTGCGGCCGAGCAGTAAGAATAAGAGAAGTAGAAGGCAAGAGATGGACTTGCTGCTATTTTGGTGGTTTTGTAGTAGAGTCCTAGAGTTATCCCTATACTCTCAGGTCCTCAGAGGTGTTATGACGATTTTTACGATGTTTACCTGATGTAGCTTTGTATATCTTGTTGTTGGTCTGACGTGGCCCATTATGTATAAACAAGTGATGAACTCATGTGCTGGTAGGACAGTTGTTTTCCCTAAGTTGTGGAAATATATCAGGCTTATAATAGTTGTATAACATGTTTCCTTGCAGGATCTGGATGTAATAGTTTCTTTATTTATCTGCTTTCTGTGATCTGTTTTAATTAACCCGTGTTTTCAGTAATATGTGGTTTCGCACGTTTTTGCGTGTCACCTTGTTGTCTATGTGATGGAGGGGTGTCACACTTGAGGATAATCTAGGGATGAAATTTCATCAATTACTTATCTCTTTGAATAAAATATATCAACAAAATCACCACTTTATTCACAGCCCGATACAACTTTTCTAAGGAAGTTGTAAATCGATACACTTCACCTACTTGAGGTTCTTTGCACATCATGGGCTTTACCAAGAGTCAAAAAACCGATATGAGACTCCTCCTATGGATCCTTGGCCGATAGGCACTCATATATGAGCTTTTCAACTTGATACAACTCAAGTTAAGGTTTCATATTCAACCCTTTTCTTAGTCATTTCATCACCAAGATTACCATCGCTCATAATTGATTCAAACATGGTGTCTCCTTCTTCCTATTTACTATAAATGATACATAGAGGAAGTATTAACACTCTAGAGGTGATAATTTTCATATCAACCTCACATTTTGGGTAAATTACAATTTGTACCAAAAACGGGTGCACAAGGTACTAACATTATTCAAACAAGTTCAAACTTGGCATTTAGGCTTTCCAAATGCAACCACTTAGCATCATTCTCTCTCTTATGATGCTAAAACACAGAGGGCACGTTCAACATGTGACATGTTGTGATATAACCCCTCAACTTGGGTAAATTGCGCTTTGGTCCAAAATAAAGGAACAATGCTCAAACATCATTTAATCAGGATCAAACTTGAAACATAAGTGTGTCACATGATAACAAAACTCCTTAGAGTATTATATTAAATTTATAAGCAATTTACTTAGAAAAAACAAACAGGGTTACCTCATAACCCAGGTCAGGGTCATTACAAGTTATAAACCCCTAACAAGGATTTCGTCCCCGAAATCCCAGGTAAAGGGAGACAGATATTATTCATTCATTATATCATCAAGTTTCCACATAACATCTTAATGTCATGGATATACCATATAACTTTGGTCAACACAAAGTTCTTCCACATAGGGTTATCATAGAATCTGTCATACAGGACACATACTTCATTGTCCTTTTCATTATTGATTGTAGAGTCAACTCTATGTCAGGTAACACTTTTCTTAGTCAGAGAAACATTATACAAACCTTATTTAACTCAGGTGTCAAACCTCATTGATTTGTCACCTTTCTCAATGTATGACTTTATGTGACAAGATTCTTGGTTATGGGGAGTCTTCCATACTCCTCATTCATATTATCATTTCACTTTCAAGGAAAGACTAGAGTTACATTCTGTCACCCACTTAGGACTACAAATCTTATCATATATCTGTTGTGCCATCTAATCTTCTGACACAACACTAAACTTTCTTACTACTTGTACCAACTATCTCATTAGTTGTACATTCTCTTGTCATAAGGAAATGTCACTTATTAAATAAGAACTTATCTCAGAGGTATATCTAAATGTTATGTATAGGCTGCCTTAACAGATCTAGATAGAGATATTCTAATGAATTATTTTTAGTTTAATAAGATTTTTCTCAAAATGATTCTACAATTGTTCCTTCGATTAGTACATCCTTATCGATGTTATGTTTATGCAGAGCATAAACCCCTAACATAGGATGTCCATACTATTTTATGTAACTAGACTGATTTCACAGTTGGCCATTCCAGGTACCAAACATAAATCATCTAATTAGTAGTTATGCTTTTACTTTCCCATACCACCTGATATTTCTTAGATACCAGAATTCCTTACTTTGGTATCCATCATGTGTCAAAAACACATCGCATCCTCATCATTTCCATTTCTCTGTTTATCTTTATCCTGGAACCAAAGTCCAATACGAACTAATACTTTTCTAAGTATACATCAATTCAACACCTTTAACTTGTGCACATCAAGTGTCATAAGACTCACTTGATTGCCATGTCCTTAAAATGAGAGAACACAAAGAAACATATTCCTCTTATCACCCCCATCATCACCCAAGGTTGTTTATCAAAGAGAAGAGAATATCATCTCCTCTAATTATTGTATGAACTTTCAATTGTTCATGAGTCATTTACTTTTGTTTCATCCTAGGTTCCTTGCCATTTGCATAGGAATTATATGGATGATTACATATCATCATTCCTTTCTTTGTTATTGTCTAACATGTTATGAACATTTTGTGATTTTATCACATTTCCCATTTCCACTTTATGGAAAAGATCTTTACTATTCACATAGACTTTATCAAATAAAGATCATCTCCCTTGTTCTATTTCTCTTATCATGAGGATTATACTTTTTGCTTCCTCATACACACAGACTGATCTGAGATCATCTCAGATTCTATTTTATTGCACTTAGGATGTGATAAAAAAATATTAATGCCATATTTCCAATTTCGTTATGCTCACTAGATTGTCTCAAAATGACTACTTGATCAGAGTAATCAGAAAGATAACAATCTAAGAGTTCCATACTCACCTTATCTTCAATAGTTGAATACCTGGCCAGGGTATACAAGTACTGAGATTAGGTAGTATGCACTTTGTGTACCATCATATTCCTTACTTTTCATATCATCACAAACACATGATTTAACATTCCTAGATTTTCTCCAGGCATCACTTCTGTATCTCATCCTCTTTCACATAGATAAGAGCAATTATAAAGCATTTAAAAGAATATTGAACAGAATATAAATTCTAGTTCTCATCATTTCTTCCTTGTGTTCCCATAGGGCAATCAATAGGGAAGTTAATAACAACAATCCCTCTTATGATTTTCAGATAAAATCAAGAGAAAGTGTATCAAAATGAAAAAACTTTATCTGACTGTTACCCTTCGCGGTCATCTACCGCTCCAGGTTGACTTAACACATAGATTCTAGTTGTTTCATGTTGTTAGTCTTGCCTTTTTACGTTATTAGGTTGTAACTTTTGTAATCCATGTTGAGTCTACCTAGGTTGTTGAGTCATTTCCTCTCTACTTTTCAAAGATAAGAGTTCAGTATGCTCAACATGTCCTTACCTATAATATGTCTCTAGAATTGTAATGACATTTCCTTAATTCTCGGCTTATTGCCCCTTCTTAGGCACTGCCATCACAGATGTACTATCTATCTATACTTATGGCAGAGTTCATTTTCTTACCATATGTTAATCCTTCCCACATTTTCCACTATTCCAACATGACTATGTTATTTAGGAATCCTTTCAGAACCCAAAGTTTCTGCATTAAGGACTGGTAACCTAGGTTGTAATGCTAGTATCCAGTCTACTATATGTATCATTGTTGTCCTAACCAGTCCAACAAGAGCATAAAAATAGGATTCTCTATCCTGATTGGGTCAAAATGGAAATTCTCAGGCACTTGTTCTTCTCTTTCCTGATCCCTTGCACCCTCTCTTGGTGCAACAACATTGCTCTCAGCAATGTATTCCTCATGTTCTCCAGTCATTTTTATAAACTTCACCCTTTATTCTACATAAACAGAAGTCACTATGGGGTGTACTGGAGGACACTAGAATAGACTCAACACCTTAGTCCTATGTCTCTGTAGACTCAGCGAACCTTATGCTCTGATACCAAAACTTGAAACGACTGCCACCAAACTGACAAACAAATCATTTTTAATTATGCAGAATAATCATAAGCAGCAAATTAACAAAAAAAATCACTAAAATTAAAACCATTTTGCAAAGAGATCTATTTCCAGGAAAACTCTTTGAGGAAGAACCAAATCCTTATATACATCATTGTTCACATTGTACATACACTGTACCATCTCTTCTTGAGGATAACATATAACAATTGCTTTAACAAAACACATATTAGAGCAACATAAAACCTCGAGGCATTCAAGCCAAAATCTCATATCATTCATGAAACCAATACGAACCAACTCCAAGGACTTGAGAGTACAGAGAAAACACATAGGACTTCTATCTACAAGACACAACAGACAATACACTCAACCTGAGCTAATACTGTTGTTCCTGCTGCTGTTGTTCTTTCTCTGCAGTACAGTCTCAATCCCCCTTGTGCATGTCCACCTAAAAAATGTGGATCCCATGGGGTGAGACAATTGTCCCAGCGAGAGATATAAATCTCTGCCAACAATGTTATTATCACAGTTAAATAGTATTAAACTGAGCAGAGGATAAGCAGTTTAGAACATTCTCATGTTTTAAAGCATTGCAACTATCTATGATAGAGCAGAAAATTATCTATTCTCTTTATAAGGAATAGGAAGAACATGTATATTGTAATGACCCTGACCTGGGTTATGAGGTAACCCTATTTTTTTGGCTAATAAAGTTTCTAAGAACTTTAATATAATCCTCTAAGGTGTTTGGTTATCATGTGACACACTTATGTTCCAAGTTTGGTCCCGATTGAATGTTGTTTGAGCAATGTTCCTTTGTTTTGCATCAAAGTGCAATTTACCCAAGTTGAGGGGTTATATTGCAATATGCCATATGTTGAACATGCCTCATGTGTTTTAGCATCATAAGAGAGAGAATGATGCTAAGTGTTGTCTTGAGGAAAGCCTAAATTCCAAGTTTGAACTTGTTTGAATAATGTTGGTGACTTGTGTACCAATTTTGGTACAAATTGTAATTTACCCAAAATGTGGGGTTTATATGCAAATTACCACATCTAGACTGTCGCTACTCCCTCCTAGTATCATGTAGAGGATATAGAAATAAGGAGGCACCATGTTTGAATCAATTATGAATGATGATACTCTTGGTGATGAAATGACCAAGAAAGGGGTTGAATATGAAACCCTAACTTGAGTTGTATCAAGTTGAAAAGCTTATATATGAGTGCCTATCGGCCAAGGATCCATAGGACAAGCCTCATATCATTTTTTTGACTCTTGGAAAAGTCCATGTCATGCAAATCACCTCAAGGATGTGAGGTGTGTTGAGTTACAACTTCCTTAGTAAAGTTGTATCGGGTTGTGAATAAAGTGGTGATTTTGTTGATATATCTTATTCAAAGAGATAAGTAATAGATGAATCATTATCCCTAGATCACCCTCAACTGTTTTGCATGTCAATATAAATGATTATGCATGCATGTACATGTGTCATCCATGCATGGACACGTGGCACCTACTAGCTCAAATTGATGGCATCTCATTTTTTACCTTCCTTCATGAGCAACAAGTATATATACCCCTAGTTTCACCCCTTCGTGGAATTTTTCGACCCTTACCACCCTCCTACCCTAAGGTATCGTTCATAGGATCCATTTATCGTGCAGGAGTGATGTGGTATCATGCATAGGTCCTTGGGAATCACCCATAGCAAAAGCATATCGGCCAAGTAGGTGATGTCGGCCATATTGGGTGATATCGCCCATAGTGAAGTGTTTTGATCATAAGTGAATGGCATATCGTGCAAGTGAGTGGAATATCATGCATGGGTTGTGGCATATAGTGCAAGAGTAGTATGGTATCGTGCAAGGGTCTTAAGGAGCAAGAAGTATCTCATACTTAACCCTAAGGTGAGGCAATGATCATCTTCAACCTTGCATTGAAGCATGAGTTTAGGGTTATGATCTTCCTTTCTTTTCTTCTTCACCAATTGCTTATCCATGGTGATTCTTTGCATATAGAGGAGTTGTGAATTCCATATTCAACCTTGGGAACGTGAATCTTTCGAGCTTGGAGCTTTAAAGTTGTTCTTGAGGTGGGTTATATAACTTGAACTCAATCATGTTATTATTCATCACCTAAATTGCTATACTTAATGAATTACTTTTAATTCTGAAATTTCCTAAAATAGTTGATGAAATTTTGAATTTTAGTAGTTTCTTATACCTGTTTCCATGAACTATAATAGTTAAAACTAAGGTCTAGAGCTTGAAGATGATGGTATCACCTTATAAAAGTGATATCGGGTGCAAGCACACAAGCAAGCACCTCTAACCCGATATGATGATGCACCTACTTCACTAAAATGATATGGATATAATTGTATATCTTCTTGCACGATATGGTGGTGTAGTATACACCTCTTACACGATATGAAGTCAAGCAAACACCTCAAAAGTGATATTAGGCACAAGCATACACACAAGCACCTTCAATCCGATATTGGGTAGAAGCAAGCACACAAGCACCTTCAACCCGATATGGGTTAAGCAAGAAAACATGCACCTCCAAACCGATATGGTGTGAAGCACACACACACCTCTAAAGTGATATGGTGTGAAGCACACACACACCTCTAAAGTTATATGGTAAGCAAGCACACACCTCTTTGCCCGATATGGTGTGAAGCACACACACACACCTCAAAAGTGATATGGAAGTACACATACACCTCAAACCCGATATGGAAGCATACATACACCTAAAGGGTGATATGGTAAACACACATACACCTCAAAATTGATATAGTAAGCACACATACACCTCAAGGTCGATATGGTAAGAACACATACACCTCTAGGTGATATGGGTAGTAAGTATACACCTTTTGGACAATATGGTATTGAGTACATATCTCTACAATGATATGTCGGGTAACCCAATACACTAAATCACAAGAGTGGCAAGGTGGTTAGTACCCTAGTACATGTGATGGCTAATACACTAAAGTAGGGTGTGGCTAATACATTCAAGTGAGGTGAGGATGTTGCACCCATGAAGGGTGAAGTTGATACACATTATGAATGGTAAGGTTGATACCTTAATGGGTAAGGGTATGAGGGATATGATGATGCCTAGATCAATATACATCTAACCCAATACGTGTATTCAACTTGACATACATGATTTAACCCTATACACCTTGTAAAGGTGAGGGAAAGTCACTATTAGGAGTGATGAGTGTAACACCAAGTAATGGTGTGGCTAATACCTTGATAGGTGAAACACCTAGAGTGGTTGATAATGGACAACCTTATGTCAATATTTCCTTAACCCGAGATGAGTCCATATCATTGATGATGGTTGAATAATTCAAATGTGTGACTTATGACCAATACATTACATGATAAATGTGATGATCTAGTGCATAAAGTATTAGGATGGGAAATACCCTAATACAAGATAAGTTGATGAACTAAAGTAAGTTAAAAGTGATGAGGGAAGTGATACATCAAGACATGATAGATATCACATCCAGCACCTCAAGGTTTATACACCTTGATGTACCCTAAATACAATATACTTGGATGAGTAACACATGAAGTGTGTCGTGTCAATTGTTACATTGAGATGTAATGCACTTTGATAAGTGTAGGCTAACATACCTTGAGAAAAGGTTAAGCCAAGTTAATAAAGTATGATGTAATCATATTCTGGTAAGGATGAGAGAGGAACTCATACCTTGTGTTGATAATCATTTAATGATAAATGATGAGGATAAATAAGTATGATTGAATACTTATGATATCAATGTATGCTCCTAGATGTGTGGAGCAATGAATTAGGGTTTGGATTAATAAAATGAACATGAAACCCTAATCGGCTATAAAGGGAAACACTAACCCTAATGTTGGGAAGGTTGTATTTCTCTTATTGCATAAGCCTTGTAAGGCATGTTAAATACTTGTATGAAAATTATAATGATGAATGGCCTTGTGAGCCATGTGAATAAGTTGTTGCTTAGTGAGAGGTGACAAGATGTGGAATGGCCTTGTGAGCCATGTGATAATTTGTTGCCTAGTGAGAGGTGACAAGATACTTATTGGGCCTTGTGAGCCATGTGAGATGCTTGTGCAACAAGTGTCATGTATACCTGGGTCTCAGGACCTAGAGGTAATGATTACCTGTTAGAGAGGTAACAATGCCATGTGATGATCTAAGGGTTTGAATACTCAGATCCAGTAATCATGATAATGATGTGAAGGGATGAGAATTCCCAGTAATGTGATGAGGGACTAAGATCCCAAGTATCATGTATTTTAAAGATTTGAAAAGTACACGATAGATGTATTGCACTTTTCTTTGTAGCATTTGTTGTGATTAATAATGATAACTTGTATGATGCTAAAAGAATGATGTAATACATGTAATACATCATTAGGAACTATAAAACATTGCCCTGACCATAGATCCATCAGCATCAGGATTTGTTGAATGGTGAAATGGGTTCCCCGTGGCATAACCCGGAGTGCATACTTTTGAGTATGTGAGGGCGTAAGTACGGATGACCATGTGTGAGCCGATCCCCTTACGAGCCCGAAATGAATGGGGATTTGGCTATATGTCATATCCTGACTCGAGTGCGACTTCGGTCGTAGACTCTGTGTTGAGCAGGGTGAACTGGCCCATGGCTCAGAGTATGGTGCTTGTGTCGCCATGACTCAGTAATTTCATAAACTGGGGACAGTTGTGAGTAGATGTTCCCCTAAGAGAGTGCAGTTGACGTTGTAGCTCTAAGCGAAGATGCCCATGTACCCTGGCACAACTATTTAGCAGTGACACGAGATGTCCTACTTGTGGTCTCGTACTGACCGAGACAAGTGAGGTCATGGCAACCAACTCTCCCATTGACCTTGTATGGTACCGACTTGTGAGAAGTTTGTGGTCAATTGGAGATGAACGGGGTACACTTCATCTCCTCAGGGCATAAGTGTGATTGTTAAAATATGTTCAGCCGTGTAGCATATCTGCTTAAGGATTGAATACGAGAAACATTGCTTGATGCGCAATTTAGTTGATAGATGTTATTTATGTTTCTTTACATTCCTTGCAAAGCAGATATGTGACACACCGTTCACAAAAACATAATTTACTTAAGCAGAAGCGATCACTAAGCAGCGGATTACCGAAAAATCACTAAAAATTAAAGCCATTATACAAAGAGGTCCACACATAGGAAAACTCTTTCATAAAGAACCAGAGTAACTTAATTACATACGGGTTCACAAGTACATGTCATGTATCATCTTTTTCTGAGGATTACATGCATCAACTGCTCTGTTAAACTAAACACAGGCAGTATGAAATCTCGAGGCACTAAGCCAAAATCTCAAAAGCATTAACTACTACTCGGAGGACCTGAGAGTACAGAGACGACACATAGGACTCTATGTACATCTATACAAGACATATCAGCCAGTGTCTCCACCTGAGAATTCACTGCAGTTCCTGCTTCTACTATTGTTGTCCTCCACCTACTGAAGGATTCCTACCTCCTCATCCGCATCCACCTAAAAATGTGGTTCTCATGGGGGTGAGACAATTGTAAAATTTCCCCAGTGAGATATATAACTCTCTGCCAAAAACATTGTTATTGCAGTTTATTAAGATAAAACTGAGCAGAGGAATCATAATTGTTGAACAGTAGTTAATTCATTATTTAACAGATTAGAACATTATTCTTATCTAAAGCATTGCAGCTGTTACCTGATGGAGCATCATGTCACTTATCCAATAAGGAATGTGAAGAATATGTATAACATTTATTCACTATAGAGTTATAACCGCAGCATATATTCTTTTCAGGCTTAGATCACATAGCTAATGCCTGGCATTGTCTTTGTGGAGTCATGGCATGTAGCCATATTCTTTTAACAAAGTACTGGGATCTTAATCCCTCATTTCTTCAAGTACATTTCCATTTCTTAACAAGTTCATCATCATGATTATAGAATATGGGTATTTGAACCCTTAACTCATCATAGAATACTTGTTACCACTTATTAGGTAACTTCATACCTTCAGGTCATCTGACCAAGGACATTATGATTCTTTTTACACAAATCATTCCACATAGTTTACAAAGCTCATATCACCTCTTGTTACCCCTTAATAGGAAACAAGGCATATTATGGCTTATGAAGCCCATAACCAATTTCAATAGTTAAAACATCATATGGCACACAAGGCTCATAAATTTTCAAATTACTTCTCACTGAGCAATAAAGCATATGAAGGCTTATATGGCCTATAAAACATTTTCAATATACAGAGCATCATAGCCCATACATGGCTATGCTCATCATCTCAACACACCTGCATGATTAATACTCATGATAACAATCATATATCAGTACCATGCAATACAAGGTTTTCTTATTACATGCATAACTCATCAATCTGTATTTGAGCTTCACATAGAATTTCTCTGTGTTACGACTTCACATAACATTACCATGTATTAGGGTTTCACATAGCATTACCATATATTAGGGTTTCACATGGCATTACCCTGTATTAGGGTTTCACATAGCATTACCATGTATTAGGGTTTATTATATCTCATTACCCAATTTAGGGTTAGGATGCACTATTCACATCAGATTAGGGTCCATCATGTCCTTTTACCCAATTAGGGTTTACTGTAACATTACATAACATCACCATGGATTAGGGTCTTGTATAAATAACCATATAGGTTCTCAAGATCATATTATCAATGATCAAGTCCTATTCCATTGCATCACATATCTAGGAATCAATATGGATAGCATAAGTATTCAATCATACTTATTTATTCTCATCATTCATCATCAAATGAATTATCAACACAAAGTATAAGTTTCTCTCTTCATCTTTACTAGAATATAGTTGCATCATAGTTTATTGGTTTGAATTAACCTTTTCATAAGGCATGTTAGCCTACACTCATCAAATTGCATTACTTCTCAAAGTAACAATTGACATGACACACTTCATTGGATTTAAAACACATCAAGTTATATCAGTTTTGAGGTGTTGAATGTGATATTTATCTTATCTTGATGTATCACTTCCCTCATCACCTTTATCATACTTGAGTTCATCCACATAGCTTGGATTATGGTATTCCTCATCCTAATACTTTATACACCAGTTCATCACATTTATCATGTAATGTATTTGTGGGATCTGTTCTCCAAAACACAAGATAAACATAGCGGAAGCGATTCGATTAACAGCAGAATACAAAAATCACGAGAAATTAAAACTTTTCGAAAATGAGATCTTAAAAACCTGAAACTCCTTTTATAAAAGTAAGATGAACTGTTTACATCTCTGATAAATCACTTCTCGAGTGATGATATATGTCATGATACAAAATCTCAAGATTTCAAAATTCTCAGATCAACAAACTCCTAGGACCTGAGTGTACAGAGACGACATAAGACTATTCTGACTACAAGACTAGACAGCACAGTGTTTCCACCTGAAGTCACTGTTGCTCCTGAATTTGCTGTTGTTGCTGCTGTCCACCTACATATCGATTCCTTCGACCTCGACGTCCACCTAAAGGTAGAAATCTACGGGGTGAGACAATTTTAAATAATTGTCCCAGCGAGAGTTATAACTCTCCGCCAGAAGCTTTATTGTAGCAACCAAGAATAACATAGGCAATAAAATTTCTAAGGTAATCAGCAGCAGATTGTTATCAACTAGAACAACAACATTTAAGGAATATGAAAAACATGTATCCTAAGTAATGTATCATCAACCAATGTATTTCGTGGTTCAAACTAAGTAGATATGCTACGCGGTTGATTATGTTTTACAAACATCATTATGCCCTGCGGAGATGAGGTATACCGCTCATACTCCAACCGATCACTATTAAGTCGCATCGGTATCATACATAGGTCATCAAAAGAACCGGATTCTTATGACATCATCTTCCTCAGTCAGTGTGAGGATCAACATGCAGGACATCTAATGTCTCTGCTACTATAGCTTACCAGGGTATTCTGGTACTTCGCTATTAGAGTCACAGTGGCATTCTGTACTCTCTTCACCATCGAAAGATTTCTTGTTTATCTCTCATCAATGTGGTATAAAAGATTTCCTCGGGAGATTAGTCTTACATCACCCCGGCATAAACACATGGTGAAAGGGTTGATGGATTTAAGATACATCTACATCAATTCATTCACTAGGATGTAAGGTTTTACACATCCATATACCCCACATACTCAAAAGTATGTGCTCCAGAAGTTCCCTTAGGAAAACCTGTTTCACCATCATTTGGTCTCTGACAATGATGGATCTATGATCAAGGCTCTACATGGAATAATTATACTTGATTAGTTAGGTACATTTCAGTATTCTTTTAATATCATGCAGGTTCTCAAACATTAATCATTAGAACATCAGCTATGAAAGTAGAAAACTAAATGTAACAAGCCTAATTCTCTTCAATTATCATTTCTCAATACTCTCATCACAAGTCATCTCTTAAAGCATGACCTTGATGGTATTCATGGCTCTCACAGCCTATCAATCTCATAAGATGTTATTAACCTGGCATTAGGATAATTCACTATTCATAAAGCTAACAACATGCTTTCAATGAATATAGTATCATCATCCATACCTGGATATGATCATCCTCATATAGGAACCTGCATGATTAAATCAACTGATAACAATAAATAACTCATTTAAAGAAGTTGTATCTCCCTACTCATACAAGAGCTAGGTTTCCCTGATTTTCATCAATTAGGGTTTACTATCATAATACATGTCATCACCCTAGAATTAGGGTTTACTATTCACAATACATGTCATCACCCTAGAATTAGGGTTTACTATTCACCTATTGGTGAATTGATCTCATAACATCACCATGTATGAGAAACATCATCATTAAAGTCCTCAGATAAGATTAAGATTCATCAATTATCATATTTAGGGTTTCCATGATCTCATCTGGTGGATTATACCCTAATCATGCACATTCATGTATATTGAAGGTATTTTACTTGAGTTTCCATCATAATTGGTACTTTCTCTCTCCTCTTACTAGTAGATGGTGATTACACTACTCTAGATTTGGTTGGATTAAGTCCTCTTTGATTAACATAGACCAAATCACCACTATTGAGTGATTAGGGTTTGGTTAGAACAAGGTATTACTCAATTGAACCTTTCAAGGGCATTTTGGTA
Organism: Alisma plantago-aquatica; assembly: GCA_963693085.1. Lineage (NCBI taxonomy): Eukaryota > Viridiplantae > Streptophyta > Magnoliopsida > Alismatales > Alismataceae > Alisma > Alisma plantago-aquatica. The sequence goes on along the minus strand of OY856413.1, from coordinate 640,098,135 downwards.
AATTACCCTTTGATCATCATCATGGGTCACTTCATTAGTCACTTAGTTCCTTAATGTCTTAATTTACCATTATGGTTTAAATTGGATCATTATTGAACCTTTTATACCTTCAAGTGGTTAAGTATAATCATCCTTGAAAGTCTTCAATTAGGTTAGGGTTTAACCTTCAACCTTCAACCCATTTGAACCTTAAACGGGTGTGGACCCTCTTGACCTTAAACGGTTGTGGAACCATTTGAGTCCAAACGGGTGTGGACCCATTTGAGTCCAAACGAGTGTGGACCCGTTTGGATCTAAACGAGTGTGAACCCGTTTGGGCTCAAACGAGTGTGAACTCATTTGAGTCTAAACGAGTGTAGACTCGTTTGGGTATAAATGAGTGTGGACTTTTTTGGGTCTAAACGAGTGTGGACTCGTTTGGGTCTAAACGAGTGTGGACTCGTTTGGGTCTAACCCGCATAGACATGAAAGGTGATACAAAGGTCATGATTGAAAAGGATTTCTTAAGTTGAAGCCTTCAATTGGCCCAAGCCATGTTAACCACTTACAAATTGAGTCAATTAGGATGAGCCTAAATTAATTGGACACCAATTTGACCTTCAATTAAAAGCCAATTATGGTTAAGTCTAACTCAAATAAGGTTTCCAACCGGCTACTCATCAATTTTCAACAATGTGAATCAAAATAAGGTTGAACCTATCAATTGAACTCCAATTGGGCCCAAACTTGGCCCAAACGGTCTTGAGATCGTTTGGATGATCTCCAAACGGTCTTGAGACCGTTTGCCCAAAGTTTGACCAAAATTAAGTTGATTTAATAAGGGTTGAGTCCTAATTAAATTACAAATCAGCACTTTTCATCAATTTATCAATATCTTGTGATTGGACCCTCAAACCATCAAATTTCTTTAACCCTAGACCTCCAAATGGTCTTGGGGTGTCACTAAACGAGTGTGAGATCGTTTGGATGAACCCCCAAATGGGTTTGAACTCGTTTGGGTCCTTCAACCCAACACTCATCAAAATCTATATGAAAAATCAGCAAATTTAACCCGATTAGGGTTAGGGTGTTGAAATGCCTTCAACTCTTAATTGGTTAGGAATTAGATCATGATTCTTGGTAGAAATGAAATTCAATATATTATGATCAGGAATCCCAAACAGTCAACGCTTGGTCAACTCCTTCAAACGGGTTGGAACCCATTTGCCCAAAGATTCAAGTTAATCAGTTTAGAAAACAGCACTTAATTCAATTCGATTGCCTAAATGATTGGCCTTCAACCTATGATTCCTTTGGAGTTAACCCCTCAAATTTGCTGTAGGCTTGTAATTGTGAATAGAAATCCCAAACGGTCAACGCTTGGTCAACGCCCTCAAACGGGTTGGAACCTGTTTGGCCAAACCGACCTATTGAACCCGTTTGGATTGAAACGAGTGTGAGATCGTTTGACCTATTGGTCCAAGATCGTTTAGTAAAGTTGGATAAGGACCAACATAGGTATTAACGCCCTTTGTCTTCAACCTTGAAACCAAGGTCTGTTCTTCACGAAAAAGCTTGCAAGGGTGCAAAGAAGGATGGGGGAAGAGGAAGAACTAACTATTATTTGCACGAATAAAAGTATGCATAACAAAGCAAAAGGTTTAGAATTATAAAACCTGCCTTAAGGTCACTCCTTGAGCTCCAAGCTTCCAAGATTCAAGTATTTAATGGTGTCTTGAGATCCACAGGTCAGCCAAGGGTTTTTCTCCAAGGAAAGGTTGGGAAAAGATGGCTAGAACAAGAAAGCTAAGTGAATTATCCACAAAACCAACCTTAAAAGATGAATTCATGCAAGAATCCGAGCTTGAGGATGGTTCTTCTCACCTTAGCTCCTAGTTGATCGTCTCTTGAGCTCCAGATCTCAGCCTTGGTCGTTTTGAGAAAGAAGATAAGTGAAGAGAATGAGGAATCGTTTACTTGGTTTACTAGGAAAAAGACTTATATACCTTAAGGCCATTTCGCACCATAAGGACCTCTAAAGCATGGGATTCTCATCTAAGTCCCTCCTTATTTCTAAGGCACGTCCAAGACATCTAAACTTAAGCAAGGTTCATCAATATTCAAGATCTAAGGGTAGAAAAGATCAACCTTCAACTAGGGTATACACTTGAAGGTCCTCTTACACATACATGGTGAATTTTATGCACAAGATCATTTTTTCTTATCTGTTTATTCATTGATGTGTCCCTTTCATCATTTCTACTCTAAATGATGACAAGAGTCATAAGATATGTTCTAGATGATGTATTTTACAAGTTGCACCCCTTAAATTGGGTAAATTGCACTTTTACTCCAATTTAGGGTTTTTAAGCACAAAGATCATTCCACAAGCTGCATCTTGATGCTCAAGCTTGGGGAAAATTCATCATTCCTCATCATATTCACTCATATGATGTCTCATCATCAAAGGAACATCTTAACATGTGCAATTTTGCAAGTTAACCCTTTAACTGGGTAATTTGCACAAGGTCCCTGTATTACAAAACAATATTACAACATTATTCAAAAGGTACAGAACAAAGGAATATATGTTCCTTAGGAACTTAATTACATGCCAAAAGATAATCACAAGGATTTTATTACACATTTAGGCAAAACACCTAGGGTTAGTTTATAACCCAGGTCAGGGATGTTACAAATTATCCACCCCTTACAAGGATTTCGTCCCCAAAATCGATAAAACGTATTAAGAGAAAAGAGTAGGGTATTTCCTTCTCATCTCATCCTCTAGTTCCCAAGTGGCTTCTTCAACACCACGGTGGTTCCAGAGGACTTTCAAAAGGCTTATATCTTTCTTCTTTAGCTTTTTAATTCTGTTATCAAGGATTGACACTGGTCCTTCCTCATAAGACATATCATCATTCAATTCTACCTCCATAGGTTGTAGAACTGACTCAGTATCAGGGTGACATTTCCTTAGCATAGAAATGTGAAACACAGGGTGTAACCTTTGTATCTCTGGTGGCAGCTCTAGTTTATAGGCTACTTTTCCAATTCGTTCAATGATTGGATAAGGCCCCATAAATCTAGGAGCTAACTTCCCTTTCCTTCCAAAACGAAGGACTCCTTTCCAAGGCGAGACCTTGAGATACACTCTGTCTCCAACCTGGAACTCTAAAGGTCTATGACGCTTGTCAGCATAAGATTTCTGCCTATCCTGTGCAGTCTTAATCTGTTGTTGTATTACCTTAATCTTTTCTGTAGTTTGCTGCACAAGATCATGTCCTAACAACTGATGCTCACCAGTCTCATACCAACACAAGGGTGATCTACAACGTCTACCATACAAGGCTTCATAAGGTGCCATATCAATACTATGTTGATAGCTATTGTTATAGGCAAACTCTATCAAGCTTAGGTGTAGATCCCAACTTCCGGTAAACTGGAGAACACATGCTCTCAACAGGTCTTCCAAGGTCTGTATGGTTCTTTCCGACTGTCCATCAGTCTGTGGATGAAAGGTCGTACTAAACCTTAGCTTGGTGCCTAAGGCTCTGTGTAACTGCTCCCAAAAATGACTTGTAAACTGGGGACCTCTGTCAGAAACTATAGTGACAGGAACTCCGTGCAAACGCACTATCTCTTGAACATACAACTGTGATAACCTCTCCGCAGAATAGGTTGTTTTGACAGGTAATAAATGTGCTATCTTAGTCAACCTATCAACAACTACCCAAATGGAATCATGTCCTTTATTTGTCCTAGGTAGGCCAACAACAAAGTCCATGGTTACATGGTCCCACTTCCACTGTGGTATGGGTAAAGGTTGCATTGTTCCTGCAGGCTTCTGGTGTTCATCTTTAACTTGCTGACACACTGGACACCTCAGAACAAACTCAGCTACGTCCTTCTTCATCCCAGGCCACTAATACATATCTTTCAAGTTTCGATACATCTTGGTGCTTCCTGGATGCATAGCATACATTGAAGAATGAGCTTCTTCCAGGACTAACTTCCTCAAGTTATCTACATCTGGTACTACCATCCTCCCATGATAGCATGCCACTTGATCATCTGATTCATGAAAACCTTCTCGCTTCTCATCACCAGACTTAGATCTGATCTGTTGAACTGCAACATCAACCTGTTGTGCCTCCCTAATCTGCTCTCTTAGGGTGGGTTTGATATGCATCTCAGCCAACAACCCGGCAATCCATGACACCTTCATTTGTACATTGTCTTTCCTTAAGGAGATAAGCATATCTCTCCTAGGGCATACTAAAGAGTTTAATTGTGCCCTATCAGAGGATGATGTTGCTGATTTCCTACTCAAGGCATCTGCAACTACATTGGCCTTTCCTGGATGGTAATCTATTGTACAATCATAATCCTTGATTAACTCCATCCAGCGACGTTGCCTCATGTTAAGCTCATGCTGAGAGAAGATATACTTAAGATTTTTGTGATCTGTGAAAATTTGGAATGTCTCTCCGTAGAGATAATGTCTCCAGATTTTCAGGGCATGAACCACAGCAGCTAACTCCAGATCGTGTGTCGGATAATTCTCTTCGTGTTTCTTAAGCTGTCGTGAAGCAAAAGAAATCACTTGCTTATCCTGCATCAACACGCATCTGAGTCCATTTTTGGAGGCATCACAGAAAATTATGTATCCTTTTCCTTGCTCAGGTAACACAAGCACAGGCGCACTTGTCAATCTCTCCTTTAATAGCTGAAAAGACTGTTGACACTTATCACTCTAGGAAAAAGTAACATCTTTCCGGGTCAACTTCGTCAAGGGTAGGGCTATAGAACTGAAGTTCTTAATGAACCTTCGATAATAGCCAGCCAACCCTAAGAAACTACGAATCTCCGCCGGTGTTTTAGGTTGTTCCCATTGTAGAACAGATTCTACCTTTTTAGGGTCAACACAAATTCCCGAGGCAGATACCACATGTCCAAGAAAAGATACCTCCGGCATCCAGAACTCACACTTGCTAAACTTAGCGTATAGCTTATGTTGTCTTAGCAAAGTTAGAGCCTGACGAAGATGTTGTTCATGCTGCTGAGCATCCTTACTATAAATCAGAATGTCATCTATGAAGACGACAACACACTGATCAAGGAAAGGTCGAAAAACTCTATTCATGTGTTCCATGAATGCAGCTGGTGCATTGGTTAGTCCAAACGACATAACCGTGAACTCATAGTGACCATATCGTGTCCTAAAGGCAGACTTGGATATGTCACTATCCTTAATACGGAGTTGATGATATCCAGACCTCAAGTCTATCTTTGAGAATACTGTTGCACCACGCAACTGGTCAAAAAGATCATCAATCCTCGGCAACGGGTACTTATTCTTTATTGTTACTTTATTTAGTTTCCTGTAATCAATGCACAACCGCATTGACCCATCTTTCTTTTTAACAAACAAAATTGGAGCACCCCAGGGTGAAGTGCTCGGTCGAATGTAACCCTTCTCAAGCAACTCTTGAAGCTGCTTCTTGAGTTCTGCCATCTCAGCAGGCACCATCCTATACGGTGTCTGGGCTATAGGTTGTGTATCTGGGATCAAATTGATTTCAAAATCAATTTCCCGAGGCGGTGGCACACTTGGAAGTTCTTCAGGAAATACATCTTCAAATTCCCTGACTACAGGAACTTCAGTAGGGTTAGGACTCCCCATGGTAGTATCTACCACATGGGCCAAGAATGCATAACATCTTTGTCTCATCAACTTATTAGCAACCATCGCTGACACAAGACAGGTGGGTAGAATCTTTCTCTCTCCTTGAAAGATCCATGTGTTGCTTTCATCCGCAAACACAGCCTGCTTGGATTCACAATCCAAGACAACCCTATACTTTTCCAAGGTATCCATCCCAAGAATTATATCAAATCCTTGCATCTCAAGTGGTATAAGATCCACTTGAATGTGATGGTTAGAAAAGAAGAGGTCACAGGGAGAGCATACCTCCTGCAACACAACAGACCCTCTCAACGGAGTCTCAAGCAACAAACTATCTGCCCTATGACTGACTGTAATATTGCAGTTATGAATCACCCTTCGAGTGATAAAGGAGTGTGTAGCACCCGGGTCAATCAAAATAGATACAACGCAAGATTTAGACATATCAAAATATAAAAGTTCCATCTGACCTGCCACTACCCGTGGATTGACCACTGCATCTGGTGGGTTCATAGCATAGAACCTCGCTGTCGCCTGGTGTTGAGGTGGTGCTGATGATCTAGCTTGGGACGCTTGCCCACGTCCTCTAGCTGCTCCTTGAGACTGCCTTCTCTGTGATCCCTGTTGATCCTGCCTCAGAGGCTGTGTCACACTGACAGGCCTATACCTACAGTCCTTCATCAGATGTCCCACCTTCCCACAGTTATAACAACTTCTCTCCAGTTGTTGTGGTCTTGGCAGTCCTGTGACCGATATTGATGTTGAACTGTGAGTCTCTCGTGGCGGTAAACCTCGTCCTCTACCTCTACTTGGGGACCACTGAGTCTGAGAACTCAATCTGGGTGGTGGAGGTGTAGGTGCAGAGAATCTAGGCTTCTTAAAGTCTCTAGATGAAGATCCATGGATATGTGGATATCTCTTTTGGGTTTGTCTTTTCTCGACTACGGATCTCTCTATCCTTCGGACTGACTCAACAAAGGTAGAGAATCTCTCCCGGTTTTCTAGTGCAGACACGGGAGTAGTCATGTCGGCATTCAAACCCTTCTCAAACCTTCTGATTCTTTCTTCATCTGTGGTAGCCATATGCGGACAGAATCGCAACAACTCCATGAACTTAGCCTCATACTCGCTAATGTTCATCATACCCTGTCTCAGTCTCTCAAACTGAGAGATCTTCTCGTCCAGGAAGGTCTTTGGAAAAAATCTGCAGACAAATTCCCGACGAAAGTCTTCCCACGAGATCTCTATTCCAGGCCTCTTCTGTTCTTCCATGGTCCACCAGTGACCAACACTACCTTTGAGAAGATAGACAGCATGTCTAGCCTTCTCACCTTCGGGGATGTTAAGGATTCTGAAAACTTTCTCCAACTCATTTAACCACAGATCAGCATCAGCATGGTCAGCTGTTCCAAAATATTCAGTTGCTCCAACCCGACGAAGTCGCTCAAACGTTTTACCGATACCTTGACCCTCAGACTAGACAGGTGCCCTAGGTGCAGGTATGGGCATCCTGTCGGTGATATGTGTCATGGCAGTCATAAACTGCCCAAACATGGTCTGAACCGCTGGGTTTCCCATGTCAGCTGGGTCAAATTGAGGTGGCTCCGGCACAGGTTGCTCTATTTCTAGGTTCCTTGCACCTTCTCGAGGTGCAGCAACACTACTTTCTGCCACGAACTCCTCATGTGGTTCAGACATTCTTAACTTATCTTCTTCTCCTGAGGAGCAGAAGACTCTTATTAGATAAGAAAGAAATACTAAGGATAGACTCGACATCCTAATTCCTATGTCTCTGTAGATTCAGCGAACCTAGAGCTCTGATACCACTTAATTGTGGGCTATGTTCTCCAAAACACAAGATAAACATAGCGGAAGTGATTCGATTAACAGCGGAATACGAAAATCACGAGAAATTAAAACTTTTCGAAAACGAGATCTTAAAAACCTGAAACTCCTTTTATAAAAGTAAGATGAACTGTTTACATCTCTGATAAATCACTTCTCGAGTGATGATATTTGTCATGATACAAAATCTCAAGATTTCAAAATTCTCAGATCAACAAACTCCTAGGACCTGAGTGTACAGAGACGACATAAGACTATTCTGACTACAAGACTAGACAGCACAGTGTTTCCACCTGAAGTCACTGCTGCTCCTGAATTTGCTGCTATTGTTGCTGTCCACCTGCAGATCGGTTCCTTCGACCTCGACGTCCACCTAAAGGTAGAAATCTACGGGGTGAGACAATTTTAAATAATTGTCCCAGTGAGAGTTATAACTCTCCGCCAAAAGCTTTATTGTAGCAACCAAGAATAACATAGGCAATAAAAGTTCTAAGGTAATCAGCAGCAGATTGTTATCAACTAGAACAACAACATTTAAGGAATATGAAAAACATGTATACTAAGTAATGTATCATCAACCAATGTATTTCGTGGTTCAACCTAAGTAGATATGCTACGCGGTTGATTATGTTTTACAAACATCATTATGCCCTGCGGAGATGAGGTATACCGCTCATACTCCAACCGATCACTATTAAGTCGCATCGGTATCATACATAGGTCATCAAAAGAGTCAGATTCTTATGACCTCATCTTCCTCAGTCAGTGTGAGGATCAACATGCAGGACATCTAATGTCTTTGCTACTATAGCTTACCAGGGTATTCTGGTACTTCTCTATTAGAGTCACAGTGGCATTCTGTACTCTCTTCACCATCGAAAGATTTCTTGTTTATCTCTCATCGATGCGGTATAAAAGATTTCCTCGGGAGATTAGTCTTACATCACCCCGGCATAAACACATGGTGAAAGGGTTGATGGATTTAAGATACATCTACATCAATTCATTCACTAGAATGTAAGGTTTTACACATCCATATACCCCACATACTCAAAAGTATGTGCTCCAGGAGTTCCCTTAGGAAAACCTGTTTCACCATCATTTGGTCTCTGACAATGATGGATCTATGATCAAGGCTCTACATGGAATAATTATACTTGATTAGTTAGGTACATTTTAGTATTCTTTTAATATCATACAGGTTCTCAAACATTAATCATTAGAACAATAGCTATGAAAGTAGAATACTAAATGTAACAAGCCTAATTCTCTTCAATTATCATTTCTCAATACTCTCATCACAAGTCATCTCTTAAAGCATGACCTTGATGGTATTCATGGCTCTCACAGCCTATCAATCTCATAAGATGTTATTAACCTAGCATTAGGATAATTCACTATTCATAAAGCTAACAACATGATTTCAATGAATATAGTATCATCATCCATACCTGGATATGATCATCCTCATATAGGAACCTGCATGATTAAATCAACTGATAACAATAAATAACTCATTTAAAGAAGTTGTATCTCCCTACTCATACAAGAGCTAGGTTTCCCTGATTTTCATCAATTAGGGTTTACTATTCATAATACATGTCATCACCCTAGAATTAGGGTTTACTATTCACAATACATGTCATCACCCTAGAATTAGGGTTTACTATTCACCTATTGGTGAATTGATCTCATAACATCACCATGTATGAGAAACATCATCATTAAAGTCCTCAGATAAGATTAAGATTCATCAATTATCATATTTAGGGTTTCCATGATCTCATCTGGTGGATTATACCCTAATCATGCACATTCATGTATATTGAAGGTATTTTACTTGAGTTTCCATCATAATTGGTACTTTCTCTCTCCTCTTACTGGTAGATGGTGATTACACTACTCTAGATTTGGTTGGATTAAGTCCTCTTTGATTAACATAGACCAAATCACCACTATTGAGTGATTAGGGTTTGGTTAGAACAAGGTATTACTCAATTGAACCTTTCAAGGGCATTTTGGTAAATTACCCTTTGATCATCATCATGGGTCACTTCATTAGTCACTTAGTTCCTTAATGTCTTAAGTTACCATTATGGTTTAAATTGGATCATTATTGAACCTTATATACCTTCAAGTGGTTAAGTATAATCATCCTTGAAAGTCTTCAATTAGGTTAGGGTTTAACCTTCAACCTTCAACCCATTTGAACCTTAAACGGGTGTGGACCCTCTTGACCATAAACGGTTGTGGACCCATTTGAATCCAAACGGGTGTGGACCCATTTGAGTCCAAATGGGTGTGGACCCATTTGAGTCCAAACGAGTGTGGACCCGTTTGGATCTAAATGAGTGTGAACCCGTTTGGGCTCAAACGAGTGTGAACTTGTTTGAGTCTAAACGAGTGTAGACTCGTTTGGGTCTAAACGAGTGTGGACTCGTTTGGGTCTAAACGAGTGTGGACTCGTTTGGGTCTAACCCGCATAGACATGAAAGGTGATACAAAGGTCATGATTGAAAAGGATTTCTTAAGTTGAAGCCTTCAATTGGCCCAAGCCATGTTAACCACTTACAAATTGAGTCAATTAGGATGAGCCTTAATTAATTGGACACCAATTTGACCTTCAATTAAAAGCAAATTAGGGTTAAGTCTAACTCAAATAAGGTTTCCAATCGGCTACTCATCAATTTTCAACAATGTGAATCAAAATAAGGTTGAACCTATCAATTGAACTCCAATTGGGCCCAAACTTGGCCCAAACGGTCTTGAGATCGTTTGGATGATCTCCAAGCGGTCTTGAGACCGTTTGCCCAAAGTTTGACCAAAATTAAGTTGATTTGATAAGGGTTGAGTCCTAATTAAATTACAAATCAGCACTTTTCATCAATTTATCAATATCTTGTGATTGGACCCTCAAACCATCAAATTTCTTTAACCCTAGACCTCCAAACGGTCTTGGGGTGTCACTAAATGAGTGTGAGATCGTTTGGATGAACCCCCAAATGGGTTTGAACTCGTTTGGGTCCTTCAACCCAACACTCATCAAAATCTATATGAAAAATCAGCAAATTTAACCCGATTAGGGTTAGGGTGTTGAAATGCCTTCAACTCTTAATTGGTTAGGAATTAGATCATGATTCTCAGTAGAAATGAAATTCAATATATTATGATCAGGAATCCCAAACGGTCAATGCTTGGTCAACTCCTTCAAACAGGTTGGAACCCGTTTGCCCAAAGATTCAAGTTAATCAGTTTAGAAAACAGCACTTAATTCAATTCGATTGCCTAATTGATTGGCCTTCAACCTATGATTCCTTTGGAGTTAACCCCTCAAATTTGGTGGGTCATTAGCCTACATAATTGTGAACAGAAATCCCAAACGGTCAATGCTTGGTCAATGCCCTCAAACGGGTTGGAACTCGTTTGGCCAAACCAACCTATTGAACCCGTTTGGATTGAAACGAGTGTGAGATCGTTTGACCTATTTGTCCAAGATCGTTTAGTAAAGTTGGATAAGGACCAACATAGGTATTAACGCCCTTTGTCTTCAACCTTGAAACCAAGGTCTGTTCTTCACGAAAAGCTTGCAAGGGTGCAAAGAAGGATGGGGGAAGAGGAAGAACTAACTATTATTTGCACGAATAAAAGTATGCATAACAAAGCAAAAGGTTTAGAATTATAAAACCCACCTTAAGGTCGTTCCTTGAGCTCCAAGCTTCCAAGCTTCAAGTCTTTAATGGTGTATTGAGATCCACAGGTCGGCCAAGGGTTTTTCTCCAAGGAAAGGTTGGGAAAAGATGGCTAGAACAAGAAAGCTAAGTGAATTATCCACAAAACCAACCTTAAAAGATGAATTCATGCAAGAATCCGAGCTTGAGGATGGTTCTTCTCACCTTAGCTCCTAGTTGATCATCTCCTGAGCTCCAAAGCTCAGCCTTGGTCATTTTGAGAAAGAAGAGAAGTGAAGAGAATGAGGAATCGTTTACTTGGTTTACTAGGAAAAAGACTTATATACCTTAAGGCCATTTTGCACCATAAGGACCTCTAAAGCATGGGATTCTCATCTAAGCCCCTCCTTATTTCTAAGGCACGTCCAAGCCATCTAAACTTAAGCAAGGTTCATCAATATTCAAGATCTAAGGGTAGAAAAGATCAACCTTCAACTAGGGTATACACTTGAAGGTCCTCTTACACATACATGGTGAATTTTATGCACAAGATCATTTTTCTTATCTGTTTATTCATTGATGTGTCCCTTTCATCATTTCTACTCTAAATGATGACAAGAGTCATAAGAGATGTTCTAGATGATGTATTTTACAAGTTGCACCCCTTAAATTGGGTAAATTGCACTTTTACTCCAATTTAGGGTTTATAAGCACAAAGATCATTCCACAAGCTGCATCTTGATGCTCAAGCTTGGGGAAAATTCATCATTACTCATCATATTTACTCATATTATGTCTCATCATCAAAGGAACATCTTAACATGTGCAATTTTTCAAGTTAACCCCTTAACTGGGTGATTTGCACAAGGTCCTTGTATTACAAAACAATATTACAACATTATTCAAAAGGGACAGAAAAAAGGAATATATGTTCCTTAGGAACTTAATTACATGCCAAAAGATAATCACAAGGATTTTATTACACATTTAGGCAAAACACCTAGAATTAGTTTATAACCCAGGTCAGGGATGTTACAGTATTGGTCATAAGTCACTTATTTAGAATATACAACCATTGCCAATGATATGGAATCATCCTTGAGTTAGGAACTATTGATATAAGGGTATCCATTATCAACCTCTCTAGGTGTTACATTTGTCAATACATTAATCACTATTCCATTATTAGGAATAGGATTTTCCATATTTATAAATTGAGGTTCATATAGCATCTCCCATAAATATGGATTTCACCTAATATCACTCTTCATTAGAGTTTCACATAACATCCTTATATATCAGGGTTTCACTTAGTATTACCTGAAGTTAGGATTTCACTTAACATCTCCCTCAATTAGGGTTTCACCTAGCTTTGCCCTAAATTAGGGTTTCACCTAGCTTTGCCCTAAATTAGGGTTTCACATGACTTTTCCCTAAATTAGGGTCAAGGCTCATTAATCTTTTCAATGAAGGTTTCACGATCTCATTATTATGGATCAAACCCTGATTACATGTTTATTCATAATGAGAGAATTAGGGCTTAATTATATAAGCATTCCTCTCTCTCTCATCCTCTATAGGATGTTTAAGTACTCCAAGTTTGATCTAGGTCAGCCCTTCATTAAGTACACACAGTTAGGGTTAACCATTATGATCACCTTTAGTCTACATCATTATCAATAAAGTAGCTAACTGACCTTTAATCTTATTAGGTATCCAAATGGTTTAACCAATTTGAACTTCAAAAATCTTAGTCACTTAGATCCCAAACAGTCTTGGTCACTTAGACCTCAAACGGTCTAGACCAATTAAGTTCAAAGGGTTTGAAATCGTTTAGCAAGGTTGGTGCTTGAAATTGTTTAGACAACACATTTGAAACCGAATGAACTTGGGTCTCCAAACAGTTTGAGACCGTTTGGTCTCAAACGGTCTTGAGATCGTTTGGTCCAAACCCTCTCAAAACCGAATGGACCAACAAGGTCTTCTATCACTTAGTCAATTTAGGGTTTCAATCCTTGAACCATCTATCAATTGGACCACCAATTTATTCTTCAATTGAACCATTGAATCATCCTTCAATTGGACCTTCATTTAGGCTTTTGAACCCAATTGAACTAGGGTTTATAATCAAGAAACCATCACTTAGGGTTTTGAAATCGAGGAACCTTCAATGGTTGACATTGTGGAACTAATTTGATTACAATCATTGAATAACCACTTAGCTATGTCATGACCTGACCTCAAACGGTCTTGAGGTCGTTTGGATGACCTCCAAATGGTCTTGAGACCGTTTGCCCAATCCATCATGGAAACTATGAAATTCAATTAGGGTTTGCATCATTGAATCAATCATCAATTGATCTATTGATTGTATTTCAATGTAATATCATTAGATCTTCAACCATCCAATCATACTTCATCAAAAACTTCCAAATGGTCTTGGTTGACCTCCAAACGGTCTTGAGACCATTTGGGTGACCTCCAAATGGTCTTGAGACCGTTTGGGCTTAGTCAACCCAAAAGGTTGATTCAATTACTTAGGGTTCCACACTCAACCCGATTAGGGTTTACATTTAAGGAATCATTCACAATTGAAACCTTCAAGATCAAACCAATTGGAACCATTGGATCAATATCCAAGTACAACAGCATATTTCCTCAAATGTTAAACCATTTGAAACGGTTAACCACTCCAAACGGTTTGGAACCCAAACCTCCAAATGGTTTGCAAACCGTTTGGTCACCAAACGGTTTGGTGAAACTGTTTGGACCAAAAGTTGAAACTGTTTGCAATAGATATTTGTGAAGGTGTATGCTTATGATGATGTCATCATCATAAAGCTATAAACCCACGAAGCTTGCTGTGATTTTCATGGTTATTGCATCAATAAACCAAATAAAATTTTGGAAACAAAGAAAGAATCAACATATGATGAAGATATGGAATCAATAACAAAGTTCAAGGGTTCAAGTTATATAACATGCCTTCAATTGAGCTTCAAAGCTTGGAGCTTCACGTAAACAATGGTGGAAGAAGCTTTTGCAACCCTCCCAAGGCTCGTCCTCAAGCTTTGGAGTGAAAAGATTGGCTAGGATTGAAGATGGAGTGAAAGAGAGAAGAAATCATGCATTGTTTTGTGATTTCCACCATGAATTCAAGGTGAAAGAAGGTCAAGAAGCTTACCAGCAGGTTGGGGGTCGTTCTCCTGTTGCTCCCATCTCCCTTGGTCGTTTTTTCATGCAAGAAATGAAAGGGGTTGTTGGTATGTATGCCCATAGAGCAAGTCATATGATGATTGTAATGGGATACTGTGTAAATGATTTGAATAATAATAAAGGCAATTTCCGATCTATATGTTTAAACTTTTTCTGAGATGATGGTGTAACATGATAGATGTCTAAAGAATGGTTTTTACTTAATGACGTATGCTTTTGGGTTCAGGACCTAAATGATGAGATCATACGGATGTTAAGAGTATACATTCTTGTTTAGTCCCTAGTGGGTTGTTATTGTGGAAATAACCATAGACATCAATAACACTGAAGACTAGATTGTGTGTTGGTTGATGACAGAATCTCATTAGTCATGATATAGTGATATCAAACCAAGCACATAGGTACTTATTAGAGAATAAGGTACCGGACAGACCCACCGTGAGAGTGACACATGGAACCTTGACTTGGTAGTCACAGTCAGCTCTCACAGTGATGGTGGTGAGTGTGATTCTTAGAACTGAAATCACTACACTCAACACATGTCGTTGGGTACACTTTGACATCATCAAATGCAGTTCTGAAACAAGGATTGTTATAAAGGTGAGGATTGGGTGGCTTTGACACATGGGGCTTTTGAGGGTTGAGTGATAGATATGGGATTTGTCCCTCCTGAGGGAGTTTGATATCCTTGGCCACTTGATGAGTAGGATTGAAAAAGGCATGCACATGCACGTGTGAATCAATATGTGATATTGATGTCACACACATCTCACCCAGTCTGCTCTGAGATCAAGGAAATGAATGAATGTTGACAGGATGACTGTTCCATGCCTCGAGTTCATTCTGTATATCAGCGATAAAGGAATTATACATTCACTGTAACACCATTCACGGATTGTAGGATTGAAAGTTGTTCTCCAACTTTCTATTTCACTTGGGTAGCACTGATGTGTGACTAGGCACCGCTCTTTTCTTGTGAAATCATAAGTGTTATGGACTTTCACTGCCAACGTGAAATGGACATGCAGGGTCACACACATAGGATTTAACCTGGAAAAGGAGTTTTATCCACAAACAATGTTTAGATTGATTACTAAAGGAGTTTAGTAGTTCAATTAAACACTCAATTAATTGATAGCTCAATATCATAGTGTTCAAGGTGTTGGACTGATTGATTAGAGTATCGGATTGATTGAAACCGCAATTGACTGATTCTACACAATCTGTACTCCCAACTGATCGTCTCATGTGATGAACTGATTGGCTCAGCTTGGTGAACCGATCGGCTCAGGTGGTGAGTCGATTGGCTCATGGACAGGGTGAACGATTGCTTCAAGTATTGAAACGATCGGTTCAACTGTTGCAACTGGGCAAGTTGGGAAAGTAAGATTGGTGAGAATTTTCCTTTCATTTCACTTGCCCAATTTGGTTGGAACAAGGATTGGTATTTGATACCAATTAGAAACAAAAGAAGGAAAGTCAATCGGGAACTGATCAGGACCACGAACTGACCGGTTCAGTTGTGAACCGACCGGTTCATGGGTCCCAACCGATCGGTTGAGGTGTCAACCGACCGGCTCAGATCCCCAACCGACCGTTTCAGTTGTAAAACGATCGGTTCAGGTTGCGAGTTGGTTGTTTTTGTGGAAAATCTCGAACCCTTCTACTCCTGCTTTAGTCCCACATTGCCCGGGATAGAGAACCCTGTCCCATGACCCGCCTATATATATAGGGGTATTGGGGGATTCTCAAAGTACAACTCAGTGAAAACCAGTTGCTCTGCAAAGTTGTCGTTCTCTCTGGTTTTGGTAACCGAGAGAGCCCGAGCAAGTGCTACCTGAAAAGGGAGGCACAACAAGGGAAAGACAACTGCAGTTGCGACTGGTGGTAGGAGAGTGTGTTGGCGACTAGTACGCCGACAGGAGGGTGCGACTCCTTCTGATTCCTTGTGCGATAAGGAGATCGGAGTTCCAGGCAGTCTGTGTGGACGACTGCATAGGCGGGAGACCTCTGTCGCTCAGAGGACAACTGTCAATCCCGACAGTCCCGGTGAGACCAGGAGTCTTCAGTCCCGGTGCAACCAGGAGCTGCACAGACACCGTCCAATATCGGAGGTGAAGACCGCGTAAGGCGCGAGGTACTGTCGCCGAGCAAGCCTCGGGACAAGGTATGCATCGCAAACCATCTTTCCTATTGTATAGACGTTGACACGATTCCTTTTGTTCTGGGTTTTGGGGAAAAAATTTTGTTTCCGCTGCTTCTCTGCCTCCTCTAAAACCCAACAGTGGTATCAGAGCCACGTCAACTGCTCTATATTTTAGGATTGTCGATATGATCGATTTTGGTTTGTCGCCTTTATTTATTACATACGATGCGAATAAAATTGGCTTTATGCATGTCCAATCCACAAATCCCAAATATACATATATGATATGTAATATTAATGCACTCGATACACGTCGCCCTTAAATGAGTTTTGTGGTGGATGTGTAGCATGATTGTGGCCTATAAACCCTATATCTGTGTGTGGTTGTATGTGGTTGCTTGCATCTCGGTCTGCGCACCGATTCCCTTTCTCTCATTCCTGATGTAACTCGAAATAATTCGAGATTTCTATTCCTACCTTTGCTCCCACCGAATGTAACTCAGGGTTTCACAAATCAATTGTAAATAGGATAGATTTTATTTCCTGTTATGTCAAAGAACGACAAACGTCATGCGGACGACCTGAGAAGATCGGTTCAAGGTGTGAACCGATCGGTTGGTGTTCCAGACAACCGGTTTGAGGAGCGAGACGAGCGGGTGGCGACCTGAGGAGATGCATGATGACCGGTGAACCGATCGGCTGGAGGCGCCAGTCGATTGGCTGGTGGCACCCGAACAACCAACTTGATGGCGAGTCGATCAATCATGGAGATGAGCTGATCAAACCCAGAAAGGCAGGCACAGATTTCATCTTGTACAAGTTGCATGTGATGTAGACCTAGATGACCGTGATTCCTCTTGGCTTGAGGAATCTCAATAGGATGGCCATAATCATTGCTTTTTTTTCATTTTGCATGTTTTCTGTGGGATATAGCATGTATATGATATGTACTATATATTGTGGTGATTGGATATGTATATGTATATAAAAACCAAATCCCTCATTAAAATATTAAGTCTTTTACGCCTTCCATTAACAACACACATGGAAAACTCGATCGACCAAGCATAGGTTACGCCAAAGCGTGGTGCGTTGTCCATCTTGTGGAAGTGTGAAGGGTCGACATGCGGGTTCTGCCAAAGCAGGGTGTATGTTTACCGTGTCGGCTTTTGGGTTAGACTTAACTGGTGATTCTTAGAGCGTCTAAGCCCAGAGGCACGGAATGTTCATGGCAAGGTGTTGCGCATGTTCATTCATCAATAGTTGCATATGATGCAATTGGCATGATGGCATACCTAAATAGTCAAGATTATGGGTGATCAGCCAAAGCTGACTCATGACTTGATGAAATATGGATCTTGACCCACTAGAAGATTGTACACTGCAATCTTCTGAATTGATGGTGAGGGCTGTCAATTTGAGTCAAAATAGTGGGAGCGGTAATTAATTAAAGGCCTAATTAACTATCGTCAAATTTTATTCAAATCAAATCAAAAAGAGTTTTGACAAAATGCAATTTTCTCTTGTAGAATGGCAAAAGAATCATCTTTTAAAATGGGCAAATTAATTGAGAATAAATTCCATAACTGGTTGAGGACTTTGAGAAGTGTTCTGCACAATCCAGATATACCAGGAGCCTTTGAATCCACTCTATGTACGCTTAATGCATTAGTGAAGAAGAAAGAAAGTTCATTGATAGAGATCAATGGAACGAAAGGTAAGGGAGAGAAGGGTTCTCTCGCCAAACCAATTTCTTCTACATGGAGAGGATGGAAGGAACGATGGAAGAAGAAGTCAGAGATAGAGATCTCTACTTCTGGTGTATACGTGATAGAGATTTTACTACTTCTTTGTCATGGGTACTTGATACAGGATGCAGATCTCACATTTGTTCAAATGTGAAGGATCTTAAGAGAAGTAGGCCTTTAGGGAAAGGCGAGGTTGAACTACGTGTTGCTAATGGGGCAAGAGTTGCCGCCAGTTCCGTAGGAACCTATGAGTTAACTCTACCTAGTGGGCTAATAATAGAGTTGAAGAACTACTATTATGTACCTACCATAAATAGGAATATCATTTCCGTCTCTTGTTTGGACAAGGATGGATTTGAATTTCTTATTAAGAATGTAAATTGTTCCATTTCTAAAGATGGGATCTTTTATGGTAGTGCCCCAATGTCTTATGGTCTATACTTGATAGATTTGGAGACAAATGTATACAACATAAACACCAAAAAGCAAAAACTCAACGAATCAAACAAAACATATCTTTGGCATTGTCGTCTAGGGCACATAAATGAGAAGCGCATTTCTAGACTCCATAAAGATGGTTATCTAGACTCTTTTGATTATGAATCAATAGAGACATGTGAATCTTGTTTATTGGTCAAGATGACCAAGACTCCCTTTTTCAGGTAAAGGTGAGAGAGCTAGTGATCTATTAGGACTCATACATATTGATGTATGTGGGCCTTTTAGAACTAATGCCAGAAATGGGTGTCAGTACTTCATTACCTTCACTGATGATTTCAGTGGGTATGGCTATGTGTACATGATGAAGCATAAGTCAGAAACCCTTGAAAGGTTCAAGGATTTCATGAATGAAGTACAAAACCAACTTGGTAAAAGTATTAAGGCACTTCGATCCGATCGAGGTGGAGAATACTTAATCCAGGAGTTTGAGGACCTTCTGTGAGCCCATGGTATTGTATCACAATGGACTCCGCCTGGAACACCACAGCATAATGGTGTGTCTGAAAGAAGGAATCGCACATTGTTGGATATGGTGTGATCAATGATGAGTTTTTCTGATCTTCGATTTCCTTCTGGGGTCATGCTCTTGAAACCGCGGCGTTTACACTTAATCGTGTACCATCTAAATCAGTTCAAAAGACACCATATGAGATATGGACCGGGAAGCGTCCCAATTTGTCTTTTATGAAGATTTTGGGTTGTGAGGCTTATGTTAGGAAAATGTTTCCTGATAAGCTTGGACCCAAATCTGATAAATGTTATTTTGTTGGATATCCCAAGGAGACCAAGGGATATTATCTATACCACCCTACTGACAACAAAGTGTTTGTTGCCAGGGATGCTGTATTCCTGGAGAAGGAATTTATTTCCAAAGGAAGCATTGGGAGGAAAATAGAGCTTGAAGAGGTTCAAGCCCAACAAGAAAGCATAGAACCGGTAGATGTACAAGAGGAAAATGGAGATTCACAAGGTGTTGTGGAATCTCAGTCTCCTAAAGTAACACAAGGACCTCATAGATCTAGTAGGACCCGCCTTGAACCTGAGAGGTTTGGATACCTTGTGACTCAGGAAGGTGGTGAGTTGATCATAGATGATGATCCAACTACCTATGTAGAGGCTATGGAGGGACTAGATTCTGAGAAATGGCTTGAAGCTATGAGATCCGAGATGGAATCCATGTACTCCAACAAAGTATGGACTTTGGTGGAACCACCCGAAGGGGTAAAACCCATAGGGTGGAAGTGGGTCTTCAAGAAGAAGACCGACATGGATGGCAATGTGCAAACTTATAAAGGCAGATTGGTTGCGAAGGGATTTTGACAAATTCAAGGTGTCTATGACGAAACCTTTTCTCCAGTTGCCATGATTAAATCCATCAGGATCATGCTTGCTATTACAGCTTATTATGACTATGAGATTTGGCAGATGGATGTTAAAACCGCATTCCTTAATGGGAATATAAATGAGGATGTGTACATGACACAGCCTGAAGGTTTTGTAGATCCAAAGAATGCCAATAAAGTTTGTAAGCTGCAAAGGTCAATCTATGGATTGAAGCAAGCATCTCGGAGTTGGAATCTTCGTTTTGATGAGGAAGTCAAAGTGTTTGGCTTTATTCAAAATGAAGATGAACCTTGTGTGTACAAGAAGGTTAGTGGGAGCTCGACCACATTCCTCATATTGTATGTGGATGACATACTTTTAATGGGGAATGATGTCTTAGCCTTAGAGAAGGTAAAGACTTGGCTTGGGAATACTTTCTCAATGAAGGACTTAGGAGAAGCATCCTATATATTAGGAATTAAGATCTATAGAGATAGATCTAGAAGGCTTCTCAGACTAAGTCAGAGCACGTACATCGACAAAGTGTTGGAGCGGTTCAGCATGGAGAACTCAAAGAGAGGCAACATCCCCATTCTACATGGAGTCACCGTCTCTAGAGCTCAATGTCCCCAATCTTGTGAAGAGAGGGAGCGTATGAATGGGATCTCATATGCATCAGCCATCGGATCCATCATGTACGCTATGTTGTGCACACGTCCAGATGTCTCATATGCTCTCAGCATGATGAGCAGGTACCAGTCAGATCCCGGGGATGCTCACTGGACAGCCGTAAAGAATATCCTCAAGTACTTGCGAAGGACTAAGGATCAATTTCTTGTTTACGGTGGTGAGGAAGAGATGGTTGTAAAGGGTTACATAGATGCAAGCTTCCAAACCAATAAAGATGATTACATATCGCAATCAGGATTTGTGTTTTGCCTTAATAATGGAGCTATGAGCTGGAAGAGTTCCAAGCAAGAAACAGTTGCCGATTCTACTACAGAGGTCGAGTATATTGCAGCTTCACATGCAGCAAAGGAGGTTGTGTGGATCAGGAAGTTCATTTCTGAACTTGGTGTAGTTCCCAGTAGTTGTGATGCAATTGAGCTTTATTGTGACAATAATGGAGTTATTGTACAAGCTAAGGAACCCAGATCACATCAGTGGTCCAAGCACATACTGCGACGCTTCCATCTCATACGAGAGATCGTATAGTGAGGATATGTGAAGATTTGCAAAGTACCAACTGAAGACAACATAGCTGATCCACTGACTAAGGCCCTTTCTCAGTAGAAGCATGATGGTCATGCTAGGTCACAAGGATTGAGGTACCTTGGTGACTGGCTCTAAGTGCAAGTGGGAGTCTGTTGGTATGTATGCCCATAGAGCAAGTCATATGATGATTGTAATGGGATACTGTGTAAATGATTTGAATAATAATAAAGGCAATTTCCGATCTATATGTTTAAACTATTTATGAGATGATGGTGTAACATGATAGATGTCTAAAGAATGGTTTTTACTCAATGGTGTATGCTTTTGGGTTCAGGACCTAAACAATGAGATCATACAGATGTTAAGAGTATACATTCTTGTTTAGTCCCTAGTCGGTTGTTATTGTGGAAAAAACCATAGATATCAATAACACTGAAGACTAGATTGTGTGTTGGTTGATGACAGAATCTCATTAGTCATGATATAGTAATATCAAACCAAGCACATAAGTACTTGTTAGAGAACAAGGTACCGGACAGACCCACCGTGAGAGTGACACATGGAACCTTGACTTGGTAGTCACAGTCAGCTCTCACAGTGATGGTGGTGAGTGTGATTCTTAGACTTGAAATCACTACACTCAACACATGTCGTTGGGTACACTTTGACATCATCAAACGCAGCTCTGAAACATGGATTGTTATAAAGGTGATGATTGGGTGGCTTTGACACATGGGGCTTTTGAGGGGTGAGTGATAGATATGGGATTTGTCCCTCCTGAGGGAGTTTGATATCCTTGGCCACTTGATGAGTAGGATTGAGAAAGGCATGCGCATGCACGTGTGAATCAATATGTGATATTGATGTCACACACATCTCACCTAGTCTGCTCTGAGATCAAGGAAATGAATGAATGTTGACAGGATGACTGTTCCATGCCTCGAGTTCATTCTAGATATCAACGACAAAGGAATTATACATTCACTGTAACACCATTCACGGATTGTAGGATTGAAAGTTGTTCTCCAACTTTCTATTTCACTTGGGTAGCACTGATGTGTGACTAGGCACCTCTCTTTTCTTGTGAAATCATAAGTGTTATGGACTTTCACTGCCAACGTGAAACGGACCTGCAGGGTCACACACATAGGATTTAACCTGGAAAAGGAGTTTTGTCCACAAACAATGTTTAGATTGATTACTAAAGGAGTTTAGTAGTTCAATTAAACACTCAATTAATTGATAGCTCAATATCATAGTGTTCAAGGTGTTGGACTGATTGATTAGAGTATCAGATTGATTGAAACCGCAATTGACTGATTCTGCACAATCTGTACTCCCAACCGATCGACTCATGTGATGAACTGATCGGCTCAGCTTGGTGAACCGATTGGCTCAGGTGGTGAGTCGATCAGCTCATGGACAGGGTGAACGATTGCTTCAAGTGTTGAAACGATCGGTTCAACTGTTGCAACCGGGCAAGTTGGGAAAGTAAGATTGGTGAGAATTTTCCTTTCGTTTCACTTGCCCAATTTGGTTGGAACAAGGATTGGTATTCGATACCAATTAGAAACAAAAGAAGGAAAGTCAATCGGGAACTGATCAGGACCACAAACCGACTAGTTCAGTTGTGAACCGACCGGTTCATGGGTCCCAACTGATCGGTTGAGGTGTCAACCGACCGGCTCAGATCCCCAACCGACCGTTTCAGTTGTAAAACGATCGGTTCAGGTTGCGAGTTGGTTATTTTTGTGGAAAATCTCGAACCCTTCTACTCTTTCTTTAGTCCCACATTGCCCGGGATAGAGAACCATGTCCCATGACCCGCCTATATATATAGGGGTATTGGGGGCTTCTCAAAGTACAACTCAGTGCAAACCAGCTGCTCTGTAAAGTTGTCGTTCCCTCTGGTTTTGGTAACCGAGAGAGCCCGAGCAAGTGCTACCCGAAAAGGGAGGCACAGCAAGGGAAAGACAACTGCAGTTGCGAATGGTGGTAGGAGAGTGTGTTGGCGACTAGTACGCCGACAGGAGGGTGCGACTCCTTCCAATTCCTTGTGCGACAAGGAGATCGGAGTTCCAGGCAGTCCGTGTGGACGACTGCAGAGGTAGGAGACCTCTGTCGCTCGGAGGACAACTGTCAATCCCGATAGTCCCGGTGAGACCAGGAGTCTTCAGTCCCGGTGCGACCAGGAGCTACACAGACACCATCTAAGACCGGAGGTGAAGACCGTGCAAGGCGCGAGGTACTGTCGCCGAGCAAGCCTCGGGACAAGGTATGCATCGCAAACCATCTTTCCTATTGTATAGACGTTGACGCGATTCCTTTTGTTCTGGGTTTTGGGGAAATTTTTTTGTTTCCGCTGCTTCTGTGCCTCCTCTAAAATCCAACAGGGGTTTCGAAATTATCCCTTCACCTCAAAGATAAAGGAGCTTATATATGAATTTTATTGAAAATTCATTTAAGAGAGAGAAAGTAGGAATTATCTCCTCAACTTTCTTGCCATATGCCCCCTTCTCTTCCTTAGGGACGAGGCTATCCTCTTTGCCTCTTATTCCTCTCAATTATCCATGATTTAAAGGAAAACAAACTAAGCACCTTAAATCATATTATAATAATATCCATAAGTGAGTGGATATTTCTTTTTCTTTTCTTAATGTGAGTGGGTTCTCCACTCACATAGATATTTCCTTTGCCTTTTCAAGGCACAAGGACGTCCAAACATAACCAAACTCAACCATTATATTTTTGTTTGAAGATCAATCCAATTAATGTAATTATTTTTGCATTAAATTGAATTAGGGTTTCAATTATGCTTAAATCTTGATTATCTTAATATCAAGATTCTCTCTCCTTAAAAATGATTCAAATGAGGCGCCCCTCTCAAATTCTTTTCTCTACATGATGCCAAGAGTCATGAGGGACCCTCTTGAAGTGGTATTTTGCATATTGAACCCTAGATTTTGGGTAAATTGCACTTTACTTCAAAACTAGGTTTTAATGCACAAGCATTGCTCAACAGGCTCTTTCTTGGTATTCAGGCTATCACAAGCCATACCTCTGCATCATATTCATTCTCATGATGCTTAAACACATTAGGAACATTGTATCATGTATAATTTGTAAGTTAACCCCTCAACTTGGGTAATTTGCACTTTAGTCCAAAACTAACAAAACATTGTTTCAACATTATTCAAAAGGGACTGAAATTGAAATATAAGTTCCTCTTGAGCCTTAATTACTTTTAGAGAGAAGAGAGAGCATATAATAAACTTCATTAAGTAAAACATCTAGGGTTAAGCATAACCCAGGTCATGCATGTTACAAATTATAAACCCCTAATAAGGATTTCATCCCCGAAATCTCAGATAACAAAAGATAGTTGTTACTCATGTCATCAAGTATCTAATTATCATCTCAGTATCATGGAGATACTATAGATCTTTTAATCCACACAAGGTTCTTCCACACAGGATTATTCTAAGAAAATATTTTCAACTTGATAAACTTTTCCACCATAATTACACTTGTCCCTTCCATTAGTTCAACCTTATCAATGTTTATGTTTATGCAGAGCATAAACCCCTAACATATGATGTTCATATTTTTTTTAACTAGATTGATTTCATAGTTGACCAATATAGGTAACCAACATAAATACCTTACTTTGGTATTCATCATATGTATTGAGAACACATCTCATCCTTATCATATTCGATTCCCTATTATTACCACCAAGGGTACACATGCACAATGTATTTCTTTTATTTTAGGACATTGCTTGTTCCATATATCATCATCTTGGAACCAAAGTCCAAAGAAAATTGATACTTTTCTAAGTATCCATCAACGGATTGTTTCTAATCCATGTGCATCAACTGTCATAATACTTACTTGATTGTCATGTAAATGAAAGGAAGAAACATGAAGGAACATACCCCTATCATTACCCAGGGTTGTTCATCAAAGAGGAAGCATATATATTTAACAGAGGTAATCCACT
Source organism: Alisma plantago-aquatica (assembly GCA_963693085.1). Lineage (NCBI taxonomy): Eukaryota > Viridiplantae > Streptophyta > Magnoliopsida > Alismatales > Alismataceae > Alisma > Alisma plantago-aquatica. Next base: position 640,072,802 of record OY856413.1, on the reverse strand, counting down.
CAGCAATCCTTTATTTGTTTAAGAAAGTTCACTTAGCAAACCCTATGTGGCTGGGAAAGTTCACTTCAGCAATTTCCTATTTAATTGGAAAAGTTCACTTAGCAGTTCTATTTAATTGGGAAAGTTCACTGAGCAATTTCCTATTTAATTGGAAAAGTTCACTTAGCAGTTCTATTTAATTGGGAAAGTTCACTGAGAAATTTCCTATTTAATTGGAAAAGTTCACTTAGCAGTTCCTATTTAATTGGGAAAGTTCACTGAGCAATTTCCTATTTAATTGGAAAAGTTCACTTAGCAGTTCCTATTTAATTGGGAAAGTTCACTAAGCAATTTCCTATTTAATTGGAAAAGTTCACTTAGCAGTTCTATTTAATTGGGAAAGTTCACTGAGCAATTTCCTATTTAATTGGAAAAGTTCACTTAGCAGTTCCTATTTAATTGGGAAAGTTCACTGAACAATTTCCTATTTAATTGGAAAAGTTCACTTAGCAGTTCTATTTAATTGGGAAAGTTCACTAAGCAATTTCCTATTTAATTGGAAAAGTTCACTTAGCAGTTCCTATTTAATTGGGAAAGTTCACTGAGCAATTTCCTATTTAATTGGAAAAGTTCACTTAGCAGTTCCTATTTTAATTGGGAAAGTTCACTGAGCAATTTCCTATTTAATTGGAAAAGTTCACTTAGCAGTTCCTATTTAATTGGGAAAGTTCACTGAGAAATTTCCTTATGTAATAGGGAAAGTTCACTGAGCACTTCCCTATGTAATTTCATTATACTCAGTAGATTATTTTAGAATGACTACTTGATCAGAGTAATAAAAAAGATAACAATCTAAGAGTTTCATACTTGCCTTATCTCAAATAATCATATACATGGCCAGGGTATAAAAGTATTGAGATTAGGTAGTATGCACTTTATTTGCTGTCATATTCCTCACTTTTCATATAATTATACACACATGATTTTTCATTCTTGAATTTTCTTCAGGCATCACTTCTATATCTCATCTTTTAACACACAGATAAGGGAGATTATAAAACATTTTAAGGAACACTCAGTAAGATGTAAGTTCTCATCTCCCCTGTGTCCTTATAGGACAATCAATAGGGAAATCCATAACAACAATCCTTTTTAGGATTATTAGATAGCATCAAGATAAGGCATATCGAAATGAAAAAAAAGCTCTATTTAACGATTACCCCTCGCGGTCATCTACCGCTTTAGGTTGACTCAACACACAGAGTCTAGCTGTTTCATGTTGTTGCTTTTGCCTTACTTAGTGGCTACTGCCCTGGTGCACTAGGCATTTATTGCACGGGTGGCACCAAAACTTTGGCTTTTCAGAACAACTAGGCAAATGTCTCTAAAAATATAGAGATCTTACCTTAAATCTCAGCTTATTTCCCCTCCTTGGGCACTATCATCACAGATGTACTATATGTATAAACTTATGGCAGAGTCTACTTTCTCGCCATGTGTTAATCTTTCCCACATTTCCATTGTTCCAACATGACTATGTCCTTCAGGAACCCTTTATAAGCCCAAAGTTTCCACATTAAGGACTAGTAACCTAGGTTGTATTGCCAGTATCCAGTCTTCTATATGTATTACTATTGTCCTAACCTGCCCTTCAAGAGCATGAACATAGGATTCTCTATCCTGATCAGGTCAGGATGGGAATTCTCAGGCACTTGTTCTTCTCTTGCCTGATCCCATGCACCCTCTCCAGGTGCAACAACATTGCCCTTAGCAATGTTCTCCTCGTGTTCCCCAGTCGTTTATAAACTTTACCCTTTACTCTACATAAGCAGAAGTCACTATAGGGTATACTGGAGGACACTAACACAGACTCAATACCTTAGTCCTATGTCTCTGTAGACTCAGCGAACCTAGAGCTCTGATACCACTAAATTGTGACACACCGATCGCAAAAACATAATTTACTTAACCAGAAGCGATCACTAAGCAGCGGATTACCAAAAAATCACTAAAAATTAAAACCATTATACAAAGAGGTCCACACATAGGAAAACTCTTTCATAAAGAACCGGAGTAACTTAATTACATACTGGTTCACAAGTACATGTCCTGTATCATCTTTTTCTGAGGATTACATGCATCAACTGCTCTGTTAAACTAAACACAGGCAGTATGAAATCTCGAGGCACTATGCCAAAATCTCAAAAGCATTAACTACTACTCCGAGGACCTGAGAGTACAGAGACGATACATAGGACTCTATGTACATCTATACAAGACATATCAGCTAGTGTCTCCACCTGAGAATTCACTGCAGTTCCTGCTGTTGCTGTTGTTGTCCTCCACCTACTGAAGGATTCCTGCCTCCTCATCCGCGTCCACCTAAAAATGTGGTTCCCACGGGGGTGAGACAATTATAAAATTGCCCCAGTGAGAGATATAACTCTCCGCCAGAAACATTATTATTGCAGTTTATTAAGATAAAACTTAACAGAGGAATCATAATTGCTTAACAACAGTTAATTCATTGTTTAACAGATTAGAACATTATTCTTATCTGAAGCATTGTAGCTGTAACCTGATGGAGCATCATGTCACTTATCCAATAAGGAATGTGAAGAACATGTATAGCATTTATTCACTATAGAGTTATAACTGCAGCATATATTCTTTTCAGGCTTAGATCACATAGCTAATGCCTGGCATTGTCTTTGTGGAGTCATGGTCTATAGCCATATTCTTTTAACAAAGTACTGGGATCTTAATCCCTCATTTCTTCAAGAACATTTCCATTTCTTAACAAGTTCATCATCATGATTATAGAATATGGGTATTTGAACCCTTAACTCATCATAGAATACTTGTTACCACTTATTAGGTAACTTAATACCTTCAGGTCATCTGACCAAGGACATTATGATTCTTTTTACACAAATCATTCCACATAGTTTACAAATCTCATATCACCTCTTGTTACCCCCTTAATAGGAAACAAGGCATATTATGGCTTATGAAGCCCATAACCAATTTCAATAGTTAAAACATCATATGGCACACAAGGCTCATAAATTTTCAGATTACTTCTCACTGAGAAATAAATCATATGAAGGCTTATAAGGCCTATAAAACATTTTCAATATATAGAGCATCATAGCCCATACTTGGCTATGCTCATCATCTCAACAAACTTGCATGATTAGTACTCATGATAACAATCATATATCAGTACCATGCAATACAAGGTTTTCTTATTACATTCATAACTCATCAATCTGTATTTAAGCTTCACATAGAATTTCTCAGTGTTAAGACTTCACATAGCATCACCCTGTATTAGGGTTTCACATAGCATTACCCTGTATTAGGGTTTCACATGGCATTACCCTGCATTAGGGTTTCACATAGCATTACCCTGTATTAGGGTTTTTTATATCTCATTACCCAATTTAGGGTTAGGATGCACTATTCACATCAGATTAGGGTTCATCGTGTCCTTTTACCCAATTAGGGTTTACTGTAACATTACATAACATCACCCTGGATTAGGGTCTTGTATAAATAACCATATAGGTTCTCAAGATCATATTATTAATGATCAAGTCCTATTCCATTGCTTCACACAGCTAGGAATCAATATGGATAACATAAGTATTCAATCATACTTATTTATTCTCATCATTCATCATCAAATGAATTATCAACACAAAGTATAAGTTTCTCTCTTCATCTTTACCAGAATATAATTGCATCGTAGTATATTGGTTTGTATTAACCTTTTCATAAGGCATGTTAGCCTACACTCATCAAAGTGCATTACTTCTCAAAGTAACAATTGACATGACACACTTCATGTGTCACTCATCCAAATATATTGGATTTAAAACACATCAAGGTATATCAGTTTTGAGAATGTGATATTTATCTTATCTTGATGTATCACTTCCCTCATAACCTTTATCATACTTGAGTTCATCCACATAGCTTGGATTAGGGTATTCCTCATCCTAATACTTTATGCACCAGTTCATCACATTTATCATGTAATGTATTGGTCATAAGTTACTTATTTAGAATACACAACCATTGCCAATGATATGGAATCATCCTTGAGTTAGGAACTATTGATATAAGGGTATCCATTATCAACCTATCTAGGTGTTACATTTATCAATACATTAATCACTATTCCATTATTAGGAATAGGATTTTCCATATTTATAAATTGAGGTTCACATAGTATCTCCCATAAATATGGATTTCACCTAATATCACTCTTCATTAGAGTTTCACATAACATCCTGCTATATCAGGGTTTCACTTAGTATTACCTGAAGTTAGGATTTCACTTAACATCTCCCTCAATTAGGGTTTCACCTAGCTTTTCCCTGAATTAGGGTTTCACCTAGCTTTGCCCTAAATTAGGGTTTCACATGACTTTGCCCTAAATTAGGGTCAAGGCTCATTAATCTTTTCAATGAGGGTTTCACGATCTCATTATTATGGATCAAATCCTGATTACATGTTTATTCATAATGAGATAATTAGGGCTTAATTATATAATCATTCCTCTCTCTCTCTCATCCTCTCTAGGATGTTTAAGTACTCCAAGATTGATCTAGGTCAGCCCTTCATTTAAGTACACACAGTTAGGGTTAACCATTATGATCACCTTTAGTCTACATCATTATCAATCAAGTAGCTAACTGACCTTTAATCTTATTAGGTATCCAAATGGTTTAACCAATTTGAACTTCAAAAGTCTTAGTCACTTAGACCCCAAACGGTCTTGGTCACTTAGACCTCAAACGATCTAGACCAATTAAGTTCAAACGGTTTGAAACCGTTTAGCAAGATTGGTGCTTGAAATCGTTTAGACAACACATTTGAAACCGAATGAACTTGGGTCTCCAAACAATTTGAGACCGTTTGGACCCAAATGGTCTTGATACCATTTTGACTAAAATGGTCTTAAGACCATTTGGTCCAAACCCTCTCAAAACTGAATGGACCAACAAGGTCTTCTATCACTTAGTCAATTTAGGGTTTCAATCCTTGAACCATCTATCAATTGGACCACCAATTTATTCTTCAATTGAACCATTGAATCATCCTTCAATTGGACCTTCAATTAGGGTTTTGAACCCAATTGAACTAGGGTTTATAATCAAGAAACCATCACTTATGGTTTTGAAATCGAGGAACCTTCAATGGTTGACATTGTGGAACTAATTTGATTACAATAATTGAATAACCACTTTTGGTTGACCTCCAAACGGTCTTGAGACCGTTTGGGTGACCTCCAAATGGTCTTGATACCGTTTGGGCTTAGTAAACCCAAAAAGTTGATTCAATTACTTAGGGTTCCACACTCAACCCGATTAGGGTTTACATTTAAGGAATCATTCACAATTGAAACCTTCAAGATCAAACCAATTGGAACCATTGGATCAATATCCAAGTACAACAACATATTTCCTCAAATGGTCAACCATTTCAAATGGTCAACCACTCCAAACGGTTTGGAACCCAAACCTCCAAACGGTTTGAAAACTGTTTGGTCACCAAACGGTTTGGTGATACTGTTTGGACCAAAAGTTGAAACTGTTTGCAATAGATATTTGTGGAGGTGTGTGCTTATGATGATTTCATCATCATCAAGCTATAAACCCACGAAGATTTCTGTGATTTTCATGGTGATTGCATCAATCAACCAAATAAAATTTCGGAAACAAAGAAAGAATCAACAATTGATGAAGATATGGAATCAATAACAAAGTTCAAGGGTTCAAGTTATATAACCCACCTTCAATTGAGCTTCAAAGCTTGGAGATTCACGTCAAAAATGGTTTAAGAAGATTTTGCAACCCTCCCAAGGCTCGTCCTCAATCTTTGGAGTGAAAAGATTGGCTAGGATTGAAGATGGAGTGAAATAGAGAAGAAATCATGCATTGTTTTGTGATTTCCACCATGAATTCAAGGTGAAAGAAGGTCAAGAAGCTTACCAACAGGTTGGGGGTCGTCCTCCTGTTGCTCCCAGCTCCCTTGGTCATTTTTGAAAGCAAGAAGTGAAAGGGGTTTCGAAATTATCCCTTCACCTCAAAGATAAAGGAGCTTATATATGAATTTTATTGAAAATTCATTTAAGAGAGAGAAAGTAGGAATTATCTCCTCAACTTTCTTGCCATATGCCCCCTTCTCTTACTTAGGGACGATGCTATCCTCTTTTCCTATTACTCCTCTCAATTATCCACGATTTAAAGGAAAACAAACTAAGAACCTTAAATCATATTATAATAATATCCATAAGTGAGTGGATATTTCTTTTTCTTTTCTTAATGTGAGTGGGTTCTCCACTCACGTAGATATTTCCTTTGACTTTGCAAGGCAAAAGGACGTCCAAACATAACCAAACTCAACCATTATAGTTTTGGTTGAAGAGCAATCCAATTAATGTAATTAATTTTTGCATTAAATTGAATTAGGGTTTCAATTATGCTTAAATCTTGATTATCTTAATATCAAGATTCTCTCTCCTTCAAAATGATTCAAATGAGGCTCCCCTCTCAAATTATTTTCTCTACATGATTCCAAGAGTCATGAGGGACCCTCTTGAAGTGGTATTTTTCATATTGAACCCTAGATTTTGGGTAAATTGCACATTACACCAAAACTAGGTTTTAATGCACAAGCATTGCTCAACATGCTCTTTCTTGGTATTCAGACTATCACAAGCCATACCTATGAATCATATTCATTCTCATGATGATTCAACACATGAGGAACATTGTATCATGTACAATTTTCAAGTTAACCCCTTAACTTGGGTAATTTGCACTTTAGTCCAAAACTAACAAAACATTGTTTCAACATTATTCAAAAGGGATTGAAATTGAAATATAAGTTCCTCTTGAGCCTTAATTACTTTTAGAGAGATAAGAGAGAGCATATAATCAACTTCATTAAGCAAAACATCTAGGGTTATGCATAACCCAAGTCAGGGATGTTACAAGATAGATGATTTATAACTCTACCATGGGTAGATGCAATGTTCTCCTTAAGAAAGGAGATTACTTCATTCTATTCATACAGTGAATTATCCTGCTTGTTTATATAAAAAGAACCTCTGCTCAGTTTAGAAATGCTTAATCTGTGATAATAATATGGTCGACAGAGAGTTATATTTCTCGTTGGGACAATTGTCTCACCCCGTGGGATCCACATTTTTTAGGTGGAAGTACACAAGGTGGCGAAGATCTTTCTGCTGAGGAGGAACAGCAGTAGGGATAGCAGTGACAGCTCAGGTTGAGTGTACTGTCTGTTGTGTCTTATAGATATAAGTCCTATGTGTCCTCTCTGTACTCTCAGGTCCTTGGAGTTAGTACTTACTGGTTTTATGATCGATCTGAGATTTTGGCTTGTATGCCTCGAGGTTTTTATGTTGCTCATGTATAGTTTGGCAAAGCAATTGTTATATGTAACCCTCGAGATGAAGATGTATAGGGTATGTACAATGTGAACAATGATGTATATAAGGTTTTGGATCTTTCAGTAAGAGTTTTCCTAAAAATGGATCTCTTTGTAAAATGGTTTTAATTTTTAGTGATTTTTGTTAATCTGTTGTTTATGTTTAATTCCGCTTAATTGTAACGATTTGTCTATCAGTTTGGCGACTGTCATTTCAAGTTTTGGTATCAGAGCTTAAGGTTCGCTGAGTCTACAGAGACATAGGACTAAGGTGTTGAGTCTGTGTTAGTGTCCTCCAATATACCCCATAGTGACTTCTGCTTATGCAGAAGAAAGGGTAAAGTTTATAAATGACTGGAGAACATGAGGGACACATTGCTGAGGGCAATGTTGTTGCACCAAGAAGAGGTACAAGGGATCAGGCAAGAAAAGAATGAGTGCCTGAGAATTCCCATCATGACCCGATCAGGATAGAGAATCCTATGTTTATGCTCTTGATGGGCAGGTTAGGACAACAGTGATGCATATAGAAGACTGGATACTAGCATTACAACCTAGGTTACCAATCCTCAATACGGAAACTTTGGGCTTTGAAAGGGTTCCTGAATGACATAGTCATGTTAGAACAGTGGGAAATGTGGGAAAGATTAACATATGGTGAGAAAGTAGACTCTGCCATAAGTTTAGATAGATAGTATATTTGTGATGGCAGTTCCCAAGAAGGGGTAATAAGACAAGAATTAAGGAAATGTCATTACAATTCCAGAGACATTTGTCTAGTTGTTGTAAAAAGCCAAAGTTTTAGGTGCCACCAGTGCAATAAATGCCTAGTGCACCAGGGCAATAATCACTATGTAAGGGAAAAAAGTCCTAACTTTCCACCAGTAAGAACTCATGGCTTAGTTTATACATCAGTAATAAGACTGATAAGACCATGGTATGAGGACAAGACATGTTATAGATATGGACATGTTGAGCATACTAAACTCTTTTCTTTGAAAAGAAGGGAGGAAATGACTCAACAACTGAGGTAGGCTCGGTAGGGATTACAAAAGTTACAGCCCAATAGTGTAAAAAGGCAAGAGCAACAACATGAAATAACTAGACTCTATGTTTTGAGTCAACCTGAAGCGGTTAATGACCGTGAGGGGTAACAGTTAGATAGAGCTTTTTCATTTTGATATGCTTTATTTTGATGATACCTGATAATCCTAAAAAGGATTGTTGTTATGGACTTCCCTATTGATTGTCCTTTGGGTACATAGGGAAGAAATGATAAGAACTAGAATTTATATTCTATTCAGTATTCTTTTAAATGCTCTATAATTGCTCTTATATGTGTAAAAGAGGATGAGATATAGAAGTGATGCCTGGAGAAAATCCAGGAATGTTAAATCTTGTATTTATAATGATATGAAAAGTAAGGAACATGATAGTAAAGTGCATACTACCTAATCTTAATACTTGTATACCCTAGCCAAGTATATAATTATTGGAGATAGGGCAAGTATGGAACTCTTAGATTGTTATCTTTTTTATTACTCTGATCAAGTAGTCATTCTGAGATAATCTAGTGAGTATAATGAAACTGGAAAAATGGTATGGACATTTTTATCACATCCTAAGTGCATTATATGGAATCTGAGATGATCTCAGATCAATTTGTGTATATGAGGAAGTAAAAAGTATAATACTCATGATAAAGAGAATGAGGACAAGGGAGATTATCCCTATCTGATAAAGAATGTGTGAATAGTAAAGATCTTTTCCCATGATGTGGAAATGGGAAATGTGATAAAATCATAAAATGTTCATGAACATGTTAGACAATAACAAAGAAAGGAATGATGACATGTAATCATCCTTATAATTCTTATGCTGGTGGAAAGGAACCTAGGATGAAACAAGAGTAAATGACTCATGAATAGTTGAGAGTTCATGCTATAATTAGAGGAGATGATAATCTCTTCTCTTTGATAAACAACCCTGAGTGATGATGGGGTAATAAGAGGAATATGTTTCTTGCGTTCTCTTCTTTTAGGGACATGGCAATCAAGTGAATACTATGACACTTGATGTGCACGGATTAGAAATAATCCATTGATGGATACTTAGAAAAGTACCAGTTCATCTTGGACCTTGGTTCTGAGATTAAGATATGTGTAACAAGTAATGTTCTAAGATGAAAGAAAGGTCTTTTTATATGTGTGGCTTTGGTAATGACAACAGAGAGATGGAAATGATGGGGATGTGATGTGTTTTTGGCACATATAATAGATACCAAGGTAAAGAATCCTAGTATCCAAGAACTTTCAATGGTATGAGAAAATGGGAACATGACTCCTGATAAGAAGTAATGTTTGGTTACCTAGAAGGGCCAACTCTGAAATTTGTCCAGTTACATATTGTAGTATTGATACCATTTGTTGGGGGTTTATGCACTACATAAACATGACATCAGCAAAGATGTATGGGTCGAAGGAACAATTGTAGAATTGTTTTGGGAAAAGTTGATCAAGCTAAAAATAATTTCTTAGAATACCCCTATCTAGATCTGTTAGGCAACTTATACATAAAATCTAAAGATACCTCTAAGATAAGTTCTTAATTGATAAGTAACCACCCCTTATGATAAGACAATGTACAACTAATGAGATAGTTGGTACAAGTCGTAAGGAAGTTTAGTGTTGTGTCAGCAGATTGGATGGCACATCAGATGTATGATAAGACTTGTAGTCTCAAGTGGGTGACAAAACGTAACCATAATCTCTCCATGAAAAATACAATGGAGTATGTGTCCTGTGTAGCAGATTCTATGATAACCATGTGTGGAAGAACTTTGTGTTGGTCAAAGTTCTATGGTATCTCCATAACATTAAGATGTTATGTGGAGACTTGATGATATGATGAATGAATAATATGTGTCTCCCTTCACCTAGGATTTCAGGGACGAAATCCTTGTTAGGGGTTTATAACTTGTAATGACCCCGACCTGGGTTATGAGGTAACCCTATTTTTTTGGCTAATTAAGTTGCTTAGAACTTTAATATAATCCTCTAAGGTGTTTTTTTATCATGTGACACACTTATGTTCCAAGTTTGGTCCTGATTGAATGTTGTTTGAGCAATGTTCCTTTGTTTTGGACCAAAGTGCAATTTACCCAAGTTGAGGGGTTATATTGCAATATGTCATATGTTGAACATGCCTCATGTGTTTTAGCATCATAAGAGAGAGAATGATGCTAAGTGGTGGCTTGAGGAAAGCCGAAATTCCAAGTTTGAACTTGTTTGAATAATGCTGGTGACTTGTGTACCAATTTTGGTACAAATTGTAATTTACCCAAAATGTGGGGTTGATATGCAAATTACCATCTCTAGAGTGTCCCTACTCCCTACTAGTATCGTGTAGAGGAGATAGAAAGAAGGAGACACCATGTTTGAATCAATTATGAATGATGATACTCTTGGTGATGAAATGACCAAGAAAGGGGTTGAATATGAAACCCTAACTTGAATTGTATCAAGTTGAAAAGCTTATATATGAGTGCCTATCGGCCAAGGAGCCATAGTACAAGCCTCATATAGTTTTTTGGAATATTTTAAAAGGTCATGTCATGCAAAGCACCTCAAGGAGGTGAGGTGTGTCGGGTTACAACTTCCTTAGTAAAGTTGTATCGGGTTGTGAATAAAGTGGTGATTTTGTTGATATATCTTATTCAAAGAGATAAGTAATGGATGAATCATTATCCCTAGATCACCCTCAACTGTTTTTCATGTCAAGATAAATGATTATTCATGGATGTACATGTGTCATCCATGCATGGACACGTGTAACCTACTAGCTCAAATTGACACCTCATTTTTTTACCTTCCTTCATGAGCAACAAGTATATATACCCCTAGTTTCACCCCTTAGTGGAAATTTTCGACCCTTAACACCCTCCTACCCTAAGGTATCATGCATAGGATCACTGTATCATGCATGAGTGATGTGGTATCGTGCATAGGTCCTTGAATATCGCCCATAGCAAAAGCATATCGGCCAAGTAGGTGATATCGGCCATGTAGGGTGATATCGCCCATAGTGAAGTGTTTTGATCATAAGTGAGTGGAATATCGTGCAAGTGAGTGGAATATCATGCATGGGTGGTGGCGTATCGTGCAAGAGTAGTATGGTATCATGCAAGGGTGCTAAGGAGCAAGAAGGAGTTCATACTTAACCCTAAGGTGAGGCAATGATCATCTTCAACCTTGGATTGAAGCATGATTTTAGGGTTATGATCTTCCTTTCTTTTCTTCTTCACCAATTGCTTATACATGGTGATTCTTTGCATATAGAGGAGTTTTGAAGTCCATCTTCAACCTTGGGAACGTGAATATTTGGAGCTTGGAGCTTTAAAGTTGTTCTTGAGGCGGGTTATATAACTTGAACTCAATCATGTTATTATTCATAACCTAAATTGCTATACTTAATAAATTACTTTTAATTATGAAATTTCCTGAAATAGTTGATGAAATTATGAGTTCTAGTAGTTTCTTAGACTTGTTTCCATTAACTATAACAGTTATAACTAAGGTCTAGAGCTTGAAGATGATGGTATCACCTTATAAAAGTGATATCGGGCGCAAGCACACAAGCAAGCACCTCTAACCCGATATGATGATGCACCTACTTCACTAAAATGATATGGATATAATTGTATATCTTCTTGCATGATATGGTGGTGTAGTATACACCTCTTTCATGATATGAGGTCAAGCAAACACCTCAAAAGTGATATTGGGCACAAGCATACACACAAGCACCTTCAATCTGATATTGGGTAGAAGCAAGCACACAAGCACCTTCAACCCGATATGGGTTAAGAAGGAAAACATGCACCTCCAAACCGATATGGTGTGATGCACACACACACCTCTAAAGTGATATGGTGTGAAGCACACACACACCTCTAAAGTGATATGGTAAGCAAGCAAACACCTCTTTGCCCGATATGGTGTGAAGCACACACACACACACCTCAAAAGTGATATGGAAGCACACATACACCTCAAACCCGATATGGAAGCATACATACACCTCAAGGGTGATATGGTAAGCACACATACACCTCCAACTCGATATATTAAGCACACATACACCTCAAGGTCGATATGGTAAGAACACATACACCTCTAGGTGATATGGGTAGTAAGTATACACCTTTTGGACAATATGGTATTGAGCACATATCTCTATAATGATATGTTGGGTAACCCAATACACTAAATGACAAGAGTGGCAAGGTGGTTAGTACCCTAGTACATGTGATGGATAATAAACTAAAGTAGGGTGTTGTAAGGACCCTGACCTTCGTTTTGGGCTTATCTTATTTACTTTGCCTAACCTTGGTGTTTAGTTGCTTGCTAATCACCTCAAGTGGTGATTAGGGTTTGTTTGTGCTTTTTTTAGAGTTGGAGGTGCTACTTGCAAATAACCTAAGTTTAGGGTTGATGAGCAAGTTTGTCACCTTGAGAGATATTTTCTCTCTCCTTTCTTCCTCTAGAGTTGAGAGGAAGTGTTGGGCTCGTTGCTTGAGTTGCCTTGGGCTTTGTTGAGCTTTATTGGGCTTTGTTTTGCGTTGGTTGGGCCTTGCTCTGCCTTGTTAGACCCTGTATCAGGCAAGAGAGCTTGGTGTCGGCAATGGGTGTGTCGCCCATGGGGCTGTATTGGGCAAGGGAGTGAGTGTGTCGGCCTATGACCATCTTTGACTCTTAGCTTCATTTGTGTCACCACTCTAGTGGACACTTGGTGCATGATGCTTGCATGTGGAAATTGCCTTGGACATGTGTATGAGGTGGGATGTGAAGGTGGCATTGCCAATGGACAAGTGTCCCTAGGTGGGTGACACATTGCCTTGTTTTCTCCTCCACCCTCTTCTATATATGTATCTCCTTTCTATTGCTAAGTATCCCTTTAGTTCCTTAGTTTCCCCTCTTCCTTGGTGAACAACACCTCTCCTTTGCAACCTTGGTGGACGATACCCTTAGAGGAGCAAGCTTGGTGGTCAATCCTTCTATTTGGAGTTCTCTTCTTCTTCCTCTAGCTTGGTGGCCGAACCATAGGTGGTGTGCCTTGGAGCTAGGAGCTTAAAGCTTGGAGATTTGGAGCTTGAGGATCTTGTTTAAGGTGGGTTACATAACTTCTAAACCCTAACTATACTACCTTCTTTTATGTTGCATGTTCATATATGACCATGATCGGCCATGCATGTTGTTAGATATGTTTCTTGCTCTATCATGTACCTTTAATCTTGTGGATATAGTGATCATGTTGTTGATGATGTTGTTGTTTCTTGTGTACCTTTGGACCTAGTTGGCCGAACCCATAAATTAGGGTTTCCTTTGGGCCAGTACCCCTTTCTCTCCTTAGTTTTGAAAAGTGAGTTTGAGCTCTAGTGGTGTAGGCAAAACCCCTCTCTTCCTTAATCGTCGAGAGGTGAGTCTATGCTCTAGTTGCTTGGGCAACACCCTCCTCTCACCATGGATTTGAGAGGTGAGCCTTTGGATGAGTGATGATCTAAGTTGGAGATGATCCATCATGTTTCCCAATTGGTGATGGAGGTTGTGCAAAACCCCTCTCTCTTGGTTGTTGAGAGGTGAGCCAATCCTCTTGACCTTTTAGGGTTTTGATGAGGGTGATCTTGAGGTTGACGATGACCTTGTCATGATGAGCTTAGTGCCTTGCACGATACACCTTGTAGTAGTGTTGCCTGACACTCCTTGTCTTGATTTTTGATCTTGGCCGACATGATGAGTTGAGGATATGGCTCTCTTGATCTTGTGGTGACCTTAGGCGATATGCCTTAACTGATATGATCCTTGTGTCCTTACACGACACCCTCTTCTAGAGTTGTCTTGGTCGATATGTTGATTTAAGTTCTGTTAACCTTGTTGCCTGACATGGTGCCTTAGTGGCCACCTTGCCCATGGATGATAGGGTTCCTTGGACGACATGATGTCTTGGACGATATGGTGTGCTGGTTGGGCATTAAGGTTTGGTCTTGGGCACCATGCTCCTGGTCGATATGACCCTTAGCTGATGAAGTGATGTGGGCTGCCTGGAATGCAACCCTAATCCTAGATGGGTGATAGAGTTCTTGGTCATTGGGTAGTTGTGTTGCCTGACACATCCCTTAGCACCTGGCTGCAGGACGCAGTTCTTTAACCAGTTTGCATGATACCCTCGGTGTTGGTCTGCTCGTCACCCTCTATGCTTAAGCGCACGACATGATGATGGCCGATATGGCGGCATAACACCTTAGGGTTGGATGCCCTAGTCGATAGAGCCTTGGTGGGAGTAGTTATCCTGCCTGATACTACATATAGTGAGGGTTGCCCTACCCGTCACATTTCTAGTGAGGGTAGAGGGAACTTTTGATGAAGGTTATAACCAACCCGGAAGACCTAGCTAGTGATCCTTTATCATGTAATCACATCGTTGTGGATAATGAAATATGAATAATGGTTTGTAAACCAGTGGTATGTTTGATGCTTAAAGATGATACCGATTAAGATGATAAGATACATGGTTATGTTCTCAAGAATAGGGCATAGTGTATGCTCATGATTTGATAACAGTAATATGATTGATACATCTTATGCTTCATATAATCATGGATGTCGTTCCAAACATGGTAGCATGATAATCATAAATACAGAAATGGCTTATAAAGTCACTTTTACATGTGTCGGTTGTATAAATAAACTGACACTGAAACTATACAGTGTCGGTTGATAACATAAACTGACATCCAATCTATGAAGGGCGCCCAGACATGGGTACCGCTTCTATTCAGTGTCAGTTACTTAATAAAAAACTGACGCCTAAAATTAACCGCCAAATCTAAAATTTCCAGCGGAAAAAATTACCTCCAAAATTTAACATATGGCGTCGGTTGATAAATAATAAACCGACGACTAAAGGTTATTCGCGAGACAGAAATTGGGCACATTTTGGTCGTCAGTTTAACCACAATGACCGATGCTTATGAGTTTTCCCGCGCTGTCCGCGGGGAATTTTTCACACCCTTTAAGCGTCGGTTGTCAGAAGACACCGACGACTATGGTCATTAATCGAGAATAATTTTTTTAATCGGCATATGTATTTAGACGTCGGTTGTTTTGTAGTTACAACTGATGACTATAGTTGAGAATAGGTGTCAGTTTTTGTGGAGAACCGACATTGTTAATTTTATGTGTCGGTTTATTTGAATAACTGACGCCTATGGTACAGTTAATAGCCCCGCGAAACAGATCTTTTCCCCATTGTCTCTGTTTCATTGCGACTCTGCTAGGTCTGGTGATCCTGCTCCCCGCCGTCGTCGCCTTCGTTGCCCCGGTCGCCGTTGCTCCCCCACGCCACCAGCACTCCTTCTTGACGCCCTTTTTTTTTTGTTAAGCCAGGAGGTGCTTTTATTCATCCTACCCTCCTCGTGTAGGCTAAATCACCGAGAAAAACATGTACAACTCCTGCTTATAAAATGCAGGTATTCACCCAAAGGATCTCACATCTCTATACATATATCACCCCCAACAAAAACAAAATCACCCCTTATCCACATGAACATACGGAATATTGCGCCTCTCCATAATCAACATACCCTTAATCTTCTGTGGCAGATTTTCTGGAATAGAACTGATATATATGTCCTCCATGTACGACCCCCATATTCCTAGTTCTTTAGGAATAGAATTTATAACTTCTGTGCTTAATCTTCTGTGCTTGACGCCCTCGCCACCGCTCCTGTTGCTCTCCCTTCCGCCGCCGCTCCTCGCTGGCGCCTCTCCTCTCCTCGCCGCCGCCCCCGCCGGTGGTTGTTGTCCTCTCCTCGTCACCGCTCCTCTCCTCGCCGCCGGCTGCCAACTACTGCTAGGTCTTGCTCAGGCCGCTGCTCTCCTCTGCCCTCAAGGTATGCCCACCCTGCCTTCTTCCTTCTTCCTCTGCTCTGGCGGCTGCTTGGGCAGTGCCAAGGCACGCCTAGGCTGCTGCTGGGCATTTTTTTAAGTTATTTACTTATTTGTGTTTATTTATGTACTGATTTTGTTATGATTTAATCATCTACTTAATGAAATTTATTTATCAACTGATTTAACTATATTTTTCAATTGATCTGTATGTATTGATCTAATGTTTGTATTTATTTATGTACTGATTCAGCAATTAATTGATCATCATCTACTGATTTATATTAGTTTATCAATAGATTTGTATTTATTCATCTACTTATTTGTATTTTTTTGTCTACAGTTTTTATTTAGTTATCTAATCATTTGAATTTATTTGTGTACTACTTTTGAAATTATATAATCATCTAGTGATGTAACTTTATAGTGATGTAACTTTATCACAAGCTCATTATGAACCATTAGATCTGGATCTTAATTAGGGTATCTCTACCGTCCTAACTATGAAATTGGTAACTTGTTTCATTGTTGAGTATATTGAGAATCCTAATCACCCTTCTTGCTTAATGATGAACTGTAATGCACACATGTGACATGCTTGGAATGTAAATGATGAACTTTTCCCTAAATTGCCAATCATGCTTTTAAAGACATCAATAATCACCCTAACTTGAAGAACTAGGATTTTAGGTATAAGAATGACAACACATGTATTTGTTGGCCTAGAAACCCGTCCAAGATTTACTCATTAGGAGTAAATCTTGGATAGTCCCCAGTTTGGGACTGTTCTTGAACACCTGATCTCGCTTAGGATGTAAGTGTATAATGTGTATTGGGTTTTTGAGAAAATTTCGGCAACATTTCCCTGTTTGTTCTCTAAGTACATATGTACTTAGAGAACAGCAGGGAAATGCTGCCGAAATTTTCTTGAAAACCCAATACACATTATACACTTACTAGTGAGATTAGGTGTTCAAGAATGGGATAGGTGGTACACATTTATTATATATAAGAATGACATCACATGTATTTGTTAACCCTAGACCCTAATCTTATTGTAATGTATATTTGATTTCTCTTTGATCATAGAATGGATAGATCATGGATGTCCATTCGCAATCGCTGTACCTCAGAGTTTATTTTTGGTCTTGACCAGTTTATTAGATTTGCCGAGGAACATAGGAAACAACTTGGAGATAGGTTCTACTATCCATGTAGGCATTGCGGTAACAACTTGAAAGTCAGCACTGGTGACGAAATCAAAAGTCATGTCATGTGCAACGGGATTATACAAGGCTATACAGAATGGTACTAGCATGGAGAGATTTCAAACCCAAAACCAGTGGATGTCGATAGCAGTGCTTGTGTGGAAGAAGAAATTGCCTACGATGACGTAGATGTGAATGAACCAGTTCCAGTAGACATTGTTGATGCGATGTTGGATAGTTGTGGGGTAGAGCACACCGATCCACCTCCCATTTTTAGAAACATTGTGCATGATGCTGAGATACCGTTATACACAGGTTGTACTAAGTTTATGAAGTTTAGCGTTGTGTTGAGATTGTATAAGTTGAAAGCTAATAATAGATGGAGCGACAAAAGCTTCACGTCATTGTTGTCTTTATTGAAAGAAATGCTTCCTGAAGGAAACGAGCTGTCAATATCAACATACCAGGTAAAGAAATTGTTGTGCCCAATGGGAATGGATGCCAAGAAGATACACGCATGCCCGAATGATTGTGTATTATTTCAAAAGGACTATGTGGATTTGAAAGATTGTCCAAAATGTGGTGCGTCATGGTATAAATTGACGACTTCGGGGGAGTCCAAAACTAGTTCTCCTGCCAAGGTGATGTGGTATCTACCTATAATATCACGGTTTCAACGCTTGTTTGCCAATCCAATAGATGCGAAGAATTTGAGGTGGCATGCAGATGTTAAGAAAAATAATGATGGGATCCTACGACATGCGTCTGATTCCCCACAGTGGAAGAAGATTGATCTATTGTACCCTGAATTTGGTGAAGAAGTCGGGAATCTAAGACTTGGGCTTTGTAAAGATGGGATGAATCCGTATGGGACATTGAGCAGACAACATAGCACTTGGCCAGTCATGCTTGTTATATACAATCTTCCTTCCTGGATGTGTATAAAAAATAAGTATGTAATGTTGTCGTTGTTGATATCGGGCCCTAAACAACCTGGAAATGACATCAATGTTTATCTTGAACCTCTGATTGATGACTTAAAGAAACTCTGGGGTGAAGGTGTGATGACCTATGATGCTTCATGAAGAGAGACATTTCGTTTGCATGCTATGTTGTTTTGCACTATTAATGACTTTCCAGCATATGTGAATTTATCTGGATATAGTGTCAAAGGAGCTAAAGCGTGTCCTATATGTGAAGAGAACACTGATTCAACAAGACTAAAACATGGCGGTAAGACTGTATATCTTGGTCATCGAAGGTTTCTTACAAAATTCCATCCGTATCGTATGAATTTTCTCAGTGGATGGATCTTCCAGTGGATGGATCTTCCATTGCCATATGCCCACCCAGATTGTGAAGCGCTTGGTGAGGCAGAAGGCAGAGTGATATTGTGGCTAAAAGTGGATGTCGTCTTCACTGAAACGGTATGGTAAATTTACATTACGTTCAATTGTTAGTGTGTGTATATGATGTCAGTTGATCTGAAATTATATATATATACAGGTTAAAAAGAAGACACCCACAACATCTAGGCCTCCACTTCCACCTCCTACATTACCCAGTTGGGTTCCACAGGACCTACCTATCCCGTTAGGTCCTAACTGTAGGGGTATGGCAATATGGTTAGGCAAACATGATATAAATTGCCCTATACTTGTTTCTTTAGATTCAGATGTTGCAGGTCAATCATACGAAAGCAAACTATTTATACAAGATATTTTGGAGTTGTTTCGATATGATTGGCTAAATACATCTGTGATAGAGCTATGGATAAGGTGATATCTTCTTTATACATCCATATACCTTATGTAGGATCTGGTGATATGGTTTCTTATTTATTAATGCATGCGTAATTAATACATGTTTTGCAGCTACTTAGACAAGATATGTGCAGATTTTGCATTCGAACATGTAGGATTTTTTATTCCATCTTTGATTAGTCTAGTAGCTAAAGACCCTACGTCAGTTCAACAATACTGCTGTGAGGATTTTACAAATTTTGCTCAAAATAAGAAGACGGTGATAATAGATCCATTCAATGTAGAGTAAGTTTACTTTGCTTATTATAATTTGGACTTAAAAAAATTACATTTTTATTGTGGATTTTGAGTTATTAATCTTCAACTTTTTAACCTCTAGTGGTATGCATTGGGAGTTACTAGTTATTGTCGCAGAGACGTTCACTGTCTATTATCTAGATCCTAAGGGGAGTAAATTGAATTCAAGATATGGACACAAAATGAAAATGGCATTATTCCGGTGAGAAATATTTCATTTTCATATCCGTTAACATATGTTATTACATTACTATTTAATTATGCAATGTACTGTGTTACATTAACATGTAGGGGTTTTGATGAGTTTAAAAAGGCGGGAGGAAATGTCCCCAAGAAAAAGAACCAACAAATAATTTGGAAGAACGTGGAAGTAAGTTCCCGACTGCAATGTATATATTATTTATGCTTAATTAGTTGTATTTTTTAATATTTTGTATGTTTCAATTTATAGTGTGCTACACAAGACAACGGATGGGCATGTGCATACTATGTGATGTGATTTATGCACATGATTATCAAATATGCCGCAATGGACATCGATTGTATTGCTGAGGTATTATATAGTCTCATTAGATAATATGAAATATATCAATCTTATTTATAGCTCATTAATTATATATATACATCATTCTCTTTGCAGGTGTTTAAAACTGACCACACTACATGAAATGCCTTACCAGATGTGCATGCTCCCTATACGACGGGAGAATTAAATGAAGTAAGAGAAGAATGGGCAACATCCATACAAATAGTGGGGGTTTTAACATATAATTGGGATGTTGATAGCGAATAATGACTAAAGAATGATATTTTGTAAATGAATTTCTGAATTATAATATATGTGTGAATGTTTCTACATGTCTGGATGTTTCTACATGTGTCTGAGTGAAAATGAATGAAACTGTTGGTAGCTATATGAATGTTTCTACATGTGTGAATGTGAAAATGAATGGAACTACAGATTGCTAGCTACATGAATGTTTCTAAATGTGTGAAAATCAAATGGAACTGCATGTTGCATTGCTAAATGTGTGAATATTTTTGTTTTTAATTTTGCAAGTTTGTGGCCTGTTGTTGGCTGATATCAATGGATGTCATAAAACCTGCAGTTCATAACTGAACAAGTTTCTCATCCTGCGACCAGCCACAGCAGGTCTGCAGACTATAGAAAAAAAAACAATAGGCGTCGGTTATTTGTATACAACCGACGCAACATATTTACAGTGTCGATTTCTTATCTAATAACCGACGCCTATATTAGGCCAGAAACCACAGCTGTGGCAACGGGCCAGACACCATGGCCGTGCTGGCCAACACGGCCATGGCAGTGGGTGATATGGCATCGGTTATTACTAATAAACCGACGCTGATAGTGCCCCAGATGGCGCCCTTTCTGTGGTGTGAAGGTATATGGCGTCGGTTGCTTACCTAATAACTGAAGCCTATAGTCCCCTGCTGGCACGTTTTCGGTGGCGCACGAAGGGTTTTGGCATCGGTTTTTGAACCGACGCGTAACGATTGGTCTTTTAGCGTCGCCCACATAGGTGTCGCTTAGAAACCGACACTAAAGGCCTTAAATAACTGACACTAAAGGTCGATTATGTACTAGTATGTTCAATGATTTAAGTTATCTCTCTCTGGATATGCATACTGACCATGTAGGTGTATTAGAGGGATTCATAGCTAGGTAAGAGCTATGAGGCATATGTGTTTGGATAACACTGTATCATGATGATAATAATCCTTGTTGATGAGATAACATGCATCACCAGTATAATGAGATAGGTCCGAGGACCTGATAAAGGCTGAGTGCCTAGTTGAGGTGTTATCCTCTGATGATGAGATAAGGGATTGCTATCCCAGGATGTTGATGCCTTGAGAGGCAGTAGCAATCTGTGAGGAGGGATTGAGATCCCATGATAGTGATAGTGATAATGTAACTCGATGTTGTATAACTTGGTTGCATCAACAACTCACTTAAAATATACTAATTAATTACAGTGAAACATATCATGTAGTTTGCCCTGGCCATAGATCCATCATCGTCAGAATTTGGTGATGGTGAAAGAGGTTTATCCTATGGGATTACCAGGAGCACATATTATTTAATATGCGGGGTTTTCTCCTAGCCGAAAATAGGAGGATTAGAGTACAACTACGGTTGTAGACTCTGTATGGTAAAGAGCATGTTGAACAGGCCCATGACTCAATGAGTTAGAGCATGAATGCATTCATGGCTCAAGAGCACCGTGATCAGGCCCATGGCTCAAAAGGATACTAGCACCTGTGTCAAGGTCAGCTAGAGATATGGGTAGCTTATGGAGCTAACCCTAAGGTTGAGGCCATATAAGCATGAGACTACAGTCCTACTTTAGTTTTCATGCACTGACCACGAGGAGGTGAGGTCATGGAGTCCGGCTCTGCAATTGACCTTGTATGGCACCGGTTTTTGGGCTTCACAGCCAAAGGTTGGATTTAAGCAGGGACAGCTCACTTCCTCAGGGCATAACAAAATGTAATCCAGCCGAATAGTATATATTGCTTAGAGCAACAACACGGAACATTGATTGAGGCCTTGCTTATATAGATGATCTAGTTATACCTTGCAGTTATATGTACGATCCTTATACTTTGTGATAAGTTCTTATAAAGCTTATCTTGTCAATCATGTTCCATAAAGAATACTTGGTTATATGCCTCCTGCATATCTTGGTAAGATTGAGGGTAATAATAGTCTTTCTCAGTATGCTAATCTTATTATATGTCTTTACCATCTATCTACTTTATCTGCTTTCACCTTTTGAGGTTTTATAGTTTCGGCGGGGGGTTATGTTTCTCACTGGGACTGTGTGTCTCACCCTGCTAGTTTTAAACCTTTTTGAGGCGATCGTGTTGGTCGAGGTGGTGACCTTTGTGTTGTGGATGAGCAGCAAGAAGAGGAGCAGTAGAAGGTAAGAAATGGACATGCTACTATTTTGGTGGTTTTGTAGTAGAGTCCTTGAGTCATCCATGTACTCTTAGGTCCTCGGAGGTGTTTGACGATGTTTCATGATGACTAGCTGTTGTAATTTTGTATATCATGTTGCTGGCCTTACGTGGCCCGTTATGTATGTATAAATAGGTGATGAACTCTGGTGCTGACAGTACAGCTGGTTCCGATAAGCTGTGGACATATATCAAAGCTTGTGAATATTCATATAACATGTTTCTCTACAGGATCTGGATGCAAAAGTTCTCTTATGTATGCTTTCCAAAATCGGTTTTAATTAACCTGTGTTTTCGGTAATATGTGGTTTATGGTGTTTCCACATGTTTTCGCATGTCACCTTGTTGTCTGTGTGATGGCGGGGTGTCATAGTTGGTTTGGTATCAGAGCTCTAGGTTCACTGAGTTTACAGGGATCTAGGACTAAGTTTGTGTCTGTTTTGTGAGTTTTCTAGATTTTCTTACAATCATCTTCTGCCCTCAGTGGAAGAAAATGTTGGTATGTATGCCCTGAGAGCCAATCATGTGATGATTGGTGGGATACATTGAGATTGATTTGATAAACATCAAAGGCGAGCTTCCAATTCTTTCTGGTTCAGTCATATGAGATAGTGATAGAACAGATTGAATGTCTAGAGAATGACATTACTCAATGACGTATGCTTTCAGGTTGAGGACCTGAACAATGAGATCATACGGATGCTAAGAGTTTGTACATTCTTATTATGTCCCTAGTCGTATGTCATTGTGGAAGGTAGATAGACAGCAATGACACACAAGACTAGATTGTGGTGTTGGTTGATGACGGAATCTCATTAGTCATGATATAGAGATATCAAACCAAACACATAGGTACTTGTTAGAGAACAAGGTACCGGACAGACCCACCGTGAGTTTGACACATGGAACCATGAGATGGTAGTCACAGTCAGTACTCACAGTGATGGTGGTGAGTGTGATTCTTAGACCTGAAATCACTGCACTCAACACATGTCGTTGGGCACACTTTGACATCATCAAACGCAGTCCTGAAACATGGGTTGTTATAAAGGTGATGATTGGGTGGCTTTGACACATGGGACTTTTGAGGGGTGAGTGATAGATATGGGATTTGTCCCTCCTGAGGGAGTATGATATCCATGGCCACTTGATGAGTAGGATTGAGAAAGGCGTGCACGCATGTGTGAATCAGTATGTGATATTGATGTCATACATATCTCTTCCAGTCTACTCTGAGATCAAGGAAGTGAATGAACGTTGACAGGATGACTGTTCCATGCCTCGAGTTCATTCGGGATATCAGTGACAAAGGAATTATACATTCACTGTAACACCATTCACGGATTGTAGGATGAAAGTTGTTCTCCAACTTTCTACTTTCACTTGGGTAGCACTGATGTGTGACTAGGCACCGCTCTTTGCTTGTGAAGTCATAAGTGTTATGGACTTTCACTGCCAACGTGAAATGGACCTGCAGGGTCACACACATAGGATTTAACCTGGAAGAGGAGTTTTGTCCACAAAGCAATGTTTAGATTGATTACTAAAGGAGTTTAGTAGTTCAATTAAACACTCAATCAGTCGATAGCTCAATATCGTATGGTTCAAGGTGTTGGACGCATTGATTGGAGTATCGAATTGATTGAAATCGCATTTGACTGATTTTGCCCAACCTGTGCTCCCAACCGATCGGCTCATGTGATGAACCGGTCGGCTGAGGTTGCTGAACCGGTCGGCTGGAGTGTCCAGGCCGATCGGATCATGCCCAGGTTGAAACGATCGGTTCAAGAGTTGAACCGATCGGCTCAACTGGTGCAACCGACCAGTTGGGAAAGTCATGTCGGCAAGGATTTTCCTTTCGTTTCAAATTGCCCAATTCGATTGGGAATAATATTGGTATTCGATACCAATTGGGAAAGAAACAAGGAAAGTCTTTTTGAGCTAGATTAGGACCATGAACTGATCGGTTCAGGGCACCAACTGATCGGTTGGAGTGCCCCAAACGATCAGCTCAGGTCCAACCGAACGGCTCAATGGCCGAACCGATCGGTTCAGCAGTGAACCGATCAGTTCAGGTTGCGAGATGGTTGCTTTTGGTGGAAAATCCTCGAACCCTTCTACTCCTGCATTAGTCCCGCATTGCCCGGGATGGAGAACCCTGTCCCATGACTCTCCTATATATATAGGGGTATTGGGGGCTTCTCAAAGTACAGCTCAGTGCAACCAGTTGCTCTGCAAGTTGTCGTTCTCTCTGGTTTTGGTAACCGTGAGAAAGCCCGAGCAAGTGCTTCCCGCAAAAGGGAGGTGCAGCAAGGGAAGGACAACTGCAGTTGCAATAGGAGGCAGGAGAGCGTGTTGGCGACTAGTACGTCAACAGGAGGGTGCGACTCCTTCCACTTCCTTATGGGATAAGGAGAGTGGAGTTCCAGGTGGTCCGTGTGGACTACTACAGAGGCGGGAGGACACTGCCGCTTAGGAGGACAACTGTCATCCGACAGTCCGGTTCGAGTAGGAGTTGTCAGTCCCGGTGTGACCAGGAGCTGCACAGACACCGTCGAAGTCCGGAGTTGAAGACCGCGCATTGCGCGAGGTATTGTCGCCGAGCAAGCCTCGGGACAAGGTATGATTCCGCAAACCATCCTTTCCTATTATATAGACGTTGACGCGTTTCCTCGGTATGGGTTGGGGAGAATTTTTTTTTTGTTTCCGCTGCCTTCTCTGTCTACCCTAAAACCCAACAGTGGTATCAGAGTCACGTCAGCTGTTCTATATTTTAGGAATATCGATATGATCGATTTTGGTTTGTCGCCTTTATTTATTGCATACGATGCGAATAATATCGGCTTTATGCATGTCCAATCCTAAATCCACAAATCCTTAATTACATATATGATATGTATTATTAGTGCACTCGATACGCGTCGCCCTTAAATGAGTTTTTGTGGTGGATGTGTGTAGCGTGATTATGGCCTATAAACCCCTATCTGTGATTGGTTGCTTGCATCTCGGTCTGCGCACCGATCTTCCCTCTCTTATTCCTGATGTAACTCGAAATAATTCGAGATTCTTTCCTACCTTTTCTCCCCCCGAATGTAAATCGGGGTTTCCTTTTTAAAGCAATGTAATAAATAGAATAGGATTTTATTTCCTGTTATGTCAAAGACCGGCGGACATCAAGACGACTGCTCAGACGGTCGGTTCATGGAGTGAACCGATCGGTTGACCTTCCAGACGGTCGGTTCAAGGAGTGAACCGATCGGTTGATGACCGATTCGAGGAGCGAGACGAGCGGGTGGCGGACATGACGAGATGCACGACGACCAGGCGAACGGATCGGTTGGAGGAGCCAACCGATCGGCTGGTGGCACCCAGACGACCGGCTGGAGAGTACAGATCATTCATGTGATGAGTTGATCAACTCGGATGGCAAGGCACAGATGTTCATCTTGTACAGGTTGCATGTGATGTAGACCTAGATGACCGTGATTCCTCTTGGCTCGAGGAATCACATTAGGATGGCCATAATCATCGCTTTTTATCGTTTGTGCATGTTTTCTGTGGGATATAGCATGTATATGATACGTACTATGTATTGTGGTGATTTGATATGTATATGTATATAAAACCAAAATCTCATTAAAATATTAAGTTTTAGATGCCTTCCAAATGCGACACACGTGAAAAGCTTGTTCGACCAAGTGTGGGCACACCCTAGCGTGGTGCACCGTCTACCTCGTGGAAGCGTGAAGGATGAATGTGTGGGTCTGCCCTAGCAGGGTGCATGTTCATCGTGTTTGCTTTGGATCGGACTTAACAAGGTGATCTAGATGGGATCTAGTACCTTGAGGCATGGAGATGATCATTGCAAAGATTTGTATATGAAATCTTATCAAGAGTTTCATATGATGCAATTGGCAAAAGTTGCCTACCTGAGAGATCTATGTTGTGGGTGACAGCCCTAGCTGGTCCATGGCTTAGAGGATTTCAGGATCTTGCCCACTAGAAGGTTGTACGCTGCAATCTTTCGAATTGATGGTGAGGGCTATCGATTTGAAGTAAAATAGTGGGAGCGATAATTAATTAAAGGCCTAATTATATCGTCAAATTTTCAAATCAATCAAATAAGTCAAAAATGAGTTTTGGACTAAAATTGCATATTTTCCTTTTGTAGTTCAAATGGCAACAAACAACAACAACTTTTCTTTGCGATCAGTCCTTGACAAGGACAAGCTAAATGGGACAAACTTCCACGACTGGTATCGGACATTGAGAATTGTTCTCACTCAAGAGCGCAAGCTCTATGTCCTGGATACTCCAATTCCAGAGGAACCCGCTCCTAATGCACCAAGGGCAGAAAGGGATGCTTACAAGAAGCATTCTGATGATTCCATTGATGCAAAGTGCTTGATGCTATGTTCAATGAACCATGAGTTGCAGAGGCAACATGAAAACATGGGTGTCATAGAGATGATTCTGCATCTCAGGAACATGTATGAAGATCAGGCACGGCAAGAGAGGTACAATGTTTCTAGGGCGTTGTTCAAGTGCGTCATGACAGAAGGAGATCCAGTTGGTCCTCACACACTCAATATGATTGGGTATGTGGAGAACCTACAGAGACTGGGATTTCCACTGAGCCAAGAGTTGGCTACTGACGTGATACTGCAATTGTTGCCAGAATCTTACAGTCAGTTTGTGATGAACTACAACATGAACAACTTTGATAGGCCACTGTCAGAGTTGTTGGGCATGTTGAGGACAGCCGAGTTACAGATGAAGAAGGACAAGCCTAAGTCTGTGATGGTGATCACGAGCAAGAAAGGCAAGTCCAAGCACAAGGGCAAGGGCAAAGCTAAGAAAGGTTCTGAAGCTAGCCAGGAGTCCAAGCCATCTTCAGCTCTCAAGGCCAAGGGAGGCGTGACCAAGAAAGGAAATTGCCACCATTGTCAAAAGCCAGGACATTGGAAAAGGAATTGTCCTATCTACCTGGAAGAACAAAAGAAGAAGGAGGCGACTGAAGCCTCTACTTGAAGGTGTCATGAAAATAAACTTGTAACACTTTTTGAGATATATGATATCAAGATGTAAAGTGTAAAGCATTCTTACTTGGGGCAAGTGTTGCCTTTATAGATAGGAATACTTTAGTTTATTTTCAGCCAATAAGGCATGTGATACAGTTATGAACTGCTTTTTCATACTTGCCAATAGATAGAAACACTTTATTTTTGCATATTGTATGACAATGATGGCAATTAATAAAGAGATGTTTCAATTTATAAAGATGTGATCTTTGTGGCAATGCCTTATTTATCTTGTGATATTTGATATGCATAAGATAAGATGATACCTAAAAGTTATAGATAACTCAAACAATTTAATTAGCATTTATCATGAGAAATTCATTTCTAGTTTCCATGTGATGGATAAATCTAGACTCTTTTGGTTATAGAACCAGTAAGAGACATGAATATCTTAGACATGATTAATCAATCTTCACTAATGTAGTGGGAGAGTGATTATCCTATTAGGTATAATACATGTGATGTATTTACATACCTATTGGAATAAATGCTAATACTTCAAATGGTGTTTAGAGAAATACCAATATGAATGTCTTGAAGTGTTCAAGATTATCATAAATGAAGTACAAATTTGGTAAAGTATTAATTCTTGATGGGATCAATGAATGAAATACTTGGACCAAATGTTTGAGATCCTTATGAGTGATTATGATAGTGTATCATAGTGAACTCATGATTAAGGCATGGTGATGTCTGAATCAAGAAGGAATCATACTCTAAGGAGTTAGAGAATGATTATCAAATAACAGAATTCTTCTTAAAAGAATACCCCACACTAATAAAATAAATTAAGAATCACAAGGGTTGTGAGTTCTTATATCTTTAACAGATACACCTCAATTATCTATGTGATGAGTTGTTCATGTGATGAGTCAACTATCAAGATGAATATGAGGAAGTGAATCTTGAGTTATGGTTTATGACCTTTACATCCTAAATGACATCCATGTGAACCATAAGGTATGACCTTGATGGTAGCACTCATTGGATTATATCCATAAGTGCAAATGAGTCTTAAACGTTAAGACACATGGATAACATTTTGAGAAGGATGATGCTTGTTGATTGCAACTTAATGACTAAGACATTTGGCATATGGATACTAAAACTGCATTCCTATGAGGAATAAAAACAGGATGTGTACGTGACACAGTCTATAAGGTTTATGAATCCACTAATGCAAATGAAGTCTATAAGTTATAATGGACTAATCAATGTGATTGATTGAGTACAAGCAACTCAAAATTGGATCTTTACTTTGATGATATAGTCAAAGGGTTTGACTGATATGTCAAAGATAAAGAAGGGATCTGTGATTTAGTGGGAGCGTGTTCACATTCCGCATATTGATGTGAAATGGAAATGTTCTAGATTGGAAATCCGAATGTGGAAATTATCTTTAAGGAAGATAGAGATGTTTCCCATGTGATAGGAATAGAGATCTATAGAGATAGTTCTCGAAAATCTCTTGACCTGGAAAGAGAGAGCATACATTGGCAATCTGTACTGAAGTATTTAGTATGCACAGATTCAGTGGGAGAAAACTTGTCCATGTTACATAGAGTTAGTATCCCAAGGCCAAGTGTCTAATTCTTATGAAGAATGGGAACACTAAGAATAGATATGGATCTATCATGTATGTAATATCCCATTATCTTGCATGTATGACATGGCAAGAATAAAATGCATTCATCATCTTGTATGTAGGACATGGCAATATGATGTGCTCATCCTGATAACTTGTATGTGGGACATGAAGAGTGGATGTCTGTCTATTTCCAGTAAGGGTTACTGGAATACCATGTGAAGTACTTGTGAAGTACTTGTGAACTTGATAAGTACTTGTGAAGTACTAGTTCTATGGAGATAAGGAAGAGTTTGATGTAAAGAGTTACATTGATGCGAACTTCCGAAAGGATAGAAAATTAATCTCAAAATATACATGAGATGTATAAAAGTGAAAGTTTGTTGATAATTGGAAGTGTTCCAATAAAGCCATTTAAAAAGGAAAAGCCGAGTATCTATGTGTTAGTGAACAGCAGTGGATACTATATGAATATGAAAGTTCATGAGATGAACTTATATTCCACTCATTGATGACAAGTCTGGAATCCTTGATCATGCAATGTGGCTAAAGGTTAGCAAATGGAATACAAGATCGCATATTACGGCATCTCCATCTCATACGTATGACGTACAACGAAGAGATGCGAGACATGCAATTTGTACAGACTTTGGCAAGGTGTTGTCATTACTCACTATGTTGGCACTAGAGCACAGTAACATGTGGGACATGTTTGAAGATCACTATGAATATGATTCATGGGTGATTGGCTCGCAGTGCAAGTGGGAGTCTGTTGGTATGTATGCCCTGAGAGCCAATCATGTGATGATTGGTGGGATACATTGAGATTGATTTGATAAAAATCAAAGGCGAGCTTCCAATTCTTTCTGGTTCAGTCATATGAGATAGTGATAGAACAGATTGAATGTCTAGAGAATGACATTACTCAATGACGTATGCTTTCAGGTTGAGGACCTGAACGATGAGATCATACGGATGCTAAGAGTTTGTACATTCTTGTTATGTCCCTAGTCGGATGTCATTGTGGAAGGTAGATAGACATCAATGACACACAAGACTAGATTGTGGTGTTGGTTGATGACAGAATCTCATTAGTCATGATATAGAGATATCAAACCAAACACATAGGTACTTGTTAGAGAACAAGGTACCAGACAGACCCACCGTGAGTTTGACACATGGAACCATGAGATGGTAGTCACAGTCAGTACTCACAGTGATGGTGGTGAGTGTGATTCTTAAACCTGAAATCACTGCACTCAACACATGTCGTTGGGCACATTTTGACATCATCAAACGCAGTCCTGAAACATGGGTTGTTATAAAGGTGATGATTGGGTGGCTTTGACACATGGGACTTTTGAGGGGTGAGTGATAGATATGGGATTTGTCCCTCCTGAGGGAGTATGATATCCATGGCCACTTGATGAGTAGGATTGAGAAAGGCGTGCACGCATGTGTGAATCAGTATGTGATACTGATGTCATACATATCTCTTCCAGTCTACTATGAGATCAAGGAAGTGAATGAACGTTGACAGGATGACTGTTCCATGCCTCGAGTTCATTCGGGATATCAGTGACAAAGGAATTATACATTCGCTGTAACACCATTCACGGATTGTAGGATGAAAGTTGTTCTCCAACTTTCTACTTTCACTTGGGTAGCACTGATGTGTGACTAGGCACCACTCTTTGCTTGTGAAGTCATAAGTGTTATGGACTTTCACTGCCAACGTGAAATGGACCTGCAGGGTCACACACATAGGATTTAACCTGGAAGAGGAGTTTTGTCCACAAAGCAATGTTTAGATTGATTACTAAAGGAGTTTAGTAGTTCAATTAAACACTCAATCAGTCGATAGCTCAATATCGTATGGTTCAAGGTGTTGGACGCATTGATTGGAGTATCAGATTGATTGAAATCACATTTGACTGATTTTGCCCAACCTGTGCTCCCAACCGATCGGCTCATGTGATGAACCGGTCGGCTGAGGTTGCTGAACCAGTCGGCTGGAGTGTCCAGGCCGATCGGCTCATGCCCAGGTTGAAATGACCAGTTCAAGAGTTGAACCGATCGGCTCAACTGGTGCAACCGA
The DNA here is from genome assembly GCA_963693085.1 of Alisma plantago-aquatica. Classification (NCBI taxonomy): domain Eukaryota; kingdom Viridiplantae; phylum Streptophyta; class Magnoliopsida; order Alismatales; family Alismataceae; genus Alisma; species Alisma plantago-aquatica. The sequence goes on along the minus strand of OY856413.1, from coordinate 640,041,397 downwards.
CCAGTTGGGAAAGTCATGTCGGCAAGGATTTTCCTTTCGTTTCAAATTGCCCAATTCGATTGGGAATAATATTGGTATTCGATACCAATTGGGAAAGAAACAAGGAAAGTCTTTTTGAGCCGGATTAGGACCATGAACCGATCGGTTCAGGGCACCAACCGATTGGTTGGAGTGCCCCAAACGATCGGCTCAGGTCCAACCGAACGGCTCAATGGCCGAACCGATCGGTTCAGCAGTGAACCGATCAGTTCAGGTTGCGAGATGGTTGCTTTTGGTGGAAAATCCTCAAACCCTTCTACTCCTGCATTAGTCCCGCATTGCCTGGGATGGAGAACCCTGTCCCATGACTCTCCTATATATATAGGGGTATTGGGGGCTTCTCAAAGTACAGCTCAGTGCAACCAGTTGCTCTGCAAGTTGTCGTTCTCTCTGGTTTTGGTAACCGTGAGAAAGCCCGAGCAAGTGCTTCCCGCAAAAGGGAGGTGCAGCAAGGGAAGGACAACTGCAGTTGCAATAGGAGGCAGGAGAGCGTGTTGGCGACTAGTACGTCAACAGGAGGGTGCGACTCCTTCCACTTCCTTGTGGGACAAGGAGAGTGGAGTTCCAGGTGGTCCGTGTGGACTACTACAGAGGCGGGAGGACACTGCCGCTTAGGAGGACAACTGTCATCCGACAGTCCGGTTCGAGTAGGAGTTGTCAGTCCTGGTGTGACCAGGAGCTGCACAGACACCGTCGAAGTCCGGAGTTGAAGACCACACATTGCGCGAGGTATTGTCGCCGAGCAAGCCTCGGGACAAGGTATGATTCCGCAAACCATCCTTTCCTATTATATAGACGTTGACGCGTTTCCTCGGTATGGGTTGGGGAGAAAAAAATTTTTGTTTCCGCTGCCTTCTCTGTCTCCCCTAAAACCCAACAGAAAAAGCTTAAAGATGTCTAGAAACCATAAAGAACATGTTGTCGAGAGCAGCGAGGCTGCATCAGTTGATGGATCTAGAGTGCAGACACATGAAGATCAGGTGTCTAAGGTCCCCTAACTTGACCCAGCCATTCTTGAAAGCCCTGCCTATCAGCACCTTATGGGGTAATTGATGTCTACGATGAATCACATGGTAGAAACAGTGTCAGTGCCTCCTCCAAGAGAACAAGCTCCCCATAGTGAATCATCAGGCATTGGGAAGACCTTTGAGTGGCTTCACCGAGTCAGAGCTTCAAATTATGCTAGAATAATTGATCCAGCGGATGTAGATCTGTGGCTGACAGGTCTTGAGAAGGCCTTCCGAATCCTTGACATCCCCAAAGCAGACAAAGTCAAGCACGCTGTCTACCTTCTGAAAGGTAGTACTGGCCACTGGTGGGCCATTGAGGAGGAGAAGCGGCCAGGTGAGGTGATCTATTGGGAGGTTTTCCGGCGAGAGTTCGTCAGTAGATACTTTCTGAAGATGTACCTGGACAAGAAGATCAACTAGTTTGAGTATCTGTGCCAAGGATCAATGAGCATCACCGAGTATGAAGCCAAGTTTATGGACCTGCTGAGGTTTTGTCCTCACATGGCGGCAACAGATGATGAGAGAATCAGGCAGTTTGAGAAAGGTTTGAGTGTTGAGCTGTCGACACCTGCTGCTGCTTTGGAAAATCGGGAGCGGTTTGCCACGTTCATGGAGTCTGTCTGCATGATTGAACGGTTTGTCAGGGAGAAAAAGGAGTCAATGATCAGAAAAAGGCATGCTCAGTCCCAGAGAAAGAGGTCTGATGGCTTCAAAAAGCCAAGGTATTCGACACCTTCCGCGATGTAGAGTTCTCATGTACCATCTCAGTGGTCTCCAAGTAAGGGAAGAGGGCGTGGATTTTCACCATCTAAGGCTCATAGTACAACTTCGGTAACAGAGACAGGGCCATCTAGGCTGTAGATAGAAGGCAGGTCATGATACCACTATGGATAGATTGGGCACTTGAGGTCAAATTGCCCAAAGAGAGATGTTGAAGTAACATAACATCTGAGGCAGAATCAGCAAAGGTTAGACAGATAGTAGCCTAGTGGTAGCAGAGGGTGTGGACGCATTCAAGCGTCGCAAGCGGGATCGTCTGCTCAAGGAAGCAGAGGACGTGGACAACAAGCAACTGCTCGATTCTATGCTATGAGTCAGCCGAAGGCGATAGTCAACCCACAAGTGGTGGCAGGTCAGATGGAGTTATTTCATTCTGATTTGTCTTCTTCTTGCTTTATATCTATTCTGGTTGACCCGGGTGCTATGCACTCTTTTATCGCATGAACTATCCTTGAAAATTGTCTTTTACCTGTTAGCTGTAAGAAAGATAGTCTGTTGTTAGAAACCCCTCTTGATGGTTCCTCTATGCTTCGAGAAGTGTGTCCATCCTGTGTTCTATCTTTTTCGGGACACAATATACAAGTGGATCTTATACCACTTGATATGCATGGATTCGATGTGATTCTTGGGATGAATACCTTAAAGAAGTATAAGGTTGTGTTGGAGTGTGGTTCCAAGCAGGTAGTGTTTGATGACGATGGAGAGAAGTGGATCTTCCAGGGAGATAGAAAGATTCTTCCGACATGTTTGGTGTCAACTATGGTGGCAGAGAAGATGTTGCGGCAAGGTTGTAAGGTGTTCTTAGCTCACGTTGTGGATACCAAGGGAAAATGTCCTATCCTTGAGGAGTTGCTTATTGTCCAAGAGTTTACGAACGTGTTTCCCGATGAGTTCCCTAATGTTCCCCCACCTCGAGAGATTGATTTTGAGATCAATCTGGTGCTAGGAACACAACCAGTTGATCAGACACCATACCAGATGGCTCCAGCTGAGATGGCAAAACTAAAGAAGCAGTTATAGGAGTTTTTAGATAAAGGTTTCATCAGACTGAGCACATCATCGTGGGGTGCTCCGGTCCTATTTGTAAAGAAGAAGGATGGATCGATGCGGTTGTGCATAGATTACCGACAGTTGAATAAAGTTACGATCAAGAACAAGTACTCGCTACCGAGGATAGACGATTTGTTCAATCAGTTGTGTGGTGCTACAATATTCTCAAAGATCGATCTACGATCTGGATATCATTAGTTGAGGATTAAGGCGGATGACATACCAAAGTCAGCTTTTTGGATGAGGTATGGTCACTTTGAGTTTGTGGTTATGCCGTTTGGGCTAATCAATGCACCTGTTGCTTTCATGGATCTGATGAACAAGGTGTTTCGTCCATTTCTAGATCAGTTTGTTGTAGGTTTTATAGATGAAATCCTGATCTATAGTCGGGACAGTCAAGAGCATGAACAACATCTTCGACAAGTGTTGACTCTTCTTCGCCAACATCAGTTGTATGCCAAGTTTAGTAAGTGCGAGTTTTGGTTGAAGGAAGTGACTTTCTTGGGTCACGTGATATCTACTGAAGGAATCAGAGTAGACCCTAAGAAGGTGGAGTCAGTTGCAGATTGGGAGCAACCAAAGACGCCAACAGAAGTCTGTAGTTTTTTTGGTCTAGCAGGATACTACCAGAGGTTTATAAGGGACTTCAGTGTGATCGCATTGCCGTTGACAAAGTTGACCAGGAAGGATGTACCTTTTGTTTGGGATGATCGTTGTCTGCAAGCTTTCTAAAGTTTGAAGGAGAAGCTGACTAGTTCTCCAGTGTTGGTGCTGTCAGAGCCTGGGAAAGGCTATGTTGTTTTCTGCGATGCTTCCAAGAAAGGCTTAGGATGTGTGTTGATGCAGGAAGATCATGTGGTCTTTTTTTCTTCGCGACAACTTAAGAAACATGAGGAGAATTATCGAATACATGATTTGGAGCTGGCAACAGTGGTTCGTGTGTTGAAGATTTGGAGACACTATCTTTATGGGGAAGTGTGTCAGATCTTTATAGATCATAAGAACTTAAAGTACATCTTCTCGCAGAGTGAGCTGAACTTGCGAAAGCATCGCTGGATGGAGCTTATCAATGATTATGATTGCAACATTGAGTATCACCCTGGTAAGGCAAATGTGGTAGCTAATGCACTTAGCAGGAAGTCTTCTTCTCTTCCTATGAAGAAGGCATAATTGAGTTCCTTGGTATGCCATAGGCGGGCTATGTTTGCGCCGGATGAATGTACAGTTAGAAGTTTCTTTGTTGGCAGGTTTGTTGGCACAGATGCAAGTCAAGCCTATGCTGAGACAGCAGATCAAAGACGCACAACAGGCAGATAATATAGTGCAGTTGATCAGATCAGAGTTTGGCAGTGAAAAGTGTGATGGGTTCCATAAGTCCGAGGATGGACTAGTTTGCTATCATGGTAGGATGGTGGTCCCCGATGTTGATGATATGAGAAAGCTAGTGCTCAAGGAAGCACACATCGATGTATGTTATGCATCCAGGAGTCACCAAGATGTATCACAATCTGAAGGACCTGTATTGGTGGCCTGGCTTGAAGAGAGATGTAGCCGAGTTTGTGGCTAGGTGTGCAGTATGCCAGCAAGTTAAGACTGAGCATCAGAAGCCGACAGGTATGTTGCAACCCCTACCAATACCATAGGGGAAATGGGATCATATAACTATGGATTTCGTAGTTAGTCTGCCAAGGACAGCTAGGAATCATGATTCCATTTGGGTGATAGTGGACAGATTGACAAAAACTGCTCATTTCAGACATGTGAAGACAACGTATATAGAAGAGAAGCTTGCTCAAGTATATGTAGACGAGATAGTGCGTTTGCATGGTGTACCAACAACGATAGTTTTCGACAGAGGTCCTCAGTTCACTAATCATTTCTGGGAACAGTTGCACAAAGCGTTGGGAATGCAGTTGAAGTTCAGTACTGCTTTCCACCCACAGACAGATGGGCAGTCTGAAAGGACTATTCAGACTTTAGAGGATCTTCTTCGAGCTTGTGTTTTGTAGTTCCTAGGCAGTTGGGACGTGCATCTCAATTTGATAGAGTTCGCCTATAATAACAGTTACCAGCGGAGCATCGACATGGCTCCTTATGAGGCTCTATATGACAGGAAGTGCATATCTCCTCTATGTTGGTATGAGTCTGGTGAGTATCAACTTTTGGGTCCTGAGTTAGTGCATCAGACAATAGAGAAGATCAGAGTGATACAAAAAAAGTTTAAAGCGGCACATGATAGACAGAAGTCGTACGTAGATAATTGCCGACGACCTTTAGAGTTCCAGGTGGGAGACAAAGTGTATCTCAAGGTCTCACCTTGGAAAGGCGTGATGAGGTTAGGCCGGAAAGAAAAGTTGGTACCCAGATATATGGGGCCATACCCTATAATAGCATGTGTTGGCAAGGTAGCTTATAAGTTAGAGCTGCCGCCCGAGTTGCACATGTTACATCCGGTGTTCCATGTCAACATACTGAAGAAAAGTCATCTAGACACAAGAACAGTGATACAACCACTTGAGGTTGAGCTTGATGAAGATGTGACCTATGGGGAAGGCCCAGTGACAATCCTTAAAAGAAGAATAAAAAGGTTGAAGAGGAAATACCTAGTTCTTGTGAAAGTTCTTTGGCATCATCGTGGCATTAAGGAAGCCACGTGGGAGCTTGAGGAAGAGATGAGAAGGAAGTATCCCTCACTTTTCTCTTCAGATTTCGGGGGCAAAATCCCTTTGTAGAGGTTTATGGCTTGTAAGGACCCTGACCTTCATTTTGGGCTTATCCTGTTTGCTTTGCCTAACCCTGGTGTTTAGTTGCTTGCTAATCACCTCAAGTGGTGATTAGGGTTTGTTTGTGCTTTGTTGAGAGTTGGAGGTGCTACTTGCAAATAACCTAAGTTTAGGGTTGATGAGAAAGTTTGTCACCTTGAGAGATGTTTTCTCTCTCCTTACTTCCTCTAGAGTTGAGAGGAAGCGTTGGGCTCGTTTCTTGAGTTGCCTTGGGCTTTGTTGAACTTTGTTGGGCTTTGTTTTTCCTTGTTTGGGCCTTTCTCTGCCTTATTGGACCCTGTATCGGGTAAGAGAGCTTGGTGTCGGCCATGGGTGTGTCGCCCATGGGGCTGTATCGGGCAAGGGAGTGAGTGTGTCGGCCTATGACCATCATTGACTCATAGCTTCATTTGTGTCACCACTCTAGTGGACACTTGGTGCATGATGCTTGCATGTGGAAATTTCCTTGGACATGTGTATGAGGTGGGATGAGAAGGTGGCATTGTCCATGGACAAGTGTCCCTGGGTGGGTGACACATTGCCTTGTTTTCTCCTCCACCCTCTTCTATATATGTATCTCCTTTCTCTTGCTAAAGATCCCTTTAGTTCCTTAGTTTCCCCTCTTCCTTGGTGAATGAAACCTCTCCTTTGCAACCTTAGTGGCCGATACCCTTGGAGGAGCAAGCTTGGTGGTCGATCCTTCTCTTTGGAGTTCTCTTCTTCTTCCTCTAGCTTGGTGGCCGAACCATAGGTGGTGTGCCTTGGAGCTAGGAGCTTAAAGCTTGGAGCTTGAGGAGCTTGATTAAGGCAGGTTACATAACTTCTAAGCCCTAACTATACTACCTTCTTTTATGTTGCATGTTCATATATGACCATGATCGGCCATGCATTTTGTTAGATATGTTTCTTGCTCTAGCATGTACCTTTAATCTTGTGGATATAGTGATCATGTTGTTGATGATGTTGTTGTTTCTTGTGTACCTTTAGACCTAGTTGGCCGAACCCATAGATTAGGGTTTCCTTTGGGGCAATACCCCTTTCTCTCCTTTGGTATGAGAAGTGAGTTTGAGCTCTAGTGGTGTAGGCAAAACCCCTCTCTTCCTTAGTCGTTGAGAGGTGAGTCTATGCTCTAGTTGCTTGGGCAACACCCTCCTCTCACCATGGATTTGAGAGGTGCGCCTTTGGATGAGTGATGATCTAAGTTGGAGATGATCCATCATGTTACCCGATTGGTGATGGAGGTTGTGCAAAACCCCTCTCTCTTGGTTGTTGAGAGGTGAGCCAATCCTCTTGACCTTTTAGGGTTTTGATGAGGGTGATCTTGAGGTTGATGATGACCTTGTTGGGATGAGCTTGGTGCCTTGCACGATACACCTTGTAGTAGTGTTGCCCGACACTCCTTGTCTTGAGTTTTGATCTTGGCCGACATGATGAGTTGAGAATATGGCTCTCTCGATCTTGTGGTGACCTTGGGCGATATGCCTTAACCGATATGATCCTTGTGTCCTTGCACGACACCCTCTTCTAGAGTTGTCTTGGTCGATATGTTGAGTTAAGTTTTGTTAACCTTGTTGCCTGACAATGACATGGTGCCTTAGTTGCCACCTTGCCCATGGATGATAGGGTGCCTTAGACGACATGATGTCCTGGACGATATGGTGTGCTGGTTGGGCGTTAAGGTTTGGTCTTGGGCGCCATGCTCCTGGTCGATATGACCCTTAGCTGATGAAGTGATGTGGGCTGCCCGACATGCAACCCTAACCCTAGATGGGCGATAGAGTTCTTGGTCATTGGGTAGTTGTGTTGCCCAACACATCCCTTAGCACCTGGCTGCACGACACAGTTCTTGAACCAGTTTGCACGATACCTTAGGTGTTGGTCTGCTCGTCACCCTCTATGCTTAAGCGCACGACATGATGGTGGCTGATATGGTGGCATAACACCTTAGGGTTGAATGCCCTAGTCGATAGAGCCTTGGTGGGAGTAGTTATCCTACCCGATACTACCTATAGTGAGGGTTGCCCTACCCGTAACATTTCTAGTGAGGGTAGCGGGCACTTTTGGTGAAGGTTATGACCAACCTGGAAGACCTAGCTAGTGATCCTTTATCATGTAATCACATCGTTGTGGATAATGAAATATGAATAATGGTTTGTAAACCAGTGGTATGTTTGATGCTTAAAGATGATACCAATTAAGATGATAAGATACATGGTTATGTTTTTAAGAATAGGGCATAGTGAATGCTCATGATTTGATAGCAGTAATATGATTGATACAACTTATGCTTCATATAATCATGGATGTCGTTCCAAACATGATAGCATGATAATCATAAAGATCTATGTTCAGTGATTTAAGTTATCTCTCTCTGGATATGCATACTAACCATGCAGGTGTATCAGAGGGATTCATAGCCAGGTAAGAGCTATGAGGCATATGTGTTTGGATAACACTGTATCATGATGATAATAATCCTTATTGATGAGATAACATGCATCACCAGTATGACGAGATAGGTCTGAGGACCTGATAAAGGTTGAGTGCCTAGTTGAGGTGTTATCCTCTGATGATGAGATAAGGGATTGCTATCCCAGGTTTTTGATGTAGGATGTTGATGCCTTAAGAGACAGTAGCAATCTGTGAGGAGGGATTGAGATCCCATGATAGTGACAGTGATAATGTAACTCGATGTTGTATAACTTGGTTGCCTCAACAACTCACTTAAAATATACTAATTAATTACATTGAAACATATCATGTAGTTTTCCCTGGCCATAGATCCATCATCGTCAGAATTTGGTGATGGTGAAACAGGTTTATCCTGCGAGATTACCTGGAGCACATATTGTTGAATATGCGGGGTTTTCTCCTAGCCGAAAATAGGAGGATTAGAGTAAAACTATAGTTGTAGACTCCGTATGGTAAAGAGCATGGTGAACATGCCCATGACTTAATGAGTTAGGGCATGAATGCGTTCATGGCTCAAGAGCACGGTGATCAGGCCCGTGGCTCAAAAGGATACTAACACCTGTGTCAAGGTCAGCTAGAGATATGGGTAGCTTGCGGAGTTGACCCTAAGGCTGAGGCCATATAAGCATGAGACTGCGGTCCTGCTTTAGTTTTCATGCACTGACCACGAGGAGGTGAGATCATGGAGTCTGGCTCTCCCATTGACCTTGTATGGCACCAGTTTTTGGGCTTCACAACCAAAGGTTGGATTTGAGCAGGGACAACTCACTTCCTCAGGGCATAACAAAATGTAATCCAGCCGAATAGTATATAGTGCTTAGAGCAAAAACACGGAACATTGATTAAGGTCTTGCTTATATAGCTGGTCTAGTTATACCTTGCAGTTATATGTACGATCCTTATATTTTGTGATAAGTTTTTATAAAGCTTATCTTGTCAATCATGTTCCATAAAGAATATTTGGTTATATGCCTCATGGATATCTTGGTAAGATTGAGGGTAATAATAGTCTTGCTCAGTATGCTGCTCTTATTATATGTCTTTACTAGCTATCTGCTTTAACCTTCTGAGGTTTTATAGTTTCGGTGGGGAGTTATGTTTCTCGCTGGGATTGTGTGTCTCACCCTGCTAGTTTTAAACCTTTTTGAGGCGGCCATGCTGGTCGAGGTGGTGACCTTTGTGTTACGGCTGAGTAGTAAGAAGAGGAGCAGTATAAGGTAAGAAATGGACATGCTGCTGTTTGGTGATTTTTTAGTAGAGTCCTAGAGTCATCCCTATACTCTCAGGTCCTCAGAGGTGTTTGACGACGTTTCACGATGACTAGCTGTTGTAATTTTGTATATCCTGTTGCTGGCCTTACGTGGCCCATTATGTATGTATAAATAGGTGATGAACTCTGGTGCTGACAGTACAGCTGATTCCGATAAGCTATGGACATATATTAAGGCTTATTTTATTTTATTTTATTTTTATTTATTGAAGCCAAGGAATTTTCTATTCACCCCACCTCCCTCGTGTGGGTAAAATCAAGCCAAAAAACTGAGTACAGCTCCTGCTTATAACTGTGAAGGTGTAACCTCAGAACAAGCAAGGAAAGAATCACACTCATCTCGCTATACGAGACCCAAACAATAAAACGACAGTCGAAAGCGTTAGATGATCATTTTCCCAGCCCAAAGATATTAGGACAAACATCAATTTGACCTTCGAAGCCTGGTTACTATGTATGGGGTTCCTCTTTTCTCCAGATTGATGAGACCTCTAACCCTCATAGGTAACAAGTTGAACTCAGTGAAAACTATATAACAATCCATACATAGATAAGCCCCGAATCCCGAGCTCCCTGGAAGCCGAATTGGTGAGCTTTGAGATGTGATATCCAAGGATCCCCTGCTCATGAAGCTCCATACGAAGGTCTCTAGTGAAATATGTAGCTATCCAAGGTTCATGTGAGTTCTTCCACAAAATGTCGTATGTGTACCTATCGTCTACCTCAATCACAAAGATGTTAATGTTGTGCTCGGCTGCGATCTTAAGCGCCACGACACATGCCGCAAGATATGCAACCGTAAAGTTCTCCTCTCTCAACCAAGCTTTGAAGGCTAGTCTAGTTCTGCATCTTAAATCTCTAACCAAACCAGCAGTCCATCTCCTGGAACGACCGGAAGGATATTTATCGTGGCCAATGGTGATATTCAGTTTAAGATTCACAATGTCAGGAGGGGACCATTTTTCCACCGATATCTGTTTGATGTTCAGCTGCGGATCGTTGAAGCCATTATCTGTCAAGGATTTGTAGAATTCAACACTCTCTAGCTTGGTAAAAGTAGAATTCTTCAGGAAATGATTCACTATAGAAATGATGTTGTGCCATCTAGATTGGATGTTGGTCTTCTTTCCTTTGAACCTATGGATACATCTGCAACACCATACAGTCCAAACAATCAAAGAACACAACAATCCATGAATCCATACTTTGGCCGATGAGTGTTGTCGTAGATGCCCACATGTACTAATAAGCTCCTTGATGTCACGAGGAGGCATATATCAAGGCTTGTGAATATTCATATAACATGTTTCTATGTAGGATCTGGATGCAAAAGTTCTCTTATGTATGCTTTCCGAAATCGGTTTTAATTAACTCGTGTTTTCGGTAATATGTGGTTTATGGTGTTTCTGCACATTTTGGCGTGTCACCTTGCTGTCTGTGTGATGGCGGGGTGTCACACCTTTGATTGTCAAACTACGAGAAACCTTCAATCTAAGGACATGCAAAACCTTTGATCTTGATCTATCTATTGTCAAATGATGGTGACTCTATGTAAAAATCAAAAGACTGTAACTTCTCTAGTTCGACTTTGATTTGATAGATCCTTGATTCTATGGATTCATAATCAAATTCACTACAGTTCTACATCAAAACTTGATTTTAAATATTAAGACTAAAATAAGTCACAAAGTCATTAAGATTTATACAAGTGTAATTATCACTAGAGTTATCGTTAACTCTTATGATTACCAATTAAGCTTGATTCAGGTTGTAACACCACTCCTTTTCCCAATCTCTCTCTCTCTCTCTCTCTCTCTCTCTCTCTCTCTCTCTAAGATGATGGTTCAAAGAAAGCTTCCTTGGCGAAAGAAGGAGAAGGAAAATCCAAAAGACTCTTGACCTAGAATGGGTAAGTCCTTAATAAAGGTCGAAGACTCAAGGTAAGAGCAAGTAGGCCCTTTGTAATAGTTATTGGCTCACTTGGCTTAAGAGAAATATTAGTCGTCCTTTAATGTAGAAAAGGGTAATCTTCAACTCTTATAGGATAACATAAGGAGGTACTCAAATGGTTAAAACCCTAGAAGTTGACCTCTCTAGGTAATGAAGCTACATCATTTAAAAGTGTAACCACTATATTCATTTTGTGGATTGCTCCATATCTCTCATCATTGCTTGTTTGCCTTATTTGCACTTAGCTTTTTGATAAAATATAAAGGTCTAACAAGTTCTGTTAAATAATTTTAATTCGACTCATCCCCTCTAAAGCCCATGAATCCAACATTTACATTCATTTTAGTAAGAGATGCCATTATTTGATTGATCATTTTATGATCTAATCTTTAGATTGATGTAATTTCTTCTATTTTATCAATGGACGTGGGTGCCGTCATGATGACTTGCATATGTAAAGATATAGTGTAAAGAGGGTGAAGTTTGCACTCCATTGGTTTCCATTTTCTTAATGGCCGACTGGCAGTATGCTCTTTAGAAGTGGAGAATTGAGCATTGCTACATTGCGGTTTGTAGACTCATAGACCTTTATTTTATATTTGCGGTCCCTCCATTTTAGCGAAGTTAGTGGGGTGAGAGATGATCGCCGGAAAAGCTGCGAGAGGCTAGACTCGAGTCAGTGCCCTCAGCCTCGTCCCACTAGCAGCCTAGCAAGCAGCTGCAACTGCAAATTCTGCCCCCGTAAAAGAAAAAAACAATTACTAACCGCCTCTCAATCCGCGGTCAAATCCCCACAGCCTGCGTTCCTTGTTTCCTTTTGCTTCTTCTCCTTCTCCGCCCCCACCTTCTCATTTTCCGGCCAAGATCGCCTTCTTCTCCGACCTTATCCTCCTCACGCCGCAGTAGAGGCACCCTAGCCGGTTACTCAACTCACACCGACCGTTGAACTTCTCGGCTTGTCCCCTTCCCGCAGAATCCACAGCTCTTCACAGGGGGGTTGAAGTCAGGCCTGCGCCTTGTTCCACAAAAGGGTATCTGCTGGCCGAATCTTTGGATGGGATCTCGGACTCTATGAGTCGGAGAAACATGGAAAGCTCTTCGGTATTCCGTACTTCCTGCTGAAAATTTCAACTGGCCTCAGTCTACTTCTTCGAGCACCATGAACGACGGTCAGGGTGGTGGCGGCGGTGGTCACCAGTATCAACCCCACCTTCAGCCGCCGCACCAGCAACAGCAACATCAACAGCAGCAGAACAGACAGACGCAGCAGCAACCTCACCACAATCCGCACCTCGGTGTTCACAAGATGGGAAAGGCCATTAAGAAGAGTCCAATCCACCAACCTAATTTCGCCAATCCGGCCAACAGGCCGCAGCAGCCGCCTCAGCCGCAGCCGCAGGTGTACAACATAAGCAAGAACGACTTCCGGAGCATCGTCCAGCAGCTTACTTCGGGGACGCCATCCCGGGACCCGTCCCCCAATCCTCCTACCATTCCTAACCCTTCCCCTCAGCCGCCGCCCCGTCCTGCCAACCCTCACAGGCCGCAGCAGAGTGAACGTCTCAAGAGGATCCGACCGCCTCCTCTAACTCCCATCGCCCGCCCCGCCATCCCTCAGCCTCGCCCCCAACCTCCCTTACGTAACCCTAACCCTATTCCGATTCACAACCCCAACCATGCCGTTAATCCGAACCAAAACCTCAACCCTTCCTTCATGCCACGCCCACCGCCTTCGCATCCCCCAGCTCAATTTCCTCCTTTGTCGCCCTTGTTCACACCATCGCCGTTGAGCATCCCCTTCTGGGCGAGCGCAACAGAATCCCCAGTCTCTGCCTACATGCGCTATTTGGAGAAATCCATCTCCAACCCTGAAGCGTCGCGGAATCTTCACTTGCCTTATGGTCAAGCGCAACATCAACAGCAACAGCAGGGTCTTCCTTCTCCCCACTCGCAGTTCCAACAACCTCAAGCTCCAGTCCAATCAGGTGCACCGCCACCACCATCTACGGGGCTGTTGCCAACGCCCTCCAACGGGCCAGCAGCGGCATTCCCTTCCCCAAGAGGGCTTGGTCCTTCTCAGCTGCAAGCTGGCTTCTTTCCATCTCCCGGCATGCCTTCACCCGGCGCGTTTTCCGGCTTGTTGTCTCCGCGGTCGCCGTATCCATTGCTTTCTCCGGGTTTTCAGTTTCCTCCACCTCTGAGTCCTAGCTTCTTCAACTCCCCGCTTCCTGGCTCCAATGGGATATTGGGTCCGGGACCTCAATTGCCTCCTTCCCCGGGCTATGCATTTCCTCCTTCCCCGTATTCACTACCCCCACTATCCCCATCTGCCTTCCTTCTTAGCCCCAGGTGGAGGATGTAGCCATGTAGGGATCGGCAGCTAAAAAGCGAAGTTGAAAGAAGGTACGTGTCCACAGTTTTACATTTCTGTAATTAGATGCTGTTGTAGGAGCAGAAGCTGCAATGTCTCTTATTACTGATTTTGTCATGCATATAACAGGAAACCAAACGGAGTCCATAAATTGCATTTGCTACTTCGAGGATACGCGTAGAGAATGGAAGAAAGGCATTGTATAAGTCCAGCCACCGGGTCAGAAATGTAATATCCACTCCTTCATATTTTCACTGACCGCATCTTCAGTCAGAATAGTCTGATTTGCAACCTGTTAACGTATATGTTAAAATTATTTATTTTGGGAAACATTCTTTCAGTGCATCAACCATGGGTTGTGTTGTATCTTTTATCTAATGAAGGAAGTGTAATTTGTCTTTTTCTAGGAATAGAGTGTACTGCACTACCTAATTTTAATGGGCACCAAATTGCTCACTTTTTTTGCTCCTGTCGTCCTATATGAAGTGCTAATACTGAGTATGACGTTACGCTTTATCTGATTCGGACATCACATAGCAAAGAAACCAGCAGCTAACAACTATAAGTAGTACAACACTAATGACCATGTCATATGACTACAAGGTGCAGTAGCTATGAAAATTGCTCTTATTGCTGAAAATCCTATTGTGTAAACAGCAAATTGCAATTCAAGTTATTATTGTATATGTTAATTATGTTAATGATGTATGATGATGACACTACATCAGCAACTAAGCTTTATTGGCATTGTTGAAGTCATGGACACTGGTATGAGAAAGTGAACTAGGCAAGTTTGTCTCTTCAAACTACCTTGTTCTATCCCTTGGTGCCACTTTAGGCATCTGCAAATGGTGGCAGCCGCAGCTCACAGCTTGCTCTCAGCGACCACTTCAATGTTGAAACGATGATTTGCGGGTGCCACACATGGCAATATCCTCATACAACTTGTAGGCTTGATCAACATTACACATCTGATATCTAGATTATCATGTATGTATGCTTTAATTAGTATCTTTATATTTCTTTTAAGATTATTATTAGATTATATCGACTAATACCTTAGGCACCCTGCTAGCACCTAAGAAGCAAACCAATATCCCTGCTGATAGCTGCTGTGGCTCTTTATTGCCCTTGCATGAAGTCCACTATGGTCTATCTCATTTCTTGTGAGATTTTTCCTTACCACATATAGAAAAATATTTGCCAGAGACCATTTCATAAATGCAAGCTTATACCTTTACATTTGATTGTGTTTTGCAATATTAACTATCTCTCAGCATTAAATTTTCTTCAATTTGCTCTCCACGTTTCCATAATAACTTTGCTATTAGCGCACCCGCTTCAATGTTGAAACGATGATTTCCTGATGCCATGCTCGGCAGTATCATTAACGCAAGCTTATACTATATATATATATATATATATATATATATATATATATATATATATATCATGGTTTGCAACAATAATCTGAATATGTCAATGCCTCCTAAAAATGTCAGTGCCGCTGAAGAATCAACTCCTCTACCTCACATGCACACACTCGACAACCACTGTACCCACACGCACAGCATGCCCATGTCCATGCAGTCACACGAGAGTGTACACACGAATCCATTTGCATGTACATTAAACAATATGTATTGTATTTGTAACTATATACGTAGTACAAAATATCATATTTGAATGTTTTGCTGTTTTGATATACTCGTTCATTCTATATGAATTGGAAAATGGGGTCTGCATCTATTGCAACATCAATTGAAATTACCAAAAACATTTATTCTTATGACAAGGAACTGACATCCCTGGTTCCTGGTATGTCCTCAGACTTGCTGAGTCAGATTGACGCACTAACAAGTAACAACCCAAACCGTAATCCTCTCTGGTTTATAAATCTTCTCCCCACGGAGTTTTCATGTTTCCATCTGGGCGAGTCATACATCCCATCTAATGGAAATTCATGTAAGTATGCCTTGGAATTTTTGTAGCACACTATGCCTCGTGCATTCTTCCTTAGTTTGGCAGGATGCCAAGATTCCTTATATCCTATGTCATGACAATCTCGTTCTTTGTTAAATATATTTCCTCTCTCAATCAAAACATTCACATTAGCTTGGATGTGATCAGTCATCATCCTAGCTCCTTTCCTTATCATGGCAATTTCAGACCTTAAAAAAGCAAGTTCCAACTGCTTGCCTGCCCTATTTTCTGTGGTCTTCCATCACTGCATGCTACTTCTCACATATTCACTTTCTGGAAGCATCCCTGTCTCTGAGCTCTCTTAAGTGTTTCTTACAGAAAACATTTCCTATACATATTCCCATTTCTGTCTTTGCTCTTTCCTCGTCAATTTACCAATCTTCAGCTGAGTCAACCCTTTACTTTCAGTAAATACAGGTGCGCCTTTAAATTCATCATCAATTCTTCTGCACTTCATGACAAACATTGTTGGCCCTGTATACATGTGCTGCATCTTTGAACCAAAGCATTTCCCACTTTTTTAATACTTTGGATGGCCATAAACATGTAATTTACGAACTGCACCAAATTTTATGTATGGAATCTGTATCCTTGAAGGTGCAACATGTAGAAGACATAACTCTGCCACACAAACACACACACCCAGAAAACATTTGAGTTTGGAAACTACAAAACTCTTGTTGCTTGATAGTCATCCAAGGTTGAAAATAAATGGACACAGACTGTCAACATATCTAGTTGTTTCACACTTTATATGCATCTCGTGAGTCCACATTTGTGAAGATGGCAAGGTGAAAAGCCAGCCTTTGTCGTCTTTAATATAAATATTAATAATGAAACATCATTTTCTGATAAATATAGTTTTATAGTTAATATGGGATCTATGCTTATGTAGTAGGAAAGTGGGGCCTCTAATATAGGTGCTGTGATCTGTCCCCTTATAGTCAAAGGCTTCATAAGTAATTAGTCATAACATGTCCCTAAATTACAAACTTGGTCCCTACCTTGGCTATCATGGCCTACGACATATTCCTATATATTGTTCCCATTTCGGTATTTGCTTTTTCCTCTATAACTTAGACCACAACAAGGGATCAGATTCTTTGAGTCTCTTAAATGAAAGAGCATCTTCTTTTCTATTTACCAAGCTTCAGCTCAGTCAACCCTCTACTTTCAGTAAGTACGGGTGCACCTTTATTTTCGTCAGCAATTGTTTTGCACTTCCTGACTACATCGTTGGCCCTGTATACATGTGCTGCATCTTGAAAGAAAGCCTTTTCCCATTTTTCTTTAACTTGGATGCCCATAAACCTGTAATTTACAAAATGTACCAAATATTATGTTTTGCATCTGTATCCTTGAAGGTACAACATGTAGAAAACAGAATTCAGCCACATAAACAAACACACCCAGGAAACATTTGAATTTAGAAACTACGAAAAGCTTATTGCTTGATAGTCATTTAAGGTTGAAAATAAATAGACACAGATTCTCAAATGTCTTGTTGTTTCACACTTTATACTATAAACTATAAACTTTATAGTTTAGACACATGTCGTGAATCCACAGCTGTGAAGATGGCAAGGTGAAAAGCTAGCCCGTGTGGTCTTTGATACCATTACTCATGATGAAACATCGTTTTCTGATTTTTTTTTAATAGTTAATATGGGATCTACGTTCATGTAGTAGGAAAGCGAGGCCTCTAATATAGGTGCTGTGATCCGTCCCAAAAACTTTGATTAAGCAGAGAATAGTGAGTGTGTGATGAAATCAGGTAGAAAGAAGAAATCATTAATTTTAGCCAAAAAATAGCTTACTTAACACACATCTTCTTTAGAATACATGTCTCAAACACACGTTCCAACATGTACTACTGAAATCTGTTAATATTAACGCCTTCTATTTGATTCGGGATCTAATCGGGAGTCATATAGTATAAAAATCTAGAAACAAAAATTGCTAGGTGCCTACCAAAGTCGAAAGTATAAAATATTATATGTTTAAGGTCTAGAAAGAGAAGTTGCTAGCTGCCTAATGAAGCCAATGTTCCATTTGTCACTTCGATACATATTGATGATTTCATGTATATATTAGAACGGTAGTTTGCACATTAACAACGTTTCCCATGGCTGGCAGAAAAGTATACCAGACCATGGAACCAAACCAGTGAGCTAAACAAATTGATTTGGTTTGACTTTGAGGAGATGAATGGTTTTGTTTAGTTTGAATTTTTTCAAATCGTTAAACATTTTTTTAGTTTAGTTTAATGGTACGCTTTAACAAAATCAAACTAAATCGATACATAGATATGTGTTGTTCTTAATTATGTCTAAGCATTTGCTGAGGATAGTTTTTAATACTTATAAATTCATGGTAGTGTGTGTGCTCATATTCCCCATTTTACAGTGTATATGCATAAGTATTTACATGTCTTGTTGTCCTAGCTATGGGTTGTAATCTTATTCTTGTTGTATATTTACTTTCAATGAGTTTGATTATTTTATAGCTTGATGAAGATGATGATAGATGTATTCATTGTTTTAAAAAGCGGTATGTGTTATGCATTTGGAAGGGTCACCGAACAGAGTATATGGGGTATGCGGGAGTAGATGTGTTTTCATATTTTTATTGTTATATCTACATTATATATTAATCATGAATTTACATAATTAATATGTGCAATTGTGTATCCAAATAGTACAACAAGAATAATGGATGCAATCATGCAAATTTGCAATCATCACAACTTAAATGAACACAAACACACCCTATGACCTAAATCGTAACAAACATAGATGATGTAAATGTAAAAAAGAAGAAATGAAAATATGTCTATCTAAAAATTGGGGATTAATCAGCCTTTTGTGCTGCTGTGCGGCCTGATCCGCTTTTGGAGGGGATTTCCAGTATGCGGTTCGGTAGGTGGTCCGAACCTTGTATGCGACCTTGTATGTGGCCGCACAGTTCACTTTTTGAAACACTCGATGTATTGCTCTCAAGATGTCCAAAAGTAAGTAATACCTAAGTATCTAGGGCAGGACACCTCGGTCTTTGCTTTAAATAAGCCTAATAGAGTGAATGTGGATGTCTAGGGTACCAAATTGTTTTTGCTTCCTATGCTTTATCATCAATGTGTCAAATTACCTTCTTTTTTACTATTGTAAAGGTTACCCATGCATGCATTATCGAGCTTCTAGCTGTCTTAATATTTTAAGGTCTAGGATTTTTGTATACGTGCACATATACCTAAAGTCGGCATAACCATCTTAGTCACTGCCATTGTCTAACTCATTTTCAACCATGTTGTTGTCGGCTACATGGATCCATCTCTGTCTTTTTTGTTCAACTGTTTATGGGTGGGGACTCTCTAATGAATAAGCTACAATGATCCATTTCATAAGAAAGAGTGCCAATTCTACGGTTGGTTGTCAACCTACTACCAACGTCTCAATCCTTCATATTCAGACTTGGGACTTGCTACTTTTGCGCACACACACATTGTCTGTCTATACATATGTTTGCATAAGGATGGTATGCTTGTATACACGTTTGCAACTTAATTTATACCCTCTAGATTACATGTGTTTCAATGTCATTTACTTATGTCTCAGATATACAAGAGAGATTGTTGTGATTTTTCAACAAATTTAATGTAGACCATGTCCTTGCAATCGACATGGTTGGGTGGAGTTCAAAAATATTACATATTGTATTTGAATGTTTGGTACAATAGATTACATGTCTCGACAGGTACATGCTTACTAACCTCACCCATAGGCCCATCACAGTTTTGTCCGAACCTGTGAATCCAACCTTGTCCAACCTAGAAAAGATTGTTTTTGGGTTCGGATTTTATACATGAGTCGATTTAGGGTTTGAATGTGATAAATTGTGGGTTTATAAGCTGTTTACAGTCTAACAGACTTGACAATTCTGTTCATTTGTGAACTCACTCATTAAGACATGGATCCCACCCTAACCTCTAAACATATAACTTTAATATATAATCTAGTGTATCTTTGTCTAAACATTGTGTATGCAAAATTTCATAATCTAATTCCTTCATTTTGTCATCGAAATTGCCATCGAAATTCTGTCAAAATTGTTCAGCTTCCTTCACTTACAAATGTGGGAGACCCCCCACCCCACATATCCAATATGAAATATTATTGCATATTTGAGTAGATCTTGGTGTTTAGATCGTCCTGGTAAATTTTCATAATTTAATTCGCTTATTTGGTTGTCGAAATCGTTAGGGCCGTAAATATCGAAATTTCGAAAAATTTCTGTTTCTGGGCCATCGGACACGGCATCGAAATCGGACATTTAATTCTATGGACCCCCCCCCCCCCAAAAAAAAAAAAAACACACCACGCATGCACATGTCTGCACACATACACGATTTAGTTGTTGAACATTGGTGAATCAGTTTAGTTGTCACACCAAAATATGGTTTGCGACTTTGATGTTAAGCTAATTTTTACTTTTTCCAAGTTGGACCATTTTCGATGGCTTGACAGGGTCCTAACAAACAGATTGCCGTAAAATGTCAACACCGTTTTAAGCGATTTTGCAATTTTTAGGATAACATAGTTAGGAATTGAGTCACAGCTATAAAATAAATGGTTCGATATTGGACTAGTTAAATGTTTGTTTTGGTTTCATATGTTTTTCAGTTGGCATGATTGTTATTGTTTGCAATTATAGTGGGTAAGCTATGATTACTCCTAATATTTCAAGTAGAGAAATGGTTTAGTATGTGAAGGCCTCAAAATGTTTATGAAGCTAAAACTGTACTTTTGTACAAGTTTATTTCAAAACAATATGACTCATCATCATCAAATCTAAACAATGTTGAGATCTACTATTCAGATTTTTATTTTCCATTCCAGACTAATACACTTCATTTCAGGTCATATCCTATAATAATAAATGTTGAATAAGCAACATCTCTTTACAAAAGTTGTACTTTCAAACCAGGAGGATATATGAATCACATAGTTATCAAGGCCCTCACCTAGGCACTGCATGGGCATACCTAAGCGAGCTAGGCTCTGAAGGAGGCGTCCAAGTATAGGTGCCTAGGCTCCCAGTGGACTAGGCATGTGCTTAGGGTCTTTTAGGCCCAATTTAGGTAAATTCAGTACCAAATTAGGTGTAATCAAGTCTAGATGTTGTCAAAGTAGGTCCTATAAGGTCATTTTAGGGCTAAAGTAGGTTAGTCAATGTTCACATTAGATCATTGTAGATTTGATATGACTAAATCGGGTCTGATTTAGGTCAACTTGGAGTGAGTTATATCTAATTCAGGTCATTAAGTGTCACTCCAGGTAAATTTAGGATTGATTGATTTTGGGAAATCAATATAATGCACTTCGTAAAATATGCACATAAACACATGATTTAAATCTAAAATGTTAATACAAAATAATAAAATGCACGGGCTGTAGGAGCCTAGGCTCCCAAGTCTCAGAGGTCACCGCCTAGCCGCCTAGACAACCAATTGAATCATATGGCATATTTTTCATATGTGTAGATTAGTTTTTTGTCGCGTGTTCAAGAAACTCATTAAATTATACGAACATTTGAAAATTTCTTCCATTCGAGACCTAAATCAATTGGCTAGGAATATGGTCTTTATCAAATGCATAATTTTATGCCGTTTGTCAGGATGAGGGATAGGTCAATTGGTAAGTGGGAACCACTGTTTCAAATTGTAGAAAATAAGACGAGCCAATTAGTTGATCTATTAGACAATTCTGTGCTCCTATATATAGAAGAGGAGAACACTTACACGTTAGACTAAAACACTAATGGGCCAAGCATATTTAGGCCCATGTACATAATAAACAAAATAATCAAAATAATTAATAACTCTTAATACCCCCCCTCAAGCGCATGGGTGAAACACATGTCCAGCTTGCCATGACACTCAAAATGAAAATAAACAACAATAATAGCACATACATGAAATTTGATCACTGCCTAAATTGTGCAATACAATGATCAAAGAACTCTAAAACTTGCCCAGAAGTAGATAGCACATATCACACACGTCGTCTCCCCCTGATGAAGGTAACAAACACTAAGGCGGAAGAAATAGTATTAGAGTAGAATTCCCCTACAATTGATGATAGCCAGACCCATAAGAGCAATTATAGATAGACAATAGGAAGTTTAGTGAGCATCTGAAGCAGTATATGGTGGAAGATATCTGTAGAATTCATTCGAGTTGCCATTGTTATCGAAGTAGTACACCATAAGAAGCACCGCTATTAGAATGATGAATGATAGTTGGGACAAGAGCATTGGTAAAGGAATATTGTGCTATAGCTGGTGGTCAATGTGCTTGAGACATATTGCTATAGGAAAGATGTGCTATAACAGGTGTCAGTGGAGCATAGACGATTACAAGGAATTAGATAACATGGCCAGATGAATGATCTTTTCACATAGACGATTAAAAGGAATTGGATAACATGGCCAGATGAATGATCTTTTCTTTCTTCTCTGTGTCTCTCCTCATACTAACTAATGAAGAACAATAGAGTGATTGTGGTCGGGCATTAAAGGAATCCTGGAATATCAACTGTAGTATTGTTGTGGGGTTTCGGGGCGCTGCCCCAGTGAGGGGTCTTGTTGATCCTCAACGGGTGTGAGTTGATGGGAGGCCGCCCCTTGTAAGGGCTCTAGGACCAAACTCCTGAAAAGGGCCTACAATGATTTTCTGTGGGATATCATACAAAAAATTTATGCTAAGATAGGAAATGAAGATATTTCCAACGGTCTGAGCTGCTTTAAGGCGCCTTGACTGCTACGCTGCAGCTTAGGTTTTCAAGGCGGCTAGGCGGTGGGTTTCACCCTATGGGCGCCTAGCCTGCCTAGGCGTGACGTTTTTGCTTTTTTGTATTTATTGAGTTACATTGTTTATTTATTTATACACATGATACTACATGCACTATTGTAATTATTTGTTCATTAAAGTTATATGCCTAACATCTATTGATAATTGTTGGGAAGATCAGGGGAAGGAGAATTAAGAGGACGGATAACAACATGAGGAGGAAGATAAGTAGGAACTGAAGGAGAAAGAAAACAGAAAAAAGGAAAAGGAAATGCAAGTGACTTGTAGGAAGAAGTTAGAAAAAGAAACGTACAACAACAGTCTAGGAGATGTGGAGGAACAAGTTAGATAAACAAAAAAAAGAGCTGTAAAGTAGTTGTGGGAGGAGACCTCGGGGACGATGAAGAGATCAGGAAACTCTAGCACATACAGGCAAACAACAGTAGCTGTTGGAGATGTAGGAGCAATAAAAGGTCAGAAAAAATAGAAAAAGACATGCGAATAGAAGTAGTACTAGCAGTCTGGTAGATGTGGGAGCAGAAGAGTTTTACGAATGTGAATTTCTGAAATAAGTAACACGGACATAGCAATAAGAGGGGACATAGAAGGAAGTCACAAAAATTTAAGAAGCAACAGTAGCAAGAAAAGGAAATGCAGGAGCAATTGTCAGAAAAAGAAAAGAAAAGAAGCAAGAATAGGTGACACTAGAGTAAGTAAAAAAAAATTAATCAAAAGTAGTGTATATGGACTGATCCGTTTGCAGCAGTTGCAGCAGAAGCGCCTAGGCTGTCCGCCTTGACTGCCTAGGCCGCCCAACCCACCTAGTTTCCCAGCTTACCTATATACCCTAGGCACCTAGGTTTGAGAGACATGTGGAGCGCCGAAGAAGCCTAGGCGCCCGCCTTGATAACTATGGTCGCAGCCCTCGTTGTAAAGTAGGGGGCATTGCTAGTGCCTACGTGTGGAGAAGAGGACTTTTGCAACCCTTCTGGACGTTAGGGAGGGCGGATCGGCAGGGCTAGTATACCGCTATTGCTAGTCACGCGATGGTTATAGGAAGGCCGATCCCCGATCCTATCATTTACTGATGCACTTATTTAAAAAAGAATTCAATACATCGATTGCTAAGAATAGCCGAATCCGATTGTTTACTAATGCACTTCTTTAAAAAAGAACTCAATACATCGATTGCTAAGAATAGCAACATGTGTCGTGTAGTCAACAAGACTTGTAGTAATGTGACTACCGTTGGCATGGAGGTGTGACTGTTGGCGTGGTCAACAATGGCTCTCTCATAGTCCAACACAAAGCAGGTAGGTGAGGCAACAACAGTCCAAAAGAGCAGGCAGACCGACAAGCTAGCACACGGTAGGCCAATGGCAACGGGAAGAGAAGAAGAATAGGGAGGCGAAGGAGAGGGGGCAGAGTTGGGAAGCTTAACTTGGAGAGGTAGCCAACAGGGGATCAACAACGACTCTGCTATTGTCAGCTTTGGGGTTGTTGTCGACAACCTCGTAGTTGTCGACAACGGGACTACCATCTGGTGGTCACCGACAGGGTTGCCCCTTCTCGGCTAAGAGAGAGCATAGTAACAAAAGTCTTCGAATACGAAAAATCGACGATAATGTTTAGCGCGGTCAATACGTCAGTCGCTGATTTATCCCGAACATT
The DNA here is from genome assembly GCA_963693085.1 of Alisma plantago-aquatica. Taxonomy (NCBI): domain Eukaryota; kingdom Viridiplantae; phylum Streptophyta; class Magnoliopsida; order Alismatales; family Alismataceae; genus Alisma; species Alisma plantago-aquatica. The sequence goes on along the minus strand of OY856413.1, from coordinate 640,017,195 downwards.
CTTGCTTTTTTGCAATTTATATGTTTTTTCACAATTCTTCGCGACTTTTCATGATTTTTCTCTTTTAAGTTGCTTGCTATTTTTTTACCAAACCATGCACACAAAATTCCTGATATACACTAAACCTCCGACCCCCCACTCTCCTGACAGTTCGTTGTTATTGCTCAACTATACTTTAATTCTTTTCCTACATTTTCACTTAATAAGATTAAGATCGTATGTCTTGTGACCTTAATAGTTACATTTATTTGATATATATGTATGTATGTATACATACATACATACATACATGTGTATGTGGTTGTGTGTATATATATGTGTGTATGTATATAACTGGCTTATTCTCAATTATTTCTGAATAGTTGATCGAACTTTGACCGAAATTTATCGATCTTTTTCCAATATTTGTTCTGATTTTTTGCCAGCCGAAAAATTGTTGAATCCTGAATTTGTCACTATGAGATAAGAGTAGTGGAGATGAGAAGGGATATATGAGTGGCATGAAAACAAGGATCTGCTAAGATGACATGAATAGGAAGTGGATGCTTGCGGGCGGCCCAGAGAAGAAGGGACGACCGCCTGTTTGGTAACTCCCTAAGGGGTGGATGAAGAAGACATGTGGCGACAACTAGGTTTAAGGTTCCCCAAGAATGTACTCTTCTGATATCATGTGAACAATAAGATTGAGGCAATTAGTTGATCTATTCGACAAAATCCTGGTCCTATATGAAGGAGAGGAAACACTTACGTGTTGGACTCAAACCCTAAGAGCCAAGCATACTTAGGCCTATTTACGTAATAAACTAAATAACTAATAACTCTAATGTAGATACATTATGAATGCAAATAAATACATGAATTGTAGTATATATTGTTAATGTATTGTTGAGGTGGCAATGTCCTAAGGCGCCTTGACGCATCTTGCCCACTTAGGCTTCCTGTATTTTCTCAGTTTCAGACCCTTATTTTAGTAAATAGTCAGCAGTCGGAAGTACATCCTGCCCTCCTTGTGCAGGCTTTGGCAAAAAAAGTACATAACATTGCAGTTTCCTTCATTTTTATATAGGCTAAGTAGGAAGCTTGGAGTATGTGTATGAGAAGCTTGCTTAATAGCCAGCTTTGCTAATTTATCTGCTACCGATTTTTCTATTATGTACACATCTTTTGTACATAAATTGTTAAAAATTAGAATATATGAGTGATTTTTTTTTTTGGGTGCATGGGCTCAAGTCTATTAGGTCCATTAGTGTTTGGACCCCGAGTCCATTAGGGTTTTTTCCGCTTCTTGAATCTCCTATATATAAGGAGCGGTTTGCCCATCTATCAATAAGAATACACAAAGGAATTATCAATTATCTGGTTTGTTGACAATAAATATCTTTCTTTTACAAAAAAAAACATTCTGGTGATATACATAGATTTGTACATCTATTTTATGATTGATCCTCAAAATGAGCTCCAAGGTAAGCTCCAACAAGAAATATACATTCATGGTGCAGACTAATGCAGATCTGAAAACCGGGTAATGATGGGATAAACTCTTAAAATAGAAGCATTAGGTATCAACTAGAATATATGACATTCTTTCGTTAGAATATGATCATATTATGACCTTACGAGTGCATAAATAAGACTCAAGGTGCGAACAAGTCAGGCTTAGGCCTAGGCACCCCTTTGGGGCACCATGACACCTTGGCGGGTCGGGGCGAGTGCCTAGGCATGCACATTGACAAGTATAGGTGTTGATATATGCATTATTCTCATTTAACAATTGTATACCGTAAAATTTGCGTTGTATTTGTTAGTCAAACTGACTCTTGCCACAAGTTTGTCAAAACATTTGGAAATTTGGTCAAAGATAGATGAAGTCGTCAAAAATATTAAAATGAATGCTGTTTTGGCACAGAATATTTCAATATTGATGTTATGGGAGTTAACCGTACATCCTAGACATGGGTCTAGAACTGTAGTCTAGGATTTTGATCTGTCATATCCCTAATTTAATGTTATTCTGTAAGAGCTTAGGTTAGGGCTAGGTCATGGACTAAATGAGCGGTGCTAGTTATCAATTTACTATTGATTAGTTGCTATTTGTGGTCTTCTAGTAGTGATTACTAAAAAATATTCTGATGTTAGAGGCATGTTGCGTACTAACATTGCAAACATCGTGATAGGTGTAAGATTTGGGGATTGAATTTGAAGTATACCAACTAGTTACGTTTATTCCATTCCTTATATTTCAGTCCGAATTAAATATATGTTGTGTGTTTGGGGGCGCCATGGAAGTAAAAAAAGGTAATTTCCTGACTATTTTAATCATAGGGCAGTTTTGTTAAAGGCACCCTAGACCAAAACATTTTTTTGTGAATACGAGTTTGTTACTGTGGCAGGCGCCTGCTGGCATCCACTGAACTGAAAGGTACCAGTTTAACGGGTAAACAGTATTAAAAAATATAGAGGTTTCTAATTTGGAGTTTGGGTGGTTCTTCCTTTGTTGTCAGATCGGTCGTGGTTTGTCTTTTAAAAATTTCAGAAAATGAAGATTCATTTGGAGGCTTTCTTTCAGTTTCTTTGTTCTGAGCGGTGATGATTGGTGTTGTCTTCTAGAATTTAGTTATAGTCTATGAAGCACGGATACTCCAAAACAGGTGCGTATCCGATACCTCCGTGGATACTCCTGGATACGTATTAGATACTCCTAATCCATATCCTGTCGTATCCAGGCCGTATCCAGTCGGTTAAAACTAGAAAAAAAAATCTGAGCATGACATTGTTTGATTAGCATTTGACACCAGCTCATGTCTCAACCCTCTTTGTTGTAGTAGCTTACAACAAGGATCTCATAGTTGCGTCCTTGAAGTAGTTCAAGGTTAGTCACCATTCATCTTGCTAAATGCCAATCTCCCTTCTCTTTATTGTTTGTATCTCCTTTGTTTTTTGGGATTTCACTTTTTAAAGAACTTCAATATGTAATCTGGATTTTTGTTTGTTCTTTATTGCAAACCAATTCATTCACCTTTACATGGTACTTCCGGATGCTTTCCCTGCTAAGGTGCAAGTTTTAAGCACGTTGATGTCCTCCATATTCTATGAAAGACTTCAATTTAGTATCGTTAGGTTAACATGTCTCTTGTTTTGGTGACTAAATCCATTGTGATTTATTCTGGATTTCCTATCTAGACAATATCTATTTCATCTCCTTTGAAGATAATCATTGCATCCCCATCCTTATGTCTCCCCCTATGAAGCATCGATACTCCAAAATAGGTGTCCTACCAGTATTTAATACATATTTGATGCTAATACTCCCTAGATGCTCTTTAATACATACCAAATACTTATTAAGTCGTATTCCTTTTTTTTATTAGCAGGATATGACCTCAATGCTGCCAGGATACGACCAACCCATTTAGCAGCCAAGAGAGCATCCCACTTGTGTGATCCCTCAAAATCCCAAAACCATGTGACTTCCAACTCTAGACTCTCCCTATTGTATTGTGATTTGGGAATGAAATTGGTATTGTCTGTTAAAATTTTAAAATAAACATTAAAAAAATTGTTGTATCCATGTTGTACCCGTATCTTATATTTTTCGAAAATTGTCATATCCCTGTACCGCACCTGTACCCGTATCCATTTCTGTATCTATATCCGTGCTTCATAGTAGCTAGCTATACCCTGAGAGAAGATAGTTTGGTATCACAGATGACACAACTCACTTTACAACACAACATTACATGATACATGAAATGTGAAAGGTTTAGAATATGATATTATCATGTCTTTTTGTAACTTGTCTCACATTAATATGAATGAAAGACCCTTTTTAAATCATTGTTTGATATTATGGTATTGGTTTCCATTTTCTTTAGAAATATTGTGATATTTGAATGAAATTTGATTGTCTTCATCTATTTTTAAATAAATATATTGGTTATTTTTAAAAATATTAAATAAATATTAAAAAAATGCCGTATCCATGACGTACCCGTATCCTATATTTTCAAAAATTGTCGTATCCCCGTACCCGTATCCGTACTCGTATCCGATACGTATCCGTATCCGTGCTTCCTAGGTTATAGTGGGTTGACTACTGGATTCTAGTTACCCAATATAAATAGCTTGTTTTTCTGCCGACAATATCTCTAGTTTAATGCTGAACAAACTAAATCGAAACATAAATACATTCTATTGGAACTCTACATGTGGATCTCATCATCTCACGTGATACCTAGTCTCCACTTCACGATTCACTTCAGTAAAATCTATAAAGAAAATAGCATACACCCCTCCCCCCCTGAAGATTTATTTTTGATATAACGTTTTCTTTTGTTATTGACTTGGCTCTTAGCCTGAACTTTAACGCTATCCTTGGATTGACATTTCAAGTTGAATTGAATCTTAGTTAGCGACTTGACTCCGAAAAATGCAATTCGGTGCTATGCTATGCTGCTGCTGTACATGCTGAACTAAGCATACAGCTCGTGCCAGCATGCATTTGTAGCACAAAACAGATTGTTTCTACCTGGGTTCTACTTTGGTCATTTGGGCAGTAATACATGGTGTAGCATGCCCGGAACCTCATCCGGTCGTAGCATACGTATCTGCAGGGGATTTTCACTTGGCTACGCACTTCCTTTTCTTTATGGTGTCTGAATTAAAGAAAAACAATGATGCTAAACTCGAAGCGCTGTATAACTTGACGCCTTCTGCATGTGTTGAGATTCTTGTTTCTGGAGGGGAGAAGCAAAACTTGTCTTTATTGGGCCAGTATTTTCCATTTTCAATGTCTCATGTGGATTACTAGGCAGGTCATCATCATCTGAGCGAAATGTATCAGTTTCTGTGTTGGCTATGTTTATTGTATTATGACCTTGGATCTTTGCCATAATTCAAACTACTTTTCAGTAAAGATATAAACAAACAACTTTATGATGTTAATGCAACAATGGCATTATATAGATTTTCTTTTTATACAGGTTGTATCGAATGCAAATCTGATTATCCTGCAGAATGTAAGACCGTCTGCCAGAGGTTTTTAGTGGTTTATGCTTGTTAGACAGAGAGTGTCTTCATGTGATCTGATATTTCTCCTTTTTCTTTTTAAACCTTGTATTGTGATGCGCAGTGTTACATCTTTAGCTCCTGAAGGAAGCGTCTGTATAGTTGGAATTTTGCCATCTTGGAATCCTATTTTCATTGTTTACATCTAGTCACCCTCGTCCTTGTGGATTAAGTGTAGTATTTCCTGTATCTACTATTAGTTTTCGCCATCTCCTTGTAAGACAATGGCTTCGCGGATGATGAATATTGTTGATCATTAATCATAGAATGATTATTGTCTGGCAATGCCAGGCCCTAATGTATTACATGAAGATCCGCTTATCTGTATCGTAATGTGGTTGCTGATTTAACAGCTTAATTCTACTGACTTGTAGCATGGAAGTTACAAGCTCAGGACTCTTCATTTAGTAACTAAAGCTTTCCGAATCAGAATCGATTACGGCAGAGATGAGCTGGTGGCTGTTTCCAAAGGCCATTATTCTCGTATACCAACATTCAGTTTACATCACCGACACAATGCTATCAAGCATTTGTGCGGGCACAACAAATTCTGAAGTGTCTAACAAAGTATCTGCGCTGATGCTTTTATAAAAATAAAATCTCCTTGATGCTTGCGTACTTGTGGGTATAAATAATGTTTGCAATTCTTCAGTTTCTTGCGTGTATGCTGATTTGATCAACATTTCAATAGTCCCAATTATTTCAATCCATAAAACAAAGGAATATTTTTCTGTATCTAAAAAGTATCTATCAAACGGCACATTTGAGAGAATCATTTTATATGTTGTTAGGAAAAATGTCGTTTACGGCATGGTGTGGAATGCAATATTCGAACTATGCCTTTGTTCATGCCGATATGTGACTGACCTTGTGTTGTATGTAAGTGAAATATTACCATTTTTATGTGCCAAATTTCCCTAATGGATAACTTATATGTATCAAAGTGAATGATTTAGAATTTGTTATTTATTTAAACAACTTTACACATTTTCTGCGTATGATGTTTTTGTGTGGAATTTGGTGCTCCGATCAGTGGTTGTATTCATTGTGGACATTTGAATATGCACAAAATATGTAATGCAATGAGGAAGTTTTCATGCATTGTGTTGGCTATTAGCGATAACAGTACACTTTGTCCCTCTAACCATTATTTTACAAATTTAATTTGAAACTAATGCATAGTTTGCCACTTTCTTTGAATATATTATTGCATACATGCATGCATAGTGGGATAAAGGCCGGAGTTCATATGATCTTATAATCAACCTAAGCATATTGGCTGCAATACGTCAGATATGATATGCCGTTAAAAGTAGAGAGGGAATATCAACGAGCTTCTTATAATGTTAGTTGATGGCCAAGTGCATTTGTGCCGTTAATTTTGGTCAAAGGTTTTGGTATTTATCTTTTCCATCGGACACGTATACCCTACACCGATACTTGATCAAAGTTATATATGACAAGATAGACCTGTATACCCTACAATAATACTTGATCGAAGTTATGTACGGCAAGATAGACCTTTTGTCGAGTGTTATGTTCTCAAGCAAACTAACACGTTTGCTAGTTCATATGACAACTAAAAAGTGCCAATGACTAATTGGGAAAAAGATGACACTTAGGTGGGTACTCAACGCTAATGCGACACAACTCTGTTCAATGTATTGTGTGGTGATGAGTGGGGCCCATAATCATTATAAGCCTATTGGTGTGATAAGTTAATGTGGGGACACATTGGCGTGATAAGTTGACATGGTGAATCTTTGGGTGGGAAAATGCAAATATGATCGGTTAAATTTTGGTTAAGGAAGAAAATGTCCGATTTCGACGCTGTTTCGGTGGCCACAGAAATAGAAATTTTGAAAATTTTGATAGATGCATTCCTGACGTTTCGACGACCAAATGATCGAATTATTTAGCGAAATTCAATCTACTAGTATAGATCTACTCAAATATGCAATAATATTTCATATTGGTATTGTGAGGGGGTGGGTTCCTCATGTGTGAGTGAAGCTGAATAATTTCGATGGACATTTTGATGGAGATTTTGAGGTGAATTGAATGGCGAAATGAATGAATTAAGTCATCATAGTTTGCAAGCACAATATATAGACTCAAAGACACAAATTTATGTAAACATAGCATGATCTAGGATGGTAGGACCTCTCACTAGGATGACAGGTAGTAGTACATAAACAATGTTGCTGTGGTATGTGAGTGATTATTGAGGAAACATAAGACAACTATGGTTTATGCATCTAGTTGAACCATGATGGTTGTCATCCTACTTGTTGATTATACCTATCAACATTTCGGCTCATGTTTATTTTGTTTTATACAGTGTAGATGTGTCTCACTGTTAATCTCCATATGCTTACAAGTGATAAAATGTATACTAATGGATTAACTCAAGCTTTGTTCTTGGTCGTGTGCTCTTGTAGCGAGAGCCTATAGGAGGCAACAATGTAGTTAGAGGTGTGATTGATAATGGTACACATACAAAATATCTCAATAGTCATGCTAATTTTGTGCACTATAACATAAATCATGTGACCTCAAAAATGAAAGTTAGCGGGTCATCATAGTCATAGATATCACTCCCACACACATTTTTAAATATTTCCTTTATAGATCTTTATAGAAGTGAGAGAAATAGGAGAGAGAGGTAGAATTTGGCTAGGAAGAGAAGAAACATAACTTAGATATCCCCTAACAAGCCCAAGGAATCACATAGTAAAATTTGCAGACAACGTACCCCATTTCTCGAAATGATAGATGTGTTTCTCGAAATTTTGTCAAAATGTGGACGAAATGGGTCTTTTCATCGAAATTTACCTAGTTTTGTTGAAATTTGAAATAATTGTCGAAATTTATTTTTGTTTCTGGCGAAATTCCCTACGTACATACTTGTAAGGCCATTTCTATGTCCGATCGTTGGTGGCATCAGAATAATTAGCAAAATTTTGCCAATTTTGACGAAATTTTGAACATTGATTTTGGTATTATATAAATGTTTGTGAAAATAGCTTCATGCCTTAAACAAAGTGTCATGCAACATTCACTTATTAACATGTTGATGTGCTAATCAAGCAAGTCCCATGTGTTGTAGTTTTGTGGTGCGATGTCAACATGGTCTTCCTGCTGAAGTGACATACCATCTCGACTAGTCAGGCTGCAATTGTTGATAAGAATTGTTACTATGATAGCTGCACGTAGGACCCATGCGTTAAGAAGGCATTTATATCATGAAGGGGACAAATCTATGCTCAAATTGGGGGGGGGTTGAATTGAGCTACTAAAAACTCACACTATAAGTAAAACAAGTAGTGAAGTAAGGATGGGAGAGATCATGCAAATTATAATTGAAGGTAAGTGTTTTACAATGAATTTGGGTTGTAATGTTGTAGTCCAGTATCTCTTGATTTATCAAACCTTGAGCTTGTATAGAACACCATAAGAGCATACATCAGAAAAACCTATCTTTTTAGATCAAGAGTAACCAACTTTTTTGGACAAGGAGCCAATAACCTTATCTAGGGGACAACATTTCCTCACCTTTTGTCCCCTTTTCATCATCCTCAAACTCTTCATTACTAGTGATGCAACTATTACCTTCTTGGTAACCATTATCTTCTTTCATAGCCACATCTTCCTAAAATGGACACGACCATCTCTCACTGATGATCTTCCGAGTCATAAGATCACATAACATACTCTTGGATATCTTAGTAGGTAGGAGTAGGTACATAATCATAGCCATTAAGAGGTGGATTGACAGGCATAGAGGATACAACCAACACTTGAGAAGGTGGAGTATCTTGGTATGTATCAAAGTGAAAGATAGAAGATCAACAACTACAATAAAGGATAAGGGGAAGTATTGATCATATATATACGAGGCATGCATAATGAATAGAGAAAGAGAAGGGTGGGTATGCACTTGGATAGAAAGAGATGGGACCAAGGTTCATGTTTTCATAATATGAGATAGGTCATCATGGATATGCGAGGTGGCTTAGTGTAGATAGTGGATTATTTGCCCACAATAATTGAGTTGATGCATCATATATTCGATCATTTACTTATAAGACATAAAAGTCATCGCGGCTAGGTGGAGGGTTTTAAGTATTTGGTGATTTAGTTGTACTTGTATCAACAGTTGGGAGGGAATGGATGTTTGGCTACCAACAAAGAATCTTGATTAAGGTATCACTAATTATAGTTCCTTTATCGGCAGTCTTATAAGTAACCTCATCAGAAAGGGAATTCTCAATGAAGTGCTTGAAGAGACCCCACATCAAGTTACGGTAGGAGTGATGGGTCTCATTGGTGTTTTGAACATAACCAAAGCAAGTCATATAATGTAAAATATGTGTTGCCCATTTCACCTTGAAACCATGAAGCAAACAATTGATAAGAACAATAGTATTCTCAACTATGTGTATTTAATTATGGTCAGGGTGAACATTGCAATTGGTTATGAAAGCAACAATTTGGAATTTTAGGGTTAGGAATAATGTCAGGAGGGTCCCACTCTTGTAATAGAAGGACTTGGGTTTCTTCGTTCACATATGCATGTAATGAATTTGCATGGGAGGATCATAATTATTATAAAATGGTCAAATTTAATGATGTCTGTAACATAGATGTTGAATTAGTTGGTTTATTATATACATGGGCCTAGTTGTCTTGGCTAATTAGGGTTGTGATATGCTTCCTTGTACTTGCCTCCTCTCCTATATATAGGAGGAGAGTTTTATTTCAATCAATAACAAGTATCTTTCTAGCTCCCATCTTACTTTTTCCACAATATACATATGCTATCCTCAACTGGAAAACCATTTAATCAGTTGAAATATTAGTTGAGGCTACCCTCAGGTGCTTAAATTGGACATTGACTATAAAATAAGAGAGGATGGCGTAAGATTTTTTGGGAGGGGGCAATAGTGGTGTAGTTCCAAGTGATGCTTGCAAAGTACTTATCCACAACTTGTTTTCTCCAATGATGGTTGTTGTAACAAACCTTATATTGATGTCAAGCATCGAGCTTGTAGGCAACAAACATCTCAAGGATGCTGAACTCCTTCAACCCATTATCTTCATAAGAAAAACTAGGAAACAACTTTGTATCTTTTAATGGCTTGATCATGTATGAATGAAGTACCATCGAACAATATGGTTCCAAACAAGGTACAGATGGATTAGCTTGCTTTTGGTATATAGGGCCTCTTCATTACTTTGAGAGTACTCCTCATTGAAGTGGATTCTTTAGCTTTGAAGGCAACATCCTTGTTTTTCTAGAGGATTTCCTTCTCTCCTAATATCCAACACTGATCTTCACTTCATGGGTTTGAAGATTACATATGAGATATTAAACTTGAAGATATTGGAGGTTTCCTCCATGGATGTCACCTTCTCTAAGTGGTAAGCGAGGGAGTAGAGACTTTTGCACATTCTCCTTCATCTTGACATTAAGAGTACCAAGATCATTGATGACGCTTGAGAATATTAAATGCATCTTTGTGATGGACTCTGTCTTGGATATATTGAATGACCTGAGTTTGTAATTAAGCATGTCAATCTTTGATTGCTTCACTTGCTTTGTCATTCATGAGTGACAAGGAGCATATTCCATATCTCTATTTCTGTCTCACATAGAAATTGGTTGAACTCAGAGGGAGGGAGGACGTCATAGAGAATACTACTTTCCTTGTCATATGGTTGAGCCCTCTTCATTGATGTTTTCATCCCATGTGGTCAAGTCATCAATGGTCACGATGTATGGGAGAGTCAACATTTTCCACATCTCAAAGCTTATCCATTGGGTGTACAATTGCATCTACTTATTCGAATAATGGTAGTTGGAGCTATTAGAGATCGATGGGCGAGTGAAGCCTCCTGTCTCAAGGTTGATATGCTGAATCATGTTTTTATCCATCTTCCGCTACTCGTGGGAGTATTTTTTTAGAGAAGGCCTTGCTCTAATATCAATTGTAGGATCTAGTCTCAATGTAGGCCTTGCTCTAATATCAATTGTAGGATCTAGTCTCCTTCAACCCATTATCTTCATAAGAAAAACTAGGAAACAACTTTGTATCTTTTAATGGCTTGATCATGTATGAATGAAGTACCATCAAACAATATGGTTCCAAACAAGGTACAGATGGATTAGCTTGCTTTTGGTATATAGGGCCTCTTCATTACTTTGAGAGTACTCCTCATTGAAGTGGATTCTTTAGCTTTGAAGGCAACATCCTTGTTTTTCTAGAGGATTTCCTTCTCTCCTAATATCCAACACTGATCTTCACTTCATGGGTTTGAAGATTACATATGAGATATTAAACTTGAAGATATTGGAGGTTTCCTCCATGGATGTCACCTTCTCTAAGTGGTAAGCGAGGGAGTAGAGACTTTTGCACATTCTCCTTCATATTGACATTAAGAGTACCAAGATCATTGATGACGCTTGAGAATCTTAAATGCATCTTTGTGATGGACTCTGTCTTGGATATATTGAATGACCTGAGTTTGTAATTAAGCATGTCAATCTTTGATTGCTTCACTTGCTTTGTCATTCATGAGTGACAAGGAGCATATTCCATATCTCTATTTCTGTCTCACATAGAAATTTGTTGAATTCAGAGGGAGGGAGGACGTCATAGAGAATACTACTTTCCTTGTCATATGGTTGAGCCCTCTTCATTGATGTTTTCATCCCATGTGGTCAAGTCATCAATGGTCACGATGTATGGGAGAGTCAGCATTTTCCACATCTCAAAGCTTATCCATTGGGTGTACAATTGCATCTACTTATTCGAATAATGGTAGTTGGAGCTATTAGAGATCGATGGGCGAGTGAAGCCTCCCGTCTCAAGGTTGATATGCTGAATCATGTTTTTATCCATCTTCCGCTACTCGTGGGAGTATTTTTTTGGAGAAGGCCTTGCTCTAATATCAATTGTAGGATCTAGTCTCAATGTGGGGTGGTGGTGGATCGAATTATTAAAAACTTGTACAAACTTATTAGACCTTTAAATTATATATTGAAAAAATAAGTGAAATAAGTAATTAAAGTAAGGATGAATGATATTGAGAAAAACTAATTGAAGGTGAGTGTTTTAAAGTGAATTAGACTTGTAATGTCATAGCTTCACTACCTAGAGATGTCAACCTATATATTTTCTAAACCTTGAGTATCACATTGTATTATTAGATTATTTTTGAGTCATGAGCATTTACTTGAAGTGAGGGGACAATGCAGAGCGGAGGCCTTAGGGCTTTCTAGACGCACCCAATAGGTGGCGGCGCATAAGGGCCCTTCCTCGGTGAGGTACCTCGGTGAGGGGTGTGGGAGCCTCTGGCGATCCTTTTGCCTGACCGTGTCTGGACTGCAAGCTTGCGACTGTTCATTGGAGGAGTGTATCTACTACGTGTGTGGGGTGAGAAGACATGGGCGAGCCATTCTTCATAGGCCTGGTGGCAAGTCTATTCTCGCACACTGTCTCTTTGGTGGCAACTAGCGACGTAGGGGGTTCTTCTCTGAAACATGGAGGATGATGTCGATGGCCTATTTCACGTGGGTTTTATTGCAATGAAGCTTAGTATGCTGCTATTGAGTGCCGGGAGTTGGGTTTGTGGCGAACATGGAAAAAGTATGAGGAGTGTCCTCGATGGACAACTTTTGTCGTTCTCCTATTGATGTTTTGGGAATCTTGGCCCACTGGTCGGTCCCTCGTGCTCCACCTTCAGAGATCTCCTCCATTTCCGACTTTCAGGCAAGGCTAAAGGAGGCAAAGGAGGAGTGGGTGAAATATGAAGCTTTTACTGCCTCCCCCAAAGGAGTACATGGTCGACGTCGATCCCAATAGCTGCTCAATGGGGTTGGCGGTTCCTCTCCCTCTTCTTTTGTTGGAGGTAGAGGGAGCAATCTTGGTTTCTCAACTTTTGGTGTTAGCAACAATGGGGTTAGGGGGACTGAACCCCTCTTCTTCTGTAGTTTGTCCGATAAGTTTATATTGGTCAGGTACTCGATCCATCATGCTACTTTGCCGAGTGGGCTTACCAGGTCCTCCTGCGACAAACATTTGTCTGTGGTGGGTGGGACATGGTAGGAGATGGAACAGCCAAGTGGTGGTGTGTTAGATGGAGGAGGGGGAGGCGAGACATCACCAATGTCCAACTAGGTGTGATTTGGGTTCCTTTGGCGGCAACGACCTGTGTGACCAAGAGGGGTGGTGGATGGGGAAGAGTTGAAATCCATGCTGTGGACAATACAATGATGGTGATGGGTGGGAATGGGGCTCCTCCAGAACAGACTGCTACGGCTGGAAAGTAGATGACTAGATGTTGCTTGACTATTGTTGAGGCCAATCTCTTCATATGTGTCCATCATATTCTGAGGGATACATGTCTTCACTGCTTTAGGCGTGGACATTGGAAGCACAATTGTTTAGAACCACACCTAAGCTTTTGTTGCAGGTCCCCAGGGCACTTGGCACACTCATGTCGCGATGGGAAGATGGTGTGGTGGCTCTCCCCTTCCTTCGATGTCCCGAGGGATATGTACTTTCATTGCCTTAAGCATGGGCACTGGCAGCGGCATTCCTCTTCTCTACGGGCCTACTTCTGTTGCAAATTATAGGGTCACCTGACCTGTGATTGTCAGGTTTGATGCTCGCCTTCTTGTCTTCATGACAAAGAGAAAAGGCTCCAATGATCGAGTTCAAGGACATAACGTCCTTCAAAGTCGTCGATGCCAGGGTCAACCAGATTGCTAGATGGGTGCTTGATTCAACCGATACTTGGAAACGTCTGCCTCAAAGACACCTTCATGACTTCTTGGAGGCTCGTTTGGGAGGTGAGGCCACATGTCCTCCACGTTGGTTCTATGAGGGGCAATCCAGTTTCTCTTTGAACTGGCATGTGGACGATTCTTCTGGCGACGAGGCTTTTGCAGGTGACATTGACGATGGGGACTATTTTGATATCTTCACTGTATGCTCTAGGGGTAGGAAGAGGGGATGATGGGACTGATGAGATGATATGGTTGTCTTTTGATGGTGCTTAGGTCCTTTGTTGTGAGTATGTGGAGGGTGTGATGTGTGTTTGTTTTTCTATGAGTCTTGTGTTGCACTTATGATAGTGATTTGATGTAATTTCATGCTGATAACTTTTGGCCTACATCAGGGACATGATGAATAAGATGGACCTCAATTAAAAAAAACATTGTATCATCAGAAGAGCATACACCACGAGGACCATTGTTTTGAAATCAAGAATAACAAGATTTTTTCCCTACAATATTCAATTACCTTACCTATGGGACATATGTATACCTGCCCTACACCTTCCTTAACCAAGGAAGAGATTCAACCAATGATCCTCTATTGGAGAATAAGATTGAGAGAGCAGAGAGATTTAGAAGATTACAATTAGGGCTAGCTCAATCATAAATAGCCTATACACTCAAATTGAAATGAGTAAGTAATAAAGCTCAAGGGAGTGGATAGGGTATCTTTGAGGAGAAATATCTCAACTATAGAAAGGCATCCACTTGCTTAATTGGGATGCTCTCATGCCACTCATATTGATAGTTGAGGGTGTCTACTAGCAGTAGACTTGATTAGGAAATGTTTAAACTATTTGATGGGAGTAGGTAGATATCAAAAATATCTTTTTCTAATTTTTAGGCCCCTCTAAGAACTAATTTAGCACTATCAAAAAGCTACAACAACAATATAGTCATTCATATTTCCTCAAGAAATCTTGGTCAATGACTAGACATTGAAGTACTATGGTATGCCATTTGACTGTGTTTCTTCATTAAAATATTGACCAATGACACTACCTACCTCTTAGAAGCTTTGACTGTCGGGTGAGTATACTAAAGGAAAACTTGACCCATGCATGTATATAGGAATACCTAGATAGTTTTGTTAGCTGAGTTTCCTTAGAAAAAATCTACCAACTCAAGTGTTTATTTGGATTATTGGTAAATATTTTGAAGTGTCGTAATCCTTTATAATGAAATCTATTATGAGTTTTAGCTTAATAGTATACAAATGGTTCACATCTGAATCTGTTGAGAAATCTCTCTATTCTTCAATCTTGGATCTTTATGCATGACTTTACTTGAATCTTCTAATTCTAGAGTTTGTGAATTGAGAAATTTGAGTGTGTCTATTTAATATGGAATAATTTATGTAGAAGCACTAGTATAGAAAGTACCTCTAGCGTTAGTTAAAACAACCTTATAATGTCGGTTATAAACTGACACCCAGACGAGTGACACTACAACCATAGGTCTAAGACATCGGTTCTTTGGGGACGGCATAATCGAGGCCAAAAATCCAACCTTGATTGTGTGGATAAAAGAAACTAACACAAATATGAGTCTTATGCGTCAAATTGCATTCCATAAACTGATGTTGCAAGAGCCATACCAAGTCACATTTGTAACTGGTTAGGGACCCTACATCGTTGGTTTGGTAACAATTGACACCTATCATGATGTATAGTGTCAGTTGCAAACCAAATAATTGACGACTATGATGTACAATGACAGTTAATTATACAAAACCGATGACTATGACATGCTACTCAATGAGGTCGTGCTGTGTAACATGACCATTTTGGTTTTGTCCTTTAATGTAGGTTATTTTTTTCTAACTGAAGACTCAGGTCTATAGTGTTAGTTTTTGTGTTATAACTGACGCCTAAGTTTTTTTTAAATAGTAGGCCTGGAGACTTACTGCACAACTGTTTAGCAGGATGCAGCTTGCAGTTCAAAAGCAGAGTTTTGAACTACATGTTAACAACATCCTGTGAGTTCAGCTTAACAACATGCCACCAAACCTGCAATGAAATATATAATATATGCATATAATTCTATTCATTCTCCAATTCCATTTCATCACATGTGAAAACATAAATCTTCACATTCATTCACACACATGTTTACGTATTCACCAATTCCATTCTCATGACATCTAGAAACACAATTCATTTATTCATACACAATTCATTCATTCATCTTCACATCCACACACATGTATATAGATCATCATTCACGTATGCACCAATAATTTACTCGCATCAAACTTGAAGTTTCAACATAAGCACCACATGTTTGAGATAGAAATAATGATCAAACTTTAGAAAAGTCATTCCTTATCCCAATCAAATTTAAAATTTACTTCCCTTTTGAAGGCTTCTGCCCATTGTTCCACTCTAGTAGGAGGGAAAAATCCCATATCTGTCACTCACAGTCAATCCCCCATGTGTCAAAGTCACCCAATCATCACCGTTATACCAACCCATGCTTTAGGAGTGTGTTTGATGATGTCAAAGTGTACCCAATGACGTGTGTTGAGTGTAGTGATTTTAGGTCGAAGAACCAAAACCACCACCATCACTTGTGAGAGCTGACTATGACTTCCATGATGATGTCTTCCATGTGTCAATCTCACGGTGGGTCTGTCTAATACACTATTCTCTAACATATATCTGTGTGCTTGGTTTGATATTTCCATATCATGACTAATGATATTTACTCATCAACCAACTCACGCTCTAATCTTATTTGTTATTGTTGTCTATCAACCTTCCACAATAACAACCAATCAAGGACATAATGAGAATATGTATATATACTCTTAACATATGTATGATCTCATCCATAAGGTTAGTAACTTGAATACATACGTAATTGAGTAATATGATTCTATAGACATTTGTAATGTTACATCATTATCTCATAACATAACTAAACATAATAAATTGGAAGCTTGCCTTTTATTAATAGTCAAATTGTTTTACATGATATGCCATTACAATCATCACATGATTGGCTCTCTAGGCATACATAATCAACAGACTCCCACTTGCACTTCGATCCAATCACCCACGAATCGATTCCAAGTGATCTAACATAACCATCATGATTCTGTTGTGAAAGTGTTTTCGCTAAGGGATCATCAACATTGCTTTCAGTTGGCACTTTGCAAATCTGTACATCTCCACACTGCACAATCTCTCGTATGAGATGGAACCGTCTTTGTATATGCTTTGACTACTGATGTGATATGGGTTCCTTAGCTTGTGCAATAGGTCTATTGTTGTCACAATATAGCTCAATTGCCTCGTTGATGCTTGGAACGACCCCAAGTTCTATGATGAACTTCTTGATCCATACAACCTCCTTTGTTGCATTCGAGCAAAAATATACTCGACCTGTGTTGTAGAATGGGCAACTATTTCTTGCTTAGAACTCTTCCATATCACAGCTCCATTGTTGAGGTTGAAAACAAATCTTAATTGTGACTTGTAATCATCTTGATCAGTCTGGAAGCTTGCATCAGTGTAACCTTTTACCATCAACTCTTCCTCTCCGTCATAGACCAAGAACTGACCCTTAATCATTATCAAGTACTTGAGGATGTTCTTCATAGCTATCGAGTGAGCATCACCTAGATCTGACCGATATCTTCTCGTCATGCTCAAGGCATACGAGACATATGGATGAGTACACAACATTGAATACATGATTGATCCAATTGTTGAGGCATATGGAATCTCACTCATGCATTCCCTTTCTTCATAAGAACTGGGGCATTGACTCTTAGAGATGGTCACTCCATGCAACACTGGCAAGTTTCCTCTCTTTGAGTTCTCCATGCTAAACTGCTTCAACACTTTGTCAATGCATGTGCTCTGACTTAGTCCAAGAAGCCTTTTGGATCTATCTCTATAGATATTTATCCCCAAGATGTAGGATGCTTCTCCCAAGTCTTTCATAGAGAATGTATTTCCAAGCCATGTTTTTACCTTTTGTAAAGTAGGAATGTCATTCCCCATCAATAATATGTCATCTACATATAATATGAGGAATGAAACTATGCTCCCACTAACCTTCTTGTGCATAAAAGGTTCATCTTCATTTTGAATCAAGTCAAAATCTTTGACTGTCCCATGAAAATGAATATTCCAGCTCCGAGATGCTTGCTTCAATCCATAGATTGACCTTTGAAGCTTACATACTTTATTAGCATCTTTTGTATTGATAAAATGTTAGGCTGTGTCATGTACACATCCTTGAGTAATGTTGTTTTAACATCCATCTACCAAATTTCATGGTCGTGATAAGCTACGATAGAAAGCATGATCATGATGAACTTAACCATGGCCACTATAGAAAAGGTTCTTTCATGGTCAACACTTTGAACTTGTCTGAAACCCTTTACAACCAATCTATCCTTATAGGTTTGAACTTTTCCATCCATGTCAATCTTCTTCTTGAAGACCCACTTGCACCCTATGGGTTTTACCCCTTCGGGTGGATCCACCAAAGTCCATACTTTTTTGGTATACATGGATTCTATCTCAGATATCATGGCCTCAAGCCATTTCTTAGACTCTAATCTCTCGATAGCATCTTTATAGGGTATTGTCTCATCATCTATAACCAAATCACTACCTTCTTGAGTTACAAGATATTCAAATCTTTTAGGTTCAAGGTGTGTCCTATTGGATCTACAAGGTTCCTGTGTTACTTGAGGAATTTGTGATTTGACAACATCTCGTGAATCTCTTTGTTCCTCCCGTTCATTTATTGGGTAACTATCTTCTTGTTGGTCTTGAACCTCTTCGAGTTCCACTTTCCTCCCAAGGATTCGTTTGGAAATGAAGTCCATCTCAAGGAATGAAGCATCCCTGGAAACAAACACTTTGTTTTCAGATTGGGAATAAAAGTACTATCCTCTACATTCCTTAGGATATCCAATAAAATAATATTTATCAGATTTAGGGCCAAGCTTGTCAGGAAATGCTTTCTTGACATAAGCTTCACATCCTCAAGTCCTCATTAAAAATATACTGGGATGCTTCCCATTCCATATCTCATGTGCTGTCTTTTGAACCAACTTAGATGGTACTCAGTTTTGTGTAAACACAACGGTTTGATAAGCATGCCTCCAGAAGGTAGTCAGAATCTCAGATAAACTCATCATTGATTGCACCATATCTAGTAATGTGTGATTCCTTCTTTCTGGCACACCATTATGCTGAGGTGTTCCAGGTGGAGTCCACTGAGATACAATCCCATGGGCTCTAAGAAGGTCCTCAAACTCTTTGTTTAAGTATTCTTCACATCGATCAGAACAAAGTTCCTTAATACTTTTAGCAATTTGGTTATGTACTTCATTCATAAACTCCTTGAACTTTTTGAGAGTTTTTGACTTATGTTTTATTAAATAAACATATCCATACCTACCAAAATCATCAGTGAAGGTAATGAAGTATTGATACCCACCTCTAGCAGTTGTTCTAAAAGGCCCACACACATCAGTATATATGAGTCCTAATAGATCACTAGCCATCTCATTGTTACCAATGTAACGAGTCTTAGTCATCATGCCCATAAAACATGATTCACATGTCTCTATTGATTTAAAATCAAAAGAGTCTAGATAACCATCTTTGTGGAGTCTAGATATGCGATTCTCATTTATGTCCCTAGACGACAATGCCAAAGGTATGTTTTGTTTGAGTTGTTGAGTTTTAATCTTTTGGTATTAAAGTTATATATATATCTGTCTTTAGATCTAACAAGTAAAGACTATAAGACATAGGGACACTGCCATAAAATTTCCCCTCTTTTGAAATCTAACATCGACCATTTTAATATGGAATTCAAATGAATCCTTGTCCATACAAGATACAGAAATGATGTTTCTATTTATAGCAAGTAAATAATAGCAGTTCTTTAACTCCATTACAATCCCCATGGGAAGTAAATACTATAGGTTCCAAATATTATGGCCACAATTCTTGCACCATTAGAAACTCACAGTTCCACCTCACCTTTTTCTAAAGGCCTACTTCCTTTAAGATCATGCATATGAGAACATATGTGAGATCCAAATCTGGTATCTAATACCCAAGATGATGAAGTAGATATATTTATTTCAATAACGTATATACCTGAAGTGGATATCACCATCCCCATCTTCTACTTCTTGAAATCCTTCAAGTACAAATGATGAGTTCATCTTGTATTTTTCTTTATTCTTATCTTGACTGTCGAAGAATTGAACTTAGGCTTGACCACAGAACTCTTCTCGGTCTTGTTTTGATCCTTAGACTCAGCCTTGTTGATCATCATCACGGGCTTGTCCTTCTTCACTTTTGCTTCAGCATGAATCAACATGGCAAGCAAATTCTGACATCTGTCCAGCCAAATTAATCACATGATAGCATGCAATAAAGCAACTATATGATTCTGACATTGCCTTTAAAATCATATCAGCAGCCAACTCTTGCCTCAAGGTAAATCCCAGCTCTTCAAGATGATGCACGTCCAATCATATTGAGCACATGTCTTCTACCGAGGTTCCCTCTGTCATCTTTGATTCAAGCAATGCCTTTAAGATAGTGTCCCTTTCTTGCCTGTTAAGACCAAGTGTTACCTTCTTAAGATGTGTAACCATCTCAGGAACACTCATGTCCTCACATTGCTCATGCAACTCATAGTTCATGCAACTTAGCATAAGGTATTTTATCTTTAAAACATCATTGGCATGATTCTAGTAGCATCCACTTATGTCTTTGGTGCATCAGGATGAGGTATTTTAGGCACTGGTTTGTCAAGGACGTAGAGCTTACACTCTTCATTGAGAATCCTTCTCAAAGTCCAAAACCAGTCATAGAAATTTCTCCCGTCAACTTTATCCTTCTTCAGGACCAATCACAAATCGGATTTGTTCGTCATTGATTCTATAAGCAAAAATTTGCATTTGTCAAAAACCATTTTTTATTTGATTTGATTTGAAAAAAATTGATGATATTAATTAGGTCTTTAATTATTATTTCTCCCACTATTTTATTCTAATTGATAGACCTTAATATCAATTTGGAATATTGTAGCGTACAATATCCTAGTGGGTCAGATCCAAGATAACTCAAATGTGGCCCGATCAACACCGCAAACACAGTCAACCATCAAGGTAGGCAACTCTTGCCAATTGCATCATATGTAATTCTGGATAGATGATATGTGTAACTCCTTGCCATAATCATCTGCATGCCTCTGGGCCTAGACGCTTTGAGAATCACCAGTCAAGCTTGACCCAAAAGCTAACACGATAATAATGCACCCCACGGTGGTAGAACTATATTATTACCATCACACTTCCATGAGATAGACGGTGCACCCCAAGGAGGCGGAACCTACGCTTAGTCGATCAAGATTTTTATGTGTGTCGCTTTTGGAAAGCATGTAAAACTTGATATTTTAATTGAGGGAGTTTGTATTTGTAAGTATATACATATACTTTATACAATCATGACATATATAAACGTATCATATACATTCTATATCCCATAATGAAAACATGCAATAAATGAAAGTGATGGTTATGGCCAGCCTAATATAATCTCTTAGAGCCATAAGGAATTATGGTCATCTATTATGGTAATCTAGGTCTACATCACATCCAAAAACATGTTGTTGATGAAGATCTATGCTTTCCAATCTGGGTTGATTGGTTCAACATTTGAACCGGTCGGCTCGCCTCTTCTTCGATTGTTAGGTCATCATATCGAACGTCTGATTCCATCGGTCCACCATCTGCTAGCTCCTCCAGTTGATCGGTTAGGTCCACCAAGCGATTGGTCTGTCTCGTCCACTTGGTCCTCCATGGTCCTTCAGTCTGCCTGCTCGTCTTTGGGATGTCTTCTTCTTTGTCATAACTAAAAAGAAACTATCTTACTTTTACATGATTAGAAGGAAACCTCAAGTTACATTCTAGGGGAGCAAAGGTAGGAGATAATTAACTTTACATTGAGAAGATAAGATAGAGGCTCGGTACACAAGCTGAGATAAAAGGATAAACTAACCACACAACCATGCACATAATTTAGGGGATATTGGCCATAACCATGCTACACATCCACCATCAAAACTACTTCTAGGGCAACACATGTAAATTGCATATATACATCATATATATTAGTTTGGGATTATCATGGTATTGAATTTGAAATATTATACGCATCGCATGAAATAATAGAATGACAAAACCAAGATCCGATATCCCATAATATAGTAAATTGATGTTGGCTCTAATACCACTATTGGGAAATAGGCTACAGAGTAGACAACAGAAATAAATTTTTTTATCTTCCATATTCCTCATAATCAGTAGATCGTGTCAATAACTATATTCCATGAAGGATGGTTTCGAGGATATACCTGGTCTTGGAGAAAGTCCAACGACAATCCTTGTTGTTGTAGATGCACAACTTATGAATCCCAGTTGTATAGGACTCATCTGATTGTTGTGCCTCCTGGTCTGCACCACATATTGTAGTCACAAGTGTCATCTTCTTCAATAGCTCCTCTTGTCACGTACTGTTGGTCAAGTTGTCCTCTGAGTGGCAAACAACGACCTCCTACCTCTATGGTAGTCCACATAGACTGCCTAGAACTCTTGTCGTCATGCTAGAACGATCAGGAAGGAGTCGTCCCTCTTATTGGTGTACTAGTTACCAACTTGCTCTCCCACAATAATGATCTCAGTTACTCTATCATTGGCTATCCCTCCCTAGTCGGGTAGAACTTGTCTGGGCTCTCGTGGTTACCACAACCAGAGAGGACAATGTTTATCAAAGCAACTGTTTCTCAATTGTATGTGTTGTGCTCTAGAAAGCCTCAGTACCCCCTATATATGCGGGGTTTGGTTCCAGGTTCCCAATCTATGTGGGAGTGAAAAGGACCAGAAGATCTCAAAATTTCGCAATAATTCTCAAAATTTTGCAACCTGTGATTGCCCAGACAGTCGTCTGGAAACCCAGATGGTCGTCTGGTATGCTAGATGGTCATTTGGAACAGCCCAGATGGTTGTTTGGTTGTTTCTCAGTTGTACACAAATTTGGCAAATCAATTCCCATCAATGTTAGACATTGATTTCCTTGTGTAACAAGTATTGCTCAAGCAAAATGAATAGGAAAACATCTAAAACTTTCCCCGACCAAACTGGACCAACTTGCTCATGTAAGACGGTCGCCTCGATCAACTAGACAATTCTCTAGTGACCCAATTTGATCCAGTTTGGTTGGGTTGGTTCGTTCCTTAGGCAAATTCAACACAAAATAGGCCTGACACCCAGACACTCATATCAACTCTTGCGAGGACTGTTTGGCACTTCCACACAACCGTATCAACACTTAAGATGGGTGTTTTGCAATGTTGTCAGCCTATTTGTTGCCTGAATCAAATACCTAAACATTTTAGTAGTTAATTTAATTGTCATTTAAGATCTTAACTCCTCTTCTAGGTCGAGACCTGTGTGTGTGACCCTATAGGTCCCATATTACATTGGCAGTGAATGTCCATAATAACTTATGACATCACAAGCAATGAGTGGTGCCTAGTTGCACATCAATGCTACCCAAGTAAATGAAAAGTTGGAGAACAACTTCAACCTACAATCTGTGTATGGTGTTATAGTGTTTGTATAGTTACTTTGTTGCTAATTTCTAGATTAAACTAGTGGCATGGAGTAGTACCATCATTATTATTCAATCTTGTTTCTTGAACCAAGAGCAGACTACCTAAGATATATGTAAGCTCAATATCATATATTGACTCACATGTACATGGTCATGATTTTCTCAGTCTCACTAATCAAGAGGCCTAGGACATCACACTCCAATAGGAGGGACAAATCCCATATCTATCTCTCATAGTCAATCCCCATGTGTCAATGTCACCCAATCATCACCGTTATAACAACCCATATTTCAGGACTGTGTTTGATGATATCAAAGTGTACCCAACGACATGTGTCGAGTGTAGTGATTTCAAGTCTAAGAACCACAACCACCACCATCACTTGTGAGAGTTGACTATGACTTCCATGATGATGGCTTCCATGTGTCAGCCTCACGGCAAGTCTGTTTGATACACTATTCTCTAAAATGTATTTGTGTGCTTGGTTTGATATCATCGTATCACTACTAATGAGATTCAGTCATCAACCAACTCACACTCTGATTGTATGTATTATGGTTGTTTATCAACCTTACACAATAACAACCAATTGGGAGCATAATAAAAATATGTATATATACTCTTAAGTCTTAACATCTTTATGATCTCATCCACAAGGTTAGTAAGTTGAATACATATGTCATTGAGTAATACGATTCTCTAGACATTTATAATGTTACATCATTATCTCATAATTGAATTAAACATAATAAATTGGAAGCTTGCCTTTTATTAATAATCAAACCATTTCACATGATATGTCATTACAATCATCACATGATTGGCTCTCTGGGCATACATAACTAATAGTAACAACTTGAAAGTCAACATTGTTGACAAAATTAAAAGTCACATCATGTGCAATGGGTTATACCGAGATATACATAATGGTAGTAGCATGGAGAGAATCCAATAGTGAGATAACTAGATGTCGATAACAATATTTGTGTTAAAGAAGACTTTGTCCTCAATGATGTAGATGTGAATGAACCGATTCCGATAGACATGGTTGATGTGATGTCGATAGTTGTGGGGTATAGCACATTGATCAACCTTCCTTATTTAGAAACATTGTGAATGATGTTAAGACACTGTTATACTTAGGTTGTAATAAGTTTAAGAAGTTGAGTGTTGTGTTGATATTGTATACTTTGAAGGCTAACAATAGATGAAGCGATAAAAATTTCATGTCATTGTTGTCTTTGTTGAAAGAAATTATTCCTAAAGGCAGTGAGATTCCAATCTCCACATACAAATTAAAGAAAATGTTGTGCCCAATGGGAATGATGGCTAAGAAGATACATGCATTCCCAAATGACTGTGTGTTATTTTAAAAGGACTATGTTGATTTGAAAGATTGTCCGAAATGTGGGGCATCAAAGTACAAAATGATGACTTTGGGGAAGTCCAAAACTGGCTCTCATGTCAAGGTGATGTGGTATCTACCTATAATACCACAATTTCAATGCTTGTTTGCCAACCCCATGGATATGAAGAATTTAAGGTGGCATGAGAGGTAAAAAAACAATGATGAGATCCTACAATACGCATTTGATTCCCCATAGTGGAAGAAGATTGATTTATCGTACCCTGAATTTAGTGAAGAAGTCAGGAATCTAAGACTTGGGCTTTGTACTGATGGAATGAATCCATACATCACATTGAGTAGCCAACATAGCACTTGGCCTGCTATGATTGTTATATGCAATCTTCCTCCATGGTTGTGTATGAAAAATAAGTATGTCATATTGTCATTGTTGATATTGGGCCCTAAACAACCTAGAAATGATATAAATATTTATCTTGAACCTCTGATTGATGACTTAAAGAAACTCTGGGGAGAAGATGTGATGACCCATGATGATTCACGTAGAGAGACATTTTATTTGCATGCTATGTTGTTTTGCACTATTAATGACTTTCCAGCATATGGAAATTTGTCTAGATACAGTGTAAATAGATCCAAATGGGTTTTCATATTACACAAAGCGTCAAGATGATAAGAGCGTCGTCCAAAATAGTGGGATCACCCTTCAAGCGTCTTCATTATTTTTTTTCTAGTGCAAAGGATAAGAGTCCACATGAAGCTAAAATGTCATATCACGGTGTCATTGAAGACATATGGGAGTTTAAATATGTAGATTTCAAAATTCTAGGTTTTAAGTTTAATTGGGTTGATAACACCAAAGGAGTTGTAGTGGATGAATTGGGTTTCACATTAATGAATTTTGAAAAAATTAGCAGGAAGGGTGGACCATTCATAATGGCATCACAGGCAAAGCAAATATTTTATATCGATGATCTTGCAAATGAAAAATTGTCAGTTGTTATTCAGGGTAAAAGACAGTTCATTGAAGATTCTATAGATGAAGAAGAGTACTATGACAAGTATGATGACTCCAGTCCATTCTCAGTTGGCTTGCCAACATCAAATATTGAAACTGATATTGACTTATATGTGTGTGGAGATCACACCGAGGGAATGTTAATTGATAAAATATCTCAATATTAGAGGCATGCTTTTTTAATGTTAGATGTGAATTTTATAATCTTATATTTTATTATTTGACTGTTTTATATGACATTTTTTCAGATGGTGTATGCCATGAGTATGATGATCGTGAGGATGAGCAGCATCACGATGTGCACCGTGACACTGGTGTAAGTTATGTATTGTTTTATTATAGAGATGTGCATTTTACATTATGTCTATCTTGTTGTATTTTTGTATTATTTTATCGCATTTATAAGTTATATCTTTTTATGAACTATATGCATTTTTTTTTTAAATTTTAGGTTGAGGATGTACGCCCTGAGGATCTTGGTCAGCTTGATGAGCAACATTGTCAAAAGGCAAAAATAAGGGGCATCACCATGACGAACAAGTTGATACAATAAAGGGGTAACAGAGTTGTAACATACTGAATCTCAGAGACTTCTCTACAATTTACCCATATTCTATCTTTTCATTTCTTTCAAGTCCTTTTGGACTAATTTCATAAATTTCCCTTCTTTTATATTTTTTTGGACTCCTTGTGCAATTTGACCACAATTCAATGTTGAAATTACCTTTTTCCCTCATTTATATAAATGGAGGGGTGTTTGCACAAATAACCCACACAATGAAATAATTGGGGTCTTAATATGCAAAATGTTCACTTAAGAGAGCAAATAAGTGGATAATATGTTTTTAGAGATCTTATATCTTTTTGGGCTAAGATATGAATATTAATGTGTATTTGAGTGCTTAATGAGAGTATTTCTCCTTTTTCCTTCTCTCTCCTAAAAAATGATAATAATATATCAAAATAGAATATAATTATGAGTTTTTGTTCTTAAAATTAATTATGGATGGATATCTCGAAATTCCCTCATGTAATCCATTAAAAGAAGTCTTTTCATATAACTCATTCATTTTAATATATTAATATACACTTTAATGAGCAATATATTTATTAAGGGCCAAATAATGAGTAAAACGAGAAAGTAATTGCATAGCATTGTTCTAGACTTTTATGTTAGCTAATGGTTTAAATTTGGTGCCTTTTGGAGTTGGTTTGACCCCTCAAAACTATTTTATACGCTTTTAATATAGTGTAAATTAAAATGGTGAATAATAACCCACCTTCATACCTCACTCTTATCATGGGCTAATTAAGCTTCAAAATGCATGTAATTAGTGAGTGGAGGACTCTTGGACTCCAAATCTCGGATTTGGGAACCAAGGGTTGCTTATAAAAGTAACACATAACTATTTACCCAAGCATTATATTAATATATGCTTTAATAATCAAAATAATTATTGGAAGCCAACAGTTGGGTGAAACGAAATAATAATTATATAGAATGAATATGGACGTCATTATCAACTCGGGGTTAAAATTTTAGGTTAATTGGAGCTCGTTTGACCTTCCAAATGCATTAAACAAGTTTTTAATATAGTGTGACATAATAGCAATCGATATATCATTGAATTGCATCATTTAAGCTAAAGTCCAACATTTAAATGGCTGTCACGCACGCCTGGTCTATCATGGATCGCAACCCAACGGTCCAGGTTGGACGAGGATCCCATCCAACGGTAGGCGCTTTGTCTCCTACCTTGGATTAACCGAAACAGTAGCTGGGAAGACGCGACTCGCTTTCTCTCCACCTTTCTCCCTCGTTTCTCCATCTTTTCTAGTACTTTCTTCACCTACAGGTTCGTAGCGACCCCCCGGTTCGTTTGAGCCCTCACTCGTCCAGCGAGGCACAGCGTAGCCGAAACGCCAAGTGGCACCGGGCAAGGCCTCTCACGGCCACCTCATTTCTGCATCCACACCGATCCACACATATATATATATATATCTAGCCCCACACCTCCGTCGGCCCCTTAGAAACTTGCCCAAGCCATCAATTTCATCTGAGGACGTGTGTGTAGCCGGCGACGTGGAGCTTTTCTAGCTGTGCTTGCGGAGCTTCTCCCCCATGCTAGGCGGCTCGTGCATCAAAATTGATTGGCTAGGTGAGTTCGTCGTTCAGTTCTCTTCGTTTCGAGTACCTTTGCGCCCCGTTTGGTTGAGAAATGCAAAAACGCCCAATCTACCAAGCTCCCACCTCAGCGCCATGGTGCGACCGAGCTTGAAGAAGCTCGAGTGGTTTTTGACCATTTTGACCCCGCACGCCCTTTTGTTTCTGCTCTCTCGCTGAGGGCATTATCATCTTTCGGTTAATTGCTTTTTATCATCCACGAAGCTTTTTTCTGATTGGCTCATCTTGTTTAATTTGTAGTAAAATCGCTCGGTTATCAGAAAAATATAAATAGATACTCGTTGGAAAGCTAAAATCATGTAGAATCTGAATTTTCAAGTGTTGAACCCTGTTTTCCATCCTAAGCCTGATAATTAATTCAAACCCCAATTTAAATGTATAAAGTATTATAAAATGATTATAATAGTGTTTTAACTCTATTTTTGAAATGAAAATATGTTTTCTCGAGTAGAAAAATATTAGGAATCGTTTGGGCCTGTTTCCAGACCCAAAATCCAAAGTTTTAATCTATGGTTTATAAATGTGGACATTTTACACTTAAAGTACCTTTAAGTAACCTAATACATGTGTAATGTTTGCAACTAGGGAAATATGGAATTGGATACAATCAGACTGGTGAATGTGATGGTAATGAATTGAAACTAAGGTATGTGACCCCTATGTATGTGAATACTATGTTAAATCTATGTGACCTTTAATTTAGTATGTGGAACCTATTTATGTGAACATCTATGATGAATGTGAGATCTATGTGGAATGTATATGTGTAAATTACCTATCCTTCAGTTGGGTCTTATCCAACCCTACAAACATTATGTGCTAGCCTTGATCTCCTCCTAAAATGCCTTTATTTGTCTCTTTACTTATTTGATGCTTTTGCTACCATTATGGCTCATCTAATTGAATTATATGGATCTTGTGATTGCCTATATTTGGCTCCTTACTTATGAGATGCTTCCATTGCCTATGTGGCTCATTTAATTGTAACTCTTGAATCTTGCTATGGCCAATGTTTTGTCTCATCCATTTATTGAGATTATTTAATTGGGTTTTATTCCCATTTTGCATTGTTGCAATCTTGTCATACTTCTCAATACTGCCAAGTGACTATTGAGCATGATGTATTTTAGGCCAAATGACAATGTAGTGTACATGAGTACAAACCACCCACAGGGCACTGAGGTTTTAGTCCTCCTTCCAGGCACTGGGGTTTAGTCCCCCTGCCATTTTATATTAGGCACTGGGGTTTTAGTCCCCCTGCCACTTTATATAGGCACTTGGGTTTTAGCCCCCCTGCCACTTGGTGAGGTCCGGTAGGTGCCTCACCCTACATTGAGATGACTTTGTTTCTTAATATATTCATGATATGTGATTATTATTGTGGTGATTGATTATGGCAGTTCTCTTTTTCTTATTTGAATATTTGTCTCATTCTCTTAAAATATTGTAGCATAGAAAATCTTTTATTATGCAATGTTGTTGACTATTACTTGTCCTATTCCTTTTGATTGACACATACTTTTATCCTTCTTTTGCTGGATGATCCCAACCATCCAGGTATAGGATCACAGTGCGCAGCTGAAGCTTGGTGAACCTAAGGCTAAGGATAGGACAAGAAGAAAAGGAACATATAGCTTGCATGTTCATAGTTGCCTTTATATATTAAGTTGTTTTGTTTGGAGACAATATTGTCTTAGTCTAAGTCTTACTCTACCTAGATCCTATGTTTTGTATAAAGTTGTACTTCCTTTATGGAAATTTTGTAATGTACTCTTTATACATTTTGAATATAGTCAAGTTTTATTTGTTCCGCTTCCACACATTTGATGTATTTGTTTATCATGTTTAATAGTAGAGACTTGGTCTTTACATCATGGTATCAGAGCATCAAGGTAGTCGGATTCTTGACTAATTCAATTGTCTCCTAGATAGAACCCTAATCTTGTATAGTTTCCCTATAGTAAGTTCCTCACCTTAGAGTTGACATATAATGAAAGTTTCATTTAGGATCATAATAATTTCATAATAGAAATAAAAGTTGTCAACGTTTTGGTGAATTGTCTATTGAGTAGCTACTAGAGAAAGAAGTTGAAAGTGATGGTGTCTAGAAAGGGTCAGAGCTTGGGGGCTGGAAAAATTTTCCTCCGCCCCACTAGCTTGGTAACGAGGACTCCTGAACTCATATGACCTGGCCTGGCCTGATCTGATACAGTCAGCTCGAAATAGTCTATCTTTGGGCATGTTGCCTAATTGTTGAATACCTAAGGAAAACCGTAAGTGATGATTTGATCTCTTATACAAAAATCATCCTTAAATACCTTATACTCCTATGTTTAGGGTTTAGTGTACCCTATGTTACACATTGAAGCTTGGTTAGTAAATCCTTTTAGTGTTGAGTTTTATGTACCTTTTACCCTTAGCTTAGTTTGACTTAGTTGACCCTTTTAAGGGGTGGAGTGAGGGTAATGGTGTTGGTACCCTATTTGGTTTTGCAAATCTGATTTCGAGGATGAAATCCCTTTTTAGGGGGATGGAATCCCAATTAAAAGAAAAATCAAATACCTTTAGAGTTAGAAACCCTATCTATGTGGACATATGTACATAATAACTTATGTGAACAAGAATTTACCAAACAC
This sequence comes from Alisma plantago-aquatica, assembly GCA_963693085.1. Classification (NCBI taxonomy): domain Eukaryota; kingdom Viridiplantae; phylum Streptophyta; class Magnoliopsida; order Alismatales; family Alismataceae; genus Alisma; species Alisma plantago-aquatica. The sequence goes on along the minus strand of OY856413.1, from coordinate 639,986,418 downwards.
ATTATACTTGTAATTCAACTTGTTTATTTATACACACATGAATATGTAGTAAGTCATATAGAGATAGTTCATATGGTTGAACCTTAATACATGCTTGATGCACATAATTATGAGTTACTCATTACTAATTGTGAATATACATAATGTTGACTATGCCACCCTAATGGTAAAATGTGTATGGATAATGCACCCTAAGGATGCTTTAACATGTAATGATCATGTTGACCTAAACCCTAATATGTAATCATCTAGCTTTGACAACATATACATATATATATACCCTTAATGCCTTTCATGATACATTAGTTACATTAGGTGTCATCATCACATAATATACCTTGATACATATAAATGGATTTTAGTCACAAAGTTATCAATATATGTAAGGTATATCACCTTGTTCTCTAATGAACACCACATCATAACTTGATATATGAATTAATTCATTAATATTTAATGGGTTACATCCTATTCACTAAAATGCATATAATCACACAAACATGATAATGAATGATTGGATTCACATAAATATTCATAAATGCCTAATGTGATGTAAAATATGTATAATTTATAATATGAAGTGTAATGGACGAAAATGATTAATGATGCAATCAATATGAGTATGAACGACGATATGACAATGTGTAGTATGGACATTATTTGGAATTATTATAGGCTTAATAACTTGTTGGATAATATTAACTATTTCTACAAAATAATTTGTGATAATTCTACATGATAGTTTTAAGAGGATAATGGAAAATGAATTCATGTTATTAATGTTTTTGACCTAATACATTAATTAATGTTGAAATGGCTTAGTAAACCCTAATTGTTCTTAAAACCCTTGATGAGGGAAATACACATGATATACTATTGAGATGTAATTGTTTTGAATAATATGCGGCACAAGTGATAGTATAATAAATATGATTCTTTATGATGGAGACTATGCTAATAAGGCAAAAATGTTAATTTGAGTTTGATAAAAGGCTATAGGTTTTGTGGAAACCTTAGTAACACCTGACTTATGTAGATTTTGTGTTGTACCCTAGATTAAGGGTTATAACCTAGTGTTTAAGGTTGGGAAGTTGCACACTCACCCTCTCTTTTCTCTTGTTGTGATTTCAGGGACGAAATCCTCTTTAAGGGGTGGTGTGCTGTAACATACTGAATCTCAGGGTCTTCCCTACAAGTTACCCATATTCTATCTTTTAATTTCTTTCAAGTCCTTTTGGACTAATTTCATAAATTTCCCTTCTTTTATATTCTTTTTGGACTCCTAGTGCAATTTGAGCACAAGTCAATGTTGAAATTACCTTTTCCCTCATTTATATAAATGGAGGGGTGTTTTCACAAATAACCCACACAATGAAATAATTGGGGTCTTAATATGCAAAATGTTCACTTAAGAGAGCAAATAAGTGGATAATGTGTTTTTAGAGATCTTATATCTTTTTGGGCTAAGATATGAATATTAATGTGTATTTGAGTGCTTGATGAGAGTATTTCTCCTTTTTCCTTCTCTCTCCTAAAAAATGATAATAATATATAAAAATAGAATATAATGATGAGTCTTTGTTCTTAAAATTAATTATGCATGGATATCTCAAAATTCCCTCATGAAATCCTATAAAAGAAGTCTTTTCATATAACTCATTCATTTTAATATATTACTATACACTTTAATGAGCAATATATTTATTAAGGGCCAAATAATGAGTAAAATGAGAAATTAATTGCATAGCATTGTTCTAGACTTTAATGTGAGATAATGGTTCAAATTTGGTGGCTTTTGAAGTTGGTTTGACCCCTCAAAACTATTTTATACGCTTTTAATATAGTGTAAATTAAAATGGTGAATAATAACCTACCTTCATACCTCACTCTTATCATGGGCTAATTAAGCTTCAAAATGCATGTAATTAGTGAGTGGAGGACTCTTGGACTCCAAATCTCGGATTTGGGAACCAAGGATTGCTTATAAAAGCAACACATAATTATTTACCCAAGCATTATATTAATATATGATTTAATAATAAAAATAATTATTAGAGGCCAAAGGTTGGGTGAAACGAAAATCTAATTATATATAATGAATCTAGATGTCATTAGAAACTTGGGGTTAAAATTTGAGGTTAATTGGAGCTCGTTTGACCTTCCAAATGCATTAAACAAGTTTTTAATATAGTGTGACATAATAGCAATCGATATATCATTGAATTGCATCATTTAAGCTAAAGTCCACCTTTAAATGGCTGTCACGCGCACCTGGTCTATCATGGATCGTGACCCAACGGTCCAGGTTGGATGAGGATCCCATCCAATGGTAGGCGCTTTGTCTCCTACCTTGGATTAACCGAATCAGTAGCCGGGAAGACGTGGCTCGCTTTCTCTCCACCTTTCTCCCTCGTTTCTCCATCTTTTCTAGTACTTTCTTCACCTATAGGTTCGTAGCGACCCCCTGGTTCGTTTGAGCCCTCACTCGTCCAGTGAGGCACAGTGTAGCTGAAACGCCAAGCGGCGCCGGCCAAGGCCTCTCACGGCCACCTCCTTTCCGCATCCACACCGATCCACACCTATATATATCTAGCCCCACACCTCTGTCGGCCCCTTAGCAACTTGCCCAAGCCATCAATTTCATCTGAGGATGTGTGTGTAGCCGGCGACATGGAGCTTTTCCAGCTGTGCTTGCAGAACTTCTCCCCCGTGCTGGGCGGCTCGTGCATCAAAATTGATTGGCTAGGTGAGTTCGTCGTTCAGTACTCTTCGTTTTGAGTAACTTTGCGCCCCGTTTGGTTGAGAAATGCAAAAATACCCAATCTACCAAGCTCCCACCTCGGCGCCATGGTGCGACCGAGCTTGAAGAAGCTCGAGTAGTTTTTGACCATTTTTCCCCCGCGCGCCCTCTTGTTTCTGCTCTCTCGCTGAGGGCATTATCATCTTTCGGTTAATTGCTTTTTATCATCCACGAAGCTTTTTTCTGATTGACTCATCTTGTTTAATTCGTAGTAAATCGCTCGGTTATCGGAAAAATATAAATAGATAATCGTTGGAAAGCTAAAATCATGTAGAAATAGATACTCATTGGAAAGTGTTGAACCCTATTTTCCATCCTAAACCTGATAATTAATTCAAACCCCAATTTAAATGTATAAAGTGTTATAAAATGATTATAATAGTGTTTTAACTCTATTTTTGAAAAGAAAATATGTTTTCTCGAGTAAAAAAATATTAGGAATAGTTTGGCCCTGTTTCCAGACCCAAAATCCAAAGTTTTAATCCATGGTTTATAAATGTGGACATTTTACACTTAAAGTACCTTTAAGTAATCTAATACATGTGTAATGTTTGCAACTAGGGAAATATGGAATTGGATACAATCAGACTGGTGAATGTGATGGTAATGAATTGAAACTAAGGTATGTGACCCCTATGTATGTGAATCCTATGTTAAATCTATGTGACCTTTATTTTAGTATGTGGAACCTATTTATGTGAACATCTATGATGAATGTGAGATCTATGTGGAATGTATATGTGCAAATTACCTATCCTTCAGTTGGGTCTTATCCAACCCTACAAACATTATGTGCTAGCCTTGATCTCCTCCTAAAATGCCTTTATTTGTCTCTTTACTTATTTGATGCTTTTGTTACCATTATGGCTCATCTAATTGAATTATATGGATCTTATGATTGACTATATTTGGTTCCTTACTTATGAGATGCTTCTATTGCCTATGTGGCTCATTTAATTGTAACTCTTGAATCTTGCTATGGCCAATGTTTTGGCTCATCCATTTATTGAGATTATTTATTTGAGTTTTATTCCCATTTTGCAATGTTGCAATCTTGTTATACTTCTCAATACTGCAAATTGACTATTGAGGATGATGTATTTTAGGCCAAATGACAATGTAGTGTACATGAGTACAAACCACACACAGGGCACTGAGGTTTTAGTCCTCCTGCCGGGCACTGGGGTTTAGTCCCCCTGCCATTTTATATTAGGCACTGGGGTTTTAGTCCCCCTGCCACTTTATATAGGCACTGGGGTTTTAGTGCCCCTGCCACTTGGTGAGGTCCGGTAGGTGCCTCACCCTACATTGAGATGACTTTGTGTCTTAATATATTCATGATATGTGATTATTATTGTGGTGATTGATTATGGTAGTTCTCTTTTTCTTATTTGAATATTTGTCTCATTCTCTTAAAATATTGTAGCATAGAGAATCTTTTATTATGCAATGTTGTTGACTATTACTTGTCCTATTCCTTTTGATTGACACATACTTTTATCCTTCTTTTGCTGTATGATCCCAACCATCCAGGTATAGGATCAGAGTGCGCAGCTGAAGCTTGGTGAACCTAAGGTTAAGGATAGGACAAGAAGAAAAGGAACATATAGCTTGCATGTTCATAGTTGCCTTTATATATTAAGTTGTTTTGTTTGGAGACAATATTGGCTTAGTCTAAGTCTTCCTCTACCTAGATCCTATGTTTTGTATAAAGTTGTACTTCCTTTATGGAAATTTTTTAATGTACTCTTTATACATTTTGAATATAGTCAAGTTTTATTTCTTCCGCTGCCACACATTTGATGTATTTGTTTATCATGTTTAATAGTAGAGACTTGGTCTTTATAGCATGGTATCAGAGCATCAAGGTAGTCAGATTCTTGACTAATTCAATTGTCTCCTAGATAGAACCCTAATCTTATATAGTTTCCCTATAGTAAGTTCCTCACCTTAGAGTTGACATATAATGAAAGTTTCATTTAGGATCATAATAATTTCATAATAGAAATAAAAGTTTTCAACTTTTTGGTGAATTGTCTATTGAGTAGATACTAGAGCAAGAAGTTGAAAGTGATGGTGTCTAGAAAGGGTCAGAGTTTGGGGGCTGGCAAAATTTTCCTCCGCCCCACTAGCTTGGTAACGGGGACTCCTGAACTCATATGACCTGGCCTGGCCTGATCTGATACAGACAACTCGAAATAGTCTATCTTTGGGCATGTTGCCTAATTGTTGAATACCTTAGGAAAACTGTAAGTGATGATTTGATCTCTTATACAAAAATCATCCTTAAATACCTTATACTCCTATGTTTAGGGTTTAGTGTACCCTATGTTAGACACTGAAGTTTGGTTAGTAAATCCTTTTAGTGTTGAGTTTTATGTACCTTTTACCCTTAGCTTAGTTTGACTTAGTTGACCCTTTTAAGGGGTGGAGTGAGGGTAATGGTGTTGGTACCCTATTTGGTTTTGCAAATCTGATTTCGAGGACGAAATCCCTTTTTAGGGGGATGGAATCCCAATTAAAAGCAAAATCAAATACCTTTAGAGTTAGAAACCCTATCTATGTGGACATATGTACATAATAACTTATGTGAACAAGAATTTACCAAACACATTATACTTGTAATTCAACTTGTTTGTTTATACACACATGAATATGTAGTAAGTCATATAGAGATAGTTCATATGGTTGAACCTTAATACAGGCTTGATGCACATAATTATGAGTTACTCATTACTAATTGTGAATATACATAATGTTGACTATGCCACCCTAATGGTAAAATGTGGATGGATAATGCACCCTAATGATGCTTTAACATGTAATGATCATGTTGACCTAAACCCTAATATGTAATCATCTAGCTTTGACAACATATACATATATATACCCTTAATGCCTTTCATGATACATTAGTGACATTAGGTGTAATCGTCACATAATATACCTTGATACATATAAATGGATTATAGTCACAAAGTTATCAATACATGTAAGGTATATCACCTTGTTCTCTAATGAACACCACATCATAACTTGATATATGAATTAATTCATTAATATTTAATGGGTTACATCCTATTCACTAAAATTCATATAATCACTCAAACATGATAATGAATGATTGGATTCACATAAATATTCATAAATGCCTAATGTGATGTAAAATATGTATAATTTATAATATGAAGTGTAATGGACGAAAACGATTAATGATGCCATTAATATGAGTATGAACGATGATATGACAATGTGTAGTATGGACATTATTTGGAATTATTATAGGCTTAATAACTTGTTGGATAATATTAACTATTTCTACAAAATAATTTGTGATAATTCTACATGATAGTTTTAAGAGGATAATGAAAAATGAATTCATGTTATTAATGTTTTTGACCTAATACATTAATTAATGTTGAAATGGCTTAGTAAACCCTAATTGTGCTTAAAACCCTTGATGAGGGAAATACACATGATATAATATTGAGATGTAATTATTTTGAATAAAATGCGGCACAAGAGATAGTATAATAAATATGATACCTCTTCATGATGGAGATTATGCTAATAAGGCAAAAATGTTAATTTGAGTTTGATAAAAGGCTATAGGTTTTGTGGAAACCTTAGTAACACCTGACTTATGTAGATTTTGTGTTGTACCCTAGATTAAGGGTTATAACATAGTGTTTAAGGTTGGGAACTTGCACACTCACCCTCTCTTTCCTCTTGTTGTGATTTCGGGGATGAAATCCTCTTTAAGGGGTGGTGTGCTGTAACATACTGAATCTCAGGGTCTTCCCTACAATTTACCCATATTCTATCTTTTCATTTATTTCAAGTCCTTTTGGACTAATTTCATAAATTTCCCTTCTTTTATATTCTTTTTGGACTCCTTGTGCAATTTGAGCACAATTCAATGTTGAAATTACCTTTTTCCCTCATTTATATAAATGGAGGGGTGTTTGCACAAATAACCCACACAATGAAATAATTGGGGTCTTAATATGCAAAATTTTCACTTAAGAGAGCAAATAAGTGGATAATGTGTTTTTAGAGATCTTATATCTTTTTGGACTAAGATATGAATATTAATATGTATTTGAGTGCTTAATGAGAGTATATCTCCTTTTTCCTTCTCTCTCCTAAAAAATGATAATAATATATCAAAATAGAATATAATGATGAGTCTTTGTTCTTAAAATTAATTATGGATGGATATATCGAAATTCCCTCATGTAATCCATTTAAAGAAGTCTTTTCATATAACTCATTCATTTTAATATATTAATATACACTTTAATGAGCAATATATTTATTAAGGGCCAAATAATGAGTAAAACGAGAAAGTAATTGCATAGCATTTTTCTAGACTTTAATGTGAGCTAATGGTTCAAATTTGGTGGCTTTTGGAGTTGGTTTGACCCCTCAAAACTATTTTATACACTCTTAATATAGTGTAAATTAAAATGGTGAATAATAACCCACCTTCATACCTCACTCTTATCATGGGTTAATTAATCTTTAAAATACATGTAATTAGTGAGTGGAGGACTCTTGGACTCCAAATCTCGGATTTGGGAACCAAGGGTTGCTTATAAAAGCAACACATAATTATTTACCCAAGCATTATATTAATATATGCTTTAATAATTAAAATAATTATTGGAGGCCAAAGGTTGGGTGAAATAAAAATCTAATTATATATAATGAATCTAGACGTCATTATAAGCCTGAGGTTAAAATTTGAGGTTAATTGGAGCTCGTTTGACCTTCCAAATGCATTAAACAAGTTTTTAATATAGTGTGACATACTAGCAATCGATATATCATTGAATTGCATCATTTAAGCTAAAGTCCAGCCTTTAAATGGCTGTCACGCGTGCCTGGTCTATCATGGATCGTGACCCAACGGTCCAGGTTGGACGAGGATCCCATCCAATGGTAGGCGCTTTGTCTCCTACCTTGGATTAACCGAAACAGTAGCCGGGAAGACGCAACTCGCTTTCTCTCCACCTTTCTCCCTCGTTTCTCCATCTTTTCTAGTACTTTCTTCACCTATAGGTTCATAGCGACCCCCCAGTTCATTTGAGCCCTCACTCGTCCAGCGAGGCGTAGCGTAGCCGAAATGCCAAGCGGCGCCGGCCAAGGCCTCTCACGACCATCTCCTTTTTGCATCCACACCGATCCACACCTATATATATCTAGCCCCACACCTCCGTCGGCCCCTTAGCAACTTGCCCAAGACATCAATTTCATTCGAGGACGTGTGTGTAGCCGGAAACGTGGAGCTTTTCCATCTATGCTTGCGGAGCTTCTCCCCCGTGCTAGGCGGCTCGTGAATCAAAATTGATTGGCTAGGTGAGTTCGTCGTTCAATTCTCTTCGTTTCGAGTACCTTTGCACCCGTTTGGTTGAGAAACGCAAAAATACCCAATCTACCAAGCTCCCACCTCGGTGCCATGGTGTGACCAAGCTTGAAGAAGCTCGAGTGGTTTTTGACCATTTTGCCCCCACGCACCCTCCTGTTTCTGCTCTCTCGCTGAGGACATTATCATCTTTCGGTTAATTGCTTTTTATCATCTACGAAGTTTTTTTTTCTGATTGGCTCATCTTGTTTAATTCGTAGTAAATCACTCGGTTATCGGAAAAATATAAATAGATACTCGTTGGAAAGATAAAATCATGTAGAATCCGAATTTTCAAGTGTTGAACCCTGTTTTCCATCCTAAACATGATAATTAATTCAAACTCCAATTTAAATGTATAAAGTGTTATAAAATGATTATAATCGTGTTTTAACTCTGTTTTTGAAAAGAAAATATGTTTTCTTGAGTAGAAAAATATTAGGAATCGTTTGGCCCTGTTTCCAGACCCAAAATCCAAAGTTTTAATCCATAGTTTATAAATGTGGACATTTTACACTTAAAGTACCTTTAAGTAACCTAATACATGTGTATTGTTTGCAACTAGGGAAATATGGAATTGGATACAATCAGACTGGTGAATGTGATGGTAATGAATTGAAACTAAGGTATGTGACCCCTATGTATGTGAATCCTATGTTAAATCTATGTGACCTTTATTTTAGTATGTGGAACCTATTTATGTGAACATCTATGATGAATGTGAGATCTATGTGGAATGTATATGTGCAAATTACCTATCCTTCAGTTGGGTCTTATCCAACCCTACAAACATTATGTGCTAGCCTTGATCTCCTCCTAAAATGCCTTTATTTGTATTTAATGCCTTTGTTACCATTATGGCTCATCTAATTGAATTATATGGATCTTGTGATTGACTATATTTGGCTCCTTACTTATGAGATGCTTCTATTGCCTATGTGGCTCATTTAATTGTAACTCTTGAATCTTGCTATGGCCAATGTTTTGGCTCATCCATTTATTGAGATTATTTATTTGGGTTTTATTCCCATTTTGCAATGTTGCAATCTTGTTATACTTCTCAATACTGCCAAGTGACTATTAAGCATGATGTATTTTAGGCCAAATGACAATGTAATGTACATGAGTACAAACCACCCATAGGGCACTGAGGTTTTAGTCCTCCTGCCGGGAACTGGGGTTTAAGTCTCCCTGCCATTTTATATTAGGCACTGGGGTTTTAGTCCCCCTGCCATTTTATATAGGCACTGGGGTTTTAGTCCCCCTGCCACTTGGTGAGGTCCGGTAGGTGCCTCACCCTACATTGAGATGACTTTGTGTCTTAATATATTCATGCTATGTGATTATTATTGTGGTGATTGATTATGGCAATTCTCTTTTTCTTATTTGAATATTTGTCTCATTCTCTTAAAATATTGTAGCATAGAGAATCTTTTATTATACAATGTTGTTGACTATTATTTATCCTATTCCTTTTGATTGACATATACTTTTATCCTTCTTTTGCTGGATGATCCCAACCATCCAGGTATAGGATCAGAGTGTGCAGCTGAAGCTTGGTGAACCTAAGGCTAAGGATAGGACAAGAAGAAAAGGAACATATAGCTTGCACGTTCATTGTTTCCTTTATATATTAAGTTGTTTTTTTTGGAGACAATATTGGCTTAGTCTAAGTCTTCCTCTACCTAGATCCTATGTTTTGTATAAAGTTGTACTTCCTTTATGGGAATTTTGTAATGTACTCTTTATACATTTTGAATATAGTCAAGTTTTATTTCTTCCGCTGCCACACATTTGATGTATTTGTTTATCATGTTTAATAGTAGAGACTTGGTATTTACAAGAGTGAAGTTGGTTGTTGAGTTTGATCATCCAGAAAATCATTTTGGAAAGAATTGCAACTCTGTTGTGGCATATCTAGGGGTTCTTACTCGTATCCATTATAGTGTAGCAGTAGAATATTGACATAAAATTGATGAAACAAAGAAAGACTTCATATGAAAAGAACTATGTGTGAGATATTATCATTTGTAATTATTTTTTAAAATCTAATTACAATTCTAATTTTAAGAATATTCCATTAAGTATATGAACTTTTGCAGAGCATATATGACCTAGATGAAAATATGCGGTGATGCAACATTGTGGGAGGGTATTAGAATTATAGGACAACTCTGAAAACACTATACATACGGGAGGTTGAGAAGAGGAAGGTCCATTGAACAATGGAGCTATCTTAACCTGGCAATGTGGGAGGTGTTTGTTTCTATGAAAAATACCAATGAATTCAAGGTATTAAGCCTCAGTCCCCATTTTGAATACATTCTTATGAATTCATTGTTTTACCTTGACATAGTAGGTTATGTTTTACTTAAAAATTACTATTGATGACCAGGATACAAGTGATTCTCAACAAGAAAGGCATGCAATGAATGTGCACAACCACACGATGCGTCCAGCTGGCTATGCACATGTTCCCTAAAAGCTACTATAGGCATCTTCTTCTCAGTAGCCTACTCCTAGGACTGTTGAGTCCTCTACTAATATTGAACCTCTACTTCACCATGATCTATAGATAGCTAGGAGGCAAAACAAATCTGGAGATATACCCAACCCCGCAACTGTTGAGGTAGCTACAAATATGGTAAAATTCAACTCTCAAAGCAATCAGTGTTGATGATTGTTTTATTTTACTTACCAATTACTATTGATGATGATTAACGGGAGCTCTATGAGAAAAGAAAACAAGGCAAGTTATACCTGGGGATACAAGGGAAGAATTGATAGTTTCTCTACATAACCCATAACATCTTGGGTGTGTTAGGGTTGCAGGTGCTGGTGTTGGTATAAGAGAATTCTTTGAGCCATCAAAGTATAAGTGTAAATATGTCAAACGGGATTCTCAAAAGAGGAGGTAAAAGAGTTAATTATAGACGGACTTCAGGAAGTAATGAGCCATCATTTATGTTGTCATTCATCTATCCAAACAGTACATGTATCACCTTGCTCTTCATATGAGGTGGACCCTCGAAAGAGTTGGTTGGGAGTAATTCTATGGACCCACCACCTAGCATGTCCGATGTAAGTATTTTTATGACATAGTAGTCTTTTAGAATAGTTTATATAATATATATTACACTCTATCCAAATTTTTAGGGGTTGAGGCCATGCCATCTTAAATTAAAAGAATATATTGTTGATGTGGGTGCGACATACCCACACCTTGAAGGTGATAGGATTCATGGTTCACCATTGCCCACCAATGGGGTTCGTGTGACATCGAACCTTATTTATGCCCCTTGGAAGGAGACTCCATTGCCATATCACACCTCGAGAATGACACAATAGGTGATGTAGAAAGCGACGTGGTCATGTGGTCTAAAGGTGGAGTTATCTATACCGATATATGGTAGCAAGATTGAGTAATAATGAGGGTTTCTGCTCCATGCCTCTAGTTTAATTTGTACATTAAAAACAAAGGAACTATACAAACACTGTAACATCATACACATATTGTAGGTTGAAGATGTTCTTTAACTTTCCATTTACTTGGGTAGCATTGATGTGTGACTAGGCACCACTGATTGCTTGTGATGTCATAAGTTATTATGGACATCCAATGCCATTGTAATGTGGGACCTATAGGGTCACACACATAGGTCTCGTTCTAGAAGAGGAGTCAAGATCTTAAATGACAATTGAATTAATTACTAAAATGTTTAGGTATTTGATTCAGGCAACAAATAGGCAGATGACACTGCAAAACACCCATCTCAAGTGTTGAGACGACTGTCTGGAAGTGCCAAATGGTCATCTCAAGGGTTGAGACAGGCGTCTGGGTGTCATGCCTATTTTGTGTTGAATTTGGCTAAGGAACGAACTGACCCAACCAAACTGGCTCGACTCAGGTAACCAAATGACCATCTGGGTGACCAAGACAACCGTCTTGCATGGGAGAGTTGGTCTAGTTCATCCAGGGAAGGTTATAGATGTTTTCCTATTCGTTTCTCTTGAGAAATACTTGTTACACAAGGAAATCAATGTCTAACATTGATGAGAATTGATTTGCCAAATTCATGTACAACTGGGAAACAACCAAAAAACTATCTAGGTGTGCCAACGACCATCTGGTATGCCATACGACCGCCTGGGTTTCCAGATGACCATCTGGGCTATCGCAGGTTGTGAAATTTCCATAATTATTGTGAAAATTTGTGATCTTCTAGTCCTTTCCACTCCTACGTAGATTGTGAACCTGAACCCGAACCCAAACCCTGACTATAAATAGAGGGGGTACTGGGGCTCCCCAGAGCACAACACAGACAATTCAGAAACAATTACCCTAACAAATTTTATCTTCTCTGGTTGTAGTAACCACGAGAGCTCAGGCAAGTCCTACCCGACTAGGGAGGGATAGACAAGGAAGAGAGTAATTGAGATCATTGTTGTGGGAGAGAAAGTTGGTGACTAGTACACCAACAGAAGGGATGAATCCTTCCTGATCATTCTAGCAGGACAACATGAGTTTTAGGTGGTCCGTGTGGACTACCATAGAGGCGAGATGCCGTTGTTTTCCACTCAAAGGATAACATCAACGAATAGTCCATGACAAGAGAAGATATTGAAGAAGAAGACATTTGCGATTACAGTCCTGATGTAGACCAGGAGGCGCAATAGTTAGATGAGTCCCAATGTAACCATGATTAGAAGCTGTGCATCTATGACACCGAGGATTGTCACTGGACTTGCTCCAGGACCAGGTATATCCTCGAAACCATCCTTCATGCATTATAGTTATTGACACAATCTACTGATTATGGGGAATATGGAAGATGGAATTTTTATTTCCGCTGCCTATTCTGTAGGCATATTTTCCAACAATTACCACAATGCCTACATGGACAATAGAACCTATCTCCAGGTTTTTTCCTATGTTCCTCTACAAATCCCAGGTTGCAGTGATTTGGAATGGACATCCATGATCTATCCATTTTATGATCAAAGAAAAAACAAGTATTAGGATTTAGGTATTACATGATTAGGGATTAGGATTTACAAATAGATTAGAGTTTATTTTTTAGATTTAGGGATAAGGGTCAGCTAGATTAGGGGTTTATGGTTTACATATTAGGGTTTATGGTTTACATATAAGGGTTTAGTGTTCAGTATTGAATGTGTGTACCACCTATCCCATTCTTGAATACCTAATCTCACTAGTAATTGTATAATGTGTATCTGGTTTTTAAGTAAATTTCAACAACATTTCTCCGCAGTTCTCCAAGTACACCGATGTAGATGAGCAAATGTTCACCAACATATGTACTTAGAGAACAAATGGGGAAGTGGTGACGAAACATCTTAATAACCAAATATACACTATACACTTACATCCTAAGTGAGATTAAGTGTTCAAGAACAGTCCCAAACCCAGGACTATCCAAGATTTACTCCTAATTAGTATATTTCCGACGGGTTTCTAGGCCAACAGATATATATGTCCAAAATTAAGGTTTACAATTCATATCATTATGTGTAAATACAAAGCCATAAACCCATAAGTCACATATATTCATACACCGTATCATCATTGCATCACATAACATCCAATATCCTTATTCATACATGTTCATACTAAAATTCATATTCATGTTTTCTATGCTTATTGAGAATTGATCTCTCACACTTTATTAAGTTTGTACATGTATTTAGTATATATATTCACCCTATGATTCATGTTTCTCATTAGACAACATGGTTCTAAAAAGATTTGGGTTCTTAATAGCCCAAACATTAATCATGCAACATTGTATATAAATAACAACCACTTAGGTACACACTATTGGAGATAACATAAGATAATTGGTCACTCAATTGCATACTAGTTATGTAACTTAATAGAGAGTATAACTCAATTTCATCATCCCATATGTATCACAAATCCTAGATTTCAGTTCATCAGTTAGGTATCCTACTTATCAACATTTATGATACAAGAAATGTGAACTATTGTATTTTAAATAAAAAAACCACCTTGGTCTGTTGGCGACGATAACACGACCAGTAGCAAGGTTCGACGGAAGCACGATCAACAATAAGGTCCAGCTATGATGAGCTCCAGGTGGCTAGATCCAGTGGCGAACTTGAAGAGGTCCAAAGGTGACGACGGTGGTGTCCAACAACAAAAACGGCGAGCACAACAAGCTCCGACGGTAACGACGTCCAGCAGCAACAACGAGCACCAACACCTCAAGCGGCAACATGGCAAGCTCATGAATCGCCAGAGCTAGGTACCAGGTAGCAATGAAGTAGAAACTGGAAAGGGGAAAGAAATTTCATGGGTCGTAAGTGGGGCATAGTCATCGGTTGTAAAAAAAACCGAAAGCTAAGACGTTAGTCGTCGGTCGAATGAGTAAAACTGACACCACACATAGTGACTTAATCGTTGATTTAAAAAAAAACCGATACAAGAAGCCATTACCTGAATGAAAAAATCAGCCTCAGTAATGGCTAAAGTCGTCGGTTATATTCTAGAAAATTGACACCACATTTAGTGACTTAAACGTCGATTTATTCCAAAAAATCAATGCAAGGAGTCATAATTTGAATGAAAAAATCAGCCCCAGTAATGGTTGTAGTCGTCGGTTGTGTATGAAAAAATTGACACTAGAGTGCAACTTGAGGGGGGGATTTTCATGGGGATGTGGCGCGAACACTAAGACGTCGGTTTCTTGACAAAAAATTGACATAGATTAAACAATTTTTTGATTTTTTATGTGAATTAATGTCGGTTTGGTGGAGAAGAAATCGACACCAGAAGTATCTTGGAGGAAAAATTTATTACGCGTGATGATTTCTATCGTTAGTTTACCAAAAACCGACGCCCATCTTAAATTTTTTGAGGCAAATGTTTTCTCCCAAAAAATTGGGGTTACTTTAGATGTTAGTTTTCTTGAAATACATCTGACGTTATTGGAAAAGTGGTACCCATGTCTTTTCTTAATCGGACGAACTTCATCTATGATGACGTTTGTGCTAAACAACAAACGTTGTTTGATATCAAATGTTGGATTTTTAGTGTAACCGACGTAAGGAAAAATAACATTAGAAGCCGAAAATTTACTAGTGAAACATTAGACACACATGAATGGTGAACTCATCGTCAAAATATGAGTAATGTAATACATATATTCAACACATGAGACCTTAGATAGGTCTCACCAAGTGAACACATTGGCCCTAGAGGGTGGATGGATTTTGACTTGGGAATAGACAATGCAACATTTAGTAAGCAATTAGTCTTTTGGTGTGAAACGTGATACATTAGGTGTAAATGAAGAACTCCATTGAAAAGAAAATAATTCTAAAGTAAGTTGTATATTCCACCACAAATGAAGAGAGTCGCAACCACTGTAGGTTCATGATAAAAGGTGCTAACTTAGATTGCAATTGTGGACCCCAAGAGCTAACTGCTTGTTACATGGTTTGACGAACCATATTGACGACTACATCATTATAATGGAATTGCTTTCGGTCCCGTCTTACAAACAGAAAAGTTCGTTAAAGAAAGCATTCAAAAAATATTGTGCTAATAAAGAATAACAACATAACAAATAGTCTTTTGGTGTGATGCTAAATATGACGTGATACATTAAGTGTAAATGAAGAACTCCATCGAAAAGAAAATTCTAAAGTAAGTTGTATATTCCACCACAAATGAAGAGTCGCAACCACTATAGGTTCATGATAAAAGGTGCTAACTTAGATTGCAATTGTGGACCCCAAGAACTAATTGATTGTTACATGGTTTGACGAACCATATTGACGACTACACTAACGAAAGCATTCAAAATATATTGTGCTAATAAAAAATAACAGGATAAAAACGAAGACGTCGCCTGAGAGATTCGAACTCTCGCGGGGAAACCCCATGTACTTAGCAGGCACACGCCTTAACCACTCGGCCAAAGCGACGTTGTTGTATGTTTTTATTTATTATAAAATGTATCCAAAATTCACTTTGTCCAGAACAGTGTCACGCTTCATCTGAATTGCAGTAGGAATAGGATTTCAATTTGTGATGTATTATCCTATATATCAGTCTTTTGAAACTTGACATGGCACTGATACATTAAACTTGACAACAATTTGAGCAAAAAGAAAGGAAATGGTAATATACCTGTGGCGATCCGTTATCAGCAGTATTATCTATGATCTATACCAACTTTTGTAGGGTGCGGTGCCTCTTTGTGAAGTTTGATCCTATGTATCTAGTGTCTTGTCTACGATACTGATACTTTATATTTCAAAACGATGTGAGCAGAAAGAAAGGCCGGGCAATGTAATTCTGGCAATCTCTTGTCAGCACTATATTCAATGATCTATAAGAATTTGAAAAGTGGTCCACTCGACCGGCCTTCTGATTTCCTGATATGCGCGTCGCTTATACGAGCGATATCGTAGAGAATCATTGTTAAGGCCGCAGAACCATATATCAGTCATTCTCGGAATCTGCCTGCCGAGTTACTCCCGTGTTACAAAAGCCCCACGCAGATAATTATAAACGAGACAAGGACAGTACGTGTGTGCTAATAATTCTTATGAGGCCTGTTATGGTCGGAAGATATCCCTTTTCTTCTTCTTTATTCCACAGATAATAACGGCCGACGCCGACTTCACGGATTGTGACAAACCCATTACTTGTCCCTAGTAAGTAAATCACAGAAACAGCCTACTTGCCCCAACTCAGAATGCAATAGATGACCGTTCGCACAAAGTCTTGTTTTTATTTGTGATGTTGGCAAACGAAAATGACTGTTTGCGTTGGCAAACGATGATGACCTAGTAACCGGTGATAGTGAAAGAAGGAGCCAATCTAATAATTCTAAGTTTCGGGTCGGCTCCAATTTAACTTGGGTCGGTTTAAATCAGACTATTTGTAATTTGGGTTTACCTTCTATTCTTTGTTCCCATGTGTGTGGGATTTGTTCCCAAAATCATTCCAGATTTAAATTTAGGTATCGTAGAGCTGAAACTTCAGGACGAACATGTGACTATATAATTTTAATTATCTATACTATTATAAAAAGAGCGAGTTTTGCATGCAGTTCAAATACACCCGGCCAAAGTCATATTGACCAATCACATACCACGGTTTTGTACTCTACCATTTTTGGGCGGGAGTAGTGGTCTCTGTAAAACAAATTTTCCGCTCACGTTGCTTAAAAAGTTATCAAACATTATCAGTTCCTCATTCAAAACTGAACAACTGTAATCTCTCCACTCTTTCGGAGAAGGATAATTCAAAAAAAAAGAATCACTCAAAAGTGAACAACTTTAATCTCTCCACTCTTTTAGAAAAGGATAATTCACAAAAGAATGTGTCAGTTAAAATTAATCCATCATAGATAATAGATAATATCAATTCGACATTTAAAACTAAACAACTATAATCTATCTACTAATTAATTAAAAAAAAACGTGTCAGTTAGGATAAATCCTACGTCCGTCGTTCACTACCCTCACTACCCCCAAAAAAATCATAGCCCACCCATTCAATCCCCCCATTCAACACAATCATTCACGAGAAAGTTGTTCCCCCTAAAAGGCTGCTTATCCCGTTAGGTAGAGAAGACGAAGTCTGGGCCTTCTTGACACCAGGATTCAAGGGTTGATCACATCATCTGACGTTGTTGTTGGTGAGTCCGGGCCTTCTCGACACCAGGCTTCAAGGAGACGTTGTTGTTGGTGAGTCCGGGCCTTCTCGACACCAGGCTTCAAGGATTGATCACATCATCTGAGAAGTGTGTTGCTAGAGCTTTACTTTGCTATTGTTATTGGCCAGAACAACTCCAAGCATCTTTAACACCAAGCTTCAAGGGTTGAACATTGTATGGACGTCAATGATGTTGTTCAAATCACAAATTTTGACTTTTGAAACAATCCCAAGATAAAATAAGGTGATTTATATTTGTTTTGATGTTTAACATTCAAAGAATTAAAACCATCGCTTACCTCTTGTCCACCAATTCTATTCATCCATCCAAGAAGTATGTTCCTGGAGCTTTGCTTTGGTGTTGCTATCGCCTAGACCTCTACACGTGTCACTCCAATGGTAAGTTTAGGTACTCCTCAAATAAGAAAATTATAGGTTAGTTTTAAAATATTAAATATCGTTTCTGTCACACTCTTAACACCTAATACAGGAAGCTAATAAGCTAAACCTCTCAATTCTATGTCACTGCCAAACATCCATTTTATACAAATTAAAATATAAAATATCATTTCTCTCACACTCTTAACACCTAATGCAAGAAGCTAATAAGCTAAACCTCTCAATTCTATCTCACTGCCAAATATCAAAAGACTGTGTAGGAAGACAATTACTCAAAAGTCAGTCCAATAAACCTCCAAGTAAGTCGTTAAATTTTGGCATGCATCATCAGTTATAAGTTGTATGAAATATTTTAATCGTAGAACATAAAAAATAGATTTATGATGCTTAGTTGGTATTATTTTAATATGCGTAATGAATATCATTTCTCTCACACACTTAACACCTAATGCAGGAAGCTAATAAGCTAAACCTCTCAATTCTGCCAAACATCAAAAGAGTGTGTAGGAAGACAATTACTCAAAAGTCAGATATACAAATTCCAACAAACCTCCAAGTAAGTCATGAAATTTTGGCATGCATCAGTTATAAGTTGTATGGAATATTTTAATCGTAGAACATAAGAAAGTAGATTTATCATGCTTAGTTGGTATTATTTTAATATGCGCAACATGCATTTAATATCCCTATTTGTTAAGTAGTAAAACCTAATCAACCTGTTGCAAGAAAGTATAATATAATTCAACTAAATTGGGGAATGCACGGTACATATTTTTAGACCTTTTGAAACAAAATATTTTTTATCTTCAAAGTGTTCACTATCACATGTTTAAATCTGACATGAGTATTCAAAGTATGCAGTGACCTAAGTACCAGAGTCTAATCATCATTGAGACTTTATTTAGCAACAATTATAACATGTCAATCATGCATTGCAATTTTTAATACACTTTAATAATTATGTTTGAACACCAAATATTATAAAGGATTCGTCAAGTGCAACCCAAAAATGATTTCCAGTGCTTGAAAAGATCCCACACATGCTAAGAAGAACATGGAATAGAAACATAACTTATAGGCACTCCAATGGAAAGTTCAGGTACTCCTCAAATAAGAAAATTATAGGTTAGTTTTAAAATATTAAATATCGTTTCTGTCACACTCTTAACACCTAATGCAGGAAGCTAATAAGCTAAACCTCTCAATTCTATGTCACTGCCAAACATCAGTTTTATATAAATTAAAATATAAAATATCATTTCTCTCACACTCTTAACACCTAATACATGAAGCTAATAAGCTAAACCTCTCAATTCTATCTCACTGCCAAACAACAAAAGACTGTGTAGGAAGACAATTACTCAAAAGTCAGTCCAACAAACCTCCAAGTAAGTCATTAAATTTTGGCATGCATCATCAGTTATAAGTTGTATGAAATATTTTAATTGTAGAACATAAAAAAAGATTTATGATGCCCAATTGGTATTATTTTAATATGCGCAATGAATATCGTTTCTCTCACACACTTAAAAACTAATGCAGGATGCTAATAAGCTAAACCCCTCAATTCTTCCAAACATCAAAAGACTGTGTAGGAAGACAATTGCTCAAAAGTCAGATACACAAATTCCAACAAACCTCTAAGTAAGTCATGAAATTTTGGCATGCATCAGTTATAATTTGTATGAAATATTTTAATCGTAGAACATAAGAAAATAGATTTATCATGCTCAGTTGGTATTATTTTAATATGTGTAACATGCATTTAATATCCCTATTTATTAAGTAGTAAAACCTAATCAACATGTTGCAATAAAGTATAATATAATTCAACTAAATAGGGGAATGCACAGTACATATTTTTAGACCTTTTGAAACAAAATATTTTTTTTATCTTCAAAGTGTTCACTATCACATGTTTAAATCTGACTTGAGTATTCAAAGTATGCAGTGACCTAAGTACCAGAGTCTAATCATTATTGAGACTTTATTTAGCAGCAGTTATAACATGTCAATAATGCATTACATTTTTTAATACACTTTAATAATTAGGTTTGAACACCAAATATTATAAAGGATTCATCAAGTGCAACCCAAAAATGATTTCCAGTGCTTGAAAAGATCCCACACATGCTAAGAAGAACATGGAATATAAACATAATCTATAGACACATGATCATAGGGATTGTAGATGAAGATAAACTTGCAAACCATGGCATGGGTCTAGAAAAAAATCAATTTACTATTACAAATATATGGTCTACGTTAGAGCAACCCGGATTTTAATGCATCAAATATTATAAAGGTTTGGTCAAGTGCAACCCAAAAACGATTTCTAAACCCAAAAATGATTTCCAAAGCTTGAAGAGATCCCACACATGCTAAGAAGAACATGGAATAGAAGCATAATCTAAATACACATGTTCATAGGGATTTTAGATGAAGATAGAATGGATTAGAACCATGGCATTAGCATTTGAATAAATTGGCCTAATCTAATGAACCTAAGTTGACCTAGACTACACATGCTAATAAGAACATGGAAGAAGCATAATGTATATACACATGTTCATAGGGACTTTAGACATGAATTAATGCCTTGAAATAAAAAATTTGTTACCTTCATAAATTAGTTGAGATGCTCATCATAACATAGTTGACAAGGTGAGATCAAGTCATTGAAGAAATATCTCACATAGCTTACATGTACTGCCCTACATGAAGGGACCTGCAACAATAGGGAGTCCACACTAATCAGATGTATACACTACTTATCTATATTAGAATGCGGTCATCTAAATTTTTATTAATGCCTTGAAATCACCAAGTTTGTTACCTTTATAAATTCGTTGATAAGCCAATCTGAACACAGTTCATAACCTGATATCAAGTCATTGAAGTCAGATCTCACATAACATACATGTGCTGCCCTACATGAAGGGACATGTACCTGCAACAAGATTTGCGACCAAGTAAACATTAAACCCTTAAAGGGTAATACATAATTCAAAGGATCGTAAAGGCCAAATCATTTAGGGACCAATAGAGATCCTAAGGCTGCCCTATTTCTATATAAATGCTAAGAAGAACATGGAATAGAAGCATAATCTAAACACACATGTTCATAGGGATTTTAGATGAAGATAGAATGGATTAGAACCATGGCATTAGCATTTGAATAAATTGGCCTAATATAATGAACCTAAGTTGACCTAGACTACACATGCTAAGAAGAACATGGAATAGAAGCATAATGTATATACACATGTTCATAGGGACTTTAGATATGAATTAATGCCTTGAAATCACAAATTTTTTACCTTCATAAATTAGTTGAGATGCCCATCAGAACATAGTTGATAAGGCGAGATCAAATCATTGAAGCAATATCTCACATAGCTTACATGTCCTGCCCTACATGAAGGGACCTACAACAATAGGGAGTCCAACCTAATCAGATGTATACACTAGATTGGTCAAGTGCAACCCAAAAATGATTTCTAAACCCAAAAATGATTTCCAAAGCTTGAAGAGATCCCACACATGCTAAGAAGAACATGGAATAGAAGAATAATCTAAATACATATGTTCATAGGAATTTTAGATGAAGATAGAATGGATTGGAACCATGGCATTAACATTTGAATAAATTGGCCTAATCTAATGAACCTAAGTTGACCTAGACTAAACATGCTAAGAAGAACATGGAATAGAAGCATAATGTATATACACATGTTCATAGGGACTTTAGACATGAATTAATGCCTTGAAAATAATTTTTTTTACCTTCATAAATTAGTTGAGATGCCCATCAGAACATAGTTGACAAGGCGAGATCAAGTCATTGAAGAAATATCTAACATAGCTTACATGTCCTGCCCTACATGAAGGGACCTGCAACAATAGGGAGTCCACACTAATCAGATGTATACACTACTTATCTATATTAGAATGCGGTCATCTGAAATTTTTATTAATGCCTTGAAATCACCAAGTCTGTTACCTTTATAAATTCTTTGATATGCCAATTAGAACACAGTTCATAATCTGATATCAAGTCATTGAAGCCAGATCTCACATAACATACATGTGCTTCCCTACACGAAGGGACCTGCACCTGCAACAAGATTTGTGACCAAGTAAACATTAAATCCTT
This sequence comes from Alisma plantago-aquatica, assembly GCA_963693085.1. NCBI lineage: Eukaryota > Viridiplantae > Streptophyta > Magnoliopsida > Alismatales > Alismataceae > Alisma > Alisma plantago-aquatica. The sequence goes on along the minus strand of OY856413.1, from coordinate 639,963,944 downwards.
AAAGGTTATATACATAATATAAAGGATCGTAAAGTCCAAATCATTTAGGGACCAATAGAGACCCTAAGGCTGCCCTATGTCTATATAAATGCTAAGAAGAACATGGAACAAAAGCATAATCTAAATACACATGTTCATAGGGATTTTAGATGAAGTTAGAATGGATTAGAACCATGGCATTAGCATTTGAATAAATTGGCCTAATCTAATGAACCTAAGTTGACCTAGACTACACATGCTAAGAAGAACATGGAATAGAAGCATAATGTATATACACATGTTCATAGGGACTTTAGATATGAATTAATGCCTTGAAATCACAAATTTGTTACCTTCATAAATTAGTTGAGATGCCCATGATAACATAGTTGACAAGGCGAGATCAAGTCATTGAAGCAATATCTCACATAGCTTACATGTATTTCCCTACATGAAGGGACCTGAAACAATAGGGAGTCCACACTAATCAGATGTATACACTAGATTGGTCAAGAGCAACCCAAAAATGATTTCTAAACCCAAAAATGATTTCCAAAGCTTGAAGAGATCCCACACATGCTAAGAAGAACATGGAATAGAATCATAATCTAAATACACATGTTCATAGGGATTTTAGATGAAGATAGAATGGATTAGAACCATGGCATTAGCATTTGAATAAATTTGCCTAATCTAATGAACCTAAGTTGACCTAGACTACACATGCTAAGAAGAACATGGAATAGAAGCATAATGTATATACACATGTTCATAGGGACTTTAGACATGATTAATGCCTTGAAATCAAAAATTTGTTACCTTCATAAATTAGTTGAGATGCCCATCATAACATAGTTGACAAGGCGAGATCAAGTCATTGAAGAAATATCTCACATAGCTTACATTTTCTGACCTACATGAAGGGACCTGCAACAATAGGGAGTCCACACTAATCAGATGTATACACTACTTATCTCTATTAGAATGCAGTCATCTGAATTTTTTTTAATGCCTTGAAATCACCAAGTCTGTTACCGTTATAAATTCGTTGATATGCCAATCAGAACACAGTTCATAATCCGATATCAAGTCATTGAAACCATATCTCACATAACATACATGTGCTGCCCTACATGAAGGGACATGTACCTGCTACAAGATTTGTGACCAAGTAAACATTAAATCCTCAAAAGGGTATATACATAATATAAAGGATCATAAAGGCCAAATCATTTAGGGACCAATAGAGACCCTAAGGCTACCCTGTGTCTATATAAATGCTAAGAAGAACATGGAACAAAAGCATAATCTAAATACAAATGTTCATAGGGATTTTAGATGAAGTTAGAATGGATTAGAACCATGGCATTAGCATTTGAATAAATTGGCCTAATCTAATGAACCTAAGTTGACCTAGACTACACATGATAAGAATAACATGGAATAGAAGCATAACCTATAGACACATGTTCATAGGGACTTTAGATATGTATTAATGCCTTGAAATCACAAATCTGTTACCTTGATAAATTTGTTGAGAAACAACTAGATTCCTTGCATGAAGGGACCTCTACCTACTTCAATATAGACCCAAGGGCCAACTTGTGGTTATATATATTAGGGCACCGATACATGCATCAATAGGGATCCACAGTAATCAAGTGTATGCACTACATATGTATCTTACAAAGTGGTCATCAAAATTCTTAGTAAACACTTAAAATCATTAAGTTGTTACCTTCATCAATGTGTTAATATGTCGATCAGAAAAACTGTAGACAAACCCAATCACGTCATTAAATCTAGATCTCACATAGCTTACATATGTATGCAACAAGATAAGGCCACAATTACCAAATGTATTAAGCAACTGATTAGAAATTATAACCTTAAAAAGTAAGACACTTGGCTTCCCAGTTCAGATGGTGGTCTAGGATAGAACAATATACACTCAACATAGGATTTCCTATTCAATCAAATATATACCTCACCAATTTCAAGCAAACAATATTTTTAGATGCTTAATAAAATTACTAAAATTATTTCTAATCACCTTGTTTTAGAAAAAAATAGACCTTTAGATGCCTCAATCTTATAAGAGAATTACATACACTGCAATCCACTATTCTCAAATGTAATTAGTACCCAAGTAGAAAGTAAAACACCTAATAAGTATGTGCGTAATATAAACATAGATTACAGTTGGAAGGACACGACTATATGAAACATAGATTCCCATATGCTTATATAACACATCCTAATCAGTCAATAGGATCTGTATGAACTTTGGAATCATGTTTTCATGCATACTAAATAAAATCTAAGAACATGAGTAATGGCCTACGAATGTTTCACATGCTAATTTGGTTTTTTAAGACAACTAAAGAACACATTTCTGCCAAACATAGATTCCTAGATGCTTATATAACTCAACCTAAGAACATATACACAAAAAAATATTTCTAAATAGCCTTGCAAATTAGGCTAGGTATGAAATGGATCACAAATATGTGTGGTAAATATAAGAACATACCCTTATGTAGCTCAATCTCACTAGAGACATGCATGCCCTGTAATCCACTATTATCAAATGTAATTAGCACTCAAGTAGAAAGTAAAACACCTAGTAATTACTCACATTCTACGATTTCACCCCAAATAAGATATGTCTTCCCTAAATAAGACTATTTCTTACACGAAGCAGACCTATAAATCATATGTAAATTTGATTTTGACATAAGAAACCATAAAAGAAATGGTTTATTTTGAAAATTAAGATTTTTCTGAATTTCTATTGATGCAAAAAATATAAGATTTAAGCCTTCATTTTGGCAGTTGAACAAATTTCAAAGGAAAATAGTACCAAAACCTACATATAAACGTCTAATTGTCCATTAGGATTTTTATTATAGTTGAAAGACACTGTTCTACCGAATATAGATTGTGATACACTTATATAACACATCATGTTAAAATTAACTGTACACAATATCGAAGGACATAAATGATGGCCACATTCACATAAAGAAATTAACATCACATGCATAGAAATTTACGAGATGACATTGCCAAAACACAAGCAAATTCACATAAAATTATGACACTCAGCTTCATAGTTCAGATGGTATTATGGGATAGAACAGTATAAGGCTCAAAATAGGATTTCCCATTCAATCAAAATATACCTCGCCAAGTTCAAGGAAACAATATTTTCATATGCTTAATAAAATTACTAAAATTATTTCTAATCACTTTGCATATTATAGGGTATGTATAAGACAAGCATGAGCACATTAATCAACACCACATGCAATACCTCGGATTGACCTAAATCTGATATATTTTCTATAGCTCAGATAGACCTAAACCAGACATGCAATAGCTCAGATTGACATAGATCATATTGTAAATCTAACTCTCCTAAAATGACTTATCTTCTTTGTATCGAAATCATACCAAGAAATCCAGGATACACATACAAAGCAATATCTCATTTCAAGCCAAAGAAGGAACAGCAATGAAGATATCTTCAGACCTGCAAGCGTCAACCAACTAGAAAGGTAGATAGAGCCTTAGATACACGAGCATCAACCGACCAGAAGAGTGAAAAACCACTAGAGGGGGGGTGAATAGGGTTATATATATATTTTAACAATAATTCAACTCAAGCAACCACAATTGAGATAAGAAGAAAGAGGCAAGGTGTTTAGAGTGGTTCCACCCTTAGCAAAAACTAAGGGAGTCAGTCCACAACCCAATTGTTTTCAATTGGGATTTTAAAAGTATTTAAATTTTATTACCTCACAAGGATGTTACATAAAATTACAAATACTTTAACCACCCTTTGGACAACCTTCACCTAGAAGTAGTCCCACCAACCTCAAAGCAGCCTTCTTTGAAGTAACTTCAAGCTCCCCCTTGAAGTAGCCTTCCTCTTGAAGTAGCTTTCCGTTGAGACAACCTTCTTGAAGTAGTCCAAAGTCCTCCTTCTCGACCGAGAAGATCCTTCTCCACCTGAGAAGATAGCACCCTCTCCAATCCGCAACCCCCAACCCTAAGAGTAGCAAGGAGAGTACAAGCAATAAGAAAGAATAAGAAGGGAAAATGGAAATTACAATTATCGTTGTAGCACAAGGCTTGATTTCCTATATCAAGTGTTTTGATCTCCTAACCAATGTGTATGGAAGTGGAAGTGTAGTGGGTAGGAGATGCTAGCCTATAGGACATGAAATTGGAGCAATGGAAATGAATAGCAAATGTTGGAGTTGCTCAATTGCTCACAAGAAAGGATTGCCAATTGCAAGTATGTATGCTCAAGTATTGTACAAGTGTGTTTTGGGTGTCCTAAGGCATGTCCTATTTATAGAAATGGCCTATGAGTGCTTAAGGACGTTCTAGACACTTTCTAGGGGGTTCTTAGTGCTCAACTAGTCGTTAGTTGTCCACTAATTGCTTTAGCAACGACTAATTTATTAATTCTGAAAAGTGCAGACATAGTTCTTCTCGGTCGAGAAATTGTCGACCGAGACATCAGTCGGTCGAAGACTTTGTCGACTGAGGGATGGTCTGAAGAAAGTGTATATAACGTTCGATTCCAACTTACAACCACCTTGTCTTCTGGGTCTAACATCTATTTGGGTCAATTCTCGGTCGAGGAGTTTATCGACCGAGAGTGTCTCGGTCGAGAAGTTTGTCGATCGAGAATGACTCTGTTTCAATGTTTTGAACTATGTACTAAGTGTGTGTATTGATGCAACCCTATTTTAGGGCTTCATCTTGTGTTATTTTGCTCTTCAATCACATCTATACCTGTTAGATTGCATGTCATTCCCCCTAATATGTTTATTTGTATAAAATGCACTTATGGACATCATTTGCGTGTTTTTCAGGCATTTGGACCACACTTGATGGAAGAGAGAGAGAAGGAGTGATCCTAGGGTTCCTCTGCCCTTAGAGAGGCCCAAAGTGAAGTCCAAGGCTCCCTCAACCTACCCTTAGTGGCCAAAGATCATTTGAAGCAAAGATGTCCAAGAAAATCCAAAGATCCAAGTCAAAGTGCTGCCCCAGGACTCAGCACGGCCGTGGTACAACAAAACGGCCGTGCTAGATCACTTTGAAATCGATAGGTTCAACTTCCAAATCGAGCAGAAGGCAGTACGGCCGTGGTGGAACAAAACGGCCGTGCCAGTGACAGACACCACGGCCGTGCACCACAAAATGGCCGTGGCGCAGCAGAGCAAAACGGCCGTGCAGTAGTACCACGGCCACATCAACCAGGCCCACTACGGCCGTGCCAGCCACCACGGCCGTGGCACACCACCTACACCACGGCCGTGTTGACCCACCACGGCCGTGGCCATTTTGACAAAAACCCTGTAACTGTGCAATTTAATTCCCACGACCGTGCCCCTATACCACGGCCGTGGTACCCCACCACGGCCGTGCTACTCACATAATCCAGCCATTTTTCCCACTGTTTTCCCCATTTTGCCCCTAACTTAACCTAGTGCTTCCCCCACACCTATATATACCTAGGTGGCGGATGGGGCACGAGGTTGGCTACCTTCTACCCCTTCCTAGTTCCCCAAATCGCCACCCACTCCATTCCACTCCATATCCACCTCAAATCCACTCCATTTCACCATTTCCACCACATAACCCCCTATATCTAAGCCTTCCATCCACTTCCCTCCATCATTCCACACCATTTCATCCAAAGAGAAGAAGGAGGATGTCCCTACAGCTGCTGGAGAGGAGGACTTCTTCATCTACACCGAGCTCCATGGCTTCTTTTACCTCTTTCTCCTTTCTTTTTGTATTTTGTTTTGTTATGAGTAGCTAGGCCCCTTGGGTGGGCTGTTTGGGGAAAAATATGTTACTTTGATACCATGTTGGGGGAAAATGACATGTAAACTTTGTAATTTCATTTGTTAATGATTATATTCTATTTCTATCTCATTCTCCATGGATTGATTGTTGGTTTGTGTGTGAAATCACCTAGGAATTTAGGCAAATTGCTTATATGTGTGAATTTTGGGATTTGCCCCTAGGACCAATTCTTGGATCCCTAGGCTGCCTCCCATCTTCCTACATCATAATCAATCTCCCTAAACCTAAGTGAGAGATCTAAGTAGCTAGATTGGATGTGTGATGGCCGTCTCGCGAAAACAAGATTAACTAACGCGGAAGCGTTCATCAAGCAGCGGATTAGCGAAAATCACTAAAAATTAAAACTTTTTGCAAAGAGATCCATTCACAGGAAAACCCTTTTCATTCAGTATCAAAGTAAAGCTTTACATCCTGGTTCATATATATACATCTCATGTACTTTTGCTTCTCGAGGAATGCAAACATTAACTACTCTGTCTTAACTATACACATGTAGTATAAAACCTTCGAGGCATTAAGCCAAAATCTCGAAATCACTAACTACTACTCTGAGGACCTGAGAGTACAGAGACGACACATAGGACTTTATATACATCTGAACATGACATGACAGCCAATGTCTCCACCTGAGACTTCACTGCTGTTGTTACACCCCGATCTCACAATTTCCTCAAATCATGAGATTAGGGCATAAGATAGGATATTATATGTAACACAAAGAACACCCTTAACTTTTTCTTTTCTTCTAAACTCTTGTTTCTTCGCATTAAACCACATAAAACATTTTAACAAGGGAATCTGAACATTTCTTTTACTAATCAGACTTCAATAGAAAAGATATATGTATAAACATTCATGATGTCTTTCACAACTTGTGCACATAAAACTTGTTAATTAGCATACATATCAAAGAGGAACAATATTACACATCGTAATTACAACTCTCTCTCTTATCTCTTACGGAGGACCTAGAGTGACAAGGACCGACTGACTCAACTAATCTCGTACTTGACTTCTGTGGCAGGTCTACACTGATGCTCTGACCATCTTCAAGTCCACGCGGTTAACCCTAAAAATGTTTGAGTAGAGGGGTGAGCCTACTCGCTCAGTGAATGAGTACTGCATGGAAACAGACTAATGCACTAATGTGATTACAGATATAATTTGAATAAACGATATGAAATTTAACAACAATAAATACTACACTGAGCAGTTCTAAAACAATATAATTGAAATAACAAAGAATGTAAATATTGCATCCAAAGAATAACTACTAGAAGACTATGCTTCTAGTCTTTCTTAACTCTTTCATTTATAAAGAACTCTGTGAACCTATATGATCATATTTTAACTTATGCCCTAATCATATGCAGTGTACTCTGCATATAAAGATCCGTAACAAATTCATGCTACGACCCCACCGTACAAGACTTAGCGACACACCCGGGAAATGCTAAGTCTGACGCCATCCCTGCTCTACTACAGGACCCCTGGCTCTCCGGCCAGAAACATAGGCTCTACGGCCTCAAAGCACTACTCTGAGTGCACCCGACTCCTCCTTTAACCTGAGTACACCGGCGGAGGGTCACAGGGTTACCTTCGTGACACACGCACGAATGGTGTTAGATAACCATGTTTTCTTTTTCTTTTTCCCAGTGCCATCGTGACACACGCACGATTGTTGTTAGACACTGCCTTTCTTTCTCTCCTCGTGCCACCAGAATTACTCAACCGGTTGATGTTGGACACGCGTTTCACCCCTAAGTAACAGACCTTCCTTTAGGGGTTCTACGGTGTTAGGGCACTTAGGTCTATTAATTGATTAACATATAAATATCATAGCTCATGTATTCAACATATACCATGTCTCAGTAACATCCCTTTCTAGGGCATGTCATATCTCATCACCTGCAATTTACGAGATATGTATTGAAAATAAGAAGCCCTGTAGTATGTAGATATCAACTCAGAGAGAACAAGCATATAAAGTTAAATGCACTAGAAACATACAATTCAACAATTAAGTATCACCACATCTCATATCGAGACCTTTCATGTCACCATAACATGATTCATTGAACACCCTATCCTTAGGGTTTCATTCGCCTTATTCATTCATCACATGCCAACACCCTACTCTTAGGGTTTCATTCGTCTCATTCACCTTTTCATTTACCTCATTCACTTGTCACATGGCTCTCATAAGGATTTCATAGGATATAAGCATTCACTAAATAAAGATTGTTTTCAACAAATCATATACAATCGATATATGTATGAAACCATGGAAATTTAACTAAATTTAGGTTTCCCATACCATTCAATGAAATATCATGTATCAAGAATAAATTCAATTAAGATAACCCATGAGGTACATCCTAACCACTTATAGGATTACTAGTCCTTTTCAATAAAGCTGAAACTCTAGTGATGTCTCAATTAGGTTAAACCCTAATTACATCATTTGATATAAATATGAAAAGCATTCTCACTAGGAAGTGTTGCATACGTTTCTGATATGAATATACCATTTAGGAATCATTTAAAACAGATAAGGAATCCATATCATATCAATTTGCAACAATCTTAAATCAAACAGACATTTTAGGTTTTAGAATCACATACTAAGCAATTAGGGATTTGGATGCTATAATCAAATTCGTGCATTAGAATGTTTGAAGGAAGAACCCACTCACTCTAAGGTGTGAAAACACCTCACAACTGCAGCTCAACTCAGGGAATCTCGAATTCCTATCAAATCCCTAGCAAATCTCCCAATTCTTCTTCCATTCAACTCGGGAACCTTGAAAAAGAGGGATTATGAAGAAAGGGTGAGAAAAGAGGGAATTTCAACATCATCTTGGATCAAATCAGAGTATGGACGGAATCTTGACATGAGAGAGAAGATTCACCATAAAAGTCTATGCAAAGGATCCAAACTTACTTGATTTCACCACTCTTGGGACCGCAGAACCCTAATTCAGCAATTCCCCCACTTTCTTCACTCAAGCCCTAACTCTCCCTCTCTCTCTAGATTTTCGTTTCTCTGGAGTGAATGACGAAGAATGAGAGCTTTGTGTGTGTGTGGTTGCTCATATAAGTCAATTGAGCTGCTTGGGTCAATTGCATATTGACCCAACACTTAACTTTAATTATATAGGCTGAATATTCAGTTATACAAAAGTTACTGTAATTCATTTATTTCAGAGATCAAACATTCTCCAACAATTATGGGAATTTATCAAGTTGTTTATAATTGTTCTATAAAGCTTCAGTTAAAATTTGAGATCATTTGGAGTTACCAATAAATAATTAAAAATAGAACAATGCACTGCTATATTGCAGTCTGCAAAATATTCGGCCGAGTTTGTCCTGCACAAACTCGACCGACACCCTTACTGTAGGGATTCAAAAGTCAACCAAAAATTATGACAATTTAACAGAGTGTCTAAAATTGTGTTTTTCAATCTCAGTTAAAATTTGAGATCAATTGGATATACCAATAAAAAGATAAAATTCAATTACCACACTGCTGTATAATTCTGGAAATGTGATCGGTCGAGTTTGAAACTCGGCCGATCAACAGGTCAGAGCATTCTTCAAAAATTCTGATATTTTCCAATATTGTTCAAATTTTATATATCCAAATCTTATACAAATTTGAAGTAAATCAGAGTTACCCATAAAATACTAAAAATCATTTAGTGAGACATTCTACTTATCAAATTCTGTATTCATGCATCATTAAAACCCTATTTTGGGCCGATTAGGGTTTATGTTTCTCAAACCCTAATTCTCAAGACAAAAGAACATTTACACTTATTATCATAATTAAAACATCCTAATTGTGTTATCGTCATTAATTAGATTTCAAGAATGATTATTCCAATTAATCTTTGCAATTGTCTAGGTAAACCCTAGTTTACCAATTAAGCTCAGATGGGGTCGTAACAGCTGTCCCTGATGCTGCTGTTGTTATCCTTCACCTCCTGAAGGATTCCTGTCTCTTTGTCTACGTCCACCTAAAAATGTGGTTCCCACGGGGGTGAGACAATTATAAAAATTGCCCCAGCGAGAGATATAACTCTCCGCCAGAAACATTATTATTGCAACTTGAGAAGATGAATATGAACATGAGAATCATATCTATTTGACAGCAAATATTTTAATGTCTAACAGATTAGAACATTATTCTATATCAGAAGCATTGCAGTTATTACTTGATAGAATTAACATGTCACTTATCCTTTAATGAATAGGAAGAACATGTATAACATCTATTCAAACAATAGAATCATTACCACTGCATTAACTTTCTTCAGGCTTAGATCATATATCTAAAGCCTGGCATTATCAATGTGGAGTCATGGCCCGTAGCCATACTCTTTTCATAAGTGTTGGGATCTTAATCCCTCACTTCACCACTGGGTTTTTCTCATCCTTTCACAATTTCAATACCATAACCATGAAATCATGGGTATTCAAACCCTTTGTTCATCACTTGAGCACTGTTACCTCTTTCTCAGGTAACTAACACCTTTAGGTCATTTGACCAAGGTAAGTATGATACTTGCTACACAAGCATCCATCATGGCACTTGATGCACATTAACTCTCTTGCCACCTCTTACCAGGCACAAGATATATTATAGCACACAAGGCCCAATAAACAAATTCAAACTAATAACACATCATAGCTCATACCTGGCTATGCTCATCATCTCATGATACCTGCATGGTTAGCACATATAATAGCAGTACACCAATTATCTATCAATACCATGCAAAAACAATGTATTAATAATTTAAGGGTATTACCCGTAATCCTTTACCAGGATTTGGGTTTCCATCACACATGGCTCACAAAACCTTTCACATCTTGTCACCTCTCACTAGGCAACAACTTTATTCACATGGCGCACAAGGCCATTCACATCTTGTCACCTCTCACTAGGCAACAACTTTATTCACATGGCGCACAAGGCCATTCACATCTTGTCACCTCTCACTAGGTAACAACTTAAAACAAAGGCTTACAAGCCCAACTCATCTTGTTACTTCTTTCTAAGTAACAAAAACATAATGGCACATATGGCCAATCAATTCTTATCAAATAAACATCATAGCTCATACCTGGCTATGATCATCAACTCATGAGACCTGCATGATTGTCACACATGATAATAGACTTATCAAGTTCACAACACATCATGCAATACAGGGTAACACCACTATTCCCTTACCAGGGTTAGGGTTTACCATCAATTAGGGCTTTCTCTCACATATCATTACCCTTCATTAAGAATAGGGTTTTCCATTATTAACCATTTAGGTTTTCAAGATCATATTATCAATGATCAAACCCTAGTTCATTGCTCCCCACATCTAGGAGCCAACATTTATACCATAAGTATTCAATCATACTTATTTATTCTCATCAATTATCATTAAATGATTATCATCACAAGGTATGAGTATCTCTCTCATCCTTAAGTTGAGAATTAACAAAACGACCATGTTAGGTCACTTTCAATTCAGCTCTAAGTCAAGCATAGACCACCACGGCCGTGCTACCTTGCACGGTCGTGCAAAGTGAAGCTACCACGGCCGTGCTACCCTGAACGGTCGTGCTGAGTAAAGTCGCCACGACCGTGCTGCCTTGCACGGTCGTGCTACATAGGATCATCACATGAATCATATTTATATATATATGAATTCTATTATTTGATCCTTTCAACTTGATTAGGTCACATCAACCCTTCAATCATATGCATACAACTATGATTAACATATGGTACCAAGTCATTGGTCCTATAAGCAATTAGGGATGCATTCCCAATTAGGGTTTCTCATGAAATCACCCACAATTAGGGTTCCACATGGATGCACCCTCAATTAGGGTTTCACATGGAATCACCCTCAACTAGGGTTTCTCATGGAATCACCCTCAACTAGGGTTTCACATTGGATCACCTTCAACTAGGGTTTCACATGGAATCACCCTCAACTAGGGTTTCACATGGAATCACCCTCAACTAGGGTTTCACATTGAATCACCCTCAACTAGGGTTTCACATGGAATCACCCTCAACTAGGGTTTCACATGGAATCACCCTCAACTAGGGTTTCACATGGAATCACCCTCAAATAGGGTTTCACATTGAATCACCCTCAACTAGGGTTTCACATGGAATCACCCTCAACTAGGGTTTCACATGGAATCACCCTCAACTAGGGTTGAATTCAATAACCCTGTCAATTAGGGTTTACGTTCATGTTTAGGGTTTCATGATCTCTTTGCTTAAGGATCATAACCCTTAATCACCACATGAATCATATTCATGTATGAATTCATGCTATCAACTTCTTAACTTGATTAGGTCATATCAACTCTTCAGTCGAGTACATACAACTATGATTAACATAGTGTATCAAGTCATTGATCCTATAAGCAATTAGGGATTCATCCCTTAATTGGCACTTAATCACTTAGGTACTATTAGGATTTCAACCTTTGTACCTTCATTGATTATCATTATTAATCATCATTGGATCAATAGTACATTCATCATCTTACTTCCCAAAGATTGAATTACATTGGACCTCCATTACATAAGGTATCCAAATGAATTAGGGTTTTCAATGTTGATTCCTTCAATCATTGAATTCATGGAACCAATCATCAATTGGACCTTCACCCATACTTCAATTGAATTTAATAGGTCAACCTTAAACTGATTTGACCCTCAATTGACCCTCAATTGATCATCAATTGGGGTTTGATTCAATTGAATTATGGTTTGGAATCAATGATCCTTCAACACTAATCAATGCAGAACTAGTTGCATTGAAACCATTGAACCATCATCCAAATTGGGTATGACCTGACCCCAAATGGTCTTGAGGTCGTTTGGATGACCTCCAAACGGTCTTGAGACCGTTTTCCCATCATATCACTCAAATCCAAGCAATCTAATTAGGGTTTGGTTCATTGAAGTGCTCACCAAATCAGCAATCTATTGCAGATCAACTTGATATCTTTAGACCATCAACCACTGAACTATACTCAACCCTAGACCTCCAAACGGTCTTGGGTGACCACCAAACGGTCTTGAGGTCGTTTGGATGACCTCCAAACGGTCTTGAGACCGTTTGCCCATCATATCACTCAAATCTAAGCAATCCAATTAGGGTTTGGTTCATTGGATTGATCGCCAAATCAGCATTGCATTGTATAACAGCTTGGTACCTTTAGACCTTCAAACACCTAACCATACTCAACCCTAGACCTCAAAACGGTCTTGGGTTACTACCAAACGGTCTTGAGACCGTTTTTATGAGATCCAAACGGTCTTGAGACCGTTTGGCCCATCCAACCTTTGGACTTTAGTGAAAAATCATCATGGATTGGTCTATCGAGTTGATCAACAAATCAGCATTTAGTTGCAGTATGAATTGGTACCTTTGGACCTTCAATTGGTCAACTATACTTGACCCCAGACCTCCAAACGGTCTTGGGGTGATCTCCAAACGGTATTGAGACCGTTTGGGTGATCCCCAAACGGTCTTGAGACCGTTTGGGCTAATCAACCCAAAATCTCAACTTAACTCATTGTAATTTCAGCACTATTTTCAATTAGGGTTTGCCTAATTGATTAGCCTTCAACTCATTATCCCTTTGGAGTTAACCCCTAAAATTTGGAGGGTCATTAACCAACATCATTAAGAACAAAAATCTCATACGGTCAACGCTTGTTCAACGCACTCAAACGGTCTTGAAACCGTTTTCCCAAGCAGGTCAAGTTGATCAGGTTGAAAATCAGCACTTAATCCAATTAGGTTTTCCTAATTGATTAGGCTTCAACTCACGATTCCTTGTGAGTTAACCCATAAAACTTGGTGAGTCATTAGCCAAAATAATTAGGATAAAAAATCTCATACGGTCAACGCTTGGTCAACGCACTCAAATGGTCTTGAAACCGTTTGCCCAAGCAGGTCAAGTTGATCAGGTTGAAAATCAGCACTTAATCCAATTAGGTTTCCCTAATTGATTAGGCTTCAACTCACGATTCCTTTGGAGTTAACCCCTAAAATTTTGAGGGTCAATATCCTAAATAATTAAGAACGAGATTCCCAAACGGTCCACACTTGGTCAACTCTTTCATACGGTTTTGAAGCCGTTTGCCACCAAATAGTTTTGGTGAAACCGTTTGGTCCCAACCAATGAGATCATTTGCTCCCAAGATATTTGGTGAGATGCTTGCTTATGATGATGTCATCATCATCTTCCTTCGTGCACCCAAGAACAACAACCGTTCTTGATGGAATTTGCAGCAAAGAAGCAAAAGTTTATCAAATTGAAGAAATCAATCAACAAAGCATAGAAGATTGATCCAATAGCAATGTTTGAGGGTTTAAGTTATAAAACCCGCCTCCAATTGAGCTCCAAAGCTCCAAGCTCACGCCATTAATGGTGGATGAAGCTCTAGCAACTCCCCCTAGGCTCGTCCTCAAGCTTTTGATTGCAAAAGTTGGCTAGGGTTGAAGAGGAGATCGAAATAAGAAGGAATCCATAATTTATTTTTGATTTCCACCATGAAATCAAGGAAAACGAAGGTCAAGAGCTTACCAACAGGTTGGGAGGCGTCCTCCTGCTCCTCCCTAGCTCCTTGGTCGGTTTTGCAAGCAAGGGAAAGAAGAAAATCCGAAATAGCCTTTCATTTGGCTTGAAAAAGGCACTTTTATAAGGAAATTGATGAGAGAGAAAATGCATTATTAAAATGCATTAAATTCCAAAAATATGGCCGCCTCTTCCCCCTCAAATACCTTAAAGACGAGGCACCTTCCTTTGCCTTTAATTCTCCTTCATTATCCTTGATTTAAATAAAATCAAATTAAGCACCTTAATGCTTATTATATTAATATCCATATGTGAGTGGGTTTTCTTTTTCTTATAATAAGGTGAGTGGAATTTCACCTACTTAGGATATTTTCGTTCCTTATCTTGGCAAAGGAACGTTCATCCTTATTCAAAATCAACCCAAAACATTTTGGTTGAAAGCCCTTCAATTATTTTTATTCATTTTTGCCCTAAATCAAATTAGGGTTTCAATTAGGCATTAATCTTGATTATTTTAATATCAAGATTCTCTCTCCTCCAACTTAATTCAAATGAGGCACCCATCTCATTTTATTTGCTCTACATGATTCCAAGAAACATTAGGGACCTTATTGAAGTGGTAATTTGCATATTGAACCCTAGGTTTTGGGTAAATTGCACATTACACCAAAACTGGGTTTTAATGCACAAGGATTGCTTTACAAGCTTAATCTTGGAGCCCAAGCTTGTGAAAACCATACCACTACATCATATTCATTCTTATGTTGTCTCAAAATCATAGGAACATCTTATCATGCAACATTTTCAAATTAACCCCTCAACTTGGGTAATTTGCACTTTAGTCCAAAATAAGCAAACATTGCTTCAACATTGTTCAAACAGGACCAAAATTGAAACATAAGTTTCTCATGAGCCCTAATTACTTTTCACAAGATAAGATTAAGAATCTACTTAACCTTATTAAGCAAAACAATCTAGGGTTAATTCATAACCCAGGTCATGGATGTTACAGGATGATTCTAGTGCAATTAGCATGGATCCTTCTCAAGGCTAGAATGTGGGGGAATTGGGGTCCAAAACCCTAATCTCACCTCCCCATTACTACCCTCGGCCCCTAATTGCCCTAGGAATGTCTAATGTAGAAACCTAGACTTGATTAGACTCTAATTGGATTGAACCTAACCCCTAACCCAATTGAGCCTTGTAAGGGTAGTAGGGGGTGTTAGGGACTAGTTCCCCTATACACAACCTAGCATATCCATGGCCAGTTAGTAGCTTAGGTTAATCCATTAGACTCTAACTTGTTGTTTGGTTTGGATGATCTAAATGAAATAATAATGTTCATATGTCACCCCCAACTTAAGTGATAAGTTCATACCCCTAAACAGCCCACACACCTCTTTATTGCTTAAAACCTTAGTTTTGTGTTAGCTTAGCTTAGTTAGTTCTTTTCTTGCTTAGTTGGCTTCTTGCTTTGCTCCTGTCTTGTTCATGCTAGTATAGTTCTTTAATTGCTCTTTTGCTTCTCTCTTGCTTGCCTTAGTGTAATTTTCCTTTTCATACCTAGCTTAGTCCTTTCTTTCCTACTTAGTCTTAATCTAGTCTAGGGTTAACATAGATTTCATTCCTGCCTTTAACTGCTTTCTTGTTTGCTCATCCTTAGTTAACAATCAAATCAAACTTTAAACCCTTAACCCTAGTCTCCGCAGTAGGAACCTAGCTAAACTAACCTAGCTCTAGCGCCCCCTCTTTTCCCTGTGGATCGACCCTATACTTGCCACCTTCCTATACTACGACACGACCCCGTGCGCTTGCGGGTGTAGTGTTTTAGTAGACGTAGGTAGCTAGTTTAGGTTTATAAATTTCAAAATCAACGATCCCATATCTCGTACGCTCCGACCTCGTGGGGTGTAAAAGCACCACTAGCGGAAGCGCGCCAAGCTTTCTGGCGCCGTTGCCGGGGATTAGAGGCGCTCGGCCTAGCTAGTTAGTTTTGCTTTGACTTTTCCTACTGCCCTCGTCATTGCTATTCTTTATTCATTTTTCTTTGCATTTCTTGTGTATATTGGTTTACTAACTTGCTTTCTTTTGTTTGGTTGTGCTTTGTGCATGTGACAAGCCATTCAGGAGGAAACAAGATGGAAGACCAAAATGCACCTCACAAGTCGCTTCAAGACTACTTCATGCCTAGCAACTACAAATCGCCAATTGCTAGCAGGGTTGATCAAATGCCAGGGGAGCAATTCTCTATTCCTCCAGGTCTTCTTGGGCTCCTGCCCATCTTCTACGGCTAAGAGAGTGAGAACCCCTACAAGCACTTGGACTCCTTTCTTGAAGTGTGCTCCACCTTCAGGACGTCGACGGCTAGTGATGATACAATTCGGTTGACCTTGTTCTTCTCCCTCAAAGATAGAGCCAAAGACTGGTATGACTCAAGAAAGGACATCATGAGTTGGGAAACAATGAAGAATGCTTTCTTGAGACAATTCTACTCTATAGCAAGGTTGACACAAATGCGGCGTTCTGTGACAAAATTTAGTCAAATGGGAGATGAGCAGTTTCATAATGCATGGGAGAGATTCAAGAAGCTGTTGAGAGAGTGTCCTCACCATGAGATCCCTTTGTGACAGCTGGTTCAATCATTCTACTCTGGTTTTTCTCTAAAGGACCAAGACGCAGTGGACTCTTCTTGTGGAGGAGTTTTCATGGCTAGGCCACCTGAGGAGATATGACCTTTGTTTGAGCAGTTGGCTGAAGGATCAAGAATTCAAGCTTCTAGCATGATGAATGAAAGATGGTATGCCTTTGGTGTGACACCCCCTACTCATGATGACTCAAGCCCGCAAGTGATGAAGATTCTTGATGACATGGTGAGCTTCATGAAGAATCAGGTGACAAATGCTCCTTGCCACCCTGTCAATTCTATTGAGCTCTATGGGGAAGAAAAGAAGACACCTCACTCCTATAGATACCAGGAACCACAAAGTCCTACATACAACTCAAGGTTTGAGGAAGAGGTTCTATCCAGATTGAAAGTGTTTGATGATGTTCAAAGGGATGTAGCAAGGTTAGAGGAGAGAATAGAGCAGCTATCTTCTATAATCACTCTCCAAGAGGAAAAATTGTATTCAAGACCCATCGTGAGCCACCATGAAGCAAGTGGACCCATGGCCTCTTCACAAGTTTTCTACAGTCCACCCCCCATGCAAGTGCATCCCATTCACTCCTTCCAAGGCTATCCCCAACCTTACACTCCTCCACCACCTCCCTCACCTCAAATTTCACAAAACTTCACTTTCCAGCCCCAATTCTCTCCTCCTCCTCAATTCCCTTCTCCACCTCAATTTCAACCCCAAGTGTCACCTCCACCTCCTCCACAGCCACAACATGCTCCCCCTCTTCACCATGAGCAAGGTAGTGCCGTGACAGTTCTAAGGAGTGGAAAAACTCTTGAGCAGCCTGCAAGTCAAAGAAAGGTTGATAAAGCAAAGCAAAGGCAGCCAAGTGGTGATACTGTGATTGATATTGCTGAAGATGATGTTGTGATACCGCATGTTGAGTTTGGGATTCCATGTGATCCACCACATATCCCTTTTGCAGGTCCCACCATCCCTAGTGTTCCGCCTCATGTTCATGTAAGTGCGGCAAAAACTAGCAATCCTCCATTTGTAGAAGCACTAGATGAGCCACCGGAATTGAAAAGGAGGCAAAAGCACAATGTTGATATTCTTGAGGTGTTTCGCCAAGTAAAGGTGAACATTCCACTTTTGGATGCTATCAAGCAAATCCCATCATATGCCAAGTTCCTCAAGAACTTATGCACTGTGAAGAGAAGGTCAACGGGGAGGATTCCAAAGAAGGTGAGACGGAATGAACAAGTGAGCTCCATCATACAACACTCACTTCCCGTGAAGAGAAAGGACCCAGGAGCCCCACTCATACCTAGTTACATAGGGGGACATCGCATAGACAGGTCCTTACTTGATTTGGGATCTAGCGTGAATTTGATGCCATATCATGTCTATGTTGAGCTGGGCTTAGGCAAGCTGAAGCCGGCACATTGCACTCTCCAGTTGGCGGATAGATCCATAAAAGTTCCTAGAGGTAGAGTGGATGATGTCTTGGTGATGATAGACAAGGAAAAAGGCGCGGTGTTCCCGGCAGATTTCATTGTACTTGATATGGAGTCGGAGGATAGGAAGATTCCCATAATCTTGGGGAGGCCGTTCTTATCTACAGCTGGTGCCGACATTCATGTACGTAGTGGCACCATGACAGTCTCATTCATGGACATGAAGATCAACATTAACATGTATAAGACCCCAACCCGGCGAATCTGAGATAGGGATATTGGACATGATCACTTCACAAGTCCAAATGGGCATTTGAGGGAAAGACATCAGGGTGAAGAAGTTAATGATGATTATTATGATCAAAGGGATGAGGAAAACAGATGGAGTGCAAAGGAAGGATGCATGTTTTGCAAGAATGGACACATGAGAATGCCAAACGGGTGAATTTTGAAGAATCACCAAGAAGCCTAGCTGAAGGCAAGAAACTCAGCGCTTGTGGGAGGCAACCCACCTAGGTTTGGGAATTTTTGACCCAATCTACATTTTTGATATTTTTGTTTTGTTTTTACATTTTTCCAAGAAATCACACACACACACTCGTATTTGATAGTTTTTTTGTATAGTTTTGATATGTGCAGGTGAGGACAGAGTGAAATGAAGAAGAATAGATGAAATTTTGATAAAGAGTCAATAGAATATCAACTTGAGATCAATTTTGATGTTTGAATAAGATTTGAGTCTCCTACTGCTGTTACAGTGCCCAACACGGCCGTGGTACATCAACACGGCCGTGGTGGTGCACTCACATTCAATAGGAAATGGTCAGAAAATTGAGAAAAATCGACTAAGTTTCGAACCAGGGAAGAACGGCCGTGCAAGGCAGCACGACCGTGGACACGAAGCCACCACGGTCGTGCCGTAGCACGGCCGTGCAACAACCCGATTCCAGCAGATTTAAGTCAAATTTTTGCAAAATTTCTATTCACTTGCTCATTTCTCCGAAGAACAGAACGACCATGCTCCGCACCCTAGCGCCCATGCAGCACTCCGCCTGCCTTCTCCAGCCCTCGAATCCTCACCAAATCACTCCCAAACCTTTCCCAATCATTCCCCTACCATTTCCACTACCTTAATCTCCTAATCCCACCCATTTCCATCCACAAACGCACCACTTTCTCTCCATTCCGCCCCAACAGCCCCGTTCTTCGGAGAAATCCGAAATTTTCTAATTCCACCTCCTTTTTCGAGAAAGAATGAAGAAGTTTGCAAGGAAGGCAGTAGAGAAGACAAGGGGTGTCATCCCCTACCAAAGGAAGACAAGGAACAACCACCCCCAGTTGATGGAGGCGGAATTGGATGCCACTGTGGAGTCTATTGCTGAAGAAGCCTCCGTACAACCACAACGGGGGGCACCATCTTCGTCGCAACCACCATTGTCTGCCTCCCGACACTCCGTCTCATCTGAGAGACCTTCCGCCTCAGCTGCACGGCTGTCAGTTTCGGCCGCACGACCGTCCGTCTCCTCCGCGGCACAGCCACAACCCGAGCCACAACGACGACCACGTCGACGCCTCGTTTTACATGATGAAGATGATACTGAGATGCCTAAAGTTGAGTAGCAACCAAGGCCACCACAGCGCCCGCTTTCATAGCTAGAGGTTACCACAGACAGGGCAAAGGAGCCCAAGCACCCTGGATGCCTGACACACAGAGTGCTAGCTACTCGATACGCATGCCCAGCGTCAATGGAAGCAATGGGGTTCTATGCCTATTTTCAAGAATTGATGAAAAAATTGGGGCTATTTGAGATCCTGACACTGCAGCAGGAGACCTACATTGAGTTAACACATCAGTTCTTCGCCACGCTAGAGAAAGCAACAAATGATGGCGAGAACGCAATTAAGGTAACGATTGGGGACAAGAGGTGGAAGATAACCTCAAAGATGTTAAATCAGATTTTTGCCCCAAGTGGAGAGATGGCTGCCCTCCTAGATGGAGGGAGGACAGAAAATGACTCTAGTTCTACGTATCAAGCCATGTGGAAGTGTTTCACCGGCCAAAGTACATTTATAGCAGGGAAATCAAAGACAAGTGGTATTCATAGCCCATTTCTCCGCTATGTTCAAAAGGTGTTGGCAAACACCATCTTTGGCAGGTATGAAAATCAAGGCAGCTGCACCAACAAAGATCTTTTTGTTCTTGGTTGGATGGCAAAGGAGAGACATGTGAACCTGGGGGCGTTATTGATTGATCACATGAGGACAATCCCGTTTAAGAGCACAAATCCTTTTGTAATGGGAGGGATTGTAACATCTATTGCCACAGCCTTGGGGCATGACAGGACATGATATACAAAGGCCAAGGGTGGCAAGTTGGTTGATTTGCACTACCTGGCTCGCTCATCCATGATTACGGTTACGGATCAGAAGATCATTTACCAAATCAACCCACCTTACCCAGGAGTCACATTGGAGCTGCCTTACCATACTCCTCCCCTCATGGCACAGTTTGGACCAACGCCAGATTTTCTGGAAAAGTTGAGGAGGTACGAGGAGGAGAGCCCCAAAGGAGAGGAAATCCCTGAGGTGAGGTTTGCAAGGAGTCCAGGAGAGCCTTCACAGGCGGCAGAGCAGAGGCGGACGGCAGAGGAGAGAGCGGCAAGACGGGTGAGGCTAAGAGAAGAAAGAATGGGAGTGTAAGAGCCACAACAACCTTCAGTGAATGCATATGATATGGGTACCATCCATGCACAGCTGGAGGGCATTCAGGCGACGCAGGAAAGAATTCTACGGGCACATGAGGGCTTTCAGAGGACACAGGATGCCATGTGGTTGGACCACCAGCATATGCATTACCAGGTCAACCACCTTTATCAGTTTCACAATGCCCAGGCCCAGAGGAACCCACAGTGGGGTGAAGACTGGTGGAGTTCTTTATCAGCTTTTCAGGACAGCTATCTGCCTCCATAGTCAGACTACTGGGGCGCCTACTACAGACAGGGAGGAGCACCTCCACCACCTCCGCAGTGATCATCTACCCTATCACCCTAGACTTTAGTGTCATGCTGAGGACATCATGGTTCAAAAGTTTGGGGTGGTAGGGCGGTATGCCCTTATTCTTCTTTCACTCATTTTTGCATCTCATCTGCTATTTTACTTTTTGTTTGTTGTTTTTCATTTCTTTTGCTTGTCCTGCTATCTAGTCTAGAATTTTACTACTTTGCATACCTGCATTCCATGTAGTTTACCTTATTGTCATTTTTTGCGTAATTTTCAAAAATTTTGCTCTTTTACCATGCATTGCATACCATGTAGATTTTTGGTAATTTTTGCATGTTTTTAGCTAGGATTTTCTTGTTTACTGCTTTAAGTTCAATAATATAGGCTTAGATGTGATTGAAGGCAACTTGGCACCATTTTGGCCAATTTTGCCCAAATTTGGAACTTCTTGTCTAAATATTGTGTTTTGACCCAATCTCTACTGTTCTAAATTAAAATGTTGACCTTTGACAAATGCAAGTGAATCACCATTGTTTGTTGCTGAGTGGTATCAATGTTTGACTTTTTACATGTGCATCACCTCTCTTAGGATTGTGATTGAATTGGTTGAATTATGAAATTGAGCAAGCTTTGAACGCTTAGTGTTTGTGGAATCACATGTTTTATATATCAATTTCATGTTGTTCATTCATGTGGTGTGATATCTTGAATGAAGTGTTGGATTAATTTTCATGCATGATATCTTATGTGGAAAATCATACCAATGACCCCTCTTTGACCCGACTATTCTTCCACCATCTTCATACCCCTCCGCCTCATAAAAAGATGCCCTAGTGCACATAATCAGCCTTGGCCACCTCTAAAAGTTTGGGGTGGCCATATCTTTATCTCCCCGCTTCACTCTATCCACCATATGCCCTATCTACACCAAGGGCAAGAAAAAGAAAAGAAAAGAAAAAGAAAAGCAAAATAAAATAAAAGGATGCTCCTGTTTAAGAGCATTCAAATAAAGAAAAGATGAGTGTGTAAAAACACTCCAAAAATCTTACCGCAACCTTTTCTTCCACTTTCATACCCTTTGAGCTAGGGAACATCGAACTTAGCTCATTTTATCCTTTTTCACAGCCACGTGGGTCATTTGGTGTGATTTGAGATATAAGATTGAATGCATGAATGTGAAACAACACTCCTAGTCATTCTTGATTAACGCCACCATGAAACGGTTTACCCAGAACTTAATGGAAGAAATATGGATAACTTGTGTATTCTATGCGCTATATTTGAAGTTCATATGCTTTGTTCTCTTTTCATGATTGGATTGTGAAAGAAGGAGAGGAGAGAGGTGAAATGCATGTACTTAGTCATCATTGATCCCATTCAGCAACACTCATCTTTTATATTGCATTTGTCATTTCTTTTTGTGAAAGTTTGTAGAGAGATTGAGTTGGAGCATACTTGAGGACAAGTATGTTTCAAGTTTTGGGTGGTGATGCAACCCTATTTTAGGGCTTCATCTTGTGTTATTTTGCTCTTCAATCACATCTATACCTGTTAGAGTGCATGTCATTCCCCCTAATATGTTTATTTGTATAAAATGCACTTATGGACATCATTTGCGTGTTTTTCAGGCATTTGGACCACACTTGATGGAAGAGAGAGAGAAGGAGTGATCCTAGGGTTCCTCTGCCCTTGGAGAGGCCCAAAGTGAAGTCCAAGGCTCCCTCAACCTACCCTTAGTGGCCAAAGATCATTTGAAGCTAAGATGTCCAAGAAAATCCAAAGATCCAAGTCAAAGTGCTGCCCCAGGACTCAGCACGGCCGTGGTACAACAAAACGGCCGTACTAGATCACTTTGAAATCGACAGGTTCAACTTCCAAATCGAGCAGAAGGCAGCACGACCGTGGTGGAACAAAACGGTCATGCCAGTGACAGACACCACGGCCGTGCACCACAAAACGGCCGTGGCGCAGCAGAGCAAAACAGCCGTGCAGTAGTACCACGACCACATCAACCAGGCCCACCACGGCCGTGCCAGCCACCACGGCCGTGGCACACCACCTACACCACGGCCGTGTTGACCCACCATGGCCGTGGCCGTTTTGACAAAAACCATGTAACTGTGAAATTTAATTCCCACGACCGTGCCCCTATACCACGGCCGTGGCCTACCCTGCCCACCACGGCCGTGGTACCCCACCACGGCCGTGCTACTCACAGAATCCAGCCATTTTTTCCACTGCTTTCCCCATTTTGCCCCTAACTTAACCTAGTGCTTCCCCCACACCTATATATACCTAGGTGGCGGCTGGGGCACGAGGTTGGCTACCTTCTACCCCTTCCTAGCCCCCCGAATTGCCACCCACTCCATTCCACTCCATATCCACCTCAAATCCACTCCATTTCACCATTTCCACCACATAACCCCCCATATCTAAGCCTTCCATCCACTTCCCTCCATCATTCCACACCATTTCATCCAAGGAGAAGAAGGAGGACGTCCCTGCAGCTGCTGGAGAGGAGGACCTCTTCATCTACACTGAGCTCCATGGCTTCTTCTACCTCTTTCTCCTTTCTTTTTGTATTTTTCTTTGTTATGAGTAGCTAGGCCCCTTGGGTGGGCTGTTTGGGGAAAAATATGTTACTTTGATACCATGTTGGGGGAAAATGACATATAAACTTTGTAATTTCATTTGTTAATGATTATGTTCTATTTCTATCTCATTCTCCATGGATTGATTGTTGGTTTGTGTGTGAAATCACCTAGGAATTTAGGCAAATTGCTTATATGTGTGAATTTTGGGATTTGCCCCTAGGACCAATTCTTGGATCCCTAGACTGCCTCCCATCTTCCTACATCACAATCAATCTCCCTAAACCTAAGTGAGAGATCTAAGTAGCTAGATTGGATAATTCTAGTGCAATTAGCATGGAGCCTTCTCAAGGCTAGAATGTTGGGGAATTGGGGTCCAAAACCCTAATCTCACCACCCATTACTTCCCTCAGCCACTAATTTCCCTAGGAATGTCTAATGTAGAAACCTAGACTTGATTAGACTCTAATTGGATTGAACCTAACCCCTAACCCAATTGAGCCTCGTAAGGGTAGTAGGGGGTGTTAGGGACTAGTTCCCCTATACACAACCTAGCATATCCATGGCTAGTTAGTAGCTTAGGTTAATCCATTAGACTCTAACTTGTTGTTTGGTTTGGATGATCTAAATGAAATCATAATGTTCATATGTCACCCCCAACTTAAGTGATAAGTTCATACCCCTAAACAACCCACACACCTCTTTATTGCTTAAAACCTTAGTTTTGTGTTTGCTTAGCTTAGTTAGTTCTTTTCTTGCTTAGTTAGCTTCTTGCTTTGCTCCTGTCTTGTTCATGCTAGTATAGTTCTTTAATTGCTCTTTTGCTTCTCTCTTGCTTGCCTTAGTGTAATTTTTCTTTTCATACCTAGCTTAGTCCTTTCTTTCCTGCTTAGTCTTAATCTAGTCTAGGGTTAATATAGATTTCATTCCTGCCTTTAACTGTTTTCTTGTTTGCTCATCCTTAGTTAACAATCAAATCAACCTTTAAACCCTTAACCCTAGTCTCCGCAGTAGGAACCTAGCTCTAGCGCCCCCTCTTTTCCCTATGGATCGACCCTATACTTGCCACCTTCCTATACTACGACACGACCCCGTGCGCTTACGGGTGTAGTGTTTTAGTAGACGTAGGTAGCTAGTTTAGGTTTATAAATTTCGAAAGCAAAGATCCCATATCTCGTGCGCTCCGACCTCGTGGGGTGTAAAAGCACCACTAGCGGAAGCGCGCCATGTATCACTGTGCAGTTGTGATACTATTGTAGGGAATGACCTATCTAAGTGTTGTGTGTGGCTAGGGAAGATCTAAATGCTTGATTTACATGATATATAAGTACTTGTACATTATATACTTGTACAAGTTTTTACATTTGATTACAATCATGAAATTAACACATTGTGAGTATTTCGATCTTCCAAAGGTTAGTCATCCACCTTGTTCCTGCAACACTCAAGTAGCACGTTAGATCCACAAGAATGAAATGTTTGTCATCATAAAAAAAGGGATTATAATAATGTCCAATTTAGCCAACAATCTCACCCTTTTTGAAGATGACAAACATTTCCAAAATATAAAATAAGGAAATATAAATCATATGAGTTTCATACCTGAAGTTTACCTTTTGTAGCCATTCTTTTGTTTGCAAGTGTGTGCTGACCGAGAGATTACGAAACTCATTTTATTTTATGTTTTTGATTTTATATTATTTCTCCCCCTTTGTCATTTAAAAAAGATAACCAAGATAATTATTAAGTATGACTTTTATTATTTCCCCCTTAATTTTATTTCTATGCTCCCCCTTAATAAGATATTCAGTTTTAAAAGTAAGGGATTTAATATGCATGCAAACCATGTGTTGTCAAATTTAGCCACAATTTATTTCTCAATCATTTGCAAAAGGGTGTTAAGCCTTGAAATGATATGGGATCCTTTTAGGTTCATGGCAAATATTAATTTCTTATCCATTTTACAAGGGATGTTAAGCCCTAAAAATGACATGAGAATCCTTTAAGCTTAGAGTACATGAATGTATCTCTAACCAAATACATGGGATGTTAAACCCAAATTTGTTTAGAGAACTCCATTAAGAACAAGATATATATCACATTTTAGGAATATTATAGTCTCCTTTTCATAGCCAAGATTACCTTAAAAATACTAAGGTCATAACTTGTTTCAAATTTCCTTTAAGATGCTTACAAAGTTTTTGTGAACTCCCCCTTAATCTTATAATCAAGATAATTTAAGGATTCTAAGGTCATAATAAGCATTGGATCATAATAAGTTAACCTTTTATGAGAGCTATGCACTAAAGTCTTGTTTTCAATATACTAAGATTGATTGCAAGAAAATGATTTACAAATAAGCATTTGGTCAAGCTTATTTTAGGTTGACCTTGACTTCGACCAGGGCGCCCCTCGGTCGAACTTTATTTCGACCGAGAGGCATTTTCTGCAGATTTACAGTTTAAGCACTCTCATATAAAGTCTTTATGTAATACGATCAAATGTATATCAATTTGAAGCACTTTGAGTGATACATATTTTGAAGAAGTTTTATCAATTGAAGACTTAATATAGACATCACAATGGAGTCTTTGTTCTTGATTTTCTTAGAGCAAGTTATATCCTAAGCAAATTTTCAGAATGTATGTTCTTCATAAGGAGATTTGATATCCACCGTGATTGTTCTTCTTGCAAAAAGACAATTGAACTACATCTACAACATGTTCAATCATAGCAAGAATGTAGCTTTCAATCATTTATTTATAAATAAGATTATTTGCATCAATAGAAATTTCCATAATTCATGTTGTCACCATGATGCAAAATTATATCCTAAGAGCAATCCTGTGTAGAATTTTAAGCAATATATGAATTTAGTACCTTGGTATTGATTTGGTTATAATAGATTTTAAATGTAACATTGAAATAGCTCTTTATTTTAAACAAGTCTCTTATTTTAAACTTATTTTTAGATTAATTCTTTAGAATCAGTCATCCTTGAGTATAAATTAAGAACAAATTTTATATCTCATAGAACTCAAGTTCTTAAAACCAAGATTTTGCTTTTGATTACTTAGAACAAACATCTAGATAAGACATTAATATTCTTGTTCTAAGAAACAAACTATTTAGCTTGCCAAAGTGACATTTAACAAAAATCATTTATTTATTACAAGCCATGCACATGATAATCATTATCTATCATGTCAGGATGCATTTGTGCCATAGAGTTTTACTATTATGCAAAATGTCATTTTCAATGATAACATCATCTTTATATGTAATGAGCTGAATCACAATGATCATTTTGAAAACAATATCCATTCATGGTTTGTATATATAGATCGAAGATTATTTTAGGCAAACCAAGTAAAAGATGGAACACAATGATCATGATAAAATAGTAAAGACATATCCATAACACAATGAAATATAATGATTATGATCATTTAAAAGAAAATTTCAAGACACATGGTTTTTATATAGATAGACCAAGGAATACTTAGGACAAACCATGTGGATTATAATAAGATAATAATTTCCTTGATTAAATCAACATGGTTCATAATTTTTAGTTTTAAGCCAAACCATGTAGGATAAGAACCAAGATAATCTCATGAGAAGCAATTTATTCATGAAAAGTATTAAGTTTTGATGCTCATATATTCTTCCTTTTGATTAGGATCATTCAAATATTTAAAGCACAAGAATATGTAAAGTTCATTACATACTTAAGTTGATTGCAATTGAAGTTTCTTGTTTTTATTAAACAGTTCAGTCAGAGTTTCACTCGGTCGACAAAGTTCTCGACCGACATTGTCTCGGTCGACAACTTTATCGACCGAGAATGTTACTATTTCTCCAGAAAAAATATAGATTTAAGGCAGAATTCCTATCGGTCGACCAATTTCTCGTCCGACATTGTCTTGGTCGAAGATTTTGTCGACCGAGATTGTTTCTGTACTATTTTCAGTAGTTATTTCCAAGTAAAACATAGATCACTTCCAATTCAATTATGCAATTTAAAACTCAGTTTAGTTGAGATAAAACATTTAAGTATCAAAGTAACATTTAAGTCAAATCTCAACTAATCATATTCAAATCTCTAGTTTTTAGGAACCCAAACTAAAACAAGTTATTAAACATGTGTCTCAGTAGGTTTATTTAAAAATGTGTATTTTCAAGTTAGAAATTTTAATTACTTGAATAAATTTGTTATCTCATTATGTTAAGTTGAGATAGACATAAAGATATACAATTTAGAGTCTTTGGTCATATCTCAACTTAATTTAATTTATTTAGTTTCTAGGTTTTGGAACCCATACCAACTCAACATCCTTTTTCTTGTAAGGACATGAGAAGGAATAATGTCCAAGATGCAAATAATAATGGCAACATATAGAATCAATCTCATTTCTCTTTTTATGAGTTTGATCTAGATTGTTCTTGGGTACATATGTATACTTTCCTTTAGGTACATACATAGATTGAGTCTTTGGCACTTGTGTCCTTCCCCCACTAGGTTTTTGATAGGATTTTCCTTTAGGCTTGTAACCTAGTCCTCTCCTTCCAATTTGACCATGAGAATAATTTAAGATCTTATCAAGAACACCATTGTTTCTTAAGCTACTAACTTCTTGTTGTAACTTAGCAATCTCATCCATTATCTTTTTGATATCTAACTTTGTTTGATCTAGATTAGATAATAAAGAATCTCTTTCTTTCATAATAGTATCATAATCTAGATGAGTGCATAAGATAGGTTGAGTTTGAAAATCATTTAACTTTGCAAGCAGTCCAACCTTTTCTTGAGAAAGAATATCATAATTTGTTTCAAGAGTAAAAATCTTCACATTACAATAACCTAGAGATGATTTCAAAGTACTATTTTTAGAAATAATACTATCCTTTTCAAATCCAAGATCATTTAATTTCGCATACAGATTTTCATTTTCAGATGTGAGAGCAAGAAGTTTAGCATGTAACTCATCATTTTCTTTATTATATTTCTTTAATTTCTTCTTACACTAAATGTACTTATCATGTGTCTCTTGAAGGCTAGCAATTAACTCTTCTTTAGATAAATAAAAAAGGCTTACCTCTTCTTCTCCTTCTTCTTCACTAATTATATCAATAAGGCATTCTTTATAAACATCTTCCTTCTTTAACCTCCATGGACATCTAAGTGTTGTGTGTCTTGTTCCTAAGCACCAATTACAGCTTGTTGAAGATTGGTCCAAGATTCTCCTTTGCTTGCGGTTGTAGACACCACCACCCTCCATTCTTCAAGACTCTATTAGAGCTCCTTGAAGCCTGCTCTGATACCAAATGAAAAACCACTAGAGGGGGGTGAATATGGTTTTATATATATTTTAACAATAATTCAACTCAAGCAACCACAATTGAGATAAGAAGAAAGAGGCAAGGTGTTTAGAGTGGTTCCACCCTTAGTAAAAACTAAGGGAGTCAGTCCACTACCCAATTGTTTCCAATTGGGATTTTGAAAGTATTTAATTTTTATCACCTCACAAGGATGTTACATAAAATTACAAATACTTTCACCACCCTTTGGACAACCTTCACCTAGAAGTAGTCCCACCAACCTCAAAGCAGCCTTCCTTGAAGTAACTTCAAGCTCCCCCTTGAAGTAGTCTTCCTCTTGAAGTAGCTTCCCATTGAGACAACCTTCTTGAAGTAGTCTAAAGTACTCCTTCTCCACTGAGAAGATCCTTCTCCACCTAAGAAGATAGCACCCTCTCCAATCCGCAGCCTCCAACCCTAAGAGTAGTAAGGAGAGTATAACCAATAAGAAAGAACAAGAAGGGAAAATGGAAATTACAATTACCGTTGTAGCACAAGGCTTTATTTCCTATATCAAGCATTTTGATCTCCTAACCAATGTGTATGGAAGTGGAAGTGCAGTGGGTAGGAGATGCTAGCCTATAGGACACGAAATTGGAGCAATGGAAATGAATAGAAAATGTTGGAGTTGCTCAATTGCTCACAAGAAAGGATTGCCAATTGCAAGTATGTATGCTCAAATATTACACAAGTGTGTTTTGGGTGTCCTAAGGCATGTCCTATTTATAGGAATGGCCTATGAGTTCTTAAGGATGTTCTAGACACTTTCTAGGGGGTTCTTAGTGCCCAACTAGCCATTAGTTGTCCACTAATTGCTTTAGCAAAGACTAGTTTATTAATTCTGAAAAGTGCAGACAAAGTTCTTCTCGATCGAGAAATTGTCGACCAAGACATCAGTCAGTTGAAGACTTTGTCGACCGAGGGATGGTCTGGAGAAAATATATATAACGTTTGATTCCAACTTCCAACCACCTTGTCTACTGGGTCTAACGGCTATTTGGGTCAATTCTTAGTCGAGGAGTTTGTCGACCGAGAGTGTCTTGGTCGAGAAGTTTGTCGACCGAGAATGACTCTATTTCAATGTTTTAAACTATGTACTAAGTGTGTGTATCAATGTGCAGTTGTGATACTATTGTAGGGAATTACCTATCTAAGTGTTGTGTGTGGCTAGGGAAGATCCAAACACTTGATTTACATGATATCTAAGTACTTGTACATTATATACTTGTACAAGTTTTTACATTTGATTACAATCATGAAATTAACACATTGTGAGCATTTAGATCTTCCAAAGGTTAGCCATCCACCTTGTTCCTGTAACACTCAAGTAGCATGTTAGATCCACAAGAATGAAATGTTTGTCATCATCAAAACAAAGGGATTATAATAATGTCCAATTTAGCCAACAAAGAGCATATAATTAGGGCTAGGTCGGGGAATGAGAAGGAGTGAGACACATAGAAATTGGATATTTATAATTAGGAGTGAGACATAGTAGATCTGACGTGATCTACTCTTGGAACCACAAATACAAGGATATATAATTAGGGCACAAAGAAATTGGGCTAGGGTCGTCATGCATGTATATGAGAAATAGAAACCATGAAGAAATCAATTGTCGGAAAACAAATCGAACTGCAGGGAGGAAAGGGAGGACTCTTCTCTCAGGTTAGGTCACTAGAGCAGTCCAAATCGTCATTTCTACGATTAGGGCATGAAGAAGCTTGGGGGTTGGCGAGTGCTAAAATGAAGAAATCAGTTGTCGGAAACACAAATGGAACCAGAGTGAGGAAATGGAGGACTCTACTGTCGGGTTAGGGCACCGGAGTAGGGCACGAAGAAGCTTGGGGGTCAGGGAGTGCTAAAATGATGAAATCAGTTGACAAAAATGAAAAATAAACTAGATGGAGGAAATACATTTCTTGGCAGTGGCGCCAGCAAGCAGGGAAGCAGTGGCCGGAGAAGATCCTAAGAGATGTTAGCGTTAGAGAGCTTGGCGTTGTTGGCGGCATTTGGTATCGTTGGGGTTGGAGGTTAGACCATCAGGTCGACCAGACTGTCGAAAGGGTTGAGTTGCATCTGTGGTGTCGGGACTTGGAAGGGAAGGGCAGAGTGGCCCGCTGTGTTTAGGTTGCAGAGTCTTTGAGAGAATGGAGACAATGAGAAACCTAGAACTGGTGCCTGGTGGAGGTCGGAGAGGATGGAGATGGTGAGAAACCTAAATCAAGTGGAGATCAGAGAGCGAGACGGTGAGCATGGAAACCCTAGATCGTCAAAGCGAGAAGATGGAGTGTCGAGAAATAGGGTATAGGGTTAAGACAATAGAGAGTCGAGAGAGAGGGCGGTTGGATAAGGAATGGGAAGATGTGGGGGGTTATACTAAAGTGCATCTTTTAATGAGAAGGATGGGAATATGGGGTCAACTTATGTATACTCCATCATTCTTGGTCACTAAATGTTGATAAAATTTGCAAACTGTCTGAATTGAACACATTCACTTTTTATTTTGATTTTTCGTACGAGAATTTAAGCTAATAAATTAATGAGTCATATCACTGCATATAGAATCCCTGTCATTGTTTTCACTTTCCTAAATGAAGGATTTGTGCAAACTATGGTGGAACCATGCCTATCTTCTGGCACTACATCTCAAAGTTGTGACACGATTGCGTCATGTCTTACTTCAATACAGTCACATAGATCTCAACAACTTGAAAGATATATTTACAGTTATGATTTGAGGTCCTTTCAACGGATGCATAGATACCATCATCGAATGGTTATTAGAAGTAGACAGATGCATAGGCGTGCCAGATGTGAAGGTGGTGGAGAACTTGTTACAAGATATGCTACAATTTACAATAGTTTGCCACCCTATATGAAGTTAAGGATTGATATGCACCCATATTATGATGGAGTCAGTGAATTTATTCAAGTTCTCAATGAAGGTGTGGACTCCACACTTGGTCAAAGAGCATTGTTTCAGCCTGTTATCTCTAACGATAACAACTTCCAACATCATGTGGATAATGTTGTCATTGAAATTCATAGGCGAGCAAGGCAACAAAGATTCTTGATCCAAATCCTGAAACGATGTCAAGCACAGTTGAATGATGTTGCAACGAATTCATTGGAACAACCGAGCACTTCCTATCTTCCTCGGACTAACAATGTTCCCAATGGTGATCATGTTGATAAGCCTGTTTGCTCTAACCCTACAATTAACGATAATGCCTTTGAGTAGTGTAACAATCCACATCAGGTTGCTTATTTGGCAGTCCCATGTAGTGAAGGTAATAATTACAAATCCTCATGCATTATTCTATGAGTTAACATTTGTACTCATCTTGTGTTATAACAAACTAGATGCAAATATTGTGCAACAGATGGAGGATTTCTATATTTCAAGCATGGATCAAAATGTTGAAGATTCTTCTGGTGTTGATATTTCCAATCCAATTTTTGACAATCTTCTCAATGAACCCCATAAGTTATCCGCACGTAGTTTGTGCAAATTTTGTGGTGCCAAATGTTTCCAATTTGAACCACCATCTTTTTGTTGCATGAAGGGAAAGGTACATTTAGTTACCAATCATGTTCCAACAAAACTATACGATTTGTACACATCGCAAACACCAGATTATATGGAGTTTCGAAGGTCCATTCGAAGTTACAATAGTCACTTTGCATTCACATCTCACAGTATCCATCTAGATGAAAATTTGCGTAGTATGTGGAATGACATATATACTTTTCGAGTACAGGGTCAAATGTATCATTTCATAAATAGATTACTACCTGGGAGTGATGGACTGAAATACCTACAACTCTATTTCTATGACACTGAGTTTGAGGTACAAGACATAATGAAGGCAACTCCTCTAAATACTAAATTAGTTACTAAACTGATGCACGTATTGTCTGTAAATCCATATGCCCTATTTTTTCGGAGCCTCAAGGATATTCCGATGTCAGATAATTTTAGTATTGCCATCAATAAAGATGCACATCTAGATCAGAGGACATATAATTCTCCAACTGCTTCACAAGTTGCGGGTATCTGGATTGAGGGCAATGATGTCAGTGGTGCACAGTAGCGAAGCATAGTTGTTTATGCCAATTCAGGTAAACCACATATAGTGCAATCATATTTAGGTTGTTATGATCCTCTATCATATCCCTTGTTGTTTCCCAATGGTGAATTCGGTTGGCATCCACACCCCCCAAAGTTGGTGTGCCATGGGATTCCATGCTACATAACTCATCCCATTTTGTTGAAGATGTGATGGGCTTGAACGTAGAAGGTTAGTAGAATATATATATTCATAGATTAATAAATTATGTACAAATATTAAAAAATTGTATTTCACATCATTCTCATATGTTTTTTAGATGGCGGTGGTCAAAATAAGATATCTGCGAGAGAATACTATTGTTACAAACTACAAATTCGTGTGCTTGACAAATCAATCTTATTGTATGCGGGCCGTCTCCTTCAACAGTATGTTATCGACATGTACATCAAGATAGAATCAACATGATTAAACTATATCACAAAGGAGCAAAAGCGAATACGTGCTGATTTGTATCAAGGAATCACTGATAGCATTAGATCTGGAGAAGTCCATAGCAGCATGGTAGGTAAAAGAATTGTATTACCTTCGTCCTTTATTGGAGGACCACGTGATATGCGTCGTAGATACATGGATGCCATGGCATTGGTACAAATATATGGCAAACCCGATATTTTTTTAACAATGACATGTAATCCAGATTGGAATGAGATAAAAACTGAGTTATTCCCTAGACAACTAGCTCAAAACAGACCCGATTTAATAGCTAGGGTTTTTAGAGAAAAATTGGAGGATCTAAAGGACCAACTATTTAAGAAAAATATATTTGGAATCATAGAGACATGTGATCATATTATTGAATTTCAGAAAAGAGGACTTCCGCATGCACACATTCTTATCATCATGAAACGTGACTATAAGATCGTCAATCTAGATCAGTATGATAACATAGTTTGTGCTGAAATTCTAGATCCTGAACGATATCCTTTATTACACGCATTGGTTGTCAAACACATGTTGCATGGACCGCGTGGTGTCCTAAACCCTAAAAATGCTTGCATGGTAAACAAGGAGTGTCACTTCTGATATCTAAGGAATTTTTGTTCCAATACCATACAAGGTAGAGATTCATATCCAATTTATAGGAAAAAGACAATGGAGTCACTGTTGATGTAAGAGGATCCACACTAGATAATAGATGGGTGGTGCCATATAATCCGTATTTGTTACAGAGATATAGGTGTCATATTAACGTGGAGGTATGTTCGAGCATCAAAGAAATCAAATACCTCTTCAAGTATATATATAAGGGGCACGATAAGGCTTAAGTCAACATAGCACCTGATATTGTAGACTAGACCGTCAATGAGGTGAATCAATTTAGAGATGCTCGATGGATATCTCCACTGGAGGCAATGTGGAGGATATTTGAGTTCAAACTTAGTGAAATACAACCATCCGTAGTTTCCTTGCAATTGCATCTACCTAACATGCATAGTGTCACATTCTTAGAAGATGATAACTTGCAAAATGTTATGGAACGAGATGGCATTTGCAAGACAATGCTCACTGAGTATTTTGTGACAAACTCGAACGATGAAGAATCTCATCAATATCTTTATAAACAATTCCCTGAGCATTATGTATGGAATAGCTCTGGAAAATATTGGAAGAAAAGAAAGAAAAGAGAGGTTATTGGTCGTATCGTTACTGTAAATCCTATTGAAGGTGAGAGGTATTATTTGATGATATTACTAAATCATGTAAAGGGTTCAACTTCATTTGAGAGTTTGAGGACTGTCAATGGTTTTATCCAACCAACATTCAAACTTTCAGCTGAACATCGAGTCTTATTGAGAGTGACAATACAATTTCAGAATGTTTAACTAAGGCAACACATTTTGAATTCTCAGTTTCTCTACGAAGATTATTTTCTACAATATTAGTTTATTGTGAACCAACAAATGTAAGAGCTTTGTGGGATGCAAGCCTCAATGATATGTCGGAATATTTTTGTAGGACCGGAATCACTGATGAGCATCAGTTGGAGCAAACAGTGCTACAAAATATTAAATCTATTCTTGAGAGCATGGGGAAGGTTATAGAGGATTATGACTTTCCAACTGTTGTTGATGATTTTTCAATAAATACTGGACAAAACATGTCATGTGAAATAGTTGAAGAGATGAATATACAAGTAAGCGAAGAGGATTTGTCATTCATTTCATCACTAAACTATGACCAACAACATGCATTCAATGAGATATTCAACTACATAGTGGGAAACCAGCCTGGTGTATTCTTTGTCGATGGTCCTGGTGGAACTGGAAAGACATTTCTATACAAGGCATTATTATAAAAAGTAAGGTCTATGGGTTTCATAACAATCACAACAACGACATCTGGGGTTGCAACATCGATCTTACCTAGGGGGAGAACTGCTCATAGTAGATTCAAAATTCCAATTAAAGTTGAAAACAATTCAACTTGTAATGTAAGAAAACAAAGTAGTCTAGCAGAACTTCTTAGATCGAAAAAATTAATTATATGGTATGAGACATCCATGACAAGGAGGCAAGCCTTTGAAGCTTTAGATCACACTTTGCAGATATCACGGGATCGAGCCTACCATTCAGGGGGAAGTGGTAGTTTTTGGTGGTGATTTCAGACAAGTTTTTCCTGTTGTTCGACGTGCAACTAGAGGTGAGATGATTGATTCGAGTCTTATAAAGTCATTTCTTTGGGAGAAAATGCACAAACTGAAACTAAAGTAAAATATGAGAGCTTTGTCAGATTCCACCTTCTCAAACTTTCTACTACGTATAGGACAAGGAATAGAACCAGTATTCGATGACGATTACGTTCGCCTCCCACATGAAATGGTTCTTGAGTACATAGATGATGCGACCTCTAAGAAATGACTCATACAACATGTCTTTCCAGCTCTCAGTGATAATGCAACGTCGACTGACTACATGATGAATTGTGCAATATTATGCACGAAGAATAAATATGTTGACGAAATGAATAATGATCTCATTCAACAATTTCCTGGGGAGGAGATCACATATTATAGTTTTGACTGTGTTGTTGATGATGAAAATCATAACTACCCTGAAGAATTCCTCAGTTCAATGGTTCCAAATGGTTTGCCCCCTCATGTATTGCGGATAAAGATAAAATTGTCCTATGACATTGTTGCGAAATATTGATCCGGCAAATGGGTTATGCAATGGTACACGACTGGTTTGTAAAGGGTTTTAGAAAAATGTAATTAACGCAGATGTTACAGTTGGTCAAGCACGGGAAAAAAAGAGTTTTCATACCTAGAATACCTCTTATAACGCCTGACAATGATGGTCTTCCATTTTATTTTAAACGAAAACAATTTCCTGTGCGTTTGAGTTTTATAATGACAATAAATAAGTCACAGGGTCAAACTATTGCTAATGTCGGAATTTATTTGCCCCATCCTGTATTCTCTCATGGACAGTTGTATGTAGCACTGTCAAGATGGACATCCCAAAATACAACGAAGGTCTTGGTTACACTAGGAGAGAAGAATTTCAATGGTGGAACATTTACAAAAAATATAGTATACAAAGAAGTATTATCCTTTACTGATGGTATGCTTTTATCTTAGTATTTCATGTTGATTATTTGTATTTACAACTTTTCTATATGTTATAAATAGGATGATGAAAGATAACTATACCCCCTTTCGACGTGTACATCTATACCTAAACTAGAATTTGAAGGTTCGCGTGGCCTTCAAATGGAAAGCACATGAAATATCAAGGGGAAGAATGAAGCAGAAATTGTTGTTTATCGATGAAGAGGTATACTAGATTACAAAGTTCTGAATCTGTTCTTATTTAAAATACATTCATGTGTTTATGTAATGCCTCAATATATCTTTTGTTTCTTAGGGAGAGAGGATGGAAGCCAGTTTAATTGGTGACGCAGTTAAAAAATTCAGTAATACTTTTAATGAAGGAAAGTGTTATGTATTGAATAATGTCCGTGTCGAAGACATTCACAATGACTATAGAAATGCAAAGAGGAATGAAGAGTGCATAATTAACAAAATTTGTGTGGTTGCTGAAGCATCTGAAGATTGTGAAAAAATACATGTTCATTTCAGTTTACTGAGTTTGATGACTTTCAGTGTCTTCAAGATAAGAAGACGTTTCTTATAGGTATTTTTACTTTAATTTCATTTATAATATCATTTTATAATATTCATAAAGTTTTCTATGTCAATTACAGATGTCATTGGAATGATTACCAATGTTGATGATATTCAAAGCATTACGAAGAGATCTGGTGAACATGTTGCCAAGTGTGACATCATATTACAAAATGAAGTGTAATAAATACAAATTATTTAAATTACTCAATCACAAAAACAAAGTATTCATTTACTAACACATATGTATATTTATGGTATTTAGGAACCCTATGGCTAGGTGCTCATTGTGGGGTGAAATAGCTGTGATATCACATGACAACTTGAAAGCACAGTATGAAATGAGAAGTATAGTTATTATTACTGGATTGCAAGTTTGATGCTTCCAAGGTAAGACACAATCAATAAATTTAATTCTATTTGTGAGACTTATTTTATATTAATTTAATAATAATTATAGGTTTATACCTGTCAAGTACTTACACAACAAGACTTCTCTTTAACCCCCCATTGCCACAAGTTGATGAAATGAAGTCAAGGTAGTCATTTTCATATTACACATTCAAACGGTAGTTCATATATATTTCTTTCTAAATTGAATTCTATAAATTCAATAGGTTTTCTGAAAGCGGTGTTGGTTCTTCATCACTTGGGAATGTGTCCATGCAAAAAGAGAATATAGAGGCAATAAGGATCAATTTTCCATCTTGTATGAATCCCTATAGAGTGGGGCACTACACAAAGTAAGATACCTCAATATTTGTAACTTATACAAATACTTAAATGTATATAATATAAAAATAACATGTTGAATATTTTTAGGATGACATTTATGAAATTAAGGCTGTAGTTGTACAAATTTACCATGATCGAACCCTTTGGTACAATGCATGTGTGAGGTGTAGTAAAAAAATAAATGATGAAAATGGTCAAGGCAAGGTCTGCCCCAAATGTGGAGTAAAAGATAGTGTCCTCAGGCAATTTACCTTCTTTTATCATGTAATACATCTATATATTATAATTAGCTTGTAAATTAATATTTCATTTTGTTGATTATAGGTACATTATGAAAGTTGAAGTCATGGACGCTTTTGATTCTATTAAATTAATATTATTTGACACAGCTGCACATCATCTCCTTGGTTATACCGCTGTAGAGCTAAACAATATCCACTCACATGTACTCCATATTTTTATACATATACATATAATATTGATGAACTTTACATCTGTATTAATATTAAATTGGTCTAATAATATAGGAAAATGGTGAAGATATGGTGGATATCATATTATCAAAGGCAAAATGAAATCAGTTACTTTTTTATGTCAAAGCACAAGATGCCCAACCATTTTTTCAAGAATCACAAGGGACGCCAACAACAATGAAGCAAATGACTAAAGTCTTAGATGTAGTTCCCTTAGATATTAAGCAAGAATGTATGAGTCTTTTATTTGACATCGAACACAACATTACTTTTTGATTTTATTTTGTATCTATCTTAAAATTTGAATTGATACTTTTGTTTTCCATATAATTTATATTCCTAGTTGTATTTTACAATACAATCTTTTTATGATTGTTATTTGTATATACTTACAGAAAAAGTCATTCCAAAGCTTCGTGTGACAACATATACAAAATCATCAATAATTACAGTTGAAACACAACATTTTACCAATATAATCACTAGAAATATAAGTATTTTGACTGCATATACGATTATATTATTAAATTGTCTTAATATTTACACTGATTATTTTTTCATATGTGAAAGGTTCGAAATCAAATTATAAAATCTTTAGGATTAAATCACCCAAAATTGATCACATGCATTGATAATAAGTGAGATATTGTACTATAATATTTATTATTTATTTATTTCCTATTTCTTATTAAATAACTAAACTCATATTTTTTCTCCAATCAGGTGTCCACCTCTCTTTGATTGTTCATATGAGGATGAGCTCATTAAACTTCAATTTTAAACAGACGCTTCACATCACCTGTAGAATTTTTTCACATAATGAACTTTCAGAATATGTATTTTTATTATTCATGAAAGCAATAGTTCAATTTTTCTTATTTAACAATATTAACATTATGGTATTTTTCTATTGAAATTCCAACAACTTTATATGTCACATGCATGTGCACGTGTGCGTTCACTAGTAGATTGAAATAACCAAGTTGTTTTCTGCAACGGGTCTTTTGTGTAGTTTAGTTTAGAGTTTTTTTTTTCTAAAACCCTCCTCTCTTTTCTGAAAATTCCAGTAAACCCTTCTACTTTGACAAATCCTAATAAACCCCCCTGCCAACTACCACACCCGGTTACACCCACCCTTTGTGACGGCTTTTTGTAACTCACTCTCTTATTTCAATCACTAGTACAGGAATGGTCTGTAGCGTCGGTTTTTTTAAGCTTGTAGTGTCACTTTATAACCGACTCCTAAGTGGTCATCGCTATATAATTTGCTCTATAGCGTCGGTTTATTTGACCAAACAAAACCGACCTTACAGAGTAAACACCGACACAAAAGGTTGTAAAAAATCTGACCCAGGCGAGAAAAAAGGAGTCTGTAAGGTCGGTTATTCCAAAAAACCGACCCTGTAAACTCCCTCGGTCGAGAAAATTGTCGACCAAAAATTTTATCGGTCGACAATTTTCTCGACCGAGGGAGTTTACAGGGTCATTTTTTTTGGAATAACCGACCCTAAAGATTGAATAACTACTTCAGTGTAATCCTCAGTCGAGAAAATTTTTGACCGAAATATTTTTGGTCGACAATTTTCTCGACCGAGAGAGTTTAGAGGGTTGGTTTTTTTGGAATAACCAACCCTAAAGATTGAATAACCACTTCAGTGTAATCCTCGGTCGAGAAAATTTTCGACCAAAATATTTTCGGTCGACCATTTTCTCGACCGAGAGAGTTTACAGGGTTGGTTTTTTTTGGAATAACCGACGCTAATAATTGAAAAAACATTCCAGTGTACCCCTTGGTCGAGAAAATTGTCGACCGAAAATATTTTGGTCGACATATTTTGGTCGAAAAAATTGTCGACCGAGGGGTACACTAAAATATTTATTCAATCTTTAGGGTCGGTTATTCCAAAAAAACCGACCCTGTAAACTCACTCGGTTATTCAATCTTTAGGGTCGGTTATTTTAAAAACCGACGCTAGAAGTTACATTTTTTTTTAATTTTTGCAGAAAATGAAATAGAACAGAAGAACAAGAAGATTCATATATTCTGGGAGATGGGAGCATTGATGCTCAACCGTCACCATTCAAAACCACACATTCATGACAAAAATGATTCATAATCACATAAAAATTTACAAAATGATAGATTGCAAGTATGAGATGATATTAATCAGATACAAAAGTAAATATGAAAGAGTACTCAAACCACATACATAAATGGAGCTGACCTATTTAATCCAATGCTATATTGACTTCATTTAGAAAAGAATCTGACCACTCTTCTCGGAATTCATTCAAGTCCACAAGTGTGTAAGGCTGAGTTGTAAAGATCTGTAACAGAAAATGTACATGCTAATATTTTATAAAATGACTACAATCACTTGTAAATTTATGATGCTATTCTTTATTACCTGACTTATAGTCTAAATGTCATGTGATGCTTGTTTGACAATAGCTTGCATATATTTCATTACATAGTAGCCACAAGCCCATTCATTATTTTGCATAGGACACTAAAAATAATGAATACTTAATGTTAGTAAACTACTATAAACAGGAGTTGAGATAAGACTATAAGAGTTGACATATATTTGAATTGAAAATTAATACATATAAGACTAAGCAGTTGTCAAAGTAGCTACCTTGACATTTTTCAAAGTCAATGTCTTTAATTTTTTGGGTATTTGTCCTCCACATCACGAAAAGCCTTTATACCCCTATCAATTAAATGATAGTTTGTAAAATAGAAATTCTAAATAGAAATATCATGTTGAAGCATTGACTACATTTATGCTTACTCCATAGCTGAAAATTGCAGTTTGTGACTCCTTGTTATTTTACCCATTGGGTCAAGATAATAAAGAGTCATCAATTTAGGGGCAATCACCACTAATTCCCAATGTCTAGATCTGAGTAAGAATAAAACAAACATTACAATAAATAATTTTATCCATTATTAAAATTATATTGAATACTAATACTTACTGGATGTTAAAAGGAATTAGGATAATTTTCTTCCCCTCACTAGCAAAATATTTGAATGCAGTAGAGAAGTACTCATTCACATCCTCAAAATTTGTCTCCACTTGACTAGTGATTGAAGGAACTAAGAATCCAACATTCCTTATATCAAGGTTTGTGATCTCAGTATATAAATGGTTGTAAAACATTTGTAATTATTTCCATATATAGAACTAAGCGAAAAATGTGTATTGGAATTATATATATACATTGATAGATCCTTACCTTATCCATACTTCTATTATTGAAGT
This sequence comes from Alisma plantago-aquatica, assembly GCA_963693085.1. Lineage (NCBI taxonomy): Eukaryota > Viridiplantae > Streptophyta > Magnoliopsida > Alismatales > Alismataceae > Alisma > Alisma plantago-aquatica. The sequence goes on along the minus strand of OY856413.1, from coordinate 639,921,694 downwards.
ATTTAGCCAATCATACCGGAACAACTCTATAATATCATCAAGAAAAATAAAATTCTCAAAGTCCCTACCAGCTGCATCTTCTGTTAAATTGACCAACATATGTGATCCCGAGCTTTGGTTGGCTAAGTATCGACACAAACATTTAGATTTGCTTCCCAATTTGTCGAATGTAGCTTCGGGAATGAAAGATGGCTTGGGCATAGGAGGACGAATAGTAGAATTTTTACTTTTTGGTTTACAAACCTGTTAATTAAATTACATACTTATATTACACGAGTTCATATATGCAATCAAATATGAAAAATATGGTAGAAATAAGGTATACCTTGTCATTGATAACCAAGTGTCTAGGCCAACCCACCATAGCACCCTCAGCTTCTTCAACTGTACTATATTCAGGATTAGGTATGGGTAGTGGTTTGTCCCCCATTCCGTCATACACAAGATGGATGGACACACGATAAATGTCATCAGTAATTTTTTGGCAATGCAATGTACCACCAAGGTTGTACACCTTGCCCGCTGCCACAACATTATATTCTGGAACCTCCACTACAAGTTTACAGCTCATACCAACCTTGATTGAAATAATATAAGTTATATAAGAAGTAGTAGAATAGATACCTGTTACAACTATATATATTATCATATATATATCATACTAATAACACAAAATATAGAACAAAAACTTACTGCAGATTGTTGTGGTGGGTCATTGGGAGTGCTCCCATGACCTTCTACAACTGGAGCATGGGCTTGTACCTCATCACTTGAGAGATGCACGGTATGAATAGGTTGAGAAGGTTGAGTAGGCTGAAATGAAGACATTATTTCTTTTACTTTATGCGCTACTAATGCTTCAACCTCCTCTTGTGTAAGACCTCATGCACGACCTATTTTAGATCGCAAAGGGCCAAAATAAGACTTGAATCCTATGCCAGCTCCTAATCCCCTAACACGGCCAGGATGCTCCTTCGTACCAAGAGCAACTGATAGTTCATCCATGTGGCCAGTTGGGATGAACTTTCCTTCCTTCCTTTGCTCGTGGAGATCAATCTATTCATAGTTAATAAAAATATTAAATCACAATATCAATTAGATATAAATAAATCTAAATTTGTGGGAGTTACTCTTTACTTAGTTGGGATAAACCTACCATCTTTTGTGCCACCTCCTTAGTTGCATGGTTGACAATTTCACCTGCTCGATTCTTTCTAGCATCAATCCATGTCAAGTTTTGGGGTGGACGCTCAACTTGAGTTGTACTAGATTCTTCTCCAGAAGAGGATTGCTTCTCTTGTAGTTGGCGGCGGAAGGCATAACCACCGGGCCCCAAGCGATGGTCATACACATTTTTGGCCCGTCTTTCCTTTTGAGCCTGGTGGATAGCCTGATCATTTAAAATGAGGTATTGCAATTTAGACTTGGCAAACATGTATAAAAAGATTCACCTCCTTAATTGTATAAAATTAAAGATTCATACAATACATCACAATCTTTATTACCTGAAACTCTTCCGATCTCCTAGCTGCAACAAATCTTTCCCACACCTCAGGATCTATAAAAATATATACATTTGTTGCTTTCTTCTTTTGTTTAGGATTATTTATAAATTCCCTTGTGAGATATGTCTTAAAACCCCTCCATCGTACACCGCAACGTTGTAGCACTCTTTTCTTGTGATCTTTTTCATTTAGATGAAAAACACCCTATACATACAAAAGAAGCAATTAATAATGTTGTTTTTAAAAGTAATTAATTCCAAGCAAACTAAATTAGAATCAATAGATAAAAAGCATATTAAAATAATATCACTTCCACTCACACATATATCTTTCCATATGAGGTCTTTTTGGGCATTAGGAACATCACTGTTATCTTCAACATTTACACTTGGCAAACCAACTGAGAATGGACTGGAATCATCATACTTTTCGTAGTATTCTTCTTCATTTATAGGATCTACAGTAAACTGTCTTTTTCCATGAAGAACGACAGACCAATTTTTATTTGTAGGGTCATCAATATAGAATACTTGTTTTGCTTGGTCTGCCATGATGAATGGCTCATCTTTCTCACCAATTTTTTTCAAAATTCACCAATTTGAAACCCAACTCATCCACTAAAACTCCTTTGTTGTTGTCAACCCAATTACACCTAAAGATAGGAACTCTGAAATTTGTATAGTCCAATTCCCATATGTCCTAAATGACGCCGTAATATGACATCTCAGGTTCGCGTGGTCTTTTATCTTTGGCACTAGTAAAATACAACGAACAAGCTTTAATAGTGACCCCACTATTTTGGACTACACTACTTTCGTCTTGAAAATCCATTTATGTCATAACCTTCATATGACATGACATCCATTTTTGGCTTAAAGGCGAGCCATTTTATGTTCTCAGCAACATTATTCGGTGACTCATATAGTTGATTAAATACTTTCTCTTCAAACCACCTAATAAATGTTTGATTATGCTCTCTTGCAAGCCACATTGAACTGGATCACAGATGATTTCTCTTGATAAGATCATTGTGTTCTGTGATGTAGCTACTAACTTCATCGATGTTGTGTAAAATATACAAATGCGCTTGTTCCCACAACTCACGACTGATTCCTTTCACTCGTCCTCCCAGAGTTCCTTTGCCACAATAAGATCCAGTGTGATGGGAATTTTTTAGATCGCTAGAAGTTTCATTGCAATTCAAAAAATCATTACAAAAGTCCATCACCTCCCTAGCCACGTAACCCTCAACAATACTCCCTTCAGGACGATAACGATTCCGAACATCACCTTTAAAAACACTCATGTAGCGTTCAAATAGATACATCCAATGTAAGAAAATTGGACCCAACATCTTCACCTCCCTTGTAATATGTACTACAAGATGAACCATGATATCAAAAAATAAAGGAGGAAAGTACATTTCAAGCTGACACATGGTAACGATTGCATCTTTCTGTAATTTATCGAGAGTATTAGGATATATCACTTTGTTGCATATTTCATTGAAGAAGAAACAGAGTCTTGTGATTGCAAACCTTACATGCTTCGGCAATATAGATCGAATAGCCACAAGTAAAGTTTGTTGCATTAAGGTGTGACAATCGTGAGATTTGAGACCTATCAACTTCAGATCCTTCATTGATACCGATCTACGAATATTAGAAGAGTATCTTTGTGGAACCTTAATATTATACAAGCACTCACAGAAAGTCTTTTTCTCCTTCTTTGACAAAGTGTAACAAGATGGTGGTAAATATGTGCGGCGACTCCTGATCTCCACTGATAATTCTTTTCTTATACCCATTAATTCTAAATCTTTTCTAGATTTGATGCCATCTTTAGTCTTTCCTGGTATGTTCAATAGCGTACCAATGATGCTATCACTGTAGGGTTTTAGGGGAGGCAGAGAAGGCAGTGGAAAAAAAAATTTCTCCCCCAAACCCATACCGAGGAAACGTGTCAACGTCTATATATTAGGAAAGGATGGTTTGTGGAATCATACCTTATCCCGAGGCTTGCTCGGCGATAATACCTCACGCCTTGCACGATCTTCACCTCCGGTCTTGGACGGCGTCTGTGCAGCTCCTGGTCGCACAGGGACTGACGACTCCTCCTCCTACCGGACTGTCGGATGATAGTTGTCCTCCTGAGAGGCAGTGTCCTCCCGCCTCTGTAGTAGTCCACACAGATCACCTGGAACTCCACACTCCTTGTCCCACAAGGAAGTAGAAGGAGTCGCACCCTCCTGTTGACGTACTAGTTTCCAACACACTCTCCTGCCTCCAGTTGCAACTGCAGTTGTCTTTCCCTTGCTGCACCTCCCTTTGCGGGAAGCACTTGCTCGGGCTCTCTCCCGGTTACCAAAACCAGAGAGATGGACAACTTTACAGAGCAACTGGTTGCACTGAAGTTTACCATGAGAAGCCCCCAATACCCCTATATATAGGAGGGTCATGGGACAGGGTTCTCATGCCCCGACAATACGGGACTAAACACAGGAGTAGAAGGGTTCAAGAATTTTCCACAAAAAGCAACCGGTTCGCAACTTGAAACGATCGGTTCACAACTGAACCGATCGGTTCGGCCATTGAGCCGATCGGTTGGACCTGAGCCGATCGTTTGGGGCACTCCAACCGATCGGTTGGTGCCCTGAAACGATCAGTTCATGGTCCTAATCTGGCTAAAAAAGACTTTCCTTGTTTCGTTCCCAATTGGTATCGAATACCAATGTTATTCCCAATCAAATTGGGCAATTTGAAACCAAAGGAAAATTCTTGCCGACATGACTTTCCCAACTGGTCGGTTGCACCAGTTGAGCCAATCGGTTCAACTCTTGAACCGGTCATTTCAACCTGGGTATGAGCCGATCGGCCTAGACACTCCAGCTGACCGGTTCAGCAACCTCAGCCGACCAGTTCATCACATGAGCCGATCGGTTGGGAGCACAGGTTGGGCAAAAATCAGTCAATTGTGATTTCAATCAATCCGATACTCCATTCAATGCGTCCAACACCTTGAACCATATGATATTGAGCTATCGACTGATTGAGTGTTTAATTGAACTACTAAACTCCTTTAGTAATCAATCTAAACATTGCTTGTGGATAAAACTCCTCTTCCAGGTTAAATCCTATGTGTGTGACCCTACAGGTCCATTTCACGTTGGCAGTGAAAGTCCATAAAACTTATGACTTCACAAGCAAAGAGTGGTGCCTAGTCACACATCAGTGCTACCCAAGTGAAAGTAGAAAGTTGGAGAACAACTTTCATCCTACAATCTGTGAATGGTGTTACATCGAATGTATAATTCCTTTGTCACTGATATCCCGAATGAACTCGAGGCATGGAACAGTCATCCTGTCAACATTCATTCACTTTCTTGATCTCAGAGTAGATTGAAGGAGATATGTATGACATCAATATCACATACTGATTCACACATGCGTGCGCACGCCTATCTCAATCCTACTCATCAAGTGGCCTCAGATATCAAACTCCCTCAGGAGGGACAAATCCCATATCTATCACTCACCCCTCAAAAGCCCCATGTGTCAAAGCCACCCAATCATCACCTTTATAACAACCCATGTTTCAGGACTACGTTTGATGATGTCAAAGTGTGCCCAACGACATGTGTTGAGTGTAGTGATTTCAGGTCTAAGAATCACACTCACCACCATCACTGTGAGTACTGACTGTGACTACCATGTCATGGTTCCATGTGTCAAACTCACGGTGGGTCTGTCTGGTACCTTGTTCTCTAACAAGTACCTATGTGTTTGGTTTGATATCTCTATATCATGACTAATGAGATTCTGTCATCAACCAACACCACAATCTAGTCTTGTGTGTCATAGTTGTCTATCTACCTTCCACTATGACATCCGACTAGGGACAAAACAAGAATGTACAAACTCTTAGCATCCGTATGATCTCATCGTTCAGGTCCTTAACCTGAAAGCATACGTCATTGAGTACTGTCATTCTCTAGACATTCAATCTGTTCTATCACTATCTCAAATGATTGAACCAGAAAGAATTGGAAGCTTGCCTTTGATGTTTATCAAATCAATATTAATGTATCCCACCAATCATCTCATGATTGGCTCTCAGGGCATACATACCAACAGACTCCCACTTGCACTGTGAGCCAATCACCCTTGAATCATATTCATAGTGATCTTCAACATGTCCCACATGTTACTGTTCTCTAGTGCCAACCTAGTGAGTAATGGCAACACCTTGCCAAAATCAGTATAAATTGCATGTCTCACATCTCTTCGCTGTACGTCACACGTATGAGATGGAGTTGCCGTAATATGCGATCTAGTATTCCTTTGCTAACCTTTAGCCACATTGCATGATCAAGGATTCCAGACTTGTCATCAATGAGCAGAATATCTATAAGTTCATCTCATGAACTTCTAGATCCATATAGTATCCACTGCTGTTTTCTAACACACGGATACTCGGCATTTCCTTTTAAATGGTTTCATTGGAACACTTCCAATTATCAACAAACTTTCACTTTTATATATCTTATATATAATTTGCGATTAATCTTTCTGTCCTTTCAGAAGTTCGCATCAATGTAACTCTTTACATCAAACTCTTCCTCCTCACCACAGAACTAGTACTTCACAAGTACTTATCAAGTTCTCATGGTGTTCCAGTAACCTTTATTGGAAGTAGACAGACATCCACTCGTCATGTCCCACATACGAGTTATCAGGATGAGCACATCATATTGCCATGTCCTACATACAAGATGATGAATGCATTTAGTTCTTGCCATGTCGATACATGCAAGATAATGGGATGATTACATACATGATAGATCCATATCTATTCTTAGTGTTCACATTCTTCAAAAGAATTGGACACTTGGCTTTGGGATACTAACTCCATGTGACATGGACTAGTTTTCTCCCACTGAATATGTGAATACTGAACATTTCAGTACAGATTGCCAATGTATGCTTTCTCTCTTCAGGTCAAGAGGTTTTCGAGAACTATCTCTATAGATCTCTATTCCTATCATATAGGAAATGTCTCTATCTTCCTTAAAGATAATTTCCACTTTTGGATTTCCAATCTAGAACATTTCCATTTCACATCAGCATGTGGAATGTGAATACGCTCCCACTAAATCACAGATCCCTCTTTATCTTTGACATATCAGTCAAACCCTTTGACTATATCATCAAAGTAAAGATCCAATTCTGAGTTGCTTGTACTCAATCAATCACATTGATTAGTCCATTGTAACTTATAGACTTCATTTGCATTAGTGGATTCATAAACCTTATAGGTTGTGTCACATACACATCCTTGTTTTATTCCTCATAGGAATGCGGTTTTAGTATCCATATGCCAAATGTCATAGTCTTTAAGTTGCAATCAACAAGCATCATCCTTCAAAATGTTGTCCATGTGTCTTAACACTTAAGACTCATTTGCACTTATGGATTTACATCCAATGGGTGCTACCATCAAGGTCATACCTTATGGTTCACATGGAAGTCATTTAGGATGTAATGGTTATAAACCATAACTCAAAATTCGGTTCCTCATATTCATCTGGATAGTTGACTCATCACATGAACAACTCATCACATAGATAATTGAGGTGTATCTGTCAAGGATATAAGAACTCACAACTCCTTGTGATTCTTAATGTCCTTTATTAGTATGGGGTATTCATTTTATTAAGAAGAATTCAGTTATTTTGATAATCATTCTCTAACTCTTTAGAGTATGATTCCTTATTGATTCAGACATCACCATGCCTTAATCATGAGTTCACTATGATACACTATCATAATCACTCATAAGGTTCTCAAACATTTGGTTTAAGTATTTCATTCATTGATCTCATCAAGAATTAACACTTTACCAAATTCATACTTCATCTATGATATTCTTGAAAACTCCAATATATTCATATTGGTATTTCTCTAAACACCATTTGAAGTATTAGCATTTACTCCAATAGGTATGTAAATACATCACATGTATTATACCTAATTGGATAATCATTCTCCCACTACCATTAGTGAAGATTGATTAATCATGTACAAGATATTCATGTCTCTTACTGGTTCTCTAACCAAAAGAGTCTAGATTTATCCATCACATGGAAACTAGAAATGAATTTCTCATGATTGATGCTAATTTGATTGTTTGAGTTATCTATAACTTTTAGGTATCATTTTATCTCATGCATATCATATACCATAAGATAAACAAAGCATTGCCACAAAGATCATATCTTTAAGATTGAAAACTCAACTTTATTAATTGCCATCATTGTCATACAATATGCAAAATAAAGTGTTTCTATCTATTGGCAAATATGAAATAGCAGTTCATAACTGTATTACATGCCTTGTAAGCTGAAAAATAAACTAAAGTACTCTATTTATGGAGGCAACACTTGCCCCAATTATGAGTACTTTACACTTTACATCTTGGTATCATATACCTCAAAAAGTGTTACAAGTTTACTTTCGTGACACCTTTAAGTAGAGGCTTCAGTCGCCTCCTTCTTCTTTTGTTCTTCCAGATAGAGAGGACAATTCCTTTTCTAATGTCCCGACTTTTGACAATGGTGGAAATTTCCTTTTTTGGTCACGCCTCCCTTGGCCTTGAGAGCTGAAGTCGTCTTGGGCTCCTGGCTAGCATCAGAACCTTTCTTAGCTTTTCCCTTGCCCTTACGCTTGGACTTGCCCTTCTTGCCCATGATCACCATCACAGACTTGGGCTTGTCCTTCTTCATCTGTAACTCGACTGTCCTCAACATGCCCAACAACTCTGACAGTGGCCTATCAAAGTTGTTCATGTTGTAGTTCATCACAAACTGACTGTAAGATTCTGGCAACGATTGCAGTATCACGTCAGTTGCCAACTCTTGGCTTAGTGGAAATCCCAGTATCTGTAGGTTCTCCACATACCCAATCATCTTGAGTGTGTGAGGACCAACTGGATCTCCTTCAGTCATGACACACTTGAACAACGCCCTAGAAACATTGTATCTCTCTTGCCGTGCCTGATCTTCATACATGTTCCTGAGATGCTGAATCATCTCAATGACACCCATGTTCTCATGCTGTCTTTGCAACTCATGGTTCATTGAACATAGCATCAAGCACTTTGCATCAATGGCATCATCAGAATGCTTCTTGTAAGCATCCCTTTCTGCCCTTGGTGCATTAGGAGTGGGTTCCTCTGGAATTGGAGTATCCAGGACATAGAGCTTACGCTCTTGAGTGAGAACAATTCTCAATGTCCGATACCAGTCAAGGAAGTTAGTCCCATTTAGCTTGTCCTTGTCAAGGACCGATCACAAAGAAAAGTTGTTGTTGTTTCTTTCCATTTGTACTACAAAAAGGAAAATATGCAATTTTAATCCAAAACTCATTTTGACTTATTTGATTGATTTGAAAGTTGATGATAAAATTAGGCCTTTAATTAATTATCGCTCCCACTATTTTAGTTCAAATTGATAGCCCTCACCATCAATTCAGAAGATTGCAGCGTACAACCTTCTAGTGGGCAAGATCCTGAAATCCTCTAAGTCATGGACCAGCTAGGGCTGTCACCCACAACATAGATCTCTCAGGTAGGCAACACTTGCCAATTGCATCATATGCAACTCTTGATAAGATGTCATATGCAACTCCTTGCCATGATCATCTCCATGCCTCAAGGCGCTAGATCCTATCTAGGTCACCTTGTTAAGTCCGATCCAAAGCAAGCACGATGAATATGCACCCTGCTAGGGCAGATCCACACATTCACCCTTCACGCTTCCACGAGATAGACGGTGCACCACGCTAGGGCGTGCCCACACTTGGTCGATCAAGATTTTCACATGTGTCGCATTTGGAAGGCATCTAAAACTTAATATTTAATGAGGGATTTGGTTTTATATACATATACATATCCAATCACCACAATACATAGTACGTATCATATACATGCTATATCCCACATAAAACATGCACAAACGATAAAAAGCGATGATTATGGCCATCCTAATGTGATTCCTCAAGCCAAGAGGAATCACGGTCATCTAGGCAGTCGTCTGCGTGCCACCAGCCGATCGGTTGGCTCCTCCAACCGATCGGTTCACCTGGTCGTCGTGCATCTCATCATGTCTGCCACCCGCTCGTCTCGCTCCTCGAACCGGTCATCAACCGATTGGTTCACTCCTTGAACCGACTGTCTGGAATGTCAACCGATCGATTCGCGCCTTGAACCGATCGTTTCAGCTGTCGTCTTGATGTCCGCCGGTCTTCAACATAACATGAAATAAAATCTATCCTATTTATACATTGCTTTAAAAGGGGAAACCCTGAGTTACATTCGGGGGGAGCAAAGGTAGGAAAGAATCTCGAATTATTTCAAGTTACATAAGGAATAAGAGAGGGAAGATCGGTGCGCAGACTGAGATGCAAGCAACCACACACAGATAGGGGTTTATAGGCCATAATCACGCTACACACATCCACCACAAAACTCGTTTAAGGGCGACGCGTATCGAGTGCATTAATAATACATATCATATATGTAATTTGGGATTTGTGGATTTAGGATTGGACATGCATAAAGCCGATATTATTCGCATCGCATGCAATAAATAAAGGCGACAAACCAAAATCGATCATATCGATATTCCTAAAATATAGAGCAGTTGACGTGGCTCTGATACCACTGTAGGGTTTTAAGGGAGGCAGAGAAGGCAGTGAAAACAAAAATTTCTCCCCCAAACCCATACCGATGAAACGCGTCAACGTCTATATATTAGGAAAGGATGGTTTGTGGAATCATACCTTGTCCCGAGGCTTGCTCGGCGACAATACCTCGCGCCTTGCGCGGTCTTCACCTCCGGTCTTGGACGGCGTCTGTGTAGCTCCTGGTCGCACCGGGACTGACGACTCCTCCTCCTACCGGACTGTCGGATGACAGTTGTCCTCCTGAGCGGAAGTGTCCTCCCGCCTCTATAGTAGTCCACACGGACCACCTGGAACTCCACACTCCTTATCCCACAAGGAATTGGAAGGAGTCGCACCCTCCTGTTGACGTACTAGTCGCCAACACACTCTCCTGCCTCCAGTTGCAACTGCAGTTGTCTTTCCCTTGCTGCACCTCCCTTTGCGGGAAGCACTTGCTCGAGCTCTCTCTCGGTTACCAAAACCAGAGAGATGGACAACTTTACAGAGCAACTGGTTGCACTGAAGTGTACCATGAGAAGCCCCCAATACCCCTATATATATAGGAGGGTCATGGGACAGGGTTCTCATGCCCCGACAATACGGGACTAAACGCAGGAGTAGAAGGGTTCGAGAATTTTCCACAAAAAGCAACCGGTTCGCAACTTGAAACGATCGGTTCAAAACTGAACCGATCGGTTCGGCCATTGAGCCGATCGGTTGGACCTGAGCTGATCGTTTGGGGCACTCCAACCGATCGGTTGGTGCCCTGAACCGAACGGTTCATGGTCCTAATCCGGATCAAAAAGACTTTCCTTGTTTCGTTCCCAATTGGTATCGAATACCAATGTTATTCCCAATCGAATTGGGCAATTTGAAACCAAAGGAAAATTCTTGCCGACATGACTTTACCAACTGGTCGGTTGCACCAGTTGATCCGATCGGTTCAACTCTTAAACCGGTCGTTTCAACCTGGGTATGAGCCGATCGGCCTGGACACTCCAGCCGACCGGTTCAGCAACCTCAGCTGACCGGTTCATCACATGAGCCGATCGGTTGGGAGCACAGGTTGGGCAAAAATCAGTCAATTGCGATTTCAATCAATCCGATACTCCATTCAATGTGTCCAACACCTTGAACCATATGATATTGAGCTATCGACTGATTGAGTGTTTAATTGAACTACTAAACTCCTTTAGTAATCAATCTAAACATTTCTTGTGGATAAAACTCCTCTTCCAGGTTAAATCCTATGTGTGTGACCCTGTAGGTCCATTTCACGTTGGCAGTGAAAGTCCATAACACTTATGACTTCACAAGCAAAGAGTGGTGCCTAGTCACACATCAGTGCTACCCAAGTGAAAGTAGAAAGTTGGAGAACAACTTTCATCCTACAATCCGTGAATGGTGTTACAGCGAATGTATAATTCCTTTGTCACTGATATCCCGAATGAACTCGAGGCATGGAACAGTCATCCTGTCAACATTCATTCACTTTCTTGATCTTAGAGTAGATTGAAGGAGATATGTATGACATCAATATCACATACTGATTCACACATGCGTGCGCACGCATATCTCAATCCTACTCATCAAGTGGCCTCAGATATCAAACTCCCTCAGGAGGGACAAATCCCATATCTATCACTCACCCCTCAAAAGCCCCATGTGTCAAAGCCACCCAATCATCACCTTTATAACAACCCATGTTTCAGGACTGCGTTTGATGATGTCAAAGTGTGCCCAACGACATGTGTTGAGTGTAGTGATTTTAGGTCTAAGAATCACACTCACCACCATCACTGTGAGTACTGACTGTGACTACCATGTCATGGTTCCATGTGTCAAACTCACGGTGGGTCTGTCCGGTACCTTGTTCTCTAACAAGTACCTATGTGTTTGGTTTGATATCTCTATATCATGACTAATGAGATTCTGTCATCAACCAACACCACAATCTAGTTTTGTGTGTCATAGTTGTCTATCTACCTTCCACTATGACATCCGACTAGGGACAAAACAAGAATGTACAAACTCTTAGCATCTGTATGATCTCATCGTTCAGGTCCTTAACCTGAAAGCATACGTCATTGAGTACTGTCATTCTCTAGACATTCAATCTATTCTATCACTATCTCAAATGATTGAACCAGAAAGAATTGGAAGCTTACCTTTGCTGTTTATCAAATCAATCTTAATGTATCCCACCAATCATCTCATGATTGGCTCTCAGGGCATACATACCAACAATCACAAATATTTTTTTCAACATGCATGACGTCAATACAATATCTAATTGTCAAAGATCTCCAATAAGGAAGATCCCAGAATATTGACCTCTTCTTGTATAGAGATTTGTCACATGCGAGTGGATGACTACTTGAACTCTTTCCAAATTCATTAACAATAAGTTTCACCCTATCTTATACAACATTTCCTGATATAGGTTTAGGAGCACTTCGTTCCTCAGTTGACCCATTAAAGGTTTTGCGTTTCCTTCGATAAGGATGCACTGGTGGGAGAAATCTCCGATGACCAAGATATATGATTTTACCACCATGTTTCAGTCTGATTGAATCAGTATTTTCCTCACAAATAGGACATGCTTTGTATCCTTTTATGCTATATCCAGACAAATTTCCATAAGCTGGAAAGTCAATAATCGTGCAAAATAACATAGCACGCAAACTGAAGATCTCTTTACGTGAAGCATCATATGTCATAATACCTTCTTCCCATAGTTTCATTAGGTCATCAATTAGAGGTTGAAGGTAAACATCAATATCATTTCCAGGTTTCTTGGGCCCTAATATCAATATTGACAACATCACATACTTATTTTTCATACACAACCAAGGAGGAGTATTGTATATAACAATCATAACAGGCCACGTGCTATGTTGGCTGCTTAATGTACCATAGGGATTCATTCCATCTGTACAGAGTCCAAGTCTTAAGTTTCTTGGTTCTTTACCAAATTGAGGGTATAATAAATCAATTTTCTTCCATTGTGGTGAATCAAATGCATGTCGTAGGACGCCATCATCATTGGCCTTTAACTCCCCATGCCAAGACAAATTTTATGCATCTTCTGTATTAGCAAATAAGCGTTGAAATCGTGGTATTATTGGTAGATACCACATCACCTTGGCAGGAGAGCCATTTTTATCCTTAGCTGAATTTGTGGTCTTATACCTTGACGTGCCACATTTTGGACAATTTATCAAATTACTATAGTCCTTCTAAAATAACACACAATCATTTGGACATGCATGAATCTTCTTAGCCTCCATTCCCATTGGGCACATTATTTTCTTTGCTTGATATGTTGAAATTGGAAGCTCGTTGCCTTCAGGAAGAATTTCCTTTAACAAAGACAACAGTGAAGTGAAACTCTTATCGCTCCACCAATTTTGAGCTTTAAGAGTATATAATCACATCACAACACTCAACCTCGTAAAGTTAGTACAACTCTTATATAATGGTTTTTCAACATCATGGACAATGTTTGCAAATAAAGAAGGTGGATCAATGACATTGTCCCGACAACTACGTAGCATCTCATCAACCATATTATCCTGAATCCGGTCATCTTGAATTGGTTCATCATTAACATTATCATCATTATCTATATCTTCTATGCCACAACTATTAGTATCGACATTTTCTGATCCATAATTAAATTTCTCTCCATGCTAATACCATTCATTATAACCTTGTATGATCCCATTACATATGACATGATTCTTAATTTCCTCACCAATATCCACTTTCAAATTGTTACAACAATTTCTACATGGACAATATAGCCTATATGTAGGTAGTTTCCTATGTTCCTCAGTAAATCTGATAAATTCATCAAGACCTTTGGCAAACTCTGGACTGCAACGGTTCTTGATAGACATCCAACTTCGATCCATTTTCTATATCACATTAAAAATAATTATAAAACTAACCATTTAATATTGATACTATAAGAATCTGTAAGTTTTTTTGATAGGAAGTTAATTACTTATATACTAAAGTGTACCACCTATCCCATTTTTGAATATTTAATCTCACTAGTAACTGTATAATGTATGTTTAGTTTTGAAGAAAATTTCAGTAGCATTTCCCCTAAGTTCTCCAAGTACACCGATGTAAATGGAAAATAACCACTCACATATGTACCCAGAGAACAAATGAGGAAATCCTACTGAAATTTTCTACAAAACTAAACATACATTATACAGGTACATCTAAGTGAGATTAAATATCCAAAAACAGTCCCAAACTGGGGACTATCCAAAGTTTACTCTTAATGAGTAAATTTTGAACGGGTTTCTAAGTTAATATATAAATTCATTATTTTCATATTTATATATTAAGTTAAACATCATGCATCAACCCTAAAGTGTCAATCTAGGAGTACACATGTCTAATCTCATATTAATTTCTAGAATTTATATAATGATTACATATGAAAAAAGATATGTTTTTATTATTGGTTGGGTTATCAAATCATATAAAATGGAATAACTGTGTAGTTGGAGGAGCGCAGGTCCACTCCTCGTTCGACAATTAGTCGACTGAGAGCCCACCTGCGCGCAGCGTCCAGGTCCACTCTCGGTCGACAAATTCTCGACCGAGAGTGGACCTGGACGCTGCGCACAGGTGGGCTCTCGGTCGACAATATTATCGATCGAGAGTGAACCTGGACGCTACCATGGCGGCGGGCGGGAATGAAGGAAGCGACGAACTTACTTGGAAATGGCGGCGACCTTCGTGGAGAATGAGACGACCTTCATGGAAGTGTGGAGAGGTGGCGACGACGAGCTCTTTTCGCAGAGAGGAGGCAAGGGCTTTGGCGGTGCAGAGAGGTGGCAACGAATTCACGCACGGGCACCACGATCCTCTTGACGACATAGATAGGTGGCACGGCTTCACGGCAATGGCTTCACAAAGAGGAGGCAAGGGCTTCGCGGTGGAATGACACAAGGAGATAAAGAAGAAAAGCTATCGACGTCGCTGGAGAGAAAAAGAGAACGAAAGGGTTTTCGCGGGAGAGAAAGACTAGGTTTTGGCCATTTCACAGAGAGACAAGACCTGTAGCATCGGTTAACACAAAAAACTGACGCTAAAGATAAGCGGTGCCTGTGTCGGGTTATTTAAAAATACTCAAACTCATTCTCGGTCGACGAATGTGTCGACCGAGAGGTTATCGGTCGACAATATTGTCGACCGAAAAGCCCTCTAGGGTCGGTTTTAAGGAAAAAACTGACCCTAGAGGTTCTTATACAAAGGAAATCTGGCTCCTTCTCGGTCGACGATTTTGTCGACCGAGTGGTTATCGGTCGACAAATTCGTCGACCGAGAAGGAGCCAGATTTCCTTTGTTTAAGCACCTCTAGGGTCAGTTTTGTCCTTATAACCGACCGTAGAGGTGCTTATACATGTGTGAACTAAACTGGATCCTAAGTTTATCTCGGTCGACAATATTGTCGACCGAGGAGTCCTCTAGGGTCGGTTATAAGGAAAAAACCGACCCTAGAGGTGCTTATACGGAGGAAATCTGGCTCTTTCTTGGTCGACGATTTTTTTGACCGAGTGGTTATCGGTCGACAAATTCATCGACCGAGAAGGAGCCGGATTTCCTTCGTATAAGCACCTCTAGGGTCGATTTTATCTTTATAACCGACCGTAGAGGTGCTTATACATGTGTGAACTAAACTGGATCCTAAGTTAATCTCGGTCGACAATATTGTCGACCGAAGAGCCCTCTAGGGTCGGTTATAAGGAAAAAGCCGACCCTAGATGTGCTTATACGAAGGAAATCTGGCTCTTTCTCGGTCGACGATTTTGTCGACCGAGTGGTTATCGGTCGACTAATTCATCGACCGAGAAGGATCCAGATTTCCTTCGTATAAGCACCTCTAGGGTCGATTTTTTCCTTATAACCAACCCTAGAGGTGCTTATACATGTGTGAACTAAACTGGATCCTAAGTTCCGAGGAGCCCTCTAGGGTCGGTTATAAGCAAAAAATCGACCCTAGAGGTGCTTATACGAAGAAAATCTGGCTCTTTCTCGGTCAACGATTTTTTTGACCGAGTGGTTATCGGTCGACAAATTCGTCGACCGAGAAGGAGCCATATTTCCTTCGTATAAGCACCTCTAGGGTCGGTTTTGTCCTTATAACTGACCATAGAGGTGCTTATACATGTGTGAACTAAACTGGATCCTAAGTTAATCTTGGTCGACAATATTGTCGACCGAGGAGCCCTCTAGGGTCGGTTATAAGGAAAAAACCAACCTCTAGAGGTGCTTATACGAAGGAAATCTGGCTCTTTCTCGGTCGACGATTTTGTCGACCGAGTGGTTATTGGTCGACGAATTTGTCGACCGAGAAGGAGCCATATTTCCTTC
The DNA here is from genome assembly GCA_963693085.1 of Alisma plantago-aquatica. Lineage (NCBI taxonomy): Eukaryota > Viridiplantae > Streptophyta > Magnoliopsida > Alismatales > Alismataceae > Alisma > Alisma plantago-aquatica. Next base: position 639,905,070 of record OY856413.1, on the reverse strand, counting down.
GTATAAGAACCTCTAGTGTCGGTTTTTTCCCTATAACCGGTCCTAGAGGTGCTTATACATGTGTGAACTAAACTGGATCCTAAGTTCATCTCGGTCGACAATATTGTCGACCGAGGAGCCCTTTAGGGTCGGTTATAAGGAAAAAACCGACCCTAGAGGTGCTTATACGAAGGAAATCTGGCTCCTTCTCGGTTGACAAATTCGTCGACCGAGTGAGCTTTAGGGTCGGTTTAAGATAAAAAAAAACCGACGCTAGAGGTGCTTATAGATGCGTGAAGGCAAACTGGATTCAAGATGTCTCCCGCGTTTTTTGTGGACATATAAGGTCAGTTATTTGAAAAAACTGACTCTATAGATCAAGGCGCGAAGCCAAAATCGAATAAATTTTTGCCACGGGAAACTGTAATTGGCTTTCTAATCCAATTGTCTATAAGGTCACTTATTTTATGAAAACCGGCCCTATAGAGATACACTACAAGGTCGGTTATTTTAAGAAAAGCGACCCAAGTGGTCTTAAGTGGTGCCCGCGTTTTTGTAGACATATAAAAGTCAGTTATTTGAAAAACCGACCCTATAGAGTTACACTACAAGGTCGATTGTTTTAAGAAAAACTGACCCAAAAGGTCAGAAGTGGTGCCCGCATTTTTATAGACATATAAGTTTGGTTATTTGGAAAACCGACCCTATAGAGTTACACTACAAGGTCGGTTGTTTTAAGAAAACCGACCCAAGAGGTCTTAGGTGGTGCCTGTATTTTTTTTAGACATATAAGCTCGGTTATTTGAAAAAACTGACCCTACAGGTAGTGAAGTTATAACCCATTTCTGTACTAGTGAATTCAAATGCAATGCAGCTTGTATTTTCTTGATCCAGCTAGTTATATTTAAATTTTGTTTGTCTACATACTTCTCTTATTCTTAAATTATAGAATAATATGGGGTACCAGTATGTTTGAATCAGACAAGTTAGGTGACCATTATGGGAGCAATTTCTTTTTTGTGAAATGTCAAACTAGTACACAAATAGAATTGTACAATATGTAACTCATAACGAAATTTAATTAGCATAATCAACGAAATCAATATGAATTTGCTAAAATTAGAATCTCCTAATTAGGACGTGTCAATAGATTTGTAGATTTCTACTACACTAACGCCAAACTATCCTGGACAAGAATTTCTTCAAACCCACGATCGACCAATATTGTAAAAATTAGAACCCAACACCGTTCTAGTTTTGGTGAATTAGTATCAATTATGTATTGGATAGTCCTATTAAAATATGACACATGGTCAATTCTTAGGTTCCTAATTTAACCACTTTGTTCCTGATTGGACATAGTGACCAAAACCTAGGCTCTTGTCAGTCTTAATTCTGGATGTTAGAAATTTTAGTCGGCCCTTCTTTACCAAAACTGAATCGAATAACATAAAATATGCTTGAGCCCCTCTAATATATAGTTCAATGAGAGCCACTTTGGTTTAAAAACTTTAGTGAAATTTGAGCCGAACATGTTTTTATTATGTAACACCAAATTATTGCCTTGAAATATCTTTAAAGTATTATCTAACATATAAAAAGAGTACATACATATTTTTATTAATTTATAATACATGATATTAGGATTGTCAAAAATTTTAATGCAGTTATGTTCGGGATAAGAATAGACTAATTAAACTTTGACAACTATACCTGTACAGACACGAGCAGATAATTTTGTCAATATGCCCTGTATGGAACAAAACGGTTAATTTTAACACCAAATTCTAACATGACACATATTTTAACTAGAATGTTCATATGGAACTTACACATAATCATCAAAATTTAAATAATTTGGATTCTAGTTCAAAATTAAGGTTTTTTTGGATTTAGAGAAATCTTGATTGGGAAAAGTTTCAGGTTAGTTGGGAAAACATTTTTCACACAACTAACTTGTAAGTGTTAATTTTGACGAATGCTAATTTTTTTGAGTCAAATACTCTAATCCAATTCCACTCTATGTTACGCATTGTCTAAATTAATTTGGTTTAAATTTTGTGAAAAATTCACACCGGCAATAGTCGTAATTGATGTTGTACATACACGTAAATATTTGTCAAACACACTCGCCCCAGTGTTTTTCTTTAATGCTAGAATAAGGAAAGAATGTAAACGAAAAAATAGTTAACCAAGTAAATACAAGTAGCCACGTTGCTTTTGGATATAAACTAGAAAAGAAAAAAATTAATCAGCCCGTCACGGAGCACATGCAACCGGATGTGTAGGTAGTAAGGGGCTTTCTAGGATTTATCAAACTAGAGGGGGTATTTTGTAATTTTCAGAAAAAGGAGGGTTTTGGGAAAAAACTATTTAATTTATGTCTTTTCTTTGACTAGTGTGCTCCCTGATAAGCTCATCATTTTACGTGTCAAATCAAAGGCAATCACCCTTGAGGCCGAAAATCCAGATATTTAATCAATCTTAGGTCTGCCTCATCTCCAGTGTATATAAAATCCCCACGAATTCTATATAATGCAAAAAAGAACGACGCGGCTGTGCTAAATTTTCTCAAACATGCGTGAAAGTTCCAGTTCTCAGCAGGCATTTTTTTCAAGACGTTTTGAATTTGCTTCTAACCTTTCGTATTTATTACTTTTTCAGTACTCTATATATTAAAATCAGACGTCCAAGCCGTCATGTTGTGCAACTTGACGTCCAACTCGTCAAACAGATGAAATGTCTTTATTTCGGAACAGACTACTATGAGAGCTATATGAGTATATAAGTTCTTTTCCCACCTAGACCTAGACCTCTCTTTCTCTCTCTGTCTCGAAATTTATCTCCTTCTGTTTTAATTTATTAAATCTTCTGGTTTTTATCTCAACACCTTTCTATCTTAGGACGAGGTGATATGCGGCCATAAATCACCCATTGTAGTATTGTCTTTCGACGAGAAGACCTCCAGTTAGAATACAACCTCAACTGAGGACGTCTTCCGACAAGATGATCTCCGGATAGAAAATAACTTCAGCCTTAAGACTTTCTTAAGAAGACCCCCCACCCCCTCTCTAGAAAATAACCCATCAAGACTAATCGTTTTATTTTTTATCTCAACAACTTTCTCTCTCCTGCGCAAGAAGACATTAGACATATGAGTAGAAATTAATTTTACCTCCTTTAGTGTCTAACTCGAAGATCTTCATGTGTTTAGTAAGTAGAGTTCTGACAAGAAAGATCTCTAGCGAATTAGTACCCTTTGTCATCCTCTTCGACTTGTGTAAAAAATGTGTATAGCTATTTCTTACACTTAGATTCTTGAAACAAACCGATGTGATGCTCCATTTTTTAAGGGAAAGACTCATTTTTTGTTAAATGCAAATTTTGTTAACTTTTTGTCGTATCCATCATTAGTCAACATAGTTAACACCTTCTTCATTCTTCCATCCATTTCTTTGTAGAGCACTATATCTTTTATCAAATGGATGATGATGAGTAAATGGCAATACTTGTTGTCTTAAATGTATGCAATGTGGTTTCATTCACCATTATGTGTTTGTAAATATTATAGGAAATTGCCATTTCCAGCCACAATAAGCATTATATGTTGATTCCTCTACGACCTTCAATCTAGATATAGGCTTTCAATGTCATGGTTGATAAGGTGATTAGTGTACACATGCTAGCATATGTGAAGATTTGTCTCAAGTGCATCATCACAACGAGACATTCCTAGTAATGCACATCCACACTACTTTGATGTAGATCTTAATCCAACATGGGTAGAACACAAAGAAACAATTGAAACAAATGTCAATGACAGATTTAATCCTCCAAATCTAGTTCCATAAGAAGCATAACTTTGGTGGTTTGTAACAATTATATAATATGTTTTTTAAATGCTTTATATCTTCACTGGGTATTGACTTTACTTATTATCTATTATTCATGTAAATGTTGAACCATTATTTAGATAACAATTAACATGATTCTGGCTTGTAGGTAACCATGATTCTGGTTCAATAATATTTGAATGATCGTTGATTCAATATGTATGGGAAGTGATTTTCTTGATTATCAAGGATTCAATTAAGTTGTCAAGAAAGATTGTATGATTATTGAACCATAAATATGTTTTGCAGGTAACCATTATTCAAATTAACCAACATCTAGATTAACCAATATTTGATGATGTGTGAAGCTACATTGATATTAATATTGTACTACAATCTACTGCATAGAGATACTAACCCAACATTGAGATTACCAATTAACCACACCTCACTGTAAATGAACAATGACTAATGTTTACTTGTTAACTTGACAAACCTAGGTATGGAGTATTATTGTAAACATAATCCTAATTCATTGATATTACTTTATTTCTTATGTGAAAATTGGAGTCCAACACACCAGTAGAAGCTCATGAGTTCTATATTGTATATGCCCATAAAAAGGCTTTGCCACAAGGATAAAATGGGAAACAAAATATATCCAAAAGAACATGCACAAAGACAAGGCGTAGTACACGAGGTATGTTGCAATAAAGAAGATATTATGACAATTTAATGAACCTCAATAATGACACTACTAGTGTAACAAACTGAGCATCGAATAATATTTGCAATTTCCACCCTATACTTTGTGTTATCTCATTTTTCCCTTTGTTTTGTCCTTAATGTTGAATTTATGGGAATTGAGTGGTTTGGAGAACATATACATGCCAACATAAGGGTTAGTGCACAAATGAACTCTATTAATATTGTTAGTAAGGGCAATGATGTAAATGTTCACAAAAATGAAATAATTGTTGCATAAATAAGATTTTATTAATGGATAAGTTATTATACAAGTTTAATGAATAATGTAGTAGAAATGACTAATGTTGAGTAATAAATAACCCCTTTCTTTCTCTCCCTTCTTATGAGTGATAAAAACTTGGAAATGTAGTTATTAGGGTGGCAAAAGTCTCTTGGTTGGCCTATCTCAAAAATTCAACCAAAAAGTTATCACAAAGCCTCTTCACATTAATTTACTCAATTTATACACTAATATATATTAATGGGAAATATATTTATTAAGGGCATAATATTGGATAAACCGAAAAAATAAATGTATAGCATTGTTCTAGATGTTGTAATTAATCTATGGTTAAAATTTGAGGCCTTTTGGACTTCGTTTGACCCTCCAAATGCATTTATTAAGTTTCAAATAATGTGTGGACATTGCAATTAAATGGATTCCATTTTTATGACGAGTAACACTAAGGTCGGTTCGATGTATGTGTCACGCGCACCCCTTCGACACCATCCAATGGCTAAGATTTGATCTTTGCTCGATCTGACGACAGTCGCGTCATCCCTAACCTCCAACCGCACGAGCAGACCGGCCATCGACTCCTTGGCTTCGTTCTCCCTCGTTTCTCGAGCTTTTCACGTGATTCTTTCACCAAACAATCTGCCTCTTCACACTAAATCATTTGAGCCATAGATCGTCGGCTCCCGTACACCATGGCTGAAATGCCCAATGGCACCGGACGACCCTTCTCATCTCCACCGCCATTTTGGCTCATCAAGCCTCCTCACCTATAAATAAGACCCCCACACCTCCGTCGGCCTCCTTGCAAGTTTCCACTCGAGCCAATTAGTCCAGAAGCATCCCCGACTAGCCCCCACACTATCTCCATCCCTTCCCAGCCTTACGGCGACCCTTATCGAGCCTCGGCGACACCAACAAACGAATTAAGTGGTCCGGTGAGTTTGCCTTGTCATACTCTTCATTTCGAGTATTTGAACATGCATTTTGGTCGTCAATCACGGAAACACCCAAATGGGTAGACCTCCTTCATCGGCCATGGCAGGGTGAGAGAGAAGGAAGATGGCGCGTGGTGTTTTTCCCATTTTGCCCTCATGTACATCTCTTTTCGTGTTTTAAGGCAAAGGCTATTTCGGTCATTTTGCTGTTGGTTGCTCGCCTTTGACCAAAGACCACACCAATGTAGGACACTGACTGGGCCACACACTATTGGCCCAAGTCAACATAGGCCCGGCCACGTGGCTCACACTCTCGCCAGTCAAAAAAGCCTACGTGGCATTTTCTCGCTCTCTGATTGGTCCAAAGTAATTAATCCGTAGAAAATTGATACATTATCGAAAAAATGTGAATAAATACTCGTTGGAAAGCTTATTTGAAGTATAATTCTACTTTGAGGTTTTTGTTTATTGAATCTCAGTTTTATTTTGATATTCAATGTGTGCACCATCTTAATCATATTAAATATTCCAAAAAATGGTAACTAATGCATCCTAAGTCCAATTTTGATAAATAAATATGCTTTCTTAATTAGGAAAATATTAGGAATCGATTGGTCAAGTTTTCAAGCCCAAAATTGATGGTTTGTTCAGAAGGTCCAAATTTGGATATTTTACACTTAATTCCATCCAAATATCTAATACATGCAATGAACCTTTGTACCTAGGGTTAAAGTGACTTGGACTAATCTTTTAGTGGAAAAATCATTTAGGGATCTAATATTAGGTATGCACATTCTAACACCTAAGTTGGGCATCTATTTAATCCAACCTAATTTCCAATTGAGGTGTGAGCCATTTACTTGTTGCACCATGACTTGCTTATTAAGAATTGAGCCTATATGCATGTTACACTATATCTTGCTATTGTGATTACTTCGATAATTATTGGGTCTTGGACCCCACCTGCAATGTTGCAAACATCATTTATCTACCATTTAATTATTTAAAGCATGGTAATGATGTAAATGACTAATTAACTAATGTAGTGTACATGAGTACATACCACCCATAGGGAACTGAGGACTCTTACCAGGCACTGGGGTTTTAGTCCCCCTGCCACTTCATATATATTTGAGGTTTGGGATGCGAATTTCCCCCCTCTCCTCTTGGTTGAGGTTGGTAGGTGCCTCAACACTATATTGGTTTAACTTAGTAATAATGTATAATGCTTTCTCTTTACTTGTTATTTACTTCGTAGAAATCTAAATTGTTAACATGCCTCATACTCTTGAAATCTCTTAGTGTAGTGAATCTTTACTTTTACATATGTTACAAATGTACTTGTCCTTAGTCATGTTTTGACACATAATTTTTTGATCTCCTCTTACTGGGTGCCTCCCAAACACCCAGGACCATAGCAAGGACTAGATCAAGGGCAAGGTGTACCTCGACAGGAGTAGAGTTGCCATCATACATAGGTTGCTATTGCTAGATCCTATAGTTTGTTGTTCAGGCTAAGTTATAAACATTTTGATATAGAGACATGTAATAGCATAGGCTTCTCATCTTTTTCTTCCGTTTCTACTATTGACATTGTTGTATTTGGTTCATGCTTATTTAAATGGAATAATTATGCATGCATCCTTCCTCATCAAAGTTTTATGCAAATGAGGGATGTTTTGTATTTTCCATTAAGTTTTAGTGAGGAGGTTATCTCGCATCCTTACAACTAGAATGAGGTGAATGATTATAGACAATCTACAAAACATTACAAGAGGGAGGAGAGAATGGGATGTAAAATCTATATCATTTTAAGTTTTTTCATATATTTTGATATTTATGATATCAATATCTGGGATGTGTAATATTTATCATTATCTACACCCTTAAGAATTCTCACACATCCTAAGATCAAATGAAAATGTAACAGTTGTCCAACGAGGTTATCAAAGTGAATGCGGATGGTATACCTATTGGTATGTATACCTATTGAGTCAATCATATGATGATTATAATGGCATAACTAGTAAATAATTTGATTGAAAAGGCATTCTTCCAATTTATTCTATTTTATTAGTTATGTTATATTGAAGTAACAAATTGAATATCTAGAGAATTATATTACTCAATGACGTATCTATTCAAGTACATGACTTGAACAATGAGACCACACATGTGTTAAGAATATATACATTCTCATTTTATCCGTAGTCGGGTGTTATTGTGGAAGGCAGATAGATAATAATAACACATAAGACTAGAGTGTGTGTTTTCTGATGATAGAATCTCATCATTCATGATATGTGATATCAAACCAAACACATAGATACTTGTCAGGGAACAATGTACCAGACAACACCATCATGAGAGTAACACATGGAAACCATTACAATGGTAGCAATAGTTAGTTCTCATAGTATTGATGGTGATTGTGGTTCTTAGACCTGAGGTCACTACACTTATCACATGTCGTTCAATATACTTTGGAATCATCCACTGTGATCTTGAATAAGGGTTGCCATAAAGGTAATGATTGGGTACACTGTGACACATGGGGACGACTGTGAGTGATGTAGATGGGATTTGTCCCTCCTAGATGAGTAGGATATCCTAGCCACTTGATTAGTGAGATCGAGAAAGCATGGCCATTGACATGTGAGTCAATATGTAATATTAAGCTTACATATATCTCAGGCAGTCGGCTATAGCAAGGAACATAGATTTAATGTTGATGAGGATGACTATTCCATGCCTCAAGTTCAATCGAGATATCAGTGACAAAGGAACTATACAAACACTACAACACTAAGAACAAATTGTAGGTTGAAGTTGTTCTCCAACTTTCCATTTACTTGGGTAGCAATGATGTGTAATGAGGCACCACTCTTTGCTTGTGAAGTCGTAATTGGTTATGGACATTCATTGCCAACGTAATATGGGGCCTATATGGCCACACACATATGATACAAATATAAGAGGAGTTTAATCTTGAATGATAATTGAATTGATTACTAAAGTGTTTAGGCATTCAATTCAAGCAACAAATCAACTAACTAGACTCCCAACTGATCAGTTCATGTCATTAAACTATCAGTTAGAGTGTCGAGTTGATTGAGTATTGCATTTGCTGAATTCTAGTTGAATAGACCGGTTCACTAAGTGAACCGATCGGCTCATGGTCATGAGATGACCGATTCAATAGGTGAACCACCCAATTCAGATGTGCAATTTTGTTTCATCAAGGATTAGTGTTGACGTGATGTTTGGATTAGAATTGCCAATACAATTGCGACCGGGAAACATGTTGAAACGTCTGGGCACTGTGTGAACTGATCGGCTCACATGCCAACTGATCGATTCACTGGTGAACTGACTATTTCACCTATTTCAATTTGTAAAAATTGTTGAAATTCCAGTTCCTTAACTCCCTCATAGACTGGGAACGCTAACCCTAACATGTCCTATAAATAGAGGGGTATTGGGGGCTTCTTAGAGACAAAACTCAATTGCCTCTGTTAACACTTGTCCTCTCTAGTTGTGGTAACCAATAGAGAGATAGAGTAAGTTCTACTTGCTAAAGGGGGGGATAGCAAGGGAGAATAATTGTGGGAGAGCAAGTTGGAGACTAGTACACCAACGGGAGGGACAACTCATTCCTCTCAGTTTTGGTAGGATGATATGAGTGATAGGCGGTCCATGTGGACTTCCATAGAGGTGAGGAGGCTATTGCCTACGGCTAGGAGGACAATGTCAACCTGCTATCTGTGGTGAAGAGTAGGAGCTACAGTAGATGTCATCCCGGTGCAACTTGAAGACAATGCATGACTACAATGACAAAGAGATTGTCACTAGACTTGCTCTAGTACCAAGTATATCCTCAAAACCATCCTTTCCATTATATAGTTGTTGATGCAATCCACTGGTTTAATGAAGAATATGGTAATAAATTTTTTATTTCTGCTGCCTACCTGATGCCATATTTCCCTACATTGGTATCACAACCATGTCAATCCACTATATTTTGGGATTATTGATATGATTATATTGTTGGTTTATTGTTTATTTATTGCATACAATGCGGATATAAATTTCAGATAAAATACCACACATAAATTCCAAACTAATATATATATATGCAATTTGCACACATCACCCTAAAAGAGAGTTTTGATGGTAGATGTGTAGCATGGTTATGGTAAAAAATCTGAATTATATGTGTGTGGTGGTTGCATGTTTATTTCCTATTCTATCTTTGTTTGCATACCGAGCCTCTATCTTATCTTCCACTTGTAAAAGTATTGTTCTCTCCTACCTTTGCTCTCCTCGAATGTAACTCAATGTTTCTCCATATTAATGTAATAGTAGGATAGTTTAGTTTCTTGTTACTATGAAGAAGATGAGCCGAGGACCAATCAACTAGAGGATCCAGAAGGTGGTGGACCAAAGTCCAGACAACCAAGGAGGAAACCAACCAACCGGCCAGGAGGTGAGCCGATCAGTTCAAGGGTTGAACCGATCAATCTAGATCGACAAACACACATATTCATCACCAACATGTTTCTGCATGAGTTGTAGACCCTAAGTTGTGGTACTTCCTTGTGGCTCCAAAGAATTACATTAGGATGGCCATAACTATCATTTGTGGCTTCAAAGAATTACATTAGGATGACCATAACTATCATTTTTTTGTTTATTGCATATTTTTATTACGGGATATAACACGTATATGATGCGTACTATATATGTGGTGATTGTATAAAGTATATGTATTTTTGAATAAAAACTTCCTCAATTAAAATATTAAGTCTTAGATGCTTTCCATAAGCAACATACATGGAAATATTTATTGAACAAGTGTAGGTTACGCCCAAGTGTGGTGTGTCATCCATCTCATGGAAGTGTGATGGTAGATATGTAGGTCCTGCTCAAGCAGTGTGCATATCTATCATGTTGGCTTTTGGGTTAGGATTAACTGTTGTCCTTAATGGGATTAAGCACCAAAGTCATACAAATTACTATGGCAAGGAGTTGCACATATCATCTATTCAAGAATTGCATATGATGCAATTGGAAAAAGTTGCTTACCTTAATAATTGACTATTGATGTTGGCGTTGTTCGGGTAATAGTTCAATTGTTTTGGATCTTGGCTCACTAGAAGGTTGTACTTTGCAATCTTTTGAATTGATATGTGAGTATAAAATAGTGGGAGTGATAATCAGTAAAGTCCTAATTAAGTATCATCAATTATTTAAAAATAAAACAAATCAAAAAGGTTTTTTTTGACAAAAAGTAAAATTTTCTCTTGTAGAATCAAATGGCAATCAAATCATCATTGTGATTGGTCCTTAGGAAGGACAAAATTAAGGGGCTAAAGTGTATGCTTATCGAAAGCATGCCAATGATGCCTTGGACATAAAGTACCTTATGATAAGCTGCATGAGCTATGAGTTGCATGAGCAATGCGAGGACATGAGGATTATTGAGATGGTAACACATCTTAGGAATGTGAGCCATGATCTCACAAAGCAACAAAGGTGCACTGTTATAAAGGTGTTCTTTAAGTGTTAGATGAAAAAGAGAGACTCGGTAGAGACCCATGTGCTCAATATGACTGGACATGTAGAACATCTAGCAAAATTGGGATTCTCTTTGAGCCAAGAGTTGGCAACATATATGATTCTGAAATCATTACCTGAATCATATAGCCACTTTATTGAGTGTTCCACTTGAATGAAATGGCCAGACTGCTTTAGATTTTCTTGGCATGTTGATAAATGCCAAAGAAAGAAAGAAAGAAGAAGGACAAATCCATGACGGTCATTAGCAGAGTTGAGTCCAAGGATGAAAGTAAGGCCATGAAGAGTTTTAAGGCTATGATTAAATATAGATCTTCAACACTCAAGATGAGAAGAAAGAAAAGTACAAGAGGAATCTATCCTTTGTACTTTAAGGAATTCATGAAGAAGAAAATGGGGATGGGGATCTCCACTTCAGGTATATATGTTACAGAGATAAAATTATCTACTTCTCCATCATGGGCACTAGATACCAAATGTGCATCTCACATGTGCTTGAATATGCATAATTTGAAAAGAGGTAAACCTTTGAGAAAGGGAGAGGTTGAACTATGAGTCGTAAATGGAGCAAAAGCTTCTTCCACTATAGTTAGAACCTATAGTTTCTCTCTATCCATGTGGCTTATAATAGAATTAATGAACTGCTATTATGTACCTTCCATAAATAGAAACATCATTTTTGTATCTTGTATGGACAAGAATGCATATGAATTCCATATTAAGTATGGTTGATGTTCTATTTCAAAAGATGGGATTCTTTATGGCAATGCCCCAATATCTTATGGTATTTATTTGCTAGGTCTAAAGAGAGATGCTTATAATGTAAATAGCAAAAGACAAAAACTCAACATCTTAAACAAAACATATCTTTGGAATTGTTATCTAGGAAACGTAAATGAGAATCGCATATCTAGACTCCGTTAAGATGGTTATATAGACTATTTTGATTTTGAATCAATACATACATCTGAATCTTATTTGTCAGAAAAGATGACCAAGACCCCTTTTACTGGAAACAATGAGAGGGCTTGTGATCTATTAGGACTCATACATATTGATGTATGTGGGCCTTTTAGAACAACTACTAGACATGGATATTAATACTTCATTACCTTCATTGATGACTTCAATATGTATGGTTATGTTTACTTGATGAAACATAAGTCAGAAACTCTTGAAAAGTTCAAGAAGTTTATGAATGAAGTACTGAACCAACTTGGCAAAAGTATTAAGGCACTTTGTTGTAATCGAGATTGAGAATCCTTAAGCTAAGAGTCTGAGGACCTTTTGCGGGCCCATGGTATTGTATCACAATGGACCTCTACCCAGAACACCACTGCATAATGGTGTATCAGAAAGAAGGAATCACATATTACTGGATATGGTGCGATAAATGATGAGTTTAGCTAAACTTCTGATTACCTTATGGGGTTATGCTCTTGAAACTACCACATTTACACTAAACTGAGTACCATCTAAATAGGTACAAAAGACACCATATGAGATATAGACTGGGAAGCATCCTAATATATCATTGATGGATATTTGGGGATGTGAAGCTTATGTAAGGAAAATATTTTCTAAAAAGCTTGGCCCTAAGTCTTATAAATGTTATTTTGTTGGATACCCTAAGGAGACTAGAGGATATTACTTTATTCCCTATATGATATCAAAGTGTTTGTTTCTAGAGATGCTGCATTCCTAGAAAAGAAATTTATTTCCAAAGGAATCGGTGGGAGGAAAGTGAATCTAGAAGAGGTTGAGGAACAAAGAGAATCACAAAGTATTGTGGAATCTCAAATTTCTTCAGTAACAAAGGAACCTCATAGATCTAGTAGGATACACTTGAAACCTAAAAGATTTTGATATCTTGTGACTTAGTAAGGTGGTGAGTTGGTCATAGATGATGAGACAACAACCTATCTAGAATCTACCGAGGGACCAGAGTTTGAGAAATGGCTTGAGGCCATGAGATCTGAGATGGAATCCACGTACACCAGCAATGTATGGACCTTGACAGATCCATCTAAAGGGGTAAAACCCATAGGGTGCAAGTGGGTCTTCAAGAAGAAGACTACCATGGATCGTAAAGTACAAATATATAAGGGTAGATTGGTTGCAAAGGGTTTCATACAAGTTCAAGGTGTTGACTATGACAAAACCTTTTTTGCAGTGGCCATGGTTAAGTCCTCAAGGATCATGCTTGCAATTGCAACTTATCATGACTATGAGATTTGGCAGATGGATGTTAAAACCACATTCATTAATGGGAATATTATCGAGGATGTGTAGATGACACAACATGAGGGTTTTATAAATCCAAAGGATGCAAATAAATTCTATAAGATATAAAGATCAATCTATGGATTGAAGCAGAGATGGAATCTTTTTTTGACCACTACCAAAGAGTTTGTCTTTATTTAAAATGAAGATGAACCTTGTGTGTACAAGAAGGTTAGTGGGAGCATGATTGTATTCCTAATATTGTATGTGGATGACATACTATTAATGGGGAATGAAATCCCTACTTTACAAAAGGTAAAGACATGGATAGGAAATATGTTTTCTATGAAAGACTTTGGAGATGCATCCTACATCTTGGGGATAAAGATCTATAGAGATAGATCTAAGAGATTTCTTGGACTAAGTTAGAGAACATACATTTATTAAGTTTTGAAGAGGTTTAAGATGGAGATCTCAAAGAGAGGAAACCTGCCCATTTCATGGAGTTTCCATCTATAAAGCTCAATGTCCCAATTCTTGCGAAGAAAGGGAACACTCAAGTAAGATTCCATATGCATCTTTAATTGGATCTATCATGTATGCAATGTTGTGTACCCATCTCCATATCTCGTATGCCTTGAGCATGATGAGCATATATCAGTCAGATCTAGATGACACTCACTGTAAGGACCCTGACCTCCATTTTGGGCTTACCCTGTTTGCTTTGTCTAAATCTTGAGTTTAGATGTGTGCTAATCACCTGAAGTTGTGATTAGGGTTTGTTTGTGCTTTGTTTAGAGGTGGAGGTGCAACTTGCAAATTACCTAAGTTTTAGGGTTTGTGTGCAAGTTTGTCACCTTGAGAGATGTCTTTCTCTTTCCTTGCATCCTCTAGGATTGAGAGGATGGGTTGGGCTCTTTGCTTGAGTACCTTTGGGCTTTGTTGAGCCATGTTGAGCCTTGTTGAGGCTTGGTATCAGGTTGGACCTTGGTGTATCGGCCATGGGAGTGTTGGTTGTATCGGGCAAGGAATGAGTTGTCCCTCCCGTTGGTGTACTAGTCTCCAACTTGCTCTCCCACAATTATTCTCCCTTGCTATCCCCCCCTTTAGCAAGTAGAACTTACTCTATCTCTCTATTGGTTACCACAACTAGAGAGGACAAGTGTTAACAGAGGCAATTGAGTTTTGTCTCTAAGAAGCCCCCAATACCCCTCTATTTATAGGACATGTTAGGGTTAGGGTTCCCAGTCTATGAGGGAGTTAAGGAACTGGAATTTCACCAATTTTTAGAAATTGAAATAAGTGAAATAGTCAGTTCACCAGTGAATCGATCGGTTGGCATGTGAGCCGATCAGTTCACACAGTGCCCAGACGTTTCAACATGTTTCCCGGTCGCAATTGTATTGGCAATTCTAATCCAAACATCACGTCAGCACTAATCCTTGATGAAACAAAATTGCACATCTGAATTGGGTGGTTCACCTATTGAATCGGTCATCTCATGACCATGAGCCGATCGGTTCACCTAGTGAACCGGTCTATTCAACTAGAATTCAGCAAATGCAATACTCAATCAACCCGACACTCTAATTGATAGTTTAATGACATGAACTGATCAGTTGGGAGTCTAGTTAGTTGATTTGTTGCTTGAATTGAATGCCTAAACACTTTAGTAATCAATTCAATTATCATTCAAGATTAAACTCCTCTTATATTTGTATCATATGTGTGTGGCCATATAGGCCCCATATTACGTTGGCAATGAATGTCCATAACCAATTACGACTTCACAAGCAAAGAGTGGTGCCTCATTACACATCATTTCTACCCAAGTAAGATTCCATATGCATCTTTAATTGGATCGGGATGACATCTACTGTAGCTCCTACTCTTCACCACAGATAGCAGGTTGACATTGTCCTCCTAGCAGTAGGCAATAGCCTCCTCACCTCTATGGAAGTCCACATGGACCGCCTAGCACTCATATCATCCTACCAGAACTGAGAGGAATGAGTTGTCCCTCCTGTTGGTGTACTAGTCTCCAACTTGCTCTCCCACAATTATTCTCCCTTGCTATCCCCCCCTTTAGCAAGTAGAACTTACTCTATCTCTCTATTGGTTACCACAACTAGAGAGGACAAGTGTTAACAGAGGCAATTGAGTTTTGTCTCTAAGAAGCCCCCAATACCCCTCTATTTATAGGACATGTTAGGGTTAGGGTTCCCAGTCTATGAGGGAGTTAAGGAACTGGAATTTCACCAATTTTAGGCATTCAATTCAAGCATTCAATTCAAGCAACAAATCAACTAACTAGACTCCATTCAAGCATTCAATTCAAGCATTCAATTCAAGCATTAAAGTGTTTAGGCATTCAATTCAAGCAACAAATCAACTAACTAGACTCCCAACTGATCAGTTCATGTCATTAAACTATCAGTTAGAGTGTCGGGTTGATTGAGTATTGCATTTGCTGAATTCTAGCTGAATAGAGTGGTTCACTAAGTGAACCGATCGGCTCATGGTCATGAGATGACCGATTCAATAGGTGAACCACCCAATTCAGATGTGTAATTTTGTTTCATCAAGGATTAGTGCTGACGTGATGTTTGGATTAGAATTGCCAATACAATTGCGACCGGGAAACATGTTGAAACGTCTGGGCACTGTGTGAACTGATCGGCTCACATGCCAACCGATCGATTCACTGGTGAACTGACTATTTCACCTATTTCAATTTGTAAAAATTGGTGAAATTCCAGTTCCTTAACTCCCTCATAGACTGGGAACCCTAACCCTAACATGTCCTATAAATAGAGGGGTATTGGGGGCTTCTTAGAGACAAAACTCAATTGCCTCTGTTAACACTTGTCCTCTCTAGTTGTGGTAACCAATAGAGAGATAGAGTAAGTTCTACTTGCTAAAGGGGGGGATAGCAAGGGAGAATAATTGTGGGAGAGCAAGTTGGAGACTAGTACACCAACGGGAGGGACAACTCATTCCTCTCAGTTCTGGTAGGATGATATGAGTGCTAGGCGGTCCATGTGGACTTCCATAGAGGTGAGGAGGCTATTGCCTACTGCTAGGAGGACAATGTCAACCTGCTATCTGTGGTGAAGAGTAGGAGCTACAGTAGATGTCATCCCGGTGCAACTTGAAGACGTAAGATTCCATATGCATCTTTAATTGGATCTATCATGTATGCAATGTTGTGTACCCATCTCCATATCTCGTATGCCTTGAGCATGATGAGCATATATCAGTCAGATCTAGATGACACTCACTGTAAGGACCCTGACCTCCGTTTTGGGCTTACCCTATTTGCTTTGTCTAAATCTTGAGTTTAGATGTGTGCTAATCACCTGAAGTTGTGATTAGGGTTTGTTTGTGCTTTGTTTAGAGGTGGAGGTGCAACTTGCAAATTACCTAAGTTTTAGGGTTGGTGTGCAAGTTTGTCACCTTGAGAGATGTCTTTCTCTTTCCTTGCATCCTCTAGGATTAATAGGATGGGTTGGGCTCTTTGCTTGAGTACCTTTGGGCTTTGTTGAGCCCTGTTGAGCCTTGTTGAGGCTTGGTATCAGGTTGGACCTTGGTGTATCGGCCATGGGAGTGCTGGTTGGACCTTGGTGTATCAGCCATGGGAGTGCTGGTTGTATCGGGCAAGGAGGTGTATCGACCATGGTGTGTTGGGTTGCCATCTTGGGCGACACACACCCTTCACCTAGCCTCGTTTGTGTCACCTTCTTTGGACAAGTGGTTGTTTCTTTGCTAAGTGGGTGGCAACTCATGGGCGTTTGTTTTTGGGGTGCTAGCATGTGGCACGATCCTTGGACAAGTGTGTTAGGGGCGGGTGCCACCTTGACTTGCTCTTCCCCTTCACCCCTTAGTATATAAACGAACCCCCTTGCTTGCTAGGTCTCTTTGATTCCTTTAGTTGCTCCCCTTCCTTTGCTGGCTGAGCTAGGAGAAGAAAGGAGCAAGTGGTGTCTGATACAACTAGTGTTTTGGGTGACACACCTTGCTAGATTATCCCTTTCCTTCTCTTGTGGTAATTATCTCTCCCTTTCCTTGGCACCTTCTTCTTCTCCCTTCTCTTTGGACATGGTGGTTATAAGTTGTTCTTCTTTGTGTTGGCCGAAGGTGGTGCCTTGGACCTTGGAGCTTTAGAGCTTGAGGCAGGTTACATAACTCCTACCCTAGCTATATTACCTTCACTTCATGTTGCTTGTTTATATGCTATCTTGATCAGCCATGCTTATATTCTTAGTAATATCTTTTCTCTAGTATGTACCCTTGATGTTGTGGGATATGATGACATGGTTATGTTGTTTAGATGTGATCTTAGACCTTGTTGGCTGAACCATTGAATTAGGGTTCTTTGGGCAAAACCCCTCTCTCTTAGTTGTTGAGAGGTGAGCCTAGGGTTTCCTAACTCAAATGGTGCATGTGGAGTGTTCTTGGAGCAAAATCCCTTTCTCTCTTTAGTCTTGAGAGGTGAGTTTGAGCTCTAGTGGTGTAGGTAAAACCCCTCTCTTACTAATTAGTTGTTGAGAGGTGAGTCTATACCCTAGTTGCTTGGGCAATACCCCTCTCTTACCATAGACTTGAGAGGTGAGACAACTCTCTTGACCTACTAGGGTTTCTTGGTGGCAGTCTTGAGGTTGAAGATGACCAACCCATCATGGCTTTTGAACCCTTGAACAATACCCTAAGTTGTGTTCTGCCCGATATCCCTCTTCTAGGGTTGAGTTTGGGCGATATGCTAGGTGAACACCTTGTTGACCTCTTGACCGATATGGACTTTTACCCAAGATGTAGTTGGGCGATATGCCTTGGCCGATATGGTGTTTCCCGATATGGAGTCTTGGTTGATGTAACCCTGGATGGGTGATATAGTATTTGACCGATATGAACATCCTAACCCTGATGGGTGATATGGTGCCTTGACCGATAGAGAGTCCCAAATCCTAGCTTGGACGATAAGGATACCTTGGGTGATATGGGAGCTCCTTGGGTGCGATGGTGGGCTTCCCATGAAGTCGCTTGATGGATGGCAGTGGTGCGCCTTGGGCGATATGGTTTTGGTGGTTGTCCAACATGGAAAACCCTAACCCTAACCCTAGCGGGTGATATAGGTTCTTGGCTGATATGATGATAGTGATGCCCGATACACTCTTGTACATGGCTGTCTGATACCCTCTTGTGCATGGTTGCACGATATGTTGGTTTCCCCATGTGTGGCTTGGTGCCCTAGGGTTTTGGTGGTGACTGATATCGTTTGGGTGAGGGATGGTGCTCTACCCGAGATCCCTTTAGTATGGGTAGGCAACACCTTTGGTGAGGGATGCGCCTAACCCAGTAACCCTAAGTTGGGGAACTTGTTATCTTGAACCCTTATATATGATGATGTGATATGATGGTTATTTAAGGTTGATGATAAAGTAAGATGATAAGATCATGGTTGTGTTCATAATAAATGGATGTTGTTCCAATCTTATGCACCTTAAATCTTAATGACATGATAATCATAATATGTTTGCTAAAGATATGTTTTGGGTGATCAAGTTATCTATCTTGATATGCATTCTAACCATGCAAGTATTATCAAATGAATTCATAGCCAGGTAAGAGCTATGAGGTGTATGTGTTTTGTATGACACGGAATAATGATGTTCCTGGTTGATGAGATAACATGCACCACCAGTATGATGAGAAAGGTCTGGTGACCTGATAAAGGCCGAGTGCCTGATTGAGGTGTTATCCTCTAATGATGAGATAAGGGATTGATATCCCATGGTGATTTATGATGATGAAGCCTTGAGGGGCAGTGGCATTATGTGATGAGGGATTGAGATCCCATGGCAATATGATAATGACAGTAATAGTGTGACACAATGGTGTTTATGCTTTATAACCTGGTTGCCTCAACAATTCACTTAAAATATACTAATTAATTATAGATGAACATTCCATGTAGTTTGCCCTGGCCATTGATCCATCATCGTCAGTAGCTGGTGATGGTGAAACATGTTTATCCTGTGGGATTACCTGGAGCGCATATTGTTGAATATGTAGGGTTTCTCCTAGCTGAAAATAGGAGGATTAGAATACAACTCCGATTGTAGACTTAGTATGGTTAGAGCATGGTGAACATGCCCATGGCTTAGTATGACAGAGCATGAATGCATTCATGGCTCAGGAGCATGGTGAATAGGCTCATGGCTCAAGGTATGCTAGTGCCGAGACCTGTACTAAGGCGGGCTAGAGAAAATGGTAGCCTGCGGAGTTGACCCTGTGGCTAAGGCCACATAAGCAAGAGACTGCGGTCCTGCTTTAGTTATTGTGCACTGACCATGAGGAGGTGAGGTCATGGAGTCTGGCTCTTCCATTGACCTTGTATGGCACTAGTTTTGGGCTTTGCAACCAAAGGTTGGATTTGAGTGGTACAACTCACTTCCTTAGGGCATAATAAATTGTAATCCAGTCGTATAGTATATAATGCTCATGGCAAAACACAGAACATTGGTTGAGGCCTTGCTTGTATAGTTGCCCTAGTTATATCTTGCAGTTAATTACATGTTCCTCATATTTTATGATAAGTTCTTATATAACTTGTCTTGTCAATCATGTTTCATAAGAAATATATGGTTATATGCCTCCCAGATATCTTGGTAAGTTTGTTAATAAAGTTAGTATGAGCTGCTTATATCAGTTATCTACTTTACCTATTCTAGATTTCCTAAAGTTTTATAGTTCGGTGGGGAGTTATGTTTCTCGCTGGGACTGTGTGTCTCACCCTGCTAGTTTTAAACTTTTTTAGGTGATCATGCTAGACGTGGTGGTGGTCGTGAGGTTGCGGCCGAGCAACACGAAGAACAATAGGAGGCAAGAGATGGATATGTTATTGTTTTGGTTGTTTTGTAGTAGAGTCCTAGAGTCATCCCTGTACTCTCAGGTCCTTGGAGGTGTTTTGATGATGTTTCACGATATATAGTTGATGTAGCTTGTTTATCCTTTTGTTGGCTTGATATGGTCTGTTTTGTATATAAACAGGTGGTGAACTCTTTGTGTCTATGGGACAGTTAGGTCCTATGAGCTGTGGACATATATCAAGGTTTATGTATATTTATATAACATGTTTCCTTACAGGATAAGGATCTGGATGTAATAGCTTCTTTATTATCTGCTTTCCACAATCAGTTTTAATTAACCCGTGTTTTTGGTGATATATGGTTTATGGCGGTTCCACATGTTTTCACGTGGCATTTCATTGTCTGTGTGATAGCGGGATGTCACACTCACTAGACAAACACCAAGAATATCTTGAAGTACTTAAGAAGAACTAAGAATCATTTTTTTGTCTGTGATGGAGAGGAAGAGTTGGTGGTAAAGGGTTACACTAATGCAAGCTTCTAAACTGAAAAAGATGATTAGATATCACAATTCGAATTTGTATTTTTCCTTAACACGGATCTGTAAGATGAAAGAGTTCCAAGCAAGAGACAAATGTCAATTCTATAATAGAGGTCAAGTATATTGCTTCATCGAATGCAACAAAGGAGGATGTATGGATCAAGAAGTCCATCTTTGAACTTGGGGTCGTTCCAAGCATCAGTGACACAATTGATCTATATTGTGACAACTATGGAGCTATTGCACAAGCTAAGGAACCTACACCACATCAACATTCCAAGCATATACAAAGGCATTTCCATCTCATATGAGAGTTTGCAAAATAAGGAGATGTGAAGATTTGCATAATACCAACTGAGAGAAATGGTGTTAACCCCTTGACAAAGGCACTTTCACAGTAGAAGCAAGATGATCATGTTAAATCCCTTGGAATGTGATTCATGAGTGATTAGCTCTAAGTGCAAGTGAGAGTCTGTCAGTATGTATGCCCAGAGAGCCAATCATATGATAATTGTAATGGCATTACTCGTAAATGATTTGATTGATAATGAAGACATGCTTCCAATTTATTATATTTTATTCATTTATGAGACAATGAAGTAACATAATAAATGTCTAGAGAACAATATTACTCAATGATGTATGTCTTCAAGTACGTGACTTGAACAATGAGATCATATGGATGTTGAGAGTATATACATTCTTATTTTGTCCCTAGTCAGATGTTATAGTGGGAGAAAAATAGACAACAATAACACATAAGGCTAGAGTGTGTGTTGGTTATGATAGAATCTCATCAGTCATGATATGTGATATCAAACCAAACACTTAGATACTTGTTAGGGAATAGTGTATCAGATAGATATGTTGGTATGTATGCCCTGAGAGCCAATCATAGGATGATTGGTGGGATACATTAAGATTGATTTGATAAACATCAAAGGCAAGCTTCCAATTCATTCTGGTCTAGTCAGTTATGAGATAATGACAGAATAGATTGAATGTCTAGAGAATGACATTACTCAATGACATATGCTTTTAGGTTAAGGGCCTAAATGATGAGATCATACAGATGTTAAGAGTATACATTCTTGTTATGTTCCTAGTCGGATGTCATAATGGAAGGTTGATAGACAACAATGACACACAAAACTAGATTGTGTGTTGGTTGATGATAGAATCTCATCAGTCATGATATAGTGATATCAAACCAATCACATATGTATTTGTTAGAGAACAAGTGTATCAGACATACCCACTGTGAGAGTGACACACGGAACCATGACTTGGTAGTCACAGTCAGCTCTCACAGTGATGGTAGTGAGTGTGATTCTTTGACTTGGAAATCACTACACTCAACACATGTCGTTGGGTACACTTTGACATCATCAAACACAGTCCTAAAATATAGATTGTTATAAAGGTGATGATTGAGTGACATTGACAAATGGGGCTTTTGAGGGGTGAGTGATAGATATGAGATTTGTACCTCCTGAT
The DNA here is from genome assembly GCA_963693085.1 of Alisma plantago-aquatica. Lineage (NCBI taxonomy): Eukaryota > Viridiplantae > Streptophyta > Magnoliopsida > Alismatales > Alismataceae > Alisma > Alisma plantago-aquatica. The sequence goes on along the minus strand of OY856413.1, from coordinate 639,882,631 downwards.
GGAGTTTGATGTCCATGGAAACTTGACGAGTAGGACTGGGAAAGACATGCACATGCATGTATGAATCAATATGTGATATTGATGTCACACATATCTCATCCAATCTGCTCTGAGATCAAGGAAGTGAATGAACGTTGAAAGGATGATTGTTCAATGCCTTGAGTTCATTTGGGATATCAGAGATAAAGGAATTATAGATTCACTATAACACCAGTCATGAATTATAGGATTGAAAGTTGTTCTCCAACTTTACTTTCCACTTGGATAGCACTGATGTGTGACTAGGCACTGCTCTTTTCTTGTGAAGTCATAAGTGTTATGGACTTTCACTGCCAACGTGAAATGGGCCTGCAGGTCACACACATAGGATTTAACCTAGAAGATGAGTTTATCCACGAATGATGTTTAGATTGTTTACTAAATGTGTTTAGTAGTTCAATTAAACATTCAATCAATTGACTTGACTCAGAATCACCAAGTTCAAGTGTTGGACTAACTGATTTGGGTGTCAGATTGATTGAGAACTGCATTGACCGATTTTTGCACAACTTGGATTGCCAACCGACCGGATCAAACTGTTGAACTGATCGGCCCAGGGTCAAGTGAGATGACCAGTTCAAGTATTGAACCGATCTGTTCAGCTGGACCAAACGATCTAGTTTGGGAAAGTTAGGTTGGTGAGAAAATATTTTCATTTTACTTGTACAATTCGATTGGGACAAGTATTGATCTTTGGATTAATTGGAAACGGAAAGAAGAAAGTCAATTGGGAACTACAAACAATCAGTTCATGAATGAAGCGATCGGTTCAGCTTCCCAAATGACTGGTTCATGAGATGAACCGATCGGTTCAGTCCCCAAAACGATCAGTTCATTTGTGAAATGACTGGTTCACCTGCCGCAATGTATCAATTTGTGGAAATTCTGGACCCTTCTACTCCCGCTTTAATCCTGCATTGCTCGGGGCTGAGGACCCTGACCCTGACTATATATAGAGGGGTACTGGGAGCTTCTTAGATAGTATAACTCAGATCATCAGTTGCTCTGCAAAGTTGTCCTCTCTGGTTGTGGTAACCGAGACAACCCAAGCAAGTGCTACCTGATTAGGGAGGCACAATGAGGGAAAGACAACTATAGGATGAAAATTGGTGGTGGGAGAGCACGTCGGTGACTAGTACGCTGATAGAAGGGGATGACTCCTTCCAGTGTCTAGTAGGACAGGACGACTGGAGTTCTATGTGGTCTATGTGGACTACTACAGAGGCGGGAGATTTCTTCCGCTCGGAGGACAGCCGTCAACCTGTCAGTCCGAGTGCGACCAGGAGCTGCACAAACACCGTCCAAGACCGGATGTGAAGACCACACTTGCCGTGAGGTTACGTGACCGAGCATGTCTGGGGACAAGGTATGCCTATATAAACCATCCTTCCTACCATATAGATGTTGACAAGATCTCTTTGGGTTCTAGGTTTAGGGAGAAATTTTTTTATTTCCGATGCTATCTCTGCCTCCCCTAAAACCCAATAGTGGTATCAGAGCCACGTCAACGTTCTATACTTTAGGATAATCAATATGATCGGTTTTTGGTTTGTTGCCTTTTATTTATTGCATCTGATGCAAATAATTAATTGGATTTATGCATGTCCAATATAAATCCACAAATCCCTATATATACATATAAGATATGGTATATAAATGCATTTGATATGTGTCGCCCTTAAACAGTTTATGTGGTGATTGTAGTGTGATTGTGGCCATAAACCCTAAATCTGTGTGTGGTTGATTGTTGTTGCTTGCATCTCAGTCTGCGCACCGATTCCCTACCTCCTATTCCCGATGTAACTCGAGATAGCTTGAGATTATTTCCTACCTTTGCTCCCCACGAATGTAACTCGGGGTTTCCCAATGCAAATGTAAATAGGATTAGTTTATATTTCCTGTTATGTCAAAGAAATATGGACACCTAGAGGATCAAGACGATTGTCTCGGGATTGAGACGATCAGCTGGTGGACCAAGGCGGCCATCTCCTGGAGCGAGACGAGTGGGTGGCAACCTGAGGAGATGCACAACAACCAGTGAATCGATCAGCTGGAGGTGCTAGTCGATCGACTGGTGGCACCCAACCGACTGGCCTGATGGTGAGCTGATTAATCATGGAGATGAGTTGATCAAACCCAGAATGGCAAAGTACGGAGTTCATCTTGTAAAATTTGCATGTGATGTGGACCTAGATGACCGTGATTCCTCTTGGCTCGAGGAATCACATTAGGATGGTTCTTGAGAAGGATAAGCTGAATGAGACTAACTTCCACAACTGGTTTAGGACATTGAGAATTGTTCTCACTCAAGAGCGAAAGCTCTATGTCTTGGATACTCTAGCTCTAGAGGAACCTACTCCCACCGCACCAAAGGCATAAAGGGATGTTTCTAAGAAGCATTCTAAAGATTCCATTGATGCGAAGTGCTTGATGTTGTGCTCTATGAACCACGAGTTGCAGAGACAACATGAGAACATGTACGTCATTGGGATAATTCAACATCTTAAGAACATGTATCAAGACCAAGCATGGCAAGAGAGATATGATGTCTTCAGGGAACTATTTAAGTGCATCATGGCAGAAGGAGATCCACTTGGTCCTCACACGCTCAAGATGATTGGGTATGTGGAGATCCTGATGAGACTGGGATTTCCCCTGAGCCAAGAGTTGGCTACTGACGTGATACTACAATCATTTCCAGAATCCTACAGTTAGTTTGTGATGTACTACAACATGAACAACTTTGACAAGCCGTTGGTAGAGTTATTGGGCATGTTGAGGACAGCCGAGGCACAGATGAAGAAGGACAAGCCTAATTCTATGATGTTGATCAACAGAAAGAAAGACAGGCCCAAGGGCAAGGGCAAGGGCAAAGCTAGGAAGGGTTTTGATGCTAGCTAGCAACCCAAGTCGTCTTCAGCTCTCAAGGCCAAAGGAGGTGTGACCAAGGGAGACAATTGCCACAATTGTCAAAATCCAAGACATTAGAAAAGGAATTGCCCTCTCTATCTGGAAGAACAAAAGAAGAAGGAGGCGATGGGTGTCTCCACCTGAAGGTGTCATGAAATAAACTTATAACACTTATGAGGTATATGATACCAAGATGTGAAGTGATAAGCACTCAATAAATGGGGCAAGTGTTGCCGCTATAGATAGGAGTACTTTAGTTCATGTAATAGAGTTATGAACTGCTATTTCATATTTTTCAATAAAATAGAAACACTTTATTCTTGCATCTTGTTGTGACAAGGATGGCTATCAATAAAGTTGACATTTCAATTTCAAAGATATGAACTTTGTGGCAATGCCTTATTTATCTTGTGGTACTTGGTATGCATAAGATAAAATGATACCTAAAAGTTATTGATAACTCAAACAAATAATTAGAATTATCATGGGAATTCATTTCTGGTTCCATATTGATGGATAAAGCTAGACTCTTTTGGTTGTGAACCATTAAGAGACATGAATATCTTGGACATGATGACAAGTCAATCTTCACTAGATGTAGTGGGAGAACGACTATCCTATTAGGTATAATACATATGATGTATTTACATATCTATTGGAATAAATGCTAATATTTCAAATGGTGTTTAGAGAAATAACAATATGAATATCTTGAAGTGTTCAAGAAGATCATGAATGAAGTACAAATTTGGTAAAAAGTAATAATTCTTGATGTGATCAATGAATGAGATACTTAAACCAAATGTTTGAGAACCTTATGAGTGATTATGATAGTGTATCATAGAGAACTCATGATTAATACATAGTGATGTCTAAATCAAAAAGGGAGTCATACTCTAAGGAGTTAGAGGATGATTATCAAATAACGAAATTCTTCTTAAATAGAGATTACCTTACACTAATAAAGGATACTAAGAATCACAAAGTGTTGTGAGTTCTCAAATTCCTTAACGGATACACCTCAAATATCTATATGATGAGTTGATCATACGATGAGTCAATAATCTAGATGATATTGAGGAACCAGATTTTGAGTTATGGTTTATGACCATTAGATCCTAAATGACTTCCATGTGAACCATAAGGTATGACCTTGATGGTAGCACCCATTGGGATAAAATCCATAAGTGTGAATGAGTCCTAAGTGTTAAGACACATAGATGACATTTTGAGAAGGATCATGCTTGTTGATTGCAACTTAATGACTAAGAGATTTGGCATATGGACATTAAAACCACATTCCTATGACAAATAAGGTAAGGATGTGTACATGACACAACCTATAAGGTTTATGAATCCATTAATGCAAATGAAGTCTATAAGTACAATAGACTAATCAATGTGATTGATTGAGTACAAGCAACTTATAACTGGAAATCTTTACTTTGATAATATAGTCAAAGGGTTTGACTAATATGACAAAGATAAAGAAGGGATCTATTTGCATTCCACATGTTGATGAGGAATGAGATGTTCTAGAATGGAATCCTTTGTGGAAATTATCTTTAGGGAAGATAGAGATGTTTCCTATGTGATAGGAATAGAGACCTATAGAGATAGTTCTTGAAAACCTCTTGACCTGGAAAAGAGAGAGCATACATTGGCAATCTGTACTGAAAGGTTCAGTATACACAGATTCAGTGGGAGAAAACTTGTCCATGTTACATGGAGTTAGTATCCCAAGGCCAAGTGTCCAAATCTCATGAAGAATAGGAACACTAAGAATAGATATGGATCTATCATGTGTGTAATCATCATGTTATCTTGCATGTATGGACATAGAAAGAATAAAATGCATTTATCATCTTGTATGTAGGACATGACAATATGATATGCTCATCCTGATAACTCATATGTGGGACATGACGAGTGGGTGTCTGTCTAGTTCCAGTAAGGGTTATTGGAATACCATGAGATCTTGATAAGTACTTGAGAAGTACTAGTTCTATGGAAATAAGGAAGGGTTCACTGTAAAGAGTTACACTGATGCGAACTTCAGAAATGACAGAAAATTTATCACAAAATATATATGAAACATATAAAAGTGAATGTGTGTTGAAAATTGGAAACATGCCAATAAAGACGTTTTAAAAGGAAATGCCAAGTATTCGTGTGTTGGAGAATAACAGTGGATACTATATGGATCTGGGAGTTCATGGAGATGAACTTATAGGTATTCCAGTCATTGATGACAAGTAAGGAGTGCTTCGCCATGCAATGAGGGTAAAGGTTAGTAAAGGAATATTAGATCGCATATTATGACAACTCCATCTCATATGTATGACGTACAATGAAGAGATGTGACACATGCAATAATACCGACTTAGGCAAAGTGTTTCCATAACTCACTACGTTAGAACTAGAGCACAGTAACATGTGGGACATGTTTGGAGATCACTAAGAATATGATTCAAGGGTGATTGGCTCGCAGTGCAAATGGGAGTCTGTTGGTATGTATGCCCAGAGAGCCAATCATGGGATGATTGGTGGGATACATTAAGATTGATTTGATAAACATCAAAGGCAAGCTTCCAATTCATTTTGGTTCAGTCAGTTATGAGATAATGATAGAAAATATTGAATGTCTAGAGAATGACAGTACTCAATGATGTATGCTTTTAGGTTAAGGACCTAAACGATGAGATCATATGGATGTTAAGAGAATACATTCTTGTTATGTCCCTATTCGGATGTCATTGTGTAAGGTTGATAGACAACAATGACACAAAAGACTAGATTGTGTGTTGGTTGATGATAGATTCTTATCAGTCATGATATAGTGATATCAAACCAAGCACATAGCTACTTGTTAGAGAACATGTGTATCGGACAGACCCACCGTGAGAGTGACATATGGAACCATGACTTGGTAGTCACAGTCAGCTCTCACAGTGATGGTGGTGAGTGTGATTCTTTGACCTGAAATCACTACACTCAACACATGTCATTGGGTACACTTTGACATCATCAAACGCAGTCCTGAAATATAGATTGTTATAAAGGTGATGATTGGGTGACTTTGACACATGGGGCTTTTGAGGGGTGAGTTATAGATATGGGATTTGTACCTCCTGAGGGAGTTTGATGTCCATGGCCACTCGATGAGTAAGACTGAGAAAGGCATGTGCATGCATGTGTGAATCAATATGTGATATTGATGTCACACATATCTCATCCCGTCTGCTCTGAGATCAAGGAAGTGAATGAACGTTGAAAGGATGACTTTCCATGCCTTGAGTTCATTTGGGATATCAGTGATAAAGGAATTATACATTCACTATAACACCACAGATTGTAGGATTGAAAGTTGTTCTCCAACTTTCCTTTTCACTTGGGTAGCACTGATGTGCGACTAGGCACTGCTCTTTGCTTGTGAAGTCATAAGTATTATGGACTTTTACTGCCAACATGAAATGGGCCTGCAACATCACACACATAGGATTTAACCTGGAAGAGGAGTTTATCCATGAATGATGTTTATATTGTTTACTAAATGTGTTTAGTAGTTCAATTAAACATTCAATCAATTGACTTGACACAGAGTCACCAAGTTCAAGTGTTGGACTAACTAATTTGGGTGTCAGATTGATTGAGAACTGCATTGACTGATTTCTGCACAACCTGGACTGCCAACTGACCGGTTCAAACTATTGAACTGATCAGCTCAGGGTCAAGTGAGATGACCGGTGCAAGTATTGAACCGATCAGTTCAGCTGGACCAAACGATCCAGTTTGGGAAAGTTAGGTTGGTGAGAAAATATTTTTGTTTCACTTGTACAATTCGATTGGGACAAGTATTGATCTTTGGATTCATTAGAAACAGAAAGAAGAAAGTCAATTGGGAACTGCCCTAGGAAAAGAAATGACCGGTTCAGCTCCCCAAACAACCGGTTCATGAGATGAACCGAAGTTTAGTCCCCAAACGATTGGTTCGTTTGTGAAACGAATGGTTCACCTGTTGTAGTGTATCAATTCATGGAAATTCCAGACCCTTCTACTCCCGCTTTAGTCCTGCATTGCTCAGGGCTGAGAACCATGACCCTGACCCCTCCTATATATAGAGGGGTATTGGGGTCTTCTCAAATATCACAACTCAGATCATCAGTTGCTCTGTAAAGTTGTCCTCTCTGGTTGTGGTAACTGAGTGAGCCCAAGCAAGTGCTACCCGACTAGGGAGGCACAACGAGGGAAAGACAACTAGAGGATGACAATTGGTGGTGAGAGAGCACGTTGGTGACTAGTACGCTGACATAAGGGGACAACTCCTTCTAGTGTCATGTAGGACAGGACGAATGGAGTTCCAGGTGGTCCGTGTGGACTACTACAGAGGCAGGAGATTTCTGCTGCTCGGAGGACAACCGTCAATCTGTCAGTTTGGGTGCGACCAGGAGCTGCACAGACACTGTCCAAGACCAAAAGTGAAGACCACACTCTCCATGAGGTTACATCTCCGAGCAAGCCTCAGTATAAGGTATGGCTCTACAAATCATCCTTCCCACTGTATAGATGTTGACGAGATCTCTTTGGGTTCTGGGTTTGGGGGGGAAATTTTTTGTTTCCACTTCCATCTCTGCCTCCCCTAAAACCCAACAAGATCTACCATGAGAGTAACACATGGAAACCATTACAATGGTAGTCATAGTTTGTTCTCATAGTATTGATGGTGATTGTGGTTGTTAGACTTGAAGTCACTACACTCATCACACGTCATTGAACATACTTTGACATCATCCACGGTGACCCTGAATAAGGGTTTCCATAAAGGTGATGATTGGGTACATTGTGACACATGGGGATGATTGTGAGTGATATCGATGGGATTTATCCCTCCTACTGGGTATGATATCCTGGCCACTTGATTAGTGAGACTGAGAAATGCATGACCATGTACATGTGAGTCAGTATGTAATATTGAGCTCACATATATCTCAGATAATTTGCTATAGGAAGGAACATAGATTGAATGTTGAAGTGGATGACTATTCCATGCCTTGAGTCCAATCTGGATATCAGTGATAAAGGAACTATACAAACATTGCAACACCAAACACATATTGTAGGTTGAATTTGTTCTCCAGGTTTCCATTTACTTGGGTAGCAATGATGTGTAACAAGGCACCACTCTTTTCTTGTAAAGTCATAACTAACGTAATATGGGACCTCTAGGGTCACACACATATGATACACCTAGAAGAGGAGTTTAATCATTGATGATAATTGAATTGATTGCTAAAGTGTTTAGAAATTTATTCAAGCAACAAATCAATTGACTGGATCCCAACTGATCGATTCATGTGATGAAATGACCCGTTGGAGTGTTAGGTTGATTAAATATTGCATTGGTTGAATTTTGGTTGAATCAGGGTCAACTCGCATGGGGATCGGCTCATAGTCGTAAGATGACCAGTTCAATAGGTGAACCGTTCAGTTCAGATGTACAATTCAATTGCATCAAGGATTAGTGTTGAGGAGGAGTCTGATTTCAATTTCCATGGGAGAGTATGTTCGATGAATGCTTTCCAATGGCCCACATAGATGGACTGAAGGGATCTATGAATATTGTACTCAATAGTCTTAAACTTGGGGTTAGAAAATATATTATTATTGGAATGAGATCAACCTAGCTAAATCAAGAAACAATGTGAAATGCATGTTCTACAACTCAACCACAACCGTAGGAGTCTTCCCCTTAAAAATCCCAAAAGCACTATTTTCTTTATGCGTTCCATAGATCAAACAACTAAATCATGGGATAGGGAGAGAGAACGACCATAAAATGGCACTAATGAGTAATACATAACATTTCAAATGAATAATCCTCAATTACATGGTATCAATATAAAATACCCCCAAACAGTCCACCAAGAAGGATTAGCTACACACGATCAAAGAAAAATTAAAAAAGAGAGAAGAAATAAGAGGAAGCCATGAAGATCAATGTAGATGACTTATTCTCCTTCTTTATAAGTTGCAATCTTGTTGTCTTCACTCTTCCAAGGGTGGAAAGCATGGAAGTATGGAATAAAATGGATGAAACCCTAGTGAAGTGGGTTTTTGGGTGGTAGGATGAAATGGTAGGTAGGAGTAGGTGGGTGGCTGCCAAGGGAAGTAAATGAGGTGAGTAAGTGTGAACCCATGCTCCTAGATGCCACTAAGGCTTATATAATGGTCTAGGGGTCTAGGGTTAAGTGGGGTAGTATGGTAAAATTAGTGTTGGGAAGCAGTAGGGTTTTGGAGGTAGCACAACCATTCTTTGAATAATGTCCTAGTAGGTAAGTAGGGAACGACTGTGGTAGGTGGGAACAATCATAGTGAAATGGGGTAGATTTAGGGAAATGGGTAGGAAATGGATGTATATAGCACATCTATTTGGGTGGAATGATCATGGTGTAGTGAAGGTAGCAGAATTGTTTTGGGTAGAACAACCATGGCGAGTGAGGAGGGGGAGCTTATCACTAAAATAATGACCATTACAATCCTTCCTTCCATGAGTATTGCAAGCAAAATGGACCTAGTGGTTCCAGTTTCCATGGTCCTTTTGCTTATGTAGCACAACTGTGGTGGTATACCACTACTAATTTATGGTGTTTTGCTTGCACTTGTATATTCAACTTGATCATCAATGGATCTCTTTTCTTCATGTTGGTATGTATGCCCAGAGATCCATTCATATGATAATTGTAATGGGGCATCATATACTTGATTTTAAAATGATAATGGTAACTCGGTGTACTATGTTTATCTCAATCATGAGATGATGAAACAAACATAGTAGATGTCAAAAGCATGATTTTACTTGATGACATATGTCTTCAGGTTGAAAACTTGAACAATGAGATCATATGTACGATAAGAGTACATACATTCTTGTTATGTCCCTAGTCAACTATTACTGTGGAAAAAAATAGACGACAATAATACATTAGACTAGAGTTTATGTTTACTGATGATAGAGTCTCATTAGTCATGACATGTGATATCAAGTTAAGCACACAAATACATGTTATAGAATAGTTTATCAGATAGACCCCCCTTGAGAGTGTTAATGGAGACCATGGAATGGTAGTCAAAATCAGCTGTCATAGAGATAGTTGTGATTGTGGTTCTTAGACCTAAAATCACTACACTCATGACATGTGTTTGATGTACTTTGACATCATTAGACGTGACTTGGAATAAGGGTTGTAATAAAGTTGATACTCAAAAGCACTATAACATATGGGGATTGTGTGACTAATGTATATGGGATTTGTCCCTCCTACATGAGATTGATATCCTGGCCACTTAATAAGCGAGATTGAGAAATGAATGGACATACTCACGTGACTCAATATGTGACATGTGAGCTCACATGCATCTCATTCAGAATGCTCTAGTTTAAGGAACAAGGATTGAATGTTGAGAGGATGACGATTCCATACCTCGAGTTCAATCTAGGTATTAGAGACAAAGGAACTATACGGTCATAGTAACACTGGTCACGTAATGTAGGTTGAAGTTGTTCTCCAACTTTCCAAATTACTTGAATAGCAAATATGTGTTTCTAGATACCACTCATTTCTTGTGATGTCATAAGTTATTTATGGACATTCGCTGCCAACATAACTTGGAACCTATAGGGTCACATGCATAGGATGCACTTGGAACCTATAGTTATGTTCTACTTTTACTCTCACTGATTCTTTTAGAAATCAGTTATCCTAGCAACAAACATTTTGTTGTCAGATTAGGATTAAAGGTAGTATTCAACAATTATGATTGTGTGGATAAACCCTTTTCAAGAAACTACTTTCTTTATATGAGTTTCAATCCTTAAGTCATATCAGGACATTTCCATATGATATTGCATACGATGTCTTTAGACCATTTTAGATGGTACATTGTTTTGGTGTACAATATATATCCATGAAGAGAATATAATATTAGATTAAATGAGAATCACTTCATGACCCATCAGAATATAATTCCTTCTTTCTGATACATCATCATGTTTCAGGTGGATTTGACACATGATACATTATCATGGTCTATCAAAAAGGCCTTAAACTATTGATGAAAATTATTTCAACATTTCATCATATCAAAGTTTCATAATACTTTTATAAAAGTTATACTTTATTTGTAATCTCCTTGAACACTTCAAGAGATTCATGTTTGTATTTCACCAAATACAAACCCAATATCTACTAAGATCATCAGTATATGTAGTGAAGTACAAGCAACTACCCTTACCATTTATTCTATAAGAACTTCATACATCATTATGTATAAGTTCTAATAGAATGCTTATAATCCCACTACATATATTGAAGGGTGTTGTGTCATATTCCTCATAATTAAGAATTGCATGTCTCTTATTGGTTCCGTCTCCAAAAGAATCTAGATAAACATAAAAATGGATTCTAGAAATACATTTATCATGTATGTGATCTAGATGAAAGTGCTAAAGATTGTTTGAGTTATCAATTATAATCCTTTGATATGTACATTATAAGCATTCATCTTTATATATTTTCATATAAATATTACTAGATGATTGGGTCATTGCCATATAAGATCACATCTTTGAAATAGAAGCATTAATAACTCTTTATTAATTTATCATCCTTGTCATACAAGATGCATAAAGTAAAGTGTTTCTATTATTGGCATAATGAAATAGCACTTCAACTAACTCTATTAAATGCCCAATGGGCTAAAACAAATTGTATATGTAGACTAACACTACAACAACTCTTGCTTCATCATAGTCCATCCTTTCCCTTTCATAAAGGCTTTACTTCTTATCAGATCTGAACATTAATGTATGTCATATCTACATCTGGTATCATATACCATGATGAAGAAGTAATCAAATTTATTTTGTAACATCTATACATGAAGTAGAGGCATCTGCCCCTTCCTTCTTCTTCTTTAGTTCTGCCAAGAAGAGAGGGCAATTCCTTTTCCAATGTCCAGGCTAATGACAGTGGTGACAATTGCCTCTCTTCTTTACTCCTCCCTTTGCCTTGAGATATGAAGATTTGGGCTTCTAGCGAGATTTACAACCCTTCTTAGCGTTGCCTTTGCCTTTAGACTTTTCCTTTGTCATGATGTTCATCATCACATACTTGGATTTGTCTTTCTTTATTTGTGTCTTAGTTGTTCTCCCACATGCATAATAACTCTGACAATGGCTTTATAAAGTCATTCATGTTGTAGTTCATGACAAACTGGTTGTTTGACTGACAGAGACTACAAAATCACATTAGTGGCCAACTCTTGACCCAAGGGGAATACTAGTCTAGCTAGGTTCTCCACATACTCAGTGAGCTTGAGTACATGAGTATCTACTAGATCTCCTTCTGCCATGTTACATTTGAAAAGTTCCTTAGAGACATAAAATCTCTCTTGTCTTACCTGATCTTAGAACATATTCTTAAGATGTGTGACTATCTCAATAACATCCATGCTCTCATGCTGCCTTTGCAACTCATAGTTCATGGAGTATAACATCAAACACTTGACATCAAAGAAATCTTCAGTATGCTTCTTGTAAGCATCCTTGTCAGCCTTAGGTGTATTGGGAAGGGGTTCATCTAGCTTTGATGTCTTTCAGACATAGAGCTTGCACTCCTATGTGAGAATGATTCTCAACATCCTGAACTAGTCATGGAAGTTATTCCCATTAATTTTGTCCTTCTCAAGGACTGGTCACAGAGAAAAGTTATTGATATGTATTGCCATTTGATTCTACAAAAGAATTAGCAATTTTGTCAAAACTCATTTTGATTTGATTAAAATTGATGATATTAATTAGGTCTTTAATTAGCTATCTTTCTCATTATTTTGATCAAGTTAACAACCCTCAATTATCACTTTGGAAGATTGCAGCAAACAATCTTCTAATGATCCAAGATCCAAAAAAATTCAATTGCTACATGGCCAATGCCAGAGTCCATAATCTATAATTAAGGTAGGCAACATTTGCCAATTGCATATTAAGCAATTCTTGGATAGATGATATTGACAACTCTTTTCCATAGTCATTTTTATGCTTCTGGTGCTTAATCTCATTAAGGTCACATAGTTAAAACCGACCCAAAAGCCGACATGATAGTAATGCACCCCTCTTGGCAGGCCCACATTATTACCATCACACTTCCACAAGATAGATGACACACCACCCTTAGGATGCCCATGTTTAGTTGATCAAGCTTTTCATGTGTGCTACTAATGGAAAGCATCTTAGACTCAATATGTTTGATTGAGGGATTTTATATATATTATATATATACATATACATATCCAATCACCACATACTAGTACATATCATATAAATGTTATATCCCACAATGTAAACATGCAATACAAAACATTAGCAATAGTTATGGCCATTTCTAGGGTAATTCCTTAGAGCCACAAGGAATTACTACCACCTAGGTCAGCATCACATGTATAATCATGTTGTGTTAGTGTAGACCTATGCTTGACAATCTGGGTTGATCAGTTCAACCCTTAAACCTTTCATCTCGCCTTTTGGCCGATCAATTGGTCACCTAAAATGATCACTTGGCCTCCTATCCAACCGATGCATGGACACCTTCAAATGATCAGTTGGGTCCACCAACCAGTTAGTTTGCTCCTCCTACGGTCATCCCTCCTCACTCCACCAACCGATCAACTCGTCATGTGAGACGGTCGGCTCGCCTGACGCTAATCATAGTCTTTGTCATTGCAAGAAAAGAGACTATCCTATTCCTATTAAACTTATTACATGGTAATGAGAAACCTCAAGTAGCATTCTAGGGGAGCAAAAGTAGGAAAGAATAATACTTTGATATTGGGAAGAACAAGGTAGAGGCTTAATACACAAACTGAGATAAATTAGGAATATAAATAAACCATCCAACCACATACATATATTAGTGTTATTGGCCATAACCATGCTACCCATCCAAGATCAAAACAAATTTTGTCATGACTCATGCCAATTGCGTATATATCATATCATATCATATATATGTTAGTTTGGGATTATATGTGGCATTTTATCGGAGACGCACATTAACCAATTTGAGTATTAATATCATATGCAATAAATAAAAGATTAAAACCCAAAATCCGATCATATTGATTATCCCAAAACATTGTAAATTGAAGTGGCTGTGATACCACTATAGGGAAATAACATGCATACAGTAGGCGACAGAAACAAAAAAAATCTATCCTTATTTCCCATAACAGTAAGATCACGTCAACAACTTGTAATGGGAAAGATGGTTAGCAATTTCATACATGGTCTTAGAGCAAACCCAACAACTATAATTTGTTGCAATAGAGCATCACTCCTTTTTGCACTTGGATGGTGTCTGTGCAACTCCTGGTCCTCATCATGGATTGCAGACTTGAATGACATTAGAAAAAACTCTTGGTCTCCACCACATACTATAGGTTGATTTTATCCTCCTAGAAGCAGACAAAAACCACCTCACCTCTAGAGAAATCTACACAAACCACCTAGAACTCTTGTCATTATACTATTGGCAAGATGATGAAGGGGTTCAGTATGCAAGACTCAATGAGAAAATTTTTGTCCATGGGATTAGTCTCTCAAGAGCCCAATATCCTCGTTCTTATCAGAATGGGAAAACATGAGTGAGATGCCACATGCATTCAAAATTGCATCTATCATATATGCAATGAAATGTAATGTATCATCATGTTGTATCTGTAACATACTAGATCCCGGACCCTACCCTGGAAGTTGACATTTTGGACTTAGCCAAGCAAGGTTGAAGGTTAGACCTGAATAAATGCTTAGTATAACCCCAATGAGATAATGCATGTATATATCACCTTAATGTAACCTAACGTTCTAACATTAATCTTAGGTTTGCAATGGATACATAAAATATGCCACATAACTCATTTTGGTGGTAATATGAAGATAAGAAACTTAATTGGATGAATAATTTAGATAATGGGCCGTTAATGGGCCATATGACATATCTCATAAAAAGAAGTCTCAAAAGTGGAAGCAAACTTCAAATTCGTAATCTACATATCAAAATTAGCATACACATCAAATTTCATCTAATTTGGACAACATTGAAATATTAGGATAAATTTAGGAGAGAGAAAATGAGTAAAAGGTATAAGTAATGAATTATGGGATTATATAACTTCAAAATATGGAAATAATGGAAAATTCATATTCAACACATCAAAGATAATGTGTGGATGAAGTTTGGTCCAATTTGGATGTTGTTTATGCAAGTTATACAATTTTAGGTACATTCTGGATTTTTCTACAATTTACCAAATTGGGAGGTTTTCTTTGCAAATTGTCACATGCATTATAATCTTTATATATTCCCTTCAATTATCAAGTTTTTGAACCATATTGCACCTAGTTGCACCTTGGTTTGAAGGTGTTTCTTTCTAAGGGCATTTTAGGGATTACCCTCTTTATAAATGAGCTTATCTTTAGAAGATATCAACCAATGGGGTTATTTCTTTGATTGGAGGTCATTTGGGATGGCCTATAAGTATCCATAAATCAACATTTGATATTCAAGAAGACTCTATGAGCTGTCCTCTTGCATGGTCATGAAATCCCTAGGATAAGGACACATGGAAAGCTCCATGGACACCTCATGCTTGACTTCTTCCTTATCCATAAAGGTTTGCATGTCCATAGGCACCCTTAGCATTGGACACATGGAAAAGTAACTTGAAACCTCAGGATTGACTTCTTCTTTATCCATAAAGGCTTGCGTGTCCATGTACACCCTTATACATGACACATGGAAAATCTCATAGACACCTCATACTTGACATCTTTCTTTATATAGCCATATCTACCCCTTCCCAACTCCAAATTCGAAACATCTTGCTCTTATTTCTTTCCTATAGCTTAGAGCATCATTCCTACTATATTTTTCCATGAAGGTGATGTCCCAAGGTAAAAGGAGGTGCCTACCTTGGTGAAGAAGGTTTCTAGGGTTCCAAATTTCTCTATTTAGGATTTCTTAAGCTCATCTTTGGTGATTTTGACCAAAACTAGTAAGTATCCTCCTTGCCTTCCCTATTTTCATGTTGTTAGTCTTATTTCCACCTTCCTCTAGGTCAAAACCATGTCCTTCCATGGTGAAACTCCACCTAGAACCCATAAACACCTCATCTCCATGTTCTTTTGGTAGGATTTTTTCACCTCTAAAGTGGAGAAGGTGCTTCTTGCTTGAGATAGGATCTTTGTTGGAGAAACCAGCCTCTATAAGCTTGGGAACCTTACTTATATGACATGACGACCTTCCCTAGAGGTTCTTTGTAGGCCTAGGCTTGACTTGGACTGTTTAGACTCTGAAGTTGAGGTATGATGTATCCCCTATTCTTCTATGTTGAGCAATTCACCTATGCTTATTCATTCTCTTTGTCCTATGGACATTAGCCTATACACAATGTCTTTTGTTTTGAAAATCATAGTTCATGTAAACTATCTTATTCGATATTGATCATGTGATCATGGATATTCTTTTGAACTCTTATCTTATGCTTTATTCATGATGGAACTCTAAAAGATGACATGTGATGTCTTTTTCCCACTTATGAGGTGGATGTATATGTTGGTTACTTATGTGGTGATTAGTTTATAAATTATGACTATACTTTCTACTCGACTCTACATTTAACATGATATGTGATTCTGTAGAACTAGAGTAGTGTAATTACATCGGTTTTTATGGAAGATGTGTTATTTCCTGCCGAGCAGATGTGATATTTCCTACTCTTTTGGGATGGAAAGGAACCTCATACCCAGGGCAAGATGTGTGATTTTTGGCCCATGTTTTATATATTTGGGAGATTGGCAGTACTCCTTTCTCTATCAGGTTTCAAGTTTATGAGACTTGGCCGCCTTTATGTTTATATTGTTCTAGGGCTATGTTTATCTCACATGCATGCATGTAGATGATATGGGGTGTGTGCCCTAATTCTTTACATGTGCTTGTGTGGCACAATCTTTATGTTTTATTAATGGCAAGTATTCTTTTGTTATCATATGATTTCAATTCTGTATCTCTTGATACCCATTTGCGTGGTCCTTATCCTTTCTATGGGAAGACTTTTATATTTGATGTCCTTTATTCTATATATTTCTCAATTTCCTATTTAGTATGCACATACCAGCCTTTGCTGATGTCATCTATTTTCTATTCTTGTTGGGGTATGCTTCCAACCCTAGGTGAAGGACTTGGATGATAAGGCATGAAGTTTTGGACTAGCTTAAGGAGTTAAAGCTCGGAAACAAAGTTGTTATGGTTTATATTTCCCTCTACGTAGATCCTTATGTTGTATCATACATGTAAATCCTTATGGGATATTATGATGTACTTTTGTAATCTTTTGTAAAAATTGAATATAGTCATTATTTTTATTCTGCTGCTACACTTTGGTCTTTTGCATACCGTTATAATAAATTTGCAAAATTTATACCTATTCCAACATACCTTTGAGTGTGTTTGGAATGGATGTTAATTCTTCATTTTTTAGTAGGGAGTGTATCCTACACTCCTTACAATATTGTATGTATTGGACATGGAAAAGTTGACATCTGTTAGATCCTAATGTAAGTCACGGGACTACCATAAAGAACATCCTTAAGTACTTGATAAGCACTAAAAGGATATGTTCCTTAGTTATGGTAATAAGGAATAGTTGGTTGTAAAGGGTTACACCAATGCAAGCTTCCAAATTGACTAATAAAATTAATGATCACAATCTAAATTGTGTTTGACCTTAACACGAGAACTATAAGCTGGAAAACTTCCAAGTAAGAGACAATTGTTTAAATTATACAATAGAAGCTGAGTATCTTGGTGTTATGAACTCATAGAGGATACTATATGGATTAAGAAGTTCATTTGGATGAACTTATGAGAGGTTCCAACCATTGATGATAGAATAGAAATGTTGTGAAAATAATGGAGTTACTGGATAGGCAACAAATCTCAGATAGCATACTACAATACTTTCATTTCATACGAATAGTCGTAAAATAAGGAGATGTGAAACTTGCAAAATATTGACTAGAAGCAAACTTTGCTAACCCCTAATAAAAGCACTTATGTAGCATAAAGATGATGGATATGTTAAGATCACTTGGAATAAGATTTGTGGGCAATCGACTCTAAGTGAAAATGGGATTTTGTTGATATTTATGCCTAGAGAGACAATCATATGATGATTGTAATGGGGCATCATATACTTGATTCAATAATGATAAATGTAATTCTATCTATTATGTTTGTCTCAATCATGAGATGATGAAACAGACATAATAGATTTCTAAATAATGATGTTACTGGATGACATATGTCTTCAGGCTGAGGACCTAAACAATGAGATCATATGAATGATAAGAGTAATACATTCTTGTTATGTCCCTAGTTGGATATTACTGCGGAAGCATAACAGACAACAATATGACATAAGAGTAGAGTGTGTGTTGATTGATGATCGAGTCTCATTAGTCATGATATGTCATATCAAGTCAAGCACACATGTACATGTTAGAGAATAGTGTATCAGTCAGATCTACCTTGAGAGTGTTAAATGGAAACCATGGAATGGTAGTCAGAATCAACTCTCATAGTGATAGTTGTGGTTGTGGTTCTTAGACCTAAAATCACTACACTCATCATATGTTGTTTGAAGTACTTTGGCATCATCAAACATGACCTTAAATAAGGGTTTCCATAAAGGTGATACTCAAATACATTATAACACATGGGGATTGAGTGTGAGTGATGTAGATTGGATTTGTCCATCATAGAGGAGATTGATATCTTTGACACTTGATAAATGAGTCAGAGAAATGTATGGCCATACTCATGCAGCTCAATATGTGATATGTAAGCTCACGTGCATCTCATATAGTCTGCTCTAGTTCAAGGAACAAGGATTGAAGGTTGAGAGGATGATTATTCCATGCCTCGAGTTCAATTTGGATATTAGAGAAAAAGGAATTGTATGATCACAATAGAACTAATCATGGAATGTAGGTTGAAGTTGTTATCCAACTTTCCAAATTACTTGGGTAGTAGTGATGTGTTGCTAGATACTACTCATTGCTTGTGATGTCATAAGTTAGTTATAGACATTCACTTCCAACACAAATTAGGACCTATGGGGTCACATCATAATATGCACATGGAATAGGAGTTTATTTGGGAATGATTTTCAACTTAATTACTAAGGTATTAGATATTCAATCTAAACAATTAATGTTGGAATTGACTGATAGGAATATGAACTGAGTGGTTCAAGTGTTGAACTGATCGATTCAAGTGTCAGGTCAATCTAAACCAATATTAGCACTTAGAACTCTTTAATGACCAATTCAACATGTGAACTGAACTTTCCAAATCTGAGAACCGACTGGTTCAGGTTGTGAACTGACTGTTTGGTTGATCAATATGATTGGATCAAGGATTGATTTTGACATCATGTTGTGCATTAATAGAATATTAATTTTCATTACATTTTTAATTGGGAAACATAGTTAAATGACTAGTTCAATGGTTGAACCGATCGACTCACATGTGAACCGACTGGTTCAACATTCATAGCATCTAGAATATGTTGGGAAATAGGTCGACGGAAGAGGCAGTGAAAACAAAAATTTAATGCCATATTCCCCATAAACCACTGGATCACGTCAACAACTATATAATGAAAATGATGGTTTCAAGGATATACTTGGTATTAGAACAAGTCCAACGACATACTCCTTATCATTGTAGATGCAAAACTATCTTCTAGTTGCAATAGGACTCATCTACGGCTCCTCCACATACAACAAACCCAAACGTTGTCGTCTGCAGTAGATCCTCTCACCATGGACTGCTGGCTGATGTTGTCCTCCTTAGCAACGGGTAAAGGCCACCTTAACTCTAGAGAAGTTCATACGGACCGCCTAGAACTCCTATCATCCTACTAGAATAGACAAGAAGGAGTTGTCCCTCCTGTTGATGTACTAGTCACCAACCTGCTCTTCCATAATGATTCTTAGTTATTCTCTCCCTCATTTTCTCTCCTTAGTCATGTATGAATTTCTGGGGATCTCTTGGTTACCACAACCAGAGAGGACAATAATTATTAGAGTAACTGATTCTCAATTTTGTGTCTTGGGAAGTCCGCAGTACCCCTCTATTTATAGGAGGGGTTTGGGTCAAGGTTCCCAGTCTGTGTGGGAGTGGAAGGGACCAGAAGATCTGAATTTTCACAACATGCAAGCACCGAACTAGTCCGTTGGCTACCAAACCGGCCATTTCACATGCGAGCCAGTAGGCTCGCTTAGAGAATTGATCATTTCACATGTTTCCCAATTGCATATGTATTTGGCAATTGTATTCCAATTAATGCCCGACATAATGTTAGCAATAATCCTTGATGCAATTGAATTACATGTCGAACTGGTCGTCTCATGGAGCGAGACAGCCATCTCATGACCACCAACCAATCAGCTCACCCATTGAACCGGTTAGTTGGCACCCAATTCATACAGAACCTAACCAATACAACATCAATCAATCTAACACTTCAATTGGTCATTTCATCACATGAGCTGATCGGTTGGGAGTTCAATCAGTTGCTTGAATTGAATACCTAAACTCTTTATTAATCAAATCCAATCATCATTCAAGATCAAACTCCTCTTCTAGGTCATGTCCTATGTGTGTGACCCTATAGGTTCCATATTACGTTGGCAGTGAATGTCCATAGCCAATTACAACATCACTGGAAAAGAGTGCTACCTAGTCACACATCATTGCTACCCAAGTAAATGGAAAGTTAAGGAACAACTTTAACTTACAATCTACGCTTAATGTTACAGTTTTTGTATAATTCCTTTATTTCTAATATCTAGATTGAACTCGAGGCATGGATCTGTCATCCTCTTCAACACTCAATCTATGTTTTTGCTATAGCAGACTGTATGAGATATGTGTAAGCTCAATATCATATATTGACTCACATGTACGTGGCCATGCATTTCTTAGTATCACTAACTCAAGTGGACTATGATATCATACTCCCATAGGAGGGGAAAATCACATCTACATCACTCACAATCAGTCCCCATGTGTCATAGTTACCCAATTATCACCTTTATGATAACCCTTGTTTAGGATTGCATTTGATGATGTCAAAGCATATCGAATGACATGTGATGAGTGTAGTGACTTTAGATCTAAGAATCACATTCACCACCATCACTATAAGAGCTAACTATGACCACCATAACAAATGGTTTCCATGTGTTACTCTCATGGTGGGTATGTCTGATACACTATTCTCTAACATGTATTTGTGTGCTTGGTTTGATATTGCCATATAATGAATAATGAGATTCAGTTATCAACCAACACACACTCTAGTCTTATGTGTTATTGTTGTCTATCAACCTTCCACAGTAACATCTGACTAGGGACATAATGAGAATGTATACTCTTAACATTCGTATGATCTCATTATTCAAGTCATGTACTTAAGACATACATCATCGAGTAATATCATCCTCTAGACATTTATTATGCTTCTTCATTATCTCATAACTAAAAATTTGGAAGCTTGCCTTTTATTAATAATTAAATCATTTACATATTATGCCATTACAATCATCATATGATTGTCTCTCTAGGCATACATGCCAACAGACTCCTAGTTACACTTAGAGTCAATCGCCTAAGAATTGTATTCCAAGTGATCTAACATGTCCATCATGCTTATGCTATGAAAGTGCCTTTGTCAGGGGATCAACAAAATTCTTCTCAGTTGGTACTTTGCAAATCTTTACATCCCCTCATTGTATGATCTTTAATATGAGATGAAACTGCCTTTGTATGTGATTTGAGGCTGATGCGATCTGAGTTCCTTAGCTTGTGCAGTAGCTCCATTGTTGTCACAATATAGCTCAATTGTGTCGCTGATGCTCGAAATGACCCCAGGTTCATAAATGAACTCCTTCATCCATACAACCTCCTTAGCTACATATGATGCATCAATATACTCTACCTCTATTGTAGAATTGGCAAATGTCTCTTTCTTGAAACTCTTCCAACTTACAAAGTTGTTGTGTAGACATAACACAAATCCTGATTGCGATCTGTAATAATCTTTATCAGTTTAGAAGCTTGCATCGGTGTACCTTTTACCACCAACTCTTCCTCTCTACCATAAACCAAGAATTGATCCTTAGTCCTTATCAAGTACACGCAAGGTTCATCTTCATTTTGAATAAATCCAAACTCTTTAAGTGTGTTATCAAAATGAAGATTCCATCTCTGAGTTGCTTGCTTCAATCCATAGATTTACCTTTACAATTTACATACTTTATTTGCATCCTTTGGATTTATAAAACCTTCATAGTGTTTCATATACGCATCCTCAAGAAGATTCTCATTAAGGAATGTGATTTTAACATCATCTGCCAAATCTCATAGTCGTAATAAGTTGTAAGGGCAAGCATGATCCTGATGGATTTAACCATGGCCATTGGTGAAAAAGTTTCATCATAGTCAACTCCTTGAACTTGTCTGAAACCCTTTGAAACCAATCTACCATTATAGGTTTGAACTTTTCCATCCATGTTTGTCTTCTTCTTGAAGACCCATTTGCACCCTATACGTTTTACCCCTTCAAGTGGATACACTAAGGCCCATATCTTGCTGGAATACATGGATTCCATCTCAGATCTCATGGACTCAAGCCATTTCTTAGACTTTGGTCCCTCAACAACATCTAGATGGGTTATTAGATCATCATCTATGACCAATTCACTACATTCATGAGTCACAAGATATCCAAATCTCTCAGGTTCAAGGTGTGTCATATTAGATTTACGAGGTACATGTGTTACTTGAGGAATTTGAGTCTTCACAACACTTTGTGATTCTCTTTCTTCCTATTATACGTTTATCAGTTCAATGTTTACTTGTTGGTCTTGAACCTCTTCGAGTTCCACTTTCCTCCCACTGATTCCTTTGAAAATAAATTCCTTTTCTAGGAATACAACATCCCTGGGAACAATTACTTTGTTGTCAGATAGGGAATAAAAGTAATATCCTTTAGTCTCCTTAAGATATCCAACAAAATAACATCGATCAGATATAGGGCTAAGCTTTTCAAAAAACATTTTTCTAACATAAGATTCACATCCCCAAATCCTCATAAAACTCACATTGGGACACTTCCCAGTCCATATCTCATATTGTGTCTTTTGAATCGATTTAGATGGTACTCAGTTTAGTGTAAATGCGGTAGTTTGTAGAGCATACCCCCAGAAGGTAGTCAGAAGATCAGCTAAACTCATCATTTATGGCACCATATATAGTAATGTGCAATTCCTTCTTTCTGATACACCATTATGCTTAGGTGTTCCAGGTGGAGTCCACTGGGATACAATCACATGGGCTTTAAGAAGGTCCTCAAAATCTAGGTTCAAATATTCTCCACCTCGATCAGAATGAAGTGCCTTAATACTTTTACCAAGTTGGTTATGTACTTCATTCATAAACTCCTTGAACCTATCAAGAGTTTCTAATATATGTTTCATTAAATAAACGCAGCCATACCTACTGAAGTCATCAACAAAGGTAATGAAGTATTGATACCCACCTCTAGTTGTTGTTCTAAAAGGTCCACATATATAAGTATGTATGAGTCTTAATAGATCACTAACCCTTTCATAGTTACTAGTGAAATGGGTCTTTTCCATCTTGCCCAACAAACATGATTCACATGTATCTATTGATTTAGAATCAAAAGAGTCCAGATACTCATCTTTATGGAGTCTAGATATGTGATTCTCATTTATGTTCCCTAGACGACAATGGAAAAGGTATGTTTTGTTTGAGTCATTGGATTTTATTCTTTTGGTATTTATGTTATATACATATATATTTAGATCTAGAAAATAAAGACCATAGGACATTGGGGTACTACCATAAAATACCCCATCTTTAGAAAATGAACATCGACCATTTTTATATGGAATTCAAATGCATCCTTGTCCATACAAGATACAAAAAAGATGTTTTTGTTTATAGAAAGTACATAATAGCAGTTTATTAACTCTGTTACAAGCCCTGTGGGTAGAGATAATATATAGGTTCCAACTGAATTGGCCACAACTCTTGCACCATTTGCAACTCATAGTTCCACCTTGCCTTTTCCCAAAGGCCTACTTCCTTTCAAATCTTTTATATTCGAACATATGTGAGATCCACATCTTGTATCTAGTACCCATGATGAAGAAGTAGATATATTTATCTCAATAACATATATACCTGAAGTGGAGATCACCATCCCCATCTTCTTCTTCATGAATGCCTTCAAGTACAAAGGATAAGTTCCTCTTGTACTTTTATTTCTCCTTATTTTGAGTGTTGAAGATTTGGATTTGGACTCAACCACATAACTCTTCAAGGACTTTCTTTTATCCTTGGACACATCTCCACTCATCATCATCAAGGATATGTCCGTCTTTATTCTTTCTTCGGCATGTATCAACATACCAAGCAAATTTGACATCGATCTGGACATATTATCCGTGTGATAACACACAATAAAGTGGTTACATGATTCTGGAAATGTCTTCAGAATCATATCTGTGGTCAACTCTTGGCTCAAAGTGAATCCCAAAATTTCAAGATGATACTCGTGTCCAAGCATATTAAGCATATGTTCTTTTACTGAGGTTCCCTCTGTCAGCTTAGACTCAAGTAGCATCTTTATGTTATCATCCCTTTCTTGCTTTGTAAAGCCTAGGTTCACTTTCTTAATACATGTTACCATCTCAAGAATACCCATGTCCTCGCACTTCTCCTACAACTCATAGTTCATGTAGCTAAGCATAAGTTACTTTATTTCCAAGGCATCGTTGGCATGCTTCCAATAAGCATCCACCTTCACCCTAGACGCTCAGGAGTAGGTCTTTTTGGCATAGGTTTGTCAAGGATGTAGAGCTTGCACTCTTCATTGAGAACTCTTCTCAAAGTTCAAAACCAATTGTAGAAATTTGTTCCCTCAAGTTTGTCCTTCCTAAGGACTGATCATAATAGAGAGTTGTTCATCATTTGATTCTACAAGAGAAAATTTATGTTTGTCAAAACCTTTTTTATTTGATTTATTTTTTATGATATTAATTAGGTCTTTAATTATTATTGCTCCCAATATTACAGTGTATAATATTCTAGTGGGCCAAGATCCAAGATAATTCAACTATTACCCGGCCAATGTCAGTGTCCATTGTCAATTATCAAGGTAGGTAACTTTTGTGAATTGTATCTTATGCAACTCTTGGATAGATGATGTGCAAAACTCTTTTCCATGGTCATCATCGTGCCTCTAGGCTTAGACGCTCTAAGAATCACCCGTTAAGGCTGACCTAATAGCCAACACGATAGATATGCACCCTGATTTGGCAGAACCTACAAATCTACCAACACACTTCCATGAGATAGATGGAGCACCACACTTTTATGTAACCTATGCTTGATCAATCAAGCTTTTCATGTGTACTGCTAATGGAAAGAATCTTAGGCATAATATTTTATTTGAGGATTTTTGTATTTATAAATAAATGTACTTTACCAATCACCACATATATAGTATGTATCATATACATGCTATATTCTACAATCAAAATATGCAATAAACAAAAGAGATGGTTATGGCCAACCTAATGTAATTCCTTGAAGCCACAAGGAATTACCTCATCCTAGGACTACATCACATGCAAAGACCCGTTGTTGATGAAGATTTGTACTTGTCGATCTGGGTCAATTCAACCTTTGAACCGATCGGATCACCTCGCCTCTTGGTCGATCATTTGGTCGTTTCACCAATCCTTTGGTTCTTCTGTTCACCATCTGCTAGCTCCTCTATCCGATCGATTGGGTCTACCAGCCAGTCAGTTTGGCTCATCCTTCTGGCCCTCCTCGGTCCTCCATCAGGCTGGCTCATCTTTGAGATGGTCGGTTGGCATCGTCAGAAGATCCTTCTTCTTTGTCATAACTGAAAAGTAAACTATCCTACTATTACATGATTATAGAGAAACCTTGAGTTACATTTGAGGGGAGCAAGGGTAGGAAAGAATTAACTTTACATTGGAAAGATAAGATAGAGGCCTGGTACGTGGACCAAGATAAAATAATATTAACAAACCACACTACTATACACACATACTAGGGGTTATTGGCCATAACCATGCCACACATCCACCATCAAAACTCTCTTCTAGGGTGACATATGTAAATCACACAATCACACACACACACACAAACACACACACACACACACACACATATATATATATATAAGTTTGGGATTATCGTGGTATTTGATTGAATAATAAATTATTCACATCGCATGCAATAATTAAACAATAAAACCAAAATCCGAACAAATTGATTATCCCAAAATATAGTAGATTGATGTGTCTATGATACCATTATTGGGAAATAGGGTGACATGATAGACAACGGAAACAAAATTTTTATTACCATATTCCCCATAAACTAGCTAATCGTGTCAACAACTATATAATGGAAAGGATGGTTTTGAAGATATACCTGGTTTTGGATAAAGTCCACTGACATATTCCTCATCGTTGTAGATGTACAACTATCTTCTCATTGCATTGGGACTCGTGTGCAGATCCTCCATAGACAAGAAACCCAAACATCATCGTCTGCATCAACTCCTCTCGCCACAGACTATAGGCTGACGTTGTCCTCCTTAGCGACAGACAAAGACCACCTCACCTCTAAAGAAGTCTACACTGAATACCTAGAACTCTTATCATCCTGCTGGAATAGACAGGAAGGAGTTGTCCCTCCTGTTGGTGTGCTAGTCACCAACCTACTCTCCCACACTATTTCTCAGTTGTTCTCTCCCTCGCTATCCCTCCCTAATTAAGTAAGACTTTCTTGGGATCTCTTGGTTACTACAACAAGAGAGGACAACAATTGTTATAGCAATTGATTCTCAATTGTGTGTCTCGGGAAGCTCCTGTTACCCCTCTGTTTATAGGAGGGGTTCGGGTAAGGGTTCCTAGTCTGTGTGAGAGTGGAAAGGACTGGAAGATCTGCATAGCCTACAAGTGCCAAACCAATTAGTTGGCTACAGAACCGGTCGTTTCACATGCGAGTTGGTCAACTCACTTAGAAAACCATTTGTTTCACATGTTTCCCAATCACATATGTATTTGGAAATTCTATTCCAATTAATGTGCGACATGATGTCAACACCAATCCTTGATGCAATCGAATTACTTTTGGAATTGGTCATCTTGCAGAGCGAGACAGTTGTCTCACAACCACCAGTCAATCGGCTCACCCAATGAATTGGTCGGTTGGCACCCAGTTCGTGCAGAACCTAGCCAATACAACAGTCAATCAATCTGACACTCCAACCGACCTTTTATCACATGAGACTATCGGTTGGGAGTCCATTCAGTTGATTTTTTGCTTGAATTGAATATCTAAACTCTTTAGTAATCAACCTAATCATCATTCAAGATCAAACTCCTCTTCTAGGTCATGTCCTATGTGTGCGACCCTATAGGTTCCATATTACATTGGCAATGAATGTCCATAACCAATTATGATATCACAAGCAAAGAGAAGTGCCTAGTCACACATCATTGCTATCCAAGTAAAGAGAAAGTTTGGGAACAACTTCAACCTACGATCTGTGCTTGGTGTTATAATGTTTGTATTATTCCTTTGTCTCTAATATTCAAATTGAACTCGAGGCATGGATCTGTCATCCTCTTCAACACTCAATATATATTTCTTGCTATAGAAGACTGTATGATATATGTGTAAGCTCAATATCATATATTGACTCACATGTACATATCCATGCATTTCACAGTCTCACTAACTCAAGTGGCCTAGGATATCATACTCCCATAGGAGGGACAAATCCCATCTACATCACTCACAGTCAGTCCCCATGTGTCATAGTCACCCAATCATCACCTTTATGACAACCATTATTCAGGATTACATTTGATGATGTCAAAGCATACTGAACGACATGTGATGAGTGTAGTGACTTTAGGTCTGAGAATCACAATCACCAACATCACTATGAGAGATAACTATGACCACCATAACTAATGGTTTCCATGTGTTACTCTCATGGTGTGTTTGTCAGATACACTATTCTCTAACATGTATCTGTGTGCTTGGTTTGATATAGCCATATCATTACTAATGAGATTTAGTCATCAACCAACACACACTCTAGTCTTTTGTGTTGTTTTCTACCAAACTTCCACAATAACATCTGACTAAGGAAGAACCATCTTGGGATGACCTCTCGGGAGGCGATGAATAAGGCGACTCACCAGGCGAATACACACTACCGACCCCTTTCAGGAGACAACCACCAGATCTGGAAGCCAAAGACTACTAATGGTGATCCTACATTCACTCTCAGTTCTATGAAAGAGTGGTTTGAGGTTAACCACAGTTCAAGAAAGCTTGTCGCACCTCTAGTTTGAGCTGAGATCTAGGTTGAAGAGGGTCACATCCGATTTCCATGTTCTAAAGTTTCTAAGAATGCTGACAGATGGAAGTGCTTCCTGTTAGGATACATTGTAGACTTCTCACCAGATCTATATCTTCTTCATACACATCTAACCAATGTATGGAACCTGGAAGATGACTTCAATATCATCCCCAGGCCATATGATACGTTCATCTTTAGATTCTATAACTCCAATGATCTGAAATTTGTTCTAGAGCAAGTCCCTTGGTTCGCGAAGCAGTTCCCCATGGTCTTAATGAAATGGAAACATGGTTGTCTCCTGATGAAAATCGGCTTTAGAAGTGTTCCGATCTGGATTAGACTGTATGGCTTACCATTAGAACTCTGGGATATCAGGACTTTCGAACGAATTGGTTCTTTCTTAGGTGCTCCTGTTGGTATTGACACAGATACCTGGTCTTGTAATCATCTAGACTTTGCAAGGATCCAAGTTCTTATGAACCCAATGTCTAACTTTCCTTCTATTGTTGAGCTCCAAGGAGATGATGGAATAGTCTTCTACATATCGATCGAATATGAATGGATACTAGGTATTTGTGAAAAGTGCAAGCTATTCAGACATGAAGCCATGTGATTCCATGTTTCCCTTATTTCTCCAACCATTGAGAAGGCTATGTATGTCATATATGTGGCAAGTACTGGTGATCTATCATATGAAAACTTGACAATCAAGGCTATTGAATCTGGATCTTGTTCACAGTCGGTCCCTACGACTCCCATCCCAGTTTTTGAAGACTTGTCCTTATAGTTCTCCAATGATCCTCTTATTATGACCAATACAAACTTGGATCAAATCTCTCCTCCAGTGGTTGCCACTAAAGTATCCACTGGTATTCCCCTGAGAGTCATCAGTTCGGTATTCTCTCCCTTAAGTATCCTGGATTCTATCGATAAATCTAATGAGGCCGCCATCTCAACGGCCCAAGTGATTAAATGATTCCATCTCTCAAGGTCTCCTCTTGGAACGTCAGAGGCATTAGTAACAAAATAAAGAGTGTCCAGGAGGAGCTAGAAGGGTGGGGAGCAACATTTTTATCTTGCTGGAAACAAAACTGCAAAAGAGGAATTTAGCTAAGTTTGTGTCTAAGTATTTCCCTAGTATGGAGTACCTCTCAAACATTAACTCTCATGCCTTGGGTCGGATTTTGATCTTATGGAACTCGAATGATTATTCTATTACAAAGATTTTTTAGAATGATCAACACATATCCTGCAAAGTCATGGTGGATGACTTCTCCTTTCTTATTTCAGCTGTCTATGGGCATAATGGAGATTATGACAGATCTAAACTGTGACACCCCATCATCACCCAGACAACGAGATGACATGCGAAAATGTGTGGAACCTCATCTTACCAAAAACACAGGTTAATTAAAACTGATTGCGGAAAGCATACTCAAGGGAACTTTTGCATCTAGATCCTGTAGAGAAAGCATGTTATACAAGTATTACAAGCTTTTATGTATGTCCACAGCTTATCAGAACTAGTTGTACTGTCAGTACATGAGTTCATCACATGTTTATACATACATAACGGGCCATGTACGGCCAGCAGCAGGACAAACCAAAATTACAACAGCTAGACATTGTGAAACGTCATCAAACTCCTCTGAGGGCCTGAGAGTATAGGGATGACTCTAGGACTCTACTACAAAACCACCAAAATAGCAGCATGTCCATCTCTTTCCTTCTACTGCTCTTCTTGCTGCTCGACTGCAACCTCACGACCACCACCACGTCTAGAGCGATCTCCTAAAAAGGGTGCAAACCAGCGGGGTGAGACACACAGTCCCAGCGAGAAACATAACTCCCCACCGCAACTATAAAACCTTAGAAGGTTAAAGCAATAACAGAAGATAAATGAGAATGCATATAATAAGAGCAGCATACTGAGCAAGGCTATTATTACCATCAATCTTACCAAGATATCCAGGAGGCATATAACCAAGTATCTCTTTATGGAACATGATTGACAAGATAAGCTTTATAAGAACTTATCACAAAATATAAGGATCGTACACATATCTGCAAGATGTAACTAGATCAACTATATAAGCAAGACCTCAATCAATGTTCCATATTTTGCTCTAAGTAAGATTTACTATTCGACTGGATTACATTTTTTTTATGCCCTGAGAAAGTGAGCCTTCCCTGCTCAAATCCAACAATTGGCTGCGAAGCCCAATCCGATGCCATACAAGGTCTAAGGAGATCCAGACTCTAGGACCTCACCTTCTCATGGTTAGTACATGAAAACCAAAGTAGGACCGTAGTCTCATGCTTATATGGCCTCAGCCTCAGGGTTAGCTCTGTAAGCTATCCATATCTCTAGCTCACCTTGTCACGGTTGCTAGTACATACATCTGAGTCATGAACGCATCATGCTCCTCATCACATATCCTGATCCATGGGTTTGTTCACCATGCTCTATATATCCTGAGTCTGCAACCACAGTTGCACTCAAACCATCCTATTTTAGGCTAGGGGAAACCTCACATATTCAACAATATGCGCTCCAGGTAATCCCACAGGATCAACCTATTTCACCATCACCAAATACTGATGATGATGGATCTATGGCCAGGGCAAACTACATGATATGTTCATTTATAATTAATTAGTATATTTTAAGCCAATTGTTGAGGCAACCAAAGTATAACATAGTCTTATAGAATTACATCATTATTGCCATCACCATACTGTCCTGGGACCTCAATCCCTCATGATATCAACCACTGCCTCTCAAGGCATCATCATCATGCAACAGCATGCCGGGAACGCATTCCTTATCTCATCATCAGAGGATAATACCTTAACTAGGCACTCAGCCTTATATCAGGTTCTCAGACCTATAAACTTGTTATCTCATTATCACATGGTGCTACTCAAGCACATTCATCTCATAGCTTTTATCAGGCCATGAATCCACATAAAATACCTACATGGTTAGTATACACACCCATAGAGATAACTGAAGTCATCATGGATTAATAGGATTATCATACTATCAAGTATAGAGTAACATCCATGATTATATCACACATAAACTTTATCATTCATAGTATTATTACCAATCATGAGTATATATTATGCCTTATACTTGTGACCATATACACGTGTCACATTAACATGTGTAGCAGCATCATATCTTTCCAATCATACCTGGTTCACAACCTATCATCTTATCTCATCATCATAGTTGCAGGATTTAAGGTGATTACATCATATCACTTGTATTATCATTATTAATAGAGAACTATCAACTACATACATTTCGGGTTATCAGAACCCTCACCCAAAAGATGTATCGGGTATGGTCATACCCTCACCAAAGGATGTATCGGCTAGGGTTTCCCAACCCTAAGCAAGCTCACCACCATAACAGCCAACCCCATCATTTCACCTATCGTGCAACAAGGACTCACCAGCTCACATGGTGTCGGGCAAGGTGTATCGTGCATTAACAGATGCTATCGGCCAAAGGCCTATCGTCTATCATGCACAAGGATCAGGGTTAGGGTTAGGGTTCCTCTATTGGCTAACCCTCAACCTTTACCATATTGGACAAAGGGTATAACGCCCAAGGTGCCTCTATTGTGCAAACATCTCCATGTCGTTCAAGGGTCATCCATATTGGCTAGGGCACCCATGTCATCCAAGATACCATATTGGGCATGAACATGCTGGCTACTCAAACAACATAACGGCCAACACCACTAAGGTTCTCTAAACCACCATCATCTTGGGCACCACAAGACTACTTCATATCGCCAAGACCTATCACAAGGTGTGTCGTGCAGAGCACACATCAAGGTGTATCATCCAAGCTCCCACACCACAAAGGGTATCGGCCAAACCCAACTAGGCATATCAGTCAAAGGTATAACCCAAGACAAGGCTATCAGACAACACTACTCTAAGGTCGTATCGTGCAAGGCACAACCCAACACGGTTATCTTCAACCTCAACCACAAGGGAACCAAACCCTAAATGATCCAGAAGATCGGCTCACCTCTCAACAACCAAGAGAGAGGGGTTTTTCACAACCTCAATCACAAATCGGGAACTTACAAAGACCAACCTCAACATAGGCCATCACATATCCAAGAACTCACCTCTCAAATCCATGGTGAGAGGAGGGTGTTGCCCAAGAAACTAGAATGTAGACTCACCTCTAAACTAAAATGAGAGAGGGGTATTGCCTACATCACTAGAGCTCAAACTCACTTCTCTAGACCAAGGAGAGAAAGGGGTGTTGCCACCAAAGAAAACCCTAAACTATGGTTCGGCCAACTAGATCCAAAAGTATGTAAACCATCAACAACATCAACAACATTATGCTCACTAAATCCATAAGATCAAAAACATGTACTAGAGAAAGAAACATAACATGCATGGCTGATTAACAACATATGAGAATCATACAACATAAAGAAGGTAGTATAGCTAGGGTTAGAAGTTATGTAACCCGCCTTAAGCAAACTCTTCAAGCTCCAAATCTCCAAGCTTCTAGCTCCTAGATCCAAGCACACCACTTTCGTCCACCTCAAGAAAAGGAACAAGGATCATAACCACTATGGTCGAAGGGTAGGCAAGATGGAGAAGAAGATGCTAAGGAGAGAGGGAAGATGCTTACCAAAGAACAAGACCCACCTAGGGTTCGGCTACCAAGCTAGAGGAAGAAGAAGAGATCTCTACCAAGGGGAAAGGATCATCCACCAAGCTCTCCAAGGAAGGTGTGTCATGCACACAAGGAAGGAAGAGAAACAAAAGAGCTAAAGGGTTCCTAAGGAAGAGAAAGACAAGGCATATATAGATGAGGTTCAAGGTTAAACCAAGGCAAGGTGTCACCTTACTAAGGGACACTTGTCCACACGTTTTACCACCTTGCAAAACACATGCCATGACACAACTCAACCAAGGATCGACCACATGTCCAAGCTAGGGTGACACAACCAAGGCATGGAGGTCAAACAAGGTCAAAGGCTGACACACTACCACCACCTTGGCCGACACACCCATGGGCAATACCCCATGGATGACACAAGGCATCCTTGCCCGATATAGGGCTCAACCAACCAAGGCAAGGCCCAAACAAGGGAAAACAAGGCCCAAAAGAGCTCAACCAGGCCCAAGGGAACTCAAGGAATGAACCCAAACCTTCCTCTCAACCCTAGAGGAAGCAAAGAGAGAGAAAGACATCTCTCAAGGTGGCAAGCTTGCTCTTCAACCCTAGACTTGGGTTATTTTGCAAGTAGCACCTCCAACTCTCAACAAAACACAAGCAAACCCTAATCACCACTAAAGGTGATTAGCAAGCAACCAAGCACATGGTTTAAGCAAAACAAACAGGGTAAGCCCAAAACGGAGGTCAGGGTCCTTACATAAACTTTAGGACTCATTGAATGATACTTGTCTCAACTGCAACATTCCCTATATTTCCTTAGGTGATTATAATGCTATTCGAAGAGATAATGAAAGACTAAGCAAAAGTCCTCCATCAAACAAATCCATGAGTGATTTTAATGACTGGGTTCTCAATTGTGGGATTTATGAATTGGATCTAAAGGATCCTTTCTATTCTTGGGGCAAACATCAAGATGATGATGGGTTTATCACTTTAAAAATTGATAGGGTTTTCTATAATGATTTGTTTCTAAATTCGGTTGATGATTTTTCTGGCGAGCTAATCTCTAACACTGTGAGTGATCACAGATCCATCTTGTTTTCTATTGGGCACTCTAGAGTGGTAAAAACTCCTTTCCTTTTTTTAATTCCTGGGCTCTGAAGGATGACTTTCTTAATGTGGTTAGAAGGTCTTAGTAAATGGAAGTTGAAGGCACATCCATGTTTAAGGTCTATAGAAAATTTCAATCTCTAAGAAAGGCCCTACAAGACTGGAACAGATTTAATGTTGGTAACCTTAATGATAATGTGAAGGTAGCTAAGCTCTCTTCACTCAAGATCAAACCAAAGCTGACCTTGACCCTATGAATACTCAACTACAACATGATGCAAAAGTACAAAGAAAAGTTCTATATGAAGCTGAAAGAGCTGAACAAATTCTTATTAGACAAAAGTCAAGAGTGCAATGGATTGCTGAGGGTGATAAAAATTCCAAGTTCTTTTACTCATCTCTAAAAACTAGTCATCAAAGAAATAATATTAGAGGCCTCTACATTGATGACCATGTTAATTATGACTCGAATGTTAACATAAATTATGTTCTGAACTACTATTCAAGGTTGTTTAATAGTGGACATATTTGTGAAGGTCTTGCTGATTTCAGATGGTTTGGACCTACCCTCAGTGAGTAAAAGAGTGAATATTATTACATTTGTCACACAAAAAGAAATAGATGATACTATCACTTATTTTAATATTGATAAGGCACCAGGGCCTGATGGTTTCAACTCCTTTTTTGTTAAAAAAAACTTGGTCTATTGTAGGATACGATTTCTCTAAGGATGTAAAGGACTTCTTTTCCAATGGGAAGCTACTGAAGGAGTCTAACAACACATATATCACTCTTATTCCAAAAGGGCATGATTCCTTTTATATCAAGAATTGGCGACCAATTTCTCTTTGTAATGTGGTCTTCAAGATTATCTTGAAAATAATGGCAAATAGACTTCAAAACATCTTGCCTTAGATCATCAGCAACAACTAATCCACCTTCATCAAAGGGAGGAATATTAAAGATTCAATTCTTCTTTCAAATGAAGTTCTCCATGATTTTAACTGGTCATCAACAGATGGGAAGATGTGTTTAAAGGTTGACATCTCGAAAGCCTATGAGAATGTAAATTGGAAGTTCCTTTTTGGGGTCTTGCACATAATGGGATTCCCTGCTATATGGATCAGTTGGGTTTCTAGCATCCTTAATTCTACCTCATATTAAGTCCTCTTCAATGGTGAACCCACAGATAGGTTCTCTCCGTCAAATGGCATTCGACAAGGAGATCCTCTGGCTCCTTACTTGTTTGTGATGTTTATGCAAGCTTTCACTATTCTCATGAATCAAGTTGTGGAAAATAAAATCCTTCATCCTATTAAAGCTTCCCAATCCTTATCCTTATCTCACTTAGTTTTTGCATATGACCTTATGATCTTCTTGAAGGCTAGCCATGAAAATGCCACTGAAATCCTCAAAATCCTGGATAATTTTGGCAAGCTTTCGGGACTGAGAATCAATAACCTTAAAAGTGAAGTTATTTTTAGCAAGAGTGCCTGTAAAGATGATATTCTTAGTATTCTCATATTCAAGGAATGTAGCCTACCTTCTTCTTACCTTGGGATTTTGCTTATATCTTTCTCTTAAAGTGGCTCCTATGTTTCAACTTTCATGATTACTGATTTGAGATTGCATAGAGATTCATACTTTCTAGCTTCTGACATCTTGAAGTTGATGGATATCCTTTCCTGATTTGGAGTTCTAGAATAGACTGATTACTCATTTTTTTGGACAACAGACAATATTTTACATACTAGCTGGATTCTCTTTTTGGACGTGGCATGAGGATCCTCTCCTTATACTTTTGTTATCTTTTCAGGAGGGCTCTATGTCTTTCATGTATAGTTTTATAGCCTGCCTCATGTCTTAGTTAGGTCCTTACGTCTAGGGCTTGCATGTCCTTCACCTTTTCTACTCTTTATTTCTTGTTTTGTACAGAAACTATTCTTAAAAATACAAAAAAAGAGAAAGGAGTTTTGAGGACCAAAAAAACATCCGACTAAGGACATAATGAGAATGTATACTCTTAACATCAGTATGATCTCATTCTTCAAGTCATGTAATTAAGACATATGTCATTAAGTAATATTATCCTCTAGACATTTATTATGTTACTTCATGTCTCATAACTAAAAAATAAATAAATTAGAAGCCTACCTTTTATTAACAATCCAATTATTTACATATTATGCCATTACAATCATCATATGATTGTCTCTTTGGCCATACACACAAATAGAATATTTATACAAATCCATCTCTTAAACTCCCACTCATACTAGAAGTCCTGACACTGACCTTTCTATGAATATAGGGTAGTGGAGGCCTTTCACATACACAACAATAAGCTCTAACAATCATTGTCTTCTCACAAGTGTGGTAACGTGAGAACCTAAGAAAGTCCTACCCATCATAGGAAGGGATAGCAAGGGAGAAATAATTGGGAGAGTAAGTCAGCACGAGCACCTTGTCTAGAAGGGACAACTCTTTCTAATCCATTCCAAAAGAATGATAGGAGTTCCCGGTGGTCTTTGTGGACTACTACAGAGGTGAGGATGCATTTACCACTCTCTAGGAGGACACAATCAACCTTCGTCTCTGGTGATCAACCAGGAGGCCTATGTTGGTAGTCGTCAGTGTGCAACTTGAGAAAGTAGTACGCCGCAACAAGGGATTTTCACTTGACTTTCTCTAGGACCAGGTATATGCCTTGCAAACCCTCATTCATGTTACATAGTTGTTGATACAATATGCTGTCTAAGGGGAATATGACAACAATTTTTATTTCCTCTGCCATATATGATACCATATTTCCCAACACTTCAATGCCTTTTGATCACTTACGGTAGGTTGGGGTGATTTTGGCCTCACTTTGAACTCCTCCAAGCATGCGAAAGTCCTAGGATCAACCTCCATTTCTTCCATCC
The DNA here is from genome assembly GCA_963693085.1 of Alisma plantago-aquatica. Lineage (NCBI taxonomy): Eukaryota > Viridiplantae > Streptophyta > Magnoliopsida > Alismatales > Alismataceae > Alisma > Alisma plantago-aquatica. The sequence continues at coordinate 639,845,356 of OY856413.1, read as the reverse complement.
ATCGAGTAGTGGTTAAAGTACCTATAAAACATGTAAAAAGTCCATAAGTACATTTGATAAAACACAATAAATTGGAGAATAAACATGCATTCTAAGTATCGTGATGTAGACTAAGAGAAAAATGACACATGGTGGATACCCAATTAGGGGTTTCATCAAATACTTTGTGCATGCATAAGATCTGTGTATAGATACATGACTGGGATATCCAATAACAGGAACAATGGTTTGCACATTTTATGAATAATGGGTCTTGCAGTAACACAGTAAATGTTGTAACAACTTTGATTAGTAGGTATAGAACAAAATCTGATTACATGGTCTATGTTGATTAATCAATCTTTGATGAAAGCTAGTTATTAGCTCCCATACAATTTTTTTATTAATGGAAGTGATTACTAATTAGTATTATCATGTTATGATTACTTCTAACAATGATAATTAGTTAGTTTTGTGATGAAAGTTGGATAGTTAGATGATAAAATATAAGTTTGTTGTTCAATTGAATCTTGGTTACTTATTTGTACATACAATAGCAAGTGAAATGTACATCTATGTTGGCATGGTCTTCATTAGTATTGTATTTAAAGGAGGTTGCTTTGTTTACAAGCTGGGAATATTACTGGATGCATATTGCATGATGTAGAATATTTAAAAGAAAAATTAAATGATTACAAAGCATTGTTACATTGTTGCTTACGTTTCATTTTTAAGTGACATGCTTTTCTCATTTTCCAACAAGTCATTTTTACACACAACATTAAATAAGTCGTTGGAAAACATGAAAAGCATGTCACTCTAATAAGAGGTGGAAATAACAATTGCATGTAATCACCAAGCATAGTGGCAAGGAGTGTAAGGAATAATGTAATGACATAGGGTGAACAATGGAGCATGAGTCTAATAATGAATGGAATGTGATTGGTAGGGTAATGGAGTTGGAGAAAAATAGAATGACCAACAAAATGTGCCTATAGAAGTAAGTACAAGGCAACATCCTCTTTAAAAGTTGCAACAAAAAAAATTTATGATTCTTAAACATGGTTTTTAATGGCCTTCTATAAGATTTGGTACGCATCAAATAGAGTACCATATCCATAAATATGTGCTAGTCGTTATCATGGATTGCATTTAACATAGTTCAACTAATTATGTAAAAACCCACTTTGTCTCCTCAATCTCATTATGGAAGAACCTTTTTGCCCCATCTACCTCATGTTCGGTGGCGGAGAGGAAAACTGATGGATATGAAGAAAACAAAGAAGATGAAGCACATGCACAACAAACAATTGCAACAGTGAGAAAAATAGAGGAGAACATTTTGGAAAGAGCAAAAGAAGTGTGAGTGGGAAGTAGTAGTGGTAGGCATAGGTTATATAAAACTAAATAGAGGTGAAATATTAATGATGGGGTGGTAGCTGGAATATCAATTTTAGAAGCTTGTTATAGACATTGATGCTGACATGCACTCAAGTATTATAGTTTGAACATTAATGATAGTTACTTGTTTGGACAAATGTCGTGTACTATGCATATGAAAGGTGGTTGCATAGACCAAGAAATATGATTATACAGACAACTAAAATTGGTTATATTAGGCCATGAAATATGGTCATAGAGACCATGGGAGTTGGTTAGATAGACAAGAAATCTGGTTAGATAGACCACAAAAGCTGGTTAAATAGACAATACAAGAAAGTTAGATAGACCATGAAAGTTGGTTACATAGACCATCAAACTTGGTTATATAGATCATTATTGTCTCAATAAGGTTCCATGCTTTATACTGAAAGTTTTTCCCCACACCAAGATAGGAATACATGACAAACAAATAATCACCCTCTCTTGCTCTTAATCTTGGAAATCCCCATAGGACTAAGGTCATCACTGAAAGAATGGATTTATTTTGTTTGATAATGAGAATGAATTGACAAAGGAAGATGATGATGTGTCTAATAAAGTTATTTTTACTAGAATCTAACCCTCTAATAATCAATAAGTGACAGTCATGATAATAAGATGTACACATATGTTGATACATAAACTAACATATTAGCGGTCTAAGTTGTAAACAAGTTAGTATGTCAAATTGAAGTGTATTATTTGGCAAACTCATATTTTTTTTATTTCCTATAATGTGTATTAAGCATCATCTCTATCTAGATATGCAATGCCACTATTGAATAAGAGTTCACTATAATAATATTTAAAATCCAAATTGAGAATCTCATCTAAGGGATCCCAATCATTTTTTGAATATAAGAGGAAATCGAATCGCTTGATAATATGTAAGAGATTGCCATAATGTATATGAGATGTGTATGTAATTTCTAAAATCTGATAATTTGAATCCATAGTATCTTTTCCATGTGAGTTCAAACTATCAACATCGATATCCATTTTGTCTATGAGTATATTAATGAATCATATAATAGCTTTAGTATATTCTATTAGGGTTTCCTTTAAGTGTCTTTGTCATATTAGTATACTACATTGATTTGTTAGTGAGTTTGTTGGATATGATCACTTGGCGAGATAGTTTTTGTTGAGGCTACTCATTCTATTAGACCTTGTATGTGAATCAAGAATACAATTTTCAATAGTTTTGCAAGGGGGGCTTTCCTTTTTGAGATTATTGATGTTTTCAAGGAAAAGCTAGGGAACAATTTTATTAGGACCGTTGTTAAATTTATTATTTCTTATGTGATTGATTTTTTTTGTAAAAAAGTCAATTGCACTGAAACATATGTTCAAAATTACAACCACAAATCAGAAAGGAAGAGGGTGATAAGAAAGACAAAGATAGCTTCCTCATTAATTAGGTACCATAAGTGTCGTATTTATAAGGGAGAGTGATAGAGTAACTAGAAAATTGTCAACTAAGGGGAAGGCACCCCATAACATGCCTCGTGCTAATTGAGAAGAAGATATCATTGAGTCCACAACCATTCTTCATTTTCATCACCAAGATTTTATTCAATAGTGAAGGTTCTTTAGAATTCCTTATTCTCTATGAAGCTCACCTTATGTGTTGATTTTTCTTATATGATAATAGCTCCAATGCCAATGTTAGCTATAGAAAGAAATATAGTTATTTTATAAAGCAAGAACTTCATTAAGAAATCAGTCCACATGTCGAATTTTGTTTTCAAATTTCCTATAGTTTCTATATATCTAGATCATCCATAAGATGGTAGCAATCATAACCTCTGGATAAACATAACTAGATTGTGCGGCTTTTACATTGATAATTTGATATAGTATTTATTGTTTTAAGTTGTTCGGAGTTTGGTTGTGATAACTAAGTGGTTGCAAAGTAATATGGTGAACGGGCAAAGGATGAATAAGTTTTGCGAGGTTCTACAAAGCATGCAGATCGATGGCCCAAAAAGACCTCTTCTTGTGAGATGATATCAATAAGGATTTTGTCATGCCCTATCAGCCAAATAAGGATTTGGATTTGCAGAGGACATTTGACTTTTCAAATCATCTTGCATTCTGGTATTTTTATTGAATGTACACAATATGAGTATGTGTCCTTCAATTGATATCTTTTACCCCGTTTCTGATTGATATTGTGGGAGGTGTTTGTCCTTCAATTTATATCTTTTACCCCATTTCCGATATTTTGGGATATTGATGTTTCAGAGTCATACTTGCAAGGCAAGGGTCGGACCACAATTTGATATTACCTGAAGAGTAGGGAGGAATTATGATACTATGTTGAATGATGTATAGAGAGTTTTTGATGTATTTCCAGAGGGGAGAGACATGGTGAGTATGTATGTGATTGATCGGTGGGCTTGTGGGATTTGGAAGAGTGGAATTTTGTAAGTGGTAAATGGTCAGATCAGATGACGTGAGATATTGATGGTGTGAAAATGACCCCTCAAAATAAGGTAATAAAATCAAGGAGTTGTGTACAAGGTTGCCTCATTATAGTTGCAAGTATCGAGACTCGCCTAAGGGTACATGATGTGTAGACAACAAAGGAGCAAGTAGTGGATATAAAAACTTCCACATCCCACAGGAAGGAGGGAAGGGCACCAATCTTAGTCGATCTAAGCTCACATGAAATCGTAGCTACCGACGCCATGACCCAGGGTCCGATGATTTTGCCATCAAGATATGAGGTGGATCTACTGTCGTGAAATAATAAAAAGAATTTCAACATTACTGAGGCAAAGGGAACTAATAGAATGTACACACTTAAGGCTAATAGACATTTCCAGATATCCTCTTCCGAAATTGATTAGGGGGTTTGAGTTATCAAGGATTGTCACTACGAGTCCTTGGTGGAGTATAGTGTTTGTGGGGATTTTCACTGAGTCCTTGGGGGAGAAGAGTGACTATGAGTGTATGGGATGAGGCGCAAGGCCTAGGTTAAGGCCTTAAGGGTAGTAGAGTAGTAAGGAGATTGGGGACTGGAGGGTAAGCTGAAGCCTGGACTGGTTCAGTAGAGTTGGGATCCACGGAGAGAAGAGGGGAACTTGAGACCTGATATTTCTGTTGGAGAGTGTCACGTTGCAGCCATCTCGAACTACCTGAATTCTGAACTGTTGTTCACTGTATAAATTAGCAGGATTTTCAAATGTAACATGCATCGAATAACTTGTAGGAGAGTTGTGTACAAGGTTACATGAAAAATTCAGTCCTGGCCTCATTATAGTTGCAAGTATCGAGACTCGCCTAAGGGTACATGATGTGTAGACAGCAAAGGAGCAAGTAGTGGATATAAAAACTTCCACATCCCACAGGAAGGAGGGAAGGTCACCAATCTTGGTCGATCTAAGCTCACATGAAATCGTAGCTACCGACGCCATGACCCAGGGTCCGATGATTTTTCCATCAAGATATGAGGTGGATCTACTATCGTGAAGCAATAAAAAGAATTTCAACAGTACTGAGGCAAAGGGAACTAATAGAATGTACACACTTAAGGCTAATAGACATTTCCAGATATCCTCTTGAGAAATTGATTATAGGGGGTTTGAGTTATCAAGGATTGTCACTATGAGTCCTTGGTGGAGTATAGTGTTTGTGGGGATTTCAACTGAGTCCTCGGTGGAGAAGAGTGTTTGTGGGGAGAGTCCTTGGGGGAGAAGAGTGACTGTGAGTGTATGGGATGAGGCGTAAGGCCTAGGTTAAGGCCTTAAGGGTAGTAGAGTAGTAAGGAGATTGGGGACTGGAGGGTAAGCTGAAGCCTGGACTGGTTCCGTAGAGTTGGGATCCACGGAGAGAAGAGGGGAACTTGAGACCTGATATTTCTGTTGGAGAGTGTCACGTTGCAGCCATCTCGAACTACCTGAATTCTGAACTGTTGTTCACTGTATAAATTAGCAGGATTTTCAAATGTAACATGCATCGAATAACTTGTAGGAGAGTTGTGTACAAGGTTACATGAAAAATTCAGTCCTGGCCTCATTATAGTTGCAAGTATCGAGACTCGCCTAAGGGTACATGATGTGTAGACAGCAAAGGAGCAAGTAGTGGATATAAAAACTTCCACATCCCACAGGAAGGAGGGAAGGGCACCAATCTTAGTCGATCTAAGCTCACATGAAATCGTAGATACTGACGCCATGACCCAGGGTCCGATGATTTTGCCATCAAGATATGAGGTGGATCTACTGTCGTGAAGCAATAAAAAGAATTTCAAAAGTACTGAGGAAAAGGGAACTAACAGAATGTACACACTTAAGGCTAATAGACATTTCTAGATATCCTCTTGAGAAATTGATTATAGGGGGTTTGAGTTATCAAGGATTGTCACTATGAGTCCTTGGTGGAGTATAGTGTTTGTGGGGATTTCAACTGAGTCCTCGGTGGAGAAGAGTGTTTGTGGGGAGAGTCCTTGGGGGAGAAGAGTGACTGTGAGTGTATGGGATGAGGCGTAAGGCCTAGGTTAAGGCCTTAAGGGTAGTAGAGTAGTAAGGAGATTGGGGACTGGAGGGTAAGCTGAAGCTTGGACTGGTTCAGTAGAGTTGGGATCCACGGAGAGAAGAGGGGAACTTGAGACCTGATATTTCTGTTGGAGAGTGTCACGTTGCAGCCATCTCGAACTACTTGAATTCTGAACTGTTGTTCACTGTATAAATTAGCAAGATTTTCAAATGTAACATGCATCGAATAACTTGTAGGAGAGTTGTGTACAAGGTTACATGAAAAATTCAGTCATGGCCTCATTATAGTTGCAAGTATCGAGACTCGCCTAAGGGTACATGATGTGTAGACAGCAAAGGAGCAAGTAGTGGATGTAAAAACTTCCACATCCCACAGGAAGGAGGGAAGGGCACCAATCTTAGTTGATCTAATCTCACATGAAATCGTAGCTACCGACGCCATGACCCAGGGTCCGATGATTTTGCCATCAAGATATGAGGAGGATCTACTGTCGTGAAGCAATAAAAAGAATTTCAACAGTACTGAGGCAAAGGGAACTAACAGAATGTACACACTTAAGGCTAATAGACATTTCCAGATATCCTCTTGAGAAATTGATTATAGGGGGTTTGAGTTATCAAGGATTGTCACTAGAGTCCTTGGTGGAGTATAGTGTTTGTGGGGATTTCAACTGAGTCCTCGGTGGAGAAGAGTGTTTGTGGGGAGAGTCCTTAGGGGAGAAGAGTGACTGTGAGTGTATGGGATGAGGCGTAAGGCCTAGGTTAAGGCCTTAAGGGTAGCAGAGTAGTAAGGAGATTGGGGACTGGAGGGTAAGCTGAAGCCTGGACTGGTTCAGTAGAGTTGGGATCCACGGAGAGAAGAGGGGAGCTTGAGACCTGATATTTCTGTTGGAGAGTGTCACGTTGCAGCCATCTCGAACTACCTGAATTCTGAACTATTGTTTACTGTATAAATTAGCAGGATTTTCAAATGTAACATGCATCGAATAACTTGTAGGAGAGTTGTGTACAAGGTTACATGAAAAATCCAGTCATGGCCTCATTATAGTTGCAAGTATCGAGACTCTCCTAAGGGTACATGATGTGTAGACAGCAAAGGAGCAAGTAGTGGATATAAAAACTTCCACATCCCACAGGAAGGAGGGAAGGGCACCAATCTTAGTCGATCTAAGCTCACATGAAATCGTAGCTACCGACGCCATGACCCAGGGTCCGATGATTTTGCCGTCAAGATATGAGGTGGATCTACTGTCATGAAGCAATAAAAAGAATTTCAACAGTACTGAGGCAAAGGGAACTAACAGAATGTACACACTTAAGGCTAATAGACATTTACAGATATCCTCTTGAGAAATTGATTATAGGGGGTTTGAGTTATCAAGGATTGTCACTATGAGTCCTTGGTGGAGTATAGTGTTTGTGGGGATTTCAACTGAGTCCTCGGTGGAGAAGAGTGTTTGTGGGGAGAGTCCTTGGGGGAGAAGAGTGACTGTGAGTGTATGGGATGAGGCGTAAGGCCTAGGTTAAGGCCTTAAGGGTAGCAGAGTAGTAAGGAGATTGGGGACTGGAGGGTAAGATGAAGCCTGGACTGGTTCAGTAGAGTTGGGATCCACGGAGAGAAGAGGGGAACTTGAGACCTGATATTTCTATTGGAGAGTGTCACGTTGCAGCCATCTCGAACTACCTGAGTTCTGAACTGTTGTTCACTGTATAAATTAGCAGGATTTTCAAATGTAACATGCATCGAATAACTTGTAGGAGAGTTGTGTACAAGGTTACATGAAAAATTCAGTCCTGGCCTCATTATAGTTGCAAGTATCGAGACTCGCCTAAGGGTACATGATGTGTAGACAACAAAGGAGCAAGTAGTGGATATAAAAACTTCCACATCCCACAGGAAGGAGGGAAGGGCACCAATCTTAGTCGATCTAAGCTCACATGAAATCGTAGCTACCGACGCCATGACCCAGGGTCCGATGATTTTGCCATCAAGATATGAGGTGGATCTACTGTCGTGAAGCAATAAAAAGAATTTCAACAGTACTGAGGCAAAAGGAACTAACAGAATGTACACACTTAAAGCTAATAGACATTTCCAGATATCCTCTTGAGAAATTGATTATAGGGGGTTTGAGTTATCAAGGATTGTCACTACGAGTCCTTGGTGGAGTATAGTGTTTGTGGGGATTTCAACTGAGTCCTCGGTGGAGAAGAGTGTTTGTAGGGAGAGTCCTTGGGGGAGAAGAGTGACTGTGAGTGTATGGGATGAGGCGTAAGGCCTAGGTTAAGGCCTTAAGGGTAGCAGAGTAGTAAGGAGATTGGGGACTGGAGGGTAAGCTGAAGCCTAGACTGGTTCAGTAGAGTTGGGATCCACGGAGAGAAGAGGGGAACTTGAGACCTGATATTTCTGTTGGAGAGTGTCACGTTGCAGCCATCTCAAACTACCTGAATTCTGAACTGTTGTTCACTGTATAAATTAGCAGGATTTTCAAATGTAACATGCATCGAATAACTTGTAGGAGAGTTGTGTACAAGGTTACATGAAAAATTCAGTCCTGGCCTCATTATAGTTGCAAGTATCGAGACTCGCCTAAGGGTACATGATGTGTAGACAACAAAGGAGCAAGTAGTGGATATAAAAACTTCCACATCCCATAGGAAGGAGGGAAGGGCACCAATCTTAGTCGATCTAAGCTCACATGAAATCGTAGCTACCGACGCCATGACCCAGGGTCTGATGATTTTGCCATCAAGATATGAGGTGGATCTACTGTCGTGAAGCAATAAAAAGAATTTCAACAGTACTGAGGCAAAAGGAACTAACAGAATGTACACACTTAAGGCTAATAGACATTTCCAGATATCCTCTTGAGAAATTGATTATAGGGGGTTTGAGTTATCAAGGATTGTCACTACGAGTCCTTGGTGGGGTATAGTGTTTGTGGGGATTTCAACTGAGTCCTCGGTGGAGAAGAGTGTTTGTGGGGAGAGTCTTTGGGGGAGAAGAGTGATTGTGAGTGTATGGGATGAGGCGTAAGGCCTAGGTTAAGGCCTTAAGGGTAGCAGAGTAGTAAGGAGATTGGGGACTGGAGGGTAAGCTGAAGCCTGGACTGGTTCAGTAGAGTTGGGATCCACGGAGAGAAGAGGGGAACTTGAGACCTGATATTTCTGTTGGAGAGTGTCACGTTGCAGCCATCTCGAACTACCTGAATTCTGAACTGTTGTTCACTATATAAATTAGCAGGATTTTCAAATGTAACATGCATCGAATAACTTGTAGGAGAGTTGTGTACAAGGTTACATGAAAAATTCAGTCATGGCCTCATTATAGTTGCAAGTATCGAGACTCGCCTAAGGGTACATGATGTGTAGACAGCAAAGGAGCAAGTAGTGGATATAAAAACTTCCACATCCCACAGGAAGGAGGGAAGGGCACCAATCTTAGTCGATCTAAGCTCACATGAAATCGTAGCTACTGACGCCATGACCCAGGGTCCGATGATTTTGCCATCAAGATATGAGGTGGATCTACTGTCGTGAAGCAATAAAAAGAATTTCAACAGTACTGAGGCAAAGGGAACTAACAGAATGTACACACTTAAGGCTAATAGACATTTCCAGATATCCTCTTGAGAAATTTATTATAGGGGGTTTGAGTTATCAAGGATTGTCACTACGAGTCCTTGGTGGAGTATAGTGTATGTGGGGATTTCAACTGAGTCCTTGGTGGAGAAGAGTGTTTGTGGGGAGAGTCCTTGGGGGAGAAGAGTGACTGTGAGTGTATGGGATGAGGTGTAAGGCCTAGGTTAAGGCCTTAAGGGTAGCAGAGTAGTAAGGAGATTGGGGACTGGAGGGTAAGCTGAAGCCTGGACTGGTTCAGTAGAGTTGGGATCCACGGAGAGAAGAGGGGAACTTGAGACCTGATATTTCTATTGGAGAGTGTCACGTTGCAGCCATCTCGAACTACCTGAATTCTGAATTGTTGTTCACTGTATAAATTAGCAGGATTTTCAAATGTAACATGCATCGAATAACTTGTAGGAGAGTTGTGTGCAAGGTTACATGAAAAATTCAGTCATGGCCTCATTATAGTTGCAAGTATCGAGACTCGCCTAAGGGTACATGATGTGTAGACAGCAAAGGAGCAAGTAGTGGATATAAAAACTTCCACATCCCACAGGAAGGAGGGAAGGGCACCAATCTTAGTCGATCTAAGCTCACATGAAATCGTAGCTACCGACGCCATGACCCAGGGTCCGATGATTTTGCCATCAAGATATGAGGTGGATCTACTGTCGTGAAGCAATAAAAAGAATTTCAACAGTACTGAGGCAAAGGGAACTAACAGAATGTACACACTTAAGGCTAATAGACATTTCCAGATATCCTCTTGAGAAATTGATTATAGGGGGTTTGAGTTATCAAGGATTGTCACTACGAGTCCTTGGTGGAGTATAGTGTTTGTGGGGATTTCAACTGAGTCCTCGGTGGAGAAGAGTGTTTGTGGGGAGAGTCCTTGGGGGAGAAGAGTGACTGTGAGTGTATGGGATGAGTTGTAAGGCCTAGGTTAAGGTCTTAAGGGTAGCAGAGTAGTAAGGAGATTGGGGACTTGAGGGTAAGCTGAAGCCTGGACTGGTTCAGTAGAGTTGGGATCCAAGGAGAGAAGAGGGGAACTTGAGACCTGATATTTCTGTTGGAGAGTGTCACGTTGCAGCCATCTCGAACTACCTGAATTCTGAACTGTTGTTCACTGTATAAATTAGCAGGATTTTCAAATGTAACATGCATCGAATAACTTGTAGGAGAGTTGTGTACAAGGTTACATGAAAAATTCAGTCATGGCCTCATTATAGTTGCAAGTATCGAGACTCGCCTAAGGGTACATGATGTGTAGACAGCAAAGGAGCAAGTAGTGGATATAAAAACTTCCACATCCCACAGGAAGGAGGGAAGGTCACCAATCTTAGTCGATCTAAGCTCACATGAAATCGTAGCTACCGACGCCATGACCCAGGGTCCGATGATTTTGCCATCAAGATATGAGGTGGATCTACTGTCGTGAAGCAATAAAAATAATTTCAACAGTACTGAGGCAAAGGGAACTAACAGAATGTAAACACTTAAAGATAATAGACATTTCCAGATATCCTCTTGAGAAATTGATTATAGGGGGTTTGAGTTATCAAGGATTGTCACTACGAGTCCTTGGTGGAGTATAGTGTTTTTGGGGATTTCAACTGAGTCCTCGGTGGAGAAGAGTGTTTGTGGGGAGAGTCCTTGGGGGAGAAGAGTGACTGTGAGTGTATGGGATGAGGTGTAAGGCCTAGGTTAAGGCCTTAAGGGTAGCAGAGTAGTAAGGAGATTGGGGACTGGAGGGTAAGGTGAAGCCTGGACTGGTTCAGTAGAGTTGGGATCCACGAAGAGAAGAGGGGAACTTGAGACCTGATATTTCTGTTGGAGAGTGTCACGTTGCAGCCATCTCGAACTACATGAATTCTGAACTGTTGTTCACTGTATAAATTAGCAGGATTTTCAAATGTAACATGCATCGAATAACTTGTAGGAGAGTTGTGTACAAGGTTACATGAAAAATTCAGTCAAGGCCTCATTACAGTTGCAAGTATCGAGACTCGCCTAAGGGTACATGATGTGTAGACAGCAAAGGAGCAAGTAGTGGATATAAAAACTTCCACATCCCACAGGAAGGAGGGAAGGTCACCAATCTTAGTCGATCTAAGCTCACATGAAATCATAGCTACCGACGCCATGACCCAGGGTCTGATGATTTTGCCATCAAGATATGAGTTGGATCTACTATCGCGAAGCAATAAAAAGAATTTCAACAGTACTGAGGAAAAGGGAACTAACAGAATGTACACACTTAAGGCTAATAGACATTTCTAGATATCCTCTTGAGAAATTGATTATAGGGGGTTTGAGTTATCAAGGATTGTCACTATGAGTCCTTGGTGGAGTATAGTGTTTGTGGGGATTTCAACTGAGTCCTCGGTGGAGAAGAGTGTTTGTGGGGAGAGTCGTTGGGGGAGAAGAGTGACTGTGAGTGTATGGGATGAGGCGTAAGGCCTTAAGGGTAGCAGAGTAGTAAGGAGATTGGGGACTGGAGGGTAAGATGAAGCCTGGACTGGTTCAGTAGAGTTGGGATCCACGGAGAGAAGAGGGGAACTTGAGACGACCTGATATTTCTGTTGGAGAGTGTCACATTGCAGCCATCTCGAACTACCTGAATTCTGAACTGTTGTTCACTGTATAAATTAGTAGGATTTTCAAATGTAACATGCATCGAATAACTTGTAGGAGAGTTGTGTACAAGGTTACATGAAAAATTCAGTCCTGGCCTCATTATAGTTGCAAGTATCGAGACTCACCTAAGGGTACATGATGTGTAGACAGCAAAGGAGCAAGTAGTGGATATAAAAACTTCCACATCCCACAGGAAGGAGGGAAGTCACCAATCTTAGTCGATCTAAGCTCACATGAAATCGTAGCTACCGACGCCATGACCCAGGGTCCGATGATTTTTCCATCAAGATATGAGGTGGATCTACTGTCGTGAAGCAATAAAAAGAATTTCAACAGTACTGAGGCAAAGGGAACTAACAGAATGTACACACTTAAGGCTAATAGTCATTTCCAGATATCCTCTTGAGAAATTGATTATAGGGGGTTTGAGTTATCAAGGATTGTCACTACGAGTCCTTAGTGGAGTATAGTGTTTGTGGGGATTTCAACTGAGTCCTCGGTGGAGAAGAGTGTTTGTGGGGAGAGTCATTGGGGGAGAAGAGTGACTGTGAGTGTATGGGATGAGGCGTAAGGCCTAGGTTAAGGCCTTAAGGGTAGCAGAGTAGTAAGGAGATTGGGGACTGGAGGGTAAGGTGAAGCCTGGACTGGTTCAGTAGAGTTGGGATCCATAGAGAGAAGAGGGGAACTTGAGACGACCTGATATTTCTGTTGGAGAGTGTCACGTTGCAGCCATCTCGAACTACCTGAATTCTGAACTGTTGTTCACTGTATAAATTAGCAGGATTTTCAAATGTAACATGCATCGAATAACTTGTAGGAGAGTTGTGTACAAGGTTACATGAAAAATTCAGTCCTGGCCTCATTATAGTTGCAAGTATCTAGACTCGCCTAAGGGTACATGATGTGTAGACAGCAAAGGAGCAAGTAGTGGATATAAAAACTTCCACATCCCACAGGAAGGAGGGAAGGTCACCAATCTTAGTCGATCTAAGCTCACATGAAATCGTAGCTACCGACGCCATGACCCAGGGACCGATGATTTTGCCATCAAGATATGAGGTGGATCTACTGTCGTGAAGCAATAAAAAGAATTTCAACAGTACTGAGGCAAAGGGAACTAACAGAATGTACACACTTAAGGCTAATAGACATTTCCAGATATCCTCTTGAGAAATTGGTTATAGGGGGTTTGAGTTATCAAGGATTGTCACTACGAGTCCTTGGTGGAGTATAGTGTTTGTGGGGATTTCAACTGAGTCCTCGGTGGAGAAGAGTGTTTGTGGGGAGAGTCCTTGGGGGAGAAGAGTGAATGTGAGTGTATGGGATGAGGCGTAAGGCCTAGGTTAAGGCCTTAAGGGTAGTAAGGAGATTGGGGACTGGAGGGTAAGCTGAAGCCTGGACTGGTTGAGTAGAGTTGGGATCCACGGAGAGAAGAGGGGAACTTGAGACCTGATATTTCTGTTGGAGAGTGTCACGTTGCAGCCATCTCGAACTACCTGAATTCTGAACTGTTGTTCACTGTATAAATTAGCAGGATTTTCAAATGTAACATGCATCGAATAACTTGTAGGAGAGTTGTGTACAAGGTTACATGAAAAATTCAGTCCTGGCCACATTATAGTTGCAAGTATCGAGACTCGCCTAAGGGTACATGATGTGTAGACAGTAAAGGAGCAAGTAGTGGATATAAAAACTTCCACATCCCACAGGAAGGAGGGAAGGTCACCAATCTTAGTCGATCTAAGCTCACATGAAATCGTAGCTAACGACGCCATGACCCAGGGTCCGATGATTTTGCCATCAAGATATGAGGTGGATCTACTTTCGTGAAGCAATAAAAAGAATTTCAATAGTACTGAGGCAAAGGGAACTAACAGAATGTACACACTTAAGGCTAATAGACATTTCCAGATATCCTCTTGAGAAATTGATTATAGGGGGTTTGAGTTATCAAGGATCGTCACTACGAGTCCTTGGTGGAGTATAGTGTTTGTGGGGACTTCAACTGAGTCCTCGGTGGAGAAGAGTGTTTGTGGGGAGAGTCCTTGGGGGAGAAAAGTGACTGTGAGTGTATGGGATGAGGCGTAAGGCCTAGGTTAAGGCCTTAAGGGTAGTAAGGAGATTGGGGACTGGAGGGTAAGCTGAAGCCTAGACCGGTTCAGTAGAGTTGGGATCCACGGAGAGAAGAGGGGAACTGGAGACCTGATATTTCTGTTGGAGAGTGTCACGTTGCAGCCATCTCGAACTACCTGAATTCTGAACTGTTGTTCACTGTATAAATTAGCAGGATTTTCAAATGTAACATGCATCGAATAACTTGTAGGAGAGTTGTGTACAAGGTTACATGAAAAATTCAGTCCTGGCCTCATTATAGTTGCAAGTATCGAGACTCGCCTAAGGGTACATGATGTGTAGACAGCAAAGGAGCAAGTAGTGGATATAAAAACTTCCACATCCCACAGGAAGGAGGGAAGGTCACCAATCTTAGTCGATCTAAGCTCACATGAAATCGTAGCTACCGACGCCATGACCCAGGGTCCGATGATTTTGCCATCAAGATATGAGGTGGATCTACTTTTGTGAAGCAATAAAAAGAATTTCAACAGTACTGAGGCAAAGGGAACTAACAGAATGTATACACTTAAGGCTAATAGACATTTCCAGATATCCTCTTGAGAAATTGATTATAGGGGGTTTGAGTTATCAAGGATTGTCACTACGAGTCCTTGGTGGAGTATAGTGTTTGTGGGGATTTCAACTGAGTCCTCGGTGGAGAAGAGTGTTTGTGGGGAGAGTCCTTGGGGGAGAAGAGTGACTGTGAGTGTATGGGATGAGGCGTAAGGCCTAGGTTAAGGCCTTAAGGGTAGTAAGGAGATTGGGGACTGGAGGGTAAGCTGAAGCCTGGACTGGTTCAGTAGAGTTGGGATCCACGGAGAGAAGAGGGGAACTTGAGACCTGATATTTCTATTGGAGAGTGTCACGTTGCAGCCATCTCGAACTACCTGAATTCTGAACTGTTGTTCACTGTATAAATTAGCAGGATTTTCAAATGTAACATGCATCGAATAACTTGTAGGAGAGTTGTGTACAAGGTTACATGAAAAATTCAGTCCTGGCCTCATTATAGTTGCAAGTATCGAGACTCGCCTAAGGGTACATGATGTGTAGACATCAAAGGAGCAAGTAGTGGATATAAAAACTTCCACATCCCACAGG
Organism: Alisma plantago-aquatica; assembly: GCA_963693085.1. Lineage (NCBI taxonomy): Eukaryota > Viridiplantae > Streptophyta > Magnoliopsida > Alismatales > Alismataceae > Alisma > Alisma plantago-aquatica. The sequence goes on along the minus strand of OY856413.1, from coordinate 639,829,976 downwards.
AAGGAGGGAAGGTCACCAATCTTAGTCGATCTAAGCTCACATGAAATCGTAGCTACCGACGCCATGACCCAGGGTCCGATGATTTTGCCATCAAGATATGAGGTGGATCTACTTTCGTGAAGCAATAAAAAGAATTTCAACAGTACTGAGGCAAAGGGAACTAACAGAATGTACACACTTAAGGCTAATAGACATTTCCAGATATCCTCTTGAGAAATTGATTATAAGGGGTTTGAGTTATCAAGGATTGTCACTACGAGTCCTTGGTGGAGTATAGTGTTTGTGGGGATTTCAACTGAGTCCTCGGTGGAGAAGAGTGTTTGTGGGGAGAGTCCTTGGGGGAGAAGAGTGACTGTGAGTGTATGGGATGAGGCGTAAGGCCTAGGTTAAGGCCTTAAGGGTAGTAAGGAGATTGGGGACTGGAGGGTAAGCTGAAGCCTGGACTGGTTCAGTAGAGTTGGGATCCACGGAGAGAAGAGGGGAACTTGAGACGACCTGATATTTCTGTTAGAGAGTGTCATGTTGCAGCCATCTCGAACTACTAAAAAGTACATAAGTACATTTGATAAAAACACAATATATTGGAGAATAAACTTGCATTCTAAGTATCGTGATGTAGACTAAGAGAAAAATGACACATGGTGGATACCCAATTAGGGGCTTCATCAAATACTTTGTGCATGCATAAGATCTGTGTATAGATACATGGCTGGGATATCCAATAACAGGAACAATGGTTTGCACATTTTATGAATAATGGGTCTTGCAGTAACACAGTAAATGTTGTAACAACTTTGATTAGTAGGTATAGAACAAAATCTGATTACATGGTCTATGTTGATTAATCAGTCTTTGATGAAAGCTAGTTATTAGCTCCCATACAATTTTTTTATTAATGGAAGTGATTACTAATTAGTATTATCAAGTTATGATTACTTCTAACAATGATAATTAGTTAGTTTTGTGATTAAATTTGTATAGTTAGATGATAAAATATAAGTTTGTTGTTCAATTGAATCTTGGTTACTTATTTGTACATACAATAGCAAGTGAAATGTACATCTATGTTGGCATGGTCTTCAGTAGTATTGTATTTAAAGGAGGTTGCTTTTTTTACAAGCTGGGAATATTACTGGATGCATATTGCATGATGTAGAATATTTAAAAGAAAAATTAAATGATTAAAAAGCATTGTTACATTGTTGCTTACGTTTCATTTTTAAGTGACATGCTTTTCTCATTTTCCAACAAGTCATTTTTACACATAACATTAAATAATTCGTTGGAAAACATGAAAAGCATGTCACTCTAATAAGAGGTGGAAATAACAATTGCATGTAATCACCAAGCATAGTGGCAAGGAGTGTAAGGAATAATGTAATGACATAGGGTGAACAATGGAGCATGAGTCTAATAATGAATGGAATGTGATTGGTAGGGTAATGGAGTTGGAGAAAAATAGAATGACCAACAAAATGTGCCTCTAGAAGTAAGTACAAGGCAACATCCTATTTAAAAGTTGCAACAAAAAAAAATTATGATTCTTAAACATGGTCTTTAATGGCCTTCTATAAGATTTGGTACGCATCAAATAGAGTACCATATCCATAAATATGTGCTAGTCGTTATCATGGATTGCATTTAACATAGTTCAACTAATTATGTAAAAACCCACTTTGTCTCCTCAATCTCATTATGGAAGAACCTTTTTGCCCCATCTACCTCATGTTCGGTGGCGGAGAGGAAAACTGATGGATATGAAGAAAACAAAGAAGATGAAGCACATGCACAACAAACAATTGCAACAGTGAGAAAAATAGAGGAGAACATTTTGGAAAGAGCAAAAGAAGTGTGAGTGGGAAGTAGTAGTGGTAGGCATAGGTTATATAAAACTAAATAGAGGTGAAATATTAATGATGGGGTGGTAGCTGGAATATCAATTTTAGAAGCTTGTTATAGACATTGATGCTGACATGCACTCAAGTATTATAGTTTGAACATTGATGATAGTTACTTGTTTGGACAAATGTCGTGTACTATGCATATGAAAGGTGGTTGCATAGACCAAGAAATATGATTATACAGACAACTAAAATTGGTTATATTAGGCCATGAAATATGGTCATAGAGACCATGGGAGTTGGTTAGATAGACAAGAAATCTGGTTAGATGGACCATAAAAGCTGGTTAAATAGACAATACAAGAAAGTTAGATAGACCATGAAAGTTGGTACGTAGACCATCAAACTTGGTTATATAGATCATTATTGTCTCAATAAGGCTCCATGCTTTATACTGAAAGCTTTTCCCCACACCAAGATAGGAATCCATGACAAACAAATAATCACCCTCTCTTGCTCTTAATCTTGGAAATCCCCATAGGACTAAGGTCATCACTGAAAGAATGGATTTATTTTGTTTGATAATGAGAATGAATTGACAAAGGAAGATGATGATGTGTCTAATCAAGTTATTTTTACTAGAATCTAACCCTCTAATAATCAATAAGTGACAGCCATGATAATAAGATGTACACATATGTTGATACATAAACTAACATATTAGCGGTCTAAGTTGTAAACAAGTTAGTATGTCAAATTGAAGTGTATTATTTGGCAAACTCATATTTTTTTATTTCCTATAATGTGTATTAAGCATCATCTCTATCTAGATATGCAATTCCACTATTGAATAAGAGTTCACTATAATAATATTTAAAATCCAAACCAAGAATCTCATCTAAGGGATCCCAATCATTTTTTGAATATAAGAGGAAATCAAATCGCTTGATAATATGTAAGAGATTGCCATAATGTATATGAGATGTGTATGTAATTTCTAAACTCTGATAATTTGAATCCATAGTATCTTTTCCATGTGAGTTCAAACTATCAACATCGATATCCATTTTGTCTATGAGTATATTAATGAATCATATAATAGCTTTAGTATATTCTATTAGGGTTTCCTTTAAGTGTCTTTGTCATATTAGTATACTACATTGATTTGTTAGTGAGTTTGTTGGATATGATCACTTGGCGAGATAGTTTTTGTTGAGGCTACTCATTCTATTAGACCTTGTATGTGAATCAAGAATACAATTTTCAATAGTTTTGCAAGGGGGGCTTTCCTTTTTGAGATTATTGATGTTTTCAAGGAAAAGCTAGGGACCAAATTTTATTAGGACCGTTGTTAAATTTATTATTTCTTATGTGATTGATTTTTTTTGTAAAAAAGTCAATTGCACTGAAACATATGTTCAAAATTACAACCACAAATCAGAAAGGAAGAGGGTGATAAGAAAGAGAAAGATAGCTTCCTCATTAATTAGGTACCATAAGTGTCATATTTATAAGGGAGAGTGATAGAGTAACTAGAAAATTGTCAACTAAGGGGAAGGCACCCCATAACATGCCTCGTGCTAATCGAGAAGAAGATATCATTGAGTCCACAACCATTCTTCATTTTCATCACCAAGATTTTATTCAATAGTGAAGGTTCTTTAGAAGTCCTTATTCTCTATGAAGCTCACCTTATGTGTTGATTTTTCTTATATGATAATAGCTCCAATGCCAATGTTAGCTATAGAAAGAAATATAGTTATTTTATAAAGCAAGAACTTCATTAAGAAGTCAGTCCACATGTCGAATTTTGTTTTCAAATTTCCTATAGTTTCTATATATCTAGATCGTCCATAAGATGGTAGAAATCATAACCTATGGATAAACATAACTAGATTGTGCGGCTTTTACTTTGATAATTTGATATAGTATTTATTGTTTTAAGTTGTTCGGAGTTTGGTTGTGATAACTAAGTGGTTGCAAAGTAATATGGTGAACGTGGCAAAGGATGAATAAGTTTTGCGAGGTTCTACAAAGCATGCAGATCGATGGCCCAACAAGACCTCTTCTAGTGAGATGATATCAATAAGGATTTTGTCATCCCCTATCAGCCAAATAAGGATTTGGATTTGTAGAGGACATTTGACTTTTCAAATCATCTTGCATTCTGGTATTTTTCTTGAATGTACACAATATGAGTATGTGTCCTTCAATTGATATCTTTTACCCCGTTTCTGATTGATATTGTGGGAGGTGTTTGTCCTTCAATTTATATCTTTTACCCCATTTCCGATATTTTGGGATATTGATGTTTCAGAGTCATACTTGCAAGGCAAGGGTCGGACCAAAATTTGATATTACGTGAAGAGTAGGGAGGAATTATGATACTATGTTGAATGATGTATAGAGAGTTTTTGATGTATTTCCAGAGGAGAGAGACATGGTGAGTATGTATGTGATTGATCGGTGGGCTTGTGGGATTTGGAAGAGTGGAATTTTGTAAGTGGTAAATGGTCGGATCAGATGACGTGAGATATTAATGGTGTGAAAATGACCCCTCAAAATAAGGTAATAAAATCAAGGAGTTGTGTACAAGGTTGCCTCATTATAGTTGCAAGTATCGAGACTCGCCTAAGGGTACATGATGTGTAGACAGCAAAGGAGCAAGTAGTGGATATAAAAACTTCCACATCCCACAGGAAGGAGGGAAGGGCACCAATCTTAGTCGATCTAAGCTCACATGAAATCGCCATGACCCAGGGTCCGATGATTTTGCCATCAAGATATGAGGTGGATCTACTGTCGTGAAGCAATAAAAAGAATTTCAACAGTACTGAGGCAAAGGGAACTAACAGAATGTACACACTTAAGGCTAATAGACATTTCCAGATATCCTCTTGAGAAATTGATTATAGGGGGTTTGAGTTATCAAGGATTGTCACTACGAGTCCTTGGTGGAGTATAGTGTTTGTGGGGATTTCAACTGAGTCCTCGGTGGAGAAGAGTGTTTGTGGGGAGAGTCCTTGGGGGAGAAGAGTGACTGTGAGTGTATGGGATGAGGCGTAAGGCCTAGGTTAAGGCCTTAAGGGTAGCAGAGTAGTAAGGAGATTGGGGACTGGAGGGTAAGCTGAAGCCTGGACTGGTTCAGTAGAGTTGGGATCCACGGAGAGAAGAGGGGAACTTGAGACGACCTGATATTTCTGTTAGAGAGTGTCACGTTGCAGCCATCTCGAACTACCTGAATTCTGAACTTTTGTTCACTGTATAAATTAGCAGCAGGATTTTCAAATGTAACATGCATCGAATAACTTGTAGGAGAGTTGTGTACAAGGTTACATGAAAAATTCAGTCCTGGCCTCATTATAGTTGCAAGTATCGAGACTCGTCTAATGGTACATGATGTGTAGACAGCAAAGGAGCAGGTAGTGGATATAAAAACTTCCACATCCCACAGGAAGGAGGGAAGGTCACCAATCTTAGTCGATCTAAGCTCACACGAAATCGTAGCTACCGACGCCATGACCCAGGGTCCGATGATTTTGCCATCAAGATATGAGGTGGATCTACTGTCGTGAAGCAATAAAAAGAATTTCAACAGTACTGAGGCAAAGGGAACTAACAGAATGTACACACTTAAGGCTAATAGACATTTCCAGATATCCTCTTGAGAAATTGATTATAGGGGGTTTGAGTTATCAAGGATTGTCACTACGAGTCCTTGGTGGAGTATAGTGTTTGTGGGGATTTCAACTGAGTCCTCGGTGGAGAAGAGTGTTTGTGGGGAGAGTCCTTGGGGGAGAAGAGTGACTGTGAGTGTATGGGATGAGGCGTAAGGCCTAGGTTAAGGCCTTAAGGGTAGCAGAGTAGTAAGGAGATTGGGGACTGGAGGGTAAGCTGAAGCCTGGACTGGTTCAGTAGACAGCAAAGGAGCAGGTAGTGGATATAAAAACTTCCACATCCCACAGGAAGGAGGGAAGGTCACCAATCTTAGTCGATCTAAGCTCACACGAAATCGTAGCTACCGACGCCATGACCCAGGGTCCGATGATTTTGCCATCAAGATATGAGGTGGATCTACTGTCGTGAAGCAATAAAAAGAATTTCAACAGTACTGAGGCAAAGGGAACTAACAGAATGTACACACTTAAGGCTAATAGACATTTCCAGATATCCTCTTGAGAAATTGATTATAGGGGGTTTGAGTTATCAAGGATTGTCACTACGAGTCCTTGGTGGAGTATAGTGTTTGTGGGGATTTCAACTGAGTCCTCGGTGGAGAAGAGTGTTTGTGGGGAGAGTCCTTGGGGGAGAAGAGTGACTCTGAGTGTATGGGATGAGGCGTAAGGCCTAGGTTAAGGCCTTAAGGGTAGCAGAGTAGTAAGGAGATTGGGGACTGGAGGGTAAGCTGAAGCCTGGACTGGTTCAGTAGACAGCAAAGGAGCAGGTAGTGGATATAAAAACTTCCACATCCCACAGGAAGGAGGGAAGGTCACCAATCTTAGTCGATCTAAGCTCACACGAAATCGTAGCTACCGACGCCATGACCCAGGGTCCGATGATTTTGCCATCAAGATATGAGGTGGATCTACTGTCGTGAAGCAATAAAAAGAATTTCAACAGTACTGAGGCAAAGGGAACTAACAGAATGTACACACTTAAGGCTAATAGACATTTCCAGATATCCTCTTGAGAAATTGATTATAGGGGGTTTGAGTTATCAAGGATTGTCACTACGAGTCCTTGGTGGAGTATAGTGTTTGTGGGGATTTCAACTGAGTCCTCGGTGGAGAAGAGTGTTTGTGGGGAGAGTCCTTGGGGGAGAAGAGTGACTGTGAGTGTATGGGATGAGGCGTAAGGCCTAGGTTAAGGCCTTAAGGGTAGCAGAGTAGTAAGGAGATTGGGGACTGGAGGGTAAGCTGAAGCCTGGACTGGTTCAGTAGACAGCAAAGGAGCAGGTAGTGGATATAAAAACTTCCACATCCCACAGGAAGGAGGGAAGGTCACCAATCTTAGTCGATCTAAGCTCACACGAAATCGTAGCTACCGACGCCATGACCCAGGGTCCGATGATTTTGCCATCAAGATATGAGGTGGATCTACTGTCGTGAAGCAATAAAAAGAATTTCAACAGTACTGAGGCAAAGGGAACTAACAGAATGTACACACTTAAGGCTAATAGACATTTCCAGATATCCTCTTGAGAAATTGATTATAGGGGGTTTGAGTTATCAAGGATTGTCACTACGAGTCCTTGGTGGAGTATAGTGTTTGTGGGGATTTCAACTGAGTCCTCGGTGGAGAAGAGTGTTTGTGGGGAGAGTCCTTGGGGGAGAAGAGTGACTGTGAGTGTATGGGATGAGGCGTAAGGCCTAGGTTAAGGCCTTAAGGGTAGCAGAGTAGTAAGGAGATTGGGGGACTGGAGGGTAAGCTGAAGCCTGGACTGGTTCAGTAGACAGCAAAGGAGCAGGTAGTGGATATAAAAACTTCCACATCCCACAGGAAGGAGGGAAGGTCACCAATCTTAGTCGATCTAAGCTCACACGAAATCGTAGCTACCGACGCCATGACCCAGGGTCCGATGATTTTGCCATCAAGATATGAGGTGGATCTACTGTCGTGAAGCAATAAAAAGAATTTCAACAGTACTGAGGCAAAGGGAACTAACAGAATGTACACACTTAAGGCTAATAGACATTTCCAGATATCCTCTTGAGAAATTGATTATAGGGGGTTTGAGTTATCAAGGATTGTCACTACGAGTCCTTGGTGGAGTATAGTGTTTGTGGGGATTTCAACTGAGTCCTCGGTGGAGAAGAGTGTTTGTGGGGAGAGTCCTTGGGGGAGAAGAGTGACTGTGAGTGTATGGGATGAGGCGTAAGGCCTAGGTTAAGGCCTTAAGGGTAGCAGAGTAGTAAGGAGATTGGGGGACTGGAGGGTAAGCTGAAGCCTGGACTGGTTCAGTAGACAGCAAAGGAGCAGGTAGTGGATATAAAAACTTCCACATCCCACAGGAAGGAGGGAAGGTCACCAATCTTAGTCGATCTAAGCTCACACGAAATCGTAGCTACCGACGCCATGACCCAGGGTCCGATGATTTTGCCATCAAGATATGAGGTGGATCTACTGTCGTGAAGCAATAAAAAGAATTTCAACAGTACTGAGGCAAAGGGAACTAACAGAATGTACACACTTAAGGCTAATAGACATTTCCAGATATCCTCTTGAGAAATTGATTATAGGGGGTTTGAGTTATCAAGGATTGTCACTACGAGTCCTTGGTGGAGTATAGTGTTTGTGGGGATTTCAACTGAGTCCTCGGTGGAGAAGAGTGTTTGTGGGGAGAGTCCTTGGGGGAGAAGAGTGACTGTGAGTGTATGGGATGAGGCGTAAGGCCTAGGTTAAGGCCTTAAGGGTAGCAGAGTAGTAAGGAGATTGGGGGACTGGAGGGTAAGCTGAAGCCTGGACTGGTTCAGTAGACAGCAAAGGAGCAGGTAGTGGATATAAAAACTTCCACATCCCACAGGAAGGAGGGAAGGTCACCAATCTTAGTCGATCTAAGCTCACACGAAATCGTAGCTACCGACGCCATGACCCAGGGTCCGATGATTTTGCCATCAAGATATGAGGTGGATCTACTGTCGTGAAGCAATAAAAAGAATTTCAACAGTACTGAGGCAAAGGGAACTAACAGAATGTACACACTTAAGGCTAATAGACATTTCCAGATATCCTCTTGAGAAATTGATTATAGGGGGTTTGAGTTATCAAGGATTGTCACTACGAGTCCTTGGTGGAGTATAGTGTTTGTGGGGATTTCAACTGAGTCCTCGGTGGAGAAGAGTGTTTGTGGGGAGAGTCCTTGGGGGAGAAGAGTGACTGTGAGTGTATGGGATGAGGCGTAAGGCCTAGGTTAAGGCCTTAAGGGTAGCAGAGTAGTAAGGAGATTGGGGGACTGGAGGGTAAGCTGAAGCCTGGACTGGTTCAGTAGACAGCAAAGGAGCAGGTAGTGGATATAAAAACTTCCACATCCCACAGGAAGGAGGGAAGGTCACCAATCTTAGTCGATCTAAGCTCACACGAAATCGTAGCTACCGACGCCATGACCCAGGGTCCGATGATTTTGCCATCAAGATATGAGGTGGATCTACTGTCGTGAAGCAATAAAAAGAATTTCAACAGTACTGAGGCAAAGGGAACTAACAGAATGTACACACTTAAGGCTAATAGACATTTCCAGATATCCTCTTGAGAAATTGATTATAGGGGGTTTGAGTTATCAAGGATTGTCACTACGAGTCCTTGGTGGAGTATAGTGTTTGTGGGGATTTCAACTGAGTCCTCGGTGGAGAAGAGTGTTTGTGGGGAGAGTCCTTGGGGGAGAAGAGTGACTGTGAGTGTATGGGATGAGGCGTAAGGCCTAGGTTAAGGCCTTAAGGGTAGCAGAGTAGTAAGGAGATTGGGGGACTGGAGGGTAAGCTGAAGCCTGGACTGGTTCAGTAGACAGCAAAGGAGCAGGTAGTGGATATAAAAACTTCCACATCCCACAGGAAGGAGGGAAGGTCACCAATCTTAGTCGATCTAAGCTCACACGAAATCGTAGCTACCGACGCCATGACCCAGGGTCCGATGATTTTGCCATCAAGATATGAGGTGGATCTACTGTCGTGAAGCAATAAAAAGAATTTCAACAGTACTGAGGCAAAGGGAACTAACAGAATGTACACACTTAAGGCTAATAGACATTTCCAGATATCCTCTTGAGAAATTGATTATAGGGGGTTTGAGTTATCAAGGATTGTCACTACGAGTCCTTGGTGGAGTATAGTGTTTGTGGGGATTTCAACTGAGTCCTCGGTGGAGAAGAGTGTTTGTGGGGAGAGTCCTTGGGGGAGAAGAGTGACTGTGAGTGTATGGGATGAGGCGTAAGGCCTAGGTTAAGGCCTTAAGGGTAGCAGAGTAGTAAGGAGATTGGGGGACTGGAGGGTAAGCTGAAGCCTGGACTGGTTCAGTAGACAGCAAAGGAGCAGGTAGTGGATATAAAAACTTCCACATCCCACAGGAAGGAGGGAAGGTCACCAATCTTAGTCGATCTAAGCTCACACGAAATCGTAGCTACCGACGCCATGACCCAGGGTCCGATGATTTTGCCATCAAGATATGAGGTGGATCTACTGTCGTGAAGCAATAAAAAGAATTTCAACAGTACTGAGGCAAAGGGAACTAACAGAATGTACACACTTAAGGCTAATAGACATTTCCAGATATCCTCTTGAGAAATTGATTATAGGGGGTTTGAGTTATCAAGGATTGTCACTACGAGTCCTTGGTGGAGTATAGTGTTTGTGGGGATTTCAACTGAGTCCTCGGTGGAGAAGAGTGTTTGTGGGGAGAGTCCTTGGGGGAGAAGAGTGACTGTGAGTGTATGGGATGAGGCGTAAGGCCTAGGTTAAGGCCTTAAGGGTAGCAGAGTAGTAAGGAGATTGGGGGACTGGAGGGTAAGCTGAAGCCTGGACTGGTTCAGTAGACAGCAAAGGAGCAGGTAGTGGATATAAAAACTTCCACATCCCACAGGAAGGAGGGAAGGTCACCAATCTTAGTCGATCTAAGCTCACACGAAATCGTAGCTACCGACGCCATGACCCAGGGTCCGATGATTTTGCCATCAAGATATGAGGTGGATCTACTGTCGTGAAGCAATAAAAAGAATTTCAACAGTACTGAGGCAAAGGGAACTAACAGAATGTACACACTTAAGGCTAATAGACATTTCCAGATATCCTCTTGAGAAATTGATTATAGGGGGTTTGAGTTATCAAGGATTGTCACTACGAGTCCTTGGTGGAGTATAGTGTTTGTGGGGATTTCAACTGAGTCCTCGGTGGAGAAGAGTGTTTGTGGGGAGAGTCCTTGGGGGAGAAGAGTGACTGTGAGTGTATGGGATGAGGCGTAAGGCCTAGGTTAAGGCCTTAAGGGTAGCAGAGTAGTAAGGAGATTGGGGGACTGGAGGGTAAGCTGAAGCCTGGACTGGTTCAGTAGACAGCAAAGGAGCAGGTAGTGGATATAAAAACTTCCACATCCCACAGGAAGGAGGGAAGGTCACCAATCTTAGTCGATCTAAGCTCACACGAAATCGTAGCTACCGACGCCATGACCCAGGGTCCGATGATTTTGCCATCAAGATATGAGGTGGATCTACTGTCGTGAAGCAATAAAAAGAATTTCAACAGTACTGAGGCAAAGGGAACTAACAGAATGTACACACTTAAGGCTAATAGACATTTCCAGATATCCTCTTGAGAAATTGATTATAGGGGGTTTGAGTTATCAAGGATTGTCACTACGAGTCCTTGGTGGAGTATAGTGTTTGTGGGGATTTCAACTGAGTCCTCGGTGGAGAAGAGTGTTTGTGGGGAGAGTCCTTGGGGGAGAAGAGTGACTGTGAGTGTATGGGATGAGGCGTAAGGCCTAGGTTAAGGCCTTAAGGGTAGCAGAGTAGTAAGGAGATTGGGGGACTGGAGGGTAAGCTGAAGCCTGGACTGGTTCAGTAGACAGCAAAGGAGCAGGTAGTGGATATAAAAACTTCCACATCCCACAGGAAGGAGGGAAGGTCACCAATCTTAGTCGATCTAAGCTCACACGAAATCGTAGCTACCGACGCCATGACCCAGGGTCCGATGATTTTGCCATCAAGATATGAGGTGGATCTACTGTCGTGAAGCAATAAAAAGAATTTCAACAGTACTGAGGCAAAGGGAACTAACAGAATGTACACACTTAAGGCTAATAGACATTTCCAGATATCCTCTTGAGAAATTGATTATAGGGGGTTTGAGTTATCAAGGATTGTCACTACGAGTCCTTGGTGGAGTATAGTGTTTGTGGGGATTTCAACTGAGTCCTCGGTGGAGAAGAGTGTTTGTGGGGAGAGTCCTTGGGGGAGAAGAGTGACTGTGAGTGTATGGGATGAGGCGTAAGGCCTAGGTTAAGGCCTTAAGGGTAGCAGAGTAGTAAGGAGATTGGGGGACTGGAGGGTAAGCTGAAGCCTGGACTGGTTCAGTAGACAGCAAAGGAGCAGGTAGTGGATATAAAAACTTCCACATCCCACAGGAAGGAGGGAAGGTCACCAATCTTAGTCGATCTAAGCTCACACGAAATCGTAGCTACCGACGCCATGACCCAGGGTCCGATGATTTTGCCATCAAGATATGAGGTGGATCTACTGTCGTGAAGCAATAAAAAGAATTTCAACAGTACTGAGGCAAAGGGAACTAACAGAATGTACACACTTAAGGCTAATAGACATTTCCAGATATCCTCTTGAGAAATTGATTATAGGGGGTTTGAGTTATCAAGGATTGTCACTACGAGTCCTTGGTGGAGTATAGTGTTTGTGGGGATTTCAACTGAGTCCTCGGTGGAGAAGAGTGTTTGTGGGGAGAGTCCTTGGGGGAGAAGAGTGACTGTGAGTGTATGGGATGAGGCGTAAGGCCTAGGTTAAGGCCTTAAGGGTAGCAGAGTAGTAAGGAGATTGGGGGACTGGAGGGTAAGCTGAAGCCTGGACTGGTTCAGTAGACAGCAAAGGAGCAGGTAGTGGATATAAAAACTTCCACATCCCACAGGAAGGAGGGAAGGTCACCAATCTTAGTCGATCTAAGCTCACACGAAATCGTAGCTACCGACGCCATGACCCAGGGTCCGATGATTTTGCCATCAAGATATGAGGTGGATCTACTGTCGTGAAGCAATAAAAAGAATTTCAACAGTACTGAGGCAAAGGGAACTAACAGAATGTACACACTTAAGGCTAATAGACATTTCCAGATATCCTCTTGAGAAATTGATTATAGGGGGTTTGAGTTATCAAGGATTGTCACTACGAGTCCTTGGTGGAGTATAGTGTTTGTGGGGATTTCAACTGAGTCCTCGGTGGAGAAGAGTGTTTGTGGGGAGAGTCCTTGGGGGAGAAGAGTGACTGTGAGTGTATGGGATGAGGCGTAAGGCCTAGGTTAAGGCCTTAAGGGTAGCAGAGTAGTAAGGAGATTGGGGGACTGGAGGGTAAGCTGAAGCCTGGACTGGTTCAGTAGACAGCAAAGGAGCAGGTAGTGGATATAAAAACTTCCACATCCCACAGGAAGGAGGGAAGGTCACCAATCTTAGTCGATCTAAGCTCACACGAAATCGTAGCTACCGACGCCATGACCCAGGGTCCGATGATTTTGCCATCAAGATATGAGGTGGATCTACTGTCGTGAAGCAATAAAAAGAATTTCAACAGTACTGAGGCAAAGGGAACTAACAGAATGTACACACTTAAGGCTAATAGACATTTCCAGATATCCTCTTGAGAAATTGATTATAGGGGGTTTGAGTTATCAAGGATTGTCACTATGAGTCCTTGGTGGAGTATAGTGTTTGTGGGGATTTCAACTGAGTCCTCGGTGGAGAAGAGTGTTTGTGGGGAGAGTCCTTGGGGGAGAAGAGTGACTGTGAGTGTATGGGATGAGGCGTAAGGCCTAGGTTAAGGCCTTAAGGGTAGCAGAGTAGTAAGGAGATTGGGGGACTGGAGGGTAAGCTGAAGCCTGGACTGGTTCAGTAGACAGCAAAGGAGCAGGTAGTGGATATAAAAACTTCCACATCCCACAGGAAGGAGGGAAGGTCACCAATCTTAGTCGATCTAAGCTCACACGAAATCGTAGCTACCGACGCCATGACCCAGGGTCCGATGATTTTGCCATCAAGATATGAGGTGGATCTACTGTCGTGAAGCAATAAAAAGAATTTCAACAGTACTGAGGCAAAGGGAACTAACAGAATGTACACACTTAAGGCTAATAGACATTTCCAGATATCCTCTTGAGAAATTGATTATAGGGGGTTTGAGTTATCAAGGATTGTCACTACGAGTCCTTGGTGGAGTATAGTGTTTGTGGGGATTTCAACTGAGTCCTCGGTGGAGAAGAGTGTTTGTGGGGAGAGTCCTTGGGGGAGAAGAGTGACTGTGAGTGTATGGGATGAGGCGTAAGGCCTAGGTTAAGGCCTTAAGGGTAGCAGAGTAGTAAGGAGATTGGGGGACTGGAGGGTAAGCTGAAGCCTGGACTGGTTCAGTAGACAGCAAAGGAGCAGGTAGTGGATATAAAAACTTCCACATCCCACAGGAAGGAGGGAAGGTCACCAATCTTAGTCGATCTAAGCTCACACGAAATCGTAGCTACCGACGCCATGACCCAGGGTCCGATGATTTTGCCATCAAGATATGAGGTGGATCTACTGTCGTGAAGCAATAAAAAGAATTTCAACAGTACTGAGGCAAAGGGAACTAACAGAATGTACACACTTAAGGCTAATAGACATTTCCAGATATCCTCTTGAGAAATTGATTATAGGGGGTTTGAGTTATCAAGGATTGTCACTACGAGTCCTTGGTGGAGTATAGTGTTTGTGGGGATTTCAACTGAGTCCTCGGTGGAGAAGAGTGTTTGTGGGGAGAGTCCTTGGGGGAGAAGAGTGACTGTGAGTGTATGGGATGAGGCGTAAGGCCTAGGTTAAGGCCTTAAGGGTAGCAGAGTAGTAAGGAGATTGGGGGACTGGAGGGTAAGCTGAAGCCTGGACTGGTTCAGTAGACAGCAAAGGAGCAGGTAGTGGATATAAAAACTTCCACATCCCACAGGAAGGAGGGAAGGTCACCAATCTTAGTCGATCTAAGCTCACACGAAATCGTAGCTACCGACGCCATGACCCAGGGTCCGATGATTTTGCCATCAAGATATGAGGTGGATCTACTGTCGTGAAGCAATAAAAAGAATTTCAACAGTACTGAGGCAAAGGGAACTAACAGAATGTACACACTTAAGGCTAATAGACATTTCCAGATATCCTCTTGAGAAATTGATTATAGGGGGTTTGAGTTATCAAGGATTGTCACTACGAGTCCTTGGTGGAGTATAGTGTTTGTGGGGATTTCAACTGAGTCCTCGGTGGAGAAGAGTGTTTGTGGGGAGAGTCCTTGGGGGAGAAGAGTGACTGTGAGTGTATGGGATGAGGCGTAAGGCCTAGGTTAAGGCCTTAAGGGTAGCAGAGTAGTAAGGAGATTGGGGGACTGGAGGGTAAGCTGAAGCCTGGACTGGTTCAGTAGACAGCAAAGGAGCAGGTAGTGGATATAAAAACTTCCACATCCCACAGGAAGGAGGGAAGGTCACCAATCTTAGTCGATCTAAGCTCACACGAAATCGTAGCTACCGACGCCATGACCCAGGGTCCGATGATTTTGCCATCAAGATATGAGGTGGATCTACTGTCGTGAAGCAATAAAAAGAATTTCAACAGTACTGAGGCAAAGGGAACTAACAGAATGTACACACTTAAGGCTAATAGACATTTCCAGATATCCTCTTGAGAAATTGATTATAGGGGGTTTGAGTTATCAAGGATTGTCACTACGAGTCCTTGGTGGAGTATAGTGTTTGTGGGGATTTCAACTGAGTCCTCGGTGGAGAAGAGTGTTTGTGGGGAGAGTCCTTGGGGGAGAAGAGTGACTGTGAGTGTATGGGATGAGGCGTAAGGCCTAGGTTAAGGCCTTAAGGGTAGCAGAGTAGTAAGGAGATTGGGGGACTGGAGGGTAAGCTGAAGCCTGGACTGGTTCAGTAGACAGCAAAGGAGCAGGTAGTGGATATAAAAACTTCCACATCCCACAGGAAGGAGGGAAGGTCACCAATCTTAGTCGATCTAAGCTCACACGAAATCGTAGCTACCGACGCCATGACCCAGGGTCCGATGATTTTGCCATCAAGATATGAGGTGGATCTACTGTCGTGAAGCAATAAAAAGAATTTCAACAGTACTGAGGCAAAGGGAACTAACAGAATGTACACACTTAAGGCTAATAGACATTTCCAGATATCCTCTTGAGAAATTGATTATAGGGGGTTTGAGTTATCAAGGATTGTCACTACGAGTCCTTGGTGGAGTATAGTGTTTGTGGGGATTTCAACTGAGTCCTCGGTGGAGAAGAGTGTTTGTGGGGAGAGTCCTTGGGGGAGAAGAGTGACTGTGAGTGTATGGGATGAGGCGTAAGGCCTAGGTTAAGGCCTTAAGGGTAGCAGAGTAGTAAGGAGATTGGGGGACTGGAGGGTAAGCTGAAGCCTGGACTGGTTCAGTAGACAGCAAAGGAGCAGGTAGTGGATATAAAAACTTCCACATCCCACAGGAAGGAGGGAAGGTCACCAATCTTAGTCGATCTAAGCTCACACGAAATCGTAGCTACCGACGCCATGACCCAGGGTCCGATGATTTTGCCATCAAGATATGAGGTGGATCTACTGTCGTGAAGCAATAAAAAGAATTTCAACAGTACTGAGGCAAAGGGAACTAACAGAATGTACACACTTAAGGCTAATAGACATTTCCAGATATCCTCTTGAGAAATTGATTATAGGGGGTTTGAGTTATCAAGGATTGTCACTACGAGTCCTTGGTGGAGTATAGTGTTTGTGGGGATTTCAACTGAGTCCTCGGTGGAGAAGAGTGTTTGTGGGGAGAGTCCTTGGGGGAGAAGAGTGACTGTGAGTGTATGGGATGAGGCGTAAGGCCTAGGTTAAGGCCTTAAGGGTAGCAGAGTAGTAAGGAGATTGGGGGACTGGAGGGTAAGCTGAAGCCTGGACTGGTTCAGTAGACAGCAAAGGAGCAGGTAGTGGATATAAAAACTTCCACATCCCACAGGAAGGAGGGAAGGTCACCAATCTTAGTCGATCTAAGCTCACACGAAATCGTAGCTACCGACGCCATGACCCAGGGTCCGATGATTTTGCCATCAAGATATGAGGTGGATCTACTGTCGTGAAGCAATAAAAAGAATTTCAACAGTACTGAGGCAAAGGGAACTAACAGAATGTACACACTTAAGGCTAATAGACATTTCCAGATATCCTCTTGAGAAATTGATTATAGGGGGTTTGAGTTATCAAGGATTGTCACTATGAGTCCTTGGTGGAGTATAGTGTTTGTGGGGATTTCAACTGAGTCCTCGGTGGAGAAGAGTGTTTGTGGGGAGAGTCCTTGGGGGAGAAGAGTGACTGTGAGTGTATGGGATGAGGCGTAAGGCCTAGGTTAAGGCCTTAAGGGTAGCAGAGTAGTAAGGAGATTGGGGGACTGGAGGGTAAGCTGAAGCCTGGACTGGTTCAGTAGACAGCAAAGGAGCAGGTAGTGGATATAAAAACTTCCACATCCCACAGGAAGGAGGGAAGGTCACCAATCTTAGTCGATCTAAGCTCACATGAAATCGTAGCTACCGACGCCATGACCCAGGGTCCGATGATTTTGCCATCAAGATATGAGGTGGATCTACTGTCGTGAAGCAATAAAAAGAATTTCAACAGTACTGAGGCAAAGGGAACTAACAGAATGTACACACTTAAGGCTAATAGACATTTCCAGATATCCTCTTGAGAAATTGATTATAGGGGGTTTGAGTTATCAAGGATTGTCACTACGAGTCCTTGGTGGAGTATAGTGTTTGTGGGGATTTCAACTGAGTCCTCGGTGGAGAAGAGTGTTTGTGGGGAGAGTCCTTGGGGGAGAAGAGTGACTGTGAGTGTATGGGATGAGGCGTAAGGCCTAGGTTAAGGCCTTAAGGGTAGCAGAGTAGTAAGGAGATTGGGGGACTGGAGGGTAAGCTGAAGCCTGGACTGGTTCAGTAGACAGCAAAGGAGCAGGTAGTGGATATAAAAACTTCCACATCCCACAGGAAGGAGGGAAGGTCACCAATCTTAGTCGATCTAAGCTCACACGAAATCGTAGCTACCGACGCCATGACCCAGGGTCCGATGATTTTGCCATCAAGATATGAGGTGGATCTACTGTCGTGAAGCAATAAAAAGAATTTCAACAGTACTGAGGCAAAGGGAACTAACAGAATGTACACACTTAAGGCTAATAGACATTTCCAGATATCCTCTTGAGAAATTGATTATAGGGGGTTTGAGTTATCAAGGATTGTCACTACGAGTCCTTGGTGGAGTATAGTGTTTGTGGGGATTTCAACTGAGTCCTCGGTGGAGAAGAGTGTTTGTGGGGAGAGTCCTTGGGGGAGAAGAGTGACTGTGAGTGTATGGGATGAGGCGTAAGGCCTAGGTTAAGGCCTTAAGGGTAGCAGAGTAGTAAGGAGATTGGGGGACTGGAGGGTAAGCTGAAGCCTGGACTGGTTCAGTAGACAGCAAAGGAGCAGGTAGTGGATATAAAAACTTCCACATCCCACAGGAAGGAGGGAAGGTCACCAATCTTAGTCGATCTAAGCTCACACGAAATCGTAGCTACCGACGCCATGACCCAGGGTCCGATGATTTTGCCATCAAGATATGAGGTGGATCTACTGTCGTGAAGCAATAAAAAGAATTTCAACAGTACTGAGGCAAAGGGAACTAACAGAATGTACACACTTAAGGCTAATAGACATTTCCAGATATCCTCTTGAGAAATTGATTATAGGGGGTTTGAGTTATCAAGGATTGTCACTACGAGTCCTTGGTGGAGTATAGTGTTTGTGGGGATTTCAACTGAGTCCTCGGTGGAGAAGAGTGTTTGTGGGGAGAGTCCTTGGGGGAGAAGAGTGACTGTGAGTGTATGGGATGAGGCGTAAGGCCTAGGTTAAGGCCTTAAGGGTAGCAGAGTAGTAAGGAGATTGGGGGACTGGAGGGTAAGCTGAAGCCTGGACTGGTTCAGTAGACAGCAAAGGAGCAGGTAGTGGATATAAAAACTTCCACATCCCACAGGAAGGAGGGAAGGTCACCAATCTTAGTCGATCTAAGCTCACACGAAATCGTAGCTACCGACGCCATGACCCAGGGTCCGATGATTTTGCCATCAAGATATGAGGTGGATCTACTGTCGTGAAGCAATAAAAAGAATTTCAACAGTACTGAGGCAAAGGGAACTAACAGAATGTACACACTTAAGGCTAATAGACATTTCCAGATATCCTCTTGAGAAATTGATTATAGGGGGTTTGAGTTATCAAGGATTGTCACTACGAGTCCTTGGTGGAGTATAGTGTTTGTGGGGATTTCAACTGAGTCCTCGGTGGAGAAGAGTGTTTGTGGGGAGAGTCCTTGGGGGAGAAGAGTGACTGTGAGTGTATGGGATGAGGCGTAAGGCCTAGGTTAAGGCCTTAAGGGTAGCAGAGTAGTAAGGAGATTGGGGGACTGGAGGGTAAGCTGAAGCCTGGACTGGTTCAGTAGACAGCAAAGGAGCAGGTAGTGGATATAAAAACTTCCACATCCCACAGGAAGGAGGGAAGGTCACCAATCTTAGTCGATCTAAGCTCACACGAAATCGTAGCTACCGACGCCATGACCCAGGGTCCGATGATTTTGCCATCAAGATATGAGGTGGATCTACTGTCGTGAAGCAATAAAAAGAATTTCAACAGTACTGAGGCAAAGGGAACTAACAGAATGTACACACTTAAGGCTAATAGACATTTCCAGATATCCTCTTGAGAAATTGATTATAGGGGGTTTGAGTTATCAAGGATTGTCACTACGAGTCCTTGGTGGAGTATAGTGTTTGTGGGGATTTCAACTGAGTCCTCGGTGGAGAAGAGTGTTTGTGGGGAGAGTCCTTGGGGGAGAAGAGTGACTGTGAGTGTATGGGATGAGGCGTAAGGCCTAGGTTAAGGCCTTAAGGGTAGCAGAGTAGTAAGGAGATTGGGGGACTGGAGGGTAAGCTGAAGCCTGGACTGGTTCAGTAGACAGCAAAGGAGCAGGTAGTGGATATAAAAACTTCCACATCCCACAGGAAGGAGGGAAGGTCACCAATCTTAGTCGATCTAAGCTCACACGAAATCGTAGCTACCGACGCCATGACCCAGGGTCCGATGATTTTGCCATCAAGATATGAGGTGGATCTACTGTCGTGAAGCAATAAAAAGAATTTCAACAGTACTGAGGCAAAGGGAACTAACAGAATGTACACACTTAAGGCTAATAGACATTTCCAGATATCCTCTTGAGAAATTGATTATAGGGGGTTTGAGTTATCAAGGATTGTCACTACGAGTCCTTGGTGGAGTATAGTGTTTGTGGGGATTTCAACTGAGTCCTCGGTGGAGAAGAGTGTTTGTGGGGAGAGTCCTTGGGGGAGAAGAGTGACTGTGAGTGTATGGGATGAGGCGTAAGGCCTAGGTTAAGGCCTTAAGGGTAGCAGAGTAGTAAGGAGATTGGGGGACTGGAGGGTAAGCTGAAGCCTGGACTGGTTCAGTAGACAGCAAAGGAGCAGGTAGTGGATATAAAAACTTCCACATCCCACAGGAAGGAGGGAAGGTCACCAATCTTAGTCGATCTAAGCTCACACGAAATCGTAGCTACCGACGCCATGACCCAGGGTCCGATGATTTTGCCATCAAGATATGAGGTGGATCTACTGTCGTGAAGCAATAAAAAGAATTTCAACAGTACTGAGGCAAAGGGAACTAACAGAATGTACACACTTAAGGCTAATAGACATTTCCAGATATCCTCTTGAGAAATTGATTATAGGGGGTTTGAGTTATCAAGGATTGTCACTACGAGTCCTTGGTGGAGTATAGTGTTTGTGGGGATTTCAACTGAGTCCTCGGTGGAGAAGAGTGTTTGTGGGGAGAGTCCTTGGGGGAGAAGAGTGACTGTGAGTGTATGGGATGAGGCGTAAGGCCTAGGTTAAGGCCTTAAGGGTAGCAGAGTAGTAAGGAGATTGGGGGACTGGAGGGTAAGCTGAAGCCTGGACTGGTTCAGTAGACAGCAAAGGAGCAGGTAGTGGATATAAAAACTTCCACATCCCACAGGAAGGAGGGAAGGTCACCAATCTTAGTCGATCTAAGCTCACACGAAATCGTAGCTACCGACGCCATGACCCAGGGTCCGATGATTTTGCCATCAAGATATGAGGTGGATCTACTGTCGTGAAGCAATAAAAAGAATTTCAACAGTACTGAGGCAAAGGGAACTAACAGAATGTACACACTTAAGGCTAATAGACATTTCCAGATATCCTCTTGAGAAATCGATTATAGGGGGTTGGAGTTATCAAGGATTGTCACTACGAGTCCTTGGTGGAGTATAGTGTTTGTGGGGATTTCAACTGAGTCCTCGGTGGAGAAGAGTGTTTGTGGGGAGAGTCCTTGGGGGAGAAGAGTGACTGTGAGTGTATGGGATGAGGCGTAAGGCCTAGGTTAAGGCCTTAAGGGTAGCAGAGTAGTAAGGAGATTGGGGGACTGGAGGGTAAGCTGAAGCCTGGACTGGTTCAGTAGACAGCAAAGGAGCAGGTAGTGGATATAAAAACTTCCACATCCCACAGGAAGGAGGGAAGGTCACCAATCTTAGTCGATCTAAGCTCACACGAAATCGTAGCTACCGACGCCATGACCCAGGGTCCGATGATTTTGCCATCAAGATATGAGGTGGATCTACTGTCGTGAAGCAATAAAAAGAATTTCAACAGTACTGAGGCAAAGGGAACTAACAGAATGTACACACTTAAGGCTAATAGACATTTCCAGATATCCTCTTGAGAAATCGATTATAGGGGGTTGGAGTTATCAAGGATTGTCACTACGAGTCCTTGGTGGAGTATAGTGTTTGTGGGGATTTCAACTGAGTCCTCGGTGGAGAAGAGTGTTTGTGGGGAGAGTCCTTGGGGGAGAAGAGTGACTGTGAGTGTATGGGATGAGGCGTAAGGCCTAGGTTAAGGCCTTAAGGGTAGCAGAGTAGTAAGGAGATTGGGGGACTGGAGGGTAAGCTGAAGCCTGGACTGGTTCAGTAGACAGCAAAGGAGCAGGTAGTGGATATAAAAACTTCCACATCCCACAGGAAGGAGGGAAGGTCACCAATCTTAGTCGATCTAAGCTCACACGAAATCGTAGCTACCGACGCCATGACCCAGGGTCCGATGATTTTGCCATCAAGATATGAGGTGGATCTACTGTCGTGAAGCAATAAAAAGAATTTCAACAGTACTGAGGCAAAGGGAACTAACAGAATGTACACACTTAAGGCTAATAGACATTTCCAGATATCCTCTTGAGAAATTGATTATAGGGGGTTTGAGTTATCAAGGATTGTCACTACGAGTCCTTGGTGGAGTATAGTGTTTGTGGGGATTTCAACTGAGTCCTCGGTGGAGAAGAGTGTTTGTGGGGAGAGTCCTTGGGGGAGAAGAGTGACTGTGAGTGTATGGGATGAGGCGTAAGGCCTAGGTTAAGGCCTTAAGGGTAGCAGAGTAGTAAGGAGATTGGGGGACTGGAGGGTAAGCTGAAGCCTGGACTGGTTCAGTAGACAGCAAAGGAGCAGGTAGTGGATATAAAAACTTCCACATCCCACAGGAAGGAGGGAAGGTCACCAATCTTAGTCGATCTAAGCTCACACGAAATCGTAGCTACCGACGCCATGACCCAGGGTCCGATGATTTTGCCATCAAGATATGAGGTGGATCTACTGTCGTGAAGCAATAAAAAGAATTTCAACAGTACTGAGGCAAAGGGAACTAACAGAATGTACACACTTAAGGCTAATAGACATTTCCAGATATCCTCTTGAGAAATTGATTATAGGGGGTTGGAGTTATCAAGGATTGTCACTACGAGTCCTTGGTGGAGTATAGTGTTTGTGGGGATTTCAACTGAGTCCTCGGTGGAGAAGAGTGTTTGTGGGGAGAGTCCTTGGGGGAGAAGAGTGACTGTGAGTGTATGGGATGAGGCGTAAGGCCTAGGTTAAGGCCTTAAGGGTAGCAGAGTAGTAAGGAGATTGGGGGACTGGAGGGTAAGCTGAAGCCTGGACTGGTTCAGTAGACAGCAAAGGAGCAGGTAGTGGATATAAAAACTTCCACATCCCACAGGAAGGAGGGAAGGTCACCAATCTTAGTCGATCTAAGCTCACACGAAATCGTAGCTACCGACGCCATGACCCAGGGTCCGATGATTTTGCCATCAAGATATGAGGTGGATCTACTGTCGTGAAGCAATAAAAAGAATTTCAACAGTACTGAGGCAAAGGGAACTAACAGAATGTACACACTTAAGGCTAATAGACATTTCCAGATATCCTCTTGAGAAATCGATTATAGGGGGTTGGAGTTATCAAGGATTGTCACTACGAGTCCTTGGTGGAGTATAGTGTTTGTGGGGATTTCAACTGAGTCCTCGGTGGAGAAGAGTGTTTGTGGGGAGAGTCCTTGGGGGAGAAGAGTGACTGTGAGTGTATGGGATGAGGCGTAAGGCCTAGGTTAAGGCCTTAAGGGTAGCAGAGTAGTAAGGAGATTGGGGGACTGGAGGGTAAGCTGAAGCCTGGACTGGTTCAGTAGACAGCAAAGGAGCAGGTAGTGGATATAAAAACTTCCACATCCCACAGGAAGGAGGGAAGGTCACCAATCTTAGTCGATCTAAGCTCACACGAAATCGTAGCTACCGACGCCATGACCCAGGGTCCGATGATTTTGCCATCAAGATATGAGGTGGATCTACTGTCGTGAAGCAATAAAAAGAATTTCAACAGTACTGAGGCAAAGGGAACTAACAGAATGTACACACTTAAGGCTAATAGACATTTCCAGATATCCTCTTGAGAAATCGATTATAGGGGGTTGGAGTTATCAAGGATTGTCACTACGAGTCCTTGGTGGAGTATAGTGTTTGTGGGGATTTCAACTGAGTCCTCGGTGGAGAAGAGTGTTTGTGGGGAGAGTCCTTGGGGGAGAAGAGTGACTGTGAGTGTATGGGATGAGGCGTAAGGCCTAGGTTAAGGCCTTAAGGGTAGCAGAGTAGTAAGGAGATTGGGGGACTGGAGGGTAAGCTGAAGCCTGGACTGGTTCAGTAGACAGCAAAGGAGCAGGTAGTGGATATAAAAACTTCCACATCCCACAGGAAGGAGGGAAGGTCACCAATCTTAGTCGATCTAAGCTCACACGAAATCGTAGCTACCGACGCCATGACCCAGGGTCCGATGATTTTGCCATCAAGATATGAGGTGGATCTACTGTCGTGAAGCAATAAAAAGAATTTCAACAGTACTGAGGCAAAGGGAACTAACAGAATGTACACACTTAAGGCTAATAGACATTTCCAGATATCCTCTTGAGAAATCGATTATAGGGGGTTTGAGTTATCAAGGATTGTCACTACGAGTCCTTGGTGGAGTATAGTGTTTGTGGGGATTTCAACTGAGTCCTCGGTGGAGAAGAGTGTTTGTGGGGAGAGTCCTTGGGGGAGAAGAGTGACTGTGAGTGTATGGGATGAGGCGTAAGGCCTAGGTTAAGGCCTTAAGGGTAGCAGAGTAGTAAGGAGATTGGGGGACTGGAGGGTAAGCTGAAGCCTGGACTGGTTCAGTAGACAGCAAAGGAGCAGGTAGTGGATATAAAAACTTCCACATCCCACAGGAAGGAGGGAAGGTCACCAATCTTAGTCGATCTAAGCTCACACGAAATCGTAGCTACCGACGCCATGACCCAGGGTCCGATGATTTTGCCATCAAGATATGAGGTGGATCTACTGTCGTGAAGCAATAAAAAGAATTTCAACAGTACTGAGGCAAAGGGAACTAACAGAATGTACACACTTAAGGCTAATAGACATTTCCAGATATCCTCTTGAGAAATCGATTATAGGGGGTTGGAGTTATCAAGGATTGTCACTACGAGTCCTTGGTGGAGTATAGTGTTTGTGGGGATTTCAACTGAGTCCTCGGTGGAGAAGAGTGTTTGTGGGGAGAGTCCTTGGGGGAGAAGAGTGACTGTGAGTGTATGGGATGAGGCGTAAGGCCTAGGTTAAGGCCTTAAGGGTAGCAGAGTAGTAAGGAGATTGGGGACTGGAGGGTAAGCTGAAGCCTGGACTGGTTCAGTAGACAGCAAAGGAGCAGGTAGTGGATATAAAAACTTCCACATCCCACAGGAAGGAGGGAAGGTCACCAATCTTAGTCGATCTAAGCTCACACGAAATCGTAGCTACCGACGCCATGACCCAGGGTCCGATGATTTTGCCATCAAGATATGAGGTGGATCTACTGTCGTGAAGCAATAAAAAGAATTTCAACAGTACTGAGGCAAAGGGAACTAACAGAATGTACACACTTAAGGCTAATAGACATTTCCAGATATCCTCTTGAGAAATCGATTATAGGGGGTTTGAGTTATCAAGGATTGTCACTACGAGTCCTTGGTGGATTATAGTGTTTGTGGGGATTTCAACTGAGTCCTCGGTGGAGAAGAGTGTTTGTGGGGAGAGTCCTTGGGGGAGAAGAGTGACTGTGAGTGTATGGGATGAGGCGTAAGGCCTAGGTTAAGGCCGTAAGGGTAGCAGAGTAGTAAGGAGATTGGGGACTGGAGGGTAAGCTGAAGCCTGGACTGGTTCAGTAGACAGCAAAGGAGCAGGTAGTGGATATAAAAACTTCCACATCCCACAGGAAGGAGGGAAGGTCACCAATCTTAGTCGATCTAAGCTCACACGAAATCGTAGCTACCGACGCCATGACCCAGGGTCCGATGATTTTGCCATCAAGATATGAGGTGGATCTACTGTCGTGAAGCAATAAAAAGAATTTCAACAGTACTGAGGCAAAGGGAACTAACAGAATGTACACACTTAAGGCTAATAGACATTTCCAGATATCCTCTTGAGAAATCGATTATAGGGGGTTGGAGTTATCAAGGATTGTCACTACGAGTCCTTGGTGGAGTATAGTGTTTGTGGGGATTTCAACTGAGTCCTCGGTGGAGAAGAGTGTTTGTGGGGAGAGTCCTTGGGGGAGAAGAGTGACTGTGAGTGTATGGGATGAGGCGTAAGGCCTAGGTTAAGGCCTTAAGGGTAGCAGAGTAGTAAGGAGATTGGGGACTGGAGGGTAAGCTGAAGCCTGGACTGGTTCAGTAGACAGCAAAGGAGCAGGTAGTGGATATAAAAACTTCCACATCCCACAGGAAGGAGGGAAGGTCACCAATCTTAGTCGATCTAAGCTCACACGAAATCGTAGCTACCGACGCCATGACCCAGGGTCCGATGATTTTGCCATCAAGATATGAGGTGGATCTACTGTCGTGAAGCAATAAAAAGAATTTCAACAGTACTGAGGCAAAGGGAACTAACAGAATGTACACACTTAAGGCTAATAGACATTTCCAGATATCCTCTTGAGAAATCGATTATAGGGGGTTTGAGTTATCAAGGATTGTCACTACGAGTCCTTGGTGGAGTATAGTGTTTGTGGGGATTTCAACTGAGTCCTCGGTGGAGAAGAGTGTTTGTGGGGAGAGTCCTTGGGGGAGAAGAGTGACTGTGAGTGTATGGGATGAGGCGTAAGGCCTAGGTTAAGGCCTTAAGGGTAGCAGAGTAGTAAGGAGATTGGGGACTGGAGGGTAAGCTGAAGCCTGGACTGGTTCAGTAGACAGCAAAGGAGCACGTAGTGGATATAAAAACTTCCACATCCCACAGGAAGGAGGGAAGGTCACCAATCTTAGTCGATCTAAGCTCACACGAAATCGTAGCTACCGACGCCATGACCCAGGGTCCGATGATTTTGCCATCAAGATATGAGGTGGATCTACTGTCGTGAAGCAATAAAAAGAATTTCAACAGTACTGAGGCAAAGGGAACTAACAGAATGTACACACTTAAGGCTAATAGACATTTCCAGATATCCTCTTGAGAAATCGATTATAGGGGGTTTGAGTTATCAAGGATTGTCACTACGAGTCCTTGGTGGAGTATAGTGTTTGTGGGGATTTCAACTGAGTCCTCGGTGGAGAAGAGTGTTAGTGGGGAGAGTCCTTGGGGGAGAAGAGTGACTGTGAGTGTATGGGATGAGGCGTAAGGCCTAGGTTAAGGCCTTAAGGGTAGCAGAGTAGTAAGGAGATTGGGGACTGGAGGGTAAGCTGAAGCCTGGACTGGTTCAGTAGACAGCAAAGGAGCAGGTAGTGGATATAAAAACTTCCACATCCCACAGGAAGGAGGGAAGGTCACCAATCTTAGTCGATCTAAGCTCACACGAAATCGTAGCTACCGACGCCATGACCCAGGGTCCGATGATTTTGCCATCAAGATATGAGGTGGATCTACTGTCGTGAAGCAATAAAAAGAATTTCAACAGTACTGAGGCAAAGGGAACTAACAGAATGTACACACTTAAGGCTAATAGACATTTCCAGATATCCTCTTGAGAAATCGATTATAGGGGGTTTGAGTTATCAAGGATTGTCACTACGAGTCCTTGGTGGAGTATAGTGTTTGTGGGGATTTCAACTGAGTCCTCGGTGGAGAAGAGTGTTTGTGGGGAGAGTCCTTGGGGGAGAAGAGTGACTGTGAGTGTATGGGATGAGGCGTAAGGCCTAGGTTAAGGCCGTAAGGGTAGCAGAGTAGTAAGGAGATTGGGGACTGGAGGGTAAGCTGAAGCCTGGACTGGTTCAGTAGACAGCAAAGGAGCAGGTAGTGGATATAAAAACTTCCACATCCCACAGGAAGGAGGGAAGGTCACCAATCTTAGTCGATCTAAGCTCACACGAAATCGTAGCTACCGACGCCATGACCCAGGGTCCGATGATTTTGCCATCAAGATATGAGGTGGATCTACTGTCGTGAAGCAATAAAAAGAATTTCAACAGTACTGAGGCAAAGGGAACTAACAGAATGTACACACTTAAGGCTAATAGACATTTCCAGATATCCTCTTGAGAAATCGATTATAGGGGGTTTGAGTTATCAAGGATTGTCACTACGAGTCCTTGGTGGAGTATAGTGTTTGTGGGGATTTCAACTGAGTCCTCGGTGGAGAAGAGTGTTTGTGGGGAGAGTCCTTGGGGGAGAAGAGTGACTGTGAGTGTATGGGATGAGGCGTAAGGCCTAGGTTAAGGCCGTAAGGGTAGCAGAGTAGTAAGGAGATTGGGGACTGGAGGGTAAGCTGAAGCCTGGACTGGTTCAGTAGACAGCAAAGGAGCAGGTAGTGGATATAAAAACTTCCACATCCCACAGGAAGGAGGGAAGGTCACCAATCTTAGTCGATCTAAGCTCACACGAAATCGTAGCTACCGACGCCATGACCCAGGGTCCGATGATTTTGCCATCAAGATATGAGGTGGATCTACTGTCGTGAAGCAATAAAAAGAATTTCAACAGTACTGAGGCAAAGGGAACTAACAGAATGTACACACTTAAGGCTAATAGACATTTCCAGATATCCTCTTGAGAAATCGGTTATAGGGGGTTTGAGTTATCAAGGATTGTCACTACGAGTCCTTGGTGGAGTACAGTGTTTGTGTGGATTTCAACTGAGTCCTCGGTGGAGAAGAGTGTTTGTGGGGAGAGTCCTTGGGGGAGAAGAGTGACTGTGAGTGTATGGGATGAGGCGTAAGGCCTAGGTTAAGGCCTTAAGGGTAGCAGAGTAGTAAGGAGATTGGGGACTGGAGGGTAAGCTGAAGCCTGGACTGGTTCAGTAGACAGCAAAGGAGCAGGTAGTGGATATAAAAACTTCCACATCCCACAGGAAGGAGGGAAGGTCACCAATCTTAGTCGATCTAAGCTCACACGAAATCGTAGCTACCGACGCCATGACCCAGGGTCCGATGATTTTGCCATCAAGATATGAGGTGGATCTACTGTCGTGAAGCAATAAAAAGAATTTCAACAGTACTGAGGCAAAGGGAACTAACAAAATGTACACACTTAAGGCTAATAGACATTTCCAGATATCCTCTTGAGAAATCGATTATAGGGGGTTTGAGTTATCAAGGATTGTCACTACGAGTCCTTGGTGGAGTACAGTGTTTGTGTGGATTTCAACTGAGTCCTCGGTGGAGAAGAGTGTTTGTGGGGAGAGTCCTTGGGGGAGAAGAGTGACTGTGAGTGTATGGGATGAGGCGTAAGGCCTAGGTTAAGGCCTTAAGGGTAGCAGAGTAGTAAGGAGATTGGGGACTGGAGGGTAAGCTGAAGCCTGGACTGGTTCAGTAGACAGCAAAGGAGCAGGTAGTGGATATAAAAACTTCCACATCCCACAGGAAGGAGGGAAGGTCACCAATCTTAGTCGATCTAAGCTCACACGAAATCGTAGCTACCGACGCCATGACCCAGGGTCCGATGATTTTGCCATCAAGATATGAGGTGGATCTACTGTCGTGAAGCAATAAAAAGAATTTCAACAGTACTGAGGCAAAGGGAACTAACAGAATGTACACACTTAAGGCTAATAGACATTTCCAGATATCCTCTTGAGAAATCGATTATAGGGGGTTTGAGTTATCAAGGATTGTCACTACGAGTCCTTGGTGGAGTACAGTGTTTGTGGGGATTTCAACTGAGTCCTCGGTGGAGAAGAGTGTTTGTGGGGAGAGTCCTTGGGGGAGAAGAGTGACTGTGAGTGTATGGGATGAGGCGTAAGGCCTAGGTTAAGGCCTTAAGGGTAGCAGAGTAGTAAGGAGATTGGGGACTGGAGGGTAAGCTGAAGCCTGGACTGGTTCAGTAGACAACAAAGGAGCAGGTAGTGGATATAAAAACTTCCACATCCCACAGGAAGGAGGGAAGGTCACCAATCTTAGTCGATCTAAGCTCACACGAAATCGTAGCTACCGACGCCATGACCCAGGGTCCGATGATTTTGCCATCAAGATATGAGGTGGATCTACTGTCGTGAAGCAATAAAAAGAATTTCAACAGTACTGAGGCAAAGGGAACTAACAGAATGTACACACTTAAGGCTAATAGGCATTTCCAGATATCCTCTTGAGAAATCGATTATAGGGGGTTTGAGTTATCAAGGATTGTCACTACGAGTCCTTGGTGGAGTATAGTGTTTGTGGGGATTTCAACTGAGTCCTCGGTGGAGAAGAGTGTTTGTGGGGAGAGTCCTTGGGGGAGAAGAGTGACTGTGAGTGTATGGGATGAGGCGTAAGGCCTAGGTTAAGGCCTTAAGGGTAGCAGAGTAGTAAGGAGATTGGGGACTGGAGGGTAAGCTGAAGCCTGGACTGGTTCAGTAGACAGCAAAGGAGCAGGTAGTGGATATAAAAACTTCCACATCCCACAGGAAGGAGGGAAGGTCACCAATCTTAGTCGATCTAAGCTCACACGAAATCGTAGCTACCGACGCCATGACCCAGGGTCCGATGATTTTGCCATCAAGATATTAGGTGGATCTACTGTCGTGAAGCAATAAAAAGAATTTCAACAGTACTGAGGCAAAGGGAACTAACAGAATGTACACACTTAAGGCTAATAGACATTTCCAGATATCCTCTTGAGAAATCGATTATAGGGGGTTTGAGTTATCAAGGATTGTCACTACGAGTCCTTGGTGGAGTATAGTGTTTGTGGGGATTTCAACTGAGTCCTCGGTGGAGAAGAGTGTTTGTGGGGAGAGTCCTTGGGGGAGAGTCCTTGGGGGAGAAGAGTGACTGTGAGTGTATGGGATGAGGCGTAAGGCCTAGGTTAAGGCCTTAAGGGTAGCAGAGTAGTAAGGAGATTGGGGACTGGAGGGTAAGCTGAAGCCTGGACTGGTTCAGTAGACAGCAAAGGAGCAGGTAGTGGATATAAAAACTTCCACATCCCACAGGAAGGAGGGAAGGTCACCAATCTTAGTCGATCTAAGCTCACACGAAATCGTAGCTACCGACGCCATGACCCAGGGTCCGATGATTTTGCCATCAAGATATTAGGTGGATCTACTGTCGTGAAGCAATAAAAAGAATTTCAACAGTACTGAGGCAAAGGGAACTAACAGAATGTACACACTTAAGGCTAATAGACATTTCCAGATATCCTCTTGAGAAATCGATTATAGGGGGTTTGAGTTATCAAGGATTGTCACTACGAGTCCTTGGTGGAGTATAGTGTTTGTGGGGATTTCAACTGAGTCCTCGGTGGAGAAGAGTGTTTGTGGGGAGAGTCCTTGGGGGAGAAGAGTGACTGTGAGTGTATGGGATGAGGCGTAAGGCCTAGGTTAAGGCCTTAAGGGTAGCAGAGTAGTAAGGAGATTGGGGACTGGAGGGTAAGCTGAAGCCTGGACTGGTTCAGTAGACAGCAAAGGAGCAGGTAGTGGATATAAAAACTTCCACATCCCACAGGAAGGAGGGAAGGTCACCAATCTTAGTCGATCTAAGCTCACACGAAATCGTAGCTACCGACGCCATGACCCAGGGTCCGATGATTTTGCCATCAAGATATGAGGTGGATCTACTGTCGTGAAGCAATAAAAAGAATTTCAACAGTACTGAGGCAAAGGGAACTAACAGAATGTACACACTTAAGGCTAATAGACATTTCCAGATATCCTCTTGAGAAATCGATTATAGGGGGTTTGAGTTATCAAGGATTGTCACTACGAGTCCTTGGTGGAGTATAGTGTTTGTGGGGATTTCAACTGAGTCCTCGGTGGAGAAGAGTGTTTGTGGGGAGAGTCCTTGGGGGAGAAGAGTGACTGTGAGTGTATGGGATGAGGCGTAAGGCCTAGGTTAAGGCCTTAAGGGTAGCAGAGTAGTAAGGAGATTGGGGACTGGAGGGTAAGCTGAAGCCTGGACTGGTTCAGTAGACAACAAAGGAGCAGGTAGTGGATATAAAAACTTCCACATCCCACAGGAAGGAGGGAAGGTCACCAATCTTAGTCGATCTAAGCTCACACGAAATCGTAGCTACCGACGCCATGACCCAGGGTCCGATGATTTTGCCATCAAGATATGAGGTGGATCTACTGTCGTGAAGCAATAAAAAGAATTTCAACAGTACTGAGGCAAAGGGAACTAACAGAATGTACACACTTAAGGCTAATAGACATTTCCAGATATCCTCTTGAGAAATCGATTATAGGGGGTTTGAGTTATCAAGGATTGTCACTACGAGTCCTTGGTGGAGTATAGTGTTTGTGGGGATTTCAACTGAGTCCTCGGTGGAGAAGAGTGTTTGTGGGGAGAGTCCTTGGGGGAGAAGAGTGACTGTGAGTGTATGGGATGAGGCGTAAGGCCTAGGTTAAGGCCTTAAGGGTAGCAGAGTAGTAAGGAGATTGGGGACTGGAGGGTAAGCTGAAGCCTGGACTGGTTCAGTAGACAGCAAAGGAGCAGGTAGTGGATATAAAAACTTCCACATCCCACAGGAAGGAGGGAAGGTCACCAATCTTAGTCGATCTAAGCTCACACGAAATCGTAGCTACCGACGCCATGACCCAGGGTCCGATGATTTTGCCATCAAGATATGAGGTGGATCTACTGTCGTGAAGCAATAAAAAGAATTTCAACAGTACTGAGGCAAAGGGAACTAACAGAATGTACACACTTAAGGCTAATAGACATTTCCAGATATCCTCTTGAGAAATCGATTATAGGGGGTTTGAGTTATCAAGGATTGTCACTACGAGTCCTTGGTGGAGTATAGTGTTTGTGGGGATTTCAACTGAGTCCTCGGTGGAGAAGAGTGTTTGTGGGGAGAGTCCTTGGGGGAGAAGAGTGACTGTGAGTGTATGGGATGAGGCGTAAGGCCTAGGTTAAGGCCTTAAGGGTAGCAGAGTAGTAAGGAGATTGGGGACTGGAGGGTAAGCTGAAGCCTGGACTGGTTCAGTAGACAGCAAAGGAGCAGGTAGTGGATATAAAAACTTCCACATCCCACAGGAAGGAGGGAAGGTCACCAATCTTAGTCGATCTAAGCTCACACGAAATCGTAGCTACCGACGCCATGACCCAGGGTCCGATGATTTTGCCATCAAGATATGAGGTGGATCTACTGTCGTGAAGCAATAAAAAGAATTTCAACAGTACTGAGGCAAAGGGAACTAACAGAATGTACACACTTAAGGCTAATAGACATTTCCAGATATCCTCTTGAGAAATCGATTGTAGGGGGTTTGAGTTATCAAGGATTGTCACTACGAGTCCTTGGTGGAGTATAGTGTTTGTGGGGATTTCAACTGAGTCCTCGGTGGAGAAGAGTGTTTGTGGGGAGAGTCCTTGGGGGAGAAGAGTGACTGTGAGTGTATGGGATGAGGCGTAAGGCCTAGGTTAAGGCCTTAAGGGTAGCAGAGTAGTAAGGAGATTGGGGACTGGAGGGTAAGCTGAAGCCTGGACTGGTTCAGTAGACAGCAAAGGAGCAGGTAGTGGATATAAAAACTTCCACATCCCACAGGAAGGAGGGAAGGTCACCAATCTTAGTCGATCTAAGCTCACACGAAATCGTAGCTACCGACGCCATGACCCAGGGTCCGATGATTTTGCCATCAAGATATGAGGTGGATCTACTGTCGTGAAGCAATAAAAAGAATTTCAACAGTACTGAGGCAAAGGGAACTAACAGAATGTACACACTTAAGGATAATAGACATTTCCAGATATCCTCTTGAGAAATCGATTGTAGGGGGTTTGAGTTATCAAGGATTGTCACTACGAGTCCTTGGTGGAGTATAGTGTTTGTGGGGATTTCAACTGAGTCCTCGGTGGAGAAGAGTGTTTGTGGGGAGAGTCCTTGGGGGAGAAGAGTGACTGTGAGTGTATGGGATGAGGCGTAAGGCCTAGGTTAAGGCCGTAAGGGTAGCAGAGTAGTAAGGAGATTGGGGACTGGAGGGTAAGCTGAAGCCTGGACTGGTTCAGTAGACAGCAAAGGAGCAGGTAGTGGATATAAAAACTTCCACATCCCACAGGAAGGAGGGAAGGTCACCAATCTTAGTCGATCTAAGCTCACACGAAATCGTAGCTACCGACGCCATGACCCAGGGTCCGATGATTTTGCCATCAAGATATGAGGTGGATCTACTGTCGTGAAGCAATAAAAAGAATTTCAACAGTACTGAGGCAAAGGGAACTAACAGAATGTACACACTTAAGGCTAATAGACATTTCCAGATATCCTCTTGAGAAATCGGTTATAGGGGGTTTGAGTTATCAAGGATTGTCACTACGAGTCCTTGGTGGAGTACAGTGTTTGTGTGGATTTCAACTGAGTCCTCGGTGGAGAAGAGTGTTTGTGGGGAGAGTCCTTGGGGGAGAAGAGTGACTGTGAGTGTATGGGATGAGGCGTAAGGCCTAGGTTAAGGCCTTAAGGGTAGCAGAGTAGTAAGGAGATTGGGGACTGGAGGGTAAGCTGAAGCCTGGACTGGTTCAGTAGACAGCAAAGGAGCAGGTAGTGGATATAAAAACTTCCACATCCCACAGGAAGGAGGGAAGGTCACCAATCTTAGTCGATCTAAGCTCACACGAAATCGTAGCTACCGACGCCATGACCCAGGGTCCGATGATTTTGCCATCAAGATATGAGGTGGATCTACTGTCGTGAAGCAATAAAAAGAATTTCAACAGTACTGAGGCAAAGGGAACTAACAGAATGTACACACTTAAGGCTAATAGACATTTCCAGATATCCTCTTGAGAAATCGATTATAGGGGGTTTGAGTTATCAAGGATTGTCACTACGAGTCCTTGGTGGAGTACAGTGTTTGTGTGGATTTCAACTGAGTCCTCGGTGGAGAAGAGTGTTTGTGGGGAGAGTCCTTGGGGGAGAAGAGTGACTGTGAGTGTATGGGATGAGGCGTAAGGCCTAGGTTAAGGCCTTAAGGGTAGCAGAGTAGTAAGGAGATTGGGGACTGGAGGGTAAGCTGAAGCCTGGACTGGTTCAGTAGACAGCAAAGGAGCAGGTAGTGGATATAAAAACTTCCACATCCCACAGGAAGGAGGGAAGGTCACCAATCTTAGTCGATCTAAGCTCACACGAAATCGTAGCTACCGACGCCATGACCCAGGGTCCGATGATTTTGCCATCAAGATATGAGGTGGATCTACTGTCGTGAAGCAATAAAAAGAATTTCAACAGTACTGAGGCAAAGGGAACTAACAGAATGTACACACTTAAGGCTAATAGACATTTCCAGATATCCTCTTGAGAAATCGATTATAGGGGGTTTGAGTTATCAAGGATTGTCACTACGAGTCCTTGGTGGAGTACAGTGTTTGTGGGGATTTCAACTGAGTCCTCGGTGGAGAAGAGTGTTTGTGGGGAGAGTCCTTGGGGGAGAAGAGTGACTGTGAGTGTATGGGATGAGGCGTAAGGCCTAGGTTAAGGCCTTAAGGGTAGCAGAGTAGTAAGGAGATTGGGGACTGGAGGGTAAGCTGAAGCCTGGACTGGTTCAGTAGACAACAAAGGAGCAGGTAGTGGATATAAAAACTTCCACATCCCACAGGAAGGAGGGAAGGTCACCAATCTTAGTCGATCTAAGCTCACACGAAATCGTAGCTACCGACGCCATGACCCAGGGTCCGATGATTTTGCCATCAAGATATGAGGTGGATCTACTGTCGTGAAGCAATAAAAAGAATTTCAACAGTACTGAGGCAAAGGGAACTAACAGAATGTACACACTTAAGGCTAATAGGCATTTCCAGATATCCTCTTGAGAAATCGATTATAGGGGGTTTGAGTTATCAAGGATTGTCACTACGAGTCCTTGGTGGAGTATAGTGTTTGTGGGGATTTCAACTGAGTCCTCGGTGGAGAAGAGTGTTTGTGGGGAGAGTCCTTGGGGGAGAAGAGTGACTGTGAGTGTATGGGATGAGGCGTAAGGCCTAGGTTAAGGCCTTAAGGGTAGCAGAGTAGTAAGGAGATTGGGGACTGGAGGGTAAGCTGAAGCCTGGACTGGTTCAGTAGACAGCAAAGGAGCAGGTAGTGGATATAAAAACTTCCACATCCCACAGGAAGGAGGGAAGGTCACCAATCTTAGTCGATCTAAGCTCACACGAAATCGTAGCTACCGACGCCATGACCCAGGGTCCGATGATTTTGCCATCAAGATATTAGGTGGATCTACTGTCGTGAAGCAATAAAAAGAATTTCAACAGTACTGAGGCAAAGGGAACTAACAGAATGTACACACTTAAGGCTAATAGACATTTCCAGATATCCTCTTGAGAAATCGATTATAGGGGGTTTGAGTTATCAAGGATTGTCACTACGAGTCCTTGGTGGAGTATAGTGTTTGTGGGGATTTCAACTGAGTCCTCGGTGGAGAAGAGTGTTTGTGGGGAGAGTCCTTGGGGGAGAGTCCTTGGGGGAGAAGAGTGACTGTGAGTGTATGGGATGAGGCGTAAGGCCTAGGTTAAGGCCTTAAGGGTAGCAGAGTAGTAAGGAGATTGGGGACTGGAGGGTAAGCTGAAGCCTGGACTGGTTCAGTAGACAGCAAAGGAGCAGGTAGTGGATATAAAAACTTCCACATCCCACAGGAAGGAGGGAAGGTCACCAATCTTAGTCGATCTAAGCTCACACGAAATCGTAGCTACCGACGCCATGACCCAGGGTCCGATGATTTTGCCATCAAGATATTAGGTGGATCTACTGTCGTGAAGCAATAAAAAGAATTTCAACAGTACTGAGGCAAAGGGAACTAACAGAATGTACACACTTAAGGCTAATAGACATTTCCAGATATCCTCTTGAGAAATCGATTATAGGGGGTTTGAGTTATCAAGGATTGTCACTACGAGTCCTTGGTGGAGTATAGTGTTTGTGGGGATTTCAACTGAGTCCTCGGTGGAGAAGAGTGTTTGTGGGGAGAGTCCTTGGGGGAGAAGAGTGACTGTGAGTGTATGGGATGAGGCGTAAGGCCTAGGTTAAGGCCTTAAGGGTAGCAGAGTAGTAAGGAGATTGGGGACTGGAGGGTAAGCTGAAGCCTGGACTGGTTCAGTAGACAGCAAAGGAGCAGGTAGTGGATATAAAAACTTCCACATCCCACAGGAAGGAGGGAAGGTCACCAATCTTAGTCGATCTAAGCTCACACGAAATCGTAGCTACCGACGCCATGACCCAGGGTCCGATGATTTTGCCATCAAGATATTAGGTGGATCTACTGTCGTGAAGCAATAAAAAGAATTTCAACAGTACTGAGGCAAAGGGAACTAACAGAATGTACACACTTAAGGCTAATAGACATTTCCAGATATCCTCTTGAGAAATCGATTATAGGGGGTTTGAGTTATCAAGGATTGTCACTACGAGTCCTTGGTGGAGTATAGTGTTTGTGGGGATTTCAACTGAGTCCTCGGTGGAGAAGAGTGTTTGTGGGGAGAGTCCTTGGGGGAGAAGAGTGACTGTGAGTGTATGGGATGAGGCGTAAGGCCTAGGTTAAGGCCTTAAGGGTAGCAGAGTAGTAAGGAGATTGGGGACTGGAGGGTAAGCTGAAGCCTGGACTGGTTCAGTAGACAGCAAAGGAGCAGGTAGTGGATATAAAAACTTCCACATCCCACAGGAAGGAGGGAAGGTCACCAATCTTAGTCGATCTAAGCTCACACGAAATCGTAGCTACCGACGCCATGACCCAGGGTCCGATGATTTTGCCATCAAGATATGAGGTGGATCTACTGTCGTGAAGCAATAAAAAGAATTTCAACAGTACTGAGGCAAAGGGAACTAACAGAATGTACACACTTAAGGCTAATAGACATTTCCAGATATCCTCTTGAGAAATCGATTATAGGGGGTTTGAGTTATCAAGGATTGTCACTACGAGTCCTTGGTGGAGTATAGTGTTTGTGGGGATTTCAACTGAGTCCTCGGTGGAGAAGAGTGTTTGTGGGGAGAGTCCTTGGGGGAGAAGAGTGACTGTGAGTGTATGGGATGAGGCGTAAGGCCTAGGTTAAGGCCTTAAGGGTAGCAGAGTAGTAAGGAGATTGGGGACTGGAGGGTAAGCTGAAGCCTGGACTGGTTCAGTAGACAGCAAAGGAGCAGGTAGTGGATATAAAAACTTCCACATCCCACAGGAAGGAGGGAAGGTCACCAATCTTAGTCGATCTAAGCTCACACGAAATCGTAGCTACCGACGCCATGACCCAGGGTCCGATGATTTTGCCATCAAGATATGAGGTGGATCTACTGTCGTGAAGCAATAAAAAGAATTTCAACAGTACTGAGGCAAAGGGAACTAACAGAATGTACACACTTAAGGCTAATAGACATTTCCAGATATCCTCTTGAGAAATCGATTATAGGGGGTTTGAGTTATCAAGGATTGTCACTACGAGTCCTTGGTGGAGTATAGTGTTTGTGGGGATTTCAACTGAGTCCTCGGTGGAGAAGAGTGTTTGTGGGGAGAGTCCTTGGGGGAGAAGAGTGACTGTGAGTGTATGGGATGAGGCGTAAGGCCTAGGTTAAGGCCTTAAGGGTAGCAGAGTAGTAAGGAGATTGGGGACTGGAGGGTAAGCTGAAGCCTGGACTGGTTCAGTAGACAGCAAAGGAGCAGGTAGTGGATATAAAAACTTCCACATCCCACAGGAAGGAGGGAAGGTCACCAATCTTAGTCGATCTAAGCTCACACGAAATCGTAGCTACCGACGCCATGACCCAGGGTCCGATGATTTTGCCATCAAGATATGAGGTGGATCTACTGTCGTGAAGCAATAAAAAGAATTTCAACAGTACTGAGGCAAAGGGAACTAACAGAATGTACACACTTAAGGCTAATAGACATTTCCAGATATCCTCTTGAGAAATCGATTATAGGGGGTTTGAGTTATCAAGGATTGTCACTACGAGTCCTTGGTGGAGTATAGTGTTTGTGGGGATTTCAACTGAGTCCTCGGTGGAGAAGAGTGTTTGTGGGGAGAGTCCTTGGGGGAGAAGAGTGACTGTGAGTGTATGGGATGAGGCGTAAGGCCTAGGTTAAGGCCTTAAGGGTAGCAGAGTAGTAAGGAGATTGGGGACTGGAGGGTAAGCTGAAGCCTGGACTGGTTCAGTAGACAACAAAGGAGCAGGTAGTGGATATAAAAACTTCCACATCCCACAGGAAGGAGGGAAGGTCACCAATCTTAGTCGATCTAAGCTCACACGAAATCGTAGCTACCGACGCCATGACCCAGGGTCCGATGATTTTGCCATCAAGATATGAGGTGGATCTACTGTCGTGAAGCAATAAAAAGAATTTCAACAGTACTGAGGCAAAGGGAACTAACAGAATGTACACACTTAAGGCTAATAGACATTTCCAGATATCCTCTTGAGAAATCGATTATAGGGGGTTTGAGTTATCAAGGATTGTCACTACGAGTCCTTGGTGGAGTATAGTGTTTGTGGGGATTTCAACTGAGTCCTCGGTGGAGAAGAGTGTTTGTGGGGAGAGTCCTTGGGGGAGAAGAGTGACTGTGAGTGTATGGGATGAGGCGTAAGGCCTAGGTTAAGGCCTTAAGGGTAGCAGAGTAGTAAGGAGATTGGGGACTGGAGGGTAAGCTGAAGCCTGGACTGGTTCAGTAGACAGCAAAGGAGCAGGTAGTGGATATAAAAACTTCCACATCCCACAGGAAGGAGGGAAGGTCACCAATCTTAGTCGATCTAAGCTCACACGAAATCGTAGCTACCGACGCCATGACCCAGGGTCCGATGATTTTGCCATCAAGATATGAGGTGGATCTACTGTCGTGAAGCAATAAAAAGAATTTCAACAGTACTGAGGCAAAGGGAACTAACAGAATGTACACACTTAAGGCTAATAGACATTTCCAGATATCCTCTTGAGAAATCGATTATAGGGGGTTTGAGTTATCAAGGATTGTCACTACGAGTCCTTGGTGGAGTATAGTGTTTGTGGGGATTTCAACTGAGTCCTCGGTGGAGAAGAGTGTTTGTGGGGAGAGTCCTTGGGGGAGAAGAGTGACTGTGAGTGTATGGGATGAGGCGTAAGGCCTAGGTTAAGGCCTTAAGGGTAGCAGAGTAGTAAGGAGATTGGGGACTGGAGGGTAAGCTGAAGCCTGGACTGGTTCAGTAGACAGCAAAGGAGCAGGTAGTGGATATAAAAACTTCCACATCCCACAGGAAGGAGGGAAGGTCACCAATCTTAGTCGATCTAAGCTCACACGAAATCGTAGCTACCGACGCCATGACCCAGGGTCCGATGATTTTGCCATCAAGATATTAGGTGGATCTACTGTCGTGAAGCAATAAAAAGAATTTCAACAGTACTGAGGCAAAGGGAACTAACAGAATGTACACACTTAAGGCTAATAGACATTTCCAGATATCCTCTTGAGAAATCGATTATAGGGGGTTTGAGTTATCAAGGATTGTCACTA
This sequence comes from Alisma plantago-aquatica, assembly GCA_963693085.1. NCBI lineage: Eukaryota > Viridiplantae > Streptophyta > Magnoliopsida > Alismatales > Alismataceae > Alisma > Alisma plantago-aquatica. The sequence goes on along the minus strand of OY856413.1, from coordinate 639,790,125 downwards.
CGAGTCCTTGGTGGAGTATAGTGTTTGTGGGGATTTCAACTGAGTCCTCGGTGGAGAAGAGTGTTTGTGGGGAGAGTCCTTGGGGGAGAAGAGTGACTGTGAGTGTATGGGATGAGGCGTAAGGCCTAGGTTAAGGCCTTAAGGGTAGCAGAGTAGTAAGGAGATTGGGGACTGGAGGGTAAGCTGAAGCCTGGACTGGTTCAGTAGACAGCAAAGGAGCAGGTAGTGGATATAAAAACTTCCACATCCCACAGGAAGGAGGGAAGGTCACCAATCTTAGTCGATCTAAGCTCACACGAAATCGTAGCTACCGACGCCATGACCCAGGGTCCGATGATTTTGCCATCAAGATATGAGGTGGATCTACTGTCGTGAAGCAATAAAAAGAATTTCAACAGTACTGAGGCAAAGGGAACTAACAGAATGTACACACTTAAGGCTAATAGACATTTCCAGATATCCTCTTGAGAAATCGATTGTAGGGGGTTTGAGTTATCAAGGATTGTCACTACGAGTCCTTGGTGGAGTATAGTGTTTGTGGGGATTTCAACTGAGTCCTCGGTGGAGAAGAGTGTTTGTGGGGAGAGTCCTTGGGGGAGAAGAGTGACTGTGAGTGTATGGGATGAGGCGTAAGGCCTAGGTTAAGGCCTTAAGGGTAGCAGAGTAGTAAGGAGATTGGGGACTGGAGGGTAAGCTGAAGCCTGGACTGGTTCAGTAGACAGCAAAGGAGCAGGTAGTGGATATAAAAACTTCCACATCCCACAGGAAGGAGGGAAGGTCACCAATCTTAGTCGATCTAAGCTCACACGAAATCGTAGCTACCGACGCCATGACCCAGGGTCCGATGATTTTGCCATCAAGATATGAGGTGGATCTACTGTCGTGAAGCAATAAAAAGAATTTCAACAGTACTGAGGCAAAGGGAACTAACAGAATGTACACACTTAAGGCTAATAGACATTTCCAGATATCCTCTTGAGAAATCGATTGTAGGGGGTTTGAGTTATCAAGGATTGTCACTACGAGTCCTTGGTGGAGTATAGTGTTTGTGGGGATTTCAACTGAGTCCTCGGTGGAGAAGAGTGTTTGTGGGGAGAGTCCTTGGGGGAGAAGAGTGACTGTGAGTGTATGGGATGAGGCGTAAGGCCTAGGTTAAGGCCTTAAGGGTAGCAGAGTAGTAAGGAGATTGGGGACTGGAGGGTAAGCTGAAGCCTGGACTGGTTCAGTAGACAGCAAAGGAGCAGGTAGTGGATATAAAAACTTCCACATCCCACAGGAAGGAGGGAAGGTCACCAATCTTAGTCGATCTAAGCTCACACGAAATCGTAGCTACCGACGCCATGACCCAGGGTCCGATGATTTTGCCATCAAGATATGAGGTGGATCTACTGTCGTGAAGCAATAAAAAGAATTTCAACAGTACTGAGGCAAAGGGAACTAACAGAATGTACACACTTAAGGCTAATAGACATTTCCAGATATCCTCTTGAGAAATCGATTGTAGGGGGTTTGAGTTATCAAGGATTGTCACTACGAGTCCTTGGTGGAGTATAGTGTTTGTGGGGATTTCAACTGAGTCCTCGGTGGAGAAGAGTGTTTGTGGGGAGAGTCCTTGGGGGAGAAGAGTGACTGTGAGTGTATGGGATGAGGCGTAAGGCCTAGGTTAAGGCCTTAAGGGTAGCAGAGTAGTAAGGAGATTGGGGACTGGAGGGTAAGCTGAAGCCTGGACTGGTTCAGTAGACAGCAAAGGAGCAGGTAGTGGATATAAAAACTTCCACATCCCACAGGAAGGAGGGAAGGTCACCAATCTTAGTCGATCTAAGCTCACACGAAATCGTAGCTACCGACGCCATGACCCAGGGTCCGATGATTTTGCCATCAAGATATGAGGTGGATCTACTGTCGTGAAGCAATAAAAAGAATTTCAACAGTACTGAGGCAAAGGGAACTAACAGAATGTACACACTTAAGGCTAATAGACATTTCCAGATATCCTCTTGAGAAATCGATTGTAGGGGGTTTGAGTTATCAAGGATTGTCACTACGAGTCCTTGGTGGAGTATAGTGTTTGTGGGGATTTCAACTGAGTCCTCGGTGGAGAAGAGTGTTTGTGGGGAGAGTCCTTGGGGGAGAAGAGTGACTGTGAGTGTATGGGATGAGGCGTAAGGCCTAGGTTAAGGCCTTAAGGGTAGCAGAGTAGTAAGGAGATTGGGGACTGGAGGGTAAGCTGAAGCCTGGACTGGTTCAGTAGACAGCAAAGGAGCAGGTAGTGGATATAAAAACTTCCACATCCCACAGGAAGGAGGGAAGGTCACCAATCTTAGTCGATCTAAGCTCACACGAAATCGTAGCTACCGACGCCATGACCCAGGGTCCGATGATTTTGCCATCAAGATATGAGGTGGATCTACTGTCGTGAAGCAATAAAAAGAATTTCAACAGTACTGAGGCAAAGGGAACTAACAGAATGTACACACTTAAGGCTAATAGACATTTCCAGATATCCTCTTGAGAAATCGATTGTAGGGGGTTTGAGTTATCAAGGATTGTCACTACGAGTCCTTGGTGGAGTATAGTGTTTGTGGGGATTTCAACTGAGTCCTCGGTGGAGAAGAGTGTTTGTGGGGAGAGTCCTTGGGGGAGAAGAGTGACTGTGAGTGTATGGGATGAGGCGTAAGGCCTAGGTTAAGGCCTTAAGGGTAGCAGAGTAGTAAGGAGATTGGGGACTGGAGGGTAAGCTGAAGCCTGGACTGGTTCAGTAGACAGCAAAGGAGCAGGTAGTGGATATAAAAACTTCCACATCCCACAGGAAGGAGGGAAGGTCACCAATCTTAGTCGATCTAAGCTCACACGAAATCGTAGCTACCGACGCCATGACCCAGGGTCCGATGATTTTGCCATCAAGATATGAGGTGGATCTACTGTCGTGAAGCAATAAAAAGAATTTCAACAGTACTGAGGCAAAGGGAACTAACAGAATGTACACACTTAAGGCTAATAGACATTTCCAGATATCCTCTTGAGAAATCGATTGTAGGGGGTTTGAGTTATCAAGGATTGTCACTACGAGTCCTTGGTGGAGTATAGTGTTTGTGGGGATTTCAACTGAGTCCTCGGTGGAGAAGAGTGTTTGTGGGGAGAGTCCTTGGGGGAGAAGAGTGACTGTGAGTGTATGGGATGAGGCGTAAGGCCTAGGTTAAGGCCTTAAGGGTAGCAGAGTAGTAAGGAGATTGGGGACTGGAGGGTAAGCTGAAGCCTGGACTGGTTCAGTAGACAGCAAAGGAGCAGGTAGTGGATATAAAAACTTCCACATCCCACAGGAAGGAGGGAAGGTCACCAATCTTAGTCGATCTAAGCTCACACGAAATCGTAGCTACCGACGCCATGACCCAGGGTCCGATGATTTTGCCATCAAGATATGAGGTGGATCTACTGTCGTGAAGCAATAAAAAGAATTTCAACAGTACTGAGGCAAAGGGAACTAACAGAATGTACACACTTAAGGCTAATAGACATTTCCAGATATCCTCTTGAGAAATCGATTGTAGGGGGTTTGAGTTATCAAGGATTGTCACTACGAGTCCTTGGTGGAGTATAGTGTTTGTGGGGATTTCAACTGAGTCCTCGGTGGAGAAGAGTGTTTGTGGGGAGAGTCCTTGGGGGAGAAGAGTGACTGTGAGTGTATGGGATGAGGCGTAAGGCCTAGGTTAAGGCCTTAAGGGTAGCAGAGTAGTAAGGAGATTGGGGACTGGAGGGTAAGCTGAAGCCTGGACTGGTTCAGTAGACAGCAAAGGAGCAGGTAGTGGATATAAAAACTTCCACATCCCACAGGAAGGAGGGAAGGTCACCAATCTTAGTCGATCTAAGCTCACACGAAATCGTAGCTACCGACGCCATGACCCAGGGTCCGATGATTTTGCCATCAAGATATGAGGTGGATCTACTGTCGTGAAGCAATAAAAAGAATTTCAACAGTACTGAGGCAAAGGGAACTAACAGAATGTACACACTTAAGGATAATAGACATTTCCAGATATCCTCTTGAGAAATCGATTGTAGGGGGTTTGAGTTATCAAGGATTGTCACTACGAGTCCTTGGTGGAGTATAGTGTTTGTGGGGATTTCAACTGAGTCCTCGGTGGAGAAGAGTGTTTGTGGGGAGAGTCCTTGGGGGAGAAGAGTGACTGTGAGTGTATGGGATGAGGCGTAAGGCCTAGGTTAAGGCCTTAAGGGTAGCAGAGTAGTAAGGAGATTGGGGACTGGAGGGTAAGCTGAAGCCTGGACTGGTTCAGTAGACAGCAAAGGAGCAGGTAGTGGATATAAAAACTTCCACATCCCACAGGAAGGAGGGAAGGTCACCAATCTTAGTCGATCTAAGCTCACACGAAATCGTAGCTACCGACGCCATGACCCAGGGTCCGATGATTTTGCCATCAAGATATGAGGTGGATCTACTGTCGTGAAGCAATAAAAAGAATTTCAACAGTACTGAGGCAAAGGGAACTAACAGAATGTACACACTTAAGGCTAATAGACATTTCCAGATATCCTCTTGAGAAATCGATTGTAGGGGGTTTGAGTTATCAAGGATTGTCACTACGAGTCCTTGGTGGAGTATAGTGTTTGTGGGGATTTCAACTGAGTCCTCGGTGGAGAAGAGTGTTTGTGGGGAGAGTCCTTGGGGGAGAAGAGTGACTGTGAGTGTATGGGATGAGGCGTAAGGCCTAGGTTAAGGCCTTAAGGGTAGCAGAGTAGTAAGGAGATTGGGGACTGGAGGGTAAGCTGAAGCCTGGACTGGTTCAGTAGACAGCAAAGGAGCAGGTAGTGGATATAAAAACTTCCACATCCCACAGGAAGGAGGGAAGGTCACCAATCTTAGTCGATCTAAGCTCACACGAAATCGTAGCTACCGACGCCATGACCCAGGGTCCGATGATTTTGCCATCAAGATATGAGGTGGATCTACTGTCGTGAAGCAATAAAAAGAATTTCAACAGTACTGAGGCAAAGGGAACTAACAGAATGTACACACTTAAGGCTAATAGACATTTCCAGATATCCTCTTGAGAAATCGATTGTAGGGGGTTTGAGTTATCAAGGATTGTCACTACGAGTCCTTGGTGGAGTATAGTGTTTGTGGGGATTTCAACTGAGTCCTCGGTGGAGAAGAGTGTTTGTGGGGAGAGTCCTTGGGGGAGAAGAGTGACTGTGAGTGTATGGGATGAGGCGTAAGGCCTAGGTTAAGGCCTTAAGGGTAGCAGAGTAGTAAGGAGATTGGGGACTGGAGGGTAAGCTGAAGCCTGGACTGGTTCAGTAGACAGCAAAGGAGCAGGTAGTGGATATAAAAACTTCCACATCCCACAGGAAGGAGGGAAGGTCACCAATCTTAGTCGATCTAAGCTCACACGAAATCGTAGCTACCGACGCCATGACCCAGGGTCCGATGATTTTGCCATCAAGATATGAGGTGGATCTACTGTCGTGAAGCAATAAAAAGAATTTCAACAGTACTGAGGCAAAGGGAACTAACAGAATGTACACACTTAAGGCTAATAGACATTTCCAGATATCCTCTTGAGAAATCGATTGTAGGGGGTTTGAGTTATCAAGGATTGTCACTACGAGTCCTTGGTGGAGTATAGTGTTTGTGGGGATTTCAACTGAGTCCTCGGTGGAGAAGAGTGTTTGTGGGGAGAGTCCTTGGGGGAGAAGAGTGACTGTGAGTGTATGGGATGAGGCGTAAGGCCTAGGTTAAGGCCTTAAGGGTAGCAGAGTAGTAAGGAGATTGGGGACTGGAGGGTAAGCTGAAGCCTGGACTGGTTCAGTAGACAGCAAAGGAGCAGGTAGTGGATATAAAAACTTCCACATCCCACAGGAAGGAGGGAAGGTCACCAATCTTAGTCGATCTAAGCTCACACGAAATCGTAGCTACCGACGCCATGACCCAGGGTCCGATGATTTTGCCATCAAGATATGAGGTGGATCTACTGTCGTGAAGCAATAAAAAGAATTTCAACAGTACTGAGGCAAAGGGAACTAACAGAATGTACACACTTAAGGCTAATAGACATTTCCAGATATCCTCTTGAGAAATCGATTGTAGGGGGTTTGAGTTATCAAGGATTGTCACTACGAGTCCTTGGTGGAGTATAGTGTTTGTGGGGATTTCAACTGAGTCCTCGGTGGAGAAGAGTGTTTGTGGGGAGAGTCCTTGGGGGAGAAGAGTGACTGTGAGTGTATGGGATGAGGCGTAAGGCCTAGGTTAAGGCCTTAAGGGTAGCAGAGTAGTAAGGAGATTGGGGACTGGAGGGTAAGCTGAAGCCTGGACTGGTTCAGTAGACAGCAAAGGAGCAGGTAGTGGATATAAAAACTTCCACATCCCACAGGAAGGAGGGAAGGTCACCAATCTTAGTCGATCTAAGCTCACACGAAATCGTAGCTACCGACGCCATGACCCAGGGTCCGATGATTTTGCCATCAAGATATGAGGTGGATCTACTGTCGTGAAGCAATAAAAAGAATTTCAACAGTACTGAGGCAAAGGGAACTAACAGAATGTACACACTTAAGGCTAATAGACATTTCCAGATATCCTCTTGAGAAATCGATTGTAGGGGGTTTGAGTTATCAAGGATTGTCACTACGAGTCCTTGGTGGAGTATAGTGTTTGTGGGGATTTCAACTGAGTCCTCGGTGGAGAAGAGTGTTTGTGGGGAGAGTCCTTGGGGGAGAAGAGTGACTGTGAGTGTATGGGATGAGGCGTAAGGCCTAGGTTAAGGCCTTAAGGGTAGCAGAGTAGTAAGGAGATTGGGGACTGGAGGGTAAGCTGAAGCCTGGACTGGTTCAGTAGACAGCAAAGGAGCAGGTAGTGGATATAAAAACTTCCACATCCCACAGGAAGGAGGGAAGGTCACCAATCTTAGTCGATCTAAGCTCACACGAAATCGTAGCTACCGACGCCATGACCCAGGGTCCGATGATTTTGCCATCAAGATATGAGGTGGATCTACTGTCGTGAAGCAATAAAAAGAATTTCAACAGTACTGAGGCAAAGGGAACTAACAGAATGTACACACTTAAGGCTAATAGACATTTCCAGATATCCTCTTGAGAAATCGATTATAGGGGGTTTGAGTTATCAAGGATTGTCACTACGAGTCCTTGGTGGAGTATAGTGTTTGTGGGGATTTCAACTGAGTCCTCGGTGGAGAAGAGTGTTTGTGGGGAGAGTCCTTGGGGGAGAAGAGTGACTGTGAGTGTATGGGATGAGGCGTAAGGCCTAGGTTAAGGCCTTAAGGGTAGCAGAGTAGTAAGGAGATTGGGGACTGGAGGGTAAGCTGAAGCCTGGACTGGTTCAGTAGACAGCAAAGGAGCAGGTAGTGGATATAAAAACTTCCACATCCCACAGGAAGGAGGGAAGGTCACCAATCTTAGTCGATCTAAGCTCACACGAAATCGTAGCTACCGACGCCATGACCCAGGGTCCGATGATTTTGCCATCAAGATATGAGGTGGATCTACTGTCGTGAAGCAATAAAAAGAATTTCAACAGTACTGAGGCAAAGGGAACTAACAGAATGTACACACTTAAGGCTAATAGACATTTCCAGATATCCTCTTGAGAAATCGATTATAGGGGGTTTGAGTTATCAAGGATTGTCACTACGAGTCCTTGGTGGAGTATAGTGTTTGTGGGGATTTCAACTGAGTCCTCGGTGGAGAAGAGTGTTTGTGGGGAGAGTCCTTGGGGGAGAAGAGTGACTGTGAGTGTATGGGATGAGGCGTAAGGCCTAGGTTAAGGCCTTAAGGGTAGCAGAGTAGTAAGGAGATTGGGGACTGGAGGGTAAGCTGAAGCCTGGACTGGTTCAGTAGACAGCAAAGGAGCAGGTAGTGGATATAAAAACTTCCACATCCCACAGGAAGGAGGGAAGGTCACCAATCTTAGTCGATCTAAGCTCACACGAAATCGTAGCTACCGACGCCATGACCCAGGGTCCGATGATTTTGCCATCAAGATATGAGGTGGATCTACTGTCGTGAAGCAATAAAAAGAATTTCAACAGTACTGAGGCAAAGGGAACTAACAGAATGTACACACTTAAGGCTAATAGACATTTCCAGATATCCTCTTGAGAAATTGATTATAGGGGGTTTGAGTTATCAAGGATTGTCACTACGAGTCCTTGGTGGAGTATAGTGTTTGTGGGGATTTCAACTGAGTCCTCGGTGGAGAAGAGTGTTTGTGGGGAGAGTCCTTGGGGGAGAAGAGTGACTGTGAGTGTATGGGATGAGGCGTAAGGCCTAGGTTAAGGCCTTAAGGGTAGCAGAGTAGTAAGGAGATTGGGGACTGGAGGGTAAGCTGAAGCCTGGACTGGTTCAGTAGACAGCAAAGGAGCAGGTAGTGGATATAAAAACTTCCACATCCCACAGGAAGGAGGGAAGGTCACCAATCTTAGTCGATCTAAGCTCACACGAAATCGTAGCTACCGACGCCATGACCCAGGGTCCGATGATTTTGCCATCAAGATATGAGGTGGATCTACTGTCGTGAAGCAATAAAAAGAATTTCAACAGTACTGAGGCAAAGGGAACTAACAGAATGTACACACTTAAGGCTAATAGACATTTCCAGATATCCTCTTGAGAAATCGATTATAGGGGGTTTGAGTTATCAAGGATTGTCACTACGAGTCCTTGGTGGAGTATAGTGTTTGTGGGGATTTCAACTGAGTCCTCGGTGGAGAAGAGTGTTTGTGGGGAGAGTCCTTGGGGGAGAAGAGTGACTGTGAGTGTATGGGATGAGGCGTAAGGCCTAGGTTAAGGCCTTAAGGGTAGCAGAGTAGTAAGGAGATTGGGGACTGGAGGGTAAGCTGAAGCCTGGACTGGTTCAGTAGACAGCAAAGGAGCAGGTAGTGGATATAAAAACTTCCACATCCCACAGGAAGGAGGGAAGGTCACCAATCTTAGTCGATCTAAGCTCACACGAAATCGTAGCTACCGACGCCATGACCCAGGGTCCGATGATTTTGCCATCAAGATATGAGGTGGATCTACTGTCGTGAAGCAATAAAAAGAATTTCAACAGTACTGAGGCAAAGGGAACTAACAGAATGTACACACTTAAGGCTAATAGACATTTCCAGATATCCTCTTGAGAAATCGATTATAGGGGGTTTGAGTTATCAAGGATTGTCACTACGAGTCCTTGGTGGAGTATAGTGTTTGTGGGGATTTCAACTGAGTCCTCGGTGGAGAAGAGTGTTTGTGGGGAGAGTCCTTGGGGGAGAAGAGTGACTGTGAGTGTATGGGATGAGGCGTAAGGCCTAGGTTAAGGCCTTAAGGGTAGCAGAGTAGTAAGGAGATTGGGGACTGGAGGGTAAGCTGAAGCCTGGACTGGTTCAGTAGACAGCAAAGGAGCAGGTAGTGGATATAAAAACTTCCACATCCCACAGGAAGGAGGGAAGGTCACCAATCTTAGTCGATCTAAGCTCACACGAAATCGTAGCTACCGACGCCATGACCCAGGGTCCGATGATTTTGCCATCAAGATATGAGGTGGATCTACTGTCGTGAAGCAATAAAAAGAATTTCAACAGTACTGAGGCAAAGGGAACTAACAGAATGTACACACTTAAGGCTAATAGACATTTCCAGATATCCTCTTGAGAAATCGATTATAGGGGGTTTGAGTTATCAAGGATTGTCACTACGAGTCCTTGGTGGAGTATAGTGTTTGTGGGGATTTCAACTGAGTCCTCGGTGGAGAAGAGTGTTTGTGGGGAGAGTCCTTGGGGGAGAAGAGTGACTGTGAGTGTATGGGATGAGGCGTAAGGCCTAGGTTAAGGCCTTAAGGGTAGCAGAGTAGTAAGGAGATTGGGGACTGGAGGGTAAGCTGAAGCCTGGACTGGTTCAGTAGACAGCAAAGGAGCAGGTAGTGGATATAAAAACTTCCACATCCCACAGGAAGGAGGGAAGGTCACCAATCTTAGTCGATCTAAGCTCACACGAAATCGTAGCTACCGACGCCATGACCCAGGGTCCGATGATTTTGCCATCAAGATATGAGGTGGATCTACTGTCGTGAAGCAATAAAAAGAATTTCAACAGTACTGAGGCAAAGGGAACTAACAGAATGTACACACTTAAGGCTAATAGACATTTCCAGATATCCTCTTGAGAAATCGATTATAGGGGGTTTGAGTTATCAAGGATTGTCACTACGAGTCCTTGGTGGAGTATAGTGTTTGTGGGGATTTCAACTGAGTCCTCGGTGGAGAAGAGTGTTTGTGGGGAGAGTCCTTGGGGGAGAAGAGTGACTGTGAGTGTATGGGATGAGGCGTAAGGCCTAGGTTAAGGCCTTAAGGGTAGCAGAGTAGTAAGGAGATTGGGGACTGGAGGGTAAGCTGAAGCCTGGACTGGTTCAGTAGACAGCAAAGGAGCAGGTAGTGGATATAAAAACTTCCACATCCCACAGGAAGGAGGGAAGGTCACCAATCTTAGTCGATCTAAGCTCACACGAAATCGTAGCTACCGACGCCATGACCCAGGGTCCGATGATTTTGCCATCAAGATATGAGGTGGATCTACTGTCGTGAAGCAATAAAAAGAATTTCAACAGTACTGAGGCAAAGGGAACTAACAGAATGTACACACTTAAGGCTAATAGACATTTCCAGATATCCTCTTGAGAAATTGATTATAGGGGGTTTGAGTTATCAAGGATTGTCACTACGAGTCCTTGGTGGAGTATAGTGTTTGTGGGGATTTCAACTGAGTCCTCGGTGGAGAAGAGTGTTTGTGGGGAGAGTCCTTGGGGGAGAAGAGTGACTGTGAGTGTATGGGATGAGGCGTAAGGCCTAGGTTAAGGCCTTAAGGGTAGCAGAGTAGTAAGGAGATTGGGGACTGGAGGGTAAGCTGAAGCCTGGACTGGTTCAGTAGACAGCAAAGGAGCAGGTAGTGGATATAAAAACTTCCACATCCCACAGGAAGGAGGGAAGGTCACCAATCTTAGTCGATCTAAGCTCACACGAAATCGTAGCTACCGACGCCATGACCCAGGGTCCGATGATTTTGCCATCAAGATATGAGGTGGATCTACTGTCGTGAAGCAATAAAAAGAATTTCAACAGTACTGAGGCAAAGGGAACTAACAGAATGTACACACTTAAGGCTAATAGACATTTCCAGATATCCTCTTGAGAAATTGATTATAGGGGGTTTGAGTTATCAAGGATTGTCACTACGAGTCCTTGGTGGAGTATAGTGTTTGTGGGGATTTCAACTGAGTCCTCGGTGGAGAAGAGTGTTTGTGGGGAGAGTCCTTGGGGGAGAAGAGTGACTGTGAGTGTATGGGATGAGGCGTAAGGCCTAGGTTAAGGCCTTAAGGGTAGCAGAGTAGTAAGGAGATTGGGGACTGGAGGGTAAGCTGAAGCCTGGACTGGTTCAGTAGACAGCAAAGGAGCAGGTAGTGGATATAAAAACTTCCACATCCCACAGGAAGGAGGGAAGGTCACCAATCTTAGTCGATCTAAGCTCACACGAAATCGTAGCTACCGACGCCATGACCCAGGGTCCGATGATTTTGCCATCAAGATATGAGGTGGATCTACTGTCGTGAAGCAATAAAAAGAATTTCAACAGTACTGAGGCAAAGGGAACTAACAGAATGTACACACTTAAGGCTAATAGACATTTCCAGATATCCTCTTGAGAAATTGATTATAGGGGGTTTGAGTTATCAAGGATTGTCACTACGAGTCCTTGGTGGAGTATAGTGTTTGTGGGGATTTCAACTGAGTCCTCGGTGGAGAAGAGTGTTTGTGGGGAGAGTCCTTGGGGGAGAAGAGTGACTGTGAGTGTATGGGATGAGGCGTAAGGCCTAGGTTAAGGCCTTAAGGGTAGCAGAGTAGTAAGGAGATTGGGGACTGGAGGGTAAGCTGAAGCCTGGACTGGTTCAGTAGACAGCAAAGGAGCAGGTAGTGGATATAAAAACTTCCACATCCCACAGGAAGGAGGGAAGGTCACCAATCTTAGTCGATCTAAGCTCACACGAAATCGTAGCTACCGACGCCATGACCCAGGGTCCGATGATTTTGCCATCAAGATATGAGGTGGATCTACTGTCGTGAAGCAATAAAAAGAATTTCAACAGTACTGAGGCAAAGGGAACTAACAGAATGTACACACTTAAGGCTAATAGACATTTCCAGATATCCTCTTGAGAAATTGATTATAGGGGGTTTGAGTTATCAAGGATTGTCACTACGAGTCCTTGGTGGAGTATAGTGTTTGTGGGGATTTCAACTGAGTCCTCGGTGGAGAAGAGTGTTTGTGGGGAGAGTCCTTGGGGGAGAAGAGTGACTGTGAGTGTATGGGATGAGGCGTAAGGCCTAGGTTAAGGCCTTAAGGGTAGCAGAGTAGTAAGGAGATTGGGGACTGGAGGGTAAGCTGAAGCCTGGACTGGTTCAGTAGACAGCAAAGGAGCAGGTAGTGGATATAAAAACTTCCACATCCCACAGGAAGGAGGGAAGGTCACCAATCTTAGTCGATCTAAGCTCACACGAAATCGTAGCTACCGACGCCATGACCCAGGGTCCGATGATTTTGCCATCAAGATATGAGGTGGATCTACTGTCGTGAAGCAATAAAAAGAATTTCAACAGTACTGAGGCAAAGGGAACTAACAGAATGTACACACTTAAGGCTAATAGACATTTCCAGATATCCTCTTGAGAAATTGATTATAGGGGGTTTGAGTTATCAAGGATTGTCACTACGAGTCCTTGGTGGAGTATAGTGTTTGTGGGGATTTCAACTGAGTCCTCGGTGGAGAAGAGTGTTTGTGGGGAGAGTCCTTGGGGGAGAAGAGTGACTGTGAGTGTATGGGATGAGGCGTAAGGCCTAGGTTAAGGCCTTAAGGGTAGCAGAGTAGTAAGGAGATTGGGGACTGGAGGGTAAGCTGAAGCCTGGACTGGTTCAGTAGACAGCAAAGGAGCAGGTAGTGGATATAAAAACTTCCACATCCCACAGGAAGGAGGGAAGGTCACCAATCTTAGTCGATCTAAGCTCACACGAAATCGTAGCTACCGACGCCATGACCCAGGGTCCGATGATTTTGCCATCAAGATATGAGGTGGATCTACTGTCGTGAAGCAATAAAAAGAATTTCAACAGTACTGAGGCAAAGGGAACTAACAGAATGTACACACTTAAGGCTAATAGACATTTCCAGATATCCTCTTGAGAAATTGATTATAGGGGGTTTGAGTTATCAAGGATTGTCACTACGAGTCCTTGGTGGAGTATAGTGTTTGTGGGGATTTCAACTGAGTCCTCGGTGGAGAAGAGTGTTTGTGGGGAGAGTCCTTGGGGGAGAAGAGTGACTGTGAGTGTATGGGATGAGGCGTAAGGCCTAGGTTAAGGCCTTAAGGGTAGCAGAGTAGTAAGGAGATTGGGGACTGGAGGGTAAGCTGAAGCCTGGACTGGTTCAGTAGAGTTGGGATCCACGGAGAGAAGAGGGGAACTTGAGACGACCTGATATTTCTGTTATGATCTGTTTGTTCAGGAAAAGAATATCAACTTGCTTTCATTGATTCTAATAAAGTCATTACATGATCCTAATAAGTATATTACAGAAACCGATTTCCCTGGGTTGGCTGCCTGCTTGATTCCTCCAGGTGTAACAAATGACACACAGTTTTGTACAACTTGTTTGTTCCCCTTGGTTTGTGGTGGCAAAGCTTAAGAGACGTTTACAGCAGCAATGGTGACTATGTTGTAGCGAGAGAGCTCGCTGGTTGCTATCTCAGTTGCTAGTAATTGATGGTTCCTGTTGTTGTGTATCAAGAGTGCAGTCAGCGCGCACACACACACAGAGCAAACTCTAAGGAGTCAGCAGTGGACAGCAGCGGGAACGTCCAATCCCCAATCAAAGTCCACCATGAGCTTGTTGAGTTTCCTGTTGTGGATCTTCTGCTTTATGATGGACGCATCACTGTCGTAGAGGAGAAGAAGATGAAAAACAACACACGTTAGCAAATGCACAACTTAACCAAAGAAAAGACAGTAAAAATAAAGCAGGGTATATCCAACAAACTAACCATTGAGGAGGTGTGCGCGTTGCCGAAGGGTCGATGGTCTCAGCGAGCTTGAGTATCTCCTCCTGACAGCCGACGAGTCGGTTGAAGCATAGGTACCTACCGTACGCGGACGAGTCCTCGTAGACGCAGATGTGTGCCTCGGCGAGGAACTTGGCGTCAACAGTGACGAAGACACCGTCTTTGTACATGTCGAGCGCTCCCATGAGTGCTCCCGAGAGGTAAGGGCTTGTGAGGGACAAGTCTGACCCCATAAGGTGGCCGGCATTGATAGAGACCATGTTGACGTCGCGGTCCATTGCCAGTGCCCAGGCCGTCTTCTCCGCCATCGTCTTGGCAAGGGCGTGCCATAACTGCAGTTGAGAATAGAACAGAGCACACAGAATGAATGACTCTCTGTTCTGAAATGGTGGCATTGAAGGTTGTTTGTTTGTATAAAAGAAGATACAATATTATAGCCGAAAAAACAAAAAAAATAAAAGATTATGATTGGAGAACCTCTGTAGATTGTTGAAGGCGGTTGCAAGGCAGTTAGTTAATGCCTTAAGTTTACGGGTTAGTTTAGATGTCTCTGTAGGTTTGAGTAACAGGAGAAAAAATGAAAAGAATCCCATACTATCTGGCAACGATGTGACAGCACTGTGGTGGGAGGAACTGTAGCTAGTCAATCGGTTTGGTAGAGAAATGGGTGGGTTTTGACGGGCTGGTTAAGAGCAATAGTTGATAAATTACGCGCGGCATCCCGAAGTAGCATTGAATGAAGGGACAGGTGTTGTGATATGGACAGATAGATGTAAACGTCCCCTTAATGGCAAAATATATAATGAATGGAAGCAGTGCAGCAAGGATCTTTCTAGAACCTCCTTGGCCAACCAAGAATGAATGAGAGTGGACGACGCCAAAAAGAGGAAGGGTTGGTTGTAGTGCGTTTGGCACTGCTGACTGGAATGGTCTTGACACCCGATGGGGAGGGGAGAAAAGAATGGTCGGTCTGAAGAAGTTGGAAAGGTCCGGCAAGCGAGCGCGGTAGCACGGTTGTGGGAAAAGTCTGGGTAGCAGCAAGTTGGGGTGTTGAGGGAATTGGTTGGCAGGTAGGTGTAGCTGTTGATTGGCGTGTGGAAGAGGGGTGGGGGAGAGACTTTTGTATTATAAACGAGGATCCGAAATTCCCCATGAAAGACGCAAGCAGAAGACAATCGAATCGAGCGGGATAGCTGTAACTACTATTGACTAATCGAACGGCAAGAAAAACAGTATTATTATTTTCAGACCAACCAAAGTAAACGTGTACATCTTCGATGGCGGCGGCGGCTTAGCTGTATCTACTACGGACTAATCGGACCACGACGAAATCTTATTCCTTTTTTTTCTTCTTTCAGAGAAGGTACGTTTGTATGTATTTAATATGTGAGCCGATAGTGCGAAAAAAATGAAGGAGATGGATGATGGGTGATGATGACGTTTCGACATGAAGAAAAATCCGTGTTCCTAAAAATCAGCACATCTTTGGCTTTGCTGTATATAACTTTTGCATCATATTTATTTACAATACAGCAAGAATAAACACGAAGCAAGACAACAGTATAGAAAAAGTCGAAGCGGGTAATTAGAAACAACAATAGTATAATAATAACAAGAAAAGAAGAGGAATGATTAGATACCTTGAACTTCTTGCACAATCCGGGTTCGCTCCAGTTCCTCTCGTCCATTTCCGCCCCTGCGGACTTGCTGTTCTCCCTCCAGATGACAGCGGTGACGGACGACGTGAACACGACCTTGTCCATGGTGTCCGTCTGTCCGCACGCCTCCAGCACGTTGTGGGCCGCCATAACCTCCATCTCAACCATGTACTCCTGCGTAGTTATTTGCGGGTTAGTAGTGCGCGTCGGCGGATGGCGAATGGCGGTGTAATCAATGAAAACGGAGACAGACTAGTCCAGCTGGATATTTATTTAATGTTAATGATCCGATGAGTAGTAATACTATTTTCCACTTTGTCTGTAGTGACGGGTTGCGAAATCAAAGCTGGCAACGGAATGGAACAGCTAAGACAGGACAGGTAGGAAGCATGGTCCGGTATAGGCATGACAAGTGGGTGGTGGCGTGCAAGGAAGGGGCCATGACGATCGGCCGAGTAGTACAGGCATGGGCACGAGGAGCTAGCAGGTAGCTAGTACCAATCACTGGAGAGTCTGTGCAGTAGTGCGCGTTCTCGGTCATTAAACAGACAGCAGCACATAAACAGCGGCGATTTTTGATTGGTTGGAATCGATGCCGCCGTGGACGCTGGTATGGGGCCGATGAGTAGGATGGGGGTGGGGTTGAAGGGAAGGAAGGATCAAGGAGATCTACTTACTAGGTACAGCAACAGGACACAAAAATGATTGAAGGCTGTGAGGGATTAGGGAAAGGAGACGAGTGGTTTAACTGTCTCATGTAGTCACAAGACGACGCTTGAGATAAAAATCCCGGAGGCGGAGCAAGCAAAGAATCTCCTGCGGGCGGTTCTGACTTACATCGTAGTTGGGCTGGTCGACTGGCGGCTCGAAGTTGTAGAACAGCCCAGAGCACCCCTTCAAAGCGTCAAGGATGCTCTGGTAATCCAGCGGTTCGCATCGGAACGTCTTGAGCCTCCTCGACTCGTCCTGGGACAGGCCGCCCCATCGTGAAGCGGAGGGGGCAGATTGTGTGGCGGCGTGGACTGTGTACCCCCTGCGGAGGAGGCCGCGGACGATGGATGACCCGGCGTCGCCGGCAGCGTCCATGACGCAGACCGTGTCGCCGGCTCGGCAGAAGGCTGCGGGGGCCATGAATAACGGAGGGATTGTTGGAGCTAGCTAGCTGTAGTAGCTTCGCAGCAGGGAAGAAAGGAACGGTTTCTGTTCTGGTCACGACACTCGCGCTTGCTGCTGCCTTCTCTCTCTCTCTCTCTCTTGTGTGTGTAGGAAGTAGACCGGGGGTCGTATGGTATTTATATATTGACTCTGGAGAAAAAGGTGTGGCCAGCCGAAGAGGGATATTTATTTATTTATTCAATCGAAAATCTAACGGGAAAAATGAGAAAAGAGCATAGTAGACTCACGCAAGAAGACAGCCAGCCTAATCAGCCCATGCCTCGGACCAACGAGGGAGAAAATGACCGTGGGGGCAATCTTTGCGTGGCACTCGGCTCATGTTATTCAATGGCGTTAGGAGTCGCCGTCGCGCCTGATATTAACAAGTACATGAGGGGGGCTGGATAAAAGTGGTTGGTGGTTGTTAGGCTAAACGGTGGATAGGAATGGCGGATGGAAGGGGCGGCCGGCTACAACCAGCATTCAATTCGCAAGAAGACGGACGGATGGGTGAGAAAGAGAGGTGTGTCCAACGAACGTGGGCATAGTTCCGGTCCATCACAATGGAAAAAAAACAAGACACGTCAACTTTATAATTGCTGCATCAGAAAACAAGTCCAAATTTGTGCATACATCCACATATTGTTATAGATTACCTTCAAGACATACACGGTCAAGATAACGTTTGGAACAGTATTACCATCACAGGCTGTGAAATTTTATCCCAATTGTTAGGGTGCAGATAAATACAACATGTAGCGCAAAAAAAAAAAAGACAGCCCGAAATCAAGTTTGCATCCATTCCTTCCCAACCATATAAATTCCGTTAACTAGAAGGGAATCGACTGTGGAGTTGGCGTATGTTAGACACGCAAGTGATGCCGTCATTTCTATAGGAATTCTCTACTTGGAATCAACAGCACGGGTTTTATATCTTATTAAGGCGTTTTCAAACCATGGTGGATTAAGCTCGTGGCTCTACTACTTTGATCGTTAGCTCTTACAAAGACAAACGTGGCACAAGGAAGACGAACCGTTCAAACAACCACCTCTCCGTTCTTTTCCTTCTCCACCTGGACTACGGCTTCACCTCGTCAGTCGGCTTCACCACCGTGTGCGTCATTTCTTGTCCAGGAGTTTTTGGTTGGTTGGTTCTATGGTCGGACAGAGAACCCCACTAACCATGGATAGACATGATTCATTGCCCAACCTTTGGCACCCATCTCGTCGACCATCTGTCTCTGTCCAGTCATCGTTCAGGAGATTTCACTTGGATCACTGTAGCCCACGATCAGTCCCGGTCTCCCTTCATGGGTCTTCTTAACTCCACCCTTCATGGGACTTCAAAACCCATGTGGAAAATCACACAACAGTCATTCGGTGTGCAATGAAAAGAGAGGCGTACTCCCCTTATACAACACATGGGAAAAAAAAAAGTACTCCATCTATACGAGTAGCTACATCATCATAATACCTATGTCCCATGTGGCGACTCCTTTTGAAAGATCTATCCTCCCCATCCTCTTGAACCGACAAAGTCATGTTGTTTTTTATCCCCATGCGGTGACTCTTTTTGATAGATCTACCCTCTCCATCTTCTTGAATTGAGAAAATCACGCAAGAGTCATTTTGTTTTTATCCCCGTGTGGTGAACGGTGTGCAATGAAAAGAGAGGCGTATCCACTGGATATCTTTTTTTTCGTAGAAACACCATCACCTCATCTCCTTCCATGAAAACTTTGACTCTTCTTTTCTTGTCAGCAGCAATCTTGTTCTTCTTTGCAGTAGCTTCTAAATTAGCTTTGACGGCTTCTTTAACCGCTACAATTTCTTCAGCCACATTCTTGGCCGCTTCACTAGTTCCGGGTGTCTTGGGAAGTTTAACCAGGTCAACTACATGCTTGGGAATTGAAGTGTAAACCACAGAGAATTGTGATATTCCAGTAGAGGAGTTATCAGCGCTATTATATGCAAACTTGACTTGAGGCAAAGCCAAATCCACTATTTTGGCTTGTCCCCACAAATGTTGTGAATCATGTTTCCCAAAGTTCTATTGGTTACTTCAGTTTGTCCATCAGTTTGTGGATGAGCAGTAGAACTTCTTTTCAATGTTGTACCAAATAATCTCCAAAGAGTAATCCAGAAATGACTGAGAAATTTGGTATTTCTATCTGAAGTAATTGATTTGGGAACCCCGTGGAGGCGCACAATCTCCCTGAAGAATAGCTTTGCTATATTGGAGGCATCAACAGTCTTTTTACAGGTAATAAAGTGTGTCATCTTGGAAAATCTGTCCACCACAATGAACACAAAATCTACACCTCACTGCGTGCGGGGTAATCCCATCACAAAATCCATAGAAAAATCTTGCCAAATGTCATCAGAAATAGGCAAGGGCATATAAAGTCCAATATTTTGAGACTGTCCCTTTGAAATCTGACAAGTTTGACATCTCTTGACTATAGAGTTGGCATCTTTCTTTAAGTGTGGCCAATAATATCTTTCCTCTAGGCTAGCAATAGTCTTATCTCTTCCCAGGTGTCCGCTAAGCCCACCTCCATGTAGATCTCGAATCAATTTCTCTCTCAAGGACGTGCAAGGAATGCACAAGAGGTCGCCTTTGAAAAGAAATCCATCATTAATATGAAAATCTGCACAAGGGTGTCTGTTGTTGCATTTGACCCATAGCTCCTTGAAGTCAGTATCTTCTTTGTACAAGTCCTTTAAACATTCAAAACCTATGATTTCATGGGATAACGTAACCAGCAAGGATGCTCTTCTACTCAAAGCATCAACTACTTTGTTGAGAGTTCCAGATTTATGTTGAATAATAAAAGGAAACTTCTGTAAATAACTCACCCAACGAGCATGCATCTTATTTATCACCTTCTAACTATGAAGAAATTTTAGGGCTTGATGGTCTGTGAATAGTATGAATTCTCGATGCACTAAATAATGTTCCCACTGGCGAAGGGCTCTAAAGACAGCATAGAACTCCTGGTCATAGGTACTCTACTTTTGGCGTGCATCACTTAGTTTTTCACTAAAGAAAGCTATTGGTCTCTTCTCCTGAGATAACACAGCTCCTATCCCAACTCCACTGGCATCACATTCAACTTGAAACACTTTATCAAAATTTGGGAGTGCTAATAATGGGGCCGTACATAACGTCTCCTTGATCAAGGCAAAACTCTATTCTTGTTCAAGCCCCCAATTGAACCTTCCTGTGGCAACACATCCCATTATCACACAGATAACGAGGTGTTACGTGAAAACGTGTGGAAATTACCATAACCACAGATTATGAAAACACGGGTCAATTAAAACCGATTGCGAAAAACAAATAAACGGTGAAACTATTACTTTCCAGTCCTCATTCTGTAAGGAAACATGTCATATATATATATATTTATATATATATATATATATATATATATACGAGATCTGATACGTGTCTACAGCTTATAGAAACAGCTGTTCATCCATCACATGAGTCCACCACCTGTTCACATACATAAAGGCCCACATCCGACCAACAGCAGGATATACAAACGTCATCGATCGTTCACGTAAAACATCGTCAAAACACGGCCAAGGACCTGAGAGTACAGGGATGACTCTAGACTCTAATACAAAACATCCAAAACAGCAGCATATCCATCGCTTGCCTTCTACTGCTCCTCAAGCTGCTTGGCCGCAACACCACGACCACGACCACGTCTACCTCGACCACCTAAAAAGGGGTTAAACCAACGGGGTGAGACAATTGAACAATTGTCCCAGCGGGAAACATAACTTCCCACCGCAACTACAGAACCTCAGCAAGATATACTATAACAACAGATACTGGAACCAGGTGTAATTAAGAACAGTCTATATAAAGCAAAGCTATTCTTACCGACAAGCTTACCAGCTGTACAAAAGCATATAACCATATATATCTCAAGGAATATGATTAGCAAGATAATATGTATCCCTATGTAACATGATTATCAGAACAAGATATAATGTCACATAACCTACTTATCAAGATAAGACATATTGTCACATAACCTGCAAGATATAACAAAGATATTACACAAACAAGGACTCAACCAATGTTACGTGTTTATCTTAAGCAGTAAATACTAAACGGCTGTGTTACGTATTATTATGCCCTGAGGATTTGAACCGTACCGTTCAAATCCAACCTTCGATTACGAAACCCAAGTCGGTGCCATACAAGGTCAATGGAAGAGCTGGACTCCACGACCTTCCACCTCGTGGTCAGTACATGAGTACAACACAAGCAGGACCGTAGTCACATGCTGAAGTGGTCTAAGCCACAGGGTCAGCTCCATATGCTACCCTCACGCTAGCCCACCTTAGTACAGGTCCCGGCGCTAGTAAAACTGAGCCACGGGCCTGTTCACCGTGCTCTGAGCCATGAACGCATTCATGCTCCTCACATCACATATCCTGAGCCATGGGCCTGTTCACCATGCTCTTTACACGTATCTGAGTCTGCAACCGGAGTTACACTCTTACCTCCTCATTTTCAGGCTAGGAGCAACCTACACATATTAAACAATATGCGCTTCCAGGTTAACCCGTAGGAGAACCTATTTCACCATCACCAAGTCCTGACGATGATGGATCTATGGCCAGGGCAAACTACATGATATATTTCACTGTGATTAATTAGTATCTTTTAGATGGATTGCAAGATTCAACCAAGTTGTATAACATGCAAGATATAACGGAAAGTAAACAACATTATATTATTATTTAATCACATCAACCTGATCCATCACAAGGATCCAACATCACATGTTACCACTTGGCCTCTTGCCAACCATCCAGATCCATCTCGAGGATCATCACATACCATGGGATCTCAATCCCTCATCATGTACTGTCAATGCCTCTCAAGGCTCACATCATCATGGAACTTAACACATTATACATATCATTTTATTAACCAGAGTAATTACCAAGTGATGTTACTCATCACATGTATCTCATAGCCCTTTTCAAGGCTAATCATCACCTGCATGGTTAGAGTACACAATAATCGTAGATTCAATCATAAGGAATATGCTACCATCATGAAATGCTATTCAAGATACTCTACTTGCCATTCTTACACTATTTGGTGATCAAGTCACATCATCAACAAGCCATATCTATACTTATCCTTATCTCAGAACTATATGAATAATCAAGATGTTCAAACATACAGAACAGGTACTATTGTTACCACTACCATTATGTCACCATCCACTATCATCATTATTATCATTATTATCATTATGCAAGCTACTAGTGTAACTATCACCATTCTCATTTAACAATTAAGTACAAGGATTACTATATCATTACTATCATTATTGTCATCATTATTATGATCAACATTATTACTATCATCTTCTTTATTATTAACAAATAAACATAAGGATCACATCATGCATCTTATTACCATAACCTTCCTCATTATCATCCCTACTACCATTATCATCATTATGATCAACATTATTACTATCATTATCATCATGCAACTACCATTATCATCATTGTTACTATCATTAGCATTATTATTGTTTGCAAGGCATCATATTCATTGTTGTTATCACTAACAAGACACCACCATCGTTTATTGGTGCATAACTAATCACTTTCATAACACAAAGGACCGTTACTATATGATTACAAGACTCTCACCATAACTCATCACCGCCCTCACTAAAACCTATCAAGGCATGTCGGTCGACACATACCCAACCCTAGGCTGTCGCCCACCATGGCTATCGGCCATCATGGGTGTCAGTCAGCATGGTTATCGGCCACCATGGCATGCATGGCCTATCGGTCAACATGGCTATCAGCCAACATGCATGGTCTATCGTTCAAGACAAGGAAACAAGCCACACATGGCCATGTCATCCGACACCAACAACCATCAAGCTTGACAAGGCAATATCGGCCAACACCTCAAGATGTATCGCCCAACAACATCCAACGGCCAACTCAACCATATCGGCCAACTCCTCACTAGCTTGACCTATCGCCCAACACAAGAGCACTCACCATGTCGCCCATCATAAGGTACCCATCTCGCCCAACACCAAGACAAGAGAGGGTCTCGCCCTACTCAAGAACAAAAGGTGTTGCTTATCACAAGGACCATGTCGTTCAACAAGGGTCACCATCATATCAGCCAACATGACCCTAGCTCACCCTATCGCCCAACATATGGGCAAGGGTATCGACCAACCTCAAGAACACATCATGTCGTCCACCAAAGGCATACATATCGTCCAACTCAAAGACAAAGGTGCCATGTCGTCCAACTCAAAAGGATATCATCCAACACCAACAAAGAAGGGATATCGCCCAACCCTAGGTCACCATCAACCTCCTACTCAAAGGAGCGCAAACCCTAGGTCACAAGGTACACTAGAAACCCTAAACCTTAAGGGGATATCGGCCACCAAAGGAAACTCAAGCAAGGTACAATTCTAAGCTACTAATCTATGAACAAGAACAAGAACAAGAGGTAAAGAAGTTAGTGTTAAAAGTTATGCAACCCGCCTTAAGCTCCAAGCTCCAAGGAAGAAGATGCACTTCAAGATCCAAGGGATGTCGTCCACCAAAGCTGATCCAAGAGAGGGTATCAGCCACCACTGCAACTCCAGGAGAGTGTCTCGGCCGACACAAGCAAGAGAGGGAGGAGTGTCGTGCACTCAAGGTGGAGGAGAGACCAAAAGAGCAAAGGAAGCTAAGGCAAGGGAAAGAGCTACCTATATAGAAAGAAGGGGATGAGAAA
Source organism: Alisma plantago-aquatica (assembly GCA_963693085.1). Classification (NCBI taxonomy): domain Eukaryota; kingdom Viridiplantae; phylum Streptophyta; class Magnoliopsida; order Alismatales; family Alismataceae; genus Alisma; species Alisma plantago-aquatica. Next base: position 639,766,390 of record OY856413.1, on the reverse strand, counting down.
CCAAGGTAGATCCATGCTAAGTGTCGTCCACCCAAGGGACACTTGTCCTAGGGTTCAAGCCAACACACTAGCACACCAAGAGACACTTTGTCAAAGATACACACCAAGTGTCCACCAAACATGGTCAAGGTTGGGCCAAGCAACATGGGCGACACAACTAGCAGCTCTGCTGGGCGACACACCACCTTGTTGGCCGACACAAACCAACCTAGGGTGACACAAGCTGGTCTTGGCCGACACAAGGCTCAAGCAAGCCCAAACAAAGCACCTCAAGGCCCAAACAAGCTCAAGCAAGGCCCAAGAAACTCAAACAACAAGCCCAAGCCTTCCTCTCAACCCTAGAGGAAGCAAAGAGGGGAAAACATCTCACAAGATGGCAAACTTGCACACAAAACCCTAGACTTGGGTTATTTGCAAGTAGCCCCTCGAACTCTCAACAAAGCACAACAAAAACCCTAATCACCACTCAAAGGTGATTAGCAAGCATCAAACTACCAAGGTTAAGCAAAACAAACAGGGTAAACCCTAAACGCAGGTCAGGGTCCTTACAATCTAACCCCCTTTAAGGGATTTTGTCCCCAAAATCTGAGGAGAAAAGTGAGGGATACTTCCTCCTCATCTCTTCCTCAAGCTCCCACGTGGCTTCCTCAACGCCACGACGCTGCCAAAGAAAATCACGCAAAGTCCTGTTGTTTTTTATCCCCATGCGGTGACTCCTTTTGATAGATCTACCCTCTCCATCTTCTTGAATTGAGAAAATCACGCAAGAGTCATTTTGTTTTTATCCCCGTGTGGTGAATGGTGTGCAATGAAAAGAGAGGCGTACTCCCCTTATACAGCCCATGGGAAAAAAAGAGTACTCCATATATACGAGTAGCTACATCATCATAATACCTATGTCCCATGTGGTGACTCCTTTTGAAAGATCTATCCTCCCCATCCTCTTGAACCAACAAAGTCCTGTTGTTTTTTATCCCCATGCGGTGACTCCTTTTGATAGATCTACCCTCTCCATCTTCTTGAATTGAGAAAATCATGCAAGAGTCATTTTATTTTTATCCCCGTGTGGTGAATGGTGTGCAATGAAAAGAGAGGCGTACTCCCCTTATACAACCCATGGGAAAAAAAGAGTACTCCATCTATACGAGTAGCTACATCATCATAATACCTATGTCCCATGTGGTGACTCCTTTTGAAAGATCTATCCTCCCCATCCTCTTGAACCGACAAAGTCCTGTTGTTTTTTATCCCCATGCGGTGACTCCTTTTGATAGATCTACCCTCTCCATCTTCTTGAATTGAGAAAATCACGCAAGAGTCATTTTGTTTTTATCCCCGTGTGGTGAATGGTGTGCAATGAAAAGAGAGGCGTACTCCCCTTATACAGCCCACGAGAAAAAAAGAGTACTCCATCTATACGAGTAGCTACATCATCATAATACCTATGTCCCATCTGGTGACTCCTTTTGAAAGATCTATCCTCCCCATCCTCTTGAACCGACAAAGTCATGTTGTTTTTTATCCCCATGCGGTGACTCCTTTTGATAGATCTACCCTCTCCATCTTCTTGAATTGAGAAAATCACGTAAGAGTCATTTTGTTTTTATCCCCGTGTGGTGAACGGTGTGCAATGAAAAGAGAGGCGTACTCCCCTTATATAGCCCACGAGAAAAAAAAGAGTACTCCATCTATACGAGTAGCTACATCATCATAATACCTATGTCCCATGTGGTGACTCCTTTTAAAAGATCTATCCTCCCCATCCTCTCGAACCGACAAAGTCCTGTTGTTTTTTATCCCCATGCGGTGACTCCTTTTGATAGATCTACCCTCTCCATCTTCTTGAATTGAGAAAATCACGTAAGAGTCATTTTGTTTTTATCCCCGTGTGGTGAACGGTGTGCAATGAAAAGAGAGGCGTACTCCCCTTATACAGCCCACGGGAAAAAAAGAGTACTCCATCTATATGAGTAGCTACATCATCATAATACCTATGTCCCATGTGGTGACTCCTTTTGAAAGATCTATCCTCCCCATCCTCTTGAACCGAAAAAGTCCTGTTGTTTTTTATCCCCATGCGGTGACTCCTTTTGATAGATCTACCCTCTCCATCTTCTTGAATTGAGAAAATCACGCAAGAGTCATTTTATTTTTATCCCCGTGTGGTGAACGGTGTGCAATGAAAAGAGAGGCGTACTCCCCTTATACAGCCCACGGGGAAAAAAAGAGTACTCCATCTATACGAGTAGCTACATCATCATAATACCTATGTCCCATGTGGTGACTCCTTTTGAAAGATATATCCTCCCCATCCTCTTGAACTGACAAAGTCCTGTTGTTTTTATCCCCATGCGGTGACTCCTTTTGATAGATCTACCCTCTCCATCTTCTTGAATTGAGAAAATCACGCAAGAGTCATTTTGTTTTTATCCCTGTGTGGTAAAGCACCGACACTTATGAATGAAAACCCAAAAGAAGAAGAAAAATAAACATAGGAGGGAGAGAGAGAGAGGTGAGCACAATTCCATCTGAATCAATAAGAGAACAATCTTAAGAAAATATTTTATTCCTTCCACACAAGATACTCCAGAATAATTACATGATGTCAAAGGATGATTGATGGTTTATTACACTAACGAGTTTCAATCATAAGTGTCGTACATGAATGTGTACAATAGGAAATGTGCAGAATTTTCAAAATCAACATGATTTAGACAAAGAAAAGCTAAGTAATCCCAAGGTGTAACTCAAGAAAGGTAGAATTCTGACTTAAGGACGAAATACCACTCATATAGTTGCTCCAAACCAGACAAACTTTTCCCTCCCGAGAAGTTTTGTGGAGTGATGAAGGAGAAGAAAATGGAGAAGAAGAGAAGAAGAATGGGGGTTCTTTGGCAAGAAATCACCTTCTTCCACCCAAAATTACCCTCCCTTTCTCTAGACCTGCACTGGGACGAAAGACCTTCCAATTGCATGTTTTAAGCAATCAAGGGCGTGAAAGATGAATGTTCAGGCTAGAATCATAAACCAAAGTTAAACACAAGTTGATGGCCAAAATGTTTCATTTGATTAATGCATGCCTTTTACAATTTCTCCAAATGATATTTCTCATCAAAAGAGGACAATCAGTTAAGCATAGAAGTTCTATCCACATATAAAAGATAAACCTCATATCATACTAGATTTGCCACCAGAAGCGCAGAACTAAAAACAACAACTAAGAAAAAGATGATAAAAGGAAAATAAAACTACACTACCGGCCGGTTGCTCTCCCCCTAAGCTTGAAATTTGTAGTGTCTTCACTGCATATAACAAACTCAAGAGGATTGCAACCGAATACCTGTCATGGTGAATGATGAAGATGGAGGTCCATTGCTTTGATTTGAGGCTAAAAATTGTTGTGCTAAAGATTTATGCCTCCTTGCAAATATGTCCTTGATTTGGGACAAGCGAAAGTACCTATGAGTTGTAGCAAGAATAGTCTTTTGTACGCCAATACTATTTGTCTTTTCAATCTCCTTTGAAATATCATCAAAATATGAGCTGGGAAGAGTGTTCTCATTATAAAGCAATGTGTCATATAGAGTGTGAGGAAGAAGGACATGTGTCTTGCTTGAAGAATCAACATGTAGAGCATGTGTCGTAGTTTTCTCCCCTTTAGTTGCAACTTCATAATCATCATGGATATCAACATCATCATACTTTGAAGGATATACCTCTATAACAACTCCATTCTTCAATGTCACCGGCCTAAAATATGTAGGATTCATCTCTGATGGACTAGGCAAGTGACGCAGTAGGAAGAACGGGGTTTAGCAAGCGCTAGAACCCTAAAAGAATAACCAAGTTTGCAAGTGACAAACTTAGTTGATAAACCCATAATCCACCAGGAAGAACTGGAATCCACCAGAAAAGAGAGAAACTCTCGAATTTGATTAAATGATAAGAGATGCCTTGACAGCTACAATTGAGGCTGTATTTATACAAGTAGGGAAAACCCTAATCCTAACCCTAATGCAATTACTTTCCTCGCGGCGAAACTGTGACTTGCATTTATTGGCCCGTTTCCCTTTCTGAAAAGCTATTATGGAGTTTTTTTGACGTCATATGCCGGTTTTGGAAATTCTTGACAAACTGGGATTTGTCTTTAATACTTGCTATTTTATCATCAATGTTGGCCGCAAATCTTCCTACATCAGTCTCCTCCACCTCAGAAGAACTCGACCCCGAGTTCTTTTCAGGATATAAGATCTCATCTGCTCGGTATTCATGGATATCAACAACATTGAAGGTGTTGGATATGTTCATGTCATCCGGGAGTGCTACCACGTAAGCATTATCGTTGATCTTCCTAGAAGCCTTGAATGGACCATACTTGCATGGTTGCAGCTTGGTGTAGGTGCCCACTGGATATCTTTATTTTCATAGAAACACCATCACCTCATCTCCTTCCTTGAAAACTTTGACTCTTTTTTTCTTGCCAGCAGCAATCTTGTTCTTCTTTGCAGTAGCTTCTAATTTAGCTTTGACGACTTCTTTAACCGCTACAATTTCTTCAACCACATTCTTGGCCGCTTCACTAGTTCCAGGTGTCTTGGGAAGTTTAACCAGGTCAACTACATGCTTGGGAATTGAAGTGTAAACCACATAGAATTGTGATCTTCCAGTAGAGGAGTGATCGGCGCTATTATATGCGAACTTGACTTGAGGCAAAGCCAAATCCACTGTTTTGGCTTGTCCCCACAAATGCTGTAAATCATGTTTCCCAAAGTTCTATTGGTTACTTCAATTTGTCCATCAGTTTGTGGATGAGCAGTAGAACTTCTTTTCAATGTTGTACCAAATAATCTCCAAAGAGTAAGAAATTTGGTATCTCTATCTGAAGTAATTGATTTGGGAACCCCGTGGAGGCGCACAATCTTCTTGAAGAATAGCTTTGCTATATTGGAGGCATCAACAATCTTTTTACAGGTAATAAAGTGTTTCATCTTGGAAAATCTCTCCACTACAATGAACATAGAATCTACACCTCGCTGCGTGCGGGGTAATCCCATCACAAAATCCATAGAAAAATCTTGCCAAATGTCATCAGAAATAGGCAAGGGCATATAAAGTCTAGTATTTTGAGACTGTCCCTTTGAAATCTGACAAGTTTGACATCTCTTGACTATAGAGTTGGCATCTTTCTTTAAGTGTGGCCAATAATATCTTTCCTCTAGGCTAGCAATAGTCTTGTCTCTTCCCAGGTGTCCGCTAAGCCCACCTCCATGTAGATCTCGAATCAATTTCTCTCTCAAGGATGTGCAAGGAATGCACAAGAGGTCGCCTTTGAAAAGAAATCCATCATTAATATGAAAATTTGCACAAGGGTGTCTGTTGTTGCATTTGACCCATAGCTCCTTGAAGTCAGTATCTTCTTTGTACAAGTCCTTTAAACATTCAAAACCTATGATTTCATGGGACAACGTAACCAACAAGGATGCTCTTCTACTCAAAGCATCAGCTACGTTGTTGAGAGTTCCAGATTGATGTTGAATAATAAAAGGAAACTTCTGTAAATAACTCACCCAACAAGCATGCATCTTATTTATCACCTTCTGACTATGAAGAAATTTTAGGGCTTGATGGTCTGTGAATAGTATGAATTCTCGATGCACTAAATAATGTTCTTACTAGCGAAGGGATCTAAAGACAGCATAGAACTCCTGGTCATAGGTACTCCACTTTTGGCATCCATCACTTAGTTTTTCACTAAAGAAAGCTATTGGTCTCTTCTCCTGAGATAACACAGCTCCTATCCCAACTCCACTGGCATCACATTCAACTTGAAACACTTTATCAAAATTTGGGAGTGCTAATAATGGGGATGTACATAACTTCTCCTTGATCAAGGAAAAACTCTGTTCTTGTTCAAGCCCCCAATTGAACCTTCCTTTCTTCAAACATTCCATAATGGGTGCGGTCATAGTACTGAAATCCCAAATAAATCTCCTATAAAAGGTAGCCAGGCCATGAAAGCTTTGAACTTCCGTCACATGCTTAGGTGTAGGCCAATCCCAGATTGTTCTCACCTTTTCTTCGTCAACTTGGATCCCATCTTCGCCAAAAATAAAACCCAAAAAGAGTAATTTGCTCGTATTGAATATACACTTCTTGAGATTGACGTACAAATGATTTTCTTATAGGACTTGCATCACTTGTCTGACATGCTCCAAGTGATCGTTCTTGGTCTTGCTATAGATCAGAATATCATCAAAATAAACCACCACAAACGAACCTACAAATGGACACAAAATCTGGTTCATTAGCCTCATGAAAGTGCTAGGGGCATTTGATAACCCAAAAGGTATCACCATCCACTCATACAATCCATCTTTGCTTTTGAAGGCTGTCTTCCACTCATCTCCTGGTCTAATTCGGATCTGATGATATCTGCTTCGTAGATCTATCTTGGAAAATATTTTAGAACCAGATAACTCGTCAAGCATGTCTTCTAATCAAGGGATTGAGAAGCGATACTTGATGGTTATTTTGTTGATGGCCCTGCTATCAACGCACAACCTCCATTGGTTGTTTTTCTTTGGAACTAGAAGGATGAGAACCGCACAAGGACTCATACTTTCACGAATGAATCCTTTCTTCAATAACTCTTCAACCTTCTCCCTTAAGATCTCGTTCTCCTTAGGGCTCATACGATAATGAGGGAGGTTTGGTAGATTGGAACCCGAGATCAGATCAATCTAATGTTGAATATCCCGCATAGGAGGTAATTTTCTTGGCAACTAATCAACAATTAATTCCTTAAAGTCATTCAGAATCTCCATCACTTCTTCTGGAATAGTAGTTCCTTTCTCTTCCACAGTCAACAACCCTTTAACTACACTGGATAGAAACAATCAGATTCTTTAATAGATTCGTCAAGATCTTTGTCACTTTGCGTCATCGCCAAGAAACTAGATTTCTTCTCTTCTGGCTTCCTATTAAAGTGTAGAACGGGAGCCATGACAATTTTGTGGTTGTTCCATGTGAACAACATAATGTTATCTCATCCCCGATACGTAATATCATTATCAAACTGCCACGACCTACCCAACAGAATATGGCAGACATCCATGTCAAGGACGTCATAGGAAACCTCCTCCTTATAGTGCTTTTCGATAGAAATAGGAACCTTGCAAGACAAGGTAACTTGAACTTGAGAACCATTGCTGACCCATCCCAGGGTATATGGCTTCTCATGAGGAACTGTTGGGAGCTTCATATAATCTACGAGTTTCTGTGAAACTAGATTTTTAGTGCTTCCATTATCAATGATCAAATTTCATACTTTGTTTTTGACAGAACAATGAGTTTTAAAAACAATTTTGTGCTACCCTTCCTCCTTGGATGCTAATAAGATCCGCTGCAACACAAAGTTTAATTGTTCCTCAGATTCTTCTTTTGCAAATTCAGCCTCAGCATACTCATCATTCTCTTCATCTAGTTCGTCGTCTTCCTTGTCATTCAGAATAGCAGCAACTCTCCTTGTTGGACAAACATTAGATCTATTCCCTCTTCCCCCGCATCAGAAACACGTATCTCCCGAAGGTTTAGCATACATGTTGTCTTTCTTCTGCACTAGTGCTTTACCCTTCTGTGCACCATTATAACTGCTGGTTTCTTTGGACTCAAAGATCGGATCTCTGGTTGTTGTACTCTTTTCCCTTCCACCTATTGATTCGAAATTATTTTGGGGAATAACTTTCCTAAAAGAGGAGAAATTTCAGGGGGGGTTCCATCAATTCAGCCTTCAGAGCTAGGTTGGATGCTTCTGTCACGGTCCAGACAGTTTGTAGACCTATCTTTTCTTGCAACAAACCCTTTAACCCACTGATGTATCGAGCCACCTTTTGATTCTCCGATTCACCCAGTTCGTTACGTTCAAAATAACGGAGGAATTCAGTTGTATATTCCGTCACCGTTCGTCTTCCTTGAACGCACCCGCTGTACATCTTGTAAAGGATTTGTTCATAATCTTTAGGGAGAAACTGCTCTAGCATGAGTTGTTTCATCCTCTGCCATGTTCGAACTGGGCCTTTGCGTTGTCGTTGCCTTTGAAGGACAAGTCTATCCCACCATACAACGACCGTACTTTTCAACCTGATCGCCACCATCTTGACTTGTTTGTTTTCAGGGACGCTCATCACGTTGAAGAAGTGATCAATGTCGATCTACCAATCTAGGAATTCTTCTACTCCCATATAGAACAAGGGAATATCAACCTTTACATGATAATCATGGTTGTTCTGTTGATTTCTTTGGCATGCTGGTTCTTCCTCCTTGACTTCTTCTTCTTCAGAACTCAAGTTGTTGTTGTTGCCACCTCGCGCGAACATGTATGGTTCCGCTCTTCTGTCCCCTCGTCGGTTTCCATGGTTGTTGGCATTGACGTTAACGTTGGTTGTGAGGGTTGTTGTAAAGGCAGTCATCTGTTCAGTCAGATTAGTGAGAGCCGTGGTAAAAGCCGCGGTCATCCTCTCAAAATCCGCCTTGGTTACAGCTTCATCACCCATGGCCGAGATGAAAAAAAGAACAGGAGAGACCTACTCTGATACCACCTGATGTAGTCAGAAGAACGGGGTTTAGCAAGTGCTAGAACCCTAAAAGAATAAACAAGTTTGCAAGCGAAAAACTTAGTTGATAAACCTGGAATCCACCAGGAAGAACTGGAATCCACCAGAAAAGTGAGAAACTCTCGAATTTGATTAAATGATAAGAGATGCCTTGACGGCTACAACTGAGGGTGTATTTATACATGTAGGGAAAGCCTTGATCCTAACCCTAATGCAATTACTTTCCTCGTGACGAAGCTGTGACTTGCATTTATTAGCCTATTTCCCTTTCTGAAAAGGTATTATGGAGTTTTTTCTGACGTCAGACGCCGATTTTGGAAATTCTTGACAAACTGGGATTTGTCGTTAATACTTGCTATTTTATCTTCAATACTGGCCGCAAATCTTCCTACATCAGACACATTCAGAAGAATGGGGTTTAGCAAGCACTAGAACCCTAAAAGAATAACCAAGTTTGCAAGCGACAAACTTAGTTGATAAACCCAGAATCCACCAGGAAAACTGGAATCCACCAGAAAAGAGAGAAACTCTCAAATTTGATTAAACGATAAGAGATGCCTTGACGGCTACAACTGAGGGTGTATTTATATAAGTAGGGAAAACCCTGATCCTAACCCTAATGCAATTACTTTCCTCGCAGTGAATCTACGACTTGCATTTATTGGCCTGTTTCCCTTTCGGAAAAGGTATTATGGAGTTTTTTCTGACGTCGGACGCTGGTTTTGGAAATTCTTGACAAATTGGGATTTGTCTTTAATACTTGTTATTTAACTTCAATGCTGGTCGCAAATCTTCCTACATCAGCAAGAAAGGTGGAAATGCTTCTTTTCTAAAAATAGCTTGCTGGGCAATTTGTTTCTCCCATATGTGTGCATGAGTGGCTATAGCCTCCACCTTAGAAGAGAGTTGGTCAATAGCATCCATCACATATTATCTTTTTTGATGGAAATCCTTATTTTGCTACATTTGAGTTAAAATAAATGTTGCAATCATAGACTCTAAGTTGGAAGATACTTATGGTTGTTGTGGCTGAATGAAATTCAGGTTGACGTTGTTGTAGAAGTCCGGTGGAGTGTAGCCCATTGGAGAATAAATAGAAGAGGCATAACATGTAGAAGATGAGTGTCTAAGCAACCCACATGCATCACAAATATTGTTAACTATTTGAATTAGTTGTGTTCTTAGATTCTCAAACCTTTGTGACAAAGTGTCTAGCCTTGCTACAATCAAGTCTATAGCACCAACCGTGTGATCTTCCACTTCATTTCTGGAAGTACCATATGAAAAGGATGGGTGGTAGCTTGTAGCTGGATTCCATTGGCAATGATTTGATGCCATATCTTCAATAATAGCATAGGCTTCTCCATAAGATTTGTTCATTAGATCTCCATTTGCACCTGCATTAATAGACATCCTTGTATTGTAGCACAAACCATTATAGAAATATTGCAATAAAAGCCAATTGCTTAGACCATGATGTGAACAAAGATGTTGAAGGTCTTTGAACCTTTTCCATGTGTCATACAAGGTCTCCCCATGCCTTTGATAAAAAATGATGAGCTGACTCCTCAATTGTGAGATCTTGCTTGGTGGAAAGTATTTAGATAAGAAAACTTTGAGGAGTTCATCCCAACCATTGATGGAGTTTCCTGGAAAAGAATAGAACCAAACCTTGGCTCTGTTTCTCAAAGAGATTGGGAAAAGAAGAAGACAAACTGCATCAGTAGGAACACCATCTATCTTGAAAGTGCTAAGCAAATGCAGAAATTCAACAATGTGGAGGTTTGGATCCTCTATTGGCGTCCCTCCAAACTGGTTCTGTTGTATGATCCATATAATTGTGGTGCTGATAGAAAAGTAATTTGCCTCGATCGGTGGGGATATTGATAGCCCCATTGATTTTTGTAGTAGATGGAACAATGAAGTCTTTGGATGGTCATCTTCCATGATTGGTCTTTCTTGTTGAGATGGATGCTTGGGTGAAGATGATGGTGTGGATGAAGGATGTGTGGATGAGGGTGGTGCATATGAAGGTGATGTGGATGAAGGTGGCATGGGTGGATTTCATTTGGATGATTGATACATGGATGATGGTTGTGATTCCTCCATACATGTTTGAAATTCATTCCTTCTTGCTCCATGAGGGCTACAAATGATGTGTTCATTTTTTGAATGTAGAAATATGCACAGTTCAAGGATCTGTTTATGAACACCCCATATGCTCCTACAAATAAACAAGGTGAGTGAGATACAAAAACAAACATGGAAGATACAACAAATTATGATGATCATGATGAAAAAAAGAACAGGAGAAACCTGCTCTGACACCACCTGATGTAGTCATAAGAATAGGGTTTAGCAAGCGCTAGAACCCTAAAAGAATAACCAAGTTTGCAAGCGACAAACTTAATTGATAAACTTGGAATCCACCAGGAAGAACTGGAATCCACCAAAAAAGTGAGAAACTCTCGAATTTGATTAAATGATAAGAGATGCCTTGACGGCTACAACTGAGGGTGTATTTATACATGTAGGGAAAGCCTTGATCCTAACCCTAATGTAATTACTTTCCTCGCGGAAAAGCTGTGACTTGCATTTATTGGCCTGTTTCCCTTTCTGAAAAGGTATTATGGAGTTTTTTCTGACGTCAGACGCTAGTTTTGGAAATTCTTGTCAAACTGGGATTTGTCGTTAATACTTGCTATTTTATCTTCAATGCTGGCCGCAAATCTTCCTACATCAGACGCAGTCAGAAGAATGGGGTTTAGCAAGCGCTAGAACCCTAAAAGAATAACCAAGTTTACAAGCGACAAACTTAGTTGATAAAACCGAAATCCACCAGAAAAGAGAGAAACTCCCGAATTTGATTAAACGATAAGAGTTGCCTTGACGGCTACAACTGAGGGTGTATTTATATAAGTAGGGAAAACCCTGATCCTAACCCTAATGCAATTACTTTCCTCGCAGCGAAGCTACGACTTGCATTTATTGGCCTGTTTCCCTTTCAGAAAAGGTATTATGGAGTTTTTTCTGACGTCGGACGCCGGTTTTGGAAATTCTTGACAAACTGGGATTTGTCTTTAATACTTGCTATTTTATCTTCAATGCTGGTCGCAAATCTTCCTACATCAGCAAGAAAGGTGGAAATGCTTCTTTTCTAAAAATATCTTGATGGGCAATTTGTTTCTCCCATATGTGTGCATGAGTGGCTATAGCCTCCACCTTAGAAGAGAGTTGGTCAATAGCATCCATCACAGATTATCTTTTTTGATGGAACTCCTTATTTTGTTACATTTGAGTTAAAATAAATGTTGCAATCATAGACTCTAAGTTGGAAGATACTTATGGTTGTTGTGGCTGAATGAAATTCAGGTTGACGTCGTTGTAGAAGTCCGGTGGAGTGTAGCCCATTGGAGAATAAATAGAAGAGGCATAACATGTAGAAGATGAGTGTCCAAGCAACCCACATGCATTGCAAATATTGTTGGCTATTTGAATTAGTTGTGTTCTTAGATTCTCAAACCTTTGTGACAAAGTGTCTAGCCTTGCTACAATCAAGTCTATAGCACCAACCGTGTGATCTTCCACTTGATTTATGGAAGTACCATATGAAAAGGATGGGTGGTAGCTTGTAGCTGGATTCCATTGGCAATGATTTGATGCCATATCTTCAATAATAGCATAGGCTTATCCATAAGATTTGTTCATTAGATCTCCATTTGCACCTGCATTAATAGACATCCTTGTATTGTAGCACAAACCATTATAGAAATATTACAATAAAAGCCAATTGCTTAGACCATGATGTGGACAAAGATGTTGAAGGTCTTTGAACCTTTTCCATGTGTCATACAAGGTCTCCCCATGCCTTTGATAAAAATTGATGAGCTGACTCCTCAATTGTGCGGTCTTACTTGGTGGAAAGTATTTAGATAAGAAAACTTTGAGGAGTTCATCCCAACCATTGATGGAGTTTCCTGGCAAAGAATAGAGCCACATCTTGGCTCTGTCTCTCAAAGAGAATGGGAAAAGAAGAAGACAAACTGCATCAGTAGGAGCACCATCTATCTTGAAAGTGCTAAGCAAATGCAGAAATTCAACAATGTGGAGGTTTGGATCCTCTATTGGCGTCCCTCCAAATTGGTTCTGTTGTATGATCCATATAATTGTGGGGTTGATAGAAAAGTCATTTGCCTCGATCGGTAGGATATTGATAGCCCCATTGATTTTTGTAGCAGATGGAACAATGAAGTCTTTAAGGGGATGATCATCTTCCATGATTGGTCTTTCTTGTTGAGATGGATGCTTGGGTGAAGATGATGGTCTGGATGAAGGATGTGTGGATGAGGGTGGTGCATATGAAGGTGATGTGGATGAAGGTGGCATGGGTGGATTTCATTTGGATGATGGATACATGGATGATGGTTGTGATTCCTCCATACATGTTTGAAATTCACTCCTTTTTGCTCCATGAGGGCTACACATGATGTGTTCATTTTTTGAATGTAGAAATATGCACAGTTCAAGGATCTTTTTATGAACACCCCATATGCTCCTACAAATAAACAAGGTGAGTGAGATAAAAAAACAAACATGGAAGATACAACAAATTATGATGATCATGATGAATTATGATTTATGGATATGATGGTGGATATGAAGGTTGTGATCTAGTCTCATTTACTTATCAACAACTCTTACTCTAACAAGAATGTCGATGCTCCCCGAAAACGACACCAAAAACTTGTTGGTTTATTACACTAACGAGTTCCAATCATAAGAATGATCTTTTACTCAACTAGCTATTTCCCACAAGTATACAAGAGTAGTTGTAGTCGAGGTTGGACACAAGGAGCGTTGGTTAGCTAGGCGCAAGAGTTATGATTTTCAACAATCTAGATCGTTGTAAAGGTGATTTGGTTGATTAGACTAGAATTTCATAATTAAACAAATAATAACAGATTACTAAAAGAGATTAAAATTCAGATATGGAAGTATCTTGAACTTAGGATTTCATCCACATATCATAGCATACAACAGGAGCATGAAATTTAAACATACTAAACACTTGTTTTAAAAGAGAGTTGTATGTTGCACTTCACCTCTTGGTGCAAGTACAATGATCCTAACTCAATTTTACATTCTTATGTATGAATTTCATTTTGGATCACAAACCTACTCCTCAACTCCATGATTTCTACTCTCGTGGTAAAGAAGGAGTTTCCAAGAGAGTACCTCCTTACTCTCCTACCTATCTTCTTAGATCAAGCATAAGAGCATAAAACATACACATAAGGTGGCCATCCATACATGTAGAAAAGAAGAAACCGATACTCACAAGGTGGAAAAACAAGCAACATAGTATTTAGTATGAAATTACCATGTTCCAAACATGCTATGACATGGGAGCTATTCTCCCATGTCCAAGAAAAGGAAACTACTCGTCCATGAATGTGTACAGTAGGAAATGTGCAGAATTTTCAGAATTCTACATGATTTAGAGAAGGAAAAGCTAAGTAATCCCAATGTGTAACCCAAGAAAGGTAGAATTCCAACTTGAGGATGAAATCCCACTCTATAGCTTCTCCAAACCAAATAAACTTCCCTCCTGAGAAGCTTTGTGGAGTGAAGAAGATCTGTTGCACCTCCAGAGAAGAAAATGGAGAAGAATGGGGGTTCTTTGGCAAGAAACCACCCTCTTCCACCCAAAATCACCCTCCCTTGCTCTAGATTTGCTCTGGGACAAAAGACCTTCCAATTATGACCAAAGATGTGACATCCTGTAATCACACAGACAACGAAATGCCATGCAAAAACATGCGGAACATTCATACACCACATGTTACCAGAAATACGAGTTAATTAAATCCGATTGCAAAAAGTAGATAATAAAGAAAATATTACATCCAGATCCTTATCCTATAAGGAAACATGTTATATAAATATATATGAACCTTGGTACGTGTCCATAGTTCATAGGATCCAGTTGTCACATAGGCACAAAGAGTTCACCACCTGTTTATATACAGAATAGGCCATACCAGGCCAACAACAGGATAAACAAGCTCCATCAGCTATACATCGTGAAACGTCGCCAAAACACCTCCAAGGACCTAAGAGTACAGGGATGACTCTAATACTCTACTACAAAATAACCAAAACAACAACATATCCATCTCTTGCTTCCTACTATTCTTCTTGCTGCTCGGCCGCAACCACTACTACAGAAATGGCTTATAACGTCACTTTTAAAGGTGTCAGTTATTTAAATACACCGACACCTAAAACCTACAATGTTGGTTTAATTAAAAAATCGACATCTATCTGTGAAGGGTGACCAAACACGAGTATCCCTTTTATTCAGTGTCGGTTTCCTAATAACAAATCGACGCCTAAAATTAACTGCCAAATCCAAAATTTCCTGCGAAAACAATTACCTCCAAAATTTAACATATGGCGTTGGTTATTAACTATTAAACCGACGACGAAAGGTTATTCACGAGACAAAAATTGGGCACATTTTGGTCGTCAGTTTTACTACAATAACCGACACTTATGGGTTTTCCCGCGTTGTTCCCGGGAAATGTTTCACACCCTTTGAGCGTCGGTTTTCAAAAGCAACCGACGACTATGGTCATAAATCGAGAACAATTTTTTTAATCAGCATATGTAGATAGATGTCGGTTATTTTGTTGTAAAAACTGACGACTATCATTGAGAATAGGTGTCGGTGTGTTTGTAGAACCGACACCTTTATGTTTATGTGTCGGGTTTTTTGACTAACCGACGCCTATGGTACAATTAATAGCCCCGTGAAACAAAGAACTTTTCCCCATTGTCTCTGTTTCATTGCAAACCTACTAGGTTTGGCGATTGTTGTCGGTGCTCCCCGCCACTGTTGCTCCCGCCGTCATTGCCCCAACGGCCGTTGCCCTCGCCAACGCCACCTCCTGGTCGTCCGCTCACCGCCGACGCTCCTCTCCTCACCATCACTTCTCTCTCCTCGCCGACACTCTGCTCCTAGTCACCCGCTCACCGCCTCCTGGTCACCCGCTCATCATCCCCACCCGCTCGCCGCCACCGCCCTCTCTCCGGCTTGCAGCTCTGGCCACTAGATCGCTACACCTGGTACCCTTCTTCCTCCTCTTCCAGCTTAGACAATAGGGTTTCTCTGGCTTACTCCTTGCTCCTTCTCCTGCCCCCTACCCCTCTTCCTGCTTCTTCCTCCTCTTCTCATTTTTAATTGAGTTGTACATGCATCAAAATCATTCCTACTTCATATAAGCTCTGTATGTATGTACTGCTGCACCCATTTACATCTTTATGTATGAACTGCTGCACCTACATTTCATATTTATCATTTGTACATACATTGATGCTCTGCTATGAACTCAACCACTAATATTTACTGATACATTGTACCTGTACCTATACATACATTCATACCTTAGTTTTTCTTGTATTGTTATGCGTTCAACTAATGTATTATCTATGTAGATGTACTTTGTAGTTTGCAATACATATAACGGTATAATGTACATATCATGTACTGCCTACTACTATATAATGCATATTCTATATTATGTAGCATGTACCTCTAAAGCATAACGTATTATGTATATCATGTACTTCCTGCTACTATATATTCATATACTATGTAGTATGTACCATTAGTGTATATATATCATCTATGGGATACTTCTGTATATATTTAATTTAATATATTACTAGTTACTAGATTGAGTATGTTATAATTGAGTTTATCATCTATGTAGTGTGTACCACTAGTGTATATATCATATATGTAGTATGTACCACTAGTGTATATATATCATCTATGGGCTACTTCTGTATATTACTTTATTTATCAATTGATCTGTATTTATTTATCTAGTGTTTTTATTTATTTATGTATTGTTTCATGAATTAATTGATCATCTACTGCTGCCCGTCGTCTCCCTGCTCGTCGCCTGCTCACCTGCCTACTTTCCTGCCTACTCGCCTGCCCTCCGTCTCGCCCTCTCTCCCTACTGATGCCCGACTGGGCTCAAACAGAGGTAAACATCCCCCAAAACCCTATTTTATTACACTGCTTGATCCTTAATCACATAGATTTAATCAACATTGCTACTTGTATGATCCTAGTGATTAAAAGCACTCTTTCCTGGTCCCCTCAGTAACTAATGTTCCCTTGAGATGAGTGTTAATTGATCTAGCTTGCTTACTTTCCTTGTAATGCCATATTTTATGTGCGATGACCCACTAGTCACCTTTAGAGTATTAAAATGATGCAACTTGTACACTTGTTAAATTTGAATATATAAATCCTATGAAATGATATCACCCCACAAAATTAGTAGTCACTATTATGTCTTGTACACTCTAGAATCAAGATCTAATACTCTTATGCTATTTTAAAACCATGAGACCTTTTTTTCTCATTCTAGTGGATTATTATGACCTATGATGACCTAACATGAAACCATGCTCTTAATGATATGATTTTGTTGGCCTAGAAACCCGTCCAAGATTTACTCATTAGGAGTAAATCTTATATAGTCCCCGGTTTGGGACTGTTCTTGAACACCTAATCTCACTTAGGATGTAAGTGTATAATGTGTATTGGGTTTTCAAGGAAATTTCGGCAGCATTTCCCCGTTTGTTCTCTAAGTACATATGTACTTAGAGAACAGTGGGGAAATGCTGCCGAAATTTTCTTGAAAACCCAATACACATTATACACTTACTAGTGAGATCAGGTGTTCAAGAATGGGATACGTGGTACACATTTATTATATATAAGAATGACAACACATGTATTTGTTAACCCTAGACCCTAATATTGTTGTAATATATAACTTTTTTTCTCTTTGATCATAGAATGGATAGATCATGGATGTCCATTCGCAATCACTGCACCCCATAGTTTATATCTAGTCTTGACCAGTTTATTATATTTGTCGAGGAACATAGGAAACAACCTGGAGATAGGTTCTACTATCCATGTAGGCATTGCGGTAACAACTTGAAAGTCAGTACTGGTGACAAAACCAGAAGTCATGTCATGTGCAATGGGATTGTACAAGGCTATACAGAATGGCACTGGCATGGAGAGATTTCAAACCCGAAACCAGTGGATGTCGATAGCAGTGCTTGTGTGGAAGAAGAAATTGCCTCTGATGATGTAGATGTGAATGAACCAGTTCCAGTAGACATCGTTGATGCGATGCTGGATAGTTGTGGGGTAGAGCACACCAAAACTGATCCACCTCCCATCTTTAGAAACATTGTGCATGATGCTGATATACCATTATACATGGGTTGTAAGTTTACGAAGCTTAGCGTTGTGTTGAGATTGTATAAACTAAAAGCTAACAATCGATGGAGCGACAAAAGCTTCACGTCATTGTTGTCTTTGTTGAAAGAAATTCTTCCTGAAGGAAACGAGCTACCGATCTCAACATACTAGTTAAAGAAATTGTTGTGCCCAATGGGAATGGAGGCCAAGAAGATACACACATGCAAGAATGATTATGTATTATTTCAAAAGGACTATGTGGATTTGAAAGAATGTCCGAAATGTGGCGCATCAAGGTATAACTTGACGACTTCGGGGGAGTCCAAAACTGGTTCGCCCACCAAGGTGATGTGGTATCTACCTATAATACCATGGTTTCAACGCTTGTTTGCCAATCCTATAGATGCGAAGAATTTGAGGTGGCATGCAGATGTTAAGAAAAATAATGATGGGATCCTACGACATGCATCTAATTCCCCATAGTGGAAGAAGATTGATTTATTGTACCCTGAATTCGGTGAAGAGGATAGGAATCTAAGACTTGGGATTTGTACAGATGGGATGAATCCGTACGGGACATTGAGCAGCCAACATAGCACTTGGCCAGTTATGCTTGTTATATAAAATCTTCCTCCCTGGTTGTGTATCAAAAATAAGTATGTTATGATGTCATCTTTGATATCGGGCCCTAAACAACCTAGAAATGATATCGACGTTTATCTTGAACCTATGATTGATGACTTGAAGAAGCTCTGGGGTGAAGGTGTGATGACCTATGATGCTACACGAAGAGAGACATTTTGTTTGCACGCTATGTTGTTTTGCACTGTGAATGACTTTCCAGCATATGGGAATTTTTCTGGATATAGTGTCAAAGGATCTAAAGTGTGTCCTATATGTGAAGAGAACACTGATTCAATACGACTAAAACACGGCGACAAGACTGTATATCTTTCTCATCGAAGGTTTCTTCTAAAATTTCATCTGTATCGTAGGTTGTGCAAAGCATTCAATGGACGGAATGAGGAACGTAGTGCACCTAAACCTATATCAGGGGAGGATGTTTATGAAAGAGTGAAAGACATCACCAATGAATTTGGTAAGAGATCAAAATGTACGATGGCCACAAGGAGTGACAAGTCTTTATTCAAGAAGAAGTCGATATTTTGGGATCTTCCTTATTGGAGTTCTTTGACAGTCAGGCATTGTATCGATGTCATGCACGTTGAGAAAAATGTATGTGATAGCGTCATCGGTACTTTGTTGAATATACCAGGTAAGACTAAAGATGGGATAAAATCTAGAATGGACCTACGTGAAATGGGAATAAGGACAGAATTAACAGAAGTAGTTAGTAGCGATCGGAGAACATACTTACCTCCCACTTGTTACACATTGTCTAGAAATGAGAAGAAAGCATTTTGTGAATGCTTGGTAAATGTTAAGGTGCCACAGGGTTACTCATCCAACATCCGTACATTGGTATTAGTGAAAGATCTGAAGTTGATAGGTCTTAAATCTCATGATTGTCACACTCTAATGCAACAAATATTACCTGTGGTAATTAGATCTATATTGCCAAAGCATGTAAGGTTTGCAATCACCAGACTTTGTTTCTTTTTCAACAGTCTGTGCAGAAAAGTTATTGACCCTGATACTCTCGATAATTTGCAAAGAGACGTGGTTGTTACCCTATGTCAGCTTGAGATGTATTTTCCTCCGTCATTCTTTGATATCATGGTACATCTTGTTGTCCACTTGACTAGGGAAGTGAAAATATTGGGACCAGTTTTCTTGCATTGGATGTATCCCTTTGAACGATACATGAGCATTTTTAAAGGTGATGTTCGAAATCATTATCGACCTGAAGGGAATATTATTGAGGGTTATGTGGTGAGAGAGGTTATGGATTTTTGCAATGACTTTTTGAGTGGTAATGACGCTCTCGTGAATGACAAGAGTATTGAGGAGCATTTTGGCAAAGGAGTTTTGGGATCACGGGTGAAAGTGATCAGCCATGAGCAGTTGGAGCAAGGTCACTTGTATATTTTACACAACATCGACAAAGTGAGTGTTTATATCGAGGAACATACCAATTTCATCAAGAGACAATATCCTCGATCCAATTCAATGTGGCTTGCTAGAGAGCATAACAAGACATTTATTAAGTGGTTTGAAGATAAAGTCTTACATCAACTATCTCAAACACCAGATAATCTTACTGAAACCATCAAATGCCTCACCTTTAAACCAAAATTGAATGTTATGTCTTATGAAGGGTTTGACATAAATGGTTTCTCATATTACACAAAGCATCAAGATGATAAGAGTGTTGTCCAAAACATCGGGGTCATCCTTCAAGTGTCTTCATTGTTTTTTGCAAGTGCAAAGGATAAAAGACCACGTGAAGCTAAAATGTCATATTACAGTGTCATTGAAGACATATGGGAGTTTGACTATGTAGATTTCAGAATTCTTCTCTTTAAATGTAATTGGGTTGACAACAACAAAGGAGTTATAGTGGATGAATTGGGTTTCACATTAGTGAACTTTGAAAAGATTGGCGAGAAGGGTGAACTGTTCATATTGGCATCATAGGCAAAACAAGTATTTTATATCGATGATCCTGCAAATGATAAATGGTCAGTTGTTCTTCATGGTAAAAGATAGTTCATTGAAGATCCTATAGATGAAGAAGAGTACTATGATAAGTATGATGTCTCCAGTCCATTCTCAGTTGGGTTGCCAACACCACCAAACATTGAAGCTGGGGATCACAATGACTTGTATGTTCGTGGGGATCATAATGAAGGATTGTTAATTGATAAAAGATCACAATATTAGAGGCATGGATGTTTATATTTTTATTATGTTTTATTTTTCTGAATGTGAACTTTACAATGTGAATGTGGACTTTACAATGCAAATTGCTTTACAATGTGAATGTGAACTTTACAGTGTGAATTACTTTACAATGTGAATGTGTACTTTACAATTAGTGTTACTTTACAATGTGAAATTTATAACTTGAATGTGAACTTTCAGATGGCTGAGCATTCCCATGATGACCGTGCTGATGATCACCGTGAGGGTGAGGACGTGCTTGCACCGCCTAACAATGTAAGTTTTAAGAATATATCCCTGAGGTTTCTATCTATATGTTCATTTATAATTATATTATGTAAGTGTGTTTTTTTTATCAAATTTTAGGTTGGTGATGTACCCCCTGAAGAAATTACAACACTTGATGAGCAGCAAAAGAAAATTGAGAAAGTGAGGGGCATCACAATGATGAACAAGTTAATACATCAAAGGGGCAATGGACCCAAATTGGCTGTGGATTTCGATCAGGCAAGAAATCCATATGGCATGAACCGCAACTCATTTGTTTCATATCTTGGGGTTCTTACTCACAGTCATTGCAGTCCTATCCTAGAATCATGACATAAAGTTCCTAAGGGGAAGAAAGACCACATATGGAAGGAACTATGCGTGAGTTATTATTATTTATAATTCTACTTGTACTAATGTCAATTCTATTTAATTTGCAAAGCATATTTGATCTGGATGAAAAACTGCATCATAAATGTGTGATGCAACGTTGTGGGAGGGTCCTAAGGAACTATAGGACCAATCTCACCCGAGATTACATACGCGATGCTGAGAATAGGTTCTTGATTGATTCCAATTCTAGACATTGATCAGTATTTCACTAACTCTACACCAATAATTTTTGTTTGTATTCTCTTTGAAAAGTAAATATAGGAAGAAGGAAGCCACACAGCAATAGGACTACTTGAACCCCAAAGAATGGGAGGAGTTTGTTACCCAAAGAAAAATAGATGAATTCAAGGTATTAAGTGGCACTCCCAATTTAATTAATATACATTTTTATGTATTCACCTATTCAAGATTAACCTTTAGTGTTACTAACCAAATCAATGTGCTAAATAACTAGGCTATCATCCATGCTCAACGAGCAAGGCGTGCACTGAATGTGCACGACAACACAATGGGTCCAAGAGGATATGCAGGCATTCGCCAAAGACTACAAGCTGACTCTACTCAGCCTACTGCTACTCAGGAGACTGTAGAGTCCTCTACTGCTACTCCCGTACCTCTGCCTTGTCATGTTATGTGGATACATGGGAGGCAAAACAAGAAGGGAGAGATGCCGAAGCCCGCAACCGCTGAGGCAGATGCAAAAATGGTAAAAATCAACTCTTAGAGCAATCTATCGATATTGATTATTGTTATGTTTACTTACGAATTTTTTTTGATGGTGATTAGCGGGAGCTGCACGAGCAGAGGAAGGAAGGCAAGTTCATCCCTCAGGGCACAAGGGATGAATTGACAGTTGCTCTGGGTAACCTAGAGCATCCTGGACGTGTAAGGGGTGCAGGCGCTGGTGTGGGCATCAAAGCATTCTTTGGGCCATCCCAGCACAAACCTGTCCCAAAAGCGGGACTTTCACAAGCTGAGGTAACTTATTCTTATTTTAGAACATTATTGCGAAAGGGAATTCAATAATCAGAAACTAGCATTTCTTTTATCCATGTATAGGTAGATTCCTTAATTGATAGGAGAGTCGAGGAAGTACTTGATAAAAGTCTCCATGAAGCAATTAACAAGTGGCAGGCATCTCAGACTGCCACTGAGACAGTACTTGTGGCGAACCTCTCTTCTCCTACTGCTCGTACTGCAGAGGTTGGGAGTAATCCTATAGACCCACAACCTAGCACGTCCTCTGTAAGTATTTTTATGGCATATATAATAGCTAGTATGTTCAAGATGATATGTTTGTGTATATATGCATATAACATTCTTTACGTAAATTTGTAGGGGTTGAAGCCATGCCGACTATAAAGTGAAGGATATATCGTTGCAGAGGCATCGACTTACCCACCCCTTAAAGGGTGCACGTTTCATGGGAGTCTAGTATCAGATGGCATGGTACGTGTGAGCCCGATACATATACTCCCTGGCTAGATTAATCTTGCACTGCCTCATGCACACCCAGATGTTGAAACACTTGGTGAGGCAGTAGGTGGAGTGATACTGTGGCCTGAAGCGGATGTCCTCTATACTGATATTGTATGATAAATTTTCATTACTTTAATTTGTTAGTGTAACACATTAAATTGCATAATTAAATAGTAATAGGGATTTACAAGAGCACAAAAAAGCTGGAGGAAAGGTCCCCAGGAAAAAAAATCTGACACTCATTTGGGAGAATGTGAAAGTAATTTCCTGACTCCAATGTATATATTATTTATGTGAACTGTGCTTATTTGTATTTTTGAATATTTTGTATGTTTCAATTTATAGTGTGCTACATGAGACAACGGCTGGGCATGTGCCTACTATGTGATGTGATTTATGGACCTAATCATTAAGCATGTCGTATTGGAAACCGATAACATACAATAGGTATTATACATAGTCTCGTTAGATAATATGAAATATATGAATCTTATTATACATTATTATAATTATGTATATATGACATTCTCTTTGTAGGTCTTTAAAACTGAGGACTTTAACATAGGTGCAAAGCATTTCGATGTACATGCTCCCTATACGAGAGATGAATTAGATGTTGTAAGAGAAGATTGGGTAAAAGCCCTGCAAAGAGTGGGAATTTTTCAATATGATTTTGCTGACAATGATGACAATGATGAATAAAGAATAACTTTGTTCTCATAATTAATTTTGTGTGAATGTGACTGAATTTTTATGAATTGTCATTTGTGTGTGAAAATCATCAATACATGAATATTTCTACATGTGTCTGAATGTGAAAAGAGATGAAATAAATGGAACTGCATGTTGCTACTGGTTTCTACATGCGTGTGATGAAAAATAATATGAATTAAATGTTCTTATACAAGAGTGTGAATCACATATATATAATATTATCCATCGTGTTTATTTTGCAGGTTTGTGGCCTGTTGTTGGCTGATATCAATGGATGTCGTAAAACCTGCAGTTCATAACTAAACTATAGGTTTCTCATCCTGTGACCAGCCACAACATGTCTGTAGACTGACAGAAAAAAATCAAAACATAGGCGTCATTTATTTGAACAAAACCGACACCTATGTTATACGACAATGGTTTTCCACCTAAAACTAACGTCTATGTGACCAGGTACCACGGTCGTGCTGGGAAGCAGGGCCGTGGTGGCAGGCAGGGGATATGGCGTCGGTTATTATCACAAAACCAATGTCAGTTCAGATGATGTGGCGTCAGTTTCTCTTAGAAAATTGACGCCTATAATCCCTTTGCTGGCGTGTTTTTGGTGGCGGGAAGAGTTTTGGCGGCGGCTGTTTAGTAAATAACTGACGCCTATAGTCCCTTTGCTGGCACATTTTTGGTGGCAGGAAGAGTTTGGGCGTCAGTTTTTACTAAACAACCGGCGCATATAGTCCCTTTGCTGGCACGTTTTCGGTGGCGAAAAACATTTTGGCGTCGATTGTGATCCGACGCCGAAGGTGTCCCCCTTTAGCGGCGCCCACTTGGGTGTTGCTTTGAAACCGACACTAAAGAGCTTAAATAACCGACACTAAAAGGCTTTTATGCAGTAGTGAACCTCACGACCACCACCACATCTAGCACGATCACCTAAAAAGGGTTAAAACCAGCATGGTGAGACACACAGTCCCAGTGAGAAACATAACTCCCCGCCGAACTATAAAACTTCAAAAAAGCTAGAATAGATAAAGCAGATAAATGATATAAGAAGCTCATATATGCAGCATACTGAAACGAACTAACTTTATTAACAACTTTCCAAGATATCCGAGAGGCATATAACTAGATATTTCTTAGGGAACATGATTAAAAAGATAAGCTATATAAGAACTTATCATAAGATATGAGGAACGTGTAATTAACTGCAAGATATAACTAGAGAAACTATACAATCAAGGCCTCAACCAATGTTCCGTATTTTGCCCTAAGCAATATATACTATACGTCTGGATTACAATTTATTATGCCCTGAGGAAGTGAGTCGTACCACTCAAATCCAACCTTCAGTTGCGAAGCCCAAAACCGATGCCATACAAGGTCAATGGAAGAGTCAGACTCCATGACCTCACCTCCTCGTGGTCAGTGCACGATATCTAAAGTAGGACAGCAGTCTCTTGCTTAAGTGGCCTCAGCCACAAGGTCAACTCTATAGGCTACCCTGTTCTCTAGCCCGCCTTGGTACAGGTCTTGGCACTAGTATATCTTGAGCCACGAGCCTATTCACCATGCTCCTGAGCCATGAACACATTCATGCTCTATCACACTGAGCCATGGACCTATTCACCATGCTCTAACAATAATGAGTCTACAACCAAAGTTGTACTCTAATTTTCCTATTTTCAGCTACGAGAAACTCCACATATTCAACAATATGCACTTCGGGTTAACCCGCAGGAGAACCCATTTCACCATCACCAGCTACTGACGAAGATGGATCTATGACCAGGGCAAACTACATGAAATGTTCATATGTAATTAATTAGTATATTTTAAGTGTTTTGTTGAGGCAATTAGGTTATAAAACATAAACAACATTGTGTCACTCCATTACTATCATCATAACATTGCCATGGGATCTCAATCCCTCATCATATAATGCCACTTCCCCTCAAGGCTTCATCATCATACATCATCATGGGATATCAATCCCTCCTATCATTATTAGAGGACAACACCTCAATCAGGCACTCAACCTTTATCAGGACACCATATCTTTCTCATCATATTGGTGATACATGTTATCTCATCAACAAGGAGCATCCTTATTAAGTGTTACACAAAATGTATATACATCATATCTCTTACCTGACTATGAATTCAATTGATACACCTGCATGGTTAGAATGCATATTCAAAGAGATAACTTGATCACCATATACAAATCCTTAGAGAACATATTATGAATATCATGTCATTAAGATTTAAGGTGCATAGGATTGGAACAACATCCATTATTATGAACACAACCATGATCTTATCATCTTACTTTATCAGCAACCTTAATTAACCATCATATCACATCATCATAGATAAGGATTCAAGACAATAAGTTCACCAACTTAGGGTTATCGGGGTAGGCGCATCCCTCACCAAAGGTGTCACCTACCCTCACTAAAGAGATATTGGGTAGAGCACTATCCCTCACCCAAATAGTGTTGGTCACCACCAAAACCCTAGGGCACCAAGACAACATATCGTGCAACCATGCACAAGAGGGTATCGGGCATCCATGTATAAGGGTGTATCGGGCAACACTACCCTGTATCGGCTAAGACCCTATATCGTCCACTACGGTTAGGGTTTTCCATGTCGGACAACCACCAAAAACTATATCGCCCAAGACACACCACTGCCATCCTTCAAGCGACATCATGGGCAGCTCACCATGGCACCCAAGGAGCTCCCATATCACCCAAGGTAGGATCTAAGGGATTACTCAACATCCTTATCGGCTAACAGCCATATCGGGCATCACTACACATCTAGGTGTAAGAGGGTATCAGGCATGAAGGATAAACCCCATATTTCCCAAAACAACAAAACCTAAATCCCAAGATGCATCTCGCTCAAGGCAACATTGCCACTAGGGCACCATGTTGGGTAGCAAAACTAGGGGAGTGTCGTGTAAGGTACAAACCATAACGCCCAACACAAGATCTGCCTACCACACTCATATCGGTCAAGGGAACAAGCCACTATATCACCCATCCAGGGTTACATCAACCAAGAGTCCATATCGGGTAGCACCACGTCGGCCAAGGGATTGGAGCTCACCTCACAACTCAAGGAAGGAGGGGTGTTGCTCAACCGATAAGGCATGGCCTAACCATGTCACCCAAGGAACTCAAGAAGGGATGTCAACCAAGCACCATATCATCCAAGGCATATCACCCAACCATATCTCGGTTAAGAAACCATATTAGTCAAGAGGTCAATAAGGCGTTCACCTAGCATGTCACCCAGGCTCAACCCTAGAAGAGGGATATCAAGCAGAACACTACTTAGGGTATCATTCAAAGGTTCAAAGGCCATGACGGGTTGGTCATCTTCAACCTCGAGACTTCCACCAAGAAGCCCTAAAAGATCAGGAGAGTTGGCTCACCTCTCAACAACTAAGTGAGAGAGGGGTTTTGCATAACTTCCATCACCTATCGGCCAACAAGGAGGTCCATCACCATATCGACCATCCAACCCAAAACTCCACTCACCATGGAATTAGGACACCCTAGGCTCACCTCTCAACAACTAAGTGAGAGAGGGGTTTTTCCCAAAGAACTCCACATCCAATGGTTTGGCCAACCCAATCACATAACCATTAAAGCAAGAAACATAGCTAGAAGATGACATGGCCAAAACATATAACAAAACAGCATGATAAAGAAGTAGTATAGTAAGGTTAGGAGTTATGTAACCCGCCTTAAGCACACTCCTCAAGCTCCAAAGCTCCAAGCACCAAGAACCAAGCTCAAAGCTCCAAGGCACCACCTACGGCCAACACTAGGAGAGAAGAGAACTCCATAATCACCATGGCCGAAAAGAAAGAGAGAAGAAGAAGAAAGTGCCAAGGATAGGGAGAGAGATACTCACCACAAGAGGTGAAGGAGCAAGGCACATCTAGGGTTTTGGCCACCACTAGAGAAAGAAGAAGACTCCACCAAGGAGATCGGCCACCAAGCTCTACCAAGGGGAGATATCGGCCACCAAGAAAGAAGGGAAGCAACTAATGAGCTAAAGGGATCCCAAGCTTGCAAAGAAGGGGGTATATATGCAAGGGGGTTAAGTGGGCGTCCACTAGGGGATGGCTCCACATGTGCTCTCCCAAACCACCACTTGTCCAAACTATGCCACCTTGCTAGCATCCCAAGCCACATGCTCATGACTTTCCACCAACTAGCAAAGCAACGACCACTTGTCCAAAGAATGGCGACACAAATGAGGCTAGGTCAAGAGGGTGTGTATCGCCCAATATGGTGCCATGGCCGATACACCACTGTCCGACACACCTCTTGGCCAACACACCCTACCCGACACACCTCTTGGCCGACACACCCTTTGGCCACACACCAAGCAAGAAGGCAGCACCAAGCTCAAACAAGGCCCAAGAAAGCCCAACAACAAGCCTAAGCTTCAACAAGCTCAAACAAAGCTCAAAACAAACCAATCAAGGTGCCCAACCCATTTTCTCAAACCTAGAGGATGCAAGGAGAGAGAAAGGTATCTCTTAAGGTGACAAACTTGCACACAAATCCTAAAAATTGGGTAAGTTGCAAGTTGCACCTCAACCTCCCAATGAAGCACAAACAGAACCCTAATCACAACTCAGGTAATTAGGCAGGCATCTAAGCACATGGTTTAGGCAAAACAAATAGGGTAAGCCCAAAATAGAGGTCGGGGTCCTTACAAAAGATAACTGCTCCATAGAGTGGTTTCATCTTTTAAAATGAAAGAAGTCGTATGTGAAAATTGCTGAAACTGACAGGCACATGATGTGTCTTTTATAAGACACGACGTGTCTTATGTAATAAGTGAATCTTGGGTTGAGTTCTGGAAAGTTACACGACGTGTCTTTAATAAGACACGGCGTGTCTATGACACGACGTGTCTTTAATAAAACACACCATTTTGAGCAAATCTGGAGTTCTTCGTTCAATTTCTAGACTGAGACACGTCGTGTCTTTTTAAGACATGACATATCAATGGCTATTCTGGGCTGCTGTGTATTCTGCTCATAACTTTCGGCGTGTAGGTCAGATTTACATGTCGTAAAAGGTGGTATTTGCACAGTGTCGAACCCCAAAACATGTAGATACTTGATGAGTGATCCAATAAGTGATAATATAATATATTCCACATCATTACAATGTAAAATTTAGTACCTACAATCCAAACCATGAGATAAGCAAGAATAGCTAAAAATATAGAATCTAGCATGAATGAAAGTGATAATTCAGTCAAAACGACATGGCTATACAACCAAACATGATCTAAAAGATGATATGATTTGTGAACATCAATGATGTTACACCCTGATCTCAGAATTAGCACTAATCATGAGATTAGGGCATAAAATTGAGGATTTATCGTAATACAAAGATCATCCTTAACTTTTTCTTCTTTTTCAAACTCTTTATTTTCTCGCATTGAACCACATAAACAAACTTTACAAGATAATTAAACTTTGATTAATTTAATATGATCTCAACATAAATGATACACATCCATACATTCATTCTCAGGTACATACGACATGATAATCAGATACATTCTCTCTCATTAAGAAAACAAAGATACAAAACATTACTTATAACACTCTCACATCTATACTAGAACCTAGAGTGACAAGGACCAACTGAACTTAACTAAACTCAGACTTAACTCTTGTGGCAGATCTACTCTGATGCAATGATATCATTAAGTCCACGTGGTTTCCCTAAAAATTGTGAGTAGAGGGGTGAGCCTACTCGCTCAGTGAATGAGTACTTCAAAGAAACAATCTAAAGCACTGATATAATTATATATATACTTTTAAGCAACTGATATCAATTATAGCAGTAGTAAGCTTTAAAGAGATTGATCATTGACAATCATAAATATGGAAGGATACTCTAGATATCAATAAGAGAAAATCAATATATGAGCATGTTTAATTAATTTCAAATAGAACTAATAATTCAGAAACATACAAAGAATAATTGTTGGGAAACTATACTCAAATCTTTCTTAGCCTTTCTTACTTATAAGAAATTCTTTAAACCTATATGAACATATTTTAGCTTATGCCCTGATCATATGCAGTGTACTCTACATATGAAGACTCATAGCAAACTATGATCTCACCGTACAAGACTTAGCTTAAAACTCAGAAAGGTAAGCCTAAAATTGAATCTGGGTCTGCTTGACTCGAAACGTCATGTCTGACTAAGGTGACTAAACAACTAGCCTTTAACTAGACCTCTCCTTCTAGACTGAGTACACAGGAGTAGGGTCTGAGATGCTTTATGGGCCTCATCTTGGTACGCTCTGTGGGTACCTCTGGGTTACCACCGGGATCTCCAGTTCATGTTGGGTAACCTATCTTCTATTAGGAGACATCCTCAAGGGCTTTGTCTCCCCGCACGCTCTGTGGGTGCGATCTGATCCCCGTATACTGGTTTCTGCTAGGGTGGATCATTTCCTCCCTACAGTGTAGACATCCATAGGGAATCTACGGTGTTCAGGGCACCTATGTCTATTATTTTATTATTCTTGGAAATCTCTTACTATATTGTATATTTTCCCTTACTTATACTTGACTCT
The DNA here is from genome assembly GCA_963693085.1 of Alisma plantago-aquatica. NCBI lineage: Eukaryota > Viridiplantae > Streptophyta > Magnoliopsida > Alismatales > Alismataceae > Alisma > Alisma plantago-aquatica. The sequence continues at coordinate 639,736,150 of OY856413.1, read as the reverse complement.
GGTATCTCTATGGTACCATGGCTATTTATTTGAAGTTTATAACACAACATGTATATCATTCTAAACTTGGTAGAGCAATATACTCATAACACTGTAATATACTGAGAATCAACATACTATACATGCAGGCAGACCAAAATTCTTAAATAATAGAATACATGTGCACTTGATACTTTATATACTAGAATCATGCAATTCAAATTCTTAATGCACTGATAAGAGTTAATTACTTGACATACGAGTAATCATCATTTGCACATGTAAATTATTTTTTACTTTCTTGGAAAATGTGCACCTCAACCCAAATCTTGCGTTGTGCATCACCACATCTCATACTGAGAACATTGATATCAAAATACTTGATTCATTGAACACCCTATCCTTAGGGTTTCATTTACCTCATTCACATATCACATGGCTCTCATAAGGATTTCATGCGACATAAACATTCACTGGATAAAGACTACTATCCACAAATCATATAAAATCAATATATGTATGAAACCTTGGAACTGAGCTGAATTTGGGTTTTCATGCTATTCACTGAGATAACATGCATAAATAATAAAATTGAATAAATAGAGTATATCATGTCAAGAAAATCCGTTCAAATAGATTTCACAATATCTATTCACAAATATCCAACTTTCCTCGCATCTAGGGTTTCACCCTCTTTACTGAGATATCAAACAAACACTATTCAACTTAAACGAAATCCAAGATAGTATCTGACATATATGTACTATGCATTCAGATAAACAATCATTCGTAACCAAGGGGATCCAGATAAACAAATTTTTGTATTTAATTTTACAGCAATTTCAGTCATAGACAAATTCCCTATATTTTAGTTTACTCTTATAACCTCTACGAATACTTAGGAAATTCTCATTAGGATGTATTGTATACGTTTTTAATCTGATTTTATTATCTAAAATTCATCCAAATAAAGGAAGAATCCCTTTCATATCATTTTGCAACAACTTAGATCAAACACACAATTCAGGGTTTGTAGTCACATACTGAGCAATTAAAGATTATGGATGATTTAACCAATTTTCGTACAATATACTATTTAAAGGAAGTTCCCACTCACCCTAACATGTGAAAACACCTTAAAAACGCAGCTCATCCCTGAAAATCTCGATCTCATATAAAATCCCTAGCAATTCACCCAATTCTTCTTCCTTTCAACTCGGAAACCCTAAAAATGAGGGATTATGAAGAAAGAGTGAGAAAAGGGGAAGTTTTGATATCATTTTGGATCAAATTAGAGGAGGGACGGAATCTTTACATGTGAGAGAAGATTCACCAAGAAACTATATCCAAAGAGGCTAAACTTACATAATTTCATCATTCCTTGAACCGTAAAACCCTAGGTCAGCATCTCCATCACTTTCTCCTCTCAAACCCTAACTCTCCCTCTCTCTCTCTCTCTAGGATTTCATTTCTCTAGATTGAATCACGAATTATGAGAGCTCCTTGTTTTTTAGGTTGACCATATAGAGCAATTGAGCTTCTTGGGTCAATTGCACATTGACCCCTCACTATACTTTCTCTTATTTCAGCTGAATTTTCTGTCATAAAATTATTACTACAATTCGTCTACTGATAAGCTCTAAACGCATCCAAAAATTATGAAAGTTTTACATGTTGTTTATGATTGAGTTTTAGATCTCCAGTTAAAAGTTTAGATCATTTGGAGTTACCAATAAATAACTAAAAATAAAACACTACACTGCTAAAAAGCACTCTGTCAACATTTTGGTCGAAGTATAGTTTGACCGAGAACCACATTCAAAGAAAACTCAAATATTATGAAATGTTTCTCCAATATGCATGATTGAGTTATCCATATCATATACAAAATTCAATTAAATAAAAAATTTGTATAAAAATATGAAAAATCATTTACCACACTACTATCCTGATAAAATTCCATACTGATGTACCGGGAAAACCCTAATTTCAGCCAACCAGGGTTTATATTTCTCAAACCTTAATTTCTCAAACAATAGAACACTCAACGTTCTTATTAGGTTTAAAACATCATAATTGAATTATCATCATTAATTAGATTTAAGCAATGATCAACCCAATTAAGCATATAATCATCCAGGTAAACCCTAGCTTACCAATTAAGCTCAGATGCGGTCATAACAATCCCCCCTAAAAAGGTTTCGTCCCTAAAACATAAATATGCAAGTAAAGTACATTCAAGGTTTATTTTAATCTTTTGAATCTTACATTTCATATATTCTTGTATTTCATACTTGAATGCAATTTTCAACATTAAGTCCTTTATTCCTTTGCTAAATCACAAAATGTTTGAAATAGTTCTCAATGATAACAAACAAATTCTCTATGCAACAATCAATCATAGGATAGAGAGAGAAACAACCATTCCAATATTTTCATAATCTTGAGGTGTTACCTCAACATCGATAATCTGATCCAAGTATCTCAATTCATACTGCTAAATATGTAATATTGTTATGTATTACCTCTAAATCACGAAAGAGAGTTCACCATGTTCTTTTGAATTTTACTATTGTGCTACTCAAATAGAAAAACATTCTTGAGTTAAAAGACTAGATTTAGCAACAATTGTACATTACTACTCACGACATCCCTATTGGATCATGGATGCATAAGGTGAAGCATTACCATCATATTCCATACTATTCTCAAGTATGAACTCACACATAATTCAAGGTGTAACCCTCAGGTTATAGCATATTAGGGTTTCAGCAATAGTAACATAGTATTGAATTAGTCATTCAAGGGCTATTCATACCCAATTACCATCACTTAGTTATATTAAATCTAGGTATAACAAGCTATACCTCATTAGGGTTACATATCAATACAATATGGTTATTATCCCTTCTATTCATATGAGTGAATAGGTAAGACTACCTTCTTATTCAGGGTAACCCTCCATTTGTTCCATCATCATTCAAATCATATCACCATACCACAATTGTATAATACTAAGATGGATTACTGGTATGAATGACTTAAACTATCAAACACCTTTAATTAATTTATTGCTTGCACATGTACACTGAAATCATACATAGAACCAATTTACATCCCTTAATATACCTTCAACAAATTATACTTGTAAAAACAAATTCACATATTACTAAAAGCCATTGTTTTCTCTTATCTCTCTCCTCATTCATTACTACTTACTTTTTGCTACTTATCCTTCTCATTTTAATCATGTAGATTAAACATCCCTAAAATTGAAACATACAAGGTATGAATAGATTATTCATCATTCTTGCTATTACAGCAAGAATTTATTTCATATCACACTTCACTCATATTGTATTTCTCCTTTTGTTCAAAACACACCTCTTATATTTCAAATCTATTTATTATCCTTTGCTCTAAATAATTTCCATATTGTTTATCTACCTTTCAGATTAGCTATAATTACTATCAGTTCTAGTTTACTTCTCATAGTGCAAATTTCATGATCTTGTTTTATAGAGATGCTAGTATTCAAGGTCAAATCACTAGTGACATCCCTTGAACTACTACAACTCTAAACATTCTGGGGCTTGGCCCTTATCAGTAGCATGGCATTATTGTGATGTGACTTTGCTCCCTTAATTTAAAATTCAAACTTTAGATCTCACAAGTTTTACTAAAGTCTTCTTTATCTTATCGATTGAATTTCCTTTCTCTAACTTGGCCCTTCAGATAGATTACATTCTCAATTACCCTACTAGGGTTTCATCATCATATTGTGTGTCATTATTACATTCACTAGATGCCTCTACCATGGTGGTTATGCATCAGAGATGATTCATTTTCTTATCACTTCATTCCCACATTTCTCTCATTAAGTAATATATGGAAGAGAAGACGGTTCTGAGACTTAGAATTCTTATATTCAAACATCCTATTAATACATTTTTCATATGTAGGTTTAATTAGTTATCAACAAGGATACTTGACTAACTAGCACTTGATTGAATCTCCTAACCTCTTTCTTTTATAATCTATATTACTCGACCATGTTTCAAACCCTTCCTTACTTTCCATAATCCTCTTACCATATACTACTCTTCCACTTGTTATCTTTAACTTCTACTTTTCTCTTATGATCATGTTACTTATTCATGTGTATGATCATGTATAACATGTTGCACATATTTCTTTTTATCCTTCTACTAATGTGAAGTTGAAATTCTAAATCAATAATCTCTCTACTAGTTTCAACTCATGTTTAATACATTACACATCCTTCATTTTAAATCAAATAGCTCATGCATGGGTGAAACATAGTTTCTCTGATATCAAGTTTTTCCTTCCTGAGTATAGTCTACCTTTGTATAACTTATTCATTTTGTTAAGCTACACTTTTGTTCTTTTTTTTAGAAACTAGTTTGTGGTTCTATAAGTACTTGGAATCCAAAGGTAGTAAGTATGAATGTATTAACTTATTAATAAAGGTATACATTCCATACTCTCAATTATATCATAACCCTCATTCCTTAATCAAGCTCATCATTTCCAACATTTATCTTTGTTTTAACTTAGTTTCTTATCCTAGTTGTATGATTTACATATTTATCTAATTCTCTTTACTTTAACTCTTTTGAATACTCTTCACTTATATTTACTTATCGTATACTTAACTCTTTTCTTCTATTTTTCCTTTGATTTGGAGTAAATAAAAACATTGTACTCGATTATATAATCCATTCCTCATGATTGATTCTTACTACCTTGGCCCTTACATACTTTTCTCATATCTTTTCCATATTTCATATTTAGAGTTCATATAATATTAATCATTAAACTTAATATGAACCTTACGTCGTGTTCCTTTATTCCCAATTAAGGATTTCTCATATGAGGCCCCAAAGCTGGGTCTCAGATATCAGTTCCAACTGATTCTTAGCTATTCTAATCTTTCCCATATGTTTCAACATCTTAGTGTATGTACATTCTCACTATGATGTGGGTCTAATTTATCCAGAGTCTACTCTTATCATATTGTTAATATGAGTCATTAGATCCCAGTAATGCATCCTGCCATCCAGACCAGGCTGAACCTGTAGTCCTGAAGCTAAAAGCTACTTAAGATTAACCAACTCCTATTAATCTCAAACATGTGAAAACAATATCCACTTAGGAAAGTTCATTCAAAGAACATTTCTAGTCTACTTGATACAAAGAATGTAATCAATAAATGCTACAACTGCATAGTGTACAACAAATCTTAAGGACCCATATATATATTTCAAAATACTGAATATCTAAATTCAAACATATAAGAGCATTTCTATTCATCTGCAATAAAACAACAATATGAAATGAAAGTTCTATCTCAATTTATATTTATGCTCTTAATTCATGTTACTTATCTTGTTTCTAATCATAATATTTCTAGGATTCCTCTCTAGCCCATCCTTCCACTATATACCTGGCCAGGGTATACATGAAAGAATAGAGAGAGTAGCTTGATACTGGTTGATCCAAGTACTCAGATACCGAGCCAGGATATCCAAATACTCAAATCGCCAGAGCTAACATCATAACATCTCCTATCTACCACACTTATGACTCTAACTTACTAACTTAATGGTCCCTGAAAACTCAACCTAAGCTATGATACCAAGTTGTTACACCCCGATCTCAAAATTACCACTAATAATGAGATTAGGGTATAAAATTGAGGATTTATCGTAATATAAAGATCACCCTTAACTTTTTCTTCTTTTTCAAACTCTTTGTTTTCTTGCATTGAACCACATAAACAAACTTTACAAGAGAATTAAACTTTGATTACTTTAATATGATCTCAACATAAACGATACACATCCATACATTCATTCTCAGGTACATACATCATGATAATCAAATACATTCTCTCTTATTAAGAAAACAAAGATACAAAACATCACTTATAACACTCTCACATCTATACTAGAACCTAGAGTAACAAGGACAGACTGAACTTAACTATACTCAGACTTAACTCTTGTGGAAGATCTACTCTAATGCAATGATATCTTCAAGTCCACGTGGTTTCCCTAAAAATTGTGAGTAGTGGGGTGAGCCTACTCGCTCAGTGAATGAGTACTTCAAAGAAACAGTTTAAAGCACTGATATAATTACATATATACTTTTGAGCAACTGATATCAATTATAGTAGCAGTAAGCTTTAAAGAGATTGATCATTGACAATCATAAATATGGTAGGATACTCTAGATATCAACAAGAGCAAATCAATATATGAGCATGCTTGATTAATTTCAAAGAGAACTAATAATTCAGAAACATACAAAGAATAATTGCTGGGAAACTGTACTCGAATCTTTCTTAGCCTTTCTTACTTATAAGAAACTCTCTAAACCTATATGAACATATTTTAGCTTATGCCCCGATCATATGCAGTGTACTCTACATATGAAGACTCGTAGCGAACTACGATCTCACCATACAAGACTTAACTTAAAACCCGGGAAGCTAAGCCTAGAACTGAATCGGGGTCTGCTTGACTTGAACCGTCATGTCTGACTAAGACGGATAAATAGCTAGCCTTTAACTGGACCTCTCCTTCTAGGCTGAGTACACAGACGGAGGGTCTGAGATGCTCTATGGGCCTCATCTTGGTACGCTCTATGGGTACCTCTAGGTTACCACCGGGATCTCCGGTTCATGTTGGGTAACCTATCTTCTCTTAGGAGACTTCCTCAAGGGATTTGTCTCCCCGCACGCTCTGTGGGTGCGATCTGATCCCCATATACTAGTTGTTTCCAGGGTGGATCGTTTCCTCCCTACAATATAGACATTCGTAGGGAATCTATGGTGTTTAGGGCACCTATGTCTATTATTTTATAATTCTTGGAAAGCTCTTACTATATTGTATATTTTCCCTTACTTATACTTGACTTTGGTATCTCTATGGTACCGTGGCTATTTATTTGAAGTTTATAACACAACATGTATATCATTCTAAACTTGGCAGAGCAATAAACTCAAAACACTGTAATATACTGAGTAATCAACATACTATACATGTAGGTAGACTAAAATTCTTAAATAATAGAATACATGTTCACTTGATACTTTATATACTAAAATCATGCAATTGAACTTCTTAATATATTGATAAGAGTTAATTACTTGACATATGAGTAATCGTCATTTGCACCTGTAAATTATTTGTACTTTCTTAGAAAACATGCACCTCAACCCAAATCTTGAGTAGTGCATCACCACATCTCACACTGGGAACATTGATATCAAAATACTTGATTCATTGAACGCCCTATCCTTAGGGTTTCATTTACCTCATTCACTTATCACATGGCTCTCATAAGGATTTCATGCGACATAAACATTCATTGAATAAAGACTACTATCAACAAATCATACAAAATCAAATATGTATGAAACCTTAGAACCGAGTTGAATTTGGGTTTTCTTGCCATTAAATGAGATAACATGCATCAATAATAAAATTTAATAAATAAAGTCTATCATATCAATAAAATCCATTCAAATATATTTCACGATATCTATTCACAAATATACAATAATTTCAGTCATAGAAAAATTCCCTATATTTCAATTTACTCTTATAACCTCTGTGAATACTTAGATAATTCTCATTAGGATGTATTGTATACATTTCTAATATGATTTTATTATCAAAAATTCATCCAAACAGAGGAAGAATCAATGTCATATCATTTTGCAACAACTTAGATCAAACACAAAATTCAGGGTTTGTAGTCGCATACTAAGTAATTAAAGATTATGGATGATTTAACCAATTTTCATGAAATATACTGTTTAAAGGAAGTTTTCACTCACCCTAAGGTGTGAAAACACCTTAAAAACGCAACTCATCCCTGAAAATCTCGATCTCATATCAAATTCCTAGCAATTCACCCAATTCTTCTTCCTTTCAACTCAAGAACCCTAAAAATGAGGGAATATGAAGAAAGAGTGAGAAAATGGGAAGTTTTGATACTTTTTTGGATCAAATCAGAGGAGGGACGGAATCTTGACATGTGAGATAACATTCACCAAGAAACTACATCCAAAGAGGCTAAACTTACATGATTTCATCATTCCTCGGTCCGCAAAACCCTAGGTCAGCATCTCCATCACTTTCTCCTCTCAAACCCTAACTCTCCCTCTCTCTCTAGGATTTCGTTTCTCTTGATTGAATCACAAATTATTAGATCTCCTTGTGTGTTAGATTGACCATATAGATCAATTGATCTGCTTGGGTCAATTGCACATTGACCCCTCACTATACTTTCTCTTATTTCAACTAAATTTTCTGTCATAAAAATATTACTATAATTCGTCTACTGATAAGGTCTAAATGCATCCAAAAATTATTAAAATTTTACATATTGTTTATGATTGATTTTCAGATCTTCAGTTAAAATTTCACATTATTTGGAGTTACCAATAAATAACTAAAAATAAAACACTACACTATTGAAAAGCACTCTGTCAACATTTTGGCCGAAGTATAGTTCGACCGAGAACCACATTCAAAGAACACTCAAATATTCTGAAAGTTTTTACCAATATGTATGATTGAGTTATCCATATCATATACAAAATTCAATTAAATAATTTTTTTTAGAAAATATGAAAAACCATTTACCACACAGCTATCCTGATCAAATTCCATACTCATGTACCATCAAAACCCTAATTTCAGCCAACTAGGATTTATATTTCTCAAACCCTAATTTCTCAAACAATAGAACACTTAGCATTCTTATTAGGTTTAAAACATCATAATTGAATTATCATCATTAATTAGATTTATGCAATGATGAATCCAATTAAGCATATAATCATACAAGTAAACCCTAGTTTACCAATTAAGCTCAGATGTGGTCATAACAAATGATCTATGTTGTTTTTGTAAAATGTTGTGAGAGTAACTAAGGAAAAGCACGTCTTCAGTGCAATGTAGTATATTGTGATGAAAAATAAGTTAGAAAAATGTTCCCAATCTTTTGTGAAAAGGGACATACACTATTTTTGTGTGTGTAGTGCAATTTAGTAGTCATTTAGACATTGAACATACTAGGGACATCCAACCCTACATATACAATGTGAAACTTGATTTTTCATAATTTTTTATCAAATAAACTTTCGTTATCCCATATCTATATAGAAGTTTGGAATCTTATGAGGCCTAAAATTACGATCCCTATATCCAAGTGATGTGTTGCACGTTTGAGATGTGTTACTGGTCGTCAGTAAGTTGTTCCAAAGGATTTATTGGTTTTGAAATAGACATTCTAAGTCTAGTTTCCAAGAATGAATCTCAATCGAGTCAAATGGGGGTCACTCTTATAGATGAGAAGTTCATGTTAAAGTGACTTGATCCTTTTATGGGTGTTCTCAAAAGTATATGTCTTATAAGAAAAAAGGAAATTTCTCAAACTTCTAACATTGTTGTGAATCATAACTCCTACATTGTAGTATTATTCTAGGGATTCCCATGAGTTCCCAACAAAGTTATAAAAATTTTATTTGAAATCAAAATATGTTCAAAATAAAAGTTTTAGGTGCTTAAGGAACCCTATTGGAGTTAAGGATGTTAGATAAGTGATTAGAGATGATATGGTACACTACAACATAATTATAAATTGGTAAATATTATTATGATACGTTTGAGAGCATGGAAATCTCCATTTGAGACTAGGAAGAAACTCTATTCAAAGAGAACATGTATTTCTAACCAAAAGATCTTTATTATGACCATACATATTAATATCATAAACACCATGTTGTTGTGGGAGTGTGCATTCAAATTATATGAGTGTTGATTGTGCTTGACATTTGATTTGGTAAGATTAAAGTCACCACCTATGAACCATGGTTCATAAAAGTAACCAGAAGCAAGGCTACTAAACTCATTGAGAAATCAAATTTTAGCATTTGTTGCCTCTCCATAGACAACTAAGGAAGCCCAATCTTGGTTGTTTTCAAGATTAGACAATGTGACCGAGATGGAGTAAGTACCCAATGAGTGTGGATATATGAAAATATAGGAGATTGCAACCAATGATCAAACCTTCACTTAGACCAAATCATGGAGTTTGGATCAAATTGTTGATGATGTTACCTCCTAACTATACGACGTTGAAAGTCTAAAAGGTTGGTCATAGTCTGTTGGGTAGCGATGAGATGAATTATGTGTGCATAAATTAGACGTTGAAACATTATTCTTTTATTTGCCAAAGAAGCACAACAAACATTTCAACTAGTAATGATGATGAGAACCATTTATAATTAAGGAAACATGTGCCAAATAGGAGCAATCAAATAGATATATCCATCAATGTGCATTAGTAAGAAAATGGCTTATGTTGTTCCACTAAGGTCCTATTCAAGAGTGGATAGAGCTAAGTTAGCATCAAGGGTTTGCCAGATATACCAAAAATAATTATCAAAAAATAACAAAACCCACTAGAATAGTCCAATTGAAATAGTATTATACGTTGTATTGTGATTTGTAGTGTCATGGTCGAGAATGTTTATTTGGGTTAAAGAAGTTGTGTCACACCTAAGTTATGTTCAGACTTGGTTAAAGTTATTTTCTTCATTTCCTATTTAGGCATATCCATCAACATGTCACTATTAGGTTAGAATGCACGCTATTATGTTTGGAAGACAATATGGTTTATTTTCTATCGATTTCTTTTTATTCCCAATGACGTAAAGAACTCCATAAGCTTCTTCTCAATCATCACGTCACATACTTTTTAAGGGCCTAGAACGAACTAATTTGTTTTTTAGTTATTACAATTTGGTGGAATAGCCTCAGATTGTATAGTGGAGTAATCATTCCTAATGGGTATCGTGGTTTTTTTTAATTTAGAATTTTAAGTTGGGTTGTGTGGTTTCTACGGTCATTGAAGGAGTTGGGGATGTGGTTGGCTTGGCTGCTGGGGGTGTTGTATACTTGTAAGACCCATATGTGTCCTTGGTAAGCAATGGAAGACCTTCAAAAAGGTTAACTAAAGGAGGAATTTCAAATTTTCATATGGAGCAGACTATGTGGAAGGGTGTTCTAATATATTGGTATAGAGTGAAGCAGGTTCATGTGGTTCCTCCACATTCTTTTTTATGGGGTAAATAAGATGGAAAACCCTGATAATCATTTTCAAGAATGAGCATAAATTTGGGGACAATAATAAGATCAAAAGTAGAGAAGTTGATATATTGAAGGGGTGTCAGGTGTATTTATGAAACTTAGCTCCATAGGAGTGGCAATGTTTTCTAAAATTAAAGCAACATAAAGATGCAGCGGAAGGTCAATTATTGAAGTCCAATCTATTCCTCTATTAAAAGCATTGATTGCCACATTATATGCAGACCACTTGAACATGTTTTCTTAGATATAGTCTTTCACATGAAGGACGTTAATGAAAACATCATAAAAATGTTCTATGGAGGTAACTTCAAGCATAGCATAGATAAGTTGTGACTTACATATAATTGTTTCTCTAGTGATGTTGATTCTAGGGAGAAGAAAAGGTAAAGCCTTGTCCAAGGCATTTAAGGCTCAACCAAAATTGTTTCCTAGTAAAGAAATGAGGATACTACAATTCAAAAGGACTTCCCCATAAACTCATAGTGATAACTAGGAGATACAAAAAAGTATTCTCAATACTGGAAGAACTATCAGAGGCCATGGATAAGGAACACTTAAGGTTTTTTTTTTGGCAAGAAAGGCATGCTAGATTTTGGTATCATTTGAGTGAGTTTTCCACTCATGATATACTTCTTCTGATTATGTTGTTATCATGGACAACTTTGACATGGTTGTTTGTCCTTCTTTTGCTTGCGATACATAAGGTCTTCTATACACTGATTGACATGGGTGCTACATATACACTTTTATTAGCCTCTTTAGAGAGAAAGTCTGGGATACATAAATATTTTAGATGTTATACCAGTTCATCTTCTGGTAACCTATGATATTTCCTCATTATGACTTTGGGACCTAGGTGGACATTGTTTTCATGATGAGATTGGTAGTTATATGATCTATGGGCATTGTTTGCTCATCTTTGACCACCTCAACACAACCATACTCGTGGTAAGATTCTATGCCACCTATAGTTTCTCTATTTGGTGCATTCTGGTTTTGGGATTCATCCCAAAGTTAGGATGAAAAGATTTGCCACCTCACTGGAGATTGAGGTGATCATTAGGCCCCTTCTACCATAGTTCCTCCTCATTATTTTATCCAAACAGTTTTAGCAAGTCACAACAAAGTTTTCTGCCCTTATAATTTTTCTCTCCATTTTAGCATAGTTTGATGAAGTTTCAAGTTTTCCATGATTCATGCCTAGGAAGAAGTCATACTTTGGGTTTTAGCCATCAATCTCCTCTTTTCTCTTTCCCTCTCGATTATGGTGGGTCCGTTTGGAGTTTCTACAATGATCATGGTTCACATTTGGGCCTCGTGCAACATTTCATGCATGGACAACTCTCTATCTTCTCAACACCCTCCCAACATGGAATTCAGGTCAAGGTAGATCCTTAGGGTAGAGGGATGCCTCTCCCTAGGCCTGCTTACTTTGCCACAAGGTAGGGAGTTCATTACAAGTTTTTGATCTATATAGGAAAAATGAGATTTGCATAAAGGATGGGGTGTCATTGTATTGGATGATCGCTCACATCATGAATCTTAGAAATAAGATGCTAGATAATGAAATGACATGCATTCCCTCAACATGTAATTTTTTTTGTCATACATACTAAGATAATTAAGGATTTGCTCATTTGAATATCAATTGTGTGACAATGCAAATAGCCATGTTATAGAGTCGCCCCTCTCACACCTATGATAAAAAAATAGTACTATGAGCATATTAATCTTTTTTTAATTTATCCAACCCTAGGAGATTATTTTAGTTCCTTTATCTTTCCCTTGATTGGTTATCCTTTGTAAATTCATATATTTTTATTGGTGTGTCCACTGGTGTCAAGTTATGTACTTTTTCATCAATTTTTTGAGATCTAGCATATGGGCTAGGTCATGAGTCCTATTTTGACTTTAGATTTTTGAAATTTAAGAGTTGACCCAATTAGTTTGATAAGGCATTAATTAGGGTTTTGTGTTATGATGAAAGTAAAATTAAAGGCTTGATATTTGAAGAATTTTAGGAGCATTTTTTCCTACTGAAATTAGGTAAGTGGTCCATGATTTGGGTTTTAATACATTACATCATTAGTGTTGCTTGCATGTCATGTCTAAAATTTATATTATACATGTTATCATGTGACACTCTAATGATTTAAGAGATATCTATTATATGCATATATTGCTAAGATTTACTTCATACATGTTTATATGTTAAGATCAAATCACTTAAGACTTATACCTCTTCATGTTTAAGACCAATATTGCAATTATCTCTAAGTAAGATAAGATTAGACCAGAATAAGTATAGTCTCTAATAATAAGGTTCTATTACTTGAACATGTTATGGAAGGTTGGTGCCTCATGAGCCCCCTTCAGTTTTGGGTTCAAGCCCAATTCTGCACACCTTGAATGCGTTTAGTGAGTTTATGTTTTTGGGTTCAAGTCCAAGCTTGCAACCATGTGTGTTCAAGGAGATCATATCAAATCAGATAAGGTTCATCGAGTAGATTCCCTTATAAGAATGCTTAATCAAGTTAAGAATTCATCCTAATGCCACTAATAATGTTTATGCAAGTTCATATCAATTTTAAGCTTTATGTTAAGTTATGTTTGTATTTATAAACCCAACCACTTACAATGGTTTCCAAATGCATGGCTATGTGTGGATGTACATAAGTGGTATCTGGCATGCAATAGCTCTCTAGAGGGCGATGTTTGTATGAGTTTAACACCTAGTGGGGTTCCATCTCTATGATCCTAGGAGGTTTGACTAGTTTACCAAGTATATCATATACAAGTTCCCTTATTCTAAGTTTAGTGAAAATAATATGTATGAGAGTCAATGTATATATATCCCATGTGAAGTTATTATTATTGCAATGAATGCTATATGATGATTGTAACATTTTTTGAGTGTGAATTTGATGGATCATTCTTACATGTTGTTATACATGGATCATGCTTGAGGGATGTTACTCACCAACATCACTAGGATCGATTTAAGTGAATCATTTTCCATATAAGATAATGTCAGTGCCATCATCTGGGATGTTAGTGGAACCCAAAAGTTATTGATTCCTCTGTGTGCTTCTCTTGGTGGCACTGAGAATGGTGTAGGTGATATCAGCGACTTTGGCTGAAAATGTCCTTTGAACATGAAATTCAAAGATCTTTCATTAAATTAAGATAAAATATGATAATTTAATATAAATACATGGAAAATAGTTAAGGTTGGTGCAAAAGGATTTCAAAATCCAATTTTGTGCAATATGAACAAGGATATATTTTTAGAACAAATGTCATGGAAAACCATACAAAATAGCCCATGAAATCATGAAAACATTGCATGCAACATGCAACGAATAGACCCAACATGAGTATGATACTTTGAATGGCAGTTAGAATCATATCTCAACTTGGAAGTGGTGATTGTGTTTCTTAGACCTAAAGTCATTACAATGTTTACATGGTGATCAGTATAGTTGAACACTGGTCAACATGACCTTCAATTAGGGTTTCCATAAAGGTAGTACTTGGGTGCATCATGACACATGTGGATTATTATGAGTGATGTAGATGGAATTTGTCCCTCCTATTGGAGTGATATCTCAAGCACTTTATGAGTGAGACTATGATATGCATGGGCATGCTCATGTGAGTTTTTATATGATGTTGAGCTCAAATGTATCTGGAATATCTGGTGTAGATCTAGGAAAAAGGAATGAATGTTAAGAGGATGATGTTTTCATGCCTTTGATTCAATCTAGATATCAAAGACAAAGGGATTATATAATCATTATAACATTGGTTTCATCACTAGGTCAAAGTTGGGTGGAAATAAAGTCTTTTGGACACTAATCATTGTATGTGAAGTCATAATATGATTATAGACATTACTACCAATTTAATATAGCATCAACATGGTCAACCACATAAGATGCACAAGGAAGAGGAGAACAAAGTATTTGAGGCCTTAGATAAAATTGATCTTAAATGGAATGATTACACTACCCATATCACCAAGGTGCACCTCCTTTTTAGGGATCCCATCGCTAAGAACTATGTGGTCAAGCATGCTCAACCTAGAGTAGTACTAGAATGGGTGACTAGTCAAGAAGTGGATCCTAGGTTGTGCATGAGTGAGGAAAAGTGTGCATTCAAGGCCAATGGTGGTTTGTGGGGCCATTAGTCATTGTTAAAACTCTACTAGAGCCTTAGACATTGGGACCATATATTACAAATGGTATTAGATCCAATTTCCCTCTAGTAGGTGGGACCCACATGGGTCTATGTCATGCCAGTCTTTGAGTCATGTGGTCCAAGCATGTTGAAAAGGGCTATCTGTGGTGATGGATCCACCCTTTCATTGGTAGCCATGATCAAGATCTGGGTATACATGGTTCATTTGTCTCTTCACTTAAATGGGGACAAATTATGAGGCCATATAGTTTAGCGTTGACAAGGATGTCAAGTATAAGGCCCTTGAACTTGGTTAATGAGTTGAATAAGCTTAATTACAATAATTTAATGCTTAGAACATTAATATAATCTTATGAGATGATTTGAAATCGTAATACAAGCTTAAGTTTCAAATTTGGTCCAATTCAGACACTGTTTGAGCAAGTTATGCAATTTTATGTATATTTTGGACTTTTCTACAATTTACCCAACTGAGGGGTTTTCTTTGCAATTTGTCACATAAATTATGTTACTTATATGTTATATTATCATTCTTAAGTATTTTTATCCATGGGGATCCTAGTTGAGTCATGGTTTGATGATGTTTTCCTCAAGGGTATTTTAGGGTTTACCCCTTCATGGATGAGCTACCTTTAGTAGCTATCAACTAATGAATTATTTGATTGGCTGGGAAATTCGAGAAAGGAGAGAAAACCAGGTCTATATAGACATTGGGGGAGATGCTTGTGTGTGTTCTTGTATATTATTAATAATTTAAGGCCATAGACACTTGGATAGATACTAGATCTTCAACTTTTTCTTTTTCTTTATCTTAAAGTTTCATATACTTATCCCTAAGAACCAAAGTGAGCCATTTTATATCCACCAATTCCCTCCTTCTACCAACCTTGTTCTCCCTCTGTGATGCTGTAAAGTTCCTGTCCAAGGAAGAAGAAAGTGGGGATCTTCTTGGAAAGAAGGATCTAGGGTTGCAATTGACTTCCTTTAGGGGTTCCTAAAGCTCCTTCCTAGTGATCTTGACCTAAAAGTATAATTATTACCTTATTTCCTCCATTTGTTTCTTTTATCTTCTTCCTACCGTATCTCTCCAGGTCAGAATCCTACTGTTCCATGGTGAAAGTGGCTCTAGAACTCAAAAATCTATCCTTCTTGTTTCTTCTTCTAGGGTTTTACTTTTTTGTGGAGAGAAGTGCCTATTTGGCCAAGTTTCGATCTGAATCTAGAGATTTCTTGCCTTATTTGTACAATATTCTTGCTGTTTGAGATCTTATCTACTATATAGAGGTCAGTTATATAACATTATTCACTTATATTGCTTACTAGAAGCTTGTTAGTTCATGTTTATGCTTTAATGTGATGATCTAAGCATAAAGAAACCATGCTTGTTTAAAATTACGAATTTTTGTGGTGTTCCCTATTCTGTTCCAGTTCTATATGAACTTGTAAACATATGTACGAAGTTTATAAGGTGTAACATGATCTGGGACAGGTTGATAGCAACAACCTATGGTGCTAAGAATAAAACAATTGATGGTTCAAGTTAGGATTTTCAAGCTATTTCCTTCCCTATCACACAACCGATGGTCATACCATTCAACAACCAATGGTGTTTCTATCTTGGCAACTGATGTTCATGTTAAAGGGTGTCAAATTTATGGTGACAACCTACGGTCACCCCCTTAGGTCACGTTTTGGCTCAATTAGACGTTTAATTATCATCCACTAGGTGTTCTAATGATGTTATCAATCGATGATGACATTAGCTTAATATTTAATGGTGTTAACTGAATATATTACTGATATAGCAACCAATGGTGACCTAATGATCATAATTAATGGTGGATCAGGTCATCACCATATATGATGGGTTAGGAATATAATTGTAGATTTGACTAAATCTTAAACCAATGGTTCCTTGGTTTAATTGATCTAATGGTTATACCTATACTTCAATTGATAACCATGAACAATGAACCTGTTCCAATGAATAATGTTGGATGCTTCAACATCCAATGGATTATAAGAAATCCCATGGTATTATATGTGGGTGCTAGTCATGATAATTCGATGATTCAATACCATTAATTTGTAGTCTTACCTTTGAAATCATATAGTTATATTTGATAAATCACTGTAATAAGTGGATGCATAACTCCCATGTGATCTAGCTTGTTATACCTAACCTTAATGTAATTATATGATTTTGATCGGTTATAATCAGACCTCTTGAGTGATTAATGTGATAATGAATTACACTCTTCTTGTGTTAAAACCACAATGTAGAACTATTTGAATATCATAGTGCCTTGCCATGTTAATATCTATGGACATATATGTGCTAATGATCTTTTGAGCCTTGTTTAAGGCATGTAATGATGATGATAACCTTACTATGAATAATGTGATGGTCTTAATGAACTTTGGGCATGTTTGAAGCCATGACTGGGGTGAAATTCTCTTCATGTTCCAATAAGGGTTAAAACCATGGAACTTGTGATAAGATATTGGTATCTTGTAATAGTATGATGATAAGTGTAGTCCATTAATTTGCAATGAATGATAGAATGTGGTAATGCGATTAAGATTTATATCTCAAATGTTTTATATATTTTGAAGTTGTTATACATATACTCTTGTTAGAAAAGAATTAGGGTTTGAATGTCCACTTGTATGGTAAAGCCTTAATGCATTCAATTGGAAGTAATTAATCTAGTGTAATCTTAATCATGTAGAGCCCTGTTCCGTCGAACCATCTTCAGTGGCAGAACTTACAGGATGGTGAAATGAGTATTCCCAAGGAAAACTCAGAGCACATACTATTGAGTATGTGGGGGTGACAAGTTGAGGATATATCCTTGTCATCCACAAATGCAGGTTATGGAGGATGGCTATGGTCATGCCTCTGACATTTGATGTGATTCAGGACAACTGTGGTTGTACCTCGGATTAGAGGGTTTTGTATACGCAGGTTTCTAGTGTCATAACTTGTACCAAGTACTGACTAGTTTTTATCAGTTGACTATATGTCATTGTTGGTAGTTTGACTGGTATGTCACTGCAGTTTACTCGTACTGACCGAGGGGAAGAGATCTTAGGATACCGGCACTCCTAGATTGTAAGGCCCCTAAACTTGCTCAATGAGTTGAATAAGCTTAATTACCATAATTAAATTCTTAAGAAACCTAATATAATCTTGTTATATGCTTTGAAATCATAATACAAGCTTAAGTTTCAAATTTGGTCCAATTTGGACACTGTTTGTGCAAGTTATGCAATTTTATGCACATTTTGGACTTTTCTGCAATTTACCCAATTGAGAGGTTTATTTGCAATTTATCACTTGCATTATGTTCATTGGATATTCTCTAATAATTCTTGATATTTTTGAGCCATGGGGAACCTATTTAATCCTTGGTTTGAAGGTGTTTTCTCTAAAGGGTATTTTAGGGTTTACCCCTTCACGGATGAGCTACCTTTAGTAGCTATCAACTAATGAATTATGTAATTGGCTGGGAAATTTGACAAAGGAAATATAAGAAGGTCGATAAGGATGGTGGCAGAGCTTCTTGTGTGTGTTCTTGTATATTCTTAATAGTTTAAGGTCATAGACACATGGGGAAGCTACTTTTACACCTCATGCTTGCTCCCATCCTTATCCATGGGCTATATTTACCTCTTCCTTGCCCAAGTACGAAACTTTGCTTGATTTCTCTTTCCTCTAACCTGTATAAACGACTCCACTCTGTTTTTCAATGGAACCAAGTTCTCTAAGGTAGAAGACAACATCTTCTTAAAGAAGAAGGTCTCCTAGAGCTCCATTTAGCCCTACCTAGGGTTTCCAAGGTCATCTTCTAGGGATTTCGACCAAGGCAAGTTATTTTCTTCCTTAATTCTCTATTTATCTTGCTCTTCCACTTCCTTAGACCTTCCTCCAGGTCAGAACCTTGATGTTCCATGGTAGAAATTGCTCTAAAGCTCTAAAACCCTACCTTTCTTGCTCCTAATGCTTAGGGTTTACTCATTTGATGAAGAAAGGTGCTAGGTGGATGAGTTCATAGATTATGCTTGGATTTTCTACCCTACCTGCTCAAGATTTATTATGTTTGGGGTTTCATATTCTCATTATAGGCAAGTTTTATAACTTGCTCCATGTTTATTTCTTACCATAAGCTTTCTAGTTCATGTTCTTGCTTGAAAATGATGACCCATGCACTAAAAAGCTATGCTTGACTTGGATTTTGATTATTATAATATTACCTGTTCTAATTTCAGTTATAGATGAACATGTGATCATGCATACATTATTCTTAAGGTATAATATGACTTGGATCAGGTTGGTTTGACAACCTATGGTGCTAAACACCTATCAACCAATGGTCAATTTTAGGGTTTTAAGTTGATTTCTTCTATAAACCCATGTCCCAATGATGGTACCATTGCAACAACCCTATGGTGTTGTCTTCATGACAATGGATGGTGGTAATCAAAGGTGTTAACTGATGTTCACCCCCTTAGGTCATGTTTTGGCCTAATTAGAAGCCTAGTGATTAATAGTTGTACCCTAATGATGCTATCAATCAATGGTGATATTAGTTTGATATTTGATGCAGACTAACGAATATAGTGCTGATCTAACAACCTATGGTGTCTTAATGGTCACTAATGATGGTGTAGCAGGTCTCAAAAACCTATGGTGAGTTAATTATATAGTTTTAATTTCAATTAGTCCTTAGACCAATGGTTTCTTAGGTAACTTGATGCAATGGTCAGACCTATACTGTAATTGATGATTTTAATATATGAACTTGACCCAATGGTCAAGATATAATGTTTATTCCTCCAATAAAGTGGAATGATGGATAATGTAATATGTTGGTCCTAATAATGTGATTTAGATGGTTTCCTTTATATGATCAACTTAAGGAGCTTGTTGACAATGGATGGCTTGTTTTAAATGAAAAGTTGATTGTGGGTTTTACCCTACTCTCAATGGAACTTTTTGTGTTGTTAATCAAGGGATGTCTAGGGTTATATGGTGAATATTTATATAGCACAAATCAAGGACTTCATAGGTGTTTTATCCAAGGTGTTTACTTATGTAAACAACCAATGGTCTTACCTTTTAAAAGTCCAATGGTTCTGGGTGACTGTGTTATGGTCATATGGGTTGAATGATGATGGAACAAATGAAGGGTTACCCTTAATAAGGTAGTCTTACCTATTCACTCATATGAATAGAAGAAATGGTAATCATATTGTGTTGATATGTAACCCTAATGAGGTATATTTTTTTATACCTAGCTTTAATATAACTAAATGATGGTAAGTGGGTATGAATAGTCCTTGAATGACTAATACAATCATGAAGTACTATGTTAATGTTGTTGAAACCCTAGTATGCTATATCCCAATGGTTACACCTTGATTTATATGTGGGTTCATACTTGAGAATAGTATGGAATGGGATGATGATGCTTCACCTTATGCATCTGTGATCCAATGGGGATGTCGTGAGTTAGGGTTTGGGTATAAGTGTTGATTAGTAACATTAATATAATTTATCTTGTTGAACCTAACTCTAATGCAAATAGATAAAGATGAGTATTCATGTTTAACATTCTTATATGATGGCATGATGGTGAAATAACCTCGTTAACATGATCATAACCTTATTGTGTTAATTGGTGGTTGTCATAGCCACATGGTTGATACTTGCTTATGAGAAACATGTGCATTATGAATATGATGAGGGTTAATCATATCTAGATTCCTTGCATGTTGATATAATAAAGGAATGTTCTTAATGTTAATGTAACCCTACTATGATTGTTTATGAATATCTTCTAGCTCATTAATGAAATATTGTGTTGATCTGGTGTATTATATGTAAGTAATGTTGTTGAGCCTTGTTATAAGGCATGCAAAGATAATGATGATCCTGTAGGGAATAGTATGATGGTTTTAATGACCTTTGGGCATGGTTGAGACCTGAATGAGGTGTAATCCTCTTATGTTGATAAGGGTCGATGCCCTGTGATATTGTGAAAAGGATTCATATCTTGTTATAGTATGATGACTAGTGTGGTCTCATGAATGGCAAGTGAATAGTACCATGTGATGATTAGATGAGAAATTATGTTTTGCACGTTTTATATCTTTTCAAAGTTGTGATATTTATATGCTTGCTAGAAGTGAATTAGGGTTTGTATGTCCACTTGTTTGATGCCACCTTAATTCACCCAATTGGCATAACTAATCAAGTGCAACCCTACTCATGTAGTGCCCTGTGCCGTAGAACCATCTTCAGTGTCAGAACTTGTTGGATGGTGAAATGGGTATTCCTAAGGGAAACAGACGGTGCATACTATTGAGTATGTGGGGGTGGAAGGTTGAGGATATATCCTTGTCATCGACAATGCAGATTGTGGAGGTTAGCTATGGTCATGCCTCATACATTTGATGTGATTGAGAACGACTGTGGTCGTGTCTTGGTGATTATAATATGATGTTATTAGAGGACAACTATAGTTGTACCTCAGTGATTGGGTTTGTATACCCTAGTTTCTAGTGTCGTGACCTATACCAAGGGTGGACTAGTAGTTAGCAGCTTGACTATATGTCGTTGTGGTGGCAACTTTGACTAATATGTCACTACCTTTTTACTCATATTGACCGAGGGGAAGAGATCTTAGGATACTGACACTCCTATATCTTGTACGGAACTGAATAGCCATTCACTGGGGTCGGTTGGACTTTGAATGGTACGATTCCAATTCCCTAGGGCATAATAAAAGATGTAATATAGCCATATAACATATCTATTTAGGGTTATACGCAACACTTGTTTTCTCTCTTTACATAAAGATGATGCTTAGTGCAATTAAGAGATAGTAATTATACTTATGTTGTGGATATGCATAAGATTGTAAATGTGTACATACAATAGTCATGCTTATGTTGATATTTGTACTGCTACTGTTGATTATAATTAGGATGCTAGCTATATCATGTTGTTAGTTATGTTTAGCATGCTAGCCATGCCTTTATAATTAGAAATGCATATACTACTAATCATGCTTATTCAAACACTCGTGCTTATGTTGATAGCTCTGCTTATGATTTTGATATGTTCAAACTATTAGACATGCTAATGTTGTTAGATATGCTTATGATGGTAGACTTATTCATGTTAATAGAGATAATATGCCTCTAGACTTGCTTATGCTAGTTATGCATATGCTATTGAATCTCTTATATGGTTAATAAGGAAAATGATGATAGTCAGCTTGATGATGATAATTGTTATCAGCTCCTTTATGTATTTTGTTAATTATCAATGTTGCTGAGCCTATTTGTTATATATGATTAAACAGCTTAAACTGTCTCATTACCTAAAATGTTGTAATCAATAAGCATTGTTGGAGGTTATATCTCTTACTGGGACATGGGTCTCACCCTTGTGGTTTGCCACATTTTTTAGGTAATTAGAAGTAATGAAAACAAACATGTGGCAGCAAAGAGGAGCTATAGTAATGAATATTTGAGAAAGTTGATTAGATGTGTAATGTGTCCTAGAGTCGTCCATGTACTCTTAGGTCCAGGTGAGAAAATGTTTGCATATGGTGTTTCAAACGAATCAGACTTTTGTTAGCATATTAATGCTTGTTTGTGTGGCATATACAAATATTGTTATCCTATGTATATATGTGGTGGCTAAGATGATAGAACAATTTGTATCCAATTCTTGGCATAGTATGGATATAAGAAAGATGTTGGGCTCTTATGCAAATGTTTCTGAGCGGGTGCTAACATTGAAATTGGTTTGATTTTATCCATATTTTTAGGTATGTGATTATTAGTTATTGATTGTGTTTCATGCTTTGAGTAATCTCATTTAGTGTAACGGGTTCTAACATAGATCTTATACAAAACTGAACAACACTTTGTAGTGGTTAGTTGGAATTTGAGTGGTACAACTAAAACTCCCTAGGGCATAATAATAAAAGATATAATACCACCCGTGTAGTATAATTGCTAGGGTTTAATACATATCACATTGGCTGATTAACCCTTGTCTTATCTTTACACTACATAGTTCTTACATGATGCCGACTTATGAAAATTGTGTAATTCTACTTGATGCTACAACTTATTTGCTTAACTGCTTAGTATGCTTAAACTGTTCAATCTGTTCATATTGCTTATTTAATACCTCAACTGCTCAATGTATTTACTATTAATTAACATGTTATAATTAATATATGTTGGAGAGAGTTATATCTCTTGTTGGGACTTGGTCTCACCCGTGGGTCACCACATTTTTTAGGTGGTCGCGGGCAACGAGGTTGAGGTCGCGCTGTGGAAGAGAACCAACCTGGTGATCAATAGATTCAGAAGGTTGGTTAGTTGTAGATGTTAGTAGTAGAGTCCTAGTGTCATCCCTGTACTCTCAGGTCTGGGTATGGGAGATGTTTTCTAGATGATATACTCGTATCGACATGAGATTTTGGTAGTATGTCAATGTTTGTAAATATATGACATGTACATGTGAAATATCTTTTGTATGTAGGATGTGACTGAGGTCTTTGGACCCATATGTAAATACTTGTTACAATATATGATAATGGAATGATGGACCTTTATGTAAATGTTCTAGAATTTATTTACATTGCTGGAATTGGTTTTAATTATTCTGCATTTTTTACTATGTGATTAATTAGTAGTTGATCGTGTTTCATGTTTTGAGTAATCTCATTCAGTGTGATGAGGTGTCACAGTTAAGTTGGTATTAGAGCTCTAGATTTAGTGAGTCTACATCGACATATGACTTAGGTTTGGGTCTGTTCTTATGTATCCAACATATTTGATCATAGTTTATGCATATGCAGATATGTTTGAGGACATGAAGAACACGTCGAGAGGAGCTATGTTTCACTAGGAGGAGGTACTGGGAGGCAGGCACACAATGAAAGAGTTCCAGAGAAGCCCACAATGCCTCATCTAGACCCGACAATGATGGTCAATCCTGAGTTTCAGTCTATGTTTAGTGAAACACCCCATCTCAAACAAAACATGATTACATACTAACCAACAGATTATCGAAAATCACGAGAAATTAAAACTGATTTACAACAAGCACCATAAGATGAGACATGTTGCATCTGAGCCAACACTTTCTTTTCATAACACATTTTCAAGGTGCTACAACATAATTTCTCATCATCTCATTACATGAAAGAACTGTTCCACATGCTGATTTATTACATCAAGGTACATAAGCCAAAAACCATACATCGATCATCATATGAGAAACATCGACAACTCTCACGAAGACCTGAGTGTAAAAGGACAACACACAAGACTCTACTTCTAGACACTATCTATTCCACCAGGTACGATACATCCACATATCATCTCAGCCACATGATCTTCATCTCTCCAGACACGTCCACCTAAAAATGGTTATTAACCAATGGGGTGAGACACACAATCCCAACAAAAAACATAACCCTCTACCAACATTATTATTGTCACAGATTACTGAGCAGATAGATTAATTTAAACAACATGTAATAACTAACCAGTTATGCAAGAAGGAATATGAAGAACATGTATATGAAAAAGTTATACAAAGACCATAGAAGAACATTGCAAGGCCTCATCCAATGTTTCATATTTGCCCTAAGAAAAGATACTATACAGCTTGATTACAAATTATTATGCCCTCTGGAAGTGAGATGCACTGCTCAAATCCAACCTTCGGTTGCGAAACCTAAAGTCGGTGCCATACAAGGTCAATGGAAGAGCCGGAATCCACGACCTCTACCCTCGTGGTCTGTGTATGAGAACCAAAGTAGGACCGCAGTCTCTTGCTTAAGTGACCTCAGTCACATGGTCAGCTCTACAAGATACTCTTTCTCTAGCCCACCTTAGTACAGGTTATGGCGCTAGTATATCTTGAGCCACGAGCCTGTTCACCATGCTCCCGAGCCATGAACGCATTCATTCTCTATCACATTAAGCCATGGGCCTGTTCACCATGCTCTTATACACATCTTGATTCTACAACCGCAGTTGCACTCTGATCCTCCTATTTTTGGCTAGGAGAAACCCCACATATTCAACAATATGCACTCTGGGTTAACCCGCAGGAGAACATGTTTCACCATCACCAACTCCTGACGATGATGGATCTATGGCCAGGGCAAACTACATAAAAGTTCATGTATATTTAGTTAATGCATTTTAAGTGGATTGTTGGGGCAACCAAGTTGTATTAAACAACCATATATAAAACATAAACAACATTAAATTCCATTATCTTGTGTCACATTGTTACTGTTATTCTCAATGCCCTCAACAATCATCCTATTGCCATGGGATATCAATCCCTCAGTTCATCACATAATGCTACTTCCTCTCAAGGATTCATCATCATGGGATATCAATCCCTCATATCATAATGCCACTGCCTCTCAAGGCTTCATCATCATACATCATCATGGGATAGCAATCCCTCATATCACAACTAGAGGATAACACCTCAATCAAGCACTCAGCCTTTATCATGTCACTAAACCTTTCACATCATACTAGTGATACATGTTATCTCATCAACAAGGAACATTATAATTTCTGAGATATTTCACATATAACAGGTGTCACACAAGACACATATTCACATAAGCATCATAGCCCTTTCCTGGCTATGTATTTCAATTAGTAACACCTGCATGGTTAGATTGCACAGCAATAGAAATAACTTAATCACCAACAACATAACATGATTATCACATCATTAGGATTTGGAACATCATCCATTATCATGAACACATGGAGCATAATATCTTAAATGGTATATTAAACAATGCACATTACTATACCCATACCAAGGGTATCCCACCATACCCTACTTCCCACGTCACCATGAGGTCCATCCCTAAGGATTCATCTTTTACGGATTATACAACCATAATCTATCATCAAAGGTTCACCTATCATCATCCATAGGTAACTGCCATACTAAGGTTTACCACCTATTCATCATACCTCATCATCATGACCAAAGATATGGCCCAAGGCAACAAGGTAAGCATACTAACATCTAGGGCTCAAGATAACGCTTAGGGTTATCGAGCTAAGGTACAACTTCACTAAAGGTGTCACCTACCCTCACCAAAAGCAGGCAGCAACCAAACAAACCCTCACTAAAAGTCGGAATCAGCTACAAAGCTTCAACACCACAACCCAAGGTGATATCAGACGAAATTCATATCAGGTAAGACCCGTAAGCTCCACCTATGCCTGGTATGAGGCAAAGCATGTCGTGCAAAGAAGCCACCAAGGTCATATCATTCAAACACACCTCAACCCATCCTGGTCAGGGGACCATCTTCTGGAATATCGGGCAACTCATGTATCTAGCACATCTCACTTCATATCGGGTTAGGCAACCTTGCAACCATGTCAGCCAAGAACCACATAACCTTACAACAACAAAGGTATTCTCTAGATCAACCCTAGCATGGTCACTCCATTTTGCCTCATCCATGATCATTATTAACATGCATACTATCTAATCCAATAAAATTCAAACCATAGGTTGCATATTTACATAAGGATGAGTAAATGGATCTCACATATAACACTATACCACCAAAGCTCTCAACATGTGTCGTCCTAGACATCATATCGCCCAAGATGAGAGATATAACAACCTATACCTCCCTATGTGTCAGGAAACTAAGCAGGTATCGGGCAAAGGCATCATGACTTCATATCGGGTTTCAGCCAAACACTTAACCCTTGTGTCGCTGAAGCTATCATGTTCACAACATGCTTATAATAGGTTAGGGCTGATGATATCAACCAAGACCTCTATAGGTGGGTGTGTCGGGTAAGCAAGGGTGTCGGGTTAGGTCCTTCACCAAGGCATATTGGGCAGGGATACTTAGTATCACCCAAAGGCTTACTCAAAGGTAGGGTTCTCATCCAATGTATCGTGCAAAGCACATCAAGGCCATATCTCCCAACGCATCGCAACAGGCAACACCTAACTAACTCAACTATCAAACATCATGTCAGATAAGGGATCAACAAGGCATCCACCATATAACACCCAAGCCTCATGCTACTGTATCGCCCAAGCTATAACTCAAGGAAGGAGAGGGATATCAGGCAATACCACCTCTAAGGGTATCACCCTCACCAAGGATCAGACTATCGGGTTCCCTATACCAAACCAAGGATACCCATAACCAAGGCATATCCACCCCATACCGCCCAAGGTACAAACCAAGGGTTCACCCCTAAGAACATGTCATGCAACTAGGGTAGATCATCATCTCAATACTAAGGTCAGCACTTCTATCGGCCAAAGCATCCTATTTCCTAAGACAACATGTCGGGAAACTAGGGTTAGAGCATCCATATTGTCCAAGAAACTATATTGTCCAAGCTAAGATTAGGGCTTCATATCGGCCAACTATCATATCGCCCATCATCATATTGGACAAGAGCTAGAGCTCACCTCACAACTCAAGGAAGGAGGGGTGTTGCTCAAAACTCAACATCAAAGCATGTCTAATAATGTCACCCAAGGTATCCAAGAGGGTACATCAACCAACTAACATGTCGCCCATAGTATCAAAGATGGTATAACGACCAACCTAGGGTTAAGGAGACCCTATCGGCCAAACCAACATGTTGTCCAATCATATAGAGCATAGGTTCACCTCTCAACAACTAAGTGAGAGATGGGTATTGCCCAAGGACTCACTATCATACATCTTTGGATGAAGGGATCCTAAGCTCACCTCTCAAAAACAAAGTGGGAGAGGGGTATTGCTCACAATCCATCAACCAAAGTATAACCTATCGAGTAAGGTATTATATCGGGTAAAACACGATATCGGGTAGCCAAAGCATATCGGGTTAGTCATCTTCAACCTCAAGACACCCGTTGCCATCCCACACAAGATAAAGGTAGTAATAAAACGTAGCATTTCCATTAGATCAGATTTCAAGTTCCACATATACAACTATCATAGAAAAAGGTATCGATCTAAAGACAAGAATCGATTTAAGTACATATGAGGAGTGAACATAATAGAGATGGTTAAGAGTTATGTAACCCGCCTTAAGAGGATCTCCATGAAAGGCACCAAGCTTCCTAATCCAAGAAACAAACCCACGTTCCTCACCATGAAGATCATCCATCCTAGGCTCCAAACTTGCTATCGGCTCCATCATCATCACCTCAAGAAATAAAAGATGAAGAAGAAGAAGCCATAGTTATGCTTAGCTCAAGAAGAAGTAAAGAGGGAGAGAACCACAACCTTGCCTACTCTCATAAAGGGTCCATCCATGGCTGAGAGGGGAGGAAGGAGGTGAATAAGAAAAGCACAAGGAAAATCTAGTAAATAAGCATGAATCACCAAGGTCGAATCTTGAGCAAGAAATCTCCATGGGTAAGGAGCTCGGCCTCCCAAGCTCCATGGGGGTTTTCCTTTAGCTCCCAAAGCTTCCAAGCTCGTCCCATATAGGAAGGGGAAAGAGGTGGCCAAAAAGGATCACTTGGGTAAGGAGGAAGGGAGTTATATACACCAAGGAAGAGAGAGGTAGCAAAGGAAAGGTGTCATAACCACATAAACTTATATGCCACTCGCACATGCTCTTAGCACCACTTGTTGCCACCCAAGCTCCACATGCATGTCCTGGTGATACACTCTAGGCTGTGTGTCATGAAGATGGGTACCCATCATGGGCGAAACACCCCCTA
The DNA here is from genome assembly GCA_963693085.1 of Alisma plantago-aquatica. Taxonomy (NCBI): domain Eukaryota; kingdom Viridiplantae; phylum Streptophyta; class Magnoliopsida; order Alismatales; family Alismataceae; genus Alisma; species Alisma plantago-aquatica. Next base: position 639,707,002 of record OY856413.1, on the reverse strand, counting down.
AACCGATACATACTCCAAGCTCTACCCGATACACTAAAGGGCAAGATAGCACATGTGACATATAAGGCATAAAAACCATATAGAGATGTCACTCCTAAACTATCATCCAAACAAGGTGCCCAAGCCTTCATCCACGTACTAGGTGATGCCAACTTGAAGCAAGAAAACTCTAGAGCAGGTAAATTGCATATTGGCCCTCTACTTTGGGTAAATTGCACTTTGGTCCAAAATAAGCAAACAATGCTCAAACAACATCCAAATGGGACCAAACTGGAAACATAAGCTTGTCACATGATATCAAAACTTCTTGACGGATTAGATTAAGGTTCTAAGCACCTTTCTTAAGTAAAGAAAATAGGGTTAGCCCAAAACATGGGTTAGGGTCCTTACAAGTCATAAACCCCTAATAAGGATTTCGTCCCCCAAATCTCAAGCTAAAAGAAGACGGGTGTTACTCACGCATCACATCATACAACTCCACAAAAGCTCCTAGGTGTCATAGATCTATGACCATCATACTTACTATTCCTCCAGAGCCAACATATGGTTTCCTGTACTGGTCACAAGCTCAACGCTCCATCTCATCATCCTTTGTATGATAACACTCTTTATATACTGAATCATCACATGCAACTTGTATCACTTAGGTATTAGTTCCTTTACTGATATATCACCTTCCTTATTATGCTTCCATTGTGCTACTCTGATCTTACAAACTTAACACTTAAGCTTCATATAACTTATATCACTATCCTTCTGCTATATACATTTCAACTGTTCCTTCTCCTTCTACAAAGGATGTCTCTAATCCAAGGGAGATCTATCTCAGAAGGGATTGTCATAAGATGAACACATGCGCACTCATAACAAAACTCATAAAGCACTTCACTATGTCTTGATTAAGATGTACCATAAAGGAGCTATCAAGTAACCAAGGAACTAAACATCTCGATTAGCAACAACAGAGCAAGGTACACCACATCATCTTGGATGTAAGGCTGCTACAACTTCATATTGGTTCCCAAGGGCACAACACGTGTCAACAGGTTGTAACATGTATGCATTATTCTCAACTGGTCTAGATAGGGATTACAAACCTTGTTCATCTGTTTCTAACCGATGCACATCCTGCCTAGACCTTCCTTTACTCGAGACTTAGCTAGGACTATTCCAAGGAATCAGACTTAACTTGATGAAAATTTCCCAAGACGATCTTACCGCGTTTCTTTTCCTTGGGTGCATACCTTCCGATGGCATGTTTATGCTGAGCATAAACTCCTAACAGGTGATAGACATACTATAAACACTTAGCCAGTTCGAACCAAAGCCAACTTCTCCATATGATACCACTTCACACCTTTCTAAGGATATCCATTCCCGGGATTATCTCGATCCTCGATATGTCAAGTGGAAAGAGGTTCACTTGATTGTCATGTCCAGGAAAAGAAAGGATATGAGAAGGATATAGTTCATCCAACACAACCAGGTCATCCGACAAGGTATTCGACAACATGCTACTTCTAATCTAGCTAACAAGAAGGAAACATCTGACACACATCCTATAAGCGCTCAAAGGAGGGTACATCCTAAACTAGATCAACTAGAGCAGATAAAAGGCAAGAAGAAGACAAAGCGGAATGGAGTGACTCCATCCGACCTTCCATCACACACTGTTCTAGCCAACTCATGTTACGAGATCTAATTGTTTCCTTCTACTTCTGGTCAAACCATCCGATCCTCACTTGCTTATCCTCGTCAACATTTCGTCTGGGATGCTGAATTGCTGTCTCAAGGGTCACCACATAGGTCCAGACTCCAAAAAAAGCTTCAAGCTTATGGGTTACAGGTCAAGGATGATTTGTCAAGACGGTTCACCACCATACCTTCACGATCCATGTATCTGGACTCTTAATTCCCCCTTACCATAAGACATGTTCTCACTTGCTCGCATTCTTGGATTCCTTATTTTGGTATACATCTCTTGAGCCAAAACATATCACTTCTGGTATCACATCCATAATCTACCATCGTCACCAGATCAAAACGTGTCAGGAGGATCCTACCGTCGTCATCTATCACATGCATCTCCATCTTGGAACTAAAGTCCAAGATCAACTGATACTTTTCAAAGTATCCAACCAGAGATCACTTCAAAAGCATACATATCAAGTGACACAAGGTCCACTTAACTGCCACTCCCTTGCAATTAAGGAACACAAGGGAACAAACTCCTCCTATCACCCCATCAACATCTATGGTTTCATATTAAGGGGAGGAAATTATCACTTTCTTTGATCCTTACATGCATCAACTATTTATGCATCATGAAACTTTGTTCCATTTGGTTTTATCTTGCTTCTTCTTGGTTTCCTTGCAATCAACATAGGAATCATCAAGACCATTACATGTCATTACACTTTTTTCCCTTGTTGTCATTTCATCATATTTATGATTATTTCCTGATTGTACTGTGCTTACACTTTCTTTTTGTGAAAAAGAGTGTTACTCTTAACATACTCTTTATTGAACGGGTATCATCTCCCTTGTTCCCTTTTACTTATCACAAATTTTACACTTTATACTTTCCCATTTTTGCTTACGTTCATTGGTTGGCCTGAGATTATCTCAGGTTCCATCTTATTTACTCATCACTTGTTCTTCTCTTTCTTCCAACCTTATCTTTGATTTTAGGCATTTTCTTCATCTTGTGTAAGTTTTATACTTTAACTCACCTTGTTATCACATGTTAATCTATCTTTTGCCATGCATATCTCTTGAGATTATGATTTCAAGAACTTATCTCATCATATTCTTACATGGATTTGGGTTTCTTATAACCGTTACTTCCTCTTTTTATTACCAAGCATCCATGTATTAAGGGGTTATGGTGCATTCATTTATCTCTTTTATAACATTATGAAGGTATTAGCGTCATATTTCCTGATTTATTATGCTCTTTAGATTGCTCCAGAATGACTACTTGATAAGAGTAATCAAGGGGGAAACAATCTAAGGCTCCACACTTACCTTTGTCTTCAATATTTGAATACTTGACCAGGGCATCAAGTACTGAGATTAGGTAGTATGCACCATATTTTATGTCACGGTCCAACCTTAGACACCATCCTAATCATAGTCCTAGTGTCCCTGTAGACTCAGCGAACCTAGAGCTCTAATACCAACCACTTGAAACATCCCATCTCGAACAAAACACGATTACATACTAACCAGTAGATTATCAAAAATCACGGGAAATTAAAACTGATTTACAAAAAGCACCATAAGATGAGATATGTTGCATCTGATCCAACACTTTGTTTTCATAACATATTTTCAAGGTGCTACAACATAATTTCTCATCATCTCATTACATGAAAGAACTGTTCCACATGCTGATTTATCACATCAAGGTACATAAGCTGAAAACCATACATCGATCATCATATGAGAAATAGTGAAAACTCTCACGAAGACCTGAGTGTATAGGGACGACACATAGGACTCTACTACTAGATACTATCTATTCCACCAGGTACGATACCTCTACATATCATCTCAGCCACATGATCTTCATCTCGCCAGGCACGTCCACCTAAAAAGGGTTATTAACCAGTGGGGTGAGACACACAGTCCCAATGAGAAACTTAACCCTCTACCAACTTTATTATTGTCATAGATAACTGAGAAGATAGATCAATTTAAACAACATGTAATAACTAACCAGTTATGTAAGAAGGAATATGAAGAACATGTATATGAAAAACTTATACAAAGATCATATAAGAACATTACAAGGCCTCATCCAATGTATTGTATTTTCCCTAAGCAAAGATACTATACATATTGATTACGAATTATTATGCCCTATGGAAGTGAGACGTACCGCTCAAATCCAACCTTCGATTGCGAAACCCAAAGCCGGTGCCATGCAAGGTCAATGGTAGAGCCAGAATCCATGACCTCTACCCTTGTGGTCAGTGCACGAGAACTAAAGCAGGACCACAGTCTCTTGCTTAAGTGACCTCAGTCATAGGTTTAGCTCCGCAGACTACCCTTTCTATAGCCAACCTTGGTACAGGTTACAGTGCTAGTATATCTTGAGCCACGAGCCTGTTCACTGTGCTCACGAGCCATGAACACATTCATGCTCTATCACACTGATCCATGGGCCTTTTCACCATGCTCTTATACACATCTTGAGTCTACAAATACATTTGCACTCCAATCCTCCTATTTTCGGCTAGGAAAAACCACACATATTCAACAATATGCGCTCCGAGTTAACCTATAGGAGAACCCGTTTCACCATCACCAGCTTCCGACGATGATGGATCTATGGCCAGGGCAAACTACATGAAATTTCATCTATAGTTAGTTAATGCATTTTAAGTGGATTGTTCGGGCAACCAAGTTGTATTAAACAACCATATATAAAACATCAACAATATTAAATTCCATTATCTTGTGTCACACTATTACTGTTATTCTCAATGCCCTCAACAATCATCGTATTGCCATGGGATATCAATCCCTCAGTTCATCACATAATGCTACTGCCTCTCAAGGCTTCATCATCATGGGATATCAATCCCTCATATCATAAATTCACTGCCTCTCAAGGCTTCATCATCATACATCATCATGGGATAGCAATCCCTCATATCATAACTAGAGGATAACACCTCAATCAGACACTTAGCCTTTATTAGGTCACCAGACCTTTCACACCATACTAGTGATACATGTTATCTCATCAACAGGGAACATTATAATTTCTGAGATATTTCACATATAACAGGTGTCACACAAGACACATATTCACATAAGCATCATAGCCCTTTCGTGGCTATGTATTTCAATTAGTAACACCCACATGGTTAGATTGCACAACAATAGAGATAACTTAATCACCAACAACATAACATGATTATCACATCATTAGGATTTGGAACATCATCCATTATCATGAACACATGGAGCATAATATCTTAAATGGTATATTAAACAATACACATTACTATACCCATACCAAGGGTATCCCACCATACCCTACTTCCCACATCACCATGAGGACCATCCCTAAGGATTCATCTTTTAAGGATTATACAACCATAATCTATCATCAAAGGTTCACCTATCATCAACCATAGGTAACCACCATACTAAGGTTTACCACCTATTCATCATACCTCATCATCATGACCAAAGATATGGCCCAAGGTAACAAGGTAAGCATACTAACATCTAGGGCTCAAGATAACACTTAGGTTATCGAGCTACAGTGCAACTTTCACTAAAGGTGTCACCTACCCTCACCAAAAGCAGGAAGCGACCAAACAAACCCTAACTAAAAGCCGGTATCAGCTAAAACGCTTCAACACCACAACCCAAGGTGATATCAGACAAGATTCAAATCGGTTAAGACCCATAAGCTCCACGTATGCCTGGTATGAGGCAAAGCATGTCGTGCAAAGAAGCCACCAAGGTCATATCGTTCAAACACACCTCAACCCATCCTGGTCAAAGGACCATCTTCTAGAATATCAGGAAACTCATGTATCTAGAACATCTCACTTCATATCAGGTTAGGCAACCTTGCAACCATGTCATCCAAGAACCACATAACCTTATAGCAACAAAGGTATTCTCCAGATCAACCCTAGCATGGTCACTCCCTTTTGCCTCATCCATGATCATTATTAATATGCATACTATCTAAGCCAATAAAATTCAAACCCTAGGATGCATATTTACATAAGGATGAGTATATGGATCTCACATATAATGCTATACCACCAAAGCTCTCAACATGTGTCATCCTAGACACCATATCGCCCAAGCTCAGAGATATACCAACCTATACCTCCCTATGTGTCGGGTAACCAAGCATGTACCGGGAAAAGGCATCATGACTTCACATATGGTTTCGGACAAACACTTAACCCTTGTGTTTCCCAAGCTATCATGTACACAACATGGTTATAACAGGTTAGGGCTGGTCATATCGGCCAAGACCTCTACAAGTGGGTGTGTCGGGTAAGCAAGGGTGTCAGGTTAGGTCCTTCACCAAGGCATATTGGGTAGGGATACTTAGTATCATCTAAAGGCTTACTCAAGGGTAGGGATCTCATCCAATGTATCGTGCAAAGCACATCAAAGCCATATCACCCAACGCATCACAACAGGCAACACATCATATCTGGAAATGCCTAACTAACTCAACTATCAAACACCATGTCGGGTAAGGGATCAACAAGGCAAACACCATATAACGCCCAAGCCTCATGCTACTGTATCACCCAAGCTATAACTCAAGGAAGGAGAGGGATATGAGGCAGAACTACCTCTAAGGGTATTACCCTCACCAAGGATCAGCCTATCGAGTTCCCTATACCAAACCAAGGATACCCATCACCAAGGCATATCCGCCGCATACCACTCAAGGTACCAACCAAGGGTTCACCCCTAAGAACATGTCGTGCAACTAGGGTGGATCATCATCTTAACACTAAGGTCAACACTTCTATCAACCAAAGCATCCTATTGCCCAAGACAACATGTCAGGAAACTAGGGTTAGGGCATCCATATCAGCCAAGACACTATATTGTCCAAGCTAAGATTAGGGCTTCATATCGACCAACTATCATATCGCCCATCATCATATCGAACAAGAGCTAGATATCACCTCACAACTCAAGGAAGGAGGGGTGTTGCTCAAAACTCAACATCAAAGCATGTCTTATCATGTCACCCAAGGTATCAAAGAGGGTACATCGGCCAACTAACATGTCGCCCAAGGTATCCAAGCTGGTATAACGACCAACCTAGGGTTAAGGAGACCCTATCAGACAAACCAACATGTCGCCCAACCATATAGATCATAGGCTCACCTCTTAACAACCAAGTGAGAGAGGGGTATTGCCCAAGGACTCACAATCGTACATATTTGGATGAAGGGATCCTAAGATCACCTCTCAACAACAAAGTGAGAGAGGGGTATTGCTCACAATCCATCAACCAAAGCATAACCTATCAGGCAAGGTATTATATCGGGTGAAACACCATATCGGGTAGCCAAAGCATATCGGGCCATCTTCAACCTCAAGACACCCATTAGCATCCCACACAAGATAAAGACAGTAATAAACTGTAGCATTCCCATAAGATCAGATTTCATGTTCCGCATATACAACTATCATAGAAAAAGGTATCGATCTAAAGACAAGAATCAATTTAAGTACATATGAGGAGTGAACATAATAGAGATGGTTAAGAGTTATGTAACCCGCCTTAAGAGCATCTCCATGAAAGGCATCAAGATTCCTGATCCAAGCAGTAAACCCACGTTCCTCACCATGAAGATCATCCATCCTAGGCTCCAAACTTGCCTTCGGCTCCATGATCATCACCTCAAGAAACAAAATATGTAGTAGTAGAAGAAGAAGAAGCCATGGTTATGCTTAGCTCAAGAAGAAGTAAAGAGGGAGAGAAACACAACCTTGCCTACTCTCATCAAGGGTCCATCCATGACCGAGAGGGGAGGAAGGAGGTGAAGAAGAAAGCACAAGGAAAAGCTAGTAAAGAAGCATGACTCACCAAGGTCGGATCTTGAGCAAGAAATCTCCATGGGCAAGGAGCTCGGCCTCCCAAGCTCCATGGGGTTTTTCCTTTAGCTCCCAAAGCTCCCAAGATCGTCCCATATAGGAAAGGGAAAGAGGTGGCCTAAAAGGATCACTTGGTTAAAGAGGAAGGGAGTTATATACACCAAGGAAGAGAGAGGTAGCAAAGGAAAGGTGTCATAACCACATAAACTTAGATTCCACTTGCACATGCTCTTAACGCCACTTGTTGCCACCCAAGCTCCACATGCATGTCCTGGTGATACACTCTAGCCTATGTATCATGTAGCTGGGCACCCTTCATGGGTGACACACTCCCTAAACCGATACACACTACAAGCTCTACCCAATACACTAAAGGACAAGATAGCACATGAGACATATAAGGCATAAAAACCATATACAGATGTCACTCCTCAACTATCATCCAAATAAGGTGCCCAAGCCTTCATCCACATACTAGGTGATGCCAAACTAAACCAAGAAAACTCTAGATCAGGTAAATTTCATATTGGCCCTCTACTTTGGGTAAATTTCACTTTGGTCCAAAACAAGCAAACATTGCTCAAACAACATCCAAACGGGACTAAACTGGAAACATAAGCTTGTCACATGATATCAAAACTTCTTGAGGGATTAGATTAAGGTTCTAAGCACCTTTCTTAAGGAAAGCAAATAGGGTTAGCCCAAAACATGGGTCAGGGTCCTTACATTTCGAGAGATGATGGTCACAATTACACATATCGCTGACAGAGCGCCATCACCTCAAGCTAGGGAAGCCGCCTCTAATGTGGAGTCCCAAGGTGTTGGGAAGAGATTTGAATGACTTAGACCTGTTGGGGAAATTGAATATGCAGGTACTTTTGATCCAATAGACACTGACATGTGGTTAACTGAGTTGGAAAAGACATTCAAAATCCTAAACATCGCTAAAGAAGACAAAGTTAAGCATGCAGTATACCTGTTGAAGGGTAGTGTTGGCCACTGGTGGGCCATAGAAGAGGAGAAAAGGCCAGGAGTGGTGATAGGATGGGAGGAGTTTTAGAGGGAATGTGTTAGCCGATATTTTCTAGAGACCTATCTATATTGGAAGATATCTCAGTTTGAGAAGATTTGTCAGCGGGGTATGACTATTAATGAGTATGAGTCAAAGTTTATGGAGCTTTTGAGGTTTCGCCCACACATGGCAGCCACTGACAAAGAAAGGATTCGTAGGTTCGAAAAGGGCCTAAGTACTGAGTTGACTACAACAAAATCATCCCTAGAAAATAGGGAGAGGTTTTCCACATTTGTGGAATCCGTAAGGAGGATTGAGAGGTCTTCCATAGAGTAGCATGAAGTTAATGCTAAGAAACGACCTATGCAGTTTCAAGGGCAATCATCTAGAGGCTTTAAGATGATGAGGTTTTTCCTGCCACAGTCGCAACCAAGGTCAACCTTCATAGAACCAAGATCACATGAACCATTATAGTGGACCCCGAGTCGGGGTAGAGGTCATAGTTTTCCGTTGGTGGGAGCCCACAATACCTCATCGGTTTCAGTAACAGGGTCGTTTAGGCCATATCAGGACACCAGAACATGTTATAAGTGTGGGAAAGTGGGGCATACAAAACCTTATTGCCCTATGAAAGATGAGGAGGTGACTCAGCAACCAAGGCAAAGTAAACAAGGTCCACAACAACGACATTTTAGTAGTGACAGTCTAAGAGGACGTGGTCAGGCATCCCAGGTAGGATCCTCTAGACAAGCAAGAAGAGGACGTGGGCGGCAGCAGGTGACAACAAGGTTCTATGCCATGACCCAGCCAGAAGTAGTGGTCAATCCACAAGTCGTGACAGGTCAGATGGAGTTATTTCATTCTGATTTGTCTACTTCTTGTTTCATATTTGTGTAGTAGACTCAGGTGCGACACACTCTTTTATCACCAGAGAGGTTATAGATAGTTGTTATCTACATGTTAGTCTTAAATCTGATAGCTTGCAGCTAGAGACTCCTTTGTTTGATTCTGTTGACTTGCAGGAAGTGTCCCTTCTTGTGTTCTTTCTTTTTCTGGACACAACATTCAAGTGGATCTTTTGCCACTTGACATGCATGGTTTTGATGTAATCCTAGGGATGGATACCTTGGAAAAATACAAGGTAGTCTTGTACTGTAGTACTAAGGTGGCGACGTTCCATGATGGAGATGTACAATGGATTTTCAAGGGTGATAGGAAGATTCTTCCTACATGTTTGATGTCAGCTATGACAACTGAGCCATTGATGAGACAAGGATGTGAGGTTTTCTTATCTCATGTTGTGGATACCAAGGTGGGAGGTCCTAGTATCCAGGAGGTACCAGTGGTATGAGAATTTGAGGATGTCTTTATTGAGGAATTTCCTAGCATTCCCCCTCCTAGAGAGATTGAGTTTGGGATCAATCTTGTTCTAGGAACACAACGCATGGCATAGTCAACATATAGAATGGCACCAACAGAGATGTAGGAGTCAAAGAAATAGTTACAAGAACTGTTAGAGAAGGATTTTATCAGGCCGAGCACTTCCCCTTGGGGTGCTCCCATGTTGTTTGTTAAAAACGAGGATGGTACAATGAGGTTGTGTATAGACTATAGATGTAACATCCCTGACCTGGGTAATGAACTAACCCCATGTGTTTTTCTTAATCATGTGATTAAATGCTTGTGGTTATCTGTTGATAATGTAATTAAAGCTCCTAAGGAACATACATTTCCATTTCTGCCCCTTTTGAACAATGTTGTAATATTGTTTTGTAATACATGGACCTATGTGCAAATTACCCAATTAAAAGGGGTTAACTTGCAAATTGCACATGTTAAGATGTTCCTTTAGTGTTGAAACATCATAATAGTGAATGTGATGAAGTGTGATTAGTTCCCCAAGCTTGGGCAATGAGATGCAGCTTGTGGGGCAATCCTTGTGCTTAAAACCCTAATTTTGGTGTAAAGTGCAATTTACCCAAAATGAGGGATGAAACTTGTAAAATACACCTTTTAGAGTATAGTTATGACTCTTGGCATCATTTAGAGTAAGAATGATGAATAGGGCACTTCAATTGAATAATCAAATAAGAATGATAACCCTTATAAATTAAATAATCAAGTTATAAGCCTAATAACCCTTCTATATGTGCAACTTAGTAAAAAGTTGGCTTTCTTCACCTTTAGACCTTGGGTTTAAGATGAGTTTTTCTTAAGTATGGAAGGGAGAAAAGTGTCTTAGAAGAAGGGAAGGACCTAGATGAGAAATGGAGAAACAAGTTGTCCTTATGTTGGAATTTCACCCAAAGTATATATATATATATATATATATATATATATATATATATATATATATATATATATATATATATATATATATATATATATATATATATATACCTTTTCTCACTTAGCAAGGATCGTTTCCTTCACTTCCCTTCTTATCCCCTTGCTTATACCAACTTAGGACAGAGATCTGGAGTAGAGTAGGACGGATAAGGAGTTCTAGGTAAGCTTTGGTCATCTTCTTGCTCGGATTCATGGAGGAATTCATGGTGCAAGGTTAGTTTTATGGTCTTCCTTACTTGTTTCCTCTTTCTAGCCATCTTTTCCCAACCTTTCCTTGGAGAAACACCCTTTTCCGACCTGTGGAGCTCAAGACACCATTAAAGGCTTGAAGCTTGGAAGCTTGGAGCTCAAGGAACGACCTTAAGGCGGGTTTTATAACTCTAAACCTTTTGCTTTCTTATGCATATCTTTGTTCTTGCAATTAGTACTTAGTTCTTCTTCTTTCCCATCCTTCCTTTCTTTCTTGCAACTAAAACCACGAAGAAAAGACCTTGATCTGGAGGTAGAAGAAGATGGGCGTGATTACCAATGTTACTTTATCAAACGGTCTTGTTTTTCCCCCCTTTGGCCAAATGGTTTGGGGCAAATGGTTTCACAAGGTCGGTTGGAGAAAACGGTCTCCAAGACCATTTGAGGGCGTTGACCAAGCATTTACCGTTTGGTATTTCTGTTCATAATTATGTAGGCTAATGACCCACCAAATTTGAGGGGTTAACTCCAAAGAAATCGTAGGTTGAAGGCCAATCGATTAGGCAAATCGAATTGAATTAAATGCTGATTTTCAGTCTGAGTAACTTGAACTTTTTGGGAAAACGGTCTCAAGACCATTTGAGTGCGTTGACCAAGCGTTGAACGTTTGGGATTACTGTTCCTAATGATGTGGTCTAATGACCTACCAAATGTGATAGGTTAACTCCCAAGGAATCATGAGTTAAAGGCTAAACAATTAGGTAATTGAATTGAATTAAGTGCTGATTTTCCAATATGATTAATTGAACTTTTTGGGCAAACGGTCTCAAGACCGTTTGAGGGCGTTGACCAAGCGTTGAACGTTTGGGATTCCTGTTCATAATTATGTTGGTTAATAACCCTACAAATTTGAGGGATTAACTCTAAAGGAATCGTGAGTTGAAGGCTAATCAATTATGTAAACCCTAATTGGATTAAGTGCTGACTTTCAACTTGATTGATATGACTTTTTGGGTTTTCTTGCCCAAACGGTCTCACGACCGCTTGGGGATCACCCAAACGGTCTCAAGACCGTTTGGGGGTCACCCCAAGACCGTTTGGAGGTCTGGGGTCAAGTATAGTTGATCAATTGAAGGTCCAAAGGTACCAATCATATTGCAATTAAGTGCTGAATTGTTGATCAACTCGATAGACCAATCCATAATGATTTTTCACTAGAATCCAAAGGATGGATGGGCCAAACGGTCTCAAGACCGTTTGGAGATCATACAAATGGTCTCAAGACCGTTTGGTGGTCACCCAAGACCGTTTGGAGGTCTAGGGTTGAGTATGGTTAGGTGTTTAAAGGTCTAAAGGTACCAAGTTGATATACAATGCAATACTGATTTGGTGATCAATCCAATGATCCAAACCTTAATTGGATGGCTTGGATTTGAGTGATATGATGGGAAAACGGTCTAAAGACCGTTTGGAGGTCATCCAAACGACCTCAAGACCGTTTGGGGTCAGGTCATACCCAATTTGGATGATGGTTCTATGGTTTCAAAGTAACTAGTCCTACATTGATTAGTATTGAAGGATCATCGATTCCAAACCCTAATTCAATTGAATCAAACCCTAATTTATGAACAATTGAGGGTTAATTAAGGGTCAAATCAGTTGAAGTTTGACCTATTAAACTCAATTGAGTTATGAGTATAGGTCCAATTGATGTTTGGTTCCATGAATTCAATGATTGAAGTAATTAACATTGGAAACCCTAATTCAATTGAATACCTTATGTAATGGAGGTCCAATGTGATTAAATCTTTGGGAATTAAGATGATGAATGTTCTATTGATCCAATGATGATTAGTAATGATAATAAATGAAGGTTGAAACCCTAATAATACCTAAGTGATTAGAACCAATTAAAGGGAGAATTCTTAATTGTTTATAGGATTAATAGCTTGATACACTATGTTAACCATAGTAGCATGTACTTGATTGAAGGGTTGATTTGACCTAATCAAGTTAAAAGAATGAAAGATTAGAATACATATTTATATATATATATATATATAAATATGAATCATGTAATGATCTTATGTAGCACGACCGTGTAAGGGAGCACGGCCGTGGTAGTCTTAACTTGCACGATCGTGCAAGGGAGCACGGCCGTGGTAGCCTTACTTTGCACGACCGTGCAAGGTGGCACGGCCGTGGTGTCCTATAAAGAAATTGAAAAGTTTTGGTATTGTGTTGACATTGTTATATATGCATGTCCTTATTTGTATAAGTCATACAGGTTGATATTATGAGGTGATCATAGCCAGGTAAGAGTTATGATGTCATATTCCTTGAAAACAATTATAAGCTTTTAGAGTAATGATATGTGAAAAGTATATACATTTCTTCAATCAAGGTCATGTTGTTAGATGACTTTATGCTTATATGTCACTTGGTAGCAAGTGTTATGATAATCTGAGGGTTTGAATAACCATGTTCCTGAATCATTTTATGCTTAATGCCTTGAAGGCTTAGATGGTTCAATGGTTGTTTAATCTAAACCCTAATGATACCTAAAGACATTAAGGGGTTAAGTGATTAGTAGATTGACCCATATTATGATTATTAAAGAATATTACCAAGGTACCCTTGAAGGGTTTAAGTAGATAACAACCCTTGATCAAGAAAACCCTAATGATTATAACGGGTTGACTTAATCTATGTTAATCAAAGATGACTTGAACTAATCTAACCTAGAGTGATTCAAACATCATCTCGTAGTAAGAAGAGAGAGAAAGCTCCTAATATGAATGAGAATCAAGTAACATACTTTCAATATGTAAGAATGTACATGATTAGGGTATGATACATCAAGCTAAGATCATGGAAATCCTTATTATAATGATTAATGAATCTTAACCTAATTTGAGGGCATCAATGATGATAATTTTCATATATAATGATGCTATGAGCTCAATTCACTATGAAGTGAATAGTAAACCCTAATTCTAGGGTAATAACATGTAATGTGAATAGTAAACCCTAATTTAGGGTGATCTGATAAATGGAGTAATTCAAGGTTATGCCTTTGAGTATGAAACCCTAATTACAAGTTGTAATATGAGAAATCTTTATGCCTCGAGAGCTAAGAGGTTCTATATCCCTATGTTGAAGTAAAAGAATACAAACCCTAACTAATGAAGGATGGGGTATGTTAACCCTAGTCTTGGGTTATGCTTTCAAGTATGAAACCCTGTGAACAAATTACAATATAAGAATTCTTATGCCTTATAAGACAAAGGGATTCAATAACCTTAATTGAGTGGGGTAAACCCTAACTCTACTTATGCTTTTAAGAATGAATCTTCATGATTAAAGTATGAGATGAGGAATCATTATTCCTAATCATAAAGAAAGGGATTGAATAACCCTAATTGATGTAAATCAGGGAACCTAGCCTTAGTGTAAGCATGAAGGTACTATTCCTGAATTGAAAGGTTAATTCTGCTTTATAAATTGCTGATCTGGAAATGAAATGTTTATTGTTGTCAATTGAATTAACCATGCAGGTTCTTATAAAAGGATGATTATATCCAGGTAAAGGTTATGATATTATATTCATTGGAAGCATGTTATTAGCTTTGTGAATAGTGATATACCATGTTGCCTAGTTAAGTGACATCATATAAGATTGATAGGCTGTGAGAGCCATGAGTAACATCAAGGCCATGCTAATAAGATGACTTATGATGAATTAAGGGTTTGAATACCCTATTCTTTAATCATAGTAATGAAATGGTTAAGAAATGATATTCAATTGATAATTGATGTGAGTTATACTTGATACATTTAGTATTCTACTTTTATAGCTGTTGTTCTAATGATTAATGCTTAGAAACATGCTTGATGCTAAAAGAATGCTAGAATGTACCTAACTAATCAAGTATAATCATATCATGTAGAGCCCTGACCATAGATCCATCATTGTCAGAGACCAAATGATGGTGAAACAGGTTTTCCTAAGGGAACTCCTGGAGCATATACTTTTGAGTATATGGGAGTATATGGACGCAAATATCCTTACGTCCTAGTGTAGGAATTGATGTAGATGTACTTTAATCTTTCAACCCTTCACTATATATTCATACCGGGTGATGTACCACAAATCTCCCGAAGAAATTACTAATACCGCATCGATGAGAGATAAACAAGAAATCTTTCGATGACGATGAGAGTTCAGAATTCCACTGTAACTCTATAGCGAAGATTCCAGAATACCCTGGATAGCTACTACAGCAGAGACACAAGATGTCCTGCAAGTAAATCCTCTTACTGACTGAGGAAGATGAGGTCATAAGAATCCGGCTCTTTTGATGACCTATGTATGGTACCGACGCGATTTTTATAAATGGTCGGTTGGAGTATGAGCGGTATACCTCATCTCCGCAGGGCATAATAATGTTTGTAAAACATAATCAACCGCGTAGCATATCTGCTTAGGTTGAACTACGGAAAACAATGATTGGTGTTACATTGTTTACATTAATGATCCGTTCAAAATATTTAGTGTACATGTTCTTTGTATGCTTTAAAGAAATGATTGCTTAAGTAAAAGTTACCTTACTTATTATCAAACCTGTTGTTGAATGATTTAAGTTACTTTGCTTATGTTGTTTCTTAAATGTTATAACAAAGCTTCTGGTGGAGAGTTATAACTCTCGCTGGGACAATTATTCAAATTGTCTCACTCCCGTAGGTTTCTACTTTTTAGGAAGACGCCAAGGACGAAGGAATCCATTTAAGAATGAGCAACAACAACAACCACAACATCAGGGGCAATAGTGAATCTCAGGTGGAGATACTAACTGTCTAGTCTTGTAGATAGTGTGTCTTATGTCGTCTCTGTACTCTCAGGTCCTAGGAGATAGTAGATCTGAGGTTTTTGGCTTTCGAGATTTTGTATCTGGATGTATATAATCACTCGAGAGGTGATTTTACAATGATGTAAACTGTTTATCTTGTTTATGATAAAAGAGTTTTATGATTTACAGATCCTTCTTTAAAAAGTTTTTTTTATTCCAGTGATTTTTAGGTCCTGAGCTAGTACAACAGACTACAGAAAAGATTAAAGTGATACAACAATAGTTGAGAACAACCCTAGACAGGCAGAAATTTTATGCAGATAATCGACGTAGACCACTTGAGTTACAAGTGGGAGATAGAGTATATCTTAATATTTCTCCTTGGAAAGGTGTGCTGAGGTTTGGAAAGAAGGGTAAGTTGGCTCCTAGATTTATGGGACCATACCATGTCCTAACTTGTGTTGGAAAGGTAGCATATAAGTTGGAGCTACCACCAGAGCTAAATAGATTGCATAATGTCTTTCACATCTCTATGTTGAGGAAATGCCATCCAGATACTGACCAGACAATCCAACCAGTAGAGGTTGAGTTAGATGAGGATATCTCCTGTATTGAGGGTCTTGTGTTGATCATGGATATAAGGGTGAAAAAGCTGAAGAGAAAAGATATAATACTAGAGAAAGTTTTGTGGAATCACGATGGCATATAGAAAGCCACATGGGAACTATAGAATGAGATGCATATAAAATACCCATCTCTTTTTGCGTAGGATTTCAGGGTGAAATCCTTGTTAGGGGTTTATAGTTGTAAGGCATCTAAACTTGCTTAATAAATTGAATAAGTTTAATTACCATAATTGAATGCATATAACCCTAATATAACCTTAATATATACTTTGAAATCATAAGACAAGCTTAAGTTTCAAATTTGGTCCAATTTGGACGTTGTTTGAGCAAGTTATGTAAGTTTATGTACATTTTGGACTTTTCTACAATTTACCGAATTCAGAAGTTTTCTTTGCAATTTTTCACATAAATTATGTTCCTTAGATGTTATATTATCATTCTTCAGTATTTTATCCATGGGTCTCCTAGTTGAGCCATGGTTTGAAGGTGTTTTCCTCAAGGGTATTTTAGGATTTACCCCTTCATGGATGAGCTACCTTTAGTAGCTATCAACTAATGAATTATTTGATTGGCTGGGCAATTTGACAAAGGAAAGATAAGTAGGTTTATATTGATGGTGGGGGAGCTTCTTGTGTGTGTGCTTGTATATTATTAATAATTTAAGGCCATGGACACTTGGATAGATACTAGAACTTCAATTTTTTCTTTTTCTTTATCTTAAAGTTTCATATACTTATCCCTAAGAACCAAAATGAGCCATTTTATCTCCACCACTTCCCTCCTACCAAACTTGTTCTGCCTCTGTGCTGTTGTGAATTTCATGTCCAAGGATGAAGAAAGTGGGGATCTTCTTGGAAAAAAGGATCTAGGGTTGCAATTGACTTCCTTTAGGGGTTCCTAAAGCTCCTTCCTAGTGATCATGACCTAAAAGTGTAAGTATTACCTTATTTCCTCCATTTATTTCTTTCCTTTTCTTCCTCCCATATCTCTCTAGGTCAGAACCATGTCGTTCCATGGTAAAAGTGGCTCTAGAACTCAAAAATCTATCCTTCTTGTTTCTTTTTCTGGAGTTTTGCTTCTTTGTGGAGAGAAGTGAATATTTGGCCAAGTTTAGATCTAAATCTAGGGATTTCTTTCCTTATTTGCTCGAGATTCTTTCTGTTTGAGATCTGACATACTCTATAGAGGCGAGTTATATAACATTCTTCACTTATATTGATTACTAAAAGCTTGTCAGTTCATGTTCATACTTTAATGTGATGATCTAAGCATAAAGAAACCATGCTTGTTTAGAATTACGAATTTTTGTGGTGTTCCCTATTCTTTTCTAGTTCTATATTAACTTGTAAACATGTGTACTACCTTTCTAAGGTGTAACATGATCTGGAGCAGGTTGATAGCAACAACATATGGTGCTAAGCATAAAACAATTGATGGTTCAAATTAGGATTTTCAAGCTATTTCCTTCCCTATCAGACAACTGATGGTCATACCATTCTACAACCAATGGTGTTGCTATCTTGGAAATTTATGTTCATGATCAAGGGTGTCAAATTTATGGTGAAAACCTATGGTCACCCCCTTAGGTCAGGTTTTGGCTCAATTAGACATTTAATTATCATCCACTAAGTATTCTAATGATGTTATCAATCGATGATGATGTTAGCTTAATATTTGATGGTGTTAACTGAATGTATTACTGATCTAAAAACAAATGGTGACCTAATGATCACAATTAATGGTGGATCAGGTCATCACCATATATGATGAGTTATGAATGTATTTGTAGATTTGACTAAATCTTAAACCAATGGTTCCTTGGTTCAATTGATCTAATGGTTAGACCTATACTTCAAATGATAACCTTGAACAATGAACCTGAACCAATGAATAATATTGAATTCTTCAACATCCAATAGATTAGAAGGAATCCCATGGTATTATATGCGGGTCCTAGCGATGATAATTCGATGATTCAATACCATTAATTTGTAGTCTTACCTTTGCCATCATATAGTTATATTTGATAAATCACTATAATAAGTGGATGCATATCTCCCATGTGACCTAGCTTGTTATACCTAACCTTAATGTAATTATATGATGTTGATTGGTTATAATCATACGTCTTGAATGATTAATGTGATAATGAATTACACTCTTCTAGTGTTGAAACCACAATGCAGTACTATTTGAATATCATAGTGCCTTGACATGTTAATATCTATGGACACATATGTGCTAATGATCTTTTGAGCCTTGTTTAAGACATGGAATGATGATGATAACCTTACTATGAATGATGTGATGGTCTTAATGACCTTTGGGAATGTTTGAATCCATGATTGAGGTGAAATCCTCTTCATGTTCCAATAAGGGTTAAAACCCTGGAACTTGTGATAAGATATTGGTATCTTGTAATAGTATGATGATAAGTGTGGTCCATTAATTTGCAATGAATGATATCATGTGGTAATGTGATTAAGATTTATATCTCAAATGTTTTATATATTTTGAAGTTTTTATACATATACTCTTGTTAGAAAAGAATTAGAGTTTGAATGTCCACTTGTATGATAAAGCCTTAATGCATTCAATTGGCAGTAATTAATCAAGTGTAACCTTAATCATGTAGAGCCCTGTGTTGTATAGCCATATTCAATGTCAGAACTTACTAGATGGTGAAATGAGTATTCCCAAGGGAAACTCAGAGCGCATATTGTTGAGTATGTGGGGGTGGGAAGTTGAGGATATATCCTTGTCATCCACAAATGCAGGTTATGGAGGATGCCTATGGTCATGCCTATGACATTTGATCTGATTGAGGATAGCTACGGTTGTATCTTGGATTAGAGGGTTTTGTTTATGCTAGTTTCTAGTGTCATAACTTGTACCAAGTACAGCCTAGTTGTTATCAGTTGACTATATGTCACTATTGGTAGTTTGACTGGTATGCCACTGTGGTTTACTCGTACTGACTGAGGAGAAGAGATCTTAGGATACCAACACTCCTAGATCTTATACGGAACTAAATAGCACTTCACAGTGGTTAGTTGGACTTTGAGTGGTACTACTCAAACTCCCCAGGGCATAATAAGAAAAGATATAATACCATCCATGTAGTATAATTGCTTGGGTTTAATACATATCACATTGGTTGATTTACCCTTGTCTTGTCTTTACACGAAATAGTTCTTACATGATGCAGACTTATGAAAATTGTGTAATTCTACTTGATGCTACAACTTATTTTCTTCACTGCTTAGTATGATTAAACTATTCAATCTATTCATATTGCTTATTTAATATGCTACAATTATTCTACATTTTTTGCTATGTGATTAATCAGTAGTTGATCATGTTTTGTATTTTGAGTAATATCATTTAGTGTGATGATGTGTCACATCAAGAGTCTAATAGGGGGAGATCATAGTGTCTTAGGATTTGAGGCCTCAGATAAAAATAGTCTTAAAAGGAATTATACTACCCATATCACCAAGGACCAATTTTTGGGTTCAATTGGTGAGAAATGTAATTTCTCATATTAAAGATATTTGAACAAATAATGATAAAATTTGCTTCAAATAAGTGGATTTCATTTACAATAGCCTTGATGATTGTGTTGTGGGCTTTATTGGCTATTGGGCCCAATAACAAGGAAATAACAAAGAAAATTCAATTAGTGAATGAATAATTGAATATTTGAAGAATAGAAAGAGGTAGAAACCTCTAGAAGGAAAAGAGATGTAATCCAAGGATGTATTTCGTGCCTTTTGGGTTCCTTGGGTTCCAAGGAGTCCAAAGTTACAAAAGAAGGCAATAAGAAAAGAAAAGTTTAATTAAGTATTTCTTTAATAAGAAAGAGATTGAAAATAATGTTAAAATGTTAGAAATAAGTGGGAAAAGGTGTAATTAGGAGATCCTTTGTGGAATTTCGTGTTCCAAGGATTCCTAATGATAAAAGGATTACCCATGAGGAAAATAAAAGAGAAATAAAGAGAAATCCTCAAAAAGAGATATTTTAATGAGAAATAAACATGATAATGTGATATAAGGCATTTAGATGCATCTAGAAGGATAATAAATATCCTTGGAAAAGGATTTCGAAATAATAGAGTTTCTTGGGATCCAAGGAGTCCCAAAAAAGAGGAAAGAGAGAGAAAAATACGAAATTTGCAAATAATAACATAATGTGATATATTATTGATGAATTTTGTAATACGGATAAAAGGGAGTATTTTCTATTAAAAGAAAACATGATTTCGTGGTAAATAATTAAGAGGCAAGTAATAAGAAGATAAAGGAAGAGATTTTCCTAATACTAATATCCCAAGGAAAAGGAATATCAAAGTAATGAGGGAGAAAGAGAAGAGTTGCTTCTTTAGTAAGGAAAATTTTTTCCTTTTAGGAAAGGGACTTATTCCCTCTTCTATGAACACTTTGGGGCTTCATACTCTCCCCTATATAAGGGGTAGAGCCCTAGTTCAGAGGAAAGGAGAACCCCACGATCTTCTTCTCTCTTCTTCAACCTCGGTATAGACCTAACCCTAACCGGATGGAGGAAGTGCGATCCCAGGAGCTATGAGAGTAGTTACGACATTTGAAATGCTTCCACGAAGTCGGAGAGGTCTGGGCGGCTATTTTCGTGACTCCTCTCACCCGTGCGGCACCTGCAAGAAGACTACATGGTAGCTACAGTTCGTCCATGGTGGCAGGCCTGTTGGCCTTGATCCTGGCCGATTGACCCCATGCATGAGACATCCTCACCTGCAAGAAGGCGCGGTGGAGGCGGGGGAAGGAGCTGGGAGAGCCAGCGAGTCCATATCCATGGGAGGAAGATCTCCCCGGACCTGCAGCAGTGACGCCCTAGGGCTGTTCGCGACGAGGAAGAAGATCCAGCCCATTTGACGTTTCTGCCCTCTGAGACACAAAAGAACTGGTAGCCGAGTCGGGGACATAATAGTAATTCAGTTATAATTTCAAAACAAGCGACGCATTGCATGGATGAGGCTGACGTGGCAGCCCCTCATTGGCCCAAAAGTAAGTATTTTTGCAAAATTCGTATCTATCGAACCGTAACTCGGATTAAAACAAACTTTATATGAAAATTGATCCTCAGAACGAGAGGAACCCAAAGAAATTAAGTTTGAAGCCTGATTCTTATTGAAATCTGAAAAGTAATGGAAGTAATCATCTTTAATGCTTTAATTCTTAAGGAACCCTATTTTTGGAATGGATAAGGTATTTAATAGGGTTTAATGGATCATTAGAGATGATATTAATCTGTTAAATGTAAAAAAGAACATTGAGTTCAAAAAGGAGGAACTTTGCACGTGATTAGTCTAATTTAGGGTTTATGTGCTTAAATATGCATGAAATTTGAAAAGGGCATAAAGTTATCATCTTTAATGATTCAATTAAGGAAAAACCCTTAGATTTGATGATAGATGGATAATTCAAGCTGATATTAACCTGTTCTTAATGAAAGAGAAAATAGGATTTAAAAGTATGATTTTTCTATATATTTGGTTTAATTTAGGGTTTCGTGCATGATTATGCATTAATGAGATTGTAAACCCTAATTTTGATGAATATGTCTTTTAATTGGTTTAATTGTGTAAATCCACGAATAAAATAGAGATGTGATGATCCTAATCCAATTTGAGCATAAAAGATCCTTAAGGTGGATAATTTGAGTAATTAGGGTTTTTATGAGTGGAAAAGTTGTTTAGGGTTTGTTGACCTAAAAAGGGTAAGGTTTGAGAAATTGATCTAAGAAACCCTAATGCATCCTAATGAGACTTAGAAACCTTAGAAAGGTGTCCCAAGTCAATAAGGAGTTGTTTGGGATATGCTTGTGACAATTAGACATTATACATGTTTTCAGGATCAATGTTTGCTTGATTGAGTGATTGGCTTGCTTGATTGGACATCTAGTTGGATTTGGATAAATTGTTGCTTGAGATCTTCAAGACAGGTATGTGGTTACTTATGAATAACCGCTTAGTTTCCCGATGGTTTCTCAGACGTTTAATCGTAGTGAATGCAACTAAACTGTTTGGATGTTCATATTGCAATCATAAAGTGACTATGACTATCACATAATGTATATACCCATAAACTCAAATCCTGGTTCTCTGTGTGGCATAATAGACAACCTAGTACATGGCTGCCTATGGGTAGGTCCATCAGGTTAGAGAAAGGCCTAGTACATGGCTACCTATTGGGTAGGTCCATCAGGTCTATGGATGACCTAGTACATGGCTACCTATTGGGTAGGTCCATCAAGTCTATGGTTGACTTAGTGCATGGATACCATTGAGGTAGGACCATCAAGTCACAATGAGTTAGATATTGGGCTATCTCTGGATAGTGCCATGCGATTCTATTACCTAAAAGAGAGGTGATATCCATGTCCACTGCAGGGACAACCCAGAGTTTGAGAATATGTATGGATTGAGTTGTATGGCTTAAAATGTAATCTCAATTGTTAAATGATTAGTTGATTGATTATATTGTTAACATAGTTGAACATTATCTGTTTCCTCCTTATACCAGCTTCGGCTGACCGACATTTTGTTTGTCGGCGTTTTAGGTACAATGAAAAGAACAAACATTAAAGTGACACCTTGTGAATTCAAGAATTAAAGAACGAGGAGGAACTAGTTAGAATAGTTCAGCTAAGGTTAGAAGTTTAGGTTGTTCCAAACTTTTCAAAGGTATGCAAAGAAAAATTTTATTACCATTTTCAGTATAGTCTGTTAGAATTTAATAATTGTTTATGGTTATATGTCGAACCTTTGATCTGGGATTAATGGGTGCGGCTTCAACCTCTTGGTCTCTCTTAATTGGGGGTTACTGAAAGGTGAGATCGTAACATCATCACTAAGAATTTTTTAGTTAAGTGTGTTTAGATTAAAGTAGTACTAGTATGGATGACTAGTTGGCAAGTTGATCCTAACTTGTACATGAGTGAGGACAAAGTGCACATTTAAAGCCATTGGTGGTTTATGGGGCCAATCATCATTTCTAAAACTTTATTAGAGTCTTGGGCATTGGGCCAAAATGGTACAATGATTATAATCACAGACACAAGACTAATTTTTTAGTATAAATTTTAGGTAATAATCAGATCATTGATAGGATGACTAGAAGCCCAATCGGCTGATAGGAAAGTCCAATTGACCAAGGGGATAGATCAGTTGATCAATAGCAAATCCCAATTGGTTGATTGGGCCAAGATGAGTCCAATCAATCAATTGGACAAGATCAACCCAATTGTTTGATCGGAAAGTCTAGTGATTTGAATGGATAAGATCAGTAAGTTGGCTAACATATTACATAAAGTTCTAATGCAATCCAGTCACCTGACTAGACTAGCCAGTCGGTCAACTAGCTGTCTGCAAACAGACTACTTAAATGCAACATTTATCTTTTTATCTCTCAAGGTTTATTATAAATTCTTCTTATCTGTCTCTCGTATATAAAGGGGCATGGATGCCAGTGTTTTGATTGCACATATTTTGCACGTGAACTTTAGTTGTCATTGTAGGGAAATCGGGGCAACAAATAAGGTAGAGGAAAAAAAATTTAAATCCTGATTTCCTTTAGATAGTAAGATCGCCTCAACAACAATGTATCTAGAAAGGAAAGGTTGCATGGTTATACCTAGTCCTTGAGAAATTCTAGAGACATTACCCTCGCAGTAGCATCATGCTTCTTCTTCTTCAGACCACAATACTCAAACAATCATCTCCACTGGCCTCCTGGTGAAACACCACAAACATCGATGAGTGGTGTCCTCTTAGCGGCAAACAATGGCCTCTCACCTGTAGAGTAGTCCAAACGGACCACCGGGAACTCCATATTGCACTATCAGAGCTAACGGGAAGGAGTTGTCCCTCTCGAACATCAACCTAGTAGAGTTGATACACTCTCCCACAATTATCTCTCCCTTGCTATCCCTCCCCTTATTGGGTAGGACTTGCTTAGGTTCTCTATTGATTACCACAACCAGATAGGACAATAATTTCAAAGCAATTGTTATGTTCTGAAAAGCCCCCAACACCCCTCTATTTATAGGAGAGGGTAGGGTCAGGGTATTCAATCTGTGTGGGAATCAAAAGGGTCAGATTCACAAATTTTTTAGAAGATACAAAATGCAAGCCGGTCAGTTTGCATGCCCAAACAGTCAGTTCGTGTGTGAACCGGTTGGTTCGTGTAGTTTCCTATTGTGAATCACATTGGTGTTCAATGCACGATTGATGCACAACATGATGTCAACACCAATTTTTGATCCAATCAAATTGACCATTGAAATGGGAAACCCAGATGATGAACCCGTTAGTTCACATCATCAAACGCTTAGTTGGAGCACGTGAACTGGTTGGTTCACTGTTTAAACCAGCCAGTTCACACCCTGGTTCATCCATTGATCAACCAATATTGATTCCAATTGATCTGACACTCCAACCAATCATTTCAACACTTGAACTGGTCGGTTCAAAGTCTAGTCAGTCAATTTTGAACCCCAATTTTTTATTTGAATACCTAAACACCTTCAGTAATCAATGTAAACATCATTCATGAATATACTCCTTTAATCCAAGTGTATCCTATGTGTGTGACCCTATAGGTCTAAAATTACATTGGTAGTGAATGTTCATAACTAACTTATAACATCACATGCAAAGAGTGGCATCTAGAAACACATCATTGCTACTTAAGTAATTTAGAAAGTTGGAGAACAACTTCAACCTACAATCTATGATTAGTGTTGTCATGATCATATAGTTCCATCGTCTTTGATATCCAAATTGAACTTGAGGTATGGAATTGTCATCCTGTCAACGTTCAATCCATGTTCCTTGAACTAGAGTAGACAGTCCAAGATGCACATGATCTCACATATCATATATTGAGTCACATGAGTATGGCCATACATTTCTCAGTCTGGCTTCTCAAGAGGTCCTCAATATCAATCTCTTATAGGAGGGACAAATCCCATCTACATCACTCACACTCTATCCCCATGTGTCACAGCGCACCCAAGCATCACCATTATGGAAATCCTTATTCTGGACCACATTAGATGATGTCAAAATACATGAATGACATGTGATAAATTAGTGACTTCAGGTATAAGAACCACAATCACCACTATCACTATGAGAGATTATTCTGACTACCATTCGGCGATCTTCGTGTATCACTCTCATGGTTAGTATGTCTGATATAGTGTTCTCTAACATATACATGTGTGTTTGACTTGATATCACATATCATGACTAATGAGACTCTATCATCAGTCAACACACAGTCTAGTCTTATGTATTACTATTGTCTATTTTATTTCCACCGTAATATCCGACTAGAGACATAACAAGAATGTACTGTCTCTTATCATACATATTGTCTCATCATTCAGATCCTAAACCTGAAGACATATATCATCAAGTAACATAATTCTTTAGACATCTACTATGTATGTGTCATCATATCATGATTGAGACAAACATAACAGACAAATTACCTTTGTTATTATAAAACCAGGTATGTAATGACTCATCATATGATTGGATCTCTGGGAATACATACCAACAATCATTACCTATAAGGAGAGAGAGAAAAGGAGAGTAAGTACAATGCTAACACATTATCAATGGGAAGGTTTTTACTTCATGTCAACTCGTGTACTATGTCATGGAGTTTCTGCCATTTTCATGGATTACGTAGAGACACATATTCTTTTGTTAATGCATTGGGAGAGCATCATCAAATCTTCTATGAGTCACATACTCCTTATGAGCAATGCTACTAAATCTACTCTTTGACAACATATACCTCACATCCCTCCTTTGTGATATATTGTTACTGGAAAGATCTACTTTTGGGTTTGTGGAACAATTTCTGTTGCTTTTGATATGTCTGTCACCTCCATGTTTTCCTACAAAATATATCACATTACTTGTTATCAGTATGAAACCAACGTTTCAAATATACAACTTTGGTTTTCTTGCACAAAATTAAAGTTATAGACCTATGTAAAAATGTAAACAACTTTTGACAAAATAGAGTTTGTAGCTTCAATTTTGAGTATAAATTGAGGCTAAAAATGTTCAACATTGTTTTTCTTTTACAAAATTGGCACCATAGATTTTTATAAAAAATAAAAATTATGTTGACAAAATATATCATGTAACACTAATATGGTGGAGCGTGTGTGCTATTTGTTGTTAACAATGATGGTTTTGGCTATTAGTCTGTAACCAATGATGTGTCTATTGTGTTGACTTTTCAAACTCAGAAACTGACAATGTAACCTCTTAACTGTATCAGATCCCACTAGTGCATCATTTTTAACCAAAGTTACAAGACTTAATTGACTGAAGATGTAGCATGTATGTGTACTAATGCTGTCTAGAATACACTCTAGTACATAGATCATTCCATACAATCAAGTAGTGTTTGCATCTCCAATACCAGATTTTGGAAAATTGTTCATATATATTTTTATAACAAATTTAGACTTAATACAAAATTTGAGATCATTACGGATGTTTTGAAGTCACTCATCCAAGATGATGTACATATATCATGTTTATTGTCTCTTGATTCATGACAAATAAATATCCAACCAAGCTAAAAATTTATATATAAGATATTTAAGGAAAATGAATCCAACTTAGGAAACATTTTGTATGAAGAAATGTGTTGAGTATATTGCGTCTGGGATACTGTTACAACCCCAAATTTTGGGTTCATTTGGTGAGAAATGTAATTTCTCATATTAAAGCTATTTGAACAAATAATGATATAATTTGCTTCAAATAAATAGATTTTGTTTACAATAGCCTTGATGTTTGTGTTGTGGGCTTTATTGGCTATTGGGCTCAAATAACAAAGAAAATTCAATTAGTAATTGAATAATTGAATATTTGAAAAAGAAGGGAATATGGAAACCTCTAGAAGGCACATCCAAAGAGGATCTTGTGACTCTTGGGTTCCTTGGGTACCAAGGAGTCCAAAGTTGCATAAAGTGTGCAATAAGAAAAGAAAAGATTAATTAAGTATTTCTTTATTACGAAAGAAATTGAAAATAATGATAACATGTGGAAAATGAATGGAAAAAGGCATAAATAAGATTTCTTGGTGAATTTTCATATCCATGAGGTTGCTAATATTAAAAGAAACGTCAATGAGTAAAATAAAAGAGAAATAAAGAGAAAACCTCAAAAAGAGTTATTTTAATGAGAAATAAACATGACAATGATAAATAATGCATTTAGATGCATCTAAAAGGGTAATGAGTATCCAATAAAAAGAATTTCAAAATAATAGAGTTTCTTGGGATCCAAGGAGTCCCAATAAAGAGGAAAGAAAGAGAAAATATCAAAATAACAAAATAAGAGGATAATGTAATGCATTATTAAAGAATTTTGTGATATGGTTAAAAAGGAAAATAGTTTATACTAAAAGAAAATAGAAATTCATGCATATGGATTAAAAAGCAAACATAAAGGGAATAAGAGAAAAGAATTTCGAATTTCTTAATGACCAAGGATCAAGAGGAATTAATTAAAAGAGAGGTTTTGTTCTCAATTATGGGAAAGGAGGTTTCCGAATGAGGGGATGCCTTGTTCTCTTCATAGGCAAGCATGTTTGAAAACCTCTAGAGGGGGGGTGAATAGAGTTTTATAGAGATTTTAAAGTAATTTAAACTCAAACAACCAAACTGAAGATTAAGAAGAGGAACACAGGTGTTTAGAGTGGTTCCACCTTAGCAAATACTAAGGAGTCAGTCCACTACCCGGTTGCTTACCCAACCGGGATTTTGAAAGTACTAAATTTTATTACCTCTCAAGGATGTTACATAAAATTTACAATACTTTCTAAACACCCTTTGGACAGCCTTCACTTTGAAGTAGTCTTGCCAACCTCGAAGCAGCCTTCCTTGAAGTAACTTCAAGCTCCCCCTTGAAGTAGCCTTCCTCCTGAAGTAGCTTCCCGTCAAGACAGCCTTCTGAAGTAGTCCAAAGTCTTCCTCTTCACCACGAAGAGCTTCACCCTCTCCAATCCGCAGCCTCCTACCTGGAGTAGCAAGGAGAGTACAAGTAATACAAGAAACAAGAAGGGAATAAAAGAAAATACAACTTATCCTTGTAGCTCAAGGCTTGATTTCCCTAGATCAAGCGTTTGGATTTTCCTAGCCAATATGATGTACTTGTGATTGCTAGGGTTAGGAAAATCTAGCCTATAGGACGAGCTTGAGCTAAGGAGAAAATGGCCAATTGATCACAAAGCTCAGTTCACACAGATTGCACAAGAGGGCTCAAGTATTTTCTCAAGTATAGCAAGTGTAAGAAGTGTGTTATAGTGTCCTATGGCTTGTCCTATTTATAGGAATGGCCTAAGTATGCTTAAGGACATTCTAGACAACTTCTAGGGGGTTCCTAGTGCTTAACTAGCCGTTAGGAATAAGTTAGGGGCATTAGCAACGGCTAATTGCTTTTACTCTGCAGATTCTGTCAGAGATCGTCTCGGTCGAAGAACGGTCGACCGAGACACCTACTCGGTCGAAGTGTCGTCGACCGACAGGCTCTCTGAATGCAACGTCTATTTCCAACTGCCAACTAACTTGTCAGTTTAGTCTAACGGCTAATTGCAGAGATCGTCTCGGTCGAGTGAAGGTCGACCGAGACACCTCTCGGTCGAGGACTTGTCGACCGACAGGCTTCTCTTTTCTCAAGTTATATGCAGATATGTCTAACGGCTACTTGGATCTTTCTCGGTCGAGAATATGGTCGACCGAAGGTGTCTCGATCGAGGAGTTGGTCGACCGAGAGAGATCCAGTTTTAAGGTTTCAAGTTAGGCACTAGTTATACATATGTGTGCATAGGTGGTCCTATTGAATGGATGACTACGGTGTTTAGCTAGGGAAAAATCCAATGCTTGATTTACATGCGATTCTAAGTACTTGTACATTATAATTCTGTACAAGTTTTTACAATGATTACATTTGCATGAAAATATAAATACTTCATGTTGGATTTCCCTTATAGTTGTGTCATCCTGCACACTCAAGTAGCTCGTTAGATAAATAAAAATGAAATGTTTGTCATAATCAAAACAAAGGGATTTTATAGATGTCCATTTAGCCAACAATCTCCCCCTTTTTGAAGATGACAAACATTTCCAAAATATAAATAAAGGAAATATAAAACATATAAATGCCATACCTTTAGATTGCCGTTTGGAACTTTTCCTCTTGTTTATAAAATGTGTGCTTAGTATCCCCAGTGAATTATGGAACATGAAATCCAGTTCATTTGGGAATATAGCAACTTTCAATGTAAAGCCAAGAGTATATTTATGAAACTCATTGATTGAGTTTGTCATAAGTATTAAGTTATAGTTTTATATATTTCTCCCCCTTTGTCATCTCAAAAAGATAACCGTTTTATTAAAAACTCCCCCTTAATTAGATATCCCATCAAAAATGAACGAAAAAGATGTCCATTGAATAGCCAAAATGTAAAGCAATGCGGTTTCTAGCCAAGAGGCAACAATTTGCAAATTACCAATTGAAACGTTCATATCAATATTGATACTAAACATAAGTAGTCGTTTTTAAGAACCGCAGATATCAAAGAAAACATCCTCCAATGGAGTAATAAGTAGTTGCTTCCTAATGTTGTTGAATTGATCTAATGGAAGCGGTTTTGTAAAGATATCAGCCAATTGATTTTCTGTATCAACATGATGAAGGGAAACATGATTCTTTGAGATGTGATCCCTTAAGAAGTGATGACGGATTTCAATATGTTTGGCCCGGCTGTGTAGAATAGGATTGTGTGCTAAGTTTATGGCGCTTGTGTTGTCACAAAAAATAGGTGTTGATGAAAGATGAAAACCATAATCGCTTAAAACCTGTTGCATATAAAGCACTTGAGCACAGCAAGACCCAGCTGCCATATATTCAGCTTCGGTTGTAGATAGGGCAACCGTGTTTTGTTTCTTGCTAAACCAAGATACTAAGGCTCTACCTAATAAGAAACATCCACCACTAGTACTTTTGCGATCAAGTCGACAACCGGCATAATCCGCATCAGTATATGCTTTAAAATCCAAGGATTGTCCTTTTGGATACCATAAACCAAAACGAGTAGTGCCGGCTAGATATCGAAGAATTCGTTTAACCGCAAGAAAATGAGATTGCATAGGCTGGGATTGAAATCGAGCACAAAGACCAACGGAAAACATAATGTCTGGTCGAGAAGCGGTTAAATATAGCAAACTACCAATCATGGCTCTATATAAGGAATCATCAATAGGTTCCCCATTTTCATCCTTATCAATTTTAATAGAAGTAGCCATAGGAGTAGTAGCATGTTTGCATTGATCCATCCCAAAACGTTTTAACAGTTCTTTAGTGTATTTTTCTTGGCTTATAAAAATTCCGGCAGGTGTTTGCTTAATTTGAAAACCAAGAAAGAATGTTAGTTCACCCATAAGGCTCATTTCAAATTCTTTTTGCATAATGTCACTAAATTGTGTGCATAATGATTCATTTGAGGCACCAAAAATAATGTCATCAACATATATTTGCACAACTAAGAAATCAGATGCATATGTTTTGAAAAATAGAGTAGAATCTGAATTTCCAATAGAGAAACCATTATCAAAAAGATATGTCTTGAGCCGTTCATACCAAGTCCTAGGGGCTTGTTTTAGACCATAAAGTGCCTTTTTAAGTTTATAAACATGATCGTCCTTTTCTGGGATTTCGAAGCCAGGTGGTTGAGCAACATAAACTTCTTCTTGTATGATGCCATTTAGAAATGCACTTTTGACATCCATTTGATATAACTGAATGTTTTTATGGGCAGCAATAGCTAGTAACATCCTAATAGCTTCAAGTCGAGCTACAGGTGCATATGTTTCATCAAAGTCAATTCCTTCTTGTTGATTATATCCTTGTGCAACTAACCGTGCTTTATTCCGTATGACTTCTCCTGCCTCATTAAGCTTGTTCCTAAAAACCCATTTAGTTCCTATGATAGTTTTATCTTGTGGTTTAGGAACTAAATCCCATACATCATTTTTAGTGAATTGATTTAATTCCTCTTGCATGGCTATTATCCAGTAATCATCCTTAAGAGCTTCGAATATTTTCTTAGGTTCAATGATGGAGACAAAAGCCATGTTTGCAACATCTTGAAAAGAGGACCTAGTTTTGACTTTATCATTTGGATCTCCAATAATTAGCTCTTGGGGATGATCCTTGATCAGCCTAGGTGTAGGTTGTGTTTCGACCGGAGGATCGGATGTGGGAGTTTTCTCATTATCATTGGGAATGGTTATAGTTTCAAATTGATTTGTGAGATCAATGATATCTAAATTTGTAGATTTTGATTCCTCATGAAAAGACACATGAATGGATTCCTCAACTTTTCTAGAGATAGTGTTATATACCCTAAACGCTTTGCTAGAAGTAGAATATCCCAAGAAGAATGCTTTTTGTGATTTAGAATCAAACTTGTCTCTATCATCCTTGGTGTTTAAAATATAACATGTAGAGCCAAAAGTATGAAAGTAGTCAACTCTAGGTTTCTTAGAGTGTATTATTTCATATGGAGTTTTCTTCAAATGAGAGTGAACCGTGACTCTATTTAGCACATAACAAGCTGTGTTTACAGCTTCAGCCCAAAAAGTTTTAGGTGTGTTGTGTTCAAGCATCATGGTCCTAGCCATTTCTTGTAGAGATCGATTTTTCCGTTCTACAATACCATTTTGTTGTGGGGTACGTGGAGCAGAGAAATTGTGAGTATATCCCTGAGATGTACAAAAAGTTTCAAAAGTATGATTTTCAAATTCGCCACCGTGATCACTTCTAATGGTACATATTTTATGTTGTAAAAGATTTTCAATCTTAGAACAAAATTGCATAAAGACATGAATAGTGTCATCTTTTGTTGCAATAAAATGTACCCATGTAAATCTACTATAATCATCAACAATAACAAAACAGTATCGTTTACCACCAATAGATTGTGTTCTCATTGGTCCAAATAAATCCATATGAATTAATTCTAAGGATCTACTGGTGCTAAGTACATGTTTTGATTGAAAAGATGTTTTGGTTTGCTTTCCCATTGTACAAGGTTCACAATTTGCAACGTGATCAAACGACAAAACAGGTAATCCACGAACAAGATCATATTTTACTAACTTTTTAATAGCATGTGAACTAGCATGACCAAGCTTTTTATGCCATAGTTGTAAGGTGTTTTCATTTGCAAGTAAGCATTTACCTACTACTGATTTCATAGAGTTTGGTTTAAGGATATAAAGATTTCCAACTCTATTTCCTTCATAAACAACAGTTGTAGTATTTTCTATCAATAACTTGCAGCAGGTTTTGTTAAATAACACATCATAACCGCTATCACATAGTTGACTTACACTTATTAAGTTATGATGCAATCCATCAACTAGTAGAACATTTTTGATTTCAAGATTTGTTCCAACATTACCTATTCCAACGATTTTGCCCTTACCATTGTCTCCAAAGGTGACCGTTCCACTTTTCTTTTCTTCAAAAGTTGAAAATGCATCCTTGTTTCCGGTCATATGTTTGGAGCAACCACTGTCAACGACCCATTCCTGCATTAGAATGTAGATTTTGGTACCCATGTGATGGTCCGATAAGGTTAGAAACTTTTTAATTTGCTGATGTGTATAAAAGTTCTGATACAGAAAACCAGTCGGTCGACGATTGTTCGACCGATATAATTCTCGGTCGACAATTTATCGATCGAGCAGGTTACTGTATCACAATAAAAAAGAACAGAAAATTTTTCGGTTGACCAATGTTCGACCGAAATGAGTACTGGAAGATTTTCGATTTGTTAAAGACATCCATTCGGTCGACACTACTTCGACCGACCCAGAGCTCGGTCGACAGTACTTCGACCGACGAAGTTTCTGTTTTAGTACAGCAATGCAGAAAAATAATACCAATAAGCATAGCATCGTTTGTTGAGATAGGACAATATAAATTGTACAAATTAAGTATTTTGTCATATCTCAACTACATTCCATTCTTCTAAGTTTGAGGTCTTGGGGTCCAAACTAAGTTGGACTTCTTAGTCTTGTAGGGGCATGAAAAACAGTAATGTCCAAGACGTAAACAGAAATGACAAGTAATAGAATCAATTTCGTTTCTTTTTCTAGCCATTGTGTTTTTGGGTACAAACATAGTTTGGGTCTTTTTGGTTTGGTTTCTCTTTGGAACATATCCCAAACCTTTTCTTCCATTGAAGGTAGTACCACTTCTTAATATGTTATCAAGAATATCTTTTCTTCTTAACTCATGAAGTTCTTGTTGCAACTGAGCAATGTTATTCATTTTCTTATGTATATCTTTTCTTGCCTGGTCTAAATCAGAAAGCAATGAATCCTTTTCTTTTACAATAATGTCATAGTCCGAATGATTGCACAAGATAGGTTGAGTTTGAAAAGCTTGTAGTTTAGCTAACAAATCAGTCTTTTCTTTTGATAGAAGATCAACATTAGTTTCCAAAGTAAGTAGCTTTCTAGTGCAATCATCTAAAGATGTTTTTAAAGATACATTTTCAAGATCAATGTTATTCTTTTCGGAAGAAAGTTCATCTATTTTGGCAATGAGCTCATTGTTTGATTTTATAGTCCTTTTTAGTTTCTTTTTGGCATCAACATATTTATCATGAGTTTCTTGTAAGCTAGCTACTAACTCTTCTTTAGGAAGATCAACTAGGCTTACCTCTTGAGATTCTTCATCTTCTTTTGCCATTAGACATTCTACCTTATCTTCTCCGCTTTCACTTTCACTCGTTTCATCCCATGCCGCTTTATAAGCTTTTTCTTTCTTCTTATGTGAGCTTTTCTTTCCCTTTTTAGCTTTGGGACATTCATTTTTGAAATGTCCTTTCTTTCCACATTCGAAGCACCTGGGAGTGGAAGAAGAACTAGAAATTTTATTAGATTTAAACCTTCTATATTTCTTACCATTGACTATCAATGCTTCTTCTCCTTCTTCTTCACTAGATTCCTCACTCTCTTGTGAGAGAGCTTTTGATGCTTTGAGAGCCACGTCTTTCTTTGGCCCACGTTGATGTTCATGTTCTCTTCTCTCTTCCTCTTCTAGGTCTGCCTCATGAGCTTCTAAGTTTCCGATGAGCTGTTCCATTTTGAGGCGAGTGAGGTCGTTTGCTTCTGCAATAGCTGTCACCTTTGGTTTGTACTTTGGAGGAAGAGATCGAAGTATTTTTGATACCTGATCTTCCTCAAGAACAGGTTTCCCTAAAGCACTCAAACCATTAACAATAGTAGAAAATTTTGAATACATTTCACTAATAGTTTCGTTTGGATCCATACGAAAATGTTCAAATTTGGTTTTAAGCAAACTAACTTTAGAGTTTTTAACTTGAACCGTACCCTCATATGTTATAGATAATCTATGCCAAATGTCATATGCGGTATCACAGTTTGATACTCTATTAAATTCTCCTACTGAAATGGAACAATATAAAATGCTTACTGCCTTTGCATTCATTTGTGCCATTTTTACCGTATTAGCATCCCATACTTCGAACTCATCTTGTGGGAGTGTGGTATGGTGTAGATACCATTCTCCAAAGATCCCAATTGATTCCTTGGAAGTAAAATTGCATTCTTCTCTTCCAGTATTGATAGTTTGTCCCGTCAAATGCCGGAGGTCGAGCAACGAGCGTTCCTTCAATGTTGAGGTTGTTGAGCACTCCATCCCCCATCTTTTCTTCAAGACTTTGTTAGAGCTCCTTGAAGCCTGCTCTGATACCAATTGAAAACCTCTAGAGGGGGGGTGAATAGAGTTTTATAGAGATTTTAAAGTAATTTAAACTCAAACAACCAAACTGAAGATTAAGAAGAGGAACACAGGTGTTTAGAGTGGTTCCACCTTAGCAAATACTAAGGAGTCAGTCCACTACCCGGTTGCTTACCCAACCGGGATTTTGAAAGTACTAAATTTTATTACCTCTCAAGGATGTTACATAAAATTTACAATACTTTCTAAACACCCTTTGGACAGCCTTCACTTTGAAGTAGTCTTGCCAACCTCGAAGCAGCCTTCCTTGAAGTAACTTCAAGCTCCCCCTTGAAGTAGCCTTCCTCCTGAAGTAGCTTCCCGTCAAGACAGCCTTCTGAAGTAGTCCAAAGTCTTCCTCTTCACCACGAAGAGCTTCACCCTCTCCAATCCGCAGCCTCCTACCTGGAGTAGCAAGGAGAGTACAAGTAATACAAGAAACAAGAAGGGAATAAAAGAAAATACAACTTATCCTTGTAGCTCAAGGCTTGATTTCCCTAGATCAAGCGTTTGGATTTTCCTAGCCAATATGATGTACTTGTAATTGCTAGGGTTAGGAAAATCTAGCCTATAGGATGAGCTTGAGCTAAGGAGAAAATGGCCAATTGATCACAAAGCTCAGTTCACACAGATTGCACAAGAGGGCTCAAGTATTTTCTCAAGTATAGCAAGTGTAAGAAGTGTGTTATAGTGTCCTATGGCTTGTCCTATTTATAGGAATGGCCTAAGTATGCTTAAGGACATTCTAGACAACTTCTAGGGGGTTCCTAGTGCTTAACTAGCCGTTAGGAATAAGTTAGGGGCATTAGCAACGGCTAATTGCTTTTACTCTGCAGATTCTGTCAGAGATCGTCTCGGTCGAAGAACGGTCGACCGAGACACCTACTCGGTCGAAGTGTCGTCGACCGACAGGCTCTCTGAATGCAACGTCTATTTCCAACTGCCAACTAACTTGTCAGTTTAGTCTAACGGCTAATTGCAGAGATCGTCTCGGTCGAGTGAAGGTCGACCGAGACACCTCTCGGTCGAGGACTTGTCGACCGATAGGCTTCTCTTTTCTCAAGTTATATGCAGATATGTCTAACGGCTACTTGGATCTTTCTCGGTCGAGAATATGGTCGACCGAAGGTGTCTCGGTCGAGGAGTTGGTCGACCGAGAGAGATCCAGTTTTAAGGTTTCAAGTTAGGCACTAGTTATACATATGTGTGCATAGGTGGTCCTATTGAATGGATGACTACGGTGTTTAGCTAGGGAAAAATCCAATGCTTGATTTACATGCGATTCTAAGTACTTGTACATTATAATTCTGTACAAGTTTTTACAATGATTACATTTGCATGAAAATATAAATACTTCATGTTGGATTTCCCTTATAGTTGTGTCATCCTGCACACTCAAGTAGCTCGTTAGATAAATAAAAATGAAATGTTTGTCATAATCAAAACAAAGGGATTTTATAGATGTCCATTTAGCCAACAATGTTAGGGTGTGGATGTCCTCCCCTATATAAGGGGTAGTACTGTTGGATGAATCCAAGAGAAATCTCACGTCCCCCCTCTCTCTCCCTCATCTTCTTCTTGTTCTTCGTTGTATAAAACCCTAACCTTAAGCTTAACTCTATCCCTGGAGCCTCAGAGGGAGCTTGAAGGAAGTCTAGACACCCCTCCGCACGACTACGTTTCCAGTTCTAGAGGAACTCTTGTCCAGATTGCCTGCAACTCTTCTGCAAAGATCCTAGTTCACAAACCCA